>CM064892.1:24208269-25617019 GCA_030347415.2 Decapterus maruadsi | reverse complement strand
TTAGCTGTTGCGATCATTGTAAAACATTTGTTATTGAACGACCCCTTGTGTCCTTGATGCCTCTCTGTTTCTGCCTCGGCCTGTTACAATCATTACATAATCGCCTGATTGCAATCATTTGAGCTATAATGGTTAAAATGGTTTCCAATCATATGTGACCCGTTCTATTAAAATGAGTTGGATGTCGCAACGTTCTATTTTTAGAAAATCAGCTGATAATGTGGAAAACCCATTTTTTTAACCCTAATTTCAAAGCAATGACATTCAAAAACAATCTCCCAATGTTTCACAGTCCAGATAATAGAAAAAAAGGCACGTAAATGATGATTAAAGTTGCAAAACACGAAATACCTTCTGAACCGTTCATGATAGAGACGAGCTGTTAACTGCATCTGAATCACCGGATTCTCCGCTTTCCGGCAGTCATTGAATGGTGCCTCTATGACAAGAAGGGATGGCTACAGAAACAGATGCTAAAGCGAGTAGCATCGACGCTAACAGAGTGCAGCATCGATGCTAAACCGAACGTAGCACCAACACAATGCTTGCACATGTTTTACAAAACAGCAACAAAACATGACAAATTCTGAACCGTTATGATAGAAACGAGCTGTAAAAAGCATCTGAATTGTGAGATTCTCTTCTTTCTGACATGGTACAGGAACAGATGCCAGAGTCACTGGCAAAACTTCAAATGCAATTTTCTCAGGTTTTAGAACAAAATAAGAGAGTAGGAGACCATAATTCAAATGGCCACATCTCGAAAACCATGAAATGCTTCATTTCTAATATTCGATGGCTGCATTTCGATGAACATCTATTGACATAAGCATCATGGATTTAGTTGCATAACCTCTTGTTCTTCATTAGGTATATTTGTATTATTAAACTTTGTTTAGACTTTACTTATATAGTGGCATAAAATGATTAGAAAAAGACAATTAAATCATTAATCACAATTATTTGTTTGGCAATTAATCTTCAACTAAAACTTCATGATTGTGACAGCTCTATCTCTGCCATCAGGCTTGAAGTCCCAGTCCAAGCGAGCTCTATCGACGCCTCCCCGACCCCCATCAAGGAGGGGCCGCGTGATGAGTGACAAGCTGACTGCTTCATCTGGCGTGGACCCTTCAGCCAAAACCATCAGTGTGCCTGTCTTCCACCTCTACCACAAGCTGCTTCCAGGTACTGAACACACACAAGAGGTGAAGGTGCCTGTGCCAAAGTTCACGACTGACGTGTTTTGTCGATGTGCCCCTTTCAGGTCAGCCCCTCCCGCCTGAGATGACCCTGGCCCAGCTGCTGACGCTGCTGTACGACCGCAAGCTGCCACAAGGCTACCAGTCCATCAACCTGACCGTCAAGCTGGGCTCCAAAGTCATCTCTGACCCAGGGCTTTCCAAGACCGACTCCTTCAAGAGGCTGCGCACTGAGAAAGGTACAAAAACCCCTGTCCCTCCTATTAAAGACTACAATATTCATGAAAAAGTTAAAGGTCCAGTGTGTAATAATCTGAATATACTACACATGAATGTATTTATTGCTATGAAATAAAATTAGTTTGGTTTTCGTAGCCTCATAATTCTTCTTTTATACATATAGCAAGGGTCTTGCTTTAGGGAGCGTCGCCATCTTGCGCCGCCATCTTTGTACGGCAGCCTGACCGGAAGATCCAGCCAGCCAGAGAGCATATTTAATTGTTAAATAAAATATACCACATAAATAAACCAACGAAGAAGAAGGTGGAAGGAAAGAAGTAGGAAACAGCAGACATATCGTAAAATGTTTTTTTGTCCTCGGAGGCCACCGTCACTTTGTCGACAGGAGGGGTAAATGCGTGTGAGCAAGTGAGTGAACGCTGACAACTAGAATCTGAACGATGGGTGTCATGGTTTTACCCCCATTTTACACAGTGGACCTTTAATTACTACAGTATTAGTTTTACTGTCAGTATTGGAGACTGATGGCTCAATGGCTAAATATAAGAGAAAGGTGTAGTCACAGTGTTTCTGGTGTAAAAGCCTCATGCTGGACAGGTGTGGTTACAGTGGTAGAAACTGTGTCATGTTAACGTCACTGCTGATCAGAGCTGGAGCCCACAAATACCTGTGACTCATGCAGAGTGATGCATCCTGGGAGTGAATGCTGATTGACAACAAGCTCCTCTAAAAATCCCATCAGCTGGTCCGTGTCTGCCCTTAGTGCTCTGTGAAAGCATGTGAATGGAAAGAGAAGCACAGTGGTGATGTTTTTAGGTTTTTGTTGTAAATGGGCTGTGCTGCCGTACACATCCGGCCCAGTGGCTGTTCACCACTTAATGGACTTGTCCTGTGGTCTTTTCCTGTGCTGGTTAAAAAAAAAGACTTGAAAGAGTAAAAGCTGGTGAGTGGTTCTGAGCACAAGCTGTTGAATCATAGAGACTCCTCTGCTTACCTTTGCAGCCCCCAGGGGTTTGAAGCTTTTTCATCTTTGGATGCTGCTTTTACACAAATGCACGGGACTATGCTGTAGTAGTCGTGTGCAATGGCATAAAGAGATACTCTGTCCTACCATAGATGCTGCACTGAGTATTTGTGTGTTTGTAGTGATGATAGAATGAATGACCTTTGGACAGGACAGTTGACCCTCCTGTAGACAGGAGATAAGCTGCTGGCAGGTTTTCTTTTAAAACCAGTAAAAGCCTAGGTAGAACTGAAGACATAATGGTTCTTTTGGTCCTCTAAGTATCTCAAGATGCTACAAACAGGAGCACTTAAACTACTGCCGCAGGTTTTTCTGTGAGGAGCACACTAAATATGTGGAATCCTATCTGAGCTGCAGGTTATCTGGGTCTCATGGAGCTGCTCCTTCCTCTCAGGATATACAGTCTGAAATGTGTCCAAATGCTTCTTCCGTTGAAGATGGGGCATGTTGAGTTACTTGTTCTTTTATGTTTCCATTGCTCACTCAGCACTTTACTCTTTTCCAAGAAGGCCCATCTGTATGAATCAGTTTTTTCCTTGCACTGTTGTTACACAAAAAAAGCAAAGGTCACAGTACTATACAAACTTTGACAATTTTTGCAGGGAAAACAAATAAACATGTTATTAAAGGAAGGTGGGCTGAGTGTAAGCCACTGTACCTCCTGAGCTACAGCCGTCTCATTATTGAGATTCTTGGCTGCAACATGAAGATATGATTTTTTTTTTCATCTTATTATGATAAACCAGTAAACCAGTTCAATAATGATCCTTTGGTTGTATTCACACCTGTGATTCATATGTTTTGTTCCAATTCAGCAATTGCATTCTGTTTTTGGGTTGTTGTGTTCACATGGTAACAGATTAAGCGGTCCAAAGTTGTAAACAAATGCCACGCGCTAACCAGCTCTTCTTACGTTGGTCAGAAATGTTACCTGGAAGGAGGAGGAGCTTACCTGGAATAGAGGTCTCAACAGACCTGAAATTTAAAATGTGACCCAGGAACCGTGGTTGAAGCCCAGTCCTGAGCCAATCCGAGTCATTTGTTGCCAGTTTTTGTCCCAAATCCGACCCGAAGTACGAACCAGAACGCCTGATCGTTGTGTAGTGTGTTGTGTCGGTTGCTGTGTTGAATGGAAACGAGCCGAGACCATCTCTTCTAGGGGATCTCGGCCCACTTGTTTTGTTCTGCATCCGCGCGTGAGTGCTGTGTTCACATATGACCAAACAAACTGATGTTTGAGGTGAAACTCTCCCTGTTTCGGAACGAGTGCTCCAAACGAACCAGGTGTCACAGTCACAGTCATCAGTCCCAGGATGCAACAGCCTGTACATGACAGACTGACTTATATTGTTCATTAGCCAGTGATGGTTAGGTTTCAATGAGAGGTTCTCTTCATGGTGGAGACAGTGCATGAACATACAACAGGTCCTCTCTTTGCTCTGCTTGCAGTGGATCACTGTGACGCGCTCAACAGCTGCTCTGAGGACGAACCCATGATGGGAGGCGACGAATGTCTGGACGCCGCAACGGACGAGTCCCTGTTGGAGACCAACCCCATCCAGTCACCGCTGCAGGTCTTCGCAGGCATGGGAGGCCTGGCCCTGATCGCAGAGAGGCTGCCCATGCTCTACCCTGATGTCATCCAGCAGGTGAGACTCTGGTCCTTGTTCTGCATGTGACCATTATGGTTTGGTGATTATACCCTTTAAATCTTTGTCATTTTGAAATATCATTTTGGTTTTTGATTTGCTTACAACAAGAATGATTGTACTAGCTTTATTATACTATATATAATCATTATATTGTATAATAGTCCAGGAATAGTTTAGTCATCACCTCTACAGTATGTCCTGATAAAAGCATTGAGAGTATGAACCCAGACTCCAGAGAGGTTCAGATCACTGTGGGTTGCTGGTTTTTTGTTATACACCTGAACTCTCTTAACAGAGCTGTCATGTCAGCAGATATATTTGATAAATATCTGAACTATATTGATTGATAAAAAAACATTTTATATGATTGAAGGAATTAGAACAGATGGTAAGTGGAGCCTGAGATGGGATTGTTTAGTCAAAATCAGCTTCGAGCTCCGGGGTTTAGTCCATAGACTCCCATGTTAAAATGTCCAACAGCAGAAATAAACATGTTTACTGTCAGAATCAGTTTGGTCTCTACAGATAAATTTATCCCTATTGACGTGTGTTTATATAACTCACCTTTTACTCAGGACTAAAATTATGAATAATGAATGGAATGGCCTGTTTGAGTGACAGGTGGGTAAATGTCTGCTTGACACAAACCAGCAACAACTGGAGTCTCCCCTCCACACACACCCCACCTCTCAGCTGGGAGTTAGGGGCATTAGGAGTAAGGAGTCAAGCTAATGCAGTGGTTCCCAACCTTTTTTGGCTCGTGACCCCATTATGACATCACTGGCGACCCTGTCACTCAAGATGCGCCAGCTCAGATAATTTTACATGCTGCATTTTATTTGAACTCGATTAATATTCGAGAAAGTGAAAGTAAAGAATACAGTTGTTTAAGATTGTGTGTGGCGTTTTTAATCATAATTTTAAAAAGATTTGATCAATTAGACATTTCGAGCGACCTCATATGAATTCCAAGCGACCCCATGTGGGGTCCTGACCCAGAGGTTGAAAAACACTGAACTAATGGTTAAAGCTGATGGATGATCTTCCTTTACTTTGGTACTGCGATATCTGCAGATGTCTGTCTCCTTGTTTAAATATTGTGCTTTGACTTTGACCTGGAACCTGATGTGTTGGTCGTTTTCTGATGAAGTGAAGAGCTAACATTGACAGAACCCATTGTGTCTTCTGCTGGCAGAGTAAATACATCAGTCTGCACCATCTCACATTCACCTGTCCGCTTTGCTTAAGTGACCTTCTTCTCTCCTGGCCGGTCGTTCACAGGTCAGCGCCCCGGTGGTTCCCTCAGCCACGCAGGAGAAGCCCAAGGACAGCGACCAGTTCGAGTGGGTCACCATCGAGCAGTCGGGCGAGCTGGTGTACGAGGCGCCCGAGTCCATCGCCGCCGAGCCGCCGCCCATAAACAAGCAGCAGTCCCAGTCGTCCTCGTCGTCCTCGTCGTCGGTGCAGACCATGTCCCCCATCCCCGCCCACTCGCTGGCGGCGTTCGGCCTCTTCCTGCGCCTGCCAGGCTACGCCGAGGTGCTGCTGAAGGAGAGGAAGCACGCCCAGTGTCTGCTGCGCCTGGTGCTGGGAGTGACGGATGATGGAGAGGGCAGTAAGTCTGAAAGCACCGCACAGCTGCCAACTCTGACATTCACTGAGGTCGCCCTGTCTACACACACACACACACACACACACACATTCTGAATATTAATAATGTCTCTTAATCTTTCATGAACATTTTGTTTGTTTTGAAGTGAGGGGCCGTGTTAGTGATGCAGGTCCCATCAGACTGACGTGGAATAAGAAATGAGTCATTATTCACCACACGTTTCCTTAACAATTTACTCTAGAAAAAATGATCCCATATACCAACCCTTTTTATAAATAGGTGGTATTAAAGTTTCTTCTCTATTCACTTTGTAGAGGTGAACAGCTGCTGCTGGATTCTGAGCACTGCTACTAAAATTTGACTCTATCATCAATATCAACAACTAAATGAAATGTACAATTTACTGTCACGATGTGGTGCTGCAGCTGCCGGTCACACATTTTCTGAGCCTCCATCTTCTGTCTCCATCTCTGAACACAGATAAACTCACTAACTCCGTCTGCCCCAGGTCCAAATGCACTACAAACAGGAGCTCTTACACTTCTGCTGCATATTCCAAAACACACACACCCACACCTTCTCACCTATGTCACAACACATTATTTCTCAAGATATCAGATTTAGTTTTTCGTATAAAACTCAGTCAAGGGCTTCCCCCAAATAGTCGACCAAGCATTAGTCGACCAAAATGTTTGGAGCCACGTCTTGTCAAAATTTAAGTCAAAATCAATATGATTGAACTGTATGAAAGGCTATAGGGCTTTCAAGTTGAAGGGCCATATACAGTACAGGAAGTCGTGACACTCACTCGCTGTCAGGTTTTGTTTGTTTTTTATACGGCAGAGCAAAGCGACTTTCTCCAATAGACAATTAGTCAACTAATTGCCAAACAAAAATGTCATCTTTCAAATCTTTATTGATGTTGAAAAAACATTTCAATAGAAAATCACATAATCATTTGGCTCTAAAACCCAAACCTGATCTCATATCATCATTTGCCCCGGCCTCCTCTCAGGTCACATCCTGCAGTCTCCGTCGGCCAACGTGCTGCCCACGCTGCCCTTCCACGTGCTGCGGGCGTTGTTCAGCAGCACTCCTCTCACCACGGACGACGGCGTGCTGCTACGGCGCATGGCTCTGGAGATCGGCGCCATCCACCTCATCTTGGCCTGTCTGTCGGCTCTGAGCCACCACGCCCCCCGCAACCCCAATGCCAGCACCAGTGTCTCAGAGGTATGGGACGCACAAACACAGAATGATAACAACCAATTTCACAACAAAACATTTTTCTATGATGATGTAGAAGGTAATAAGATGATAAAAGTGACAAGATTATTATTATTATATATGATTTATATAATATTCAATATAAAGAATATGTTAAGTTATTCTACATGTCATATATGTGATTTTATTATATATAGTAAACAATGTGAAGTTACACAGTAATGGGCTGAGGCTGGGGGAATATTGTCTTTGTTTAAAATGATAATTATTCTTCATTGAAGCATGTTCCTGTGAAGTTCTTATTGACACCACAGAAACAGACAATATTCAGGGAAGCAGGTGAAGGAAGAAGGAGATAATCATGAATATAAACGGTCCAGTTTGTTGCTACCAAAGTCTACAGCATTGTTCCAGTACATGAGAGATATTTGAGGAGCAGTTTTAAATGTAAAACTAAATCTGCTAAAACAACAGATCAGCTGCAGTTTACTGGATAATCATCACATCAGTCATTACCAATAAAAGAAAGGTGTCAGCAGACTGCGGTGGAGTGGATGGTACAAAATGCAGCACTGAGGTGTAAACTATTATTCAGGTACAGAATATAAATACCTAATATTAATCCATGTTTACTCCCTTTATTATTTCTTTACTCAAATTGGAGCCATCAGCTACAATTCAAATAGTCCAGAAGTGGTGTAGCCTGAAACTTTGTCCCAGCTGTGAGGGGTAAACCTACAGCAGACAGAGAAGATCCCTTCTGTTCCTCCCACTGTGCCCAGCTGCAGGGGCTGATGGGACATCCAGAGGAGAACTAAATCAACAAAAAGCAGCAGCTGTTTGTTCACACTCATCTGTGTTGTAACCAGGGTTGGACAGGGTTCACCGTCTTTGTCTCACTACGGCACAGATTGAGTTAGTTGATGATGCTCACAAACATGACAAACTACATTGGCCTTTTTTTTTCTTTTTTTTTCACCTTTAAGTCATGAGACTCTTAATTGATCACATGTGGGAAATTCTCTTATAACAGTAGCAAAGAGTCCAGGATGCGTTTAGAAATAAGGAATAAAATAAATGATTTATTTTGTACAAGAATATAAATATATATTTTAAAAACGTACTGTTATGTACAAAAAATATTTAAGTAGAAAAAACTGTATGTTGTTTAGTTGAAGAGTTGAAGTAGAGTCTTTGTGACACCAAAGGTCAAGTGGTCTTGGACCTAACATGATGATCTTCCTGTAGCTGTCCGTTATCTGCTCTGGCAAACCAAACCAAACGGCATCAAAACGTGGTGTGTGGGTCCTGAACCAGACCTGCTATGTTTTTCCTGATGTGGTGCTTTCAGGGCTGCTGCCTCTCTGACCACTGGGTGGATTTATGGAGCTCAGCACAGATTGTGAGCCAAACACTTGTCACTTGGTGGCGAGCGTCCTTGAGACCCCCGCTCCATGAGCCCAGGCACAGCCACTGTTTTAAATGTGAGACAAAGGCAGAGCCAAGAAAACATCAACCGTGTTAGATTCCACGCCACTTTAATCCAGGTCTGACTCCATGTGACCATGGAAACCAGCTCAGAGACACTGAGAGGACACTACTTAGATTTCCTAGATCCAACAGTTTAGTCATCAGTGAGACATGTTCCTTGACATCTGAGCCGATCCCTCCGGTCCGACACATCATCTGATGAGTGTTTCTGTGCCGACAGCCGCAGATGTCCAGTTGTCATGGCGCCGGGACCAGTGAGGAGCAGCAGTTGTACTGGGCTAAAGGAACCGGGTTCGGCACCGGATCCACCGCCTCAGGCTGGGACGTGGAGCAGGCTCTCACAAAGCAAAGGCTGGAGGAGGAGCACGTCACCTGTCTGCTTCAGGTAGGTCTCCTGATCCAGGCGACAACAAGGAGGGGAATGATGGGGTTGAATCGGACACAGCCAGTACCGTAGGTGGTAACTCTAGTTATTTGCCCGTCCTCAGTGGGGGCTGACAGTGACAAAGTAGAGTGATGAAACAAGACGGTGTCACCTCCCTCCCATGGAGCCCAGAGACTACCAGAGCATCACTTTAGGCTTTTAGTAGGGATGCAAGATAATTTTTGTTTCCCACTGATAACTGATGATTATTTTCATTATTTGTTAGTTGTTTGGTTAATGAAATGTTAAAATGTTGAAAAATGTGAATCAATGTTTCCCAAACCACTAGATGATGTCCTCAAATGTCTTGTTTTGTCCACAAACCAAAGAGAGACTCAGTTTATTATCATAAAGGAACAAAGAAACCAGAAATATTCACATTTAAGAAGCTGAAATCAGAGAATTTTGACTTTTTTTCTTTTAAAAAACTGATTATTCAATTATCAAAATAGTTGATGATTAATTTAATGATTGATTATTGTGCGATTAATCGATTAATTGTTGCAGCTCTAATACATACATGCATCCATACAAGTCAGTGATCAGTCAGTAGTCAGTATTTGAGTACTACACATATGATATACTTGTAAGCTGCTCGTTGGCCTTTAGGATGAACTTTGCTAGCAGGAATACCTTTTGGTTAAATAAATACTGAAGTCTACCTTCATCAGACATTACAATCATATGGGCCTTGATAACGGCCCAGGAGGAGTGATGGAGGTGTGATGTTCATCACACTACATATTGTACCTGTAATTGCATTCAATTGCACACAGCTGTTGCTGCTATTAATTAAATTATGAGAGTTATTATTAGTTTCATGTTTCATGGTATGTGTGTTCTGTTATTCAGCTTTCACTCAGTGCATGTGCTGTAAAAACAGCCACAGACAGGTGGGGCGATACGCAACATACGGAATTAATGAGGTGTTTATTTTTCAGTATCACTCTGCATACACTAAAGATGTGAGGATGTTTCCCTCAGGGAGGGGTCACTCTGAGGGGGAATCTCAGAGGAATTTCAATTTACTTTTATTGTCATCAAGCGATAAAGCACAATGAAATTTAATAGCATCCCTTCTTGATAATTAAAAAAAAAAAGAAAAATTAAAAGAGTTTCTCTGACTATCTTATCAGTTAAAGGCATAAAAAGCCGAAAATATATATATATTAAAATGAACGGGGTTCCTCTCCATAGCTGAAGACAGGTTGGTTCAAACTTGTGCCATACGCGTCAATGGAAAGAAGTATCATAACTCATGTCTCATTGTGTTCTTCCACCAGGTCTTGGCCAGCTACATCAACCCAGCAGGCTCCTGCAGCTGCCACAGCGCCGACGCCTCTTCCTCAGACAGCAGAACCCACAACAGCTCAGCCCTGCCCGCCGTGCTGCAGGAGCTGCTGAGCCAGTCCTGCCTCATCCCCGCCATGTCCTCGTACCTGCGCAACGACTCAGGTACAGTAGGCTCCTCCATGGTTACACACAGTGAAGGAGGCGGTGTCTGTCTCCACCACTCTGTACTCTGTTGAAAGCTTGAGAGCAGTGCTCCCTCGGGTCAAAGCAGAGTGGAGTAGCCACAGACTGGTGAATTATCAGACACAAAGAAGTGGTCTTGTTCATTAAAGGGATAGTTCAATATTTTGGCAAATTGGCCCATAGCCATTATCCCTATAGTTTTAGGAGTAGGTTTGTTACCTTTAATTGTCGGTGCAAGGTATTTTTAGAACGGCAGAGCAGAGCCGTGAGCTGCATAGAGCTACGAGATGAAGTTGTTTTCGAGGCAAATGCAAAGACTGCTTGCTGAAAAACTGTCCCTGACAGGAACGGGCATCAGCGGTTTTGCATGAATTTCCCTCTAAAACAACTCTGTCTTGCAACGTTCCATTACTCTCTCATAGCGTGGTGAATGTGCAGGTCACAATTTGCGTTTTGGAGTTGTTGGATTGTGTATTTGATGGAGGGAAACCGAGAAATTCCATGAGTCTCCGAAACGTAGCTCTGAGCAGCTCACGGCTCTGCTCCACCGTTCTAAAAATAGCTTGCACCGACAAATAAAGGTAATGACTGTAGGGATTATGGCAATGGGCCAAAATGTTGAACTATCCCTTTAACAGAAACACATACACTTATGTTTGTGTACCAGTCAGTGTGTGGTCTGGCTTTCAGTTTCCTGTGATGTTTCGGGGCTGGATCTCAGCTCAACGTGAGGTTCTGACTCTGATGCTGAGACAGAATCTGTGTTTGTTCTCTGAGTCAAACAGCAGATGGAGCTACAGCGTCTTGAAATACAACTGAATCCCATCACAGTGGAAGGAACTGGCTGTTGGCATATTGTTGTCTGTTTGCTCCAGTATAACAATATGTTTTTGTGTGAGTGGAATCTAATAACTCAGGTCCCCTCTGTTTGAGTGTGACTTGTCTCTGAGCTCTCACCAGGACTCAGGTCTGTTCAGGTGAGGCCAGCATCAGGGCTGGGTGGACTCTCTGTAGCTGGGCTGCAGTCAGAGAGAGTAACAAAACTGTCAGCAATATTTTTAGCTCCTTTATGAGACACTCTGTTGACATGATGAAGTTGAAGTAAATGATTGTTTCAGGATTACAGGACATGAGCATTTTACTCATCCTGCTTCATCAGCTGGAGGCATTCTAAGATAGCAGTTTGTGTTGGGCTGGTTAACAAATGGGTCTCAGGTGATTGGAGGTGATTCTGTGCCTCATTGTGTGTTTATCCTTATGGTATTTAAATGAATCCCCAGTTGTGTTCATTTATAGTTATTATTTACAGCTCTATGTTGTATTTGGATTTCTGATTCATCTCTGTCATTTACAAAAACGAGAAGGAAGACATGCATTACCTGATGTCCCATATTATTTAGATATTAGTGTCATTATTTTGAGAGGTTGTGTCTAGGACTGCAACTAATGATTATTTTCATTATCGATTAATCTGTCGATTATTTCAACGATTAATTGAACAGATATTTGGTCAATAAAATGTTAAATGTCAGTGTTTCTCAAACCACAAGATGACGTCCACAATCCAAAGAGATACTCAATTTATTGTCATGAAGGAACAAAGAAACCAGAAATATTCACATTTAAGAAGCTGAAATCAGAGAATTTTGACTTTTTCTCTTTAAAAAACTACTCAAACAGATTATTCGATTATGAAAATACTTGACGATTCATGTAATAATCGGTTAATGGATGAATTGTTGCAGCTCTAGTTGAGACACATGAAGCTGGGGCTTCTGTTGTCATATGGACAGCAGCATGAAGAGCAGATATACAGTAACTGTAACATCACCAAATATTGTAAATGAGACGTTCCACTGTGAGTCTGCTCCAGCTCTTGACTTTCCAGCGGTGAAATCCTGATTCAGCAGCGTCCGTCTACTCCCACACAGCCACACTGTTTGATCAGCGGCCCTCCAGTCGCTGGCGAGCGCGTCTACGCTGTGTTTGATCAGGCTCCTCTTTGTGTTGGCGTGGATGGAACAGATTTGGTACAGTAGGAGACAGGAGGATTTTCACATCAGTGTTTATAGCTGCTGTTCCCTTTGTGAGCTCTTATCAGCCCAGAGCCAGATCCAGCTGAGTGTGTGTGTGCCACCTCTGTGTGACTGATGCTGAGCTGCTGCGTGTGAGAGAGTTTGCATGTACGTGCACGCTAATGCGCCTCTGGTTCCATAATTAAGTAACAAGTGATAGAAAAAAAAACAGTGTTGTAATTGCTCCTCATTATCTGGTAAATACCTCTGACACACACTTATGTGTGTCTGTGTGATATGAAGTTTACAGCATCTTGTTTGATTAGGATATTATGAGTATTTATGTGCAAATAAAAACGGGCGCTGTGGCTGCTGGTGTGACGGTCTGATGGAACTGTGACCCAGCTGATTGTGTTTGTGTGTTGCAGTGTGATTGTCAGGTCAGTCACGGTGTAGCTCCTCCTGCAACACACGTTCAGTCACGTTCTTATGATCGGACCGTAGAGTCTCTTTTGGTCTAACCAAAAGCAGAAAAATGTATTCAATAAATGAAAATCTACTTCCGGGCAGAAAACAGCATGAGAACAAGAGTGGTGGACAAGAGTTTCGCTACATGTATATCTCACTTTTATGTCACTATATCGCCATAGACTAATCGGTGTTTGTCAAGTTTATAAAAAACAATGATTGGACAAACAATACTATTTCTGTGTGCACATTTTTGTAATTAGTCATGGTTATCAGCTAGCCGTTAGCTGTTTAACGTTAATAACTCAGTGACTCAATAAACGGTCCATGAAAAAATAATTTTTCCAGCGGATATCTGAGTTACAACATGACTGAGCTACTGGAGTAGTTTCATGTCGTGTCCGACAACAGGAGGGATTTAACGGCTGATGTCCTGATGTTAGCTTAGCTACCGCCGTTAGCTTAGCTACTGCCATTAGCTCCCTGTCAGCTACAGCCACTGATGCTTTCTAGACACTGATTCCCCAACTGAATAAATACAAAACATAGCAACACAAAACACACGTATAGTAATGTTTCTTAAATCATTTCAGATTTGTCTAAACAGTGACAGGGCGTGAAAACCATGATGCAGCTAAACTCTCGTTCGTTGCTACTGTTCTCTTAGTACAGTAGTACTTATATTAGGACTTAGTCTCTCTTAAATGACGTGCTGGTTTTCTAGCCAGAAGTAGTTTGGTCTATGGGAATGACTGGGTTTCATTTTAGTCTATGATTTACAGTTTTTTTAATCATCTGATTCTGAACTACATCTGAACACATTCTCCACACACAGTAGCTGTGGTTTTTATAGTACAAAGTTAACTTACCATAAATCTTAGCACACACCAACACGTACAAGGAAATGACATGATCTTAAAGCCCTATAAAGCAGGGCTTAGATTAAAATGCATGGAGAGGAGGAGATCCAACACAACATGTGTGTTAGTGCTTGCTCCTCATCAGACAGTGTTTTGTGTGTGGGAGAGCACTGCTGGGTCTTAATTCCACTTCAAAGATTTATGACCTTCCATCTTGCTGCTCTCTCTCCATTGTATGCTAATTCTATGTGAAGTAATGCAACTGCAGTCTCTGCACTGAACCCACCCTCACACAACTGAAGGTGTTATTGAGGCCTGCTGTGGCATAAACAAACCAACTGTTCTCTCATTGGTCAGATGGAAGGAGGAGGAGGTTACCTGGGAAAAACAACAACATGGAACATCAGCAGAGTGTGCATGGCTAGTTAGTTTTTTGAGTCAGTTGTTTCAGTTGCTGAGTCCTTAGTGTGGAAGCTGCTAAAACGTCAGATATTTCTATGTTTTTTTAGTTAGAGAACAAACAGAGCTGGATGTGCAGTAAATGTTATAGACATCCATCCATCAACGGACAGAAACACTGTAAATGAATGAAAGCGATGCCTTCGCTTCAGCTTGTCACTGTGTTTCCATGGTGACCAAAGAAAATATATGTACGCAGCTTTAACAAATTAAAAGGGAACAAATCAATAAGTTAATGATGGATCGTCTCATACATCTCCTTTAGAGGGAATTACTACACTAATATATTTAAACCAAGCATCATTAGCCATATTCTGCAGTGTCCATTATGGCAGGAGGACCATTAAAGACCAACCCATCCCTCCTCATTCCACTCCCTCCCTCTGCTCAGTGAGGCCCACCAGGCTCCTGAGGATCATAGACTGAGCCAACCTCCAGTGGAGCTGCAGGCCGTACCTGTACAGAGGGATAGGGACCCACAACTGCTAATAATAGGTTTTTAAAACAGAGATATAACTATTTATCCCACAATTTGTCTCAACAAATCTGTTTCTGATGAAGACGTTGGTCTGTTAGTGATGATACCCTGAGACACTGAATAGAACAAAAGAAAAAAAAAAATTTGATCATCATTTTATTGAACAAATTGCACATGAATAATCGATTAATTAAACAGAACTTTATTTTTTGTTCATATCGATGAAAATCAATGCGTCAGCCCTGCTTCCAGATGATAGTCAGGTTCACACAGGAAAAGAAGCAATAACAGTTTTGTTGAGTTTTAGCTTTTTTTCTCTTACAAAATGACAAAAAGTACTGAAAGATGATGTTTAAAGTGTGCTGCTAAAGCACCAAATTGTAGTATTGGTACCAGCGGCAGTACTGTCAAAATCTAACACCACCTACACCCGCCGAGAAATAAATCCCCTGCAAGTGCAGCCTTATTTCCCGGAACGGCCCCAGATACCTTTTATTTGCTTTTTAGTCTTACCTTGTCCACCAGAACACAGGCCTTTAATTCTCCCTACCCTAACCCCCCCTCACCACCACCACCTCCTCCTCCCTCCCCACCGCCCCACCGCTCCTCAGCCCATCAGCCTCACTCCACATGAATCACCGGTGTCTTGGCAAAGCCTTTTGGGATACATTACAATTTCCCCCCATCGCCCGGCACTCCATCACTGGAAGCCAAGCCATTAGTGAGCGATAATACCTCTGAATGTCACCACACTGGTCATTTCTCTCAATTGAGGGATGAATTTCTTTGCACGTTATTCCAGATCTGTGATATATTCTTTTATGTTTGTGTTATATCTGTATGTGTGTTTTTTCTTTAAATTCCTTCATCACATATTTCTCTTCTGATGATGAGATTCAAAGTCGAGCAGCTGACGTCACTCAGGCAGCAGCTGTGTGTTTCGGTCCCATCACTCACTGAAGTTGGGAGCGCCCATGATGTTGGAGGGTGATGTTAACATGACTGGCCTGTTGGAGGCTGGCTGGTAATGATTAATCACTCAACATCCCATAGAGACCGCAGAGCAGACGGCAGTCCCCGCTTTGCTGGACCCGTCTGTGCAAGCGTGTGAATGAATATGTGAGCAGCGGGGATGTGCGTCTCGTTTGTTCCGTCTGAGGTTTTCCCCAGGCTGGGGAAGGAAAAGCCTTTGCTTTGGATAAAGGGGTTTAACTCCTGCGCTCAGAAAATGGAGACACAGGTTATCCCCCCCCCCTCAATCACATGAATCGGTGGAGGCAGCATGAAGTGGGAACTGAGCAACATCGCGCCGCCCTCATTACCATTCCACATAGGTACCTGCAGGTGGATGGGGGGCAGGGATGGGAGATGGCACGTGCGCTCAAAGATGTGTGTTAGATCAGATTGAATATGTCGGCCATTCTGATTGCCCCCCTCCCTTCCCTCTCCATGTGTGTCAGACAACAGGAGCAGCCATAAGCTGGGGTTACATGGAGCTAAATATTCCAATAAGAATCTGTTTAGCGTCTAAACTGAGTAAATATGCTGCACAGGGATGTAAATGACCAAATTATCACAGCTATCAATATAATTGTGATATTCTTAAAGGTCATAGCTACAACTTTTTCATCAGAACAATTTTTCAAAAATAATACATCCACAGAATGTCTAGAGTACAGAATAAAAGTATACTTTTATGGTATAGAAGTAATTGTTTTATAAATTTTGACGGGTCCAAAATATATAAATATTTACATCTGGTTACATTGGCAACATACGGTTAGCATTAGCTTAACTTTAGCTACTAGCCGCTCCCTTTCGGCGTACCTGACAACCAGTACAACTGGAGGTTGGAGCGAGAGCAGGCGAGTGTTAGTGCGTCACCTACTGGCTGGGAGGAATTAAACTTGTAACACATTTAATTGCAACAAAGCTATTTATCAGGAAATGCTCCTTTAAATAACACCTAAACTACCTTTAAAACTAATTGAAAATATCACAGTAAAACATTAAAAATGCAATTTCTTGAGCTAAAGATACAGACATGTAACTAGCCCTCAGTATGGATTCATCTTAAGTAACTTTAATCACCGTATGTTCTTTCAAGTGTTCATCTTAATCAGCAATAATATTAAATGAACATTATAGAGATTAACAGTAATGCTGTTAATCGTTACATCCTTAATGCTTCGTATAAACACCTTCAAACTGAATGGAATTTCATTTGGTTTCAACCGATTAAAGGTAGAATTATATCAAATGGTGTAATGAGATAAAACTCAATATAAGTTTAAAAATCTTTCATCAGTCCTGTGATGTTTTGATTAATCTGCGTTCTCAGCAGGCCTGAAAATTAAAAGTCGACCTGGCCTGACTCACTTGCATTAATTCTCGGTCAAAAAAAGAAAAATGATCCGAATCGTTTGTAGATAATTTCAACCCGAACCGGCACGTCTCTGCGCCTGTCACTCGGTCAAGCTGCTTTCATCCCTCTCTGTTTCACCACCGTCCACCAGAATGTGATAAACTCACCACACTCACCCTGTCACAGATCAGACTTGGTTATGTGCGCTGATTTGTTGACTGTTTATTGTTCAAATGCACAATACATCTAGACTTTGTTCAAATATTTATAAAAGCTTCATTAATACAGGAAAGGGATTGCAGACACCAACCTGAAATCAACATCAACAAATATATCAGAGTTTTTCAGCCTCCACACGCTCAGTTCACTTTACTATAAGTGACTCATTGCCCCACCCCACCCCGCACCTTCTGGGTTTCACATTTTTGGGGGCTTTTCTATAAATTCCTGTTCAACATGATGTTAGAGGTGTTCCAGGTACGCTCCGGCAGAGACATGTGTTTGTTATTCTGAGGAGATGGCAGCGCAGCAGAGTTTGTCCACAGACACAGTCCACTGACAGAGAGGACTGAGTCTGACTGAGCAACAGTTTGTGCAGACCAGCTTCCCTTCCCAGCCTCTGCTTCCAAACATGTGGTTTTTCAAAGCCCTTCAGAAAGTCCCACGTCTGGAAAAGGACGTAGAAATGAATCAGCATCGTCTCGTTCGGCTCATCTTTCCAGTGAGTCCGAGAACATGAGATCAAGGTGAAGTTTGTAATTCCTGCCAGATCACTGGGGGGTGGTGGTGGTGGGGCCGTCTGGCTCTGCTCACCTCACATGGCCTCGTTCCCGTCGTGTCCTCCAGCCCTCTGTTATCTCCCCGGGTCATGGCTGTGACTTGGCGATATGGCTTCTCCGTCTTCACCCCCATCCAGCCTGTCCAGTTCACTGGCCCGCTCTCCAGGAGAGATGTACATATCACCTCCTGCTGCGCTCCTCAGCCCCTCCTGTCTTCTGATGATGATGATGATGGCAGGTTCTCATCCTGGATCCACGTCACAGTGTGGTGTAAATGTAAACAAACACGATGACAAACAGGTTGAGGAAGGTGCCGATGATGCCCAGCATGGCCAGGATGGACTCCTCCTGCTCCTCCTTGGCCTCCAGCGCCTGCACGTCCTCGATGGTGACCACTGTGGTGCCCATGGTGCTGGCGCTCAGCTAACCTGGCAGCGGAACACGTTTCTGGAAGAGACAGGAAATGATGGAGACTTGAGTCACAATAGGATGTTCCCACACAGGTGTAGCTTCAGCCTCCCCCACTACCCCACCCCCAAGAGGAAATCAATTGTGAATCGAACAAAACAACAGCCACGCGGAGCAGAGGTTGGAATGCTGCTGGTGTTTATGAGCTGTTTCCTCGACAACCAGCATGCCCGCAATGTTAGAGAATGATTTAAAGCTGTCATTTAGATCCCACACAAACACACACCCACCTCCTTTGATATATCATCAATGATTAACCCCCCCACGCAAAAGTGTTGTTTTGAGTGTGACCCCTCCCCCTTCATTCCCTGTAGAGGGACCTCACAATCATCCTTAACCTCATCCACATCCTCATCCTTAACCTCGTCCTCATCTTCAACCTCATCCACATCCTCATCTTCTACCTGGTCCTTAACCTCATCCACATCTTCATCCACATCTTCATCCTCATCTTCATCCTCATCTTCTACCTGGTCCTTAACCTCATCCACATCTTCATCCACATCTTCATCCTCATCCACATCCTCATCTTCTACCTGGTCCTTAACCTCATCCACATCTTCATCCACATCTTCATCCTCATCTTCATCCTCATCTTCTACCTGGTCCTTAACCTTATCCTCATTCAGATCCTCATCCTAACCACAACCTCATTCATATCCTGATCCTCATCCTTAATTTTTACCTCATCCTCATTTATATGCTCATCCTCAACCACATCCTCATCCTCATCCTCATCCATGTCTCAGTGTAGCTGTCCTGTGAATGTAATACAGAGTAGAAAGAGAAATGCTTACCCTAAGGCGTCTAAGGTGTAAGTCAACATCATCCAGCATGCTGGTTGGACCCTCACTGGAAAACCGCAGCATGCCACATATGGAGCCCTGGGGGGAGAACGAGGGAGGGTGGTGGGGTTGGGAGGGGGCTTCCTCCGTGGCCACAGTCCCAGTGTGTGTGAGCAACAGATGAAGTGACAGACAGAAGGATGGAAGGCAGTGTTGTTTTTGAGTGTTGTCTCCGCTCCGTAGCCCCCTCCTGTCAGCTGCAGCCCACCACCACTAACTTCCCTTCACACCAAGTTTGCCCCCACACAAATCTTTGCAGTCAGTTTTTTTTATCAGCAGCCGCTGCTGCTACAGTGTTAGCAGCCTTTGTTTGTGGGGGGGGGGCGAGGAGATCCCTTCTCCCCGTTTGCCCCCTCCTACCTTCTCAGCTCCCCACTTTTCCTCCCATCCTCCCTGTCTCTGGAGTTCTCTGTCACCGCTTGGCTTAAATTCCTCCACCTCCCTCCCCAGTGTATTGGCAAACGTGCACGCTCCCCCCCACCCCACCCACCCACCCCCAGTCCTGTGGCGCTGGGTAACAGAGCAATTAGTGCCTTTCAGAGAAGCCTCCCTCCGTTCGGTGAAGCCCCCGTGGCAGCAACGCCGCACATGATTGTGTCTGTAGCATCAGCTGGCGGCGTATCGGTGACACCCAGGCAGCAGCGTGCAGCTCCTGGAATCAGCCGCGTCTGACAGATGATGATATTCCGGAGGAGAGAGAAACGCTGTTAAAAAAAAAAAAAAAGAATTCCATGGAGCAGACTGCGCGTGAAGAGGCAGAGACGGCCGGAGCGCCAGCCGGTCACTATGGCAATAAAGACCTGCGCCTACTGCCAGTGACAGCACTGTTACAGTAGGGCTCCAGCGCCGGACAGCCGCCGTGGATGGACGGTGTTATTGCATAACCGAGCAGAATGATGGTGAGACAGAGAGAGGGGACGGATCCTGATGGCTGTGGCGATGAAGGAGAAGGAGCAAGAGAAGGAGAGAGGGAGGGAAAGAAAAAGGAGGAGGGAGGAGGGGGGGAAATGACATCGCTCCCGCTTACCGTTGTCTCCTCCTCTCCCACTGCTGTGTGGGCTGGTGGAGCGCACACACATGCACACACCCAAACAGCGAGCACCGAAACAAAACAAGGAGAGGAGAAAGAAAAGCTTCAAAAAAAAAAAAGGAGGTGAATTCAGCTCCACTGGTTGGTCGCTGCTATGTGGGGGGGTGGAGGAGGAGGAGGCAGCAACAATAGCAGACGGAGGGGGACATAAAGGATGGTTGAGGCTGGACGGAGGAGAAAGAGGGAGGCTCGGTGAAGATGGGGGGGTGTCTGTGCACGCACTTCAATATTCATGTTCAAAGATGCCTCCCCGTGCTCCCCCCTCTGCTCCTCCGTACCTTAGCAACACCTTGACTCCCCCCCTGCTCCCCGGCTGACAGACGTGGAAGCCCGCTCTGCCTTCCACTTGTGCTGGTCAGCGCTGTTGTGCTGCAGTTTGGAAATGTGTGTCAACAGGCTTCTGATCCAGTCAGCTCATTTCGTCTGGCGTTATGACTCACTCACTCGCTCCCCCTCTCCCTCCCTCACATTATCTTAATCCTGTTGTTTCGTGTCTCCTCAGGTGGGCTGCTGCGAAAAACTAAGAGACACTAATAGTTTCTGCGTGCAGGGGCATTTAACATCAGCTCTGATGTTATTTATCTGGCATTTAGATGCGTCGTTTGACTTCCCTTCGCTCTCGAGTTTAAAGCGACTCTGTGGCACCACGGCTGTTTTCTAATCTCCTCTATGAGTTGTTGTGGTTGTTGTTGCATGCATCACAGTTAAAGGGACAGTATGGGACTTTGCTGGCTTTTTATTGACAAAAATCAAATATCGCTTTCATAAATACGTATTTCAATGAAGTGGAATCGCGCCCGCATACAAACGAGCGCTTTCTCGTACCTTAGAATGAGTTGTTACAAGTCGTTACAAACATACAGGGGGGGGTTCACCGAACCTTCTCTGCCATGTTGAATCGCCATGTTTTACGTTCAGTGTCACCGTGGCGGTAGGGAACCACGGAAACTCAGCGGAGCTGTCGGCTCGGGGAGAAAGTTTACCAGACAGTGCCTGTTAAAACTGTCACCGCCGTGTGGGCTGGTGTGAGGAAGGACGGAGGCACAGGTGTTGCCTTCAGGTGCAGTCAGACACCTGAATGACGCCGTGAGTGACGCCGTCGGCAAACCAACTGGATGTTATTTTACTCGACGAGAGAAAGACGGTAAAACGTGGGTCAGGTAAACAATACGACGTTACCATGACAACATATTGTCACGCCGGTATTGTTTTGCCTCGTGCTGGCGGACCGTTTGTTTACATAGAGGCTTGTTTATCCTGTTACATGCAGCGTCGGTTGTTTTTCTGACTTCTGCCCGAGTTTACGTAAACGCAACAGCAAGAATACGTGCCGACATGCAACCGCACCGCTAGATGGGGGTAAATCTCACATACTGGGGCTTTAAAGGGATAGTTCAACATTTTGGCATAGTCCCTATAGTCATAGAAGTAGGTCGGTTACCTCTATTTGTCGGTGCAAGCTATTTTTAGAACGGTGGAGCAGAGCCGCGAGCTGCTCAGAGCTACGCTACGGAGGCTAATGGGATTTCTTGGTCTCCTTCATCAAATACACAATCCAACAACTCCAAAAAGCTCTGTTGGACAAGTTGTGACCTGCACATCGACCACGCTATGAGATAATAACGGAACGTTACCAGACAGAGTTGTTTTAGAGGTAAATTCTTGCAAAACCACTGATGCTTTTCCCGTCGGGGGCAGTTTTTTTGCAAGCCGTCTCTGCATTTACCTCGAAAACAACTCTGTCTCGTAATGTTCCGTTATTACCTCATAGTGTGGTGAATGTGCAGGTCACAACTTGTCCAACAGAGTGTTTTGGAGTTGTTGGATTGTGTATTTGATGAGGGAAACCAAGAAATCCCATGAGCCTCCGTGGCGTAGCTCCGAGCAGTTCGCCGTTCGGCTCGGCCATTCTAAAAACAGCTTGCACCGACAATTAAAGGTAACAAACCTACTGCTTTGACTATAGGGATTACGGCAATGGGCCAGTTTGCCAAAATGTATAACTATCCCTTTAAGAACCTTTATAGTTGGTCTTTGAGAAGGTTGCGTCGCTGATTGTCTCGGTATCAGAATGAGCCAGCTTAACATTACAGCCCCCCACCACCACCACCACCACCCCCCTCCAGGCAGATCAATAATTGATAGTTTCACTCTTGCAGTTATCTTGACCTCCGGGGTAGCAGAGCGCTGCAGCTCAACTGTGGGAAGTCAGTAAAACTGCGATGCTGCAACATTCTTCTCTCCTCCACAAAAACTCATCTTCGCCACCGCCGCCCCCATCACTGACCCTCTCTCCAGGTCACTACCTGCTGCTGTTAGTGCTGAACGGCTGCCAGCAGGATGTTTTGATGAATACATCCACTGTTACATACATTTACACATGACTCTGCAACTGGTCATCCATTCATTTTCATCTGCTTACCCAAGGTCAGGTCTTGGGGGCAGCAGCTCCACCAGTGAGCCCCAGACTTCCCTTTTCCCTGGCTACATTGTCCAGCTCTGACCGAGGTGTTGTGAGGTCAGGCTGGAGATAGAATCTCTCCACTAGTGCTGCACAATTAATCGAATCGTAATTGCGATGTCATGCTGTTTCCGAGGTAAATTCATACAAAACTGCTGATGTGCGTTCCCGTCGGGGGCAGTTTTTCATCAACAGTCTCTGCATTTACCTTTGAAACAGCTCTGTCTCGTAACATTCTGTTATTATCTCATAGCGTGGTGAATGTGTGGGTCACAATTTGTGTTTTGGAGTTGGATTACATGATGAGTTTGATGAGGGAAACCAAGAAATCCTATGAGTCTCCGTAGCGTAGCTCTGAGCAGCTCACGGCTCTGCACCACCGTTTTAAAAATAGCATGCACCGACAATTAAAGGTAATGACCCTACTGCTATGACTAGGGATTATGGCAATGGGCCAATTTGTCCAAATGTTGAACTATCTCTTTAAGCCGCTCATGATCATAGTCATGTACGTACATGTTAATGGGAGCCTGATTGCTTTGATAGGGGACCTGATCACACATTCCTAAGGAGATATCTCCATTCACCATATAAATGTGCCCTTAGTTATGATCAGATCTTCATCTAAATTACAACAATAAAATAACACAATCTGGTTGAACTAATAACACGCACAGAATTTTTATGTTCTTACATGATCATTATTGATAACTCCATTCAAACACTCATAGTGTGGTTTAGAAAAACAGTTCATTTGTCATCCATAAGAAACATCAGCATGGTGTAAACCAGGTGTCACAGCAAGTTGAGCATGAAGCTGAAACCACCACAGTTTGGATCTTCATCAGTCCACACACACACACACATACACACTGGCTACTCTATCTACAAGGAGATATCCAGCTTGGTTTATTAGAAGAGTATTGTGCAGATAATTAAACAGTGAAATGATTTGTCTGTGTCACAGTAACATTTACAAACAGCCTAGTGACTTATTATTTTCTCTGAGAGTGTAACTTTTCCTCCCAGTTTAGATTTCTGCAGAGTGAATCTGGGCCTACGAGGAACTTGTTTGTTGCACCTAAATGCAGTCAGTGTTTCCTCTGTGCTTTGAAACGGCACACAGCTTCAGGCCACTTTTTTTTCTGGTGGTGGTTCCACATCCTCTTGCTTTGATGCACATTATCCACAGTGTCCACTGAGGCAGACCGTGTGTTGGCGGAGGCTTGTCACACTCTTACTATTTCAGCCACTCTCTCCTCTGTTCTGTTGCCCTAAAGGGGGCAGGGGGGGCCTGACATTGTCCAGCCGTGAGCCTGAGTCAGAGTATTAGCCACCCACTCAGTGTGACCCGCGTGCTCAACGTGCCTCTGCCCCCCCCACCCCTACACCCCTCAGGGAGGCAACAGACACCCATCTGGAGTACAGACCCTGTGGTAACCCTCTAATGTTTAGTCAGTTTGTTTTTCATGGAGCGTTACAGTGAAGCAGTGGGTGTGGGAAGCAGACCAATGACTGTCAGAGCATGTTGTCTTTGGCAACAGGGAGGGATGTGTTAGAACCAACACATTAACAAACTGCCACCGTGGTCACAACAATCCTCCAGAGTGTATTAAATAATAAATATCAGTAATGTGCAGAGGGCGGTTCTCTTAAAGCTGCATCCATCACTCTGATATTCATTTATTTATTCAAGAATATGCTTTTTTATTTATTTATGCATGAATGGAGCAGCGTAGTCGATGTGTTTTGCCAGCACTTGAATGGACGTCCCATATTTTTCACACTGTATTCCACTCTGATTTACTGAGTAACCCAAATAAAGAGGACTGAATTGTGGGATCCGGTTTGATCCAGTGGAGGTGTTGGTGTTAGAGGGGGAGGAAAACAAACATATTGTTGAGCTACGCCAAACACTACAGAGTACATCAACTTATACACTTGTTTGCAGGTGATATCAAGTTAATACGTTTTTCCCTGCAGACCTTTAGTAAATCAGGCTCCTTTTTAAAAAAAAAAAGAGGCATATTGCACAATATTGTTTGTTGAACAAACATTTAACAATCATTAAGACATTGTGCGAATCCATCGATCCATTCATCTGTGGTGGCAGCAGTCATTGTCGTACAGTAGTCCAGATGTGAGCAGTCTGCTAAAAACCATATAAACCCCTCATACATACAGATGCATATACACGTATGTCAGTGAGAGCAAGCAGATGCCCTCCTGTGTCGCCCAATGAGACTATGCAAATAACAATAGAAGACCAAGAAGAGCACACCAATAAATCTGGTACACAATGGAAAGGTAAACAGAATAAATAGATACATACAGTAAACAATAAGAGGCTCTTGATCAATAGTAAGAAAAAGTAAAAAAAATTCATTTCCAAAAGCTCGTGGCCAAATTTAAGAGAATGTGATGAAACATCTGGAATAACATTTTCCGTGGTGGAGCTTTAAGACGACGCCCTGAGGGCAAAAGCTACATTTCATATGACAGAATGTGGTTTTGCTGATTCATGATCAGCTTTGCTTTTTTAACCACACATTTATCCCAAAGGGAACACAGGCCCTCCTGCTGCACAGCTCTTATTTTGTGATGATTCTGTTGTGTTCTTTCAGGCCTGAGGAGATATAGAGTATAACCCCTCCAGTGTGGTCTGTGTCTGGGCTGGGGTCTCAGAACCACCTCAACTGGCTCCTCTGGTTTTTTCAGATGTATCAATATAGGAGTGTATCACAAAATGGAAACACTTATTTCAGTTTGAGAACATCACAACTTTGCAAGAATTACAGCTCATTTGCAAATTTCAGAAATATTGCTTTTATTTAGCAAAAAGCCAGTTAGTGTCAGAACTCCTCATGACTGTCCCTCAGGCTGAGCCCAGACATCCTGAGGAGGATTCATGTTCCAGTATTCTGTCAGTCAGGAGTCGGAGTCAGACAGCTGGAACACAGATCCACCGCTGACATGAGAACTTTGACTTCTGGCTCAGCTCCTTCATCACCACAGTGGTCCAGTGCAATCTCTTAACTGCCAACAGTGGCCCCAACTCACCTGTCACTCTGCCACACCACCCTCACCAAGAAACCAGACCAGGAGACGTTTAACTCCTTCCCTTGGAGGTGCTGCCTAGTGCCTACCCATATCACCCTAGAGACATTTCAACAGGGCTGTTGTATAGGGGAGAAAGGTGATGATAATTCTAGGGACCCAGCGTCCAGTAGCCCCCCCCCAAAAACCCCAGTACTCTAATCTTTGTATGACTGAATTATTCTGCATAAGACCCTGACTAATATTCATAAACGACACGAAATTGTGAAATATGCTAATACCGAACACCAAAACCTTTTAAAGCAGATCAAAACAAAGTAGCCTCACGTCATGTTTTTAATCTGTTAATTATCCATCACGTATTCACTTTGCCGCTGTGGTCTTGCTACCAACTTTACTCAACACAGCAGCTCACTGTTTGATCACTGATTAATATCTGATCACTGCCTGATCAATGTCGGACCACTGTCCGGACAGAAAATCCTCCCCCCCCTCCTCCTTCTCCTCCTCTCCTCTCCCCCGACACACAGGTTATTTACATTGTTTACATTACATTAGTCACAGTGCTGCGACCATACGCCAGAGAAACAACAGGTGGAAGGCTGATGACAGAGATGAGAGCAAAGACGGTGAAACGCTGTTTTTAACTTCTTTTTTTCCTGTGAGACTGTGCATGGATAGAGCCATATGGCAGGCCGATGAATGGGGTGCCTCCTTTTCACGATGATTGGTTGATTATCCGAAAGCTCAGAAAAAGACAAAAAATTATGTCGCATTTTCGCCGCGACTTATTCGCGGTTGGTGTGAAAGGACCCGTGATGAAGGCCGGGGGTCGAAAAAAAGTATTGACGTGCGAATAATTCGCGCGAAAAATACGTCTCCGGTGTGAAAGGGCCTTAATACTCATAGTAATGCTGCATTAGCATCAAAACAAAGTAGGCTCTTTTTTTTTGCGCTGTGTACAAACTGATGAAGCCCCTTGGATAAGAGGCGAAACGTCTTCCCAGACAAATACAAGTGCAGTTGCCTACGATTTGCCCAGAAAAGAACAATGACCTGGATGAATGAGAATATCCATAGACAAAGTATAGGCTAAATAAAAAAATGATAATAAATACATAGCCTAAGTAAAAAAAAGTGGAAAAGCCAGGGGGTTAAGGGGCCCACTTTAGTACAGGTATTCTTTCAGGGGGCCCGGAATTCCTAGCAGCGGCCCTGCATTTCAATGTGGAAGTCTTGGCAAGTTTGACGTTGTGATCACCGTCACACTATGTGATGCTGTGATTTGCTGTGCGTATAGATTATTGGAGATTGAATATTAAGCCCAATCTATTTTTTTGCTCTTCTTGTAAAGGCTCATGTCAGCAGCGCCGCAGCGCTCCCTCCAGCATCCCAATCGAAGCAGCACATCAGGAAATGTCAAGATGTTTAATGAATAAATTTACATCATTTATGATGTAGGACGGCCTCTCTGCTGTACCATCACACACCCACACACAACCGCAGCACAGGCCAATTAGGAGCAATTATCAAGTGTGTTCATTTTGCACTGGCGCAGCTATCCTCATTAGAGGGAGGGGGCCGGGGTCCCAGGAGCCAAATCATATCATGAGCAGCTCTGAAATGATTAGTGTTGTTGCACCTAGATGCTGAGAGCTTTTATCTAAATGGAGGTATTTCATCTTTATGTTGAAGGAACTTCAAATGGATTGTGTGTTTTTTTTTTTGAAGCATTCTCATTTTGACTGCTCCAGATACAGATATGAATACCTGACGTTTTCACATCACTCCTCAACCCCCGCTGTGGAACCATCGTCAGTAATTAACAGCACCGACAAGCCCATTTCTAGTTCGCTTTTCAAACTCCTTCCTGTTCCCTGCGTGGACACCCCCCCCCCATCACCACACACACACACACACCCCTACACCCGCAGTAAAATACCAAACTTCAGTCTGTCAGCTGTAATTACAGGAATCTTGCCATCTCCACCAGGGACCACGGGGCAGAATAGGTGGTAAATTGGATGAAAAGTGAGGAGGGAGAAGCCAGTGGACAACAGGGTTTTGGGGTTAATTAGAATTTCTCTGTTTGGCATTTGATAACGGCGCAGAATAGTCTGTGCTTGATTATCTGTGTTATTTCCAGGTTTGAACCATTTGGCTGGGGAAGTGTGTGAGCTGAGATGTTGTCCAAGTAGACCTGACAGAGAACGTCTACACGGTATAATGTACATGGATCTACTTTTTATTAGACACAGAGATAACATCCATGTTCTATCCACTGGGTGATACTGCTGTTCGGTTACAGCTCTTATCAGTCTGGGCCACAGGCAGTTAATTAAGCAGTAGTACAGTAAGGCCACCCAGCAGCTGAACTGTACCATCTAGTAGCTTCATCACATGTTGCATGGCATTGGTGGCATTAACAGACTTTTGATTGATTTTTGTCACTTTTAAAGTGATACGCCAACTTTTTTTTTTCGTGTCTTGCCTCACTCCCGTGTCCATGACAAGCAGATAGACACCATCCTTTCGACTGTGCGTGCAGTAACAAGGGAGATAGAGCTGTATTGCCTGTAATTAGCTTAGCTCAAACACTGGAAGTGTATGGGTAGTGTTAGCCTGCCTCCTACCCAGGCTGAAATCAGCAGTCAGAAGCTGATTTCATTTTAGTATTTCAACATTTCAAACATTTTATAGGCGAGAAAGTAGCCGTTTAGATCAGCAGCTGTCAGTACAGACAGAATAGTTGAGGGCCCAACGGCGCGATTTCACATGGTTTTCACCCGTAAAGTGTGAGTACTCTGGTCGTGTTCAATGATCGGACTGTAGGCTACAGTGTGAGTACATCAATCGTGAGCTTCGGCCGTAGATCGTGGACGATTCACTCGTACAGTGTGTGTTGGTACTAATGACCCGATTTTCAAAAATCGTGCCGTGTATGCCTGGCTTTAACAGGAGATTGGAAACAACACCCAGTGAGACTTAATATGAACAAATATGTTCAGATCCACATTTTAGCACTGACCTGCTCAGTCTTTACATTTCCCCACTAGTTTGGGGTCACACAGTGTTTCTACACATTGATTTATCTGTGTAGCCCGCCCCAACATGCAGCTGACCACCACTCATTGATTTTCTGTTTAGTTTTTCTCACAATTTCAAATGGATAAAATCTGATTTCATCATGTAACTGTGCTAGAGCATTGATCCTTTCAGCCCTCATTACCCACCCACACCCACACCTCTCTCTCTCAAACACACTCACACTGTACACACACACTGTCGATTGACCTGTCTGTCACAGTAGGACTGAGCTTCAGGAGCAGAGGGAGGAATCCCTCCAGATCAGTGGGTCAGTGGACCTTTGGAGATCTATCAAGGTTTATTGTTCAGTTATTTACACTCTCTGTGTCTGCTATCATGGCTCTGCACTGGTTCACTAGTGCAGTGATTCTCAAAGTGAGGTCCGGGGACCCCCAGGGGTCCTTGAGAGGGTACAAGGGGGTCCCCAACTTTTTCTTTTCTTCTTTTTTGAGAATTTTTTTTTATCACTTTTCATTATAAAAAAAAAACACCTTTTTTCTAGAAAGTTTTTTCTTTATAAAAAAAGTTTTTACCACTTTTTTCTAGATTTTTACAGAATTTTTACCACTTTTTAAAGAAGTGTTTAAATGTTTTTGGAGAAATTACACCACTGTCTTCCAGAAATCTCTCTACAATATTTCCAAATATCCACACCATTGGCCATTTAGTCAACGTATACATTGACTAAAAAACTAATGTTCTTCAGTCTCAGAACAAATAATTGTGTATTTCTGGTGTTTGCTTCAAAATTTTGTCTGTCATCTAATTTGTGTCAATTTAGGGGTCCTTGAAAAGATTTGAGAAGCACTGCTCTATAGGAGCAGCAGCTCTGCCACGTCGTCTTATGACAAGTTCACATCCACAAACAAACAAACAGCAGATGCTCTGACTGCAGCTACTTGTGTCAGTGTATGTACGTTTTCTCATGAGTGTCGTTTCCATTTGTATCTTATCTGCTGCTTTCCAACCTCCCAGAGGACAACCCACATGGGAAATCTACTCAATAGCAACTTCTTTATATCAGTGTGTATGTGTGTGTGTGTTTCTGGATGATTCACAACAGGATTTCGATATGCATCGTCCTGCCACTGTATCTCAGCGAGGCAATTGATGTGAAACTAGGTCAGGCTCCATGAGCGAACAGGGAGACATTAGAATCCAACAGTAGCACCTTTATTTCCAGCCGCCGCCCTCCACACGCCACGCTAACTCGTGCAGCCTCTCACGTTCAGGTCTGAGGGCCCGTTAACTATTCATCAGCCTCAGCATCCAACACGGCTATACATAGTGCCTATCTCCCAATGCCCCCCAGAAGGCCCTAAATCACAGCAAGTGGAGGCCCGCTCTCTACAGCGCAGTGATGACTGCAGGTCAGCACTACCTCCACTGTCATAGCAGTGATGGATGTCACGGCTCTGTGGATGAGAAGAGGCTGGGCTTTTTTCTCCCCGCTGCTTCTTTGCCGCTGTTCCGGACTCTGAAAGGTGACGGAGTCTGCAGGATGTCAGGGAGGCTGCCTGGAGTTTATTAACAGGACAGGGACAGGGGTGAACTTATTCTGGTCACCTTCTCACAATAGGTCACTCTTTACAAAGCGGGTGGTTAATCACACTCACGAACTCCAACTCCTAAATGATGTGTGGCATCATGTTGAAAGTGAGCCCCCTCAGGCCCTTTTTATTCATGTCCATCAGACCGCCAATTAACTGGACTGGTTGGTAAAGGCATCCAAGTATGAAGCCATCATTTTAGTTCAGCTTTTCAGTGATACAGAAAAGAGTATGTAGCACTATAGCACATGAAAATCAGTTCACAATCAGAGTCCTTCAGAAGGAGAGGAAAAACAAAACACGCAACAAATTCATATGAACTTGGGGGGAAAAAAAGCAAACTATTCACAAAACCAAATAATTTTTTTGAGGCAATTTAAATCGTATTGAGCTCATTTAAATTGTCATATAAAGTAACTGGATCACCATGTTTCGATTGATAATGTTCAATTTGAATTAGCCAGAGTCATTTTCTTTTGTTTTTAAGTCTTTTTATTACAACAACACACAAAACAGCATCAATTGCAGCAATTAACATCACAGTGACGACATACACTAAGCTCTATACACACACATAGTGGTTAGAGCGGGCGCCCCATGTATAGAGGCTCAGTCCTCGCTGCAGTCGGCCCTGGTTCGAGTCCCGCGTCGGGTGCCATTTACTGCATGTCATTCCCCCTCTCTCTGCCTCCCCGTTTCCTGTCTGTCTCAACTGAACTATCTATAATAATATGCCCAAAAAAATACTTTAAAAAAAAGAATTGACATCTGCCCCTCCTACGAGTAATCCGGCAGGTAGGGGGCCCCATTAGGAAAATTCCCAATGTGTCATTGCAGTGTCAATGGAGGTCAAGTCGTGTCATTGATATGGACCAATGTCAGCCGTCTCTGGGGGCCTCCTTCCAGCTCGTGGCCCGAGCAGTTTCCTGGGTTGTCTGCCCTCACACATTCCACACAAATGTAAATAAGTCCGGCTGATGGTGGTGCTCAGTCAGGGACTGTTCCTCTGGGGACCATGAGCGACAGATGGATCCACACTGCCATAACTAAACTGCTTAAAAACCAAACGCCTCCTCGTGGTTGTCTGCCCGGAGCCGGAGGAGGCATTCTAATGAGTTATTGTGGTGGTGTATGTAGGAGGGACAGGGATTAAATGCTAGGTGCCATCCACAAACACTGGGTATAGGACTGGAGAGCAGATTAAAGCTCGGGGAGGTCAGCGTCGTGCAGGTTCTAGGGGGGAGGACAGTAGGGAGCTGGGGATTTCAATATAAATGTAAAACAGTCCGGTGCCACAAACAAGAGCTGTTCTATTTATTTTGAGGCTGACACATCAGGACACGCACAAGGCTGCACAAGTACCTCCACACACACACAGTAAACAGCTTCTTTTCAAATAATGCAGCTCACATGGTCAGCCTGTAGATGATTATCTCCAGCTGATTGGCTCCTGGACAGGTGCAGGCCGATGTAACTGACGGGCTGCAGCTGGAAACAAACCTAAAACTGAGCCTTGGATGACATCATGTCTTCGTTGTTGCAGTGCAGACGCCTCACTCCAACCAACGTCCAAACTGCTGCTTCTTTCTCAGAGTAAAATGTCACCAGGCTTCACTACAACCACGTCTCTCTATCTGACACTCCAGCAGCTTCAGGTGGAAGTTAATGGTACAGATCCACAGTTATCCACGGATGGCATTGTTATGTTTCCGTTATTGTTGTAGTGATTATTATCACACTGCATCAAACACTTCCTGATAAGGTGCTGCAGGCCTCAGGTCAGTGCGAGACTGGAGAAGTGGTATGAGTGTTACAGTCTCCAGCTTGCTTCAGGAGAAACGTAAAGACTTTGTAATGTTGTCTTTTGAGAGTGGACTTTGGTCCGTCCTTTGGTAACTTTTAATTTCCTTATATCAGTGAGAAAGCATTTGTTTGTATCAGTGTTGCAGCGGTAGAACACAACATTGTTATTCAACCCTGGATCAGGGATGAACTGAGATGTGATTAAGCGCATTCCCACCAGCGCCGGAACTCTGACATCCAGACCCTGTTCCCATCCAACCATAAATAACAAGCATGCGGCTGTGCCCGGCTCGGTGACACCTACCTAATGTGTGAATTCTTTGTATCTTACACTTTGGATTCTCTTCTCCTCTCTGTGCAGTTCTGGATATGGCGCGCCACGTGCCTTTATACCGGGCACTGCTGGAGCTGCTGAGGGCCATCTCCACCTGCACGGCCCTGGTCCCTCTGCTGCTGCCTCTGTCCGGGGACCCGGGCCAGAGTGAGGAGGAGGAGGATGAAGAACAATCTGAGGGACAGACCTCCGTCGGGATGCTGCTCGCCAAGATGAAGACATGTGTGGACACCTACACCAATCGTCTCAGGTGAGATGGAGGAAGAAATCATCCGACTTAATGGTTGCAAATAGGGATGTCCCATATGCCGATTCTGTCCATCACTTAAAGGGATAGTTCAACATTTTGGCAAATTGGCCCATAGCCGTAATCCCTATAGTCATAGCAGTAGATTTGTTACCTTTATTTGTCGGTGCAAGCTGTTTTTAGAACGGCGGAGCAGAGCCGTGAGCTGCTCATAGCTACACTTCGAGGGTCATTTCTTGGTTTTCCTCATCAAACTCAGCAAATACACAAACCAACAACTCCACAACACTCTGGTGGACAAGTTGTGACCTGCACATTCACCACGCTGAGATAATAACAAAACGTTACGAGACGGATCTTGGATTGGAGTTGTTGGATTGTGTATTTGCTGAGTTTGATTAGGGAAACCCGGCTCTGCTCCAGGAATATATGGGAATTAACAGGAATAAATCTAAAATCTGCAAAATCGAAGGTTAGTCCTTAACAGGGAACTTAGGGGTTGTCTTGGATGGATGTCTGCTTATTACAAAACAAAATATTTACATTTATGTTTGGGTATGATACAGTTAGTTTAAATTATCCCCAATTTTCAGTTAATTCCCATTAATTCCCATGGAGAGTTTCCAATTTGGAATATTTCCAAAGTTCCTCATCTCAACTTCCCAAGTTTCTGGTAATTTACTGGAAATGTTCCGCCCCTTTGCAACCCTTGGCTGGACCCAACAGGACTGAGCTCAGTCTTGCCACCCAGCTGAAGATGGTATTAACAACTTTATAATGACCAGTCTTGACCAGCATATTTACAACATCTCTTCTGCAGTGAAGAGACGGACCAATCAGATCAGGGCTAGCAGACTTGAATGGAAAAAAGGCGAGAGGTGTTTAAATAAGGGTTTCTAGCTGTGAGGAAGTTTGATGCTGAACTCAGCGTTTGTTCTGGACTGGTAAGAGAACAGCTGTTAATGCTGATGTTAGCTACGCAGCACTATCAGCTCCTTCACTCAGAGTCTCCTGACAACATGTTGTACTCAGGTTTACATACATGTCAGAGTGCCTCTTCATGAATGATGTATCTACTGGTATTTTTAGAACATCCCATCATGAATGTTGCAGCAGCCCTCGTATGGCAGAGAGGTTCATCTAAGGTACAACAGGAAGAAAATACCTGGTTCTCTGAAACATGAGTGGAGTATCTGAGTGTGGGACGAGCTGCTACACCAGAGCTGACAGGCAGATTAATGTGACCTCGGCTCCCCACAGCAGGGACCTGAGCCTGACCACGTTACCTTTAGCACATCTCTGCCTGGCGCACTTACTCATGGGTCAGAGAACTAGAGTTTTATTCCATTTTTAAATTATTTTTTTTACCATTTACTCTTATTTTACTACCAGAAAGAGTGTGTTTTTTATTATTGTTAACTTTTTTTATTTGAACTTCAAATGCAACAGGTCTATTCCAAAGAGTGTGTTTTTAATGTTAATGACTAAAATGTACACAAGTTAAAGAGAAATGACTTTAAGAAGATAACAGACAAACAACACTTTGCATGAGGCAAGATAGCACTGCACTCACTAGGACTTCAAATACCAACAAAATATTAATTCTTGAGCTTTAAACTGGTTCCAGTAAAATAAATATATTAGTTAAAAAAAATAATTTCCTTATTTTTCACATGGCTTATGGACAGTAGGTGGTCATTGCATGTATTGTTACTCTTCCAGTCAACACAAAGTTGGCAGAATTTGCAAACCACAGTTGAGCTGACACATAGAAGTCAGAAAACAGAAGATAATTGAGGCTGTGATTCTACCAGGCTAGAGAATAGATGACTAATCCTAACCACATAGACTCTCTGAATGGGACTGACACCATTGACCAGGTGGGTGATATAAATCTACTTTGAATGGGGCTTAATGGGGTTCGGAGGAGCTGCTCTATTCCTCCAGGGTTTCCAGGTATCCCTGCGTGTTCTCCATTGTGACTGAAATCTTTGTGTGTTGCAGGTCCAAGAAAGATAAGAGTAAAGGTGTGGTGAAGACTGAGAGCTCCGACCCAGAGCCGGAGGGTTTGACTCTGCTGGTCCCTGACATCCAGAGGACAGCTGAGATAGTCTACACCGCCACCACCAGCCTGCGGCAGGCCAACCAGGGTGCGTACTCTTCATACATCTTAGGTCACAGCAATGCTAAATGACAGCAGGAGTGAAGCACATCCCTAACACATCTGGATCCCTTCTCTGTCCTTCTGTTAAATTCTTTATTGTTTGATCTCCTTTTCTGCCCCCCCCCTCCCTCTCCCTCTTTCAAAAACTTTTCTCTGAGTCTTGCCCTGTCAGTACAAGGACAAGAAACTGGGTCTGACCTCAGATAAGTTTAGCCTATCAGAAAGTCTGAATTCCCTCAGCTGTGGTTGGCTGAACACCACAGGGAGGTTGTTGGCCTGTTTTGAAAGCTGAACTTGACCTCCAGGTTAAACTTGGCCCACTGCAGCCTGCAGGCTGGTTTAACCCTGATTGACTGCTCCCATCAGTGAGAGGAGGAGTCTGGTCCAGGACCTTGGTTCTGATGCTCGCTGAGGGCAGAGCTGGAGCCACTTCATATCAAACAAGTGTTGATGTCTATCATGATGATTACATCAGTCCTGGAGAAGCTGATGCTGATGTGTTGCCAGGCAACAGTTAATACTCCAGGCCACGAGGCTAACAAGCTATAAACAACAGATATTAGAACTTGTTATGGAGATGATGTGACTCATTTAAACTGCTTTAATTTTTAAAAAGAGTTTGACCAACATCACAATAAGTTGTTGTACCCCATTTTTGATTTTGTTCACATCTGAATCTTCATGAACTCATGATGATTGTTCCCCTAATCATCTAACATTCTCAACTGTGTGATGCAACATTGAGACTGGAGAGAAAAAGATCCCGCATCACTGCATCCTCAACATTACTTTTAGGGGCTGTGTCCACCACGCTATGAGATAATAACGGAACAATACGAGACACAGTTGTTTGAGGCGAACACAGAGACTGCTTGTTGAAAAACTGTCCCTGAAGGCAACACGCATCAGCGGTTTTGTATGAATTTCCCTCTAAAACAACTCTGTCTTGTAATGTTCCGTTATTATCTCATAGCGTGGTGAATGTGCAGGTCACAACTTGTCCACCAGAGCGTTGTGGAATTGTTGGATTGTGTATTTGATGAGGGAAGCCTAGAAATCCCATTAGCCTCCGTAGTGTAGCTTTGAGCAGCTCACGGCTCAACAGCTTGTACCGACAGTTAGACGGAACGAACCTACTGCTGATACTATAAGGATTATGGCAATGGGCCAATTCGCCCAAATGTTGAACTATCCCTTTAATGTCATATCAGTATTGTCATTATATTAGGGTCCTCTCCTGGCCCCTAGAACCCTCCTCCTTATTCTCCCTTCTTGGTGCCCCAGCCCCTGACAGTCAGGGTGACACCTCTTGCATTGTGGGATCTGTGTCTGTTTCCACTTGAGGCCTTGTTCCTAAAACTGCTCCACACTGGTTGACATGTGTTCCTGTGGAGGAGACGAAGAGTGTGTGTGAAAGTGTGTCACAGGACTCAGACAGCGGAGGATGGTAAAGGACAGAGCAGCTGTCGTCCCTTGTTTCTCTACACGGGGACATAAAGACAGGGGATGCTCCTTGTTTGCCATTAGTCACTTTAAAGCATCACCATCAGTGTCCTCCGCATGATGAAACATTACACACACACACACACACACACACCATTACCTCGTCGCTACACGGTACACAATATTAATTATACCCCACCTGCCCTTTACCTCCAGCTCCCTGCACATAAACGCCGTCTGATTGATCACTGTCGCCGCGCTGGGGCTGAGCATGTGGGGAAGAGGATGCAGATGGAGATCAATGCCGTGTCACTCCTCATAAAGAAATCCATATGATAAAGGCCCGGGCAGTCACATCATACAGAGTTGTAGACTGTTGTCGGCCAGACAGATGGGTAATCATTTCATTAGTACAGAGGCTGGTGATCAGGACAGAATCGATCCACAAGTATCGCTCTCATGTATTGATGGAGCTGTCCCAACACAACAGCTTTAACACACAACATCAGCAGCATCGTAGTCCATCTGTCCACAAAAAACCCAGTAGTCTAATCTTTGTATGACTGAATTATTCTGCATCTGAGCCTGACTGATACTCATAGTAATGCTGCGTTAGTATCAAAACAAAGTAGGTTAGCTTACGTAGTCTAAGAAAGAAGGGGAAAAGTCAGGGGGTAGGGGCCCACTATTCTTTCAGGGGGCCCAGAATTCCTAGTAACGGCCCTGCATCTGTCCGTGGTATTTTTCTCCAGCAGCTTCATCAAACACCACCGCTTCTATGGCAGAAATGTGGTGACATCGCATCACGTCACCACCCACCTGTATGACAGTCAGCTGTTTCCACTCGTTGCGTCTCATTGACGCTGCTGATAAAAGCTCAGCCTCAGTCTGACCGCCTGCTCTGATCACATCCCACAGATCAGGATAGTCAGGCCCGGCCGCAACAAACGTTTTCTCAGACACCACGGTGATGAGTACTGCTCCATCTGATTGGTTGTCTGAGGGAAACCGTTGTGACACCTCCTTTCTGAAGACTGACAACTACAAGAACAAAAACAGCAGAACATAGAGTTTTCTCTCCGGCTTTTTCTGCATTGAGAACAACTGGGAAATAAAACACGCTCTGATACATTTATGGTCAGGAATAGTTACTGTAGAATGTTATTGATTCAAAATCTGCTTATCATTTTTAATTTTGTTTGGAAAATGCATTTTCCTTCAGAATCAACAGTACAAAAATACAAAATTGGTATTAGTCCTTTTCCAAAAGACTCTACAAAAGTCACCGTTTGTGTGGTAAAGGACAGTCCTGCTCCTTCATGAGCATCCATGGTGCTTGTCCGTCTACATTGCCTGCTCTGTTTTTCACTCTGCTCTTTCTCATCTTCTCTCCAGAGAGGAAGCTGGTGGAGTCTTCTCGGAAGGTGTCGAGCCGGCCCAAGCCCCTCTCCATCCTCCGCTCTCTAGAAGAAAAATATGTAGCCGCCATGAAGAAGCTGCAGTTTGGTAAGTCTATCTGTTAACATAACACACTTCTCTGTCTGCTATTACCCACAATGCCTTGATGCCAGAACCCTGAAAGGGAAGCACCCTCAGGTTACCCCCACCCCTCCCTCTGCTCAGCCCTTTTGTCCTGTCCATCACCCTCCATTGAGCTGTGTCATGATTAATTACTCTGGTTTTGCTGCATAACAATTGATTTGGTGAGCAGCTTGATGTCTGAGGTAATCAGAAGTGACACGAGTGTAAACAGTGTAGTTTCACTTAACAGAGTGGAAATACTGACGGCAAGATTAGTGTCTTGGTAGTGACATCACCATGGAACAGTCAGATATATTATATCTGATATCTGAGCCTCTCTCTGCTCTAAGTAATACAATGATTATCAGAAGGTAGGAAGACAGAAACGGTGTGTTTCCTGACTTCTTCCTATCTGATGTTTCCTTGAAGGAAAATAATGAGATTGAATGGTCAGGATGTTACATAACCAGCAGATGGCGAGGACATGGACAGGCCGTGTTGAAAACTGTGTGCACAAGCAAATATGTTGGCTCATAAATTTAATATGGCTTCAATGGCTGTTGAGACCCATCTTGTACTCACTGTACAGCGCACCTGAGGCGGCGCTGCAGAAGAGCTCACAGTGTCTAATGACCATGCAAGGCTGCTGCTGCTGCTGCTCCTGGAAGCCCAGAGAAGCTGCTGCACCCGCCAAATGTTGGTTTTTATTGTGCAATACCAGTGACAAACATAAAGACACGACATAGCACAAGACAGGAAAGACCTAACACAACAGTCAAGAAAGTAAATGGATTGAGATACGTTGAGATAAGAAGCAAAACAAGAAAAGGAGAGAAAAAATAAGTGAATAAATGAGAAAATAGAAAATAAACAGTCAATCAGTCAATCAGTTTTTCTCTTTCCCTTTGGGTGTTATGTTTGTTCATCTGCTCTGCTGCACTACTGTGTCTGATCCTGCAGACTATATTAGTGGAGCCATAACAACCTTTAACTGAGCTCCATCAGGTTCTCATCTAGTGTCTTCATCCACTGGCACGTCGGCCTGTATGCACGTCTGAGCAGGGCTTCAGACTAACTTTTTCTAACTAGGAGCATAATGGCCCCCTAACTTAAAATTTTATTTACTTTTCTATTTCATTCATGATCCTCAAACACCTTGGCCGGTCACCTGTAATGACAGATTCCAGATACTTCCAGATGTTAAAAAAATAAAATGAAAATTTACTCTTTGTAAAAGTACAAAAATGTACTCAAATCTTAGGGGCAAAATGCCCCTATTTAGGGGCAATCTAAAGCCCTGGGGGGTACAAGTGACCACGCCCACTTTGAAGACAGGAAGTGTATCATCTCATATCATTGGTGCAGTTTGTCATGGGCCATCTTTTGTTTGTAAGTATATTTTGGGGGGGTTTTTGCCTTGGGGAAAAAACAAAAACAAATTTGTTGTTGCTTGTTGTTTTCTTCTTATGGACCCCCTGATCTGTGTCCTTAAATGAAAGAAGACGCTCTCAGAACAGTCAGTTCAAACTGTAGTTCATATATAATTCAATTATGCGAAGCCTGCGGAGCTAGTTGAGAGGAACAACTCAACCTGCGCCCACACTGATCAGCTGATCAGTCACATGCCCTCCTCCTCCAAATAGGGCAGGTTATTTAAACCCCCCAGTTTACCTGCTTATCCTTTGATATGCTGCTGCTGCTGCCTTGCTGCCCTTCTGCCCATGAGGTTTTGCAAACCCACCTCCTCCCCAGCATCCACCTGTGGGCTCTGTCTCTATGATCCCCTGGGGGTCTGCTTCATTCCCTGTAATGTCTGGGAAACCAGATCATTCAGGGAAGGAATAACTGAGACAGAGCCTGATGCCAAACCTGCTGCAGCCATGCTCAAGAATATGATAACTACGCTGTGCTTCAGCTTGCTGCGCTTATACTCAATAAATTCTTTGTTCTCATTTCAGAGTTGTCTGACTGAACTATAAATGTTTACGGAGATCTGATCAATATTTCAATGGAGAGTTTCTTGAAAACATGCATACAGTTTGGTGTCATTCCCAGCGTTCCACCGGTGACGATTGCTTGTCTTCTCTCTGTCTAGACACCTTTGAAATGGTCTCGGAGGACGAGGACGGGAAGCTCATGTTCAAGGTCAACTACCATTACATGTCTCAGGTGAAGAACGCCAGCGACACCAACAGCGCAGCGCGGTCCCGCCGCCTGGCCCAGGAGGCCGTCACCCTGTCCACCTCTCTGCCCCTGTCATCCTCATCCAGCGTCTTCGTCCGCTGTGACGAGGAGAGACTGGACATCATGAAGGTAAAGTTCCACTTGGAGTTGTTCTGTTCCGTGTGAGGCCGACACCACGGCTCCTCCTTCTGAGGAGCTGTTGGTCAGGCTGAATGATAAGATCACAGAGGAGGGGGACAGGGGACATCACCACACCTGCTTCTCAGGTCAACAACAGATTAATGATATAAGTATTAGCCTAAACATAATGTAACACACACAGACATTTATTGGCTTTGCAACTAAATCCATGATGCTGATGTCAATAGATGTAGATCGAAATGTTGAATATTAGAAATGAAACTCAGTTTGTGGCTCCACTCATGTGTCATTAAACCATAGAAGAAGAAAAAGAAGAAGAGGGCACAACGTGATGTCATTAAAAGAGGAGAAGTCAAACCTCAAACGGTGGAAAACAATGAGGAAATAGTGATGAAATTTGACATTTCTGTCATTGTCTGACATTGATCAAGCTGTTGGAAACCATTTTAACCGTTATGCAAAATAACTGAGGTCAGCTCAGATGATCGCCATCAGGCCTAGTACCGCTTGGTAGAAAGATAGATAGAAGATAGAACAAGCTCTCTAGTGTGAGAACAGGTTGGATGTGAAGAACGACTTGTAACAACTTATTCTAAGGTACGAGAAAGCTTTCATTTGTATGTGGATGGGATTCCACTTCAGTGAAATACGTATTTATGAAAGACATATTTAATTTTTGCTAATAAAAAGCCAAATAAGTTACAGACTGGGGCTTTGAAGCATTACACATAATTGTGTAAATAGTCTTGATTATGAGGTATATACGTCTTAGCAGCGTGTGACTGTGTGAGGAGCCACTCCTTCATAGAGTCCATCCTCTGAGGGACGGGGACGCTGAATTGGGACACAGTTGAAGACACACAGCCAAGAGAAGCAGGTCATCACAGTTTGCCCCCAAACCACTCCAATTCATTCCTGGTGCTGATGACTGTCCACTGTCATGGTCCTGATGTCATCAGACGGAGTGTAGTAGCCGTGTCTGGTTGTCTCTGTGATGAACACAAAGCACTGGGTGGAGGAGTGAATGAGCACGTTGTGTCCTCGTTGCTGCTCTGGTTGTAGTGTGTTACTGCCACATGGCCTGTCGTCGACGGCTCTTACTCATTCCTCCAGTGACATTTAATAAATGGCTCTCACCCACAAGTTGACTAATGGCAGAATCTCCTGCTAAATGTCAAAATCCTCATCTGATTAGCTGAGTGCTGGCAAAAGGAACACACCGTGAAAAGCAGTGGAACACCAGTAACAAAGTCAGAGTCGCAGCAGAACAACAGAAACATGTGACTGCAGCCAGACTCCAGTGTGCAGGCTGCAGGATGGGATGTTCATTATTACATCAGAAACATGGAGACTGGAACTGAGCGGCCAGACCAGTCGCGCTCCATCCAGACCTGACCTGTTCACAGACTGGGGGCACAAGAGGAGCGTTCTCCGCCCAGCGCCGTCACAACGCTACACACTAACACGTTCACAGTTTAACACAATGAATCGTTTCCCAAGAACAGCTCCAACAGAGTGAGACAGGGGTTGGTGAGGTGGAAAGCTTCTCAGTGAGGGATCGTTACATCTTTGTACCTCTCCCTGTACAGATGTTACTGGTTCAAAATTGCGGACTTCTCGCGTGATTCACGCGAGACGGCACAAGCGCCAGGCATTTTTTTCCTTGGCGAGACAAAGAGGTTTTAATGAAAAGCCGCATGGTGCCAAAACAACCACCAGGTGGCATCTGTGAGAACGGAGGACGACAGGCGGATGAATTAGTATGATCTGTGCAGTAATCCACTGCTTAAACTCTAGGCTATTTAACTAGAACTAACTACTGTATACCCTGCCTAAATCACAGAAACTATTGTAATATGATAAAGCCTGGTTTGCTTTATGAGTTCATGATTATGTATCACAAATTATGAAGGTCTTCTGCACAGGGCAAAGATGATATAAAACGAAGTAACACACGCGGCTGTTTGGGACAGGCTTTTATTTAATTCAGAACAAACCGCTCAGCAAAAATGGAAAATATAGTCTAATATAATAAAATGGATCTGTTGTTTGGCCACTGTTTGAAAACAATCAGAATTAGGCTATGAGGACAGAATCTAATCCAGGGCAGCATTCATAATCAGACTTCTTCTAAATAAACGTCAACATTCAATAACTTGGTCAGGTCGGACCACAGGCACACAATGAGATGAGTTACTGAGCAGTCGTGGTACCGCTGATGACTCTCATGAGGTGGTTTTGAGACTCGAGTATCGATACAAATGTGTTTCGCAAAAGTGTAATGGAAACACTTTTTTCGCTTTTCTACACGTCACCGCGGCGTAACCGGAGTTGTGTGTGTCCACATTGTGTTGGTTTATGTGACTTAGGGGGACGAATGAACCACATGTTTTTGTCATGCATTGCTGACCTGGGCATTGTTTCTCAATAAATTCGCGTTTCCTATCATTCCCCTTTTCCGTGCATGGTTGAAGGAGATGCTCGCATCCCTCCCACTCCCTCCTGCGCTATAATGTCATAAAACCAGTATGAGTGTGTGGACACAACCACCTATCCTATACTGTCGGCACCTCATCACCGTTGTTGTTAAAAAGGCTTCTTTCTGCAGTCAGGTAGCGCACATCCGCCGTGTTGGTAAACAAATAAACTAACTGCAATCTCATTGTTTCAAAGAAAATGGATTGATTCATTTTTACTTAACGAAATGAAACGAAAACAATATTATATTGATACATTGTTGTAAAAAAAATCCAAAAGAAATGAAAATGAACTAAATAAATAACGAAATTAACTTAGACCTCACTATACAAAGGGGACAATAGCCTGCAAACTACAATATTTCGAAAAATAAACCACATGAGCAAAGCCTCGCATAACACAGAAACTGAGCAGCGGGAGGGAGACACAGACTGCATCGATGTTTTTCTTTTATTCTCTATTTATTTATTCTCTATTCACACTCACAATAAAACAGTGGGATTGGTTGAAAGATGATAATTAGCCATGTGCTTACAAGCTGATTGGCCGAAACCAAGAACAAAGCCGCGTGAATGGCCAATCGCCATGTGTTAACAGTCGACATGTAAATCAGATGTTGCGATGGGCGTTACCAGCGCGGAGATGAATAGAGGTGTTAATGTGTCTCAGCTCATCAATACTTTGCATCTAGGCTACTGTCTTTAACTGGTAGAAAAACAGCCAGCTGGAAGAAAAGTCCTGCCCCCTCCCCCACTACTTCACAGCTGTTTGCTTTGAACAGAAAAAAGCGGTTCTTAACAGTTAGCTCACAATTCAGTTCGTGGGCTAAGTGAAGAAATGTTGTTGTGTTTCATGTAATAAATTTCCCATGTAGGCTAAGGGGAGCTGAAAATAAAGCCTCGATTCAAAACTCCAAGACACACGTGCCAGACGCACAGAGCCATGCGTAAAAAAAATCAATCAATCCATTTTCTTTGAAACAATGAGATTGCAGAGCAGCTAAAAACCAGATCAGCGGCACCACGAGGCTGGTTATTAACTCGGTGGCTTGTTGTCTGTATTTTAGTTGCTTCTGGCTGTTGTGGTGTTTGTTGTGGTCAAATTTGTCTTCACAGAGTTGTAGGATTGTCTCAATACTAAAATTTCAAACTCAATGTCAATACCCTGAAAAATGACATCATATTCAATACAGCAGCAGTGCCTCCCCATTATTTTTATTTTATTATAATCAAATAGACTTATAACAGATGTTTGTTTGTTTGTTTTTTCATTAAATGAAACGCTAACTAAGAGTTGTGCAATTCCAGCGTGTTGCTATTGTTTCATTACAGTCATTACAATGCATCTCCTCTCGTCTGACGGGCGGGGTTCCCTCCTCTCTCACATCACACACATGTGCACGCAGGCAGACAGCGGAGAATAAGTTTTGCCGTCAATATCAACATGTTCAATTCAAACGTGCGTCTAGTTCTGTGTAACTACTCAGGTCCAAACGCTGTGGACGCTGCCTGCTCTCCTCTGCTCTGCCTGTCGAGTGCGCGCGGCGAGCGTCGGGCGCTATGGGTGCGCCGCGCGCTGTTCATATCGATACTTTTAGAAACCAGTAATGAATCTAGATGCAACACTTTTGCAACAATACAAAGCTGTGCTACAGGTTGTTGTTTTCTGGGGGAACTAGTTGTGGCGCACGTAGCATTTCAGTAATGGGCTTATGAAGCTTATGAACCACTGATCCAACGGATTTAATCTGGAAAATATATATAGACTCGTGTTTTCATAATGTAGTCATGAAGTGGATGCAGTACAATCACCGCAACTCTCTCCGGCTCATTTTAAAAAACTTGGAGCTGACGAGACAGAGATTATAGGCTACTGTATTATTTACTGACTGCAGCTCGTTCTCCTTTCATCCTACTGTATTCTATCTGTAGCTATCATGAACAGCGCCACTCCTCATCGCGGCTACATTGTGTGACGTGTCAGCATGGTCCCCAAAACGTCTGAGCAGTATTTAGTACGGTGCTGCCACCTAGAGGAAAACAGTGGTGGTGAAAATTCTCGCGTTCGCGAGATCCTGCAGTGCGAGACAAACCCCGCAATTTTGAACCAGTAACATCTGTATCCTCACATTAGTGCTGATTAGCTCCCCGTCGGCTCGGTTTATCCACACCACATCCACCTGACTTTGGGCAGTAAAGGTGTTGGGGTCTGAATGTCCATGTCAAAATAAACTTACTGTAAAATTCAGAATGTAAGACGTGCTGGCATGTAAGTCGCAGGGTATTTTTGAGGGTCTCACACTGGGAAAACAAGCTTTTCTATTGTTGTTTGTTAATAAAAACGTTATACAAGTAAACCCACAAGTCCACAACATGAGGTTTCTGCTGCAGTGTAGCTCTTTCTTGTTATTTTAGATTTAAAATGAAAAAAGAGATTGCGGGGGTCATTTGAACATTGTGCATTTAGCGTTTATTAGCGTTCCAGCTCACGTACATGTGTGTGTGCACCCGCATGCAGAAGAGCGACCGAGTCTCGACCAGTATATTTTTTAACTTTTAAATGTAGTGAAGTAAAAGTAAAAGTCCTGATTAAAAAAAGAACTCCAGTAAAGTACAAATCCTCAAAAAAACAATTTAAGCAGTGCAACGAAGTACATCTACAGTACGTCGTTACTATACTCCCCTGGTTAAGTTGTTCAGAGGCGTATAAGTGATGAAGAGATGTCATAGTAAGAATGAGATGAGCCCCCCAGTAAGACAGGTGGTCGTCCACCTTTGTCAGACTATAACACACTGCAGCGCCCAATCAGATCTGTGAAGGATCTCTGACCCCAGGTTTCTGCAGTATTCTGGGAGATCATCATACAGCTTAGTGCGATGTTTCAGAGCTTTGTTATCTTGTGATAACATCAAGTTCTGTGCAGGGTTCTGGTCTCTGATCAGACTTTTAGGGTGTTACGTCCGTAGTGTCCAACATCCCAGCTCAGTGATGCTGCTGTTTATCTAGATTCTTCTAAGGGATCATCCACAGCCTTCTGGTCGGTGAGCAGAGCTGCATCGTGGTCCTTTCAGCTCTGTCTCCTCTTTAAGTCGGATCCAATTTCACTGAGTACAAAGACAAAAAGGATGCAAGCCTTGTGCCCATTGCACTTTGTCTACACTTGTACCACTTAACGTTGCGTCATGTTGCTTGTGCAGATGAGTTCTGCTGAAGAAACAGTCGGTTTACGAGGCTCTCACTGAGGTGACACTTGATTTGCAAGAGAGCAGGAGGAAGACGGAGGGGAAGGTAGAGGCCATAGAGGGGAAAGTCTGTGTCTTTATGGAAACTGTTCTTCGCTCACGGATCATACAGTCACCGTCCGTCTGTCCAAAGACTCATAAACACACTATCTGCTTTCTGTCTGTTCCCCTGGTTTCATTTCCTCAGAGTTTCTGAATAGAACAGTTTCCTGCAGCCAAATCCTAAATCTTAAATCCTTGAAGCGTCTTCAGTTATTTCTGCTCTGAGGTTTTAAGTTGGCTGCCGGTGGGAACGATACAACAGGAGATTTAGATGATTGGTTTGTATGTGTGCAGGGCCGTGCTTAAATTGCTTGTGTTTCTTTTGACTAATGAGCAGATCTCCTTTAGTGAGGAAATGAATTAGATTTAGCTCCATGTGCGTGAAGAGATAACTGATAATTTCACCCTTTAGTCAGTTTTGCTAATTACACTGTTGCACCAATGAAACCCTAAAACAAAGTCAGCACCATTTCTCCATTAATACTGTGCCCTTTGCTCTCTGTTTAATTCATATTTACTGATATCTGTGGGTCCACCTCTCTTTAATTAACCCTTTCAGCTGTGATTAATCACCGCCCTTCCTCCTGGTGTCTGTATCAAAGCCTCTGTCCCCTGTGTGTTCGCAGGTTCTCATCACAGGTCCGGCCGACACGCCGTACGCCAACGGCTGCTTCGAGTTCGACGTGTATTTTCCCCAGGACTATCCCAACTCTCCTCCGCTGGTCAACCTGGAGACGACCGGAGGACACAGCGTGCGCTTTAACCCCAACCTCTACAATGACGGCAAAGTGAGTCTGTTTATGTTTATGTCGTCCATATTGGAGGATTTTGTCTTTTTAAAGGGATAGTTCAACATTTTGGAAAATTTTGGAAAATGCCACTCACTGTCCAGAGCTCACGTCTCTGCCCCGCCAATCTAAAAAATAGCTTGCACCGACAATTAAAGGTAAGTGACCTACTCCTGAAACTATAGGGATTATGGCAATAGGCAAATTTACCAAAATGTTGAGATATCCCTTTAATTGGGCAATGAAGAATATCACAGCTCCTCTTATAACTCAGTTGAAGAATACACCAAACCTGTTCTATCCAATAACAGAAGTATCAGTAGAAGCAGTTTTATATTTCATTTGTGGCCTCCAGTACCAAAAATCCTTTTAAATCTACCAAACCATGCCTCTGACAGATAATTTCCCATCATCTCCCAAAGCTCAGCACTGTCAGAATTCTAATGAGAGCGAATGAGAAACCAGAAAAATGAAACTGTCAGTAGTTCTGATTGTAATAACCATTCACTGGAAAATGACTTTAAGATGGTCATTTTCACAAGATGTCTGTCAGAATCATCCATCCATCCATCACATATTCATCTAATTGCTAAGGTAGAGAGGCTGTTTCCACCCCGTCAGTTGTTGCTGTCATCTGTATACAGTTTCTTCATTATGGACCATATCTCAGATGTCAGTGGAATCACTATTCAGTTACATTTTTAAACAGAAAATAACAACTTTATAATAACTTACTTTTATCAATATTTCTATTTAAAAAAATAACATACTTTTACTACTCATCATGAATACATATAGAAAATAAAATGAGCCCAAGTGATGAATGAAAATAGAATGACTTTTGTTATCCTTAAAGGGATAGTTCACCCAAAATTCAAATTTCACTCATTATCTACTCAACCTCATGTCGACTGGGAGAATTTTCAGAGTCCTCGTTACGTTACAGGGGGGGCCGCGCAGCACTATTTGCCCATATAATGCTTGGGAATGGTGCACCTCCACACAGCTCGTCTTTAATGTCCTTCTTGTATTGAAGCCCCGACATGAGAAATTGTTTAAAAAATTAAATAAGTCTATATTTGAAGCTTGTTTGTAGCAGAAGCTCCCAGTGTCTCAGTTCACTGCTTTTCCTGTGTCAGTGCAGATCTCGCGTCATTTGCACTGACCTGCGGAACAATTTCTCATGTCGTGGCTTCAGTTCAAGAGGGACATTACAGACGAGCAGTATGGAGGTATTTGGATGTTCTTTGGTGTGTCTTTTTGGACGAAGAAAAGTTGTATCCATTCACAACCATCATATAGACAAATACTGCTGCGTGGACCCCCCCGTAACTCAGAGAAGGCACGGAGGACTCTGAAAATTCTCATAGCTCTTAGTCGACATGAGGGTGAGTAGATAATGAGTTGAATTTTGGGAGAACTATCCCTTTAAAAATTCAGCTTTTTCTGAAAGTAACAAAAATACATTCAGTGTGTAAAAAACAAAACAAGCTACTTCACTGACGTCACAGTGAAGGGGATAAGAAGACAGTGGATAACCTTCCTGCTCGTCCATCAGTCACTCATTATGGTGTGAGGTGTCAAATTAAGCCATAATATGTGAGACCTTCTGAAGGTCTGTCAGAGTTTGATTTAAAGTTGACATTTGGACGTGGACGCCCTCGGGCCAGCGCCCTCACACATGTTTGAATATGTATAGCTTCTGTCCAGTGAGCAGCTGAGGTCAAGGTGATGATGATTACAGAGTCTGCTGCAGCTCATTAGGGAGCCACTGACACTCCACACATTTCCATAATGATCCATAAGAAAGAGCTGGGACTTCCCTCATCAGTGGTAGAGCTGGAGGGAAGCCTCCCCTCTGCTGATGAGCGTTAGGCAACCAGAACCACCGGCTGGAAAGAGCATTTTTTTACTAGTTAGACAAAAAGACAAGTGTAACTCTGTATGAAGACAGCATCGCAAGCAAAATTAGAGATGCACCTTGTAACTCCCCATAAGCTCATTATGAACATGTCAGACCGTATTTGTTCAACCTGGATTGAAACAAAATGTGAAATGTATTGTTTGTGGTGCAACCAGCCACACAGAAGTCTCCAGAAATGCTAGATGAACAGATGAACTACGTTTCATCAAAATATTATTGTGACTTTGTTACAAATTCTCTTTTTAACTCGTCAACCAGACAAGATGTACCGTTGATGAGTTGGCTTTATGTTCAGCCTGGGCCAGCGAGGTGTTTCATCCTGCTTCCAGTCTTTATCCTGACAGAAGCAGCTCTGTATGTAACACAAAGACACCAGAGTGACTTTTGCTAAGAAGACAGCAAATTGAGTTCTGCAGGAAAAGAACCCTAAAACCTGTTAATACGTCTCATTTTATCACCTCCTCTCTCCTCCTCCCAAACTCTGTGTTGGTCCAAGGGTTGGGTTGACTGAAAAATTGTCAGACAGGCTGTGATAATCAGTGTAATGTACTAATACTACATGCTACCTTTCCATCCCTGTAGCAAAATGTGAATATTTCTTTATTTCCATTCCCTCTGTCATTTTCATACTATGTGCAGTGGGAAAAGATCATCAAATCAAAAGATCTCAGCTCCTTCATCTTAAACGGGTAATTCAACATTTTGGCAAATTGGCCCATTGCCATAATGACTATATAGTCATAGCAGTAGGTTTGTTTCCTTTACTTGTCGGTGTAAGCTATAGAGGGTTTTCACCTACGTCACGTTCTGGGCAGTAACCCGGATGCGCGGCCATATTGGAGGCACTCGGAGGTAAACAGTGCGATCATACATACAGGACTGTGATGGATAAATGTCCGAAACCACAGAAAAGCTCCCCAAAATGCGTTGTAGACGCAAAAGACTTCGTCCCCAGGAAAATGCATGATATTTGGAAAAGCTACGGTATATTGGTGGTGCAGATCCATGTGTTGGCTGTTGAGTTCTCGGACATGATATGCCATAAAAGCAAGCACATTTTTGATTTTTGATACAGCCATTATGCCAGAGTTAGTTGGCAAGTTTTACACAAGACTTTCTGTCACCAGTTTGAGTTCGGAAGGATAATTCTGTGTGACAATGCAAAATGGCATATTAAGTTGTTTTACTTTGGCTACTCCTGCATTAATGTTAAGGTTGCACCAAAAGGAAAATAGTATCGCCCAGAGTCAGTGCCAAAAGCTACCTCATATTACATACAAAATTGTGTTTACAGTTAGTTTATACTATATGCTATAATTTATAGTAGCCTGTACAGTTTATAAGTGTTCTGATAACTAAGTGGTTTAATAAATCTGTACGCTGATGAAAGTGTTATGCTGTGTGTTCTCTTCCACAACAATAGGCTACAATAACAATGACTTAACAAAGACTCCTAAATTAATAATATAATCCAGACTTGTTAATATTTTTTTATTGCATATACTTTAGTCAAAATCAACAATTGATGGGCAAAGCTTCACCAAAGCACAACAAGTCAAATCTTATCAATGGTACAACCATCAGCACAGTATCCTGACGTGGGCAATTTTCCTTCTTTTTCTAAGTTTCTAATAAGTCAAGGAGCTAACTGGGACTTTCCACGAGTGAACGCTGGAATCTTTTTTACATGAAAACACGGCAATAATTCACCATCTTCTTTCCTTCGACGTTCGGGATCTGCTAGTTCTTGACAGCGTGCGCTCTGTTTACCTGCTGCTCTAATGCCTCCAGTACCTCCAATATGGCGACTGCCGGTTTGACGACGCGGTGATGACGCGCCGTGAAAACCCCCTATTTTTAGAACGGCAGCGCGTAGCTGCGAGCTGCTCAGAGCTAAGCTACGGAGGCTAATGGGATTTCTTGGTTTTCCTCATCAAATACACAATCCAACAACTCCAAAACACTCTGGTGGACAAGTTGTGACCTGCACATTCACCACACTATGAGATAATAACAGGACGTTACCAGACAGAGTTGTTTTAGAGGTAAATTCATGCAAAACCGCTGATGTGTGTTGCCTTCAGGGACAGTTTTTCAACAAGCAGTCTCTGTATTAACCTCTAAAATAACTCTGTCTGGTAACATTGTGTATCTCATAATGTGGTGAATGTGCAGGTCACAACTTGTCCACCAGAGCGTTTTGGAGTTGTTGGATTGTGTATTTGATGAGTTTGATGAAGGAAAACAAGAAATCCCACTAGCCTCGGTAGTGTCGTAGCTCACGGTTCTGCTCCACCGTTCTAAAAATAGCTTGCACCGACAAATAAAGGTAACAAACATACTGCTATGACTATAGGGGTTATGGCAATGGGCCAATTTGCCAAAATGATGAATTATAACTTTAACGACCTGTCAGTGGACTTCAGAGCCTCTATTGTAAAAAGACACCGGTGAAATGAATATTTTTATATGATGGAAGGAAACAGCAAAGAATCTGATCAACCAGGAGGACGGAGGGTGATTTTTTATTGTTATTTCTTTAATGGAGGAGACAGTGTTTTTGTAGGGAAGTGTTCTGTTCAACAGCATCACCTACATCATCCACACGCAGCTGATTATATAAAGACCTGAAGATGAAATGAATGTGTCGTGTTTTAAATTGACCTTCCCTGAATAAATAAAGGTGAAATGAAAGGTACACTGCATTTACCTAAACTGCTTTCTTTCTCTTCCTCTGTGTGTGTGTGTGTGTGTCAGGTTTGTTTAAGTATCCTCAACACATGGCACGGGAGACCAGAGGAGAAATGGAACCCACAGACCTCAAGCTTTCTACAGGTGAGGATCTATCATGGCGGCGTCAGCTGTCTGAGTGGATCAGCAGGGCTGTAGTGAGCCTCTGTCACAGGACGCACTTCATCAGCGGCCTGTCATCACACCGCCACCGGCTCTGTATTAATGGGCTTTGTGTTACGACAGCTGACATGAAGGATCCTTCTTTAAGTCAGGTTATTATTTTTGCTTCGGTGACAGTGTGTCAGTGTTAATCAAACCAAACACAAACCAATATCATTTGAACCTCCAGGTTATGCCTGCTCTCACTCATCACTCATCTTGAAGTTAGGATCAGTTGACTTCAATTACATATTTAGCCTAGATGCTGGACTTTTCACTCTTAAAAATCCTCTCTTTGTCCCACTACTGCATCTACATGCTCACAGCCACAAACATGACTCCAGAGCATCAATGTTGCATCTTTAGGAGACAGGTTGTCTGACTTTTACTGCTCAAATCTGCATGGTTTAAAAAGAAAAAAAGATTTTGGTTTTGAGCCAAACTTTGGGAACAGAGTCCCCGCAGGTCCTTGTCTGTGTGTGTCCTGCTGCTCATCCTTCACACCTGCACTTAGAGACTAAAGCTCTAGTCTGAAGAGTTACTTTCAGACAGACTGTGGCTTTGCTGCTGATGCCTGAGCTCAATTAAACCCAGAGAAGAATAATGAGCAGGTGATTCAGAGTTCTAGCTCTGAAGCTGTTGTCTGTCTAGAGCAGTTTTAGATTAATGGAGAGTGTTGGTACAAACTAATTTTTGCATTTATGAGATTTTATTTTATAGATAAATTAGAGTGTGACTTAAATGTACAAAATAAGGTACAACTGTTGAAAAGAAGACTTCTCCAAAGCATGAATGTATTAGTGTATGGTGTGATAACATGTCAGTCAGACTGAGGTCCTGGAAAGTGATTTCGAGAAAAGAGTGGGAACCCTGTTTCTGATCTTTGCTTTGCCCCCTCTCCTCCTCTCACAGGGGTGCTAAGTCACCATAGTAACCAGCTGCTGTGCAGTTGCTAGCCAGAAGTTGACAAAGCTGACTGTGATTGGCTAATTAGACGGATTCATTTAAGGCCATTTCTCCTGTCAACAGTCATGTCCCTCCCCCAGCAGGAGAGATCACAGCAGCTAACACAGAGCTGATACCTGCAGGGTGGGGTCGGGGGGAGGAGAAGTCACAAATACAAACAGATTGTGATGATTTGAAAAAGATTCAAAGACCCCAACATGGCTCCAGACTGGGGGCATTTTGCCCAAAAATTGCATGTGAATTCTTCATTTACTCGCACATGTGCATTTGTGCATCCAGTCATTTGTTACACTGGTGAAAGTGGAAGGGAAGTGACTGAAGAACCTGGACTCTGTCATTACAAGTGTCAGGCCAATGTGTGTGAGGATCACGAATGAAAAGGAAATGTTGATTTACAGTGTGTGCCCCTAAGTTTCCTGCTCGTGCTCTGAGGATATTTCAGTTAGGGGCCCCTGTGCTTCTAGTAAAAACTAAAAGTTAGTCTGGAGTCCTGGTAGAGAAGAAAACTGAACATTTTCTTCTCTAGCCTGGAGCGTGGTGTCCATGAATTCCCAACGGAATCCCATCTTAAATGAGCTTGGGACCAGAGAAGGCTACATTGGATCTGGATCTGGTTTATACAGTTTCCTCTTTGCGTGATGGAGTTTCAGCTATTCCTTGTGGATGCAGCGATGAACTGAGAGCAGACGATGTGTTTTGGAAGTGTTAGTGAATCCATCCAGTACTGGTTTCAGCCCTGTGCCTTACTTCAGAAAGACTCAGTCTCTCTAGGATGCTCCCCCTGTACCCATCATGTAGCATTTCACCACTTTTACACTTGTGCAGTGCTCCCTGGCATCCACCTGTAAAAACACTCAGCATCCAGCAGCTGATCCACAAACACCAAGCAGCAGAATATCTACTTCTTATTATTTCTCATCTTCTGCTGTGAGCAGGAAATATGGAACGTGGCCCAGTGACCGGAAATAATGTGTCAGTGCCTGCCAAGAAACATGAGCCCAATCAGCCATTAAATGGACTGCACTTATATGGTCCTATCGACCACTCACAACACTTTACAACACATGGCACATTCACACACATCACATCAGTGCACACACTACAAGATGATGTGAGGTTCAGTGTCAGTGTCATGTGGACTAGTGCAGGGATCAGACCACTGTCCATCTGACCAGTGGACGACCCCGTCCAGTTCCTGAGCCACAGCCAACGACTGGGTTGAGAAACACCATCAGACCTGTCCACCTGCAATCTGTCAGCGTGCTCTACAAAAAGCCTGTTGGACACTAAGTCAAATGTGACATCATGTTAAAAATAGAGGTGTTTATTGGCAAGAATCTGCTGATACGATACGTATGATGATACAGGTTCAACAATATATTGCGATACTATAAACAACATGATATATTGCCATTTTTGACTGTGCTGCCCCTTGAACATGTGATGAGCCACGGGGTAAAAAGCAAAGAGCGTGTCCAGGAGAAAATGAGCCACTCCCGCATCCGTCCTCACATTCTTCGCCACTTTCAGCCGTCTCCGTCTTACAAACACATCAGTGTAGATGCAGATCCTGGTCTTGTTTCTGCTTTTGTCAAGATGTTTCTGAGAGTCACAGCGAGGTCTTTTAACGTTAGTAACGTCAGACACAATCCACAATGCCTGTTGTAGCTGCAGCTCAGTGGAAACTGCCGACATGAAGGGTTAAATGCTCCTGACTTTGAGTGGGAGAGAGCGGTGGGTGGAGCAACAGGCCAGAAAACAAAATCAAAACATTAACATGATTTGCAGGCTTCAAATGAATTTTTTGATAACAATAGTACAGACAGAATATTTGCATTTAAAAAATTTGGTAACATTTTATTTGACGCCTGTCTCTAAAACACATTATAACCATACTTATACTTACTTGCTCTATAATGTGTTATGGCTATTGTTATAGAGTCTTATAATAATTAATGAGTGTTTATAATGACAGTTGTACACGTCAATAAGCCAATTATAACACATAACTATATATGATGTATTATCTATGTGGTCATTGTCAGTGAGTTACTAACAATTATAACGTATTATAATACCTGACCTTATAAGTCATGATAGTCAGATTATTATTATAAAGCATTCTGATCATTTCTGAGTGTTTATAACTATAGTTATACAGTGTTATAACTGCATTATAACTCATTATAAGTACAGTATGGTTATAATGCGTTATAGAGATCGGCATCAAACAAAGTTATATATAAATTGTAACATAAAATCCAAATCCTTACCAGGCTGGACAGTGTGTATATCCATACAGTAGCTCTGCACAGGCTTTAGAGTAAACACACATGAACACACACACCCTCAGCATTATGTGCTTGTTTTCCATGCACACACTTGGGTTCATTTTGCATATCTATCGATCCAACAGCACGTGTGCCAGAGCCCTCTCCTCCGCTTCTTTTTTAATTCCCTCATTTGCAGGGTTGAAGAGTGCACAGAGATATCTCCATTGATAATCAGTCTAGTTAGCGTGCTGCTGATCAATAACAGAGAAAATGGGGGTGGTGAACACAGGACGGGAGTGGGCTGCAATCAATCGTTGGTCAGTCGGGGGGATATCGGCTCTGAGACGTAGAAACCTGCTTTAAGACAGACAGATCACGTCAGTTGAAGTTCACCAGGATCCTTTTTTTTTGAAGTTCATCCAGCTCCGACGTGGCGGGGGCCAGCAGGCAGGCCTCCAAGCCCAACCTCATCATTGTTGGTAATGTAGTGGCTCGGAGCAGACAGACGGATGCAGGACGGTGTCCTCGGTCTCCTTGAGACGGGCAGAGTCATTAATCGGGCTGTTAATAAAGATATATTGAAGGACGTATCTTTACGGGGCCAAAATATTCCGTGCCTTTGTCAGACTCCGTCCCAAGTGTCCGCCGCTGCCAAATAGTTCCTCTGGATACGGAGGACACTGAGGGGATGTCTGGGTGACTCACCGGTGGAAAAGGTCCCGGCTCTTCTAGAAAATCTGCATCACCGAGGTTCTGGTCCTAACCTGTCCTTTTCATTGGTCCTCTCCGCTGCAGGTGCTAGTGTCGGTGCAGTCCCTCATCCTGGTGGCTGAACCCTACTTCAACGAGCCGGGGTACGAGCGCTCCCGCGGGACGCCCAGCGGCACCCAGAGCTCACGGGAATACGACGGCAACATCCGGCAGGCCACCGTCAAATGGGCCATGTTGGAGCAGATGCGCAACCCCTCACCGTGCTTTAAAGAGGTAGGAACACACACCGCTGATCTCCGAGCTTCACACAGGCATGAAGGATGTAAACACCTGTTTAGTTTAGTTTATTATGTCACTGCCTCAGCAGCCGCTATTCATCCTGAGATCCTACGTTATGATATAAAATACAAACAATATGGCATACATTTACAAATATTCAGGACATTTAAGACAATACTCCTGAATTATCCTGTACCGGTGGGCTCTCAAACTACAGGATACGGAACAGCAAAAAATGATACTAATGAATTTCTTTTTCAGCTTTATTGGTCTCGTAAACCTGTTATAATGATCATATACCTACAGTATATGGCTAATAGTAAAATTAGCAGGATACATTTCAAACCAGTCTAGATCCAGTCTGCACCTTCACCTCATGTCGGTCCATGACCCAGATTCTGTTGAGTTCACCACCATCAGTTTACACCATTCAGATTCTGCTAAAGGTAGAGTCTGTAGGATTTTCCTAAAAAAGCTAGACTTTTACAACAGAAATCCTGCTTCATCATCACCTATGAGCTCCTACTCAATTTCAGTTTAATTTTATTTAAAAAGGGACAGTGTACAGTGTGTGGTGGTGACTGTGTCTGCAGAGCCCCCCCTCCTCTGCATGTGTTTTGATGTTTCGGTGTAGTCAGAACATTTCTGGTTGGAGTCTGCGTGTTTTCTCCAGACAGTGACTATGTTTGTATGGGCTTGTGGTAACATGGCGACTGAACACTGTTAAGCCAGGAGAAATGGTAGATACACACTTGCAGGCGATGAAAAGGAAATAAAGTCAGACTGAGGTGCTGGAGCGTCAGGCCCGTGGCAGCTAGCACCGGCAATGAAAGCCTTGAGGTCTTTGCCACGGTGAGCGTGGAGCTGCTGCAGGTGCAGATCCTGGTGGTTGTAGCAAATATTGAAAGGAGAAGTGTGAAGGCGGAAGTGGAGAAGGGTTCATGTGAACAGCAGAGTTGAGCCTGAGAGGAGGGGCCCAGTGTGAATGTTGTGTTTACAAACTGCAACGAACAAACCTTCAGACTGTACCTTTAAAGTGATCACATGATCTACGAGCCTCATACATCTGCCCTTCATCATGTAGCTCCATGTATCTCTGGTCCAGAAACCAAACCAGGGAAGAAGCCCCCCCCCTCCTCCCTCCTGGCTGTTTGGGGACACTCTCTAATTATAAATTCCCCTCGTATTAATTCCTTGCTAGATGACATTGTCTGGAGGTTGGCCTATCACTCTTCTTCCCTCTCTTCCTCACAGTTTTCCCTCTTTCCTGCCATCTTTTAAATGGTCTGGTCAGACAGATAGTGCCTTAGAAAATAACAGTCTTTCAACCCGCTCATCCGGACAAGACTCATTCAGAAATGTCAAGAAACAGCAATAGAGGAAGGGGAGAGGCAGGGAGGGGGAGTTGTCCAATCACCTTGACAGGATGACACAAGTAAAAAGATGTCTGAAGGTACATTTTGAACTCAGTGATTACATTAGTTAATATTGTAAAGGGTTGCAGAAAACATATACACTCCATTCTGCAGAGCAATATGAGATATACTGAGATAATGCTCTGTGGAATAATCTCCACGCACACTGGTGTTCATGTTAAACAAGAGCCACCAAGAACAATCACAAACATGTAACATAAGATACGATGCTTTTATCACATCTCTCAGACTACAGAGAAGTCAGCTCGGTGAGTACTGGTCGATAGCTATATCGATCCGATACGATATCAGCACAAATCATACATACTTTTATTACTTATTTTGCAGTGTGGAATGTTAGAAAAGGCTAGATCAAGTGATATTACTCAAATAGAAAACAATAGTCAGCAACAGTAGGTATGAGAAGAACTGACCCATTTATTATTAACCAATGGATTACATACACTTTAAACTTCAACATAAGAATATTCTACAGTTTAATAAAAAACATAAATTAGAAGAAAAATAAGCTCAATAAATCCAATAAAAACAAAAAAGTTATATTTTTAAAGTTCAAAATAACCACAAGAATATTCTACATTTTAATAGAACAAATGAAAAATAAATTAGAAGACCCTGAAAAATAACCTCAATAAATCCAATAAAAACAAATTATACTTTTAAAGTGCAAACAATTCAAGTTCACTTCAGTTATTTTTTATTGTCAGTATATGGTGGAAACAACTGAGGGCGGGGGCGAAAAAAACAACAGCAACAACACAATATTGTCCACTGTCCACAGCTCCAGTTTCCCTGGCTCTGCCCAAAACAATGTGGCCATTGCTCTTAGTCTTAGTCTCACTAAAAGAAAATGTGTGAGTGTAAAGAAAATAAACATATTATTCTAATAACAAGAGTAGAAAACAAGTAATGAGGTTGGTTGTATTAAACTTCCTCGGTTCTGTGCCACCACAGGAAACTTGTGCATGACAAGTTTTGCGCTCAGCTGCAACGTCTCCGTCCGACTTTAAGGAAAATTGCTGCCACACGTAGGGGTGTAAGAAAAAATCGATACACCTAAATATCGCGATATTTATTTTCGCGATACGGTATCGATATCCGATATTCCGTATCGTTTTTTTTTTTTTTTAACTTTACAATCAATAAAACATGTACAGAAATACAAAAACACAAGGGGGAGATAAGCACTACTTAGTCTTATTTTTTAATTTCTTCATGCAAAAATCCTGCCAATGCTTGTATTTCTTCAGCAAGCCGATGTTAAGCATGCAACAGCATGTGTGTGCTATGTGCTACAATTTTCTTACAAATAAATTCTTTCAAAGAAACTCAATATATCGTTGTTCCTACAGTATCGCAATATATCCGACTTTAAGGAAAATTGCTGCCACACGGCCGACATCACTTCTCCTCGCTACTTTACATAAACGCAGGTCAACAGATAAGTGGATGTGTGGATGTAGATCATAGTCTCAGCTGGTGCTGCTTTAATTACGACGGGGTTTGAAGTGGAAACCAAAGTGTTGCACGGCAGGAGGTCTGACTGCATCCCTGACATCACGGAGCCAGTCGGTGAAATGGACTGAGATAGTGAGGAGACGCAGCAGGAAGCTCTGATGCCGCCCAGCTGAGCACTCACTTTATTCACACAGGAATTCAATTAAGCTGCTGAGAGGCTTCCATGTGCTTTTCTCACCACTGGCCTTTTAGCACCTCTAAGTCCTCTGCTGAGACAGACAGACAGACATCAGCTCCACAGCTTTTGATGATGAACAATGAGAATCAGATTTGTCCTGTTTGATCCAGTCCCGGATTTAGATTCCTGCCTCTGTCACCTGATGTGAGGTTTAAGGAATAAAGGTAGTTCTAAGCAAAACCAACACTTGTTTCGGTGGTAATGAGGCGGCAGAGTCACGCACATGTATTACACACTGAGGAGCTTGGAGCATGTGAATCACCTGTTGCAATGAACCTGTAATTTAAACAGGACTCATTGTTTTTCTTTTAGAACAGCTTTCTTCTTGTTGGAAGGCATCAGGTCTTCTGTTGTTTCATTATCGAGTTTGTCCCGGCCCGGCGACGTGTGTTTTTCACTTTTTTATGACGGGACTTGCCTGTCAATTGCCCAGCGCTGGAACGACGCACAAACGGAAGTGGCAACATTTTCAAAATAAAACGGCCGGAAGTGTGAAATAGACGAAACAAACTTTAAAAAAAAAAAATTTCAACCTCTTTCTGCGGCCCAGTACCGGTCCACGGCCCGGTGGTTGGGGACCTCTGCTCTAGATGATCTACGGTAGATAGTAGATTTACTTCAACGTTTCAGCTCATTGTCCTGCTGCATCACACAGCTTCTACTGAGCTTCAGCTGGTGGAGCCACCCTGACATTATCCTGTAGGAAGACTGGACAAACTCTGGATGATGTCAAACTGTCCAGGCAGCAGAGCCCCAAACCATGATGCTCCTCCACTGGACTTCACCTCTGACAGGATGGTTACATGATGCTATGCAAAGCCATTTTTACACCATATGGACAAAAAATACAAAAAATAATAATAAATGAAAAAAATACAATTACATTACAAAAATATTTTCCATTTAGTGTTGTGGAGTGGCAAACTTCATGTCTGCAATGGAAAACAAAGCAGTTGATGCAGAAAACTATGAAATTCCAAAGGGTTGACAGACTTTGTCTTGCAGCTGTAGTGGTGATGACATGTTAAAGTCAAGATCACTGTGACCTCACAAAACACATTTTCAAACATAACTCATAATTACAAACTCATTCATTAGTTCTGACATAATTTATCTCAAACATCTGGAAGGATTAAAGAAGTGAAGAGCTTTCCTGTCTAAAAGGTCAGCTGCACTGTGACATCATAATGTCATATAAACACACCTGGGGTCATTATGTAAGGCTGTAACTCAGGAGAGACAGACGATGACGTCCTCTTTAACTCGGCAGGTTGGAGACCGGGTGGCTCCGGTTGGATCCAGCTCCTGCCCCCGCCCCTCCCAGGTGTAAAGGCCTCCCACAGTCTAGACAGTAAAACCATATCGTTGTGTGAACCCTCTCTCTGTGATGAGTGTGGAGATGCTGTGGTGTGTGCTGACGTGGCGACGCCTCCGACTGCCGCTGTCACGACTGGAGTTGGTCCTGTCACTTCTCATGAGGCGCCATCTTTGGATCTTGACACAGAAATGCGTCACTCTTCCTGAGTGGGAGCCAGAGTCGTGCTCCCGTCCCGACGCTCTCCTTCGTTCGTTCGTTTCCTTTTTCTTCTCACGGCGTTTGTTGCCGTTTTGCCAACCACCACATCATTACACACGTGGCTTCCTGCTCGTCTGTGGATCCTGTCCTTCACAGTGACTGAAAATCAATAGAAGACCCCCCCCCCCCCAGACCCAGGCCACCTCAGTGTGATTCTGCTGTACAGCTTCATCAGGAACCTTCACCTCCACTGCTCCCACCCTGTCACCTTCTCACATTTATCCCTCACCTTGACTTCAGCTTGAACAGTGTTCGTCCGTACAGGCAAGGCATTTTTATTAGTATAGCCTGTTTTTACAAACAGTGTGTCTCAAAGGGCTTTACACAGCATCATAACAACATCCTCTGTCCTAAGACCCTCACATCCACTGAGGAAAAACTTCATGGAAAGAAACGGGAGAAAGCTCAGGGTGAGAAACGGTGGAGGGATCCCTCAGTCTGGGCAGACAGATGGGACAATTGGGACATAGATGTTGTATACAGACAAGAAAACAGTTTATGCAAAACATGGAAATGGTTAATAAGAGCTGATGAAGGCAGCTTCTGGTGGGAGGAAAGGCAGGGAGAACAGGCCAGATTAATGGGAGTAGTGGATGGCAGACTGGTTCATGAGAAAGTCAAGGCAGTTTTATTTGTATAGCCTGTTTTTACAAACAGTTTGTCTCAAAGGGCTTCACATGACATCGTAACAACATCCTCTGTCCTTAGACCATCACATCCACTGAGGGAAAAGTCCATGGAAAACTCTTTTAACAGGGAAAAATCTGAGAAACCTCAGGGTGAGCAACAGAGGAGGGATCCCTCAGCGAGGACAGACAGACGTGCAATAGATGTTGTTACAGACAAGAAAACACAGAGAATATTGGAAACATGGAAATGTTAACAAGAGCTGCCTGTGAATGAGCCTCTGATCAGATCACAGATCAGCCTTGGTGCTTCTCCTCAGTGTGGATGCAGCTCTGAGCCTGAGCTGCTGACGCTGTTGAACTCAGTGGCAGCGCAGAGGGAAGAACAGGCAGCAGCTCCAAAATGGATGTGAGAGAGAGAGAGAGAGCATATCTGAGGTAGGACAGGGCTTCAGTGTGTGTTATGAACAAGAATGTGGACAAATCCTAAATAAAAAAGGCTTTAACTTTTTATGAAACACACTCCTCTAATTTACAGATCAATAAAAAACTGGAGCTGACGCAAGATTTGAATTGAAGCCTCTGAAGGATATGGATTTAACACTGAGACAAGCAGCTCACATGTTTCTCTTTAAATCAGCCTCTTGAAGACTGTTAATTAATTTCACATGAAACATTAAAAACAAAAGAGCAAAGAAATACATTTTTAAATATTTAAATATACAATTCCACACTGTTAATGTTAGACATGTATTCTTAAACAGGAGAGGCATTAGTCTCTATTTCTTTTACACATAAAAGCTTCAACATATTCAAGGATAAAGGTAAAACATGAGTGGTGTATTCAGGTCCAGACTGGTCAGGCTGCTGTGTCTGTGTGAATGTGGATCACCTGGAAACTAATGAGTTCATGAAACACATTCAAGATTTGAAGTTTGGAGCACAGAGTTGAGAATCAGTGACGGTCCTTCCATCGGCCGACGCTGTGGAGACGCCGTTGGCCCTGTGGCTCTGAACTCGGCTTCCTCCTCCACAGATGGAGAGCTGTGGTTTGACAGGTGTCCTGTCAGACTGGATGAGCTGGACATCAGTGGGTCACACTGTCACGTCCTCACACTGATGATCACTCATGTCCACTGACAGGAACTTTTCCTTTGTTGTGTGTCTGTTGATGCTGCTGTCCTGCTGTAGTCCCCGGACAGATGACAATAGGCACCCTAAAAAACAAAACAAAAATAATATAATACAGCACATTGATTAAAAAGAGAGCATTAGGACAGCTAGGAGACAAGATAAATCAATGAAGATAAGAGTCACAGACGTGTCTTTGAGACACCTGGGAACTATTTTAATTAGTGGAGTAGGGACATCATAAGGGATCTTTAATGTATCACAGGTTAGAACAAACCAGTCTGTCCTGTAGCAGACACTAGGACTGCTCCACAGAATTAGAAAGACCGTGTTGATCCCAGGAGGGACATTCTTTTGTCACAAAGCTCCTGAATTAAAAAATATATATAAATGTAATAAACATAAATGTTAAGACGAATGAAATCTGGGTAGATAGAATCTTTCTAAAATGAAATATAGAAATAATACAATACCCCAACTCTCAGTATATAGATAAATAGAATCTCTTCAACCGTCCTTAATGTGTCCCACATTACAACACAGTCCTGTTCTCCAGCGTCTCCCTTGTCTCCTGGGTGCTTGTACATGTGTGACTTCACACCAGCTCCGGTGTGTGAGGATCAGTGAGGCTGAAGCAGCTTGTGTGTTGACGTCTGGAGGCTCGTGAGGACTGAGAGCTGCGCTCAGTCAACCTCTCTGAGCTGCTGCCTAACACGCTCACCTTTCTCTCTCAAGTAAAAGTGTGTGTGGCACACAGACACACACACACCATCCTTCCCATTCAATGTGCGCATTATCACATCGTAACAATCTCGCAGGCACAAAGTGGTGGAAGCTCCTCGCAGGGAACCGCTCAGCTGTATGGCTGCATTATTGATCGGCTCCAAAGAGGCATCTCTGTCTCCATGTAACCGAGCAGCCGCTGTCAGGTGCACCCCGGGGGGGGGGCAGCACTCAGATCACTTCATTAGGAACGGCACAACAACTCTGGTGCATCCTCTGTTTTCTCATGGTGCTCCACCAGATGTTGAAACCTTCCTCTGAGACTCAGCACATCAGCTCAGCTGATTTGTCTGCTGCACATTTTGCCTTCAAACTCCTGTTCTGCCACCCAGAGGAGCTCTGCTGGATTCAATACCAGACATACAACTGAATCCAAAAAGCTGTTTCTCACTGTCTCACGGTGACACTATAAATACTGTAGTGTACATAAGACAGGACTCATCAGCCTACAGTATGTTGGGTAGTGAATGAAGTGCACAGCAGGGTATTTTTGTGCAAAATCTGTCAAACTGAAAGTTAGGGCAGTGAGAAATGCATGTGTGACCTCCATTGTGTACTTTTTATTATAATAATAATAACTTTATATAATTTAATTTAACAGCCCCTTGAAAAACACAAGTTTACAAAGTGCTTCACAAAACAAAACCATAAGAAATGGACCGCTCAAACGATACAGCAACACAAGAACCCAACCACAGATTGAGACCAAAACGACTCAAATTAAAGTGCAGGATACAGTTAAAAATAAATAAATGGAGGTATACATAATATAAAAAAATTAAACAAAACCAAATGAGACAATAAGATCAGAAAAGATGGGACAAAAGAGTTAAAACCAAAGACTTTGAATTTATTTCGTCAGGATAGCTCCTTGAGATGAATCATCTCATTTTCGAGGTGTAAAGTAAAACAAAGAGCATGTGAGTAAAACTGTGAGTGATGATGATGATGATGATGATGAAGAAAGAAGAGGATGACATCACATAAAAGCATAAAATGCAAGATCCTGTCAGTTTGTATCCAATAATCAAGTGACTGTGAGACACACATGCTTTTGTTGACAAAGTTGGTCAGCTTGTAAAAAAAAAAAAAAAGTGTTATGAATACGAACCACATCTAGTAAATTAAGAAAAAGTGGTCGGCACCAAAACAAGTGACCTGTGGGTTTCCAGGTGTGTTGCAGCCTCAGTGTGACATGAGGCTCCATGGATTGAGTCTCATGATCAGGATCTCTGAGACATCTGGACAGATGTTTTCACCGTCACTGAACTGGACTCAAGGACATGAGCAGCTGATTGTCTCCACAGCGTAGATGAGATGTGATTTTGGAGCTGAGCTCTGCTGCTGGTTACCATGGTATCTGCTGTTTAACACTGGGGGTGTGGAGCCTCTGGCTTTGTGCTGCTGGATGTCAGAGGTAGAAATATTTATGCTGCGGCGTCGGGGCCGCGGTCAGGGTCAGCGGCTCGTACCCCAGGCCCCCCCCCTCGACGCTCTACTGATGGAATACAGAAAAACCAAGAATAAGGAAGTTTTTAATGGCTGCATGATTCACTCTTGCCCTTGACCCCCGGACGGGTGGAGCAGCTCCTCTTCCTCCTCTTCCTCCTCAGCTGCCCCACGGAATAATGAGTGTACAGCATTACTACAAAGGTCAATGAGTCTCTCTGGCGACGGGGGCTTTCCATCAGACGGCCTCAGCGCGTCTGTGTGTACGCTTCTGCATGTACCTGTGTGTGTGTGTTTGTCCACGTGCGTAAAGACGTGTGTTTCCTGAAGGGTCATTTGTCAAGACGCCCTAATGTGACATTTGCTTCATGATCAGAGCTGGTCTGCATACAGAGCCTCCTCCACCGTGATCAATGAGCCCATGGAGCCCCCAGGGGAAAGGCCCCGTTTAACGCAGCACATGTATGAACATGTCCACACATAATGTCATCCCTGCCCCCCCCCACCCCCACCCCCCTCTCTCTTATCATGGCTCTGTAGCTCATCTCTTCCTAGAGAGCCTCAGCATCAGCCAATCTCAACCTTGTTTACCACATATCTGCAACCTTGAAACACCCCCCTGAGCCCGGACTGTCACACACACACCTCCCTGGATGGAACTTAAGCAGCCGAGAGAGAAGGGGGTTAGTGGTGGTGGGGGGGGTGGGGGTCGGATGGGAGGAACAATAGACAGAGGAAGAGATGGGAAGTAACGACAAAGATGGAATGACAATGGAGTGTTGGAGGGGTGGGGGGGTGTAGAAGGAGGAAAGAGATTAAAAGCCCCCCCCCTCCATGGCTCCTCTGCCTCCCTTCTCCTGGTGAAGCAGCAAATCAGCAGCCTCCATAAGAACTAATTCCCTCCCTCCACCAGAGGAGCAGCAGCTCCACACGTTCACCATGCTGCTCGCTGCATACTGATCACTCGGCCCTGGTGACTGTTGCTAGGAAGTTGCATGGGGGGGGGCAAGGAAAGAAGGAGACTCGGGTGTAGATGACTGACATCATCCATTGAGCAGAGTCTCCTACATGATGATGTCAGAGCGGCCGAAGCACTGCTGGTCAATACAGAGAAGTTCTGATGATGCTTCTCATTGTGAGAGGTGTGTGTGTGTGTGAGAGTGAGAGAGTGTGTGTGTGTGTGTGTGAGATACATTGTAGAGGGAGTGAACAGAGTGACAGTGATGAAACACACTCGCCCACCTGCTCTGTTAGAGGAGGATTCATGTCTAATTATTACATTTATCTCAAATTGATCCAAATGTGAAACATCATTGAACCAAGTGCTGTTGACACCAAGCTTTTAGTTTCTACACTCATGAAAGCAGGAGTTTGGGAAAGTATGGAAAATGGAAAGTGTTGTATGGAAATCTACTGTATTTCTGATCTGGGTTTGGTTTTGTCTGAAGTTATTTGGGTTCATTATTTTGTATGTGCTATTGTACCTACAATCTCCTGGAAATGATTTGGTGACATATGACATACACATTCAGAATAATGAAAACAAATGATTAATCGCATGATTTATTTACATGAGACTTCTATACACTCAAATGTCACAATTTATTTATTTATTTTTACCAAGAAGTCTGGAAATTAGGGTCTGGAAAAAAGTCTGGAGTTTTGAAATTTCAAACGTGTAGAAACCTGATAAATGTAACTCAAAGTGATTAGTCCTCATTTCATGATGATGATGGAGCAATAGGAACTGACCGCTCTGTCATGTGACTGACCCCTCCCTCCGTCATGTGACTGACCCCTCCCTCCGTCATGTGACTGACCCCTCCCTCCGTCTTGTGACTGACCCCTCCCTCCGTCATGTGACTGACCCCTCCCTCCGTCTTGTGATTGCAGGTGATCCACAAACACTTCTACCTGAAGCGGACAGAGATCATGTCTCAGTGTGAGGACTGGATCGTGGACATCCAGCAGTACAGCAGCGACAAGAGGGTGGGCCGCACCATGTCCCACCACGCCGCCGCGCTCAAGGTAAAACACACATCTGTCACCAGGACCAATGGACCAATTTGCCAAAATGTTGAACTATCCCTTTAAGGACGAGTTTGATAGATGAAGCTGATAGTGGAACTACAGTGGGATGTGCTGCTCAGGCGACATCATGGCTCTACAGTCTGGTGTAAAGGAGCGCGGCAGCAGCGAGCAGCACCCGTCCTGCTAATAAACAGAGAAGTGGCTGCAGGGGACAGCGGGTCCTCAGCAGACCACCTTAATTCACGTCCCCAGACGACTCCCCCTGAAGACACGGGAGCTCATAACTGCAGCCACACACACATACACACACACCAAGTGCCTCTGTGGCTCCTCTCCTCTCCCTCTGGCAGTAAATAAGTACAATTAATCCCCACTGTAAATAATTCAGCCCCACTGATCAGAGGCCTGAGCTCAGCCAGATGCACTTCACTGAGGAGAACAGTGACGGTTGGTCAGTCTGCTTCAGCGTTTATAAGTAAAGGAACGATTGTGTTTCTCGTTCCTCCTCCTGAACAGAGCTGCTCTTTAACATTTACAACATTATTATTAATATTACGTAAGAATCAGAAAAGCTTTTACAGCCGAGTCGTCATCACACCTACGACTACGAGGAACTTTACTTGGTGTAAAGAGCAGAGTTACATACACAATATACTGTACAGTAACTAGGTTTAGATGGAGGTGACAGTATGTGCAGGTCTGTGCAGGTGCAGGGTTCAAACAGAGGAGTCATAGGACTTGTCCAGTTGAGTTACAGTGTTACTGGGGGGGGGTCCTCCAGCCTTGTTTATCTTTATGAGGTCAGCAGCAGTGGGGACAAAATCAAGGTGACTGAGGTTGATGTTTATGATTTCATGTCATCAGGATGTGTGTGGTGGTTTTAAAGGAGACATATTCTTCCCCTTTTCCACAAATTAAAATAGTTCCCAGGTGTCTTAAAGACATACTGTGGTCTTCTTTTTCGTTTCTTTTTTTTTCAAAGCAAATGCAGAGACTGCTTGCCGAAAAACTGTCCCCGACAGGAAAGTGCATTAGTGGTTTTGCATGAATTTCCCTCTAAAACAACTCTGCGGTTCTAAAAATAGCTTGCACCGACTATGACTATAGGGATCATGGCAATGGGCCAATTTCCCAAAATGTTGAACTATCCCTTTAACGGGAAAATCTAGAATCACAGCAGGCTCGTCTCTTAGCAGCTGAAGCGGACAGGTTGTTGTTGATGATGATGATGATGATGATGGTGATGTGTGTGCTGTCCCCTGCAGAGACACACGGCCCAGCTGAGGGAGGAGTTCCTGAAGCTGCCCTGTCCCGACGGTCTGGAACCCGACGGAGACGAGTTCTCGGAGAAGAGCGCCGCCCTCATCCTCAAAGAGCTGCCGGGTCAGGACGCGGAGAAGCCCGGCAGCAGTCAGGACGCCCACTGCAGCGAGGGACAGCTATGAGTCCCCAGCCTCCCTCCCCTTCTCCCCCTCTCCCCCCCACCGCTCCCCGACCCCTCCCCCCCAGCATCTCCGAACCCTCCCTCCCCCCTCCTCCCCCTCTCCTCCGTATGATTATTGCTCATGAAAAAGACTCGATGGCTTCCGAGCACAAGCCACCACTTTGTCAATATTTGTATGTAAAGATCTAGTGGCAGCAGCGGCAGAGTGAGGGAGACGACGAGACACACTCTGAACTATGCTACACTCTTACTGAAACAGTCGACAGAAACTTTTATTTACCTGTACAAGAGTGTAAACATTTTGTGCTTTTTTCCAATTGTGAAATAACCACTGATTGGTATGTTATTAAACTTGTTTATGTATACATAATGGAAGAGGAAGATTACAGAGTATATAAGGGAAACTACCTTTAGAGAAGAATGTTTACTGAATGTTAATTTCCTTTTTTTTTTTTTTTTGACTGTTAGAGTGAGAACAGTTGTAACCAAGGATAGACTGGTCATACTATTTAAAAAAAAAAAAAAAGAAAAAAAGAGTGAGAAAAGGAATCACACATAATAGAATCTGAGATAAAAGCCCCTCTCTGGTCATCACCTGCTTCATTTGATTTCTCCAGGATCATATCCACTGAATAAAGGCTGACATGGACGTTCCTCATGTTCTGTTCTCCCTTCTGCAGGCTCCACATTAAACAGCACCATGCTCTGGATAAACACTTCTCCATGACCGTGACTGTAGATCTGAGACTTGAGCGTCAGAGCCACATCAGAAATGTACTTTGAAGGCTTGTGCATGTGTATGTGTGTTTTCTGTGCGTGTGCAACAATCCCCAATGAGATACAAAGCTGTGATGTGCCTTTGATCTACACCATACCACCAAATACTCCAACAGAGTACCTTTACTGATTTCTTTTGCTTTTTCTACAAATTAATAATTCTGCTCCATCTGACATAAAAAAAAAACTGCTTTAATCTTTTTTTATTATGTTGAACTCCAGTGAACAAAAAAAATGCACTTTCTATTTTGCTCACTCCTTAGAACAGTCACATACTCCTTTTGCTAGGATATTAAATGGAGCTTGAAAGTACGGATTGATTGTGCGAATGCTTCTTTCTGCGTCGACAGGACGTCGGCTCCTGAGGGGGCGGGGTCAGCAACAGGAAGTCATGAGGAGACACTCAACACCTGAGCAGAGGTTTCACACATTTAAACTCAAGTTAATTAGCTTCAGTGTCCTGAGGTATTGTTCAGATTTTTTTATTTTTTTATTTCAGGAGGTTTTATTTTTTCAGAAAACAGACTTTTAAAATCCCAATGAGGTTTTAAAACTGCTTCAGATTTTTTTTTTCTTTTTTTTTTAAGTAATCAAATATATGAATATGATAAAGTAATTTGTATTTGTAAATATAATAAATATTAAACATTAGTTTAAAATTAGGTTATTATCATGGCTAAAGGGAAAATTCTCCTCTCTCAACGCTGATGTTAATATTTGTTTATTAGGGCTGATGGGAGATTCATTAGTTTTGTAGACATCTGGTTAATTATTGTAGAGATGAATCATGTCCTCTGGATGGTTCAGGGACAGACTGTTGTAATTAATGTCATTAACAATGGTTCAGTTTGAATCACATAATCTGCACTTAAAAATCCATAAAGGAAAATGTATCAATAATGAAAACCAGAAGTTATCAGGGTCTTTGTTCTGTTCAGCGACTTCCTGTTTGCTCTTTAGATTAGTCTGGACTCGATTAAGTCCATTTAGAATGTGTTGACTAATGAAACTACAATGAGTTGTTGATGTTTAAGAACCAGCTGTGACAGCATTCAGTCCACCTTTAGAGAGGCTTCAGCCCTGAATGGACTAGTCCACCTTTATATCTGAAGACAGAGGTGATGAGTGTGTCCAGATGTTCAGCTTCTCTCTGATGTTTGTGGCGGTTCATTGATCCTCCAGTCTTCTCCTGAACTTACTTTATTTATTCAAACAATTTGGTTCTACTTAAAATCACTTTTTATTTACAAAAGTATTAGTTAGTTAGTCTTTATTGTCTTTATTCGTCTTGGACAGACCAGAGACTCCAGGCGCCATAAACACACATACACAAACAACATAATCATATTCTCCTCTCCAAAAAACTCCACGTAGCCCCCCCTCCACAATGTCCTGAAATCACCTATACTGTACGTATACAATACATAAAAATAATAATAACATAATGCACCACAGACCCCCTTGCTACAGCAGCATCATTGCACATTCCTCTTTACAAACAGCAACACACTCATTACTGCACAATTATACATATAGTGAGCGTATAAATGTGAAGTGTTGATATACAGATGAGCAAACTACCCTACAGGTAAAACACAGGTCTAATTAGCTCCACATGAATCAACTAAAATATAATGTCATTATAAAAGTAGGACTTGGAATATATTTGTCAATAGTCCCTCATGTCTTTTACTGTTTTATGGTCTTTGCCCAATCAAAACTAATTAACATCATGAAAGTTAATTGCAGAACTTGAAACGTTACAAAACAGTCAAAGTCAGATGAGTCTCCATGACAACTGTGGATGAGACCTGTGAGGTCCTGGGGGTCCTTGTGTTGTAGCTACACTTCCTCTTTTCTGAGTCAGAGATCCCAGTTTGAGTCAGTACAAAAATGGAGATGTTTTATGCCTCATATTAGAACATTAAGACATTTGATTTGATGTTTTCTTTTTTTAATGGGACAGTACATATCCATGAACATCAAAAAATGTAGGCCTAAATATGTGGCAGGTAGTTGTTTGGTTAAAAAAAAAAAAAAAACCTAGACAAAATTACAGCAGATTACATCCGACCAATCAGCTTCAACTTGACCTTCAGCTTCAGCTGAGCAGTGAAACTGCATCAGTTTCCAGCAGCATGAGCCGGCTTCTAATGTCAGAGTTGTTTCAGCTCAGCATCCAGCCTCCAGGGAGAAACTATAATTAACACTTAATTATTATATTGAATGAGTGAGTTGGTGTTAATCAATAGCAGACAGACTGTTTGAGGAGTTTGCCTGCAGTAGCTGGAGCTCAGACTCAGGAATGGAGAAGACCTGAAGAAACCCGCTGCACCCTGAAGTCAAACTCTAACTCAGCTGGAGGACATGAGCTCCTCAACGACCTGATGACAGGTCAGACATGACTGCACCAAACACAACTCCACCAGCCTCACATGCTGAGCTGATGCTCATCTTCCTCCTTTTGCATGTGTGTCTTCATGACCAGGTGCATGCAACAACTCCATCTCTACACTTTGCATGTGAGCAGATTAAAGGGAAGGTAAAGCGTGAACCAAACAGCCTCGCGATCATGTGCAGTTTAATCATCATACACACATTTTATTTTAGGTCTATACCCAGTTTTAGTGTAAATGTGTAACAGTCGACCACAGACAGATCTGGGTGTGTTGCTGTCTTTCAAAAACTTCAGCCGCTGAGGCACTTAAAGCTCTTTTGTGACGCGTCCAAAAACTCCCAAGGATCCACGATCAGTTTAAAGTGTTTATTGTAACAAAAATCAAAAAGAGCCAACAAGCAGTTATAGCAAAGTGGAAAATAATACGTGCCCTTTCAATAAATAATAATAATGATAATGGTAAGATGGTAAAGTGAAACCCTAACCTTAAAGGGATAGTTCAACATTTTGGCAAACTGGCCCATTGCCATAATCCCTATAGTCGTAGCAGTAGGTTTGTTACCTTTATTTGTCGGTGTTAGATATTTTTAGGACGGCGGAGCAGAGTCGTGAGCTGCTCAGAGCTATGGTATGGAGGGTAATGGGATTTCTTGGTTTCCCTCATCATTTGATGAGGCAAACCAAGAAATCCAACACAATCCAACAACTCCAAAACGCTCTGGTGGACAGGTTGTGACCTGCACATTCACCACACTATGAGTTAATAGTATAATAATAACAGAATGTTACGAGACAGAGTTGTTTTCGAGGTAAATACAGAGTCTGCTTGCTGAAAAGGCAACACACATCAGCAGTTTTTCATGAATTTCCCTCTAAAACAACACTGTCTCATAACGTTGTGTTATTATCTTATAGCGTGGTGAATGTGCAGGTCACAACTTGTCCACCAGAGCGTTTTGGAGTTGTTGGATTGTGTATTTGATGAGTTTGATGAGGGAAACTAAGAAATCCCATTAGCCTCCATAGCGTAGCTCTGAGCAGCTCGCGGCTCTGCTCCGCCGTTCTAAAAACTGTTTACACCGACAAATAAAGGTAACAAACCTACTGCTATGACTATAGGGATTATGGCAATGGACCAGTTTGCCAAAATGTTGAACTATCCCTTTAACCCTAACTCCCGCCACCACACACAATAAGTAAAGAAAATAACCACACCCTCTCAATGTGTCACGCAATGTCGTTAAACCTAAAGCAATATGGCAGGCAAAAACATATTGAAGCTTCTACACTGTGTGGGGTCAGTCAACCAGGTGATCTGCTGAAACACTTGTTTGAGTTTGTTGTTAGGACTAAAACAACCTATGATCAGTACAAGAGTTAGTATCACAGTAAGATTATCAAGAGGTTGATGTGGAAGGTAATTGTTTGTGTCTGTATTTAGATGGATCCCAGTAGGACTGGCTGTATCTGGATCAGGAGCGGCTGATGCACCACTGTGATGTTTCTCATCAGGACTGTCAGTGATCTGACTGCAGGAAGAAGAGAGTGTGTGTCAGTTCTGTCAGAGGCAGAGGTGCCATGATAATCATCCGTTTGGATACACACTGAAGTGACATAATGAGGCTGTCGGGGCTAAATATCAGAGTTTATTTATATCCTTATGTCCTACTTATTTCCAAATCTATTACAGTGCTTTTCTACTGTTCTAAAATCTGTTACAGTTACAGGTTCCTGACAGTGCTTCCAGTCATCCTGAGAATGCAGGATTTATTCAGCTTAACGGCACAAAGCTGAGCTGCAGCTGGAGCTGACAGGATATTTATCACTCATTTGATCATCACAGCTCATTGCACTGATGGTGAAACACGCCGGTTAATGTAATGACAAGGTATTAACCACATAGACTAAAATATGATGTAATTCAGATGAAAGTGTCAGAGTCCTCTTCTTCTGTCCTTGATTTTATGTGCCATCCTTTTCAATACAGGCAGATTTATGACACGTACAGCCATTCAGCAGCATGGCATGAATCAAATATGTGTAAATGTGTGGACAGCGGTTGATGAAACACCTGGATTTGGGCCAAAGTTACACACTGAAAGAATTCATTAGAATCTGAAAATGGTCGACCATAAATAATGTCAAAAAATGCTAATTTTATTGTGTTTTATCCTTATAGAAAAATAAATTACATTCAAGTAATTATTAATTTATGAGTATATTCTGGACACAGCGTTCACAGTAGTTTTTAGGGGCCAGCTGTCAGACTCAGGACCCTATTGTTTTTGCCACTATTCTTCTTCTTTGTCTTCCTCCTACAAACCATACATGAAAAATCACCAATTTTTTTTAGCAAAACTGCTAAAACTTTTGTACAATTAAAGGGATAGTTCACCCAAAATTCAAATTTCACTCATTATCTACTCACGCCCATGTCGACTAAGAGCTGGGAGAATTTTCAGAGTCCTCCGTGCCTTCTCTCAGTTACAGGGGGGTCCGTGCAGCAGTATTTGTCCATATAATGGTTGTGAATGGATACCACTTTCCTTCATCCAAAAAGACACACCAAAAAACATCCAATACCTCCATACTGCTCATCTGTAATGTCCCTCTTGTATTGAAGCTTCATAATGAGAAAATGTTCAGAAAAAAATGAAATAAGTCTATATTTTAAGCTTGTTTGTAGCGGAAGCTCCCACTGCTTGTCCTGATTTGCACTGACCGGCGGAACAATTTCTCCTGTCGGGGCTTCAATACAAGAGGGACATTACAGACAAGCAGTATGGAGGTATTTGGATGTTTTTTGGTGTGTCTTTTTGGTTCACCATGTTGCTGAGCTGAGCACAGTGGACGTGACTGGTGTGTAGGCTCGCTATTTTATAGGATAATCGTCCTCAATTGCTGATTGTCTGAGTGTGTGTACATTTGTGAGGCTGATATTCCATCACGGATTGCACTGCTTTACGTGCATCACCCGGTCACCTGTCTGTCACAGCTACAGCTGGGGGTCAGCTTGTCACTCTCCTGTCCCTCCTCTCTCTGTCTGCCCGTTGTAATTCCATCTGACGAAGTTCAGCATCTGTAAGGTTCATAAAGGCTCTTTGCTAAAACAATCTGTCATGGCAAAAACTTGTCGTATGTGCAGAATCATGACGTAGGACCCCATACATTGTCCGTCATGACGAGAAATTTTCTGGCATGTCAGAAATTTGTCAGGAGGTCGGCGACTCATCTTTAGGGCGTTGGGCTGTGACGCAGAGCCTCACAAACCATACATCCCAATTATGCTCATGACCCCGCGATCCCTCTATGATTATGCAAATTAGGCGGCAACTCGTCTGGGATGACAATATCGTGGCAAAATCGTACATTTAAGCCTGCCTTTACATGAGGGTGAGTAGATAATGAGTGAAATTTGAATTTTGGGTGAACTATCCCTTTAAATCTAGTTCAAATCATCCCTCTATGTATTTATTTTTTCTATTTTTTTTTTCAAAAACTGTAAAATTTATTCAACCTTTCTTCTCCCACAATTTTTGCTCAATTGACACCAGATTTGCTACACTGTATCTTCAGACTGTCCAACACAGAAATACCGTTTGAATACATGAACACATTTGACCGTTAACATATACCAGCCAATTCTTGCTAAATAGTCACTATTCTTGAAAAGAAATTACAATATTTTGGAGTCATGGTCAATGAAGTCTGAAGAAATCTGCCTTGCTCCATGAGTTAGAAGATGGTTCTTGGTGTCAGAGGTCGACAGTTCCAACCTCAGCTGAGGCAGAATGGACATTTGAAGAATCAGAATTGCCTAAATGCAATTAAAGTCGCCTGGCCCTGACCACTGCTGCAAAACAGATTTAATCTTCTTGTTTTCTCTTTTCATCCTGTGGGTGTGTCTGTCTCTATCTATCTTGATTGTGTGTGTTGTGTGTTTGGAGCTGACCCTTCTCCTGCTGATTGCCTCCACACCTGCACCACATCCAGCCTCCTGTTGCAGCCCAGTCGGTTGTTTACAGTCAGGTTTTTCTTTTGCTTCCTGTTCTCCCTGGCTCTGCTCTGATTTATTCTCCGTGCTCAGATCCCTTCAGTCACCTGGTCTGCTCCACCAGTCCTCACCTCCGTCCAGCTCTCTAGTCCTCTGATCCTCAAACCTGGGAAACAGGACCCCGGTAAAAGCCAGGCCCACTTCAAGGGTATTCCATTCCCTGCTCAGCTCAGCTCAATACACACATTCACATTCAAGTGACTTTGCTAGCAAAATAAAATTGCTTTTATAAACTTAGCTGAGCCTCTGTGTCTGCAAAGTTGGCTCAGATCTCCAGCACACTTTATCACAGGCAGGGGTGATGTCAGCTTAGAGTCTGGGATAAGTTAAGTCTGTTTCCATGAATCTTAAACCTGACGTCGACGTTATCCTGAACCTTGACCAGTTCTCTCAGCCCATGCACAAGCTTGACATCTGACAGGTTAAAGGTTTACAAGATGACATATCAGTCTGAAACTAAACTTTTAATATACATAACTTATATTTTACTGAATGGAATTTCTCAAAGACAGACGAACACCCAAATAATGTGGTTGGTAGTTAAATTGTCCGGATCCTTCAGTTGGACACAAAATGGACGAGGCACTGGACAGTTCCCATGTAACAAAAGAAGACAGTGCCAAACATAGATGTCATGATTTGTGTCTTGTTCCATGTTGAGTTCCTGTTTTATTTTGAAGTTCTGTGTCTTGTCTTCCTGTCTTTTCCCCTCTGTGATTACCTCATGTGTCTCACCTGTGTCTGATTGCCCCACCTGTGTCTCATTTTACTCATATTTTACTGGTATTTAACCTCAGTGTTTTCCCATTGCCCTTTCTTGGACCGTCTGTGTTGGTTTGTGCTCTGTGTTCCTGCTTGGTTTTGCCTGTGAGTTCTTTTCCTCCACGTGAGGTAAATAAATTATTTTTTTGTTGCACTACCAGTTTTCTGACAGTTTTTCTACCTGACAATAGAACGTATGAAATGTAGAGAGCTGTGAAGATGATCCATGTGCAATCGATTTGGGCTAGGGAACTTATAAATAAACACAATGAAAGTATATATAAATTCAAAGAGTGTTTTAATGGCTTTCTTTAAACTGAATGCAGTTTCGCTCCTGTGAGGTACAAATTTGGCACAAAAAGGCACCTTGCTTATATCGTCTAACACAAAAGCCAATGTTTAAAGGCAGGTTAAATATCAAAACCATCACGACCACTCTAAAGCTAATGCCCTATTGCCGAGCTTCTGTCTCATGCTGCCACTCTGTAAGCTAAGAGTTCTAAGTTTAGTTACATGGTGTAGTCTTAGTTTAAAGAACAGGGACACAACTAACGCCACCAACGTATGGTGGTGATTGTCAATGCCATGTGTGTCGTTAATGTGCTCCCCAAGCAAAACACATCGTCCGGACGATGTAGAGGACCTCTGCCATGATGGGCAGTGATCATCTGGAGTCCACTGATGCCTGACGAATTACCCACTCTGCTGCCCTGACAGCCTTCACTGTGCCTTCTGATGGGATCACCAGGCCGCCATTGTTTTTTTAGCGTTAGCAGCTCTTATCCCTCTTCACTGATAGAGCATCTGTCACCAGGCTGGCACGGCAGACATCACAGGAGAGCTTCTTCAAAGTCTGCCGCACAACAATTCCTGAAATGTACACAAGAGCATTGTCCACAAGACCACTGAGGCAGGTGGGAGGTAGCTATGGTCGTGCACAATTGCAGGAATGTCAGCAAACGGGAATGGAAGATCTTCCGCTTCTACTGCAGAGGACATAGGCTACTGTACAGTTAAGCGCCGTAGATGTGTCGATGGTCTGGGCAGCAGAGGACATTGCTACAGCTGGTAAAGGGACTTGGTGTTGTCCTGCTATACATTGCTTTTGCTGTCTGGGCCATCAGCCTACGGAAGACCTAGCCTACTTGAACTGGCCAGCATAGGGTTGTTATTCCAGTCCCCTTAAAATAAAAAAAAACACACAATACGTACACAGATATTCAATGTATCTTTATGCTATTCCTTTTGGCCAGCCACCTCTGAATGATCTTATTTTCATTTTAGTTTAATTAGCCTACATTTTCTTATACAGTTCAGACTTTATTATTGCGGTGGTGACAAAATCTGCACACAGACAATAGACATAGTAGGCCTAAGTGATGCAGAGTGACGCATCCATACTTAGCCTCATCTTCCTGGCACAGTATTCCCAGCATATCCAACGTCACATTGTTGAGACCAAGTTTGGAATCAACTGAGCTCAATAAAAGAGTATAGCTGCCATTTAACCACCACCCCAAGCATCCTTACTGTGGACGTGGAAAATAGTTACAACATTAAAATGTATCAGCTTGTGACATGAGCTGTTACAATCAGTAAGTTTCACCATTCATGATAATGCATCATAAAGAATATCGTTTTGTGGGAGGTGAATAGGGTCTTTCTTAGGAAGTTAGGCCTTAGGACCATGTATGTGGAGAGTAAGGGCGGCAGGGTGCACAGATTATTTCGATTTAAGGGACAGCCGTTCTGAACAAGGCTACTTTTAGCAGATTAAAAGAGTGCTGTGATGTTTGATCCTTGGGGTATTTTGACTGAAGCGTCACAGACACATCTTTAAGACACCTGGAAACTATTTGTGAAAAAGGGGCAGTGTCTCCTTTAAATAGAGGGAGTGCCAAAATACCATAGGTGAGTCTCAATAAGTGTAGTCCTGCACAGATTTTGAGCCAATAGGCCACATGACCTGGAAACTGTTGAAAAAAATAATGTTTAATAAAGTATTGATATGAAATAATGGGAGCACTACTAAAATACCAAACTGTAGTGAGATGAACTAAATAAACTAAACTAAAAGAAATATTTCGAGAAAATAACTGGTTGGATGTTATAATTTGTTGATGGTCCCGCGGTTTAAAAGCGAGGTGTCAGATTGAGCAGACCATGAACGAACAGCCAACAATGGTTGGAACAGAAGATCGGGAGCTAAATAGGTCGAATATCCCACCTAAAACTAGACCTATTTCACTGCGGGTATAGCCTACCGTACAGTCTTAAAGTCGTAATAAATAGCCTTAATAAATATGAAAATGTGAAGATGCATTAAAGGCGAAGTTGTTGTAACTGTGATGCACTGTAATGTGAGACAAAAATATTAGGTGAAAGTAAGATGCTCGTCTAATTGTTTTCGGACATAGTCCATGTTGTGAATGTTATTCTGCCGTTTTGTTGCTTGGTTCAGTTTCATTAGGCTACTACATCTGATCTGTTCTTTCATAGCCTCTATAAAAGTCCATAAGATCCTATGCTTTCAAACAGGCTGAAGGAGCTGGTAGTAGTCTACACACATCGTCCACTCCTGTGTCTACAGCAGACGTGTAGAGTGCTGGCGTCCGTGTGGAGAAGGGTCTGTCTGCGGCCTGCAAGAGGGAGGCGTGTCGCGTAGTGGGCATTGAGCAGTGACGTCACTACGCATGACACGCCCCCTCCACACGGGAAAATCACGTTGGACCACGCGAGATGTAAAACGAGACCCGCCGAAACCTGAAACTAAACAGGAAGTGAACCAAGAGTAAAAGAAGAGGAGTGACCGAGCGTATTTAGACCGTAAGTGTTGGCATAATGAATAAATAAATGTATATTCAGCGATCAACTAAGCAAGTAGGCTATGTTTATCATCAATAGTATTAAATATAAGTGGAGAAACAGAGCGAGGCCCTACCGTTGCTGTTTAAACTCAGCAAAAAGGCTAACGATAGACACATTTTCAGAGGGTTATCTGCTGGTACAGCGAACATTTTATTGTAAATGATCCTAAAAGGTTGACGCAAGTAGATGAATCTAAGATAGTAGGTGTTTAGCAGAAAGTGTGTCTGGTATATTCTCAGTGTGGTCTAGTGCAGCAATTTAAAAAGTAATAGCCATACTTTTGATTAGCCTAAAATGGTGACATGAACGGGCCATCAGTAATTGAGAGCTTGTCCACAAGCATTTGTGTTGTAAGGTTATTGTGTTGTTGTATACTGTTATTGTTCAATTTTACACTCTTAATGAATAAATGTGCATCACCCTGAACAGATGAATGATATACATATTTCAAATGTAACATGTAATTGAAAACCTTTCATGTTTGCTTTTTTTGACAGTGAATTGAAAATGATGGAGGAAGATTTGGTGAACCTCCACCACAGGAGGCAACAGTGAAGCTCCAAATTTTTCCTATGAGATGTATAATACAATAAATTGTGTGAAAAGCCTGTAAATGTTTTGTATTTTTTTCTATTTATTGGATATTTTGTATTGTAGAACATACTCAGTTTCTATACTTCAGAGAGCCATTCACGTGACATGAATTAATTAAAAGACAAACAAACTTAGCCTACATAAAGCACCATCCAAATAAGATCTCCCTCTTCACTACAAACACATTTGACAGACCAAAAACAGTACAGCTACTTGTCACAAAGCTGCCATGACAAAGGAGGGAGGTGCACACAAAAGCCAATTAACAAAGTAGTATTTATTTAAACAAAGTTATCATGGTGTCTGTGGTCTGTATGATCAGTGATGTGAGTGCATGGGTGTAGGAGTGTGTGTGGTGTTGAATCTGAATGCCAAACAAAGACCAAGAGGTGTTGCAGGTAGGAGAGAGACCCAGTAACTGAGCTCCAGGAAATGTTGTAGGCTTGTTGAAGCTTCCCAGTTATGCCAATGTTCTCACCCTGCTGATGTGAAGAGAGAAAGCAGGGAGCAGCACTGCTCTCTCCTCTCCTCAGTAAGGGGGAGATGGAGACATTCACAAATTAACTCCCCATTAAGGAGTAATAAAATCATTGTCATCACATTCTTTTACTTTTTTTTTCATAATAGTCTACCATACCCCCCCCCCCTTTTCAAATAAAAATACACATATGCTCTTACTGAAATTATCTATTTAGTATTTAGTTCATTAATTATTTTCTGTTAATATCTTGTGTTTTTTTTTCTCGTAGAGTCAAAGAAAAAAATACATCTCAATCCCTAAGACTAATGAAAAAAAAAACGTTTTCTGAGTCTAAAGTAATTAGCTTTTGTATGCTAATTTAATATTAATAAAAGCCTGCCTTAAAAAAATCTTAACATTTGTACGCTTTCGAATATATTTATCATGGGGCAAAGAATGCATAGGCAAAATCGTTAACTTTTGTGCAGCTGCAACATGCTCAAACTGTATTAGTAGCTACTTGGGCTCATATCCCTTTAAGAATGGGCGTTCCCTGTAGTCGCGGGGGCGTAGTGACGTCACTACGCGACACGCCTCCTACAGTGCCCACTACGCGACACGCCTCCCTCTTGCAGGCCGCAGACGGATACACTTGTCCGTGTGCGAGCTACTAGCTCTCATTAGTTTTCCCACAATGCAATGCGCATCTGTCATGGCTGCTCACTGACGCCACTTAAACCACATGGGTGGAAATAAACACTTAATGTGTGATTGAGAAACAGTGACTCGGTGCGTTGACAAAGCGGGTACTCGTGCGCTCTGACCCGGGACCGTCCTGACTGAAGACCGCAGCTCCTGTCCCGGTTCCTTCTTCAGCAGCCGCCCGGATCTCCTCCGTGATGCCGCTGGACGTGGAGATCCCGGTTCTCCGAGGCTTTTTAACGCCGAGCGAGGCGACGCGATGGAAGCAGAGCGTGTTCAGCACTGCAGGTGAGACGGTGAATGTGTTTCTGTTTTAATAACCAGCAGGTTTTATATTCCGATGTACAAAACGATACCCGGGCAGATGTGGTGGTTCAGAGCGGTGACATGTCAGACAGACAGCGGTGTGTGGAGGCTTCTTCTTCCCGTATGATACTGACGGTAAAAACACCGGTGTAGCCGTTGGGGCAGATGAAGCTGAGTCCACAGCTCCACGGCTGCTCAAACTAACACGAACTGTTGTTCACAGCGATGTGGGGACTTCTGCCAAACCTCATTCAAATATGTATGTGTTTTATGTGTCTGTCATTCTGGTGACAGTTCCACTGTTCATGAGGTGATTGTCGGTGTGGAGTTTGAATTGTCACGAGGAGCTCTCTAGTTCGGTATAAACACAACATATCCAGTGTTGGGACATTTGTCAGTAAATGGCAACTTTTGTAACATCGACGCTAACGTCTTGTTAGCGTGTGTTAGCTAAGCTTGAGCTCGCTCTGGTTTTCGCTTTGAATAGAGAGTGAAGTGAGGATGAGCACTGAGCTAACAGAGGTCCGGAGTAGAGCTAGCGTCACGGGAAATGTGTCCGTTAGCTGCTGTGCTCCTCTGATCCTGGACCTGCGCTCCGCTCACATCTGTCACAACCCGTCGGTCGCACACTGAAAGCAGACACTGAGCTCCTGACCGCCCCAGCGCTCACACAGTCAACTGTTCACTGACACATCTTCGCTGATATTGATAATTGAACTTAACATAAGAGTCCTCCGATAATTCCAGGAGTGTTCAGGCACCGTCCCAGTCTAGTGGTGGAACTACATTACCTCTATTAATCCATTATTACTACTACCACTGTTGAATGACAGTCTGCTGAAATCGCTCCAACATCACTCCCTGTCACAGGGTCTTGATGACATGTTCACAGAGCACCACTGAGGTAGTTTGACTTTTACCCTTAATTCTGTTTAACTCTTTTATCCCATAAGAGATGGTTATTAAGATTGTTTTATAACTGCCAATAGTAGCCTACGGACAAATACAACGATACACAACATTTTGCACAAAGTTAAAGGTCCAGTGTGTAATAATTGACAAGGTTTATTGGCAAAATCTGAATATACTACACATGAATATATTTTGTGTAATTGCTATAAAATAAAATTTGTTTGGTTTTTGTAGCCATAATTATTCTTTATATAGAAAGGGCCTTGTAGAGCATTGCAATCTTGCAGCGCCATGTTTGTACAGCAGCCCGAATGGAAAATCCAGCCAGCCAGAGAGCATGTTTCGTGAGTTTTGTGTTCGTAAATAAACCAGCGAAAAAGAAGGGGGAGGGAATGGCAGACATATCCTAAAATGTTTTAGATCTTCACCTCATCGCTCCAGGCTCCTGAAATACTTCCAGTCGTACCAGTTGTGGTGAACAAGTTTTTTTTGTCCTCGGAGGCCACCGTCACCTTGTCTGATGGGAGGGGTGAGTGCGAGCGAGCAAGTGCTGCAATCTAGAATCTTTCCCCTGATTTTTATACACTGGACCTTTAATTGAGCTACTTTCCTTAGAGAGTATCCACCCACACGCAAAAATAATATTTTTTACTTGTATTGAAATTCTATGTAAGAATGCATAATGAACAGTGTGGTTAGCTCTGGAGTCAGGAGCTGAACCCTCAGCCTCTCTGTGTTGTTCTCCATGCTTCCTCCCACAGGTTAATTAGCAGCTGTAGCTGCCAGTGTAGCAGCTGCTCCACTCTGTCTAATTAATACTAGTTGAAGCGGCAATATTAAAGAGTCAGGGACTGGAGGTGAACAATTAATATTTCTTCATCAGCAGATATTACATGTGCCACCATTGATGAGAAGATGTGGTCTGTAAACAATAGAACAGCACATGAAATTCTCCATAAGCAGCAATATGTGAACAACTAAGATGAAGACTTTCAATCCATAAACATTCAATAATCTCCCTTGTTACTGCAGGCACAGTCGAGAGGATGCATGTCTATCTGCTTGTCATGGACTCAGGAGTGAGGCAAGACACAAAAAAAATGTTGGCGTATCCCTTTAACAGAAAATGGATACTACCCATGGTCACATTGACTCCTACAGTTTAGTAGGTAGTTTAGTTTGTAAGTTGTACCTCCAAGTGTTAGTTAGGCTCAGCTCCTGAACCCCAGTGACCCTGGAAGAAGGAGCCACATAGCTAGTGAATGAATAAAATGTACGTCACCTCCCTCGCCCCCCCCTGGCAAAACAGAGACTTTATCTACCAGACAAAAGCTTCTAAAATAGGCAGATGATCCCAGGACAATAAAATTAAAAGTTAAAGCCACTCTAATGAAATTGGTTGGGGTGTAATGCAGCTCCAGGCTGTGTGAACCAGCCCAGCCTTCAGACTCGGCTCAGTGGAGGTTCTGTCTGTCTGTCTGTCTCAGATAGCCCACACCTGCTCCGTACAGCCCTGTTCCTTCCTGCAAATCCTGTTCCTTTCCTCATTAACTGCAGCTCATTGCCCGAACCTTTATGAATTATGGACTAATTTAAGCCCCACTTCCTTGTTTTCCATAATTGCTGCCATTTAACGGGCGGACCTGAAGGAGAGCTGAAATGCCATTAGACGTGTGGCCATAGCTCAGGTTTAGATGTTCCCCCTCATAAAGCCAGAGCCCTCCCTCCCCCCTCCTTATCAGCTCCCACCCCTCTCTGTGCTGTTATGGCAGCCCCTGGGTTTCATTAGATCAGAGTGAGATGAAATCTCCACTCCTCCTTTACAACACTATTTGCACTGCAATTACTTATTAAAGCCAAGGGTACAGTTAAGACGTCACGTGACCCACAGGAAGGTGGGCCAGATCCGGCTTGATGCTCACACCGATGTTCAGCTTTTTACCGACTGCATGACTAACCCACCGGCTACATCATCTTTTTTCATTATTTATAGACATGAAACCAATTTGGTTCACACAGCACCCGCATTAATCAATTAAAAACAGACTTGTAAAATCAATACTTAGTCAGATTCTACAATTACAACATCTGAAAGTGTGTGTTCCAGCACGCATCACAGAGGGACTGTCTGATCACATGATGGGAGGAGGGTTGACTGAGGGTGAAGATGATAGTAGAACATTTGATGTCGGAGCAAAGTGCTTACTTGGCAGTGTTCCGGATTTAAATCTACTGCCCGAAGGGAACTTGAAGTGAGCATACAGATACAGAAATGTGCAAAATGTATAAATGAATATGTAATTGATAAGTTGAGTAACAGCAGACGTGTCAACCATCACCCTGGACTCCAAGAGAACAGTTTTGAAAAAGTTCCTGTTCCTCCAAGCTGTTACTGAGATTCAAATGATGATCCAAATGTATTTTGTAGTGTAATTTTTATATCAACAATGATTCCAAACAGCAAGTTATGAAGAACAACTACAAAGCAGCACAACTTCAGAGATTCTGTCACAGATACATCCCATCCTGTGTTCCTGTTTTCTGACAACAACTAATAACCAGAAACTATATCATACGTTTATGCATGAAGTTGTCTAATTAACAAAGGCCTCACCATGGTCCTACCTCGTGGGCAAATCTAGTGCAATAACATAATGTAGCTGACTACGCAGGTAGGGGAGGCTGCACAGCCATCGGCCACTATCAGAGCCTAACCTCTGCTTTAATGATAGATTATAAAATGTCCCATCCGTGCTGATTAAGTGACCTCTCACTCACTGTTTCCTGAACTCATATTTTACATGTTTCTGGTCAGCAGCAGGACCAGATTCTAGTCTGACTGGTTGAGGCATATCACTATGGGATGGTCACTGAAGACAAAGTAAATTTTATGTAAACGTCAGTTCAAGTCTGTTTGAATTTTTATCACTTTTTGTATGAAGCAAATGCACAAAATTCCAAGTACCACTTAAAGGGATACTTCACCCAAAATCAATAATTCACCAATTTTTTACTCACTGTCATGCCAAGGAAGGGTTTGGAGAACTTTCATCAAAACGGTTTCCAGGGGCGTCCGGCTGGCAACGGATTTTCATATAATGGCGGCGGATGGTGCTCACTTTTGAATCGTCCAAAACACACACTAGGAAACATCCAGATACCTCCATACTGCTCGTCTGTACCGACCCAAGTGTCCTGGAGCTGCCACATGGAAAAGGTATTTGGAAAAATTTATATGATCTCTGTTTTTAGCCTTGTTTAGCCGACGAATGAACATCTCACAGCAAAACAACAAGGCTAAAAACAGAGATCAAATTAATTTTTCCGAACAACTTTTTCATGTACTGTAGCAGCTTCAGGACACCTGGGTCGGTACAGACGAGCAGTATGGAGGTATCTGGATGCTTCATAGTGTGTGTTTTGGATGATTCAAGTGAGCACTGTCAGCTGCCATTATATGAAAATCTGTTGCCAGTCGGACTGTTTTGATTCTCCCAACTCTTCGTTGGCATCATCGTGAGTAGAAAATGTATTAATTAATTAAACGATTTTGGGTGAAGTATCTCTTTAAGTGTTGCATCTCTGTGCAATTATATGTACTAGGACTGAAAAAGCCGGATCGGTGCATCCCTAGCTGCCATTGTGATTGGCTTTGTCGTCATGTTACATGAACTAAAGGAGTAAGCACTGACTGTGTTAATACTACTGCTTCATGTTGCAGAGGCAGGCTCTCTGCTGGAGTCCTTGATGGAAGGAGACTTTGAGGCGGTTCTGCTGAGTCCTGTGGTGTTAGACCTGCTCAGTGGAGATGCCTGCTGCAGCGAGGGGGAGGGGATTGAAGCCTACCTGGAGAGACGGGTCCTACTGTACCTGACTGGAGGCACCGACGATGACCGCACCAACAGGTAACCTGAACCTTATTCCTATTCTCAGTGGTTATGATTGTGATACTTTTTTTAATGTGCATCAGCCTAAAAGGTCACTCTTTTAAACAGCTGGAAAGTTTTCACCGTAGCAGTTATTTCCTATTTCATCATGACAAAAGTAGGTTTAACAGTAGATGTTACAGGGCCTGAAATTCATTTTCCACAAGTGGGCGGAATTCCACCTCTAAGGGCTTCACATGGGGGGATTTTACATTGTTGGGGGAACAACAGGTCGTATGTCCTGTTACCTGAAATTACATTTTGTCACCTTCAACGTAGAACTGTATTCTCTGCACTACATTGCTGTTCTTTTCTATTTCCCCTGAGTTGTCGCTCTTCTCTCTAGTCTCCTTGCTCTATTTCTTCCAGAGCCCAAATATCTATATTATATGTTAAAGCAGAAGTAAGTGATATATTTGTGTTAATATAAGTCTTAAATAGTTATATCTTCCGACAGCAATCACTTACATAGAGTGTTTGGACCAAAACACGGGTCTGTCAGTCACTCTGCTCTGCTCTGAGCCGAGGAGAAAACATTTATCGTATCCTACAGTTTTTATCCAATGAGGAGAGAGAACGGCATGCAGGGTTGTGCAGCCAAGGAACGCCGTGAATGTGGCGACGTAGGGACGAGGACTGTTATGGTGCTCGTATTTTTCGTGAAGTGGTACCAGTTCGTCGAGTTCCTTGCGAGTGGCTGTTATAGTGACTTTCACCTTCGGAAAAACCAGTGGGTTGCCTGGAAGCCAAAAGTTGTGACTTGAAGCTGTAATTTACGATTTCAAAAGCCTGCCTGGAACGCAGCATTAGCGAAAACGACCGGACCACTTACTTCTGCTTTAAGTTTTATTTGTCACATGCTGAGGACTATACAATAGTATAATACTCAACAGCTGACAGTTGTATGATATTGTCTCCCCTCTATTAAATATGAAAGGAGGCTGAAAATCACAGGACATGTCTGTTCTGATTATGTAAGTCAGTCACTCTTCTATAATGCACGTTCTACATCACCCCCACAAAGCTTCGATTATGATGATCGATTTTATTTCCATGAATAATCGATTCTCTAAATGTGGTTATCGGTAGGGATACACCGATATGAAAATTTTGGCCGATACCGATATCCAATATGATTTTTTCTGTTATGGCCGATAATCGATATTTACCGATATCAATATGTGGTGTTTTTTTTTAAGTTTCTGAGATGAGAAATTTTTGTACAGACTGAAAATCATGCAAACTGAATTTTTCAATGTCTTCCTTTATTTTCAGAATGTATTTTACTTCCAAATAACAAGGTTAGAGGTTACACATGGCCAAATCCCCCTCCCCCTCCTTCTCCCTCTCCCGAAACAGCAACTAGATGGATATTGGTTGGGCATATCGGCCCAATTTTACTCATCCGATACCGATATGTTAAAAATGACGAACATCGGCCGATACCGTGCATCCCTAGTAATCGGGGCAGCCCTAATATGAATGAGAAGCCCGTGTATATTTTCCCATTCACAGTTATTGTAGGTGTCAACGTTGTCTATCCATCAACCCATTTAAGCTTCTTCATAAATGTTTCTTTTTGTGGCTGTGATACAGCAGCAGCTTGAATGAGCAGCTGACAGGTCTGCAGAGATGATGGGATGCCGTCATGTCGACATGGAGCAGGGTCTCAGAGAAAAGTCTCCTTAGTCGTGTCTCGATTCAGTGGCCACGTCCTTCAGAGGCTGCCTTTGAATTTAAGACGAGTCTCGTTTCAATGCCTTTTTCAAATACGTCCTCCTCTTCCTGTACAATGAAGGATCCGACAGATCCTTTGTGGCCCATTGTGTCCTGAGATTCATTATGTGCTAGTAATGACGACCAACACTACCAGCAGCAAGCCTGAGGATTACACTGTTAATTGAAAGCATTGGATTCACTTCAACAACTAATGGCACAACTGCCTAAAAGATTTGGCAGAAAGAAATGACATGTCAAGGAGCTTCACTCTTCGATGCACAGACGCACAGAAAAAATCCTCCATAGAACATTTGTTAAGTCATAGCTGTTGAAGTTTAGGGACTTGAGTGAATTGGGGATGCTGTGGATTGTATTTAAAGCCAAAAATGGACTTTTACCTGCAAATGTGCAGAACTTTTGTTTCAGTTACGCAAGACATCAGTCACAGAAGGAAATTTAATTTGAAACATCAAATGGTGAGGAAGAAGCGTGGTAGGTGTTCAACTGTACTGCACTGAAAGAGTTAAATCCACTGAGAATAGTCTGTGCAGACTAACTTCCACACCAAGTGCTCAAGCTGTAAAGACGGACAGTTACACCTCGAGGTGCACGAACAGTCCACGCCTTTACTTGAAGTTTACCTCCTTCTCTGCGTAAACAGTGTCACAGCTCTTGTCAATCAGATTTATTTATCTTTTTAATATATTTAAACTAACCAAATAACAATCGAAATGAAGAGTTCAAATAGTTTTCAGTTCAAGAGGATTTATAAGAAAAAGGTGGGGAATTTATATAGAAATATGTTGTGACTGAAGGAATTGGTTGTGGATTTATTTATTTTTTTCGTTGCATATTGTTGTCTGTAAACTGGCGTATCCTCTGATATTAGGCTATATCTTTTGTTTTAAGAAAGGGGCAGGTGTCCTGCTCCTTTTCAATCCAAGGATGGGAACAAAAAAAACAAAATCAAATTTCGTGATGCACGACGGCTGCAAAAAGCCACACACACCTTCACACACCACACCAGGTGCTGTGAAGGATGTGGTCCTTGAACTGAGACACCGCTGTTCATACAAACTATCTAGTCAACATTTGTGTGCAAAGTGTGATTGCTAGGTAGTTGCAGCACTGAATCTCATTTCAGTTAATGAAGTTGGTAAATGGTGGGATTGTTGTTGATCCCGGTCCTCACTAAGCCCTGTCGTCTGGCAGGTTACAGGCACATACAGTGTAATTGAGAGTGAGGTGGAGAGAATCCACTAATTAAAATCTCCAGTCTGAGCTGATGGGGTGTTTGATGGTGGGAGCGTTTGATCGAACCACAGAGGTGTTCTCAGGAGTGTCCTTGTTCTCTCACGTACTCTATTGCTTTGGTCATGAATTATTAATTTCTAATAAGGAAAGCTGAGCATCCCTCCTCTTGCTCTGAGGGCAGGTCTGTCTCTATGTGGTGAATGCAGGGCTTATTTCTCCTCCTCTTCCTTCATCACACGTCCATCTTCCCTCCTCTGTCACCCAGTGTCACTTTCTCAGTCTGATAGAAAGGCCTTTAATTACCCACAGAGTGAGGTCGCAGCTGGAAAAGAAACTCCTGTGACCTAAGTCAGAATCAGAGAAATTGTTTTTTTAAAAATTTCAAATCTGAAAAAACCCTCAGACTGCGACTGTCTCCCCTGCTGCAGGGAGCTGGCTGTCATGGCCCTGGCCGTCTCCTGCCTCCACATGTTTGCCCAGAGTAACTGGACCGGTCCTCCAGTGTCCATCCATGTCTCTGACCTGTTGCCCCCGGCAATGCTCTCCTCTCAGGTAAGAAACCATAGTCATTTTATATCCGATGGTTTACTGAAAAGTTTTAACGCTGGAGAAGTTTTTCACTTGGTAGTTATGGAATGTAGGTACTGGGGTGTTTAATGACTTTGTGAATGCAGTGTACAGTCGTACTATTAAACTATTGTTTACTGACTGTGTCACCACTTCTCAAGCCGAGGGTGTAATTTTGGGTTAAACATTGGAGGGGGGTTAAGATCTTGTCCATGTAACAATTTTTTAAAGCAAAAAAAGTCAGTGTAAAGTATGTGTGTCAGGGAAAAGTGCAAAATCATTAACTTTGATAAAAGGACAAGGCTAATTTAGCCTACCTCTTAATTTTGGTATTCCCAAACGGTATTTCAGCCATTTACCACCATTATTTTTAATGCATTTTAAAATGTAAGAAGCCAGTCAGTTTTCAGATCAGGTAAAGAGTCTGTGCCATCCTCCCCCAGCTTTACCTCCAGCCTCTCACAAACTAGAAACCAGCTAATTTAAGATGGCAATCCACTTGCTAACTTATTAATGACTGATACCTCGTTTGGACAATGGTTCTTCCTTTTTAAAGGGATAGTTCACCCAAAATTCAAATTTCACTCATTATCTACTCACCCTCATGTCAACTAAGAGCTGTGAGAATTTCTCCGTGCCTTTTCTGAGTTACGGGGGGTCAGTGCAGCAGTATTTGTCCATATAATGGTTGTGAATGGACACCTCTTTTCTTCATCCAGAAAGACACACCAAAAAACATCCAAATACCTCCATACTGCTCGTCTGTAATGTCCCTCTTGTATTGAAGCCCCAACATGAGAAATTGTTCTGCCGGTCAGTGCAAATCACGTGAGACACACAGGAAGAGCAGTGAACTGAGACACTGGGAGCTTCCGCTACAAACAAGCTTAAAATATAGACTTATTTAATTTTTTTGGAACAATTGTCTGGGCTTCAGTACAAGAGGGACATTACAGATGAGCAGTATGGAGGTATTTGGATGTTTTTTGGTGTGTCTTTTTGGACAAAGAAAAGCGAGCACCATTCACAACCATTATATGGACAAATACTGCTACGCAGACCCCCCCGTAACTCAGAGAAGGCACGGAGGACTCTGAAAATTTTCCCAGCCCTTACAGTAGTCGACATTTGAAATTTGAATTTTGGGTGAACTATCCCTTAAGACGGCAATCCACTTGCTAACTTTATCATATGACTGTTACCTCCTGTGGACAATGTTTCTTCCTTTTAACATGAGGAACCAACCATTTAAAATAATTGTTGTTGTCTTAAGCATTATCTGTGGACACTTCAGCAGGAGGTGATGGTTAGTTGGGCGAAGCTACTGTACCTAGCTAAAGGGGCTAGCTAGCTAGTGGGCAGTGAGCAGTGTGGTAAAGCTGCCTGGCTAGTTAGCTAGCTAGCCAGCAAATTAGTTCCACTAAAATTAGCCAGATTGCTAACTTTACCTAATGAACCAAGTTAGAATAGGCTATTTAGAATTACCGTAAGCTATACAAACTAATTGATGTGCCAAATATTTTTTTGGCTAGCAATAGTGTCAATGTAGGAATAAAAAAATCAATATTATGAACTAATATGTAATAATAATTTGAAATGACATGTGTTTCCCATGTTGAGTGATAGCAACAAATATAGGCTAATAGATTCTAGTTTGTGGAAGCATGGGCTCAGATGAGCTTAACTTTACTGTATGTTATGATGAATGTAAAGTGAGTGGAGTGGGAGCAGGAGCAGAAGGAGCTACATGCTCGGTTCAGGAGAGGTTCCCTGTAATGAAGCATCTCTGGGGTCCTAATTACACCGGGTTGAGGAGATTGCTTCCTCTTGGCAGTGTGCCGCTGAGAGCAGGATAGTGCATTTCACACTGCCATTACACCACAGGAGAGAGCATTTCTTTTATCAAAGCAATTCCTCTGGCATCAATGATTGATCTGTGCTGTCACGGCGAGGAGCCACGTTTAGAGGGCAGCCCGTCCACACCACCATGACAGAGGATGGAGAAGAAACATGGCACCGCTGTTGTCATGAGAATTTAATTCAACAACGGACAAGAGCAAAAGTTAAATGCGCTTGAATCTAAGGCAAATGGATTTTCTCCAAATGAGGTGAAATGTGGTCAGACCAAAGTTCATCCCACCACCACAGGGAGAGCGGCTCAGTGTAAATATAATGACTGTATAAACTAAAGTGTAGCAAGTGGGCTCATTAAATCAGCAGCTTCATCACCAGTGTAAGCACTGGAAGTGGAGTTTGAATTAACTGTTCTAATCAACAGTTTGTATCAACTATCAATCAGACTTTTGTATCAAGCTCTGTTTTCTCCAATGTATGAATATCAAATAAGAAGGTCTCAGTGTTTCCACTATGTCTCATTCAGCAGCAGGCACTGAACTCGAGATGGTACAAAGAATAGAATAGAGTTGATTTTCCTTCATCCTCAGGTCTTGGTTCTAACTTAGAGCTCGTCCCTCCAGCTGGTCTAAACTCTGCTGTATTCGTCTGTCAGTCAAATGTAACCTGTATATTTTCAACTGGCAGCCTGAGACCTTGGTTGAGGCCATCCACTCCAGCCTGCTCCTGGATGGGGAGTCGGTGTACAGCCTGGTGGCCAACCCCTTCCTCCTCCTGCTGGCTCGCATCATCCTCACCAAGTGTTCCTCCAAGATGGACAGCCTCCAGGTAGGAAAGCCCTCCTGTCTCAACCTCCTCCTCTTGATGAATTGTATATTATTGATCATTTTTAATGCCTCCGTGCCGGTGACAGTCAGAGCCGGGGGCTTATTGTTTTCAAATTGTCCATCTGTCCATCCCATCCTCGTGGACACAAAATCTCAGGGATGCCTTGATGTAACTCCTTCAGCACTGACACAAATATTGAATTGGACTCAAGGACGAACTGATACAGCTGTGGTGGCTAAAGGTCATGGTAACTTTGCATAACACAGTTTTAAAGGAATATTTCAACATTTTGGCAAATTTGCCTATTGCCATAATCCCTGTAGTCATAGCAGTAGGTTCGTTACCTTAATCTAAAACAGCTTGCACCGACAATTAAAGGGCCAATGAGGAGTTTCTATTCGGTTATAAAACAGTCTCACGTTATTGTGGATGAATCTACGCTACCCACACTTGTTAATGGCTCCATTTTCGATCAATATATCGTTTTGTCTCTATCATTATTTTGTTATTATTAGTGGTTGCGGAAATGCTGGTCGAGCCGACCAGCGTTTCCTTACTTTCGGTTTCGCGGACGCAAATGAGAATAACGGCGATTCGGGCGGCATTATGGTCGGAACTACGACGGTAACTGAACCTCTTTGAACCTCTGACTTTAATCCTTGATGAATGAAAACATGAGTCCGTCACGGTGGAGGAATTCAGTGATGTCGCTTTTCCAAAACTCCTCGTTGTCCCTTTAAAGGTAATGAATCTACTCCTAAAACTATAGGGATTATGGCAATAGGTGAATTTGCCAAAATATTGAACTATCCCTTTAACAATGTCAACTCTTAAAGGGAATCACTTCACTTTAACCACAAATGTTCACAGCAATTATGACAAACTCTCACACATGTTAATAAATTGTGTTATATGACTGGATGAACAGGGAGTGGTGGAGGCAGAAGTTTCAAACAACAGTTTCCAGGGCGGCGTTCAGCTCACTTGGTAGAGCTGCTGCCCCATGTTGAGACTACGGTCCTCACTGCAGGTGGCCCCGGTTCGAATCCCACATTGGGGCCCTTTCCTGCATACAGGGATGCAAACTTGTCACCTTTCTGCGGAATTCACTGTTTTTGATCCCAAATGGGTCAATTGTGTGATTCGTGTAAATCCGCAATGCACCTGTCTCTTTAAGGTGCGTGCACCTTATCCGGATGAAAACAAGTGGATTAAACAACGGCTTTGAGGCGTGTTTAACCAGCCAGCGGTAAACCTCTAAAATCTTGCCAGTTCAGGTAGCTTAATTAGCTAGCTGTCAGCAAGCTATAACTAATCTAAGCTCGCCACTCTCACTTTGTTTTCAGAATGACTGAGTTGTTGGAAGAGGATGCCCTTAGGGTGGCTCTTTGCACAGCTTTTGCTCATGGTAAACCTGCATAGGCTGAGCAATCTGCCCCTCTGTTTGTCTTTGAAGACCCTCTTCACATGTTTCAAAACCAAACACAAAGAGACAGATTGTGCAGGTTTAACATGAAAAAAAGCTGTGTAAACCTGAGTTAATCTGGACCCTAGTCTCATGCTAAAAGTGACTGTAAATTCACCTTTAAAGTTGGTTTTTAAAAAAAATTCCCAGTGGAGCATGCCCCTGGACCTCCCTAGGAGGTCGGTATCTTTTTTTTTTTTTCAATCCCTGATGAGTTTGCACCCCTGTGCATGTCATTCCCCCTCTTATCTCTGCCTCCCCAGTTCCTGTCTCTCTCCACTGTATCAATTAAAGGCAATAAAAAGCCCAAAGAATATATATTTAAAAAAAAGAAAAAAGAAAAAAAAGATAGTTTCCCTCTAGGAGTGACTCACCATGTTGAATGCTACATCTGTGTGCTCCTCCGTAAGTAGCAGTGTCATAATGGGTGTTTCAGTGGTATTTCATCAGGCCAGGCCAGCTCAAGGAATCTTGGCCACAGGGAGCAGAAAGCACAATTAGCTTTCAACAGGTTCACAGATACAGGCCAACTGCTAATAGCTAACCTTTTCCATAGAGGCTGATGGCACCTTAATAAGTTTCCAGTAGACTGGTCGCTGGGAGGCAGCTTGGTTTTTTCAACAGGAGCCACTAATGAACTCCGTTCTTTGCCTCCTCTCTTTAATCAGTCGCCTTCATGTAAATAACTAAAATCAAAATAAGCACAAAGCTGCTGTCATCCTGCTCTGAGTGTAACAGTGGAGTAAACTCTGTTCTGTGTAAAGACCTGTTTTCTCTCTAAACACCAACGAGGGAGGGGGGAGGGGGATTAATTACTGGCTGGTGTTTTCTGCCAGTGCACGTGGATCGCCTCACACACCGCTGCTGCCCTCAGGAGGGATTTGAACACAAGTACGACATGTGTGTGTTGACATGATGAATGTACAGCATATGGATGTGTGTAGACCGTGTGTGTGTTTAAGGGTGTTGATGCACGGAGACGATCCAACCTCCGTGTAAGAGGTGGATGAAATGAGGAAGTAGGTAATAAGCTTTTTATGTCAGTCAGGCAGCAGGGACACGTTCAGGTTATCTATTGGATGTTTTCAACTTGTGATCAGCTCTTATCTTCAGCATGCAGCGCTCTGATTACTTCTATTAAAAAGCTCGTCTCACCTCAATATATCAAGTCAGAGCAAACAAAGCTGACCTGCAGCCACGTCTTTACTGTCCTGTCCTCCTGGTCCTACTGACATTTGGAGCAGGGGTTGTGTTAAAGAGATAGTTCAACATTTTGGCAAATTGGCCCATTGCCATAATCGCTGTAGTCATAGCTTTAATTGTTGGTAAAGCTATTTTTAGAACGGAGGAGCAGAGCCATGAGCTGCTCAGAGCTACGCTACAGAGGCTAATGGAATTTCTTGGTTTCCCTCATCAAATACACAATCCAACAACTCCAAAACTGCTCTGCTGCATGTCTGTCTTCTGCTGCATGTCTGTCTAGCTGTTTTATGCCACTGTTTTTAACTTGTACTTTTTTTCACAGCCCTCTCCCCCTCTCCCCTCAAGAAGCTTGTGCTTTTTGTCAGGCCATCATTGCAAATAAGAACCTGTTCTTAATGATTTTTCGCCTGGTTAAATAAAGGTTAAATAAAAAAATAAAAAAAACGCTCTGGTGGAGACCTGCACAAGTTGTGACCTGCACATTCACCACGCTATGAGATAATAATGGAACGTTTCAAAACTGAGCCGTTTTCGAGGTAAATACAGAGACTGCTTGCTGAAAAACTGTCCCTGAATGCAACGCGCATCAGTGGTTTTGCATGAATTTCCCTCAAAAACAACTCTGTCTGGTAACGTTGTGTTATTATCTCATAGCGTGGTGAATGTGCAGGTCACAACTTGTCCACCAGAGCGTTGCGGAGTTGTTGGATTGTGTATTTGATGAGTTCGATGAGGGACACTAAGAAATCCCATTAGCCTCCGTAGCGTAGCTCTGAACTTTTTGTGTCTGAAGTTTGTTGTGTATTTGGCAGCAGAAGGGACCAACACAATATTAGGTCACTCATGTGTTTCAGGGAGATTGTTGATAATTGATACCAATTGGTACCAATTAACCATTCACAATCTAGTACGACTTAAATCAGGTTCTGTGAATCCAGTCACAGTGTGAGGGAATCCTGTTCATACAACAGACTCTGAAAGAAACTTTTTTTCATTTAAAAATTGAGTTTTTTGCTTTTTCCACTGCGGTCACACTAACCTCTGGTTCAACTCAGCTCAGCACAGTTCAGTGAGGGATTATAACTGACTCACTCTAAGTTTTGCCTTCAAATAAAGTGTTAGAATAATCTGACAGAGCTCTTTACAGGCTCTGGTTTGTCTGACTTTCTTAACCTGTTTTTGTTGTTGTTGTTGTTGTGGTTGTTCCTTGTAAGTCCTTAGTCTTCTTCTCACATGTTGTTATGTCTCCTCCCACGTGTAGCTGCTGCCCTGGTGGACCCTGCGCTACATCAACCTGCACCAGCAGATCCTGGAGGCCTGTTCTCCTCAGCTCCAGGGCCTGGCCGTCAGCAGCATGGACAAAGGTCTGTGACTGTCCCTCAGCTCTGCTCTGTCTGTCTGTCTTGTTACTCATTCACTCACAATACACCACAGCCTTCACCAGTTCAATCAAAGTGATGTAAAGAATATAACAGCATGGTGTTTGTTTGTCTCCAGCTCTGGTTGGTGGGGGAGTTTCTCCCAGTCTGGTGAAAGATCAGACTGAATGAAGAAGCTGCTCCACATCTGTTTAGCTCCGTTACACAGTTGAGATGGAGACCAACAGCTGTTGCTCTGTTTCCTGAGGCTGACTGGCGGTCACACCAGACCTCACACTTCAGTTCACCCAACTCACACATCAGTCATCACACAAACAAGTGAATAGTATACATTGTTTTAATGACAAAAATTGATCATCAAAGTCGTGGTTAACTGACTAATCAGAGCAATCAGCAAGAATTACTACTGTACATCAGAAAGAAAGTTTTTTATTGCCAAGAGCAGTAAAGTTCACTTTACAGCACAACTTCAACTTGACGTGGTGTCAGGTGCAAACAAAAGTGATACAAAAAATAGTAAAAAGTAGCAGGAAAATAGAAATTAGAATTAAAAAATGGATGTAGCCCCCCCTCCCAATCCAAAAATGGACAAAGAGGTGGAGTAAGTGTGGAAATGAGACTTCAGTACATGACTGTTAATGGAAAGGATGAGCTCAGCCACCTGCCACTCGAGGCAGCACCTTTAAATCACCTTGACAGAATGTAAACATGTGAGTCCTGTAAGCAGTCGTCATGAAGGAGGAAATTATCTGTAGAGACCAAACTGTTTGGGTTTACCATGACTTTTTCTTATAAATATACTATTATATTTTAAGGATTTTATTGCCTTTTTGATATGAGAGTATAAGAGAAAGGAAATCAGGGAGGAGAGATGATGAGATGAGGGATGACATGGTGTGAACCCAGGCCACTACGGTCAGGACTGTGCCTCCAGGGGCTGCACTCTACCCTGACACCGGAGCACCCTGCGCACCCCAAGAAAGTTTTGGGCATTTCTGCCTTTAATTGACAAGATAGTGGAGAGAGACAGGAAGCTGGTGAGAGATACTGGGGCACAGACAGCTTGGCTCTGTTGTGAATCAATCTGGCCATCACTGCATTGGGTATTGCCAACATAGAAAGTGCTCTTAACCACTCAACCACCCAACAACCCCCCCCCCCAAACATGCAAACATGTTTATTTCTGCCGTAAAGTTGGACATTTTACCATGGGAGCCGACTGACTCGCTGTTGGAGAACTTCAGTTGTTTGTTGTTTGTGCAGTGTTGGCTTCACGTTCAGCCCTGGAGGTTGATGCTTTGTCACATAGGCCTACAGTTGTGTACATAAACGAAGGTAAACAAGGTGATTACACTGTGTGAGATCTGCATTAAGTTGGGGTGCACTGGTTTCATACAGAATATTATCACAGGAGAAGAGCAGTTGGGAGTTACAGCTGTGAACGTAACAACTCTTGGACATTGGACATTATACATCCTCTAAAATAGCATTGAAATTGTTACTTGCAGCAGATTTATGAAAAACAATGGCAGTGAAATGAAACCTAAAACTGTCACTGCTGGATTCAGCCCCATGGGCTTCTGTTTGATGACTGTTTACATAGAGTAGACATTAGTTAAAGCTGTGTGCCCACTCTCCCTGTGGCTCTTATTAAACTGTTGCGTTGGGCCACAAAGCAGTGCAGAACGCTATTAATCCAGAAACGATTGTTTACTTTAATTAGAATCCCAGTCTGTGATTCATGCGGTGCCTCTGTGTGTGATTTTAATCCCCTTGCTCATAAAGCTAAGCTGGATTCTTTTTGTATTTTTGGAGCCACCCAGCAGCTGCCATGTGAGGACATTAAAGATGGGTGGGTTGTTTAAAGGCAGAGAGGGTGTGTTGAGCCGATTGCAGTGTGTTGTGCGGTGGTTAACAGAGTGTGAAGGGTGAGCAGTGTGTGCAGGCTTCACGCCAGCCCAATCCATATTACACAGCAGCATTTGGCCACATGATCCTTTAACAACTGAAGAGGGAAGGATGCTGCGGGATGCATACAGATGTGTGTTGCCTTCATGTCCCACAGCTGTGGAGAGATGCTGCCATCATGTTGGGTGTTCCATTTGGCTTCTGACGGGAAGTGATGCCAACTTGTCATGAAGGATAATTACTGTTTTTTACAATCTGGAACTTATTTCTAGCATAAAATAAGTTCATTTACTCACCCAGATAACTTTGGAGTCATAACAAGTCGTTCCGACGAAATTAGCTCCAGCCGAGAGCCGCGTATATCTGTATAATGCATGAACACGGGGCAGCGCAATCCGCCACGAAGTGCTATTCCCCTCTGAGTCCGGGGTGACCTGTCATCAACATCTGTAGCTTGACCCCCCCTCCCGACGATAGCGCTTCTCAACCAGATGGTGAAAGCACTGAGCTGAAACTCTGCAATGTTGCCTTAAGTGTGTTGCAAATGTTACAGAACAGATTTGGTTGGAATGTCATAATAAGCTGGTATAGGTGTAATGACCGAATTACAAAAAAACTAAACAAAAAGAAAACATTAAAAATTTGAATATTTATCAAAGGAACCATTGGAAATTTGAATCTGATTTGGGGAGAAGATTTTTTTAAAATATATTTTATTTATGAGTTTTCAATATAACAAACGAGACAACAGACCAACTATGACATAATAAAAGAATGCACATCACTAGCTCAAGAACAAATGCACATTGACAAGTGGACAGAGAAATAAAAAGAAAAGGGGAAAAAAAGGCAAAAGGCTGTGCGCAGAAACAGTATATACATACAGAACGTGAAATCAGAGACAGAACTTATTGTCCACTGACTTCTCTGGTCCTGCTTGTATGGCCAAAGTTGTGTTGAGCTCTCATTTCTGCCTTGTCGTCTTCTCTGATATAAGCGTCTGATTGCAGAGTTTCTTCTGCGAAATGCATGTATTAATATATTATTTAATACCTGCGGTCTAACCAGCCGTTCATATGCGCCGTGGTGCATGAAAGTCTGCTGACATTGCAGTCCAAAACAGCAGCAACATGAACTGTGCTCCATGATGTTCAGTAGGAATTCTGATGGATTTGTCGTCTACCTGCCTACAGTAAGCTGTTTGACCAATAAACGAGGGACTTTTGCGGCCACGTTACTTTGTCTGTTTAGGTTTGGCCTTTGTGAACACAAACCGGACCAAGTCCTCACACTTGTCGGATCAGAAGACAGCCTTTAGCTGTGAACCTGCCCTCACTGTGGATTAAAACAGCTGAAATGAGTCTCCTCTGCACCTTTCACCTTGAACCTGTAATTGTTGTCATTTCTCCTTTACAGCACATGTTACATACTACACTCTGTGCATGCACACCAGAGATGAAACAGTTACAGGTTTGACGCCATGTCACGGCAGGAATTCCAGATGATTAGTGCTGCTGTTTAAATGTTAATTATCACTATAACTGTGGTTAATTACTGTGGTTAATGTGACTCACGTTAGGCTCTGTAGCAACACACGCATGACGGTGTGGGTTTTGTAATGAGTCAGTCAAACCGTGGAGAGGCAGTGTATGAGCAGGCTGCTGATAAAAGTTGACTGAAGCCTTTTCACTGCCAGTTCCATTTGTCTTTCTGTTTGGGCTGAGCACAAACACAACACACACATAGATGGAGAGACAGCGAGCTGCTATGGGTGATACAACAGATGTGTCATCCTCATGGCAGGGTTGGTGCATGTTGTGTAGTGTAAATGGTAAATGGAGTTGCACTTACTCTATAAAGCACTTTTCTAGTCTCTAGGACTCAGAGTGCTTTACACTGTATGACGCATTCACCCTTTAACACACACAGCGCTGGAGACACGGGTTCAAATCTACTCTTTCACACACACATATTCACACACAGATTGGGGGGAATCTGTGCTCACTTTTTTTTTTTTTTTTCCAAAATGTTTTTATTGAAAAATACACTTAGATATTTCCAATTACAGGGATACAATTGTCCTTTTTTTTTTTTTTTTAACATACAGTATATGCATAAGTAAACACATATACATATCAATAAACAAAAAAGAAAAAACAGTGAACACCCCCCCCCCCCCCACCCACCAACCCACCCAAGCCCCAACTCAGCACAGCACGACCAACACGCACATCAATGGCTGTTACAATGAAATATAAATCTACAATGGTAATGGGCAGAAACTCAACCAGGTAGCACCTCCAAACTAGCGAAATAGGAAATAAATGGCTGCCATTTATGAAAAAATGTTGCTGTACATCCTCTCATTGTATATTTAATTTTCTCAAGCTTTAAGAAAAACATCACATCTTTAAGCCACGTGCTCACTTTGACATGCGGACCGGAGGAGCTGGGAATCGAACCAAAGCGGTAACTAGAAAATGAATGAATGAATGTTTGTGATACTGTTTCATGTCTTATTCTACAACTAATCAAATCATGATCAGTCAAATAGCGACATCTAGGCAACAGGAAGATGGTGAGGTATCAGCAGACGTCCTCACATTGTAACGAGCTGATGCACAGTGGGGCATTTTTAAATCTTTAGTGAATTTTTAATAAACACATCAATAATTACAGGGTTAATGACAGAGGTGTTGGTTCTGTTTCTGGCATAGTCATCTTCTGACATGTCATATAGAGAAAGAAATTCTAAAAATCAGAATAAGTGTATCATATTGGAACAAGAAGTCCAGTCCATAGAGTTAAAGGAGGGTGTGCTGCATTTAGTCTCTGGTTCCAGAGTTTTCATCAGTCTTTGTGTAGCTCCAAAATGAGCCTGTCTAGGATCCCATCTCCACCATCGCATTCATCCAGTCCCACAAATTAGGAGACGCAACAGTTTTTCACTGTCTTAAAGGAGACGTATTTTGCCCCTTTTCCACAAATTAAAATAGTTCCCAGGTGTCTTAAAGACATGTCTGTGACGGCTCTTTTCGTCCTCTCTAAACAGCCCTGTTCAGAGCAGCTGGTTTCAGAGCCTGTCCCTTTAAATGCAAACCACTGCTTGCCCCGCCCCTTCTCCTGGTACCAGGTAGGGGTGGGGTTATGCAAATTCAAATCCTAGCTACATCATTGGAAGACAACTGAGGGAACAGTTTGTAAAACCACATGGATTTTAAACAGCAAGGCAAGACAAAAACATTAGGTTAAAGCTATAGTGCGTAACGTCTGTCGCCCCCTAGAGGATTTCTGCGTTATTGCAACGATACAGCCGGCACCTCAATATGGCGTATGGCCCGGTGTAACGGTGCTGCCTGCATGAATCGTAGAAATACATGTGACCATAGCTGTCTAACTCCAGGGAATGATATAAAACATTACAAGCTCTTCTTTAACATCTGAGTTTCCCTCTGATCACCTGAACGCCTCTCACAGCCAGAAAGTCGTTTTCCTCCACAGTGAAGTCACTGGTGCTAAAGGTGACACAGATGTGTTGCATGTACTGTAAATCTCTCTCTCCTTCTCCTCGTTGGCCCCGGGTGCCGTCAGCGTCGGTGTGGCCTCATTAATGTTTGAACGGGAGGATGAAGGTGTGTGTGACTGGTGATGATGAATTATACACCAGCTCTCTGCTGCTTTTCTCCTGCTGATCTCAGCTGAGGATAATCTCTGCCTCCGTGACAGAGGCTTCGTCGAGGCTCGCTTAATAATCAGATCAGATGGAATGAAAGAGAGGGAGCCGAGCGACTCCGACACAAAGCCTCCTCCATCACCTCTGTGCTCTTAGTCTCTGTAATGTGTCACCCCAAGGCCTCTGTTGTGTAGGTTAGCAGTGGTGAGTGTGAGGAGTGGTGCTGATCCCTCTCCGTCTCTAAGCCCCTGTTATTATGTTCCTCTCTGAACCTACAGCAGGTTTATAAAACAGGCTGTTTAAGGGGTTTGATTGTATCTGTGTGTACAGCTGTTGTTTTGAAATGTTACTCTGTTACAGCTACAGCTGCGTAAGGAGATGATACAGTATAAGAGCAGTCAGAAACCATCACACTAAAGATCTCAACGGGCCTGAAAATTAAAACCTCACCCGCCCGGACCTGGTGTCACTCGCCAGACCCTCCTCCAGAGAAGAAGGGTCTGGCTGGTCCGCCTATGATTCTGCGACTGGAGAAAAAGACGCTCCGGCCGTTTGGAATTCTTTCAGCCAATCACAATCGTTGTGGTCAGCGCCACAGCAATGATGCTGGTTGGAAACTGGATTTGGGTCTGCAGTGTAATGACGGTCGGCAACTGCTGACGGATATTTCTTCTGTTGGGTTCATGACATGGATGTATAATAGGTCCATGGTTCGGTTCCTGTTATTGTTTGTTGATGTTTCCCTTTACCGGGCGGACTGTGAGAACTGCACCACGGAGGCGGGACTTCCGCCAGGTGGCTCGTTCCGGCCAATCAGAGGCTAATCGCAGCAATACACTTCTGTCAGGTCAGACTAGCACAGACCCAACGCAGCCCCAATCACAGGGGAACTATGCAAGTCTGGTCACTAACCCTCCTCCTGCCATGTTCAATTGTTTTTAAAGGGATAGTTCACCCAAAATTCAAATTTCACTCATTATCTACTCACCCTCATGTCGACTAAGAGCTGTGAGAATTTTCAGAGTCCTCCGTTCCTTCTCTCAGTTACGGGGGGGTCCACGCAGCAGTATTTGTCCATATAATGGTTGTCAGTGGACACGAGGTTTCTTTGTCCAAAAAGACACACCAAAAAAACATTCAAATACCTCCATACTGCTCGTCTGTAATGTCCCTCTTGTATTGAAGCCCTGACATGAGACATTGTTCAGCCGGTCAGTGCAAATCACGTGAGATTTGCACTGACACAGGGAGAGCAGTGAACTGAGACACTGGGAGCTTCCGCTACAAACAAGCTTAAAATATAGACTCATTTAATTTTTTTCTGAATAATTTCTCATGTCGGGGCTTCAATACAAGAGGGACATTACAGATGAGCAGTATGGAGGTACAGTATTGGATGTTTTTTGGTGTGTCTTTTTGGACAAAGAAACCTGGTATCCATTGACAACCATTATATGGACAAATACTGCTGCACGGACCCCCCTGTAACTCAGAGAAGGAACAGAGGACTCTCACAGCTCTTAGTCGACATGAGGGTGAGGAGATAATTTGAAATTTGAATTTTGGGTGAACTATCCTTTAACCGAGCTGGAGAGAAATCAATCCATGGAGCAGTGATAATATTACATGTTATGTACAATGTTACGATGTGTATAATTGTGTAGTTTTATCTGCCATAAACAAGAGATTACAGGTTGTCTGTCTGGCCCGTTTGTGGCATCTTACAAGGTCGGTTTTCAGCCAAGAGTGGAAGGCAGAGAGCCTCCATTCTCCTCGGAAGAAGTTATGTCATTTGTTATTTAACCATCACAATTACTCCTAAGCTGTTTAATTAAGGTAAAAATGTAGCATAGTTCTCAGCCCAAACCAAGCCAAAAAAATAGAAAAGCGCCTGGCCTGATGCGTCATTGTGATGCAGCGCTGCAGATTCAGTGTCTTACATGTTTCCTGTGGGATGTCTCCCAGCAAAAACAGAGAAATGACCTGTTGATGTCATAATGACATCACACCAGCAATATATAACGACCTCCACTACATCTTTAGTATGAATATGATGGAAAATAATGTTGAAAATAATCCATGAATGAATTTCTGCTGAAAGCTGCAGGTGGTGTGTTCCCTATTGTAGAGACATGATTAAATGTTGTTGATCTTGGCATTTACACTCTAATTCATTCAGATTACATTGTTAACACATTTTCCCGGTGTTGCAGAAACACTCTGAGGCCTGACTGACATTACAAAACACTTCTATGTGTCTCTGCAGGACTAATCTGTTTCTTTGTCTGGTTTTAATATACATATCATGCACGTTTAGTTTGGTAAACGTGACCAACAAGCCTGTGAACCATCTGCTCCTGTTGCTTTCTGCCAGTATCAGTGAACTGTGTTGACTCTGTCGTCTTCTTTCACAGTGCTGACCTGCCAGTCCGTGCTGTCGGAGCAGAGACTCCTGGCCATCCAGTTCCACCTGGAGTGTGTGTACATCAGACTGAGCTACTATGAGTACCAGGAGGCCAAGGAGCACATCAGGAAGGCTCAGGAGCTGTCAGGACTCAACATCAACATGACTGGTACATAAAGCACAGCAGCAGTGTTTAAGAGGAGCTATCAAAACAGCTTGAGCTGAAACTAATGACTGACTGTAAATCTCTCTCTCTCTTTCTTCAGGGGCTCTTGGCAAACGAACCCGTTTCCAGCAGAAGTTCCTGGCCCAGCTGATCCTGGAGGTCAGCAAGAAGCAGGATGAGCCTGAACAGAAGGACCACGAGGCCTCTCCCACCCCCACACCTCAGACCTGCCTGCCAAAGGTATGCAGACAAAACACAAAGAGTGACACGTCCTGGAAACAATCTCTCCTATTAAAGGGGTAGTTCAACATTTTGGTAAATTGGCGAACTGCTCAGAGCTACGCTACGGAGGCTAATGGAATTTCTTGGTTTCCCTCATCAGACTCATCAAATACACAATCCAACAATTCCACAACGCTCTGGTGGACAAGTTGTGAGCTGCACATTCACCACGCTATGAGATAATAACGGAACGTTACGAGACAGAGTTGTTTTTGAGGTAAATTCATGCAAAGTCGCTGATGCACTTTACCGTTTACCACCAGAGTGTTTTGGAGTTGTTGGATTGTGTATGTGATGAGTTTGATGAGGGAAACCAAGAAATTCCATGAGCCTCTGTAGCGTAGCTCTGAGCAGCTCGCGGCTCTGCTCCGCCGTTCTAAAATTAGCTTGCACCGACAATTAAAGGTAACAAACCTACTGCTACTGTATGACTATAGCGATTATGGCAATGGACCAATTTGCCAATATGTTGAACTATACCTTTAATACAAAACTCTGAAACTCTCTAATGCTCCACAGTCTGTCTGTACAGAACATTTAGCCAATGGTCTCCAAAGGAATAGATACAATTTATTCAACATAAAGGATATTGACAGATTTCTTACCCTTGAAAGAAAACATGTTTTTTTTTTTTATAGTAGTCTATCTATTTTGTCCGAGCTGTCTGAAGTTATCAGCAGATCTGGATGACAACGAGCTGAGAGAGGTTAGAAGAGCCTGTGAATCAGAGATAAACAGAGGATTCATATCCAGACTATACAAAGGCTTCATCACCCCCAAAAAAACAAAACTGAGTGTTAATGAGAGTGTTAATGAGAAGGTGAAGGTAACATTGAGGTCTCAAAGGAAGAATAGCGCAGCCACTGTAACTTTCAGTGGAAATGCAGATTATGTATGGAGGTGTCTGAATAGATTCTTTATAACTCAGGAGAGGAGAGGATCCAAAGCGCTGGAGGCTGTTTGGGAGCCAAGATGCCAGGGACTGTCATATATTCTTGTAATGAATAACTGTTTGGTGTATTGATATCAGCTGGTAAAATCTGTTAGTTGGCACTGTCTGCTCCCAGAGGACATTTTCATACGGGTCACAGACACTTTTTTGTATCTAACAACTGAAATGAACCTTGGTAGGTTGTGGTTGAATGGTTAGAACACATCCCATGTTGGCTTTGCCCCAAAGCCGTGATCACCGATTAGAACCCTAACCCCCAACCTGGACCGTCTTTCCTGCATGTCATTCCCCCCCGACTACCTGTGTCTCTACACTGTCCTATCTAATCGAGGCATCAAAAACACCCCCAAAAAGGCTGGACCCCCACAATTACATATTTTGTTCTTGTTGAGAAATAACAACACGTCAATATAGATTTGTAGGTAAAGGTGATGTAATTCCATCCATGTGAATGGTTTTTACTTTTTGAAGCCTGCAGAAAGTTGTTCAGCAAGTGAAAAATCTTAGTCATTATGAAATCTGAAGGGGAAACAGAGCCCAGTACAGAACAAGTGTAACTCACCTCCACCATGGCTGTAAAATTTTAATAACAGCCAAGTATATCAGGCCTCGTCCCAGATCAGTTATGAAAAGTTAGAGGGAATCATACCAGTGTTCAGTTTTACAGCTATGCAGTTTATTACATATAGTCTTACCGTCTCAGGGTGAAATGCAGTAAAGCGTTGCAGCATCACTCAGATGATCTGCAGGTTTCATTTCAATGTGTTTATAGTTTCACACTGAACTCAGCAGTGGTCCCAGTTTATGGTAAACTGAGCAGAGAGGAAAGTTATGGAGAGTAGAGCCCTGCGCCGGACTGTTTTCTTCATCCTGCTCCTGCCCGCTCCCGCTGAATTTCTGACCATTACCGCCCGCGTCCGCACCATGTGTGTTACACTCCCGCCCGCTCCCGCAATGTTAATGTCCAATCCCGCCCGCACCCGCAAAACTCTGAGAATTTATGACTGAACAATAATAGAAATGCATTGATTTTGTGTCTTCTCCTGTCCCGCAGGAGAAAACACGGGGGGGCTTTACATCCCTCAAAGCTGTAATTTTTTTCCACACACAGCATCAGATGGCGACTCAAACATGCACCGAGAAGTTTATTTACTTCAAGCAAGCCGACATGTTTGTAAAACTAGATCTAATTCAAAGTCTCCCAGAGTCTCGCGCAAGATCCAAGTTGACGCTCGGTGTGTTCAGGTGCAGTCGGAAGCTCCCGTTTGTGTCATAAACACAGGAATATCGTTTGCTTCAAGTAAAAAAAACTTCCCGCCGCATGTTTGAGTCGCCACCTGATGTCGTCTGTGGAAAAAATGTAAACTTCAAACAACTCAACAGTTGATATTCCTGTGTTTATGACACAAACAGGAGCCTCCGACTGCACCTGAACACACCGAGCGTCAACTTGGATCTTGCGTGAGACTCTGCGAGACTTTGAATTAGATCTAGTTTTACAAACATGTCGGCTTACTTGAAGTAAATAAAGTTCTCGGTGCATGTTTGAGTCGCCATCTGACGCTGTCTGTGCAAAACAATTACAGCTTTGAAGGATGTAAACAGCCTAAGCAGCGGAACTTGCATTCGCTCCCATTCATTGCTGCCGTGGCGACGCGGGGACAGAAATTACCACAAAACAGGAGACATTAAACTGAAAATCTTCAGATTCCTTCCTTTAGACCTAAAATGATAGGAACATACAGCTCCGAGTTGAATTTGCCCAGAATTGTCCTTTAAAGTGGTATTCCTCGATCCAGTCCACCTCCATCTCAGTCTGAGGTCTTTCTAGATAAATGTTGTTTCTTCTCCAGTGGGTGGATTTCTGAAAGTGGCTCTCACCTGTTAGAGGTCAGAGGTCACAGTACACAGCTGTGTTTTTATAAATATGTCCTCACCATGATGCAGTAGCAGCCCACTGAGTGAATGTGCTTTTTAAGAAAAAAAAAAAAGAAATCTGTATTCATGGTCACTACCTGGGATCAGGATGTACAGAGCACTGAGATGGAATTGTGTCCTGACTTTGAACCTGATATTTTTTGTCATTTCTAGATAAAGCTTTATAGTTTCACACCTTCTGTATGAGTCATCTTCTCACCAGCACTTAGTCTAAGGAAATGACTCTCTAAGCATTTGAGGGATTCACTCTTAAAGCTGTATGTCTCACAGTTGTAGTTGTCATGTTTAAACTCAACAAAGTGCTGACTCACTAGGCAGCACTTTGCTGGTTTGATGTGCAGCAGCTCTGCGTGTATGTGTGTGTAAACGGCTAACTCCACGTGTGTTTCTGTTCTTTCAGGACTGCAGTCTTGGCGATGACACCGTGCTGGATCAGATCAATTTAGCAGAACCAGACCAGTACCAGCTGCCTGACCTTAGTGCGGAGGAGCAGGCCGTCATCCTGGGCATCTGGTGAGTCCAGTCCCTGCTCAGCACTGTCTCTGCAGCTCTGGGTTAAATGTCTAAAGACACACCAAGACAGAGACAGTTCAGGTGGTCTTAAAAAAAGACTTTAGAAATCTATCGTCAGTATTTCTGTCATGTGTCATCTCCAAAGTCTGAAGACTTGAATTATTTCCCATTGTATTGTATTTTTATTAACACATGAAAGATATATTAAACAGCATATTGAAAAGTAGAACAGCAACAAAAAACATACAAAGTATACAATAGATAAAGCCATCTTGCACATTAAAGGGATATTTCAACATTTTGGCAAATTCTCCTATTGCCATGATCCCTATAGTCTCAGAAGTAGGTTCATTACCTTTAATTGTCGGTGCAAGCTGTTTTAAGATCAGCGGAGCAGAGACGTGAGCTCTGCATGGCATGCTGTACTTTCACCTTTCCCTCATCAAACTCATCAAATACACAATCCACCAACTCCAAAACACTCTGTTCGACAAGTTGTGACCTGCACATTCACCACGCTATGAGATAATAACAGAATATTACCAGACAGGGTTATTTTAGAGGGAAATACAGAGACTGCTTGTCGAAAAACTGTCCCTGACGGTAAAGCGCATCAGCGACTTTGCATGAGTTTACCTCAAAAACAACTCTGTCTTGTAACGTTCCGTTATTATCTCATAGCATGGTGAATGTGCAGGTCACAACTTGTCCACCAGAGCGTTTTGAGTTGTGAGATTGTGTATTTAGTTTGATGCAATCAAAGTACCATGTGCCTCTGTTTCATCAGCTGAGCAGCTCAGGTCTCTGCCGTGCTGATCTAGAAACAGCTTGCACCGACTACTGCACCACCACTGAGTTTCATCATAGTATCACAATACCTTACAATAAATTATATGGTCACCTCCTCTTTGGGAGATTTTTGCCAGTAAACAGGCTCATTAACAGGTGACCAATAAACGTCTCAATACCATGATTAAAATCACAGATTTCTTTACTTTGAGAATTAATGGAAACATTTGGGAAAGTTGACATCACAGAACATTGGTCTAGTTGTTTTTTGACATTTTAATCTGGAAAAGATTCACATCAAACCAACCTGAGTCAGTGGTGTGTCTGAACACCGGCTATTCGGGAGAGCAGTAAGTAAATATCAAATTATTACAGATACACACGGAGCTTTGTCACATGCTGCTCATGTGTGAAGCAGGAGGCCGACCTCTCCTCCGTCTCTGGTACCTGTGGATTGTTCTGAATGTATGCCCCACCCTCTGTCAATAATGAACTCTTTGTGGTGGAGGTTTCTCCCAGACAAGGCTGAATATAAAACAGTCAACATGATACCCGTTAGCTTCACAGGGAGTCGGTGATTAATCCCCGTTCTGCTGCTGCTGGGGTGGAATGAAGGTCAATGGAGTAGTCGTGTAGATTGCTGGGAGTTGATTGATGAGCAGCAGCTCTGTCAGAGTTAATGGCAGATCAGCACAGCTGCATCCTGCTTCAAGACCGTGTCACAGATTAATATCTTGTACCTCTGGAGTCAGGACACCCAACCAATCAGAGTTATGTAACTTTTAAATAAGTCCTCTGGTGTCAAGGAGGAAGGAAATACTTTTCTCTCCCACGGTGACCTGCACTGATACTGATCATCACCACACACGCAGCACAACACACAGCCTGTGTGTGTGTGTGTGGTCACATGCAGACATCTGACTGTAGTGTGTTTGGTGTAGACAGGAGTCAGTGACAGAGAGGTGTCTGATAGACTGACAGGATGAAGTGTTCACCTTTAACCCTTCACATCAGTTTAGCTTCATGTGGCTGTTAGATTGTTCTGGAACATTCAACTGTCTGACATGATTTATATCAACAGATGAAGTCATCACAGATCAGTGGACTGACAGTTGATCTTTAAACTCTACTGATGGCCTCAAATTGTTTTGAAGGTTTCAACAGCTGATAACTGTTGTTATTTGTGTGATATGACTGACTGACAGCTCATTAATGAATCACTAACTTTGATATTGAAAGCCCCAGTGTGTAACTTATTTGGCTTTTTATTAGCAAAAATCAAGTATTGCTTTCATAAATATGTATTTCACTACAGTCGTATCACACCCGCATACAAATTAAAGCTTTCTCGTACCTTAAATGAGTTGGGTTTTTTTTTTGTTTTTTGGATCACTTTTTTCAGGTTATTGCATGTATAACTCAATCTTCTCTGTCACTGACAATAGCTGACATGTTTTCCGGGCAAAGAACTTCACTCTCGCCTCTCGCACGGACAGACCACAGTGTGGTTTTACACACAGCAACATTTAACTGAAGGAATAACAACAGTCTCCATACAGATCAGCCGCCGCTGTTGCCGCTCTGTTTTTGAAATTTCCGGACTTGATTCTCATGTTAGACGTCGCGCCGGCGCTCTGCCCATTCAGCGGAAGGCAGTCGCCTGACGTCACGTTCTAGTATCGCTTTGGCTCGCTTGGAACCAGGGATGAGGAGGTACTAAAATGGTACCTGGTACCAGGTACTAGGGCTAGTGGAAAAGCGCCATAAGTGATGCTGAAAGCTCTAGTAAGGGATCATGTGAGTGAGCAGGATAAATAAACCCCAGTCGGATGGATCACCTTAGCTTTTTTTTTTCTCTCTTTTCTCTGTCAAGTCAAGTCCAGATCATGTCACCTTTGTGTTGCAATCTAACCTGCAGTATCAGGTTTTAATAAAGAGAAAATACAGATGGTATCTGTCAAATAATGATATTATTCAGGAAATGTACCTAACTTGTTTAAAAAGTCTGTCAATGAATTGACCATATTCACCACATATTTACACACATTCGTGTGAATGTGCACTTGCCAAAAGTGATTGTAGCTCCCTCCTATAGAGAAATGTACATTTTATAGAATGTATTTGCAGTTTAAATGTATTTCAACAGGATAAAGCGGAGTGGGTGGGCTAAAATCTGTCCCATGTCATCCTCCTGAATGAAACCCAGTCATTTTGAGACAGAAAAAACTGGTGGTATTGTCCATTTAAAGGTATTTCGACAGTTTGTCCACAGGGTCCACAGTCTGTCTTAACTCTGAGTCTTGTCTTGCAGCACTGACTTCCAGAAGAACAACCCCGTCTACAAACTGACTGAGGAGGAGCTTCTGGCCTTCACATCTGTAAGTCATATTTATTACTGCTGTAAAGTTGGACACGTTAACAGCTCACTGTTGGAGACACACTCTAGTGGTCTGTAGAGGAACTGCAGTGTTTACACCACAGCGTTCATTGTTCAGCCCTGCAGGCTGATGTGATTTATACAATATAAATATATTCTGACTCTGTCTAATCTATAGAGATGACTTTTACATTCATCTTTCCACTTGGTGGCACTCTGACATGACAGGATAATTACAGACAGTCAGTGACTCAGAGAGTAGTCAGACCTTCATTCCTTGTGTACCTCATCAGTCTACGCCAGTGGTTCTCAAAGGTTTTTACATCAAGGACCCCTAAATTGACACAAATTAGACCATGGACCCCCATTGGACAAAATTTTGAAGCAAATGCCAGAAATATTTGTTCTGAGACTGAAGAATGTTACGTTTTCAGTCAATGTACGTTCAAATTAGGGCCCATTGCATGAATTTTCGGAAATTTTTAAATATTTCTAGAACAAGTGGTAAAAATTCTCAAATATCTATCAAAAAAAAGTTTTCCAGAGAAAAGTGGTAAAATTTCTCAAAAACAATTCTAGAAAAAGTGGTCAAAATGTTTTTTAAAGTAAAAAATAAATAATAATTTAAAAAAAAAGAGTGGTAAAAATTTCTCAAAAAACGTTATAAATTTCAAGAAAAAGTTGGGGACCCCCTTGAACCATCTCAAGGACCCCTGGGGGTCCCTGGACCCTATGTTGAGAACCACTGGTCTACACTAATCTGAAGTGTCACATTAACATGATACATTTCACTCTGACATTTGAAGTTCAAGTCAGATTCTGGGGGCCACTGTTGATTCACTGTTGAACACAGATACCTTTTAGTCTGTGGTTTGTTTTTAGTAAAATGTTTCATGGTTAAGTTTATTTCAGATGATTTTTTTTCGATGATTTCCTTTTAATAAGAAGAATAAACTAGAGAGCTCAGCGATGCAGTGGAAAATCTCATCCTCTGCTCACTGTGCGAATGGGAGCGTGGGTTGGTGCAGGTATCCATGGCGCCTGGATGCTCGCTCCTGTTTATATGGGCCGAGGACAACAGGAACGTTATCTGTGGAGCCACAGAGGCGTCAGGATATCACAGCTGGATTTTTTCCCCCGTGGTCCTGGCTGTGACTGAGCCAGGTTTTGGCTTCAGTCCAGGGAGATTTAACATTCTTGTAGATATCACACATTTGCAACTGCCTCACATGCATCACCTTATCTCCGCCCGGCCCTTATCAGTGATTGATCACATGTTCTCATGTTATTGGCCCTGTTGGTCCTCTATGAAGCCTCATATTACATTCTAATCTCTGTGACTGTTGGAGTAATACTGGTGGACTGTAGCTGAATCCACTTAAAACACCCACAACACACACCAACATTCAGGGCAGTTTATAAACTAACAGTGTAAAACATTGATGTGAAGTTCAGCTGGTTCAGTCCTGAGTGTGTGGATCAGACTCGGAGATGTTGATCTCTGTCTGATGTATAATTCAAAAGCTTTGTTGAGGTGAAAGTGTGATGCAACGTTGGCAGCAGAGTTTCAAGTTATAGCTCACATATAAAATGATGAATAAATGAGCAAAATTTTATTTTCTTCTCTTCTGAACCAAATGTATTCATTGAACTTCATATTATATGGAGACTTCTTGCAAACAAACCAGCAGTTTATATTTTCACCAAAGTGCACTGTCTATATTCTTGGAGCTATAACAAACAAGTAGGGATGGGAGGAAAAATCGATTCATATACTTACCGCAATATTTTTTGATGATTTTTAAATCAATTTTTTTTTTTTCAAAAATCGATTTTTTAAAAATTGTGCAATGTGCATTTGTTTTCCCTTTTTACATATCCACCTTTTTCCGAACGTCAAATATGTAAGCCTTTTTTGCCGGTTTAGCTCTTTCGGTGGAATTTTGTTTATGTTTCCATGGTTTCGGTAGTCGCAGTAAATTCATGGATTTCTTTTCTTTTTTTTTCAGTGAAAATCTGTAAAACGCATGGATCATCACACTAGCTATTAACAGTGGATATCACACAAATTGGCAGTGTTTCGCACCCGTGCAGGGAAGTTACATAGTGCGGTTTCAGCCGACGCGACCCCGCTCAGACCTTGGCAGCAGCTCCATTCATCCTATTAACCATTTTTTTTATCTTAACTTTGCAAAACTCCGCAATGTTACTTTAATGGATCCATGCGTTTACCGCAACTATGATAATGACTGAAAACCATGGAAATGTAAACATACAAGTCCTCCAAACCGGCAAAACTGGCTTCCGTTTTGGTTTTGTCCATAGATGACGTTGGAAACTTGTGGATAGGAAGTTTAAGTTCACTTTATAATGGAGTATGTTCATTTATAGGCTCCTACAGTATTTGTGTGCAGATAAATGTTAAAATGTAGAAGTTTATCTCAGGTTTCAGAATCCTGTTTTTTCTATACTCTTTTATTTTTGCCTCTTTTATGCATCCGGGCTTTTGAAAGAGAGTAAACATTTATTGCTGCTGAATAAATCTTAAAAACTGACTTACATGTGATGTGTATTGTGAATAGTCTGTAGACAATCATAATCATTCAACTGTTTCACTGGTGTTAAAAATGCAGACTAAAAATCGAGAAAATCAGCAATATCGTAGAATCGCAATTTAAATCGAATTGGCATCCAAAAAATCGTAGAAGAATCGAATCGGGAGAAAGGCATATCATCCCAGCCCTACAAACAAGCTCAATGCATCCTCAGTACTAAATATAAATTGTGATAATTATCCATCTATATAAAATAGATATCTCATTTTGTGTGGTTACTATCTCATGTAGAAATTATATATTTATTTCAGCCTGTGTTAAAGTAAGGGAAGGATCTCACAAGATAGTCTGCACTCAGGGTATCGTTCATGGCCGAGCTCAAGGTTATCATCTTTTTTTAAGACGTGCTGCTGTTAACACCCCTCTGCTCCGCTGAACCTTGTGTTTAAGGCTTATGATTATAGGCTGTGGCTGGGGGACTGGGTCTTATCTGATGGGCCTCTCCTCTGTGTTTGAAGGCAGCGTTGGCAGCTGTACAGACCAGAGATCAGAGATAACATCCATGTGTTTCTAAACCACAGAGAGGAGAAGATGAAAGAAGGAAGAAAAAAAGGATTTGGCTCAGAAGGAAAACATGGTGGTACCAGCAGCAGACAAGACTCAGGAAACTGATTTTGAGGTGGTTCAACCATCTGAGCCCACACTGAAACATGAAGGGAACATTGACCCTCCATGGGACAGAACTCTTTTTGTTTTGTCCACATGTGCAGTTTCACAGTAACATTAAAGCAACCCTCAATGATCTCTGACCATCAGCCTTCAAAGTGACATCATGTCAAGTTCTTAGGCACCAGGTCAGAGAGTCAGAGGAGTGTTGCCTTGGAAAATAGGTCTTCGTCTCAGAGCTGACAAAACTCTCCAGTAAGGCATCTTGAGTGGTCAAATGCCGGTAACGGGACCAGATCGGTCAAAACGGAGGGTTCAAGCAAAGACGGTTTATTTTGGTTCAAGCTAGCTACATCGAGGGTAGGTTAGCTTTCTATTTAAAAGTAAAAGCACAAATTCTATTGTCATGGTTTTCTGTATGTATATAACAGAATAGCGGAAGTTAAAGGTGACAGGGAGAAATTGAAACCTAGCTGTTACTGTTGAGTTGAGGCAAAAGGAAACGGGAGTTGATCTGCCGACACTTTGGAAAGTGAAAGAATCTTTATGATTCATTAATTGTGGCGTTTAATACCGCGATTAACTGTGAAAACAAGTAATCATGACATCCTTAATGTGCGGTTCAACTAACTCAATGCAAAGACATTGCCTGATGACATCGCAACACGGTATATCCCATGTTAAAGGTACATTTCATAAATTTGGACTGTTACAAAGTCCAGCATCATTTTGATCATTTGTAGCTGATGATCCATGATCTAAAATGCTGGGTTGAAGTTATGATGGATCCATCCAGCTGGGAGCTCAGTCTGAGCAGTGGTACTTTGTATTGGTTTGTCTTATTGTAGTGTGTGAGGGCGGGGGAGCTGCTGCAGCTGCTGGCTCTGTGAGCAGGCATCTTCCCAGCCTACATGTAGATCCAGGAATCTGCAGGCTGGTTAGATGGTTGTCACATGTCTGGCTGTCGTCACCGATACCCGATGATGATCAGCTGATCATCTCCAGCTGCTGGAGGAGATTTCAGGATCTCACTGAGGTCTCCTCATCTTTATCAACACCTTCCTCAAAGATCTGTCCGTGGAATAGTCTGGTCCGCCTTCACATTGGGCTGAGGGAACACATCCACCAGTATCATTCAGTACTCCACTCAGCTCTTGGTCCAGACCGTGGTTATCTCTCACCAGGACCACTGCAGTGGTCTTCCAGCAGTACCTCTGTATTCGCAGTGCAACATGTCCCTCTGCCACTCATTGCCCAACACTGCTGCTACTGCTGCTACTGCTGCTGCCTTCACAGTAACTTCTGGGTCTGCACCGTCTACTTCCACTTGTTCTTTCAGCCTTGTTTTTCTTCTCAAAGTACCGTGATTCCATCCTACATGAGACAATCTCAGTTCTCGTCTGTGGTTCCCTGATGGTGGAACAGGCCAGTGAGTCCTGTCAGAACAGAACTTCCAACTCTGTCTTGAAGAATCTCTTTAAAACTCATCTGTAGGAGTGCATCCTCTCCTAATACCTGTTTAAGTAACACTTACTCTGCACTTTCAGTGCACCTCCTTCATATAATCCCCTTCCACTTATTAAATGGATGTAGCACTTACTGTAATACACTACTACTGCTCTGAAGCCACTGATGTTCCTCACTTGGATAAAAGCATCTGCCAAATGACTCAAAGTAAATGTAAAAGTTAACAAGGTAAGGGATTGTGTAGCAGTGTCGCTCACCTGTTTAATTTAGTTAATGACTCCATCAGTGCAACATCACACACCTCTAACATGAAATTCTGTTTTTATTCACTAAGCCAACGCTTTTGGCTTTTTTCTATTTGTAGCAAACCATGATTTTCACTTTAAAGAGAAACTATACAAGATTTTATAGGGATGGGAACGACACAGGATTGGGAAAATTGATTGTTGAAGCCCATTTGTTGACTTTTTGTCGAACTGGCGGCCCTTTTTTTTTTAACAGCAGCACGCATTCGGTTTCTTTTCTTTTCTTTTTTTTTCATCTCTTTGCTGAAAACCAACCTTGTATCAGAGCCTTCGACGATATTTTACGTTATCCACTGCTCTATGGATTGATTCCGCACTGGTTTAGTTAAAAACAAATGCACATGGCCAAGAGGAGGGTTAGCAAAGCAGAGGAAAGGAGACCAGACTTGCATAGTTCCCCTTTAAACGTGAACATCTGTGCAGGCAGTGATGAGTTGCAGCCATGAAAACAACAACGCTCTAAGTGACAAATGAACAGATTGAACAAAGTCTCTGTTTTCTAGGTTTCACAGTGTTGCTCCACCTCGCACAGCGTGCCGTGTCTCCTCCGTCACGTCGGAGCGTGTTTCACTCGGTGCAGCTGCTCCACAGGCTTCAGTCTGAGGCTGGTGTCTGCTCAGGTTGGATCAGCAGACCCAGCACCTCAAATAAATTATTCCTCCACCTGTCAAGCGTGCTCCCAAACAGACCCGTGTCTTCTCCACTCTGCATCAGCGTCGGGCCCAGAGAAGCATCAGGTCATTAGATTCAACAACAGACACCAGAGTCAAAAAGTTTGTTGATGCTGAAGATGCAAAGTCTAAGCTCTGACTAATCATTCCATCTGAAGTGCCCGGCGTCGTCGTCATCGTCGTGTCGTCAGGTCTGACTCCAATCAGACCTGCAGAGCCTCCACTAACATTGTTTGATCAGTTCACTCACTGCACTGGCTGGTGTTTCTGTTCCCATCAGTGCACTGGTGCAACATGGTGCAACCTTTGTTTGTTTGTTTTTAAATCAAATCCTGAGTTGAGATAACCCCCTCAGCATCCCTCCCCCTGCTGTCTTTAATCAGCTCATCTGAAGCTGCAGCACTGAGCTGTCCGACCATCATACAGCACATTATCACCGCAGCACACACATTAAGACTTAAAGGCTGTAATAGGTTTTAATAATGAGCTGCTCTCACTGCACTCGCTGCTTGTCTCATTAAAGTGAGGACAGCTAAGTCCTGTAAGAGGGGGAAGAGAGGGATCCTGGGTGGAGGATATCACCACTGCTTCTTCTCTTTATAGAACTTTACCCATCTTAAAGGGACATTGTGTAACTTCTCCTGTTATCTATTCACGAAAATCAATTATTTTGTTCAAAAGTATAGTTTTTCATTTCTCAGTAATCCCCCCCATCAACAAAGTGAAGTGTTCCTTTCAGCTCTGAATGAGCCGTTCATATCATTCATACAGTATCTCCATGGAGCGGGTCAGCTCGCTGTTGGCTGCCATGTCCTGTCTCCATGTTTTTACATTCGGTGGCAGCGTGACGGTAGGAAACCACGGAAACTCAGCGGAGACACCGGAGCTGTCGGCTCAGGTCCAGGTGGCGTCTGTGAAAAGTCACCGCGGTAACGCAGTGAGGAGGAATGGAGCGTTACACTGATGCTGCATTCAGGTGCAGTCGGACAGACGGCCGTCAGTAACAAACCAGATGTCATTTTAGTCACAGAAGTCCAGAGAAAGCCGGTAAAACGTGGGTCAGGTCAACAATACGACATCGCCATGACAACATATTGTCATGTGTATTGTTTTGCCTCGTGCTGATGGACCACTTGTTTACACAGAGGCTTGTTTATGCCGTTCCGTGCAGCGGCTGTCGTCCGTCTGCCGTCTGCCCAATTTCATGTGAATGCAGCATGAAAAATACGACTGAGTTGCTTGTGATCTACAACCACAACACTAGATGGGAGGAATTCCTGCACAATATACCTTTAAGAGGATGTTATTTTATTTTTGTGATGTTCACATGGTTGCTGTGGACGTTCAGCCAGTTGTACGATCTACACTCAGCTCTCTGGGATGAACTCTTTACTGTAACCGATGATGCCTGAGGGGACACAAAGAAAGTGACCGTTCTGAAATGAATGGTCTTCATTCAAAGCATCAGAGCTTTTATGATGGAGCTAAATATGGAGTAATGGTGGTGGAGGTAACAACTCTCCTGTGACACTCTGGAGTTTGAAGGAAAGATGGAGGAGATTTAATAAAATCTCAAGCAGTGCTTTATTTGCCCTGAGTGTGGCAGGAATAAGTTAATATTCGAGACAAGTCCTGGTCAGTGGAAACTCAATACTTCTCCAGTGTTTATATAACTACTGTATTGCTACACAGTAGCTGCAGGACAATTTCCTCTCTCTTAAGACACATTGTTTTCTATTTCTTATTTCCTGGAACTTCTATCAGGCTCTCAGTCATTTTCCTGCATAGATGTTTTACATGAGAAGAATTTTTCTGTGGATTATGAGGAAGTAATTAATGTCATAGTGGGTGGTTTAACAATATTGTGTGGTAACATAAAAATTAGATGTGGGGTTTGTTGAGGGAATCAGCCCAATACTGAATATATATCAAGTGATGTGTTGTGTAGGTAATCGCAGGCTGTTCTTTATTACTGTAAGTCCTGATGGCCGTTCATTGTGGTTATTAGTCGGAAACCATAATTTTACGATGCATAATTACAGGTTTGGAGGAATTTTGTATCAAAAGCAGAATACTGATCATTCAGACCAAGACAAAACTAGAATTAGTAGTGAAATAATATTTTTTTCCCAAAAAAGAGAACTAAATCAGAACTACTAAAACTAAACTGAATGTCAGATAACATCAGCTTAGTTGTAGTTTTCTTAGAGATGTTAAAGCTGCAGGAAGAAAACACCACAGCTCAGTATAGTACGACTTGGAGTATGACCCAGAAGTAGATAAGAGTGAGTGTAACGTGATGGGAACATTATGGGATGCAACTAAAAGGGAAAAATCCCACAAATGTGGAAGTTCATCTTCAGAGGTCTGACAGAGGCTTCTCCTAAAACCTGAAAAACTAAGACTAAATGAAAGCAAACTAAAACTGCTTCATCACTTGTTGAACTAACTAAAACTAAACAGAAATAAAAAAGCAAACTCAAAAACTAAATAAAATTAAAAACTAATGAAAACTGTAAAACTATAATAATAACCTTGGTTCTGACAAGGACGTCTGTGATTAAACCAAGCTTGATGTAAGTGACTGGACCTGGACAGACTGAAGCTGTGAGTTGATGCTGACTAATCTCTCTCTTCTCCCGCCCTGTTGTCATTCTGCAGTGTATACTGTCTCAGCCCAAGTTCTGGGCCGTAGTGGTCACAGCGCTTTGTCTCCGAACCAAACTGGAAAGAGGAAAGTCCCGCTGTATTGAGAGAGCCATGATGCAAACCCAGGTAAGAACAGACGGGAAGAGTTTGCTTTTCTTCTTGTTCTTTTGTTCCTCTTGTGGTATTTTTACCTTCAGACTGCGTGAATGTCAAGTAATTTGATTTGATTTAATTATTCTTTATTTTGAACATTTTAAAAAGAGAGAAAAAGTCCAATATTTAAATCAGTAAACAAGGAATACTTGAAAAGAATCAGGAGGAAGCTGAACTTTTCAGTTCGTCACATGATTTAAATGAGAATAGTTTTACATGTGCTGTGACATCAATAAATCGTCAATAAATGTGAACTGTATTGTGTCAGATTAGGTGTCATCCCAGTGTGGTTAGATACAGCGTTGCTCTGCAGGATGTCAAACCTCTGGTGAAAGACACTCGTCTCCTGTCCTCCCTCTGCAGGCTGTAGTCGACCACTTTGAAGACAAGAGCTGTCCCGTGACGGAGCGCCTCAAACTCTTCTACTGCTGCCAGGCCCCGCCCAGATGGGCTGTCCAGGTACAGATGTTCTAAAACACAATCAACTTTCATCCCTCTCTGTTACACATGGAAGAGAACAGGTAACATGGAAAAGCTCTTGCTGATGCTAATAAAGCTAATAATTAGAAGATTGCTTGCATAGAGGAAGCATTTGATTATTAGCATAATTTGTCGTTTCAGTGGGTTAATATAGATCACTTTCCGCTTGACTTTTCTGTCACCTAGTAAATAACTGGAAATAAATAACTTGGAGTTCTCAACTACAGTTCCCGACTGAACGCACCGTTGCTGGGCTGGAAATAAATACAAATGGCTCAGGTCATGTTGAGCCAAGGACTTCTTTATATAAAACACGTCTTCTTGCTGGTTGGCACTGTGAAATGCACTGAACTGGCGCTGATGCATTAGAACAGGCGCTGCTTTTTTCTTTTTCTTTTTTTGACTGGGTTCGGCCGGCTTAATGTGCCGTCTCTACTGTTGTGAAGCATGCACGATGCATTGTCCAGTTTCAGCCAGATTAAGGCGTATACATGCAGGAGAAAACCTGTAAAGAGTAAAGCGAAGTGTTTTCACACTACATTTCCCATGAGCCTCAGCGTGCACCGTGAAATTCTTGTGAAACATTTGCCAAGAATGTTTTCATTGATCAAGATTAAGTCGAAGGTTGGAAGACGATCAGATACCGCCGTAGTTCCGACCATAAACGGCGAATCGGCGGCGTTATTCCCATGACCCGCCGGGCAGCGTCAGCGAAACTGAAAGTAGGAAATGCTGGGTGAGCCGACCACTAATAGTAACAACAAAATAATAATAAAGACAAAACGATATATTTATGGAGATTGGACCCATTAACAAATGTGGGTAACGTAGATTCATCCACATTAATGTGAGACTTTTTTACAACCACATACAAACTCCTCCTCATTTAAGGCAGTGGTTCCAACCTTTTTTGGCTCGTGACCCCATTTTGACATCACAAATTGCAGCTGTCAATATATTAGATATTTTTATATGCTGCATTAATTACTTGAACTCGAATTATATTCATGAAAGTGAAAGTATAGAATACAATTGTTTAAGATGTGGTGTTTTTAATCACTATTTAAAAAAGAGTAATAACTAGTTAAAAAATATTTATATCAGTAATTTTTTTTAAATCAATTACTAGACGTTTCAGGCGACCCCATTTGAATTTCAGGCGACCCCATGTGGGGTCCCGACCTCAAGGTTGAAAAACACTGCTTAAAGGCCATAATTAGTTTTTTTCAACTGTCATAAACGTAGTGATGGGGCACAGCAGCACCTGTCTCTAGTCAGCAGCAGTCAGTCCTGGGGGGTCGTCTCTGTTACTTGTAACACAACAAGATGCTGACTTATGTTATGAAGGAACCTGAGGTTACTAGTGCAACCTGTTAGAACTTGTTGCGTCAAAAGGTCAAAACACTTTTGAATTCACTTTTTATTCTTTGTTTTTTAGAGACTGATGTAAAATAGAGGGCACAGAGTTCAGACTCTCTCTCTTCTATTATAGTACTTTCCTGTATTGTTTTATTATTTGTACTCTGCACAGTCTCAATCTGACTTTCTCTAAGTTTAGAAAATGTTCATTTTCTGTTTAGTATAATCATAATTTTGCTTTTAGAGCTGAAGGTGACATCTCTGAATCAATAAAGGGTATAACAGGATATTTAAGGTCCCCCAGGAGCTGTAGAAAACTACACTTGTGACGTTTTGTGACATATTTGCTGAACCACCAGGCATCCGAAGACAAACACTGAAACAGCCCTGGTAGAATCAGCGGTAATAGAAAGATTTAAAGAGAGATTGAAGGAGGAGGAGAAAGAGTCAGAGTGTTAGAGAAGGAGAGATCAGTTGGGTAGGAGACATCACCCAGGTGGCGTGTAATAAGTCATAACAGCAATAAAGCTGGGATAGAAGAGCGCCTATTGCAGCCTGGGGACTGGAAAGTGGGCTGAGGCGGGGGGAGGAGCACTGCAGCAGCCTCACAGCAGAGCCAGGGCCTGCATTAACACAGCACTGAAGCAACTTTATGACTGTGTGTGTGTGTACGTGTGTGTTCCCAAGAGAAACGTTGGCTGTTATACCTTTGGAGTGCAGGAATTTTCACACTTGTTTTATACTATACACAGAACAATAACTACACATCACACACAGTGTATTTCACATTACTGCTGACCATTTTCTAAACCATGTCGTAAATTTGACAGCAGATTTCCTGCCTCTGAGGCGGCCCATGCTTTTCATTCACTGCCCAGTTGTATTAAAAACAAGCAGCTTTCAAACATACAGGCTGTAGAAAAGCATCAGCATTCAGCCCCTCTGTTGATGTGGCTCCCATTTATTCAAGGTCCTGCAGAATCTGATGACCCTTTGACCTTTTAACTTTTAGTACAGACATCCATGGCTCCTAAACAGTACAGGTGCATCTCAATAAAGCAGATGATGAAGGTCAGCACTGGAGCTGCTGAACCAGACTCAGGAAACCTCTGCAGGTGTTTGTTTATTTTACATCCCCATTAGCTTTTGCCAAGTGTAGGGTAGGATAGGATAGGATAGGATAGGATAGGATAGGATAGGGTAGGATAGGATAGGATAGGATAGGGTAGGGTAGGATAGGATAGGATAGGATAGGGTAGGGTACAATAGGATAGAGGATAGGATAGGATAGGGTAGGGTACAATAGGATAGAGGATAGGATAGGATAGAAAACTTTATTTATCCAAAGGGGAAACTACTTTGCCACCAGTAAAAACAGCAAACAATGGCTGGTTAGTGACTGCTGTTAAAAAATCGAACTGCTGCAGGAACACTGAGCGTTCAGTAGAACACTGAGGCATCACTAACCGCCCACTGAAGGAGCTTAAGCTCCTTAAATGTATTGTGGAGTGGGTGGTTATCGTAGAGAAGGACTCTTTTCAACTTGGTTCTTGTTTTCTTCTCCATACCTCAAGCTTGTCTGGGTTGCAAGCAATCACTGAGCCAGCCCTCTTGATCATTTTATTAATCCTGTTCTTGTCGTAAATAGATATACTGCCTCCCCAGCACAGAACAGCATGAAATAAGACACTAGCCATGCTGCCCTGGTAGAAGATGCCTAGCAGCCTTTTGGCTGATGTCAAAGGATCGAAGTCTCCTCAGAAAGAAAAGCCTAGACTGAGCCTTCCTCAATAAGACCCCAGTGTTTTCCTTCCAGTTGAGCTTATTGTCCAAATGGACACAAAGATATTTGTAGGACTCGACAATTTCTAATTTTTGATTATTAATCCTCTTTTTTTCTTCCTAAAATCGATGGTCAGCTCTTTAGTTTTACCAACATTCAGCTGTAAAAAATTTGTGTCGCACCAATTTGCACAAGACCCAAGTGGCACCTACAGTATTCTTTCTGGAGTCTACACAATTCCTACATGACAATACAAACATTCATGTCATGATAACACAATACAAAATGCATAAGCATTACAACACACACGCAATATAACAATTCATACACATTACAACACGCATTCCCGTTCCAGTTCATTTTTACACTTATTCAGTAAATTCATCTATTTTTCTTCCTAAAATCGATGATAAGACAACACAAACAGTACATTACAGTTTTCCAACATTCAGCTTATAGAAATGTCATTAGAGCAAAGATATTGATACATTTAAAAACTTTTAGTTAATGAAGTTTCTTGTTAGATAATAATCTTTTAGTTTTGTTTTAAAATTAGTCATATTCTTCTGTTGAGTGACATCATTTGGAAGTGAGTTCCATTCTTTCGTTGCTCTATATATTTGTCTGTTGGATTTCATTCTCATTCTTTGATTTACATAATTTTGTATTTTCATTAAATATAAGACATAATTATTACAATAAAAAATAAAATAAAATAAAGACATGAAATATTCCAGTCTCTGTGTAATATACTATACGAGTTTAACTATTTGACTATTGAACAAGTGAAATAAATGAACTTTCCATGATGTTCTGAGATGTTCCCCGACTATTCATCGACATACAGATAAGCTCAGAGCCGTTACCTCATCAGTGTGTTGTGTCCCCCCCTGCAGAAGCAGCTGGCCAGCCTGCTGACAGACCTGGGCTGCACCAGCTCAGCCCTGCTCATGTACGAGAAGCTGGAGCTCTGGGAAGACGCAGTCATCTGCTACGAGAGGCTGGGTCAGCACGGCAAGGTAACGGTTCTACGTGTCTACATGTCTGTGCTCGGCTCACAGGAGCTACGTGTTAGTTTTACTATAGCTACTGTACATTGCTAACATTGGTATTTGCAGCTCCAGTCTGATCCTGATCCTGATCCTGATCCCGATCCCTCATCCCTCTCTGACATTCACATTCAGATTCAGAATTACTTAATGGATCCCCGTAGGGAAGTTTTGTTACAAAGCGGCAAACTGACGGCAGCTCCACAGCAGGGTCCGTCCTCCACTGCTCAGTGGAGAGCTGAGCAGTTCAATCCTTAATACAACGGAGGACAGACTCAGTGTTAACTACTTTCTTTTCTTTCTTTTTTTTATATATCTTTTTTTAATTGATTCCACATATCAAAATTCCATCAATATTTTACATATTACAATTTTGCAACAGTATAATCCATAGCTATACTTCTCCAGCGGGGAGCAGAGACATGGATAGACATACATTCTCAAGTAAAGTTACAGTAGATTAAAAGTGAAGTCAAATGAAACACTGTTTCACTTGTTATTTTCACACCTCTCTTGCATTGTCCCTTTTCTCCTGTTGGATGGTAAACACATCAAATAAACATATAAATGAAGCAGTTTGTAGCCTGAACCAAGGGGATCAATAATCTACCATACACGGTGTCCTCACTGCACAAGTCTGCTCTCAATGGAGACACAGAATCCACCCAGTTTTCCTAGTTTTTTTTTAAAGTATCTGTTTTTAGTCTAGCTGAGAAGGTCAGCTTCTACATTCTATAAATATTGAGCATTTCCGCTACCCAAATCCTCCATTTTTCTGTTTTTAGCCATTTCCTGGTGATGGCTTTTTTAGCTGCCACCAACATTATTTGAAATATGTATTTCTCTCCTGACCTTGTAATCTCCTGCTTCTCTTTTCCCCAAATATAAAACTTTCAGTCACTTTCAGATTTTTTTTCCAGACTCTTCTTTAACTCCTGCCAATTAGGTAGAATACAGGGGCATCCCTAAATGATATGAAACAGATTGGCCTTGTTCTCCCCACAGTCTCAACATCTTGTGTCTCGAGATTTCTGGTGTAATAAAGTATCTTACAATGTTCTTCCAGCCATAGAGGGAAAGGGAGCATGTTGTTTTCCACTGTCCTTCCTTTACCTTCTCCCATTCCTCCTCTCATAACATCCTCCCAGCCTCTCTTCCCCAATTTTCTTTTATATATGTTGTATTGTTGCTCTTTAAGCTTTCCACTTCTATATTGATTCATTTCTTGCCCTGGTCTAATGCTGAGATAAATAATTTAATAATAAATACAGAGAGTAGAGGAAGAACTGAACAGAAGACAAAGCAGAGAGAGAAGTCGTCAGAATGAGGCTCCATGGTAACGCCATGCTTCTGATAAAAGTCTGTTAGCTTCTGGAGTTCTATAGATTTTAAACGTTTTTGGATTTTAACACACACAGTATAAAAACATTTAAGAACTTTAACACATTATACAGACCAATAATAGCTATAATAAAAAATAAAAAAAGACACACCATATTAGACAGCTGGTCATGATGGTATGTCTGGACCAGCTGTCATCCACCATTTCTCTGTCCATGGTGTCAGATCCAAAAGCTTCCTCAGTTCTGCAATAATAATAATTTCAAATACTTGTGTTGAAAACATATCAGCTGCATAAGAGGGAAAACCACAGAAAACAAAACTTTGTGTCTGCAAAGACCAAATCAAATGATGTTGCTGTGCTCCGTCTCCCCAGGCTGAGGAGATTGTCCGCAGGGAGCTGGAGAAGAAGGAGACTCCCAGCCTGTACTGCCTCCTGGGGGACATCCTGAGGGAGCATCAGTACTACGACCGCGCCTGGGAGCTGTCGGGCCGACGCAGCGCCAGGGCCATGCGCTCCAAAGCCCTGCTCCACCTCCGCAACAAGGAGTTCCAGCAGTGTGTGGACTGTTTCGAGCAGTCGCTCAAGATCAACAGCATGCAGGTACAAGGACACGCTGTCGCTGACTCTGCTGGAGCGGGCCTGATGGGGGCGCCACATGTGTTCATGGTGTTGAGCTTTTATTAAATCGATCAAAGCTCATCATAGAGTACAGTGATGGCCAGAGTTATTAGAGCACTTAAAGGGACAGAGCACTTTTTATTGACAAAAATCAAATTGGTTTCAGTTGTTTTTGAGATGTTTGAAATGGCCATGTTTTAATCATCATCATGTTTTAGCGCCTGTTAAAAAACCTATGAGGAAGGAGGCACTGGTGTTGCCTTCAGCAGCCATCACAAGTGACGCCGTCGGCAAACCAACTGGATGTTATTTTCCAAGACATCACCATGACAACATAATGATTGGTCGTGCTGGTGGACCATTTCTTTACATAGAGGCTTTTTATCCTGTTACATGATCTGTTGTTTTTCTGACTTCTGGAACATAACAGCAAGAATACGTGCCGACATGCAACCACACCGCTAGATGGGGGTAAATGTTACATACTGGGGCTTTAAAACTTGGTTTTAGTTGTTTTTGTTGAAATGGCCTTTAATCATCATCATGCTCTATAAACCATAGAAGAGAGCCATCACAAGTGATGTATTTTTCCAAGAGAATGATTGGTCGGGAGGCGGAGCTTTTCCGGTAAGAAGTGAACCACCGTCGTAGTATGGAAAACCCAGAGTTAACCCCGAAGTTACCTCAATACGCCCAAATCCTGCTTCGTAGTACAGGCCTCAGGTCAGATCCCATTCAGGATGCCTCTGTTGTTGTGTGCTGTCTGACTCTCTGCACTTCATCTGTTTAACTCATGACACCTCCCATCATCCTCAGCTGGGTTGCTGCATGCCAACACCATGAGCTAACGTGGTGTTGGCGTGTCAGTGTGAGCATGGGAGACACGTCTGCAATGTTGACTTTTTTGCATGGATGTGGATTCAAGCTCTCCCTCTGTGTGTGTGTGTGTGTGTACAGCTTGGCGTGTGGTTTTCCCTGGGATGTGCCTACTTTACTCTGGAGGGCTATGAAGGAGCTGCCAGGGCTTTCCAGAGGTGTGTGGGACTGGAGCCAGATGTGAGTACCTACAGTACACACAGAACAATATATATGACATCATAACATCACAGTCCTCCCGTCAGTGTTTCACATAACATTCCTGCTCTCTTATTCTCTTGATGTGAACCAGAGTGGGTTGTGTGTCTGTGCAACACACTCAGACATACACACAGTGTGCAGCAGAAGTCTCTTGTCTGGTCTTGTCTGGTCTACCTCACTCTTCTCTCCTTCTTGTCTCCCGTCCTCCTCTCAGAACGCAGAAGGATGGAACAACCTGTCCACAGCCTACATCCGCCTCCACAAGAAGTGAGTCTGAGTGTGGCTGGAAACCTTGTTGAAGTGTGTGTTCACCTGTTTACAGTGGGAGTTGGTGTGTGTGTGTGCATCATATATTAGAATGGATTGAGGTGTAAGTGGATTATTCTCTTCATTATTTTAACAAACATGAACTACTGAGCAGTGGATCTGCACTTCATGGCCAAGCTTCAGGTGCAGATCTATCTGACATGACACTAAGTTAACGTTGTGACAAAGGTTAAGCCATTCTGATCCACACAGCGAAGTTTAAATGGCTGTTTGATGGTTGAAACTTTATAGAAAGACTTTTTGTATGCGTAAATGTACAAGGAAAACAAATGAAGTTCATAGCTCAGTGTTAAAGCAGGATTTAAAGTTATCAAGATAACTTCAGGTTTAAATTTCAACATCTTGGCAAATTATCGCATTGCCATAACTCATCATATACGTTACCTTTAATTGTCGGTGCAAGCTGTTTTTAGAACAGCGGAGCAGAGCCACAAACTGCTCAGAGCTACGCTACGGAGGCTAATGGAATTTCTTGGTTTCCCTCATCAGACTCATCAAATACACAATCCAACTCTGGTGGACAAGTTGTGACCTGCACATTCACCACACTATGAGATAATAACGTATAATTATGTAACATTACAACACAGAAAGCAAAAACTCGGAACTACTTTTGAAGTCACTCAACAACTCTGTCTGGTCACGTTCTGTTATTACCTCATAGCGTGGTGGATGTGCAGGTCACAGCTTGTCCACCAGAGCGTTGTGGAGTTGTTGGATTGTGTATTTGATGAGTTGATGGGGAAACCCGGAAATACCATGTGCCTCCGTAGAATTAGCAGAGCAGCTTGTATCTCTGCCCCGCTGATCAAAAAACAGCTTGCACCGACAATTGAAGTTAACAAACCTACCACTAAGACTGTAGGGATTATGGTAACGCGTGAATGAATAGATCTCACTTGGGGGGCGGCTATCTGCTGGTGGACAGACAGGAAGACCATAAGGAGGGTCCTTACAGAGACACTTCCCATGTTGGCAGCTAATCAAGATAATTAATGATAGTGGATTTTTAAAGGCCAATATAATAACGATAGTTTGAATCAAGAATAAAAGCTAATAACTAATCAATCAACCAATGGCCTAAAAGCACAGGAGTTCCTGGTGCAGACAGCTTGTTCAGACAGCATGCAACACATTAGTCTTTTTGTCCCTCACAGTCTCCTGTTGATAAGACATAATGCTGTATTTAGTTTAGCGCGTGATTAAGGGACATTATGGTTCTGATGGAAGTTCATAAATATAGAACGACTTATCAGATATGACTCTGCACCTGCTGTCAAATCTCTTGTTTTAGTCTACGCATTCATGCTAAGTTTATTCTTCCTGCCTTTTCTGTCCTCAACCTGAACTCAAAAGTCATCCTGTGTTTTGTCTTCCAATCTGTCTTGTTCTGTCTCTCCTCCTCCTGTTTGTGTCCTCCCGTTGTCCTCCACTTGTAGGAACAAAGCCTTCCACACCCTGCAGGAGGCTCTGAAGTGTAACTACGAACACTGGCAGATCTGGGAGAACTTCATAGTCGTCAGCACCGACATCGGGGACTTCTCTGAAGCCATCAAAGCCTACCACCGTCTGATGGACCTCAGGGAAAACTACAAGGACGTCCAGGTACGGCCGCGCTTGAATCTTGTTTTCTCTTTTTTTTTGCTGCAGTTCAGTACCCGCTAACCTAACTACTAACTGACTTAGCAGATCAATCTCTTTGACTTCGGGGTGAGGTCTTTGACTGTTTCCATCAGGCAAGAGTCTGAATAAGATAAATTTAGATACTGCTGCATTTTCTAACTCTATTTTTGTGTCTTGAATTCAAATGTCCAGACCCAACAGGGAAGGAGAGAACATGTCAAGTTGACCAATTAGCTCAACTTAATAAATATATCTGATGTCAGCTGACTGAAAAGTGAACTGTTGACAACTCAGTAGAGAGAAATCTCACTGACTAAATGTCAGACAGTGATGTTCACACTGTTAGAGAGTGTAGAGCCCTGCACTGGAGGCTGAGCCCATGGAGCCCATGGAGCCCAAGAGCCCGACAGCCAGGACGATTATGATATCATTACCTCGGACACGAGGCGGGCTCAGGCTTTTTTTAGCCTGTCAATTAGAAAGATGTGTTTCTTTTTAAACTTAAACCAGTTTAAGCGGCAACACTCGAACGCAGCATGCCGCTCTGCCCCCTCCCTCACATTACTGTCACTCACATCACATCACATCACATAGATCCCAACAATGTACAGTATGTTGACTAAATGGCCAATGGCGTGGGCATTGCACATTGCAGAGAAATTTTTGGAAGAAAGTGGTACAATTTCTCCAGAAACGTTAAAAAATTTCCCCAGAAAAAGCTTTCTAGAAAAAAGCGGTCAAATTAAAAATAATAAAAAGTGTTTTAAAGGGACAACGAGGAGTTTTGGAAAAGCGAAGTGTTTTCACACTACGTTTATGAGCCTCCATGCGCACCGTAGCATTCTTCCACCTCGCGCAAGACGGACTTATGTTTTCATTCATTAATAATTAAAGTCAGAGGTTCAAAGAGGTTCAGTTACCGTCGTAGTTCCGACCATAACGCCGCTATAATCGCCGTTATTCTCATTCGCGTCTGTGAAACCGAAAGTAAGGAAACGCTGGTCGGCTCGACCAGCATTTCCGCCACCACTAATAATAACAAAATAACGATAGAGACAAAACGATATATTGATCGAAAATGGAGCCATTAACAAGTGTGGGTAGCGTAGATTCATCCACATTAACGTGAGACTGTTTTATAACCGAATAGAAACTCCTCGTTGGCCCTTTAAAAAAAAAGAATAAATAATAATAATAATTCTAGAAAAAAGTGGTCAAATTTGACCCCTCTTTGAGGACCACTGCACTAGAGTGTGGCATCTAATGTGTCTGAGGATGTCTTACTACAGATATCTGACCTATAAAGCTCCTGTTCACACTGGTTTGGTGTAATCTCTCTTTCTGCGATCTGCAGAATGATTTATTAAAGCCAAATATGATGAAGTTTAGTGTGGTCTGGTGATATGATATTGAGGGAGGCGGAGCTCAGCTGTGTGAGGCAGCGACTTGGATGTGAAGAGACGGAGCTCAGGACAATCTGTGATAGTGGTGCTGGCGACCAACAGAGAATACTGAAGAACTTTGTCTGTACGTCTGATTCTCATGGACGTGATGTCTCAGTAATGTCTTGATGGAACTTCATCAAATTTGGCACAAATGGCCGCTGGGACTGGAGGACAAACTGATTGGATTTTGGTGGTCAAGGTCGGTTTTTAGCTGTAACTCAAGACTTCACTCTGCAATAATGACACACTGTCACACAAATGGTTCATATTTAATCTGACTCTGGATTAACAGGGGTGTAACCTGAGGTGGCAGGGGTGGAGGCAGGCGACCAATGAGGGGCTGATTCTAGGTCTTTAGTTACAGAAGTGTTTAATAGATGCACATGATTCAGGACAAGTAGAACTGTTGTGTTAATATGGAGCATATAAAACAAGGGATTGAAACATAAAATTCAGTTAAGACTGGAGACTTGTCCTCATGTGTCTGGAAACTAAACGGTGAGGATGATGAACTCTCTGCTCACAGCCAGTAAAACGATGACAAAAGGCTGAGCTTGTTCTCTCCTGTTGTTGATATGAATCTTTTATTGTGGTTACATATGAAGAGTAATTATCAACAACTGGAAGAAGAGCCCCCTTCACATCTGAGTAATTACGCATCCACCACTGCATTCAAAGTAGAAAATGAACCATCGTCTTAGAATAAACAAGGCAGAGCAGCCGGAGGCAGCATTTTCAGGGATATTAATTACTTCCCTCTGGCATGTAATAATTTATGTCTTTCAAGCAACAACCTGCAGAGAAACAAGTTCCCTCCCCGCGGCTCTGACTGGCTGGTGGAGGCTCCACGGGGCCACATGGCTCAGCTTTGTCCTCACAATCACACACACATTCATTCATATATAAACAATGCACACATCAGCAATAGTTAAAGGGATAGTTCAGCATTTTGGCAAATTGGCCCATTGCCATAATCCCTATGGTTTTAGGAGTAGGTTTGTTACCTTTTATTGGTGCAAGCTGTTTTTAGAACAGCGGAGCAGAGCCACGAGCTGTTCAGAGCTACAGTGGGGAGGCTTATGGAATTTCTTGGTCAATTTCTGTTCATGTCACTTTATGTTTTGAACTTCAGAATGAGCTTCAGAGAAACTTCCCGTCTGTCATTTGTGTTCGTCTCCTTTGTTTTGACAGAGATCTTGTTACTTTTCCACTTAATTTCACACTCTGAATCCACGTCTTCCATCCAGTGATGGACAGAAGAGTACAGCTCAGAAAGTCCTACTACTGGCGTTCATTTCACTCGCATCACAGGAAATGTCACCGACATCAGAGGCAAATATTATCTTTACGGTGACATCCACGTGTGTTAGTCTCTGCATCACTGCTTTTGGTCTCCTCTGCCCGGTAAATATTGCATATACACCTGATCTGTCATGAGCCTCCAGTTTGCAGGAGCCTGTGTTTTGAGCCTTTGGGGATGTACCCATCAGAAATTGCAGGGTGACATGACATTACAGATCATATCTCATCTATAGCCTTCAAGCTGATTCACATTAATTGTTGCTGCAGTGAAAAGCTGAACATCCCTTGAAGTGATGAGAGAGAGATAAATCTCCTGACTTTAAAGATAGAAGAAAATGAAACAGTAATCCTGACATGGACTGATGTGTTACTTTCTTTGTACTCAAAACTTTATTAACTTGTTAGACCTTGATTGACTCACATGTAGGGCAGGTCAAGACATGATCATCTCTCAGTCTCCCATTCTCACACATGTACAACAAAGTGTACACATTTTGGATGCAGTAAATAGAACAGCTTTGACCCATGGATTGTTCCCTCCCTACATTGTGTTGTCAGCACTGATACTAATGCGTGTGCTTTGTTTTTTATTTTCCCCAATGGCAGATTCTACAGATACTGGTGCGAGCTGTTGTGGAGAACCTGACGGACAGCCACGGGGTCCAGGCTGTGACCCACCAGCCCAAGGTGAAGGAGCTCCTGGGTCGGGTCAGCGCCCGCCACAGCAGCGACTCTGAGATATGGCGGCAGTACGCCTTGCTGTACGGTGACGGTCACAGCACCAACCCAGAGGACAATGAGAAGGTGAGACCCACAAATCATTGTTAGTTGAACCAGGCAGTAGTTAAAGGGATCGTTCAACATTTGCCATAATCCCCATAGTTTTAGCAGTAGGTTTGTTACCTTTAATTGTTGGTGCAAGCTATTTTTAGAACGAGTTGCAGAGCCAAGGTAAATTGACAAAACTGCTGTTTCAGAGCAGTTATTCAGCAAGCAGTCTCTGCATTTGCCTCAAAAACAAGTAAGTTCCATTATTATCTAATGGGATTTCTTGTCCACTAGAGTTGTTGTTGGATTGTGTATTTGATGAGTTTGATGCAAATCTGCCTCCTGAGCTCTGAGCAGCTCACAGCTCTGCTCCACCACCCACAAAAATAGCTTCCACCAACATTTATAGGTAACAAACCTACTGCTATGACTAGGGATTATGGCAATGGGCCAATCTGCCACAATATTGAACTATCCCTTTAAAACCCCACAACTAGTTACAGAGTAAAGCAAAGGAAGCCATAAGTGATGCATTTGCCTAAAAATGATATGATGATTCTGCAAATCTCAAGTAAATATAAAATGCAGTTTTTGATTTTTACTTTACTTTTTTGTTTTAGTTTACTTGGATTATCATTGTCTAATTTCAAAATTTGTTTGATGATCTTAACCATTTAAGTGTGACAAAGTTGTCATGATGACTCAATGGCAAAATGTTTTGGCTAGCTGTTGTAATTGTTGTGGCTAAGTGTCGGGGCTAACTGTGGTGGCTCTCTGGGTTTCAGGCCCTGCAGTTCCTGTCCAAGGCTCACCGCTGTGAGGTTCAGGCTGGAGGCTGGGAGAAAGACCCTGCTCTGTTCAAGGAGGTGCTGAAAAGAGCCGTTGATATGGGAGAAGGTGAGAACACACAACCACACACAAACACCAAAAACAGTGACATGTGACACACACATTATGTTAGCACGACAATTTTGGCCTTAATCCGACTATAAGTGGACAACTGAAGTGCATGTAGATGTGTTAGTCCAACTAGAACCCAGCCCAAAAAACATAAAGAGCACCAGGGCTGATGGGCGGATTTTCAGTTCGCCAGTACTGAGATGATTTCAAGTGTTGGCAAACATTAGCCTGCTGGTTTCCTGAGGATTTACATCGGTCCTGGACACAGACCCCCACAAGGTACAATCATGTTCAGCTGAGCCACCGGACTTAAAACCACTGGGGTCAGCACAGTGAACAGTGGGAATACAGTCTATAAAATCCATCTCTCAAATTCAATTACATAAATCTCCCTGCTGGATCAAGCTGTGAGGTGGTCAAGAAAAAAAGCTTTCATGGTCTCATGATTCTGAAAATGAGAATGTCGGGACTTCAACACTAACCTGCTGAAACTGCACACTGCTGAGGTGCTTTTGAACAAAGTGAGTTCCAAATCCACAGCTCCCCAAAAAGGACTGTTTATACAGTACTAAGCTGCTCAGCAAACATCTGACTGAATGAAGGCAACTGGGAACACAATTGTTGATGAATTATAGATGGATACAGATGAATAAATGTACTTTCACAGAGAAGTTATGGTGAATTTCAGGGCCCCCCGGTTGGAATTTTTAGATTCTCCCAGATTTTCTTGGGGATTTTGAAAACATGCCCGATTTCTCAGCGAAATATACAAAATCCATCCATTGCAGTTGCCACTAACAATTGTTGTTACTATACAGTTAACTTTATATATAAGATTCCTGAAAAGAGTGGAACTCAGATGTCTTGTTCAGATACAAGGAGGTCCGACTGAGAAACTAGAAGAAATGAGGATCATATGACTCATTAATCAGTTGAATCAGTTATTTGAATTCTAATCCATTATACCAGTGTTTTTCAACCTTGGGGTCGGGACCCCACATGGGGTCGCCTGGAATTCAAATGGGGTCACTGGAAATGTCTAATAAAAAAATAAAAAAATACTGATAAAAATATTCTTTTAACTAATTATTATTCTTTTAAAAATGATAATTAAAACACCACACACACAATCATAAACAACTGTGTTCTATACTTTCACTTTCTCAAATATAAATCGAGTTCAAGTAAAATGCAGCATATTAAAATATCTGAGTTGATGCGTAATTGACGGCCGCTATCACATGACTCGGGGGTCGCTATAAATTTGTGATTCAAAATGGGGTCACAAGCCAAAAAAGGTTGGGAACCACTGCATTATACAGAACCCAGGCAGTCTCATTTAAGGTGGATTTGTTTATTAAATCTTATTAGGTCCATGTGTGACTGCTACAGTAAAGCTGATATAACTTCTTTCATTTTAATCAATGTGTGTATTTGTGTGTGCTCAACTGACCTGATGGGATTCTCCCTCTGATTGTGTCTTATCAGTGACCCTCAGCTGCAGTAAGAAGAAGACTAACCCAGCAGAAGCTCTTCAGATGCTCTCCTCCACCAGGCTCAGCCTCCGCAGCTTGGCAACCAAAGCTAAGGTACAGTCACCTGTCACCCAACACGTCAGACAGAGATGACACACACACAAAATAAAGTACAGATGGTGAACTTCCCATAGCCTGTTATTTTTATTTTCACTGGCTATTGGAGTTTTTTTCCCTTTCTGTCAAACAGAGCTGGCTCTCTGTCTGTGTGGGGATGTAGAGGGGGAGCCGACATGGTGGGACACTGATGTGCTGTTGTGTTAAGTCGCGCCTCTGAGCTCTCTGAGCACCAGCATGCTATCTATGCTGGTTTTGTCTGGTTCAGTGTGTGACTCAGCAGGTGTCTGCCGTGGGTACAAACCTGCCACTGAGCTCAACAGGAAACACAGACAGCGTCCAAGCTGCAAACTGCACTCTGAAAACACAGAGTTTTGATCAAAGACCCCGCAATTGTGCAGTCAGTGACAGTCCTCCACAGGTACCAGTGTTCCACCAAAACAAGTTCCCCTCTGACACTGTTTTTGCAGGAGCACTGTGTCTGTGTGCTGAGTTCAGCCAGGCGTGGCTATGAGAGACAGGGTCGAATGTAAACAAGCCAAGACCATGATGCAGTTTGGTCCCAACAGCAGTACATTAGCATCTGAGGATAAGAAGTTTCTGCTTCTGCATCCTTGAGCAGATTCTGCTCCAGTATTATTGTCTCTAACAGAGCTAAATGAAGCAGTCTGTTGTCCTAGTGATCAAGTCTCTGACAGCACCTCTGGACTGTCCAGAGGTGCTGTTCTTCACTGTCTGAGGCATCCAGGATCAGCTGGGTTTGCTCATACTAATATTGGTCGTGTACAGTTCTGTTACTCCCTGTCATTTACCTTGTTCCTCTGTAGTGGAAGAGACAGCACTGCCATCTAGTGGTCAGGGCTTTGAACACAACACAAAATGATCAATAACACCATTAGACCTTAATTGATTCATTTACGTTTCAAAGAGGGGCGCCAAGAGCTGTCATAAGAAGCTGACAACTGATGATGAATTCTGTGACGTTTCAAACCTGGCCACTGATCTGGACCTGATGCCACAGGGGCTGTAAAGAGAGAGCAGAGAGCACGCAGCCTGAAATCTTCTCTCTGGGAAATGGAAGCAGAACTGCAGAGGCTGAGACAAGACATCTGGAGGAGCTGCAGGAAGGCTCAGCTGACACAGGAGTGGTGCTGGTGGTGCAGCATCGATGCACAAACAGGATCCATGTGGAAGAGTCATCAGAGGGAAACCTCACCACCTCAACATCTGGAGTCTGCAGAGCAACATCTGGAGAGGCGATGAGGTTTAAAACTGAACCCTGTAGCCACAACCAACAAAAGGTGTGTTTGGAGAAACAAGCAGCAGCATTTGATACAAACAACACTTCTGCAAACTGAGGGTGGAAACACTCTGCTTCGGTTGTACGAAAGCAGAACGACACAGGAAAACACCGGCCGAGGGAAGAATGGATTCCACCAAATATCGGCAGGTTCCTAATCCAGGTGTCCTGCAGTCAGTCAAGGAACACTTCCACCACCCGACCGTGATCCAAAGCAGACCTCGAATCCACCATGACCCACTTCAAGGAACAAAAGCTGGGTCGTAAAATGAAAAGTAACAGAGCATTAGCACGTGTTTGCCACAGCAGGAGAATCGCTCATTTCACTTCAGAAATCAACTCAAATAAGAGTCGTGTCGGGTGAAATTGCAAAATGTTTCAGAAATGACACAGATTTAGAAAGTGTGGCTGTTACCAGAGAGACCTGACAGGTTTATTGTCCAACTTCATATTGTGCCTTCGTAACAGCTCATTAATATGAGGCTTGGTGGTAAATAATAAACCCTGAATGTACCTTTTTATGTGTTTTTAATATTTCAATGTTGATGTGATAATGATGGAGACCGTCTCATCCTCTTGTTTTTGTCCAGCAAATGCACACAGACGTGGCCACGGGGCAGATCCACGGGGAGCTGCAGGACGGCGTCGCTGCTGTGGAGCAGCTCATCACAGAGCTGCAGGAGCTGAGCGCTAAGCTGCGTGACCAATCACAGTGACTGTCCTGAGGACACGCCCCCTCTCCCCAGCCAGAGACTCTGCAGTCTTCAAACTATAATCATGATGCTTTTGTACCTCTGTGTCCATATTGGAACGTAAACATGACTGTCAGACAACAAACAATAAAGTACGTGGACGTTTTAATGCTGCTGTGGAACCTGTCTGTCTGTCACACAGGAACAAGTCTTCAGGGACTCACAGGACCGGCTGCAGGTTGAGTCTGAATCCTCAACACGGTCTGAGCACTCACTCAATCTCTCTATTTCTCACTTTCTCTCTCACTCACTCATTTTCATTTCATTCATTAGTTTATTTGTAATGCGCCTGCATATTCATGAACATACAAACATTATAATTTGTTGTAAATATGCCAGATTTAGAAGTAACAATAGTGTTACAGTAAGACAAAGACAAAACAAATGATAAACATAATACAAATACAATTCACACAATCCAACAATAAATGCATTTATCCAACAATAAATTTCGTAAAATGCTATTTGAGATACACTAAAGTGCATCATCAGGTGTATTGTAAAATCCCTATAGATTACCTTTACTTGTTGGTGCGAGCTATTTTTAGAACGGCTGAGTGGAGCAGCAGGCTGCTCAGAGCTACGCTACGGAGGCTAATAGGATTTCTTGGTTTCCCTCATCAAACTCATCAAATACACAATCCAACAACTCCAAAACACTCTGGTGGACAAGTTGTGACCTGCACATTCACCACGCTATGAGATAATAATGGAACATTACGAGATGGAGTTGTTTTAGAGGTAAATATATCATGCGTGTTGCCTTCAGGGACAGTTTTTTTGCAAGCCGTCTCTGTATTTACCTCTAAAACGGCTCAGTTTTGTAACGTTCCATTATTATGACGAGGGCGGGGGCTGCTAACTCATGGTGCGTTCAAGGCAACCTGTAACTCGTGTTTTTCCGACCTGTGAAGTCATACCAGTTCGATCTGGTACGAGTTCACGGGTGGGAAGTTACGAGTGGCCGTTATAGTGACTTTCACAGGCAACAGGTCAGAAAAACACAAGTTATGGGTTGCCTGGAACGCTACAAAGTCGTAAGTCGGGACTTGAAGCCGTAATTTACGGTTTCAAAAGCCTGCCTGGAACGCAGCACTAGCCAAAATGATCGGATCGCTTACTTAGGCTTTAAGATTCAGGAACTGGTGCTTAAGATCGCGCACTCGAGCACTCACTCACCCACAAACTCATTCACTTAGGCCCTGTCCCATTTTAACCACTTCCACTCAATTTTGGCCCTAGCACTCCGTTTCGCACGTTCTCGTCTAAGGGTATGCTGGCCCAATTCTTTTAAAAGCAATGGGAAGTGCTTTTCAGCTTTTAAAAGCACCCCTTTAACCGAAGGAAGGCCAGGTGCAGATTTGGAGCGTGTGAGATGAAAAGCGGCGAAGGTTTTTTGTTTTCTGCATTTCTTCTTCATTGGTTCATCAAACAAAGAAAGGCCATGCTACAGGTAACACAACCACTGGAGCCTGCATTTTCCAACCCGAATGGGACTCGTACAATGTCACTACATAGTAAGTGGTGTCTCATCTCTACTTCTCACTTCATGGTCAAGGGGTATCTCCCTTTGAATGCCACTCAAAACCAAGTGCTAGTGTTAAAGGGGACATATTATGGAAATATCACTTTTTTTTTCTTTTTTTTTTTTAAACTTTATTTTTTCCAATCAATACAGAAATACAAAAACACAAGGGGGGATAAGCACTACCTAGTCACATAAAGATGCCATTTTGTCCATCTTAGAGCACACAGCTCTGATTTGAGTCTGAGGCTGTAGGTCAATTGTTCCATTGTTCGAATTTCTTCTACGATGTCCAGCCAGTGGCTCAGTCCAGGTGGGTCAGTTCTCAACCAACTCCTTGTAATGGCTTTCTTAGCTGCAAGTAATAGGATCTTGAACAGATATTTGTCTTCTTTACCTACTACATCTTCAGGTATCAGTCCTAAATATACATACCGAGGATCATTGGGAATATTATATCCAAAGATTTCACCCATGGTTCTTAAAACCCCCTCCCAAAATGACTGTATCTGCACACATGACCAAAATATGTGAGAATGGTTGGCGTTCAGTTGCCCACAATTTCTCCAGCAATATTGTTGTTGGCCTAATTGTTTATTTTTGATTTTAGGTGTAATAAAAAAACGTGTTAAATTTTTCCAACCAAACTCTCTCCATGTTCTAGAGCTTGTTGATGTGTGTTGGGTCTTAAACATGGACTGCCAATCATTCTCAGACAACTCAACATTGAATTCTCTTTCCCATTTCACTTTTATATACACTGTATTTCTTCCCTGTTGTTTCAATAAACCTTTATATAGTTTAGAGACAATTTTTGAGGGAGTTTTCTTAAATGCACCCGTCAACACCTCAATCACATCATTCCCTTTTGAGATTTTCTTAATTTCTGTTCATAAAAGTTCTTAATTGAGATATCTTCAAGTCTCCATTTTCCAACCAAACTCAAAGTTGTCCAAATGATTTGAAATGGTAATCTACAACCACTGTTATTCCTTTGTCTCTCCACTTTTCAAAGGTCTTGTCTAAAATTCCTGGTCTGAATGGGACTCATCAACAGTTTACAGTCTCCTGTTAACTTATATTGTCTCATCTCTACTTTTCACTTCATGGTCAAGGGGTATCTCCCTTTGGATGCCACTCAAAACCAAGTGCTAGTGTTAAAGGGGACATAATGGAAATATCACTTTTTAAAGGCTCTTTAACATACATTTAGGTGTTTGTCTTGCCTTCTGGCCCCCAAAATTTGAGAATTGACAAAACAAAATTTGTAATGCGATAAAAACAGATATAGCAACCTAGGCAAGAGATTCATCTACCTCTATTCTTGAGCTGAAATCCATTATTAAAGTTGACCACTGTGCCACATCTTTTTGAATTTTATCGTTCATTAGTTGTTTGTTTTGTAGATTCTGTAATTCCTGAGTTATTATCACTTGAATTTTATTGACTTAGCATTCCAATTTAATTTATATCTCTTCCTGATTTCTTTATTTGGCTTGTAGTTAAAGGTTAAAACCTGAGTTTTAGACATGTTTAATTTGTAGCCTGACAGTAATCCAAATTCTTCCATTATTTTTACTAATTTAATAAACGTTATATTTGGGTTTTGAAGGAAGGTGATTATATCGTCAGCAAATAGACCTATCCTGTGTTCATCACTTGCAATTGTTATTCCTATCAGCCCATCCTCTTGTCTAATCATTTGAGCCAGAGGCTCTATGAAAATCGCAAAGAGGGCAGGACTAGCACAGCAACCTTGTCGCGTCCCTCTATACAGTTTAAAGGTGTCTGACAGGTGGCCATTAATTTTAACTCTGGCTGATGGGTTTGTATACAATGCCTTTATACAATTAATGAATTTATCGTTGAAGCCCATCCTAGTACTTTATACAGAAAGTCCCAGTTGACCCACGCTTTTTCAGCGTCTAAGCTGATCAGCAGCGCTTGTGTGATGTTTATTGACATGGACGCCTGATGTTATCCTGTGTTTGGCGTCCCTTTACAAAACCTGTCTGGTCTTCGTGTATCAGGTCAGGCAGAAAACGCTCTAATCTTTTAGTAATTGAACAATTTATGGAAATTGGGATCAACTCACAGAACTCTTTATTTTTCCCCTCTTTGGGAATAACAGATATCACGGAAATATCACTTTTTAAAGGCTCTTTAACATACATTTAGGTGTTTGTCTTGCCTTCTGGCCCCCAAAATGAGAATTGACAAAACAAATCTGTAATGTAGGCTACAGACTCCCTAGGTTGAAATCCATGTGGTTTTTTGAGACATGCAGTTGTTTGTTTGCCATTACCCCTTCCTGGTACCAGTAGAAGAGGTGGGGCAAGCAGTGGTTCATTTTAGAGCTGACACCCCCAGTCAGATGTCAGATGTTTTGATCCTGTTTGCGGTTCTCATCTGGCCATCATCCTGGAAAGCTGCCTGATTTTGATCAGATTTTCCATGATTTTGATCGCGAAGCTTCAATTATCGAAATATGATAATCGGGACAGCGCTAGTTAATTAGCATTTAAAGGGACAGGCACTGAAACCATCCGTTCTGAGCAGGGCTGTTTTAAGAGGATGAAAAGAGCTGTGACGTTTGATCCTTGTGGTATTTTGACCAAAGCATGTCACAGACATGTCTGTAAGACACCTGGGAACTACTTTAATTGTGGCATAATATATCTCCTTTAAGGGAGGAGAAATGGGACTAGGCCTTCCTGATTCACACACTCGCTCAGAGCCTGTTGTACAGTAGTTGATAAGAACAGAGCAGTGTGAGATAGATACAGGCAGTGTTCATGGATGACATGGCTGTTATCAGGTGATGGACTGTATTATACTGGATGTTAATGGTTAATGGCCTCTGCATCATTCATCCATCACTCACTCGCTCTGCGGCGGTGACTCGTCTGCTGTGGTAAACCACATCAGAGTGGTGTTAGTAGTCATCAGCCACAGGATAAACACCAGTCAGCTTGTTCTGCCTCAGACTCACTCTCCCAGGATTCCTGTTTTTCCTAAGTGGGGAAGCTCTGACGCTGATGTGGCCACTCACCAACCTCTGATGACGTCACATAAAGGAGAGACAGCTTGTCATGTCGTGGATGATTCACCACCAGTTTATTCTGCAGGTCCCAGTACTACAGCCCTCACACTGCGTTCAATACTGATGAAGCTTCACCACATTAAGTCATCAACACTAACGCTCAGCATGAGCTGGAGGATTGACTGTACAATTACACAATAGCATGGAAAGATTTTAGCTCTGTGTTTTTCTACAGGTCTGAGCTGGATTGGTTTGGTTTGGTTTGGTTTGGCTCTGTGTTGTGTTGCTGGTGGCTCATCACCCTCTGTCTTCAGTAGCTAAAACATTGGATAGATTTCATTTCATTTCATTCAGTTTTTTTCTTGTTAATGAACAGAGTTGGTCTCTTTAGTTCGCATGATGGATACCTGGTATCCATCCCCGACATGAGAAATTGTTGGATGTTTTATGGTGTGTCTTCTTGGACAAAGAAAAGTGGTATCCATTCACAACCATTATGGACAAATACTGCTGCGCGGAGCCCCCTGTAAGTCTGAGAAGGCACAGCTCTTAGTCGACATGAGCGTGAGTAGATAATGAGTGAAATTTGAATTTTGGGTGAACTATCCCTTTAAAACTTTATCCTAAAAGTTCCTAAAAAGCAATCTATATGGTTATGAGATCTGTAACTAAAAGTTAACTTTGCTCAATGAAAATGTTAAGTGAATTGAAATTATGAGCCTGTTTCTGTGGGATCTATTTGCTGAGACCTGCTCTCTTGTTATCTGTCTGGGGGAAAAGTTAAATATTCAAAGTCTTTTTAAAACTATTTTCACAATTTGCCATAAGTATCAGAAGGAAAAGAAAAAAGACAGGACCGATAGTTCTGACAGTTAGCTTCACTCAGTGACTAAACAGCTTTGTGTGCTTTCTCTTCTCCGGTGGACCAGGACGACCCAGAGAGTGAACTCTCTGCCTTCATTTTCACACTTTGCATCATCTGTGATTACACATCGAGACTGCAGCCAGGTCTTTCCCCACAAGTTTGGCGAAAGGCTCCTCGCCTCCACCCTCTTACCCAGGCTGCCTGTGGCCTCTGTTTACCATCCACCCGTCCAAAATCCAGCGGCCCACCACCACCCACATCTGCCTCACACAAACAAACACACACTACTTTCCATCCTGCCGTCTGCTGATTTAAATGTGTGAAAATCTCTCGATCACTGATCAGACGTAGACGTCAGTGTTGTGGTGAAATGGAACTCATGTGGATCCAATTAATCCCTCAGCCACTCAGTGCCATGTGGTGGAAAACAGATCCAAGTTGCAGAAATGCGCCAACGAGAAGCTGATTTGTTGTGTTGTGGCAGCAGAGGCAGAATGAGAGGAGGCTGACGGTGTTGGAGAGATGTAGTCAGGATGTTAATGTTCAACTTTACAGGTGGATGTAAACCTTTATTATGTGATAGAGGCAGGGCCGTTGTATAGGGGAGAAAGGTGATGATAATTCTAGGGGCCCAGCGCCCAGTGGGGCCCACAAAAAACCCCAGTCTAATTATTCTGCATAAGACCCCGACTAATACTCATAGCAATGCTGCATTAGTGTCAAAACACAGTAGGCTAAATAAAAAATGATAATACATAGGCGTAGTCTAAGAAAAAAAAACTGGAAAAGTTAGGGGGTAGTGGCCCACTTTAGTATTCTTTAAGGGGGTCCAGAATTCCTAGCAACGGCCCTGGATAGAGGATATGGCATCACTGACCATGAAATATGCAGTTACCATTATTAAAACCACAGATTCTGCTTTGAGAATTAAAGGGACAACGCGGAGTTTTGGAAAAGCAAAGTGTTTTCACACTACATTTATGAGCCTCCGCACGCATCGTAGAATTCCTCGACCGGCGCAAGACGGACTCATGTTTTCATTCATCAAGAATTAAAGTCAGAGGTTCAAAGAGGTTCAGTTACCGTCATAGTTCCGACCATAAACGGCGATTCGGCGGCGTTATTCTCATGAGCGTCCGCGAAACTGAAAGTAAGGAAACGCTGGTCGGCTCTCCCAGCATTTCCACCACTAATAATAACAAAATAACGATAGAGACAAAACGATATATTTATTGAAAATGGGCTCATTAACAAGTGTGGGTAACGTAGATTCATCCACATTAACATGAGACTTTTTTATAACCAAACAGAAACTCCTCTTTGGCCCTTTAAAGGAAATATTAGTAATGTAAGATCACAATTCAACAACATACAGAACAGGTCTCGTTGTTTTTAGACATGTTGATGTGGAAAAGACATTTAATTTCATTAGTCTGTGATGATTGTTTTCTTATTGTTTCCTCTAATGGTGAATCTTCACTGAACTGAGGCGGAGGGATATGTCACAGTCCCCACATGTTGGGGACAATAAATAGCACATGGTACATCCAGCTACCAGAATGCAAATACTGGCTTGTACCACATAGTTCCTGCTGCTATGAGATACTTTCCCATGCTCCTCAGCTCGCTGCTCATACCCGAAAAGAAAAAAAACCACCTAACCCGTGTCCCCTCAGGGGTTCTGTAAAGCTGGAGCTCAGAGTTTCCCCACTGAAAACAGAAGCTTCTCAAAACAAGGTCGCTCCTCCTCATCCTGAGGCTCAGCTATTATTTAACTGGTATCATGTGAAGTTAAAGTTATATTTACAATATATTTTCTACAAACTAAAGGAAGCGCTGTGACTTGTTTCATCCACCATCAGCTCCTAGAAGGCCCACAAAGTCACAAATAGTTGACCCCCACATTGTCACTATAATTTGCATCTTGTATAAAACTATCGATTAGTGCATGTCATCCGTTATCAATATGGACGTAATCATTCAGTAGTGATATGCATTGTTCAGCAGTGTTTCATTTCCTCCTGTCCTCCCTCGTTCTCATGCTGTTCTGTTTCACTTCCAGTGTTTCTGACTCACAGTCTCAGGACTGTACTCTGAGTCAGGATACTGTTTGTGTGCACGTAAGGAGTTCAAACCCCCCAAAAATGTGTGAGCTGGATTTCAGACATACATCTGGACTTACATCACTGCACCTGAGTGATCGCTACGTGCATGGAGCCTGTCCAGAACAGATGTGTGTCTGCTGATGTTCACTTTCCCTCCTTGGAACATGTTGTTTACTGCAGGAGACGAGAGCTGGATTAAGTCTGCTGCAAATGTCTGGGCTGTAACTATACTGTCTATAAAACACACACACAGTGATATTCCCATAGCTGTGAGGACACTGCATTTTAAACTTTTAAACTAAACTTCAGGAATAACTACAGTACTGGTTTGTTGCCTTATCTAAGATGAATCTCTTTTATAATACAGTTTGATTGTCCCTGTCCACACCAAGGTCGAGACCCTGCTCCTGACCTCTGGGAAATGTTCTGCCTTCTGAGTATCTTCTATTCTTTCTACTTCCTGTTTTATTTTGTAATCTCTTCCTTTTTTTGTTATACTTCCTGTTCTCCACTGCTTTCGCATCTGTCTTGTGTGGTGTCGGAGGTGGAGGTTCATTTCCTGGGCCTCTGTGTGGAGTGTTCCTGTTCACCCAGGGCCTAAATGGCTTCTTCCTCCCACAGTCTGAGCACATTGGGTTAACTGGTGACTCTAAACTGCCAGTGGAAAGTGAGTGTGTGAGTTTGTTCCTCAGTCCTGTGGTCCCACTTGTTCTGTGACCCTGCACAGATAAGTGGCCGATGGATGGATGTCTGTCTGTCCCCTCCCTGCGTCCTTTTATCATTGTCTTTTATGTTGTTTTTACTCTCAGTGCTACCGTTCCCACCATGCCATCATGTTCTCCAACAGTTTGGACTTTTTTTCTTTTTTTTTTAATTGTTACTACCTACAGAATTGTGAGATTGAAGTCAGCTTCTTTAGAAAAAAGAAATACATTGGAGCGATTTAATAATTTGAAGAATTGCATTACTTCAATTAAAAAACAAAAAACAAATGTGCCCCTAATGTAAATGGTCTTTAGAGAGTCAGATTTCTGAGTTATTTCTCAAAATCCTGAGATCAGCATAAAAAATTCTACAAAAAAGTAAACTCAAACCCCATATGTCCCTAATCCTCTCCCATAGTTTAGCACCTATGTAAATTTCTGCTGCACTTCAGTGAGTCAGGTAAAGCAGTGCAGAGGAGTTGGTGGTATATCAAGTTGATATATTTACTTGACTAATTTTGTTGTCATTGTTTATTTGTCTCTTTGTTTATTTATTTTATATTTTTCAAAAGTATTTAATTTACATTTATTGTACCATTTTACATATATGTACTGTCAAAACACTCTGGTTCTTGTTTTTTAGCAAACAACACAAAACAAACCAGGTGTTAGCATTATTTGTGAGTAATTAATGGCAAGTGAGGAGTGAGTGAGGACGCTTCAACGTTGTCTTCTACGGCCTTTTTTTTTTGTCATACTACCACTGGGAGGAGCCAAAGACGACGTTTGGAGAAAGTGACTTTAAGTCGTGTTTTTACCGCCTATTTCGCACTTTTATCATTACATTGTCTTTTTCTTATTGTTGATATGTGTCTTATTTAATTGTGTTTGTCTGTGTCAACTTTGGTCCTAGAGTGAGTTATTGTTGCAGTGTAGCTACTGTATCTGCACAAAGAAATCCAACCAGTTTCGTCGACATGGTGAGAATGTTTTCAACATTAGCTCTGCAACAGTCTGACTGATGGGAGTTTAACAGCAGTCTGTTGGACCTCTAACATCCTGAGATCATCAGCATCTCAGTTCCGTGCTTAAAGCAGGAGCAGCCCACGGAGCCCAGGCAGAGAAAATGTGATTATTCTCTCATGGTTAATTACATTTGGAAAAATAGTCAGTCGCATGTAATTAAGAGCCATGAAAATAGTGGTTTGATATTAAGTTACTTGAGACACTCTGGGCTCATATGGGCCAGTGCAGTGCTTCTTTGCAGCTTTGTGAGTGGACACTGAGACAAACAGGCAGCAACTTTATACGTCCACTGGGTTTCACAAACTAGCTAACTAAGCTCTGCAGGCTCAGAGGAAATGTAAACCAGATTGTAAACAATAATACAGCGATGAACTATTTTCTAAATAAAGATAGTGAAGTAATGGCATCCTGGCCAGACAGCCCCCCACCCCCCAACCCCTCTGTGTGTGATGTAATGTGAGTTTCTCTGGTCTCTGTTTCTGCAGCCAGCCTAGCTGTGTGTACATGTTGGTGCATGTGAGTCCCTCCTGTCAAACCTACGGCTCTCCCCACGATCACAGAGACACAGGCCCCCGCCCGCAGGTGAGATGGCTCAGTGCAGTGTTCAGGTGAGGGACCTTCAGAGTCCTCTGGGTTTTTTTTTATCAGCTACAGACATGACAATGATGCGTTCAAGACAACTATACCAGTTGAAAACTCCTCTTTCTGACTTCAAAGTATGTGCACCACGCCACAATAACTGAAAACATGGTGGACCGGCTTCATGTAAAGCATTCATTTACATACATTTACATTACATCATGACAAAAATAATAATAGTAAAGAAGAAGCATTTTTAAAATAATTCAACATTTAAGTTCAAAGAGAAATAACATAAATTCCACAGGTAATCTGTAATCATAAGTAAACATTGCATAGTGTTTCAATGTATTTTGGCATTTGAAATGCATTTTAATGTTTCAATGTTTTACCATTGACATTGTGGTTCTGAGCAGGTGCAGATGGTTGCGTGACGTCAGAGAACTGATTCTCTGGGACGTCGGGGTAGATTTTTTTTCTCTGGCTTTCCAGAATGGGAGCTACAACATGAGGTGGCGTGCGATCACACTTTTTCAAGTAAAGTCAGAAAAATCAGAGTTCCATGTTGTCGTCCTATCTGGAAAATTCAGTTTTAACTTTTTAGGTGAATAAATGTGATTAACTTCACATTTATTCAATCACCATGTGGCCTTCTGGTTGATTGCACTCAACCATGAGCCTAAAACAACCTCCAATGCTCTGTCAAATCTCTTGGTTTGCATTGTCGACATTTTAAACTAACCTTTTAGTGATTGCGGTTGACTTGGTGATAATCTGCCATAGTCATACTACTCTACCAGGGCAGGCCCCCACTGCAGCATTTGGCTCATTTTTGGTTAATTATTTGATTTCAGTCATAGATCTCAGCTTCGCCACAAACAATTACTATATTTATTTATTTTTATCTAATTAGGTGTGATGGGGGCAGTGCATGGCGCAGTGGCTAAAGCAGCCGGCCCATGTAGATGCTACAGTCCTCCCCGCAGGCGGCCTGGTTTGAATCCCGCGGCATGTCATTCCCCCTCTCTCTGCCTCCCCATTTCCTGTCTGTCTCTACTGTGTAGGCCTACAATCAATTAAAAAGCAAATAATATATATATATATAATTAGTTGTTATGCATTTTATATAAGCTGCTGCATTACCATAGAAACGCTGTAGGAGACATCAGACAGGCTACACCTCTGGTGCAGAGAGAAACAAGAAAAGGGACAACAGGGGTGGAGAATAAACAACATGATAAGTGTGTTCTCATGACCAATTATAGTAACTAGTTTTATCATTAACATTCACTCCCCTGCTTCAGCCCAGTGCAGGTATGCTTAGCAAACAACACTGGCCAGTAAAAATACAACACTAACCTGATTCCCCACATTACAATCTTGTCATTTCTCTCATCCAGTAAGGTGGACTTAGGTTGTTTATGATGTTAAATCATAGAGGAGCAGCCTCATGAAGCCATTCATCTCTCATCCTACAAGTTACACTTAAAAGTTATAGCGTCAGCCTTTTCATCACTGCTTCAGCAATTGCGTTCAGCATTCAGCATTCACTTGCATTTTCCCCCAGAAAATGCTCTTTCTAGTTTGTCTTAGTTTTTCTTAGCTCCCAGTAATGCATCTATTACTTTTCCACAGGACATTCACGTTGGCACCAGTACTGCATGGTGCAAGACCAGGCAGTTGTGCTGGAAGGGGACATCATGCTGCATCGTGCCATTCCTGACAGAGATCTATGCTGTCTTGGTGTAACTCTTTGGCCTTTCACAGTATATGCCCTCAACACTGATCATCCAAAACAGATGAGGTGCAATTCAGACCATCTTTTACAAGGTTGGTGTCTCTCTCTTTCTACCACATTGTGTTCTATGGAACTAGGTCTGTGAATTACAGTATCTTGAGTAACCAGCCAATGATTTCAGGGGAGACATTAGCGAAAAGAGAAACAGTTTTTATTTTATTTTTTGGTGAACTTTTTGGCTGAGTTTGGTTGAGGCCCATTATGCTCTATAACTCCGTTCAGACAGAAAAAAAAACGTATTTGAGCATTTTCATGATATTATAATATGACAAAACATGTATTTTGTATTTGAGGTGCTTGACCCATCTACTGCTAAACTGAATCGATACTTCATATAACGTTCAGCTGTAGTCTTTATTTCATTATTTCCCATCTATTAAGCAATTTTTCTAAATAAAATCACAGCTACATACATTTTCCTTGATGTAATAAGGTAAAATGTGTGTGTATTCAATAAGAATATTTTTGTTTGGTTAATCTAGGAATACATGGCATCGAAGGAAATAATTGTATGTTTATTCAACAGGATATTCATGTGGTGAATTAGAAATACTTGGCATTGAAGCAAAAATGTCTTTTTCGCCTCACAGGATTATTCTAATTTGGTGAAGAAGATCCAAGTTGGCAGAACTCTTGGCAGAACTTGTAAACCTTAGTCAAGAAACAACAGTAAGCAACAGCTCAATAAACTGAAAAATCTCTTGCATCATGTTGCCTTGATATTTTATGTTTTCTTAAGATTTTCTTTTATATAGTGTATATTTCCAGAAAACAATATGATATAAATCATCTGTCATTTTTTGTTTTACTGTCGTCTCCAGTTTTTTTTTCCAATACCAGATGAGCTGCTTTCATACTTTCCACTCCCTTGTTTTAATCATCTTATTGCAGAATCTATCTCTGTACTTATTAAGAAATACTAATAGTTTGATATGTAGGCTTATGTTGAAAGGCTGGTCAGCCTTTATCCTGCCTGCAGACTTTGCATGGTAACAATGTAGATTTGTTGTTTTTTGACAGCAAAACAGATTATACTTAGGTACCTGGACATTTGCATCAATAAATGTACTTCATTCAGGAACACTCTCGTCATGATTATTGCAACAAATGGAATACAGTTCGGCTTGGCGCTGAAGCTCCACTCTGGGAGCTCCCTGGATGGACAAGCGCATGCTATGTCGCTCCAGGGAGACAAGTGGAATGAAAGCACTAAGAAGATATGGAGCCATTTCAGAGCCTGAGACACTGAGAAGGTGGAGGCTGGGGTGAAGGAGGCAAGCTTTTACAGGCAGCAGTGCGCAGCGGTCTGAGTGGTAGGCTATAGAGGGGAGATCAGTGTGACAGTCTACATTTAAATAGAGCGCCTATATGGTAGGAGAATGAATGTGATTGGATATAGACTAATTGCTGGCTGTCAGCTGACTACAGCTGGGCCTAGCGACTTCCGTGTCCGGCATGAATTTACGCAAGCTCCATTTTTGAAACATTTAGAAGCTGTCAAAACTCTTGTAGTTTTGAAAGGCCCATAAATAAACTGTACTCTAAGCTTCGACATATTTCTTAAATAATTTGAATCAAATGTAAAGGTAGTAATCATGATTTTCCCTGCAGTTATAAAATGTCTCCTCTTTCCCACACAGCCTGGGACCATGTGTAGTTCTGACAAATGAAAGCAAAATATGATGATGAAAATAATACGTTTTTTCTCAATTGCCATTAGACACATTTCTGCATTTACACGTAGCACCTGTACAGTAGCCTACAAAAACAAACAGAAATCTTGTGCAGCACTAAGTTTTTTTTCCCTCAAGCCGTCCATTATCTAATGGCACTGACCATGCACTTTGAAATAGCACTACATTCTTATGTACAAATATATTCTTATGTGCAATAACCCCCCCCATATCTAATATATTTGTGTTGTAAATGTTTTTATTTATTTACTTTACACAGAGCTGACTGACAACATTTCACTACATTTTATGTATGTGACGAATAAACTCTGAACTGAACTGAACAAGTATAGAAATGAGAAGTGCACACAGTAACTCAGCCACAGCATCATTTCTCTGTACTAGATCAGGCCACAGGACTTCACCCTGTACTGGCTTATACATGTTCCTTCCCATCGTTAGCCACTGTGATCAATTTTGAGTTGTTGTGTTCAACCGGTGAAACTTGTGCTTTAGTTGTGTTTGACTTTTGACACCTGTGCTCACCATTATCCAACACAGGTGCATCACAGTGAAAATCTGTTGGTAAGTTGTGTCTAAACAGGGGAAAGTGCTGATGGTTTTGCCAAAAGAGCGACTGATTCAATCAGTGAGTTCTAGGCAACTGAGCATTTGGTTCAGACAACAGTGTTTGAATTTCTAGATCACGTGGCACAGACATGACAATCAGTGTGAAACAGCAGTCTGGGACGAACGAGTGATTTTATGAAGATTTATTAAAGTTATTATAGAAGTTGGGAGAACCTGAAAAAGAGGAGTGGTGGTGTTTTTTTCTGTTATGTTTCTAAATGAAACCAGTTGGCAAACCGGAGCACCCGGAGAAAACCTGTAAGTAAGGTGTGTGTGTGTGTGTGTGTGTGTGTGTGTGTGTGTGTGTGTGTGTGTGTGTGTGTGTGTGTGTGTGTGTGTGTGTGCGCGTGCATGTGTTTTTTTTTGTGTTATGTTTCTAAATGAAACTAGTTGGCAAACCAGAGCACCCGGAGAAAACCTGTAAGTAGGGTGTGTGTGTGTGTGTGTGTGTGTGTGTGTGTGTGTGTGTGTGTGTGTGTGTGCGTGCGTGCGTGCGGGCGTGTGCGTGCGCGTGTGTGTGTGCGTGCGTTTTTTTTTGTGTTATGTTTCTAAATGAAACTAGTTGGCAAACCAGAGCACCTGGAGAAAACCTGTAAGTAATGTGTGTGTTTGTGTGTGTGTGTGTGTGTGTTAGTGTGTAAGTGTGTGTTTACCTGTGTCTATGGTCATGGTCTAGGTGTGTTCATCCCAAGCAGGCGATGATGCCTCTTCTAACAGAGGAGAAGAACCTGCGGACCCGACCGGGTAGTGGTAGTTGTTGTTGTTGTTGTTGTTGTTGTTGTTGTTGTTGTTGTTGTGGCAGGTGTCTCACGATGGCGGAGGTGAGGAGCTGCTCTAGTCTTGGTTCCTGGAGCCTCATGGAGAACAGCATCAGCTCTGGGCAGATAAAGCTCTTACACAGGTCCTTGTAAATGACCTGGTCAAGGTAAGTCAGAGCTTCTGGGTTGGTTTGAAACTCAGTGCCTTGGACCGCAGCCCACACCTTTGTTAACAGGCGTCGAGAGATGTATGCTGAGTCGCTAGGATTGATTTTTGTCTGTGTGAATACCCGACTGACGAACTTGTCCACGACAATCTTGATGTACATTTTGGGATGGTTTGATGGTGATGGCGGCTCACAAAATGACATACCAATGGATGGTCCTGATACCAGAGTGTGCATCACCCTGTGGCTGTGGTCCATGGCCTGAGTGTTCACCCACCAGTTGACCACCTCTAGAAAGAAAGTCACTCTCCTCTGGAGCTCCATGTATAGCTCAGCTTCTGTCAGAGGCGCCGATGATGCTTTCTCTCTTATCAGTGCTACCATATACTCTGGTAACCTGGTGTCTGTCAAGTGGCTGTACAGCAGATCAGTCAGTTTTTGGACTATTTGAGGTGTTGACGGCCTATTGCTTTCCTGAGGAGAACCAGACTTGTATTCAGTCGATTCTTGTTCAGCCTGTTCAATGTCTTCAGCAAAAAGCAGAGCATCCACACTGGCCATGAGGGACCGGACGGACTGTCTGCTCTTAGCTTTGGACTTCAGATGGAATTTTGCCCTAATATTTGCCATAACCCGACAAATGCATGCGTGGAGAAACGTCTTGGTAAAAATGTGTCCAATCTTTGCCTTCACTTTTTGGGGTTCGGGGCTTGGAGTTTTACATTTTGTCTCTGTCAGGCTTGCTGATCTCAACTGATCAATTTCATCAGCCACGATACAAATCTCCAGAGAAGATTCAGAGTACACCTCCTCCCGCTCGGAGCTAGAAGTGTCATCCAGAAAAGGTTTAATGAGTGCCTTCACTTCTTCGCTGATTTTCTCCTGAACCGATTTCACGCTGTCTTGTTGGTCCTCGCCTTGGTCCTGGTCTTGGTCCTGGTCCTGGTCCTGGTCCTGGTACTGGTCCTGGTCCTGGTCCTGGTCCTGGTCCTGGTCCTGGTACTGGTCCTGGTCCTGGTCTTCTTTTTCCAGCATTGGTGAGGCTGTCTTGGTTTTTCGTGATCGTGGTCTTGGTCTTGGTATGTGCATCTTTGCCACAAAAGTCTTTAACATTTCGCAGGCATGATTGACCATCTGGTTGAGTCTTTCAGGGGCAATGCAGCAAACTGGCGGCCGTGGCTCGGAGCCTCCAGAGGCGGAGCCCAGACTTCGTGCCACTTCCTCCACCAGCAGCTCTGTCAGTTGCTCTGAGCTGGTGCATTTCACGGGGTCTGTAACGTTAAGAACCTGGACAAAACTGCATCGGATTGCATCGCCGATACTGGACTGAATATTGTCCGGGTGTACTGATTGGTCCTGAAGAGCCTTCAACACCGCTGCAGATATTATTGCTGCAAGTTCCACCAGAAGTTCTGCCACCATAATTTTAGTGGCCTCGTCGGGGTTACCAGACTTTAATGACGCCCATTGCTCCGGTGTCATCCTTCCGAAAAAAGTCTCAACTTGTGGGCGAAGAGTTTCTGTTGAGATCGGTGACATCCTTCTTCTGTGCATGTTGACCGTTTGTGTTTTACAAACTCGTTTATCAAACTTTTTGATTTAGTTTTGACGCACGAGTCTATGTAAGTTTATCACTTACTGAAATGAAGACTGAATGTGTACGGGAAGATATAGTAAGCTACTAATCAGACACCTCACTTGCACAGCCAACAAATTCCAGTAGATAAAAGGCAATGAAGTGAAGGCTATATATACAGTCTACATGACGTCATAAATTGTGTCATCATCAGATCAAAGGAATTCCGTTACTTCAAAGCCTTGAACTGGATGACGTCATTTATTGCGTCATTCATACATTCCACTGAGCTCCGACAGCTCCGACATCAAAGGCGAGTGTACCTTAGCAACCGTTACTAGGCACGCCTCTGCCAGTGTTGTGGCGTTAGCGCCGCATTAGCATATCATGCTAACTGTACCTCGCTGGACTTGCTCGAAATGTGTCACATTTCAGAGCCTTCTCAGCTGGTGAGGATACAGCAGGTGAGTTTTCAGCAAACTCATCTACCAATATATTTAGATGGGTAAACCTTGCCTATAGTTAGACTGACAGAATGTAAGATTCAGAATAGGATGTGTAAATCTCAAAACATGTGTAAATGTCCGAATTAATACAACTTAGTTGTAGGCTATTTTTGTTTATTTATTTAGTTTTCTAACATAATTCAGTTGTAGATAATGTTACCATAATTTGTAAGCTAATTGTATTCATTTCTAAAAGATACTGTTTATGTTGAGTTATTTGATTTTATCTGCAGTTATGTACATCATGAACCAGCCATTAAAGTGCTGGTAATGCATCAAAATTTAGGCTAAATATCTTCAATGTTTTGATGACTTGTGTGATGCCTTTATGTCAATTGTGCACTTGCAGTACTCGAGTCCAACAGCAGAGTGAGCAGCATCTGGTCTGCTGAGTAAGAGGACAAAAAGAGCTTGACCAATCTTTGCGCTGGGTTCAGTCATCCAGATGTCAGTGATGACAGACTGATAGATGTCAATCATCTTCAACACAGTGACAGAAACAGGTTAATTCGCCTGGTTCCTGCTCCTGCTCCTCACTGACTGGCTGCTACCTCAGGTGAGGGTGGAACTCCTCTGCACAGGTAAACAGGATGTGGTGGATGTGATTGACTGTGAATTATGTAATGTTGATGCAGACCTGTCAGTCAAATCTGCTCAAATATTTGAAGGTGGTAACATTTATCCTATACGTAACTTTGAGGCTAGCAGATTTATGTGAAATTATGCAGTCCTTTTTTGCAGATTGTTAAACAGGATTTTTCATAGGGCTTTTGTGTTGCATATTGCCAAATGCATGACACAAATTATGCACATTTTAAACAGCAGTTGGGGAGATTATTTTTTTATTTTTATTTTTTACTGTTTTTCCACTTTCCCTTTTTCCTCAGAAACAAAAGCCTCGGGAGAGATTTTTATGTGTTAAGTTTCAGTGTTTGGCTGTCCTGGCTTAATTGTTCACCATCACACAACATAACCATGACCTCAGTCATTCAGGAATTGAGTGAAACAAAGAGAGTAAACAAAGGGGGGCTAGGGCGGGGGGGCTTTTCCAGCGTTTATCAGAGGTGGTCCACAGTCTTAGGGTTCAAAAATTGCTGTGTTGAATTATATGCTATTGTTGTATGTTCTAATATATCTTAGTGTAAATTATAGATAAGAGAAACATGGTCAAAGCAGTGTGGAGAGCAAGGTGCTTAACACTTGGGTTCAACTCATGGGCATTACTCCTGGGTGGAATATGCATGTTCTCCCTCTCTGTGTCTGTGGGGACTCCCTGTGGGTTCCTTGGCTTCCTCCCACAGTCCAAAGACATTTTACACTACATTGACTGGCACCTCGTAGGGGTGAACGTGAGTGTGTGAGGTCGTTTGTCTCTAAATGTCACCCCTGACATGACTGGTGACGTGTTCAAGTCAAAAACCAGGGTGATGTCAGACAGTTCAAACACGCCCACAAACAGCTGACTGTTTCTACATGTATATGACCTTTCATACTCTAGTGAATACACTGAACACCATGATGACCATCTGCGTAATATTTTTCTAGATCCCATTTTGTTCTCAAATGCTAGGTAGAATAGTGCACGCACATCCAGTATGCAGAACAAAAAGCAAAGTGAGAACAAATTTAGAATAAAAGAGGAAATAGAGAGAAAAACAAAATGAGACACAATATAAGTTTGTTCCTTCGTCTGTAACAAGTTGAAGGAGAAAAATTGGAAACAAAATCACAAAAGAATTATCATACATTTTTGAAAAGGAATGAGAAGACGCTTTGCTTCTTGAACCTCACCCTTTTCTACAAATCATGGATACATCACTTGTCCCTTGTGTTTGTGGCGTTATGTTATGATGTGTATATTTGTGTAGTCTTATCTGTCATAAACAAGAGATTATGGGTTACGGGGCATGTTTGTGTTGCTGTGCCACCGAGACGAGAGCTACGACACCGGGTCAGAGGCTCTGATCTTACAAGGTTGGTTTTCAGCCAAGAGACATTAGGTGGAAGGCAGAGAGCCTCCATTCTCTCTGGAACAAACATAGACTGTAAAAAATATGGACGTAGCATCCGTGACGTCACCCATTGGTTTTGGGGAGTCGTCTTTGTGACTTAAATATGGCGGCCTGAACAGCGCCATGTTGGATTGGCTGGCCGAGAACCCGCCCACTGTCAACGGACCCCTCCGGACCTGTCACTCAATGTTTCCGCACCCTAATTGGCAAGAATTTTAAACCTAATAATAGTAAAACGGTAGATTTAAAAAAAAATTCACCCCTCCAGAAACTATTGATTGAGACCAAAAAACGTTTTGACACCAGGCTTTGATCATGTTTATTGAAGATGCAAATTTGGCAATTTTAATATGGGGGTCTATGGTGACATGTTGCTTTCTGACACCAGCTCCCAGTGACAGCTGAGGGGATTGCAGTTTTTCGAACACGGAAATGAGCTTCACTTCCGACAACTGCCCCTTTGGGAACAACTTACAAGTCTTTGATTTAACCAGCACTATTGCTCCAAAGCTGTTTAATTAAGGTAAAAATGTAGCATAGTTAAGATAAAAATCCTGCATTGTTCCTCTTTAACTCTCCACCCACTGACAGGTGCCACTGTAATGAGGTCATTAGTGTTATTCACTTCACCTGTTAGTGGTCGTTATGGCTGACCAATGTATGATTGTATTCAGATGGAAATGACCATGTCCAAAGTGAAGTTGTATGGAAACTTGTGAACGAAGCTTAACAGTGTTATGATTCTGAAATATTTTCCCAGGGTTGGCAGCTGTGGAAGTGCATGATGGGAGCAAGAGGAGTGGGTGTTTGAGAACAGAATACTGAGCATGCCACAGTGTTTCTTTGTGGCAGCTCATTAATTTCTGAAGTAAAAACAAATTTGGACTCCTAAAGACAACATTAAAGAGGATATCTGAACTTTTTTGTTGTTGACATTTATTAAACAGAGCATGTAAAAGGAATGAAAGCAATGTTTGATATCTTAAGACAACATAGGGACACCATTAATTACGCTGAGATAATGAGGTGGTGGAGTTGTGAACATGAGAACGGTTTAATGTCTGGAGATAAGAGGATGTTGTGATAATAGATGGACGTCTGCGCTCCCCCACCTGCTGAGCTCTGATCTCACCCACACACTGCTCCCATGGCTGCTTATGTATTGTATAGTTTGCTCATTTAAAGGGATAGTTCAACATTTGGGCAAAATTCCCTATTGCCATAGTCTCTATAGTCATAGGAGTGAGTTAATTACCTTTAATTATGCATGTGCATGTTGTTTTGAGATCAGCGGGGCAGAGGCGTGAGCTGCTCAGTGAACACAGTGGAGGTGAACAGTGCATGTCTCCTATCCTTCATCAAATAGCTACACAATCCAACAACTCCAAAACGCTCTCGTTGACAAGTTGTGACCTGCAAATTCACCATGAAATAATAACGTGTAATTATGTAACAAATACACATGATGCAAATACTCGGAACTACTTGCGCTTTTGAAATCACTCCGCCCGTGTCTGGAATGTAGTTCCTGCCACGACTGCGGAAGAATACCAAGTGAGTTGGTTAGTTCCATAGCTTTTTTCGTTAAGTCGATGGACTGAAATAAAAGTGTATCCTACATACACTTTAATCGTATTATTTTGTGAAGTAGTGCCCACTTCTTGAGTCAGGTAACAGCGCATTTTATTGTCAGTGACGGTAACGGCGTTATAACTGGGAAACGTAACTTTTTTGAAAACTCGTTACTGAAAAAAGTAGCGCCGTCAGTAACGCCGTTATTTCATAAAGCTGTTATTCCCATTACTGGTATCAAGTAACAGAGACCTGACTGGAGAATGTGTGTGGGATGTGTGGGTGTAGGGGTGGGTCAGTCTGTGAGTCTGTGCGTGGGTGGGGGCTTCGGTATGGGTCCCCTCTCACCCTTGGGCCCCAAGAAGCTCTGCAGCGAACGTTTCTCGGGGTTGGTGTGCACTGTGCAGGCTCCCCCCCTCCTCCTCCTGACGTCACGTCTGGAGGCTGGCTGCTCGTGCTGCTGACACCGTTCACCTCCAACAGAGAAACTTTCCTGGAGTTCTCAGGCTGCTCTGACTGCGGGACCAAGGCAATTACGACCCGGAGGAAGCGGCAGCGGCTCGGAGACCAGTCCAGGCTTCAGGAGGACAGAGAGCGGGGCTCAGGAGCACTTTGACGTGACGTGACCTATTTTATTTGAAACTTTAGTGAAGCCAGTTTTTTTTTCTTCCCCCTCTGGGTAACGTTCGCTGATTTGGTGTGTTCCCACACCGGGGCTGGAGGTCGGCACCTACAGAAATATGCTCAGGAATACAACCGTTTTTGTTCCTTTGAGAAAGTGAAAGGGTTTTTTACGGAACCGAATTGAACCCTTCCAAACTTTTTCCTGCTTTTCGGGGTCGACATGGCTTGGATTAAATGGGGCCTTTTATTTTCCTTCGGTGTGTTACTGTCCCCGGTGTGTGTGTCAGCGGAGCAGCAGCAGCAGCAGGGCCACAGCGGCTTCAGGAGACTGTACGTGGTCCAGCCGGGGCCGGGGCCAGGTTCGGCCGGAGCGGACGGCGGGGTGCGGGTCAGCTCCATCTCGACACGGAGCGGCGCGGCGGGGCGCCCGCACACGTATAACGTGGAGCTCACCGCCAACTTCGGCGGCCAGGTCCGGACTCGCAGGATGGGGAACCAAGCGGCTCCGGTTCCAGTGTACAGTCAGCAGCAGCAGCAGCAGCAGCAGCAGCAACAGCAGCAGGTCGTCCGGCACAGCACAGCGGAGCAGAGCCAGCACAAGCAGCTCCTCAAACTGTCCGGGTAAGAGAGCGTGTGGATGAGAGTCAGAGTCAGGAATGTGAGCTGCTGGGGAAATGAAATTGACCTTAATGACTTCCTGTCAGCTTTTATCACAGACCGACACCTTCTGGGACCAAACGTGTACAATCTGTTCATTTGATGTTTTTAATTCTCAGTTTATCATATATCCATGATTCCCTCTATTGCAAGGTGTATAGAATAGGAAATTAGCATATGCCTACACTCAGATTTGGTCCCATTGACTCCCATTATAACCACACAGTTTTTATACTGTAATCCTGACATTATAATGCTTTCCCCATTGATTGCTACTAAATCTAAGCTTCTAGCTTCAAATTACAACCTCTCTCCTACTGGATCTATCTATCTATCTATCTATCTATCTATCTATCTATCTATCTATCTATCTATCTATCTATCTATCTATCTATCTATCTATCTATCTATCTAACACACCCATTTTATGGTTAGGTCTGAAATTGTTGAAAGGATCTGATGCAGTGAAAGTGATTTTTTTTAAATGTATATGACAAATTTTAATTACACTTTTATGAGAGGGACCGTTTTGGGACCTAATGGTTAAATAGTTTCTCTTGCTTAACTTTTTGGGTGCCTCGAGGGTTACCGTGGGTTAAACTGCACTGGGCCGGTCTCCCCCAGAGGAGACTGACTACTCCAGCCCTCACAATGTTCCAGTGTAACAGGGGCTGACTCCACTGACAGGAATGATTGAAGGGTTTGTTTGCTCACTCATTGGGCCTGTTGACTCGGAGGTGCTGGATTAAATGAATGGTGATTATGTGCGCTTGTGTTCGACACATGGAGTTGTTCTGAGAGATGTGAGGGTCAGTCTTTAACAGAGGTGAGGTGACATTGCTCCAGTCTTAATTATGCTCATAGATTAGTTTAATGCCAGTCAGACTGTTACTAAAAAAAATAAACAGTGCTCATTGTAAATGAAAAACACTAACTTAGGTGCACCACTAATGTTACCATGGCAACAATCAATGACACTCACAAACAGGAAAACATTGTAATTTGTGGTTTGCTTACATTTGTTCTGGAGAGAACAGTGGGAGTCTGGGAGCTGTGGGCAGAGATCTTTATATATATATAAAATATATGACTGACTTTAAATCAGCATGGACTGATGTGATGTTCACTCTGGTTTTTTGATGAGTGGTGTTGGAGTTCAGAGGGAGCTGCTCCACTGATGCCGCCTTGGCAGAGCTTGAAAAAAAAAATGGGCAAAGAAGAGCAGCATGTGTGGAGCTGAAAGATGTGCATGTGGGTATTTTGCAGGCATTTGCTGACCCAACTGTCACTCAAAGTGACCACACCCTCAAACTAGTAACCTTAGTAAAAATGTAAAAATGGGAGTTGTATAAAAATTCATCCCCCTACAGGAAGAAATTAGCCAGAGGAACCAAAACTGATACATGCCACAATACGTTTCTGGATGTGCAGGACTCACAGTCCCCTGTGGAGCCCCAAGGCTGCTTATCACTGTCCTGAGACACTTGTTTTCAACATTAGGGGGTTGGATGGTGTTAAAACCACCTGGCTCATCCAAGTAAGAATGGGCCACCCCTGCTGTGCCCTGCAGGCAAACTGTAGAGGGTCTAGTGCATGTTCAACCTCAGGCCCCAAGGGTCTTCATGGTGTGTGATGTGAGGGCCATTTATCTTCAATGGATGCCCTTCTTAAAGTAACATTGCGTAGTTTTTCGGCCTTAAAATAATGTTTCCAGACTCATTACAATGGTAATCGGCTGAAACTCCGGTCGTCGTCGCCGCCGTCGTCGTCACCCCCCCCGACCACCCGCCACACAGTCACAGTGGGAAATACTGTCGTTAATTAATGGGAATAAACGCTGGATGCGCTGGCTGATAAGTTTGGTTTTCGTTAAATTTTGTTTTCCCCCCCAGACGATAGCGCTTCTCAACCAGTTGGTGGAAGCACTGAGCTGAAACTCTGCGATGTTACTTTAAGCTTCCATGACATGATGGTTTCCACGGGGACCAGGGGCCAGTCTGCTGTCCTCACCTCCTGAACTATTGAGCCCAATGTGGAGGGAGTTGTGAAGGAGGAGCTGCATCTGGAACAGCTGGGCTGTTGATCCTGTTGTAGAACAGGCTGAGTGTTGACCTTGTCCATGGTCTGATTTAGTGTGGTTCTTCTCTTCATAGCCAGTGATGGTGCTCACCCCCCTCTACTACCTGTCTGTGGTTGTGCTGCAGCTCCCTCTCTGATCTCCTTCTCCTGCTTAAATCTCCTCTTCAGCTCATGTTGAACACAACTGATCTTCTCCCTGTCTTCATCCCTCATGACCCTCTTCTTCTTGTTGAGGGAGTCTTGATGTTTCTGCTGATCCAGGTTTTGTTGTTTGGAAAGCAATGTACTAGTGATGTCATGATTATAGATTTTCTTAGTATAATTATTGTCAGAAATAATCACAGTGTTACGATTATCATGATTATTATGCATTTATCAATTTCACAACAATCACATTACTAAATATGTACACAAAATATTTTAAGTATCTATTAAAATATGACACAGCGTTTAAATTCCTATCAATTCAATGTTAAGTAAATGGACCAGTATCTGCATTTACCTTTACTGTGGTGCACATCTGCCAATATGGTTACAACTGACTTGACTTGCCCAAAAAATAATGACTTGGGACTTACTTGAGACTTGAGGGTTAAGACTTGTGGTTTACACTTGGTCCCATCTCTGGTATTCAGGAATTTTTACCAAAAATTAATTGTGGTGTTTAAAACTGCTGTGACATCCAGTGTCCACACAGAGGTTAATGTAGTCTGTCAAGTTCAGTGTTCTTGTTGTTATCGTTTTCCTGTGACCTCAGCAGCACATTCCAATCTTTTCACTAAAAACAGTCCTTTTAGAGACTCACTGGCCTCTGGTGTCCAGTCCCTCAAGTAGGTGGTGGCAGCCTGTCTCGCTACAGAGGATTTGTAGAAGGCTGAGAAAAAGTCTGATGACAGATTATGATCTGATTTGCTAAATGGTGGTAGAGCTGAAACAGTGTGAGCCTCTTTGATGACAGCAGATCAAGTGTCTTGTTTCTACAATGTGGCAAAGTCAACAGAGAGGTGATAGCGACCTGGTTAAAATCCTCCCAATATTACAATGACTGCATCAGGTGCTGGGAACTCCGAATGATGTCACATGTCTACAGGCTCTGCTTGTGGATGAATGTAAACAACAGCGGTGTTGAAGTGAGAAAATTCCCCCGGCACGCAGTGTGATGTAACGCTGACTGCCAACAGATGAGGATCCCAACTTCACTCTCGTATGCCCGGGATTGCACCACTGTTTTTCACAAACAGAACCAGTCCTCCACCTTTCTTCCATTGGTGTCTCCTTCCACTCAGCCAGCCGTGAAGCAAACAACAATCTGGAGTGTTGTCTTTTAACCAGGTCTCTGTGAAACACATGAGATTACACTCACTGGTTTCAGTTGACTTTGAAAAGCTTCAGTCTCCATCTCCTGCCCTTTAGTTCTGGATCTGTCTGCAGTGTGGCTACAAGAGACAACATAGAATGAAGAAATAGAATTAAATTATATACTACATACATGCTGTACATGTTCATTCAGCATTTTAGTTCATTTTTATTTATTTAAAAGAAATTACATATAGCACTGCTGCCAATATCATCAACAATGGCTCTGTCCTAAGTGATGTTTATATGAAATAGATAGGACCATCAGCTCCTGGAGCTTCTCTCTTTATTATAGCTCTGATTTTCTATTTACTTTCCTCTGGCAGTTTGGACACCATCGCACAACCTTTCGTTCAGAAATGATGCATTAGGGGCGTCGTGTGGTGTAGTGGTTAGAGCGGGCACCCCATGTATAGAGGCATAGTCCTCGCTGCAGTCGGCCCTGGTTCGAGTCCCGCGCATTTACTGCATGTCATTCCCCTCTCTCTGCCTCCCCGTTTCCTGTCTCTCTCAACTACATGTTGTTGTTGTTGTATACTACTGTATACTATCCATAAAGGCAAAAATGCCCAAAAAATATACTTTAAAAAAAAAGAGAAAGAAATGATGCATTAAAGCGATAGTTCAACATTTTGGCAAATTGGCCCAAATTTATCGCTATAGTCATAGCAGTAGGTTCATTGCCTTTATTTGTCAGTGTTGGATATTTTTAGAATGGCGGAGCAGAGCCGTGAGCTGCTCAGAGCTATGCTATGGAGGCTAATGCAATTTCTTGGTTTCTCTCATCAGACTCATCAAATACACAATCCAACAACTCCAAAACGCTTTCGTGGACAAGTTGTGACCTGCACATTCACCACACTATGAAATAATAACGGAACGTTGCGAAACAGAGTTGTTTTTTAGGTAAATTCATGCAAAACAGCTGATGCGCGTTCCCGTCGGAGGCAGTTTTTCACGAAGCAGTCTCTGCATTTCCCCTTTAAGAAATGCCACAAGGTAAATACAGAGTCGAGCTTGCTGAAAAACTGTCCCTGAAGGCAACGCGCATCAGTGGTTTTGCATGAATTTACCTCTACAACAACTCCAACAACCAAAATGTTGAACTATCCCTTTAAATAACCCATGTAGTTTAAATGTAGATGTTCATGTGTAGTTTGATTATAGCAGGTCTAGGCTCTATATGAATGCAAGTATCAAAGAAAAATGTTCACAACTTCAGAAACTGAGCTTAAAAACCACATGTTACAACTTCTGTAACTTTGTGATGTCACAACAAAGCACCTACCGCTCTTAGCTGTGGCTGTGCCCCTTAGCTACAATCTGTGCCCTGTTGCCTGGTCACTCACCTCTGTAATGACCTTGATGCTCTTGTATCCTGCACCCTGATAGCAGTGGATCACCCACTTTGGACCAGAACCAGGTTTCTAGCTCCAGCTGGAACTTTGTAGTTTGAATTAGTCAGTTTGGCTCACTTCAGTGCTAACTCAGCATCGCAATGGTGAGTCTCACCAAGCTGTAGTAGCAGGCTTCAATCTGTTGCCAGTGGTTGGCTTGGCCAACCATCACTCAAAAAAGTCAGCCAATCAGCAAAACTGTGGCCAAGTTTACCTCCTGCATTGGCAGAGAGCTTATGGCACATAGCTGGAGTTGGTCTGAAAGTAATGAGTGGACTTTCCACTCATTTCTTTTGCCATTTGTGCAGCCTGAATCGTGTTGCTCTCTCCATAACCTTTCTGGTTTGTTTTCTGCATCAGCCTCAGTGTGCATCCATCCAATCATATGATATTAACTGCTGTAATAGTCCAGTATGCTGTGGGAAGTACAGCACAGTGATACAGTAATGAATCCAGCCATACACTAATGGACTGCATATTCCAGTTAACTACACACAGCATATCTTTTTAATTAGCTGACTGATTTTCAGACAGTTCAGCCCAGTTATTTGACTGGTTTGTCAGCAGGTGGGACGAGGTGGGAAACTGGGGAAAAGGAAAGCAACCTGTGGTGTCACTCTGCAGGTCAGCAGGCTGCGTGTGTGGTCCGCCAGCTCGGCCTCAGCTGCTCAGTCTGTGGCCCGTCTTAATGTTTTGATGTGCGATTAGCGAGCACAGCCTGGCTGTGAACTGCTTGTATCAGGATGGTTGCCAGGTTGCACAGAGCTGGAAGGATCAGTTGGTGGGTGGATTATTTCTGTGTGCACAACTTGTTTTCATGTCAGTTTGGTGTGAAGACGCTTGCAACCAAAGTATGTTTCATTTCGTAGAGTTGTATACAGCAGTAGCAGCTTGCAGCTGTACTTGTGTGGCACTGATACGTGTGGTGCTTTTATGGCTCCACTGACTTTCCCTTAGCTGAATGCGAGGTGACTCACATACATGAACATAGCTCCCTTTAAAAAAAAAAAAAGTCAAAATCACAGGTAAGGAATAGTCAACCTGTAAATGCAGTGCTGTTTCACAGCTGACTTTGAGGGGAAGTGCTTCTCACCAGGATATGAACAGCCCTCCCCCATCCAGCTGGTTCAACCCACACAAATAAGTCTCTAAGCTGTGGAAAACTGTAGTGTTCACGCACGTCACTTCATTCAGACTGAGAACTGTGATGCAGATTATATGGGTCAGTGAAGATCAGCTGATGCTTCACAACCCTGTTCTCAGCTTTAGTGATGAGAACTGTTACATGGCATTTCTTAAAGGGGAAATGCAGAGTCTGCTTCCCGAAAAACTGCCCGCGCATCAGCGGTTTTGCATGAATTTACCTCAAAAACAACTCTGTCTTGTAATGTTCCATTACTATCTCATAGCGTGGTGAATGTGCAGGTCACAACTTGTCCACCAGCGTTTTGGAGTTGTTGGATTGTGTATTTGATGAGTTTGATGAGGGAAACCAAGAATTGCTCCGCCATTCTAAAAATAGCTTGCACCCATAATTAAAGGTAATGAACCTACTTCCAAAACTATAGGGATTATGGCACGGGTCAAATAGAAACTATGGAAGAATGATATTAGGGCCCTATGATTTCTGCGATCACGGAATTGAGGAATCAGTCAATTAAAACAGAATCTAGTTTTAATGTGGAATTCAACATAATTTGACTGAAAAGCTGTTTTTTATTTTACTTGAAACAGTTTAAAGCTCATAAGCATTAATATTTTGTTGGAAGTAGCTACATATAGTGCAGTGTTATGTTAAATCGTGCAGTATTTGTTTTTAAGATATGGAAGAAAAGTGTTGTTTGTTAAAAAACTCAATCTAAGTAAAATCTATTTAATACGATACGATAAACTTCATTGTCCCGCTCAGAGAAATTTGTCTTGGACTCTGTAGCTGCGCCATAAATGCCTTGATAGTCACAATGACGAAAAAACAATACAACCTCAGCCATACCAACCCAGCTAATACAAAACATAACAGCAATTGCACATGTCCCATAACATAATGCATATTGCACATATCCAATAACATAGCACATATCTCATAAATTCACCATAGTAAGAGCACTGTAAGAATTATTGCAATGAGTGTACATTTTAGTAATTAACATTAAAAACACACTCTTTTGGTAGTAGAATAAGAGTTAAAGGTAAAAAATGTAATTCCCCAAAATTAGAACGGAAAAAAACAGAATTTGGGAAAAATTGAAATGGAATTTTGGAAAAAATAAAACAGATTTATTAGGGCCCTACTTCATGAAGAAGAAACCAATCTTAGTTGAATCTCACTGTTAAAAATACCCAAACAACCTCTACAAGATGCAATGATGGACATAATGACTGTATTAAGGAGAAGTGACAAACTGAATGTAGAGGTTTGAGTGTGGAGGCAGGAGTGTGTCTATAGATGACATCACACACAGTCCCAGTTTACCGCTGAGCAAAGGAAAATTGATCCATGTGAAGTTTTTGAAGCAGATTCCAACATATTTCTGCTCTGACATCTGCTCACACACCGTCCATGTCAACATAAACCACCGTCGACCGTATCCGAGCCTTCATGAGGTGAATGCTTTACAGGAATGTAGTGTGAGTTCATGTTCATGGAAGGAAGATGAGATCCAGCATGACTTGAGTGAAGAGATCATGTTTAAAGAGATGTGATGTGTTGTTGAAGCTGATGTTCTCTCCTCAGAGGATTCCTCTGGTGCAGCAGTTGCCCTTAAGCCAGATTGGCAACTATACTTTCACTGAAGTGTGTGTGTGTGTGTGTGTGTGTGTGTTTGTGTGTCTGTGTGCGCGCGCATTAATCATTAATCATTAATCATTAATCATTAATCATTAATCATTAATCATTAATCATTAATCATTAATCAGGGACTCAGAGGAGTCCCTGATTAAGGCTGTAGGACCCGGCCTTTCACAATAAGAGCCCCGAGACCCAAGACAAACTCCACCGGTTCCGACCCGGACCTGGAGTCACTACTTGTGAGTGGACCCGAAACCCAAGCCAGTTCGGGTAGGAACCTCGGGTTTTTTGGTTGTCGTTTTTTCCGAAGACCTCTACTCCATGCAGCTGCCCGTGCAGGTAGAAGTAACACAACATTGCCAGATGTGTCGATGGGACACACTTCAAAAAAAGGCGCCCAGCTGTTCCTGTGTACATCCTGCTCCTCTGATTGGATAACCAAATTGTTGTCGTCACTTCATGCTAGTAACCACAGATATGGGAGTGGATGCATGTGGAAATTAGTAAACAACTAGTTGCAAACTAGCTGGTAATTCCTAAGGGTTTAGTAGAGGTTTAGTAATGACTAAATCCTGAATTTAGAGAGATACACCAAACTGGTGCAACCCCACCCTGGGAAGACAGACAGACTCCCTGAGTTGTGCTCATGCAGCACCACAGTTGCAGTCAATCTAGAGATCTAGACCAGTTTTTCACCAAGCATCTCTCTGGCCTGTCGTCCATTCAGCATTTCCTGCATCACACACAGTCTCCCTGTCTTCACAGCCTGTCTCTGCATCCTCCTTTAGAGAGCACCGGTCATGTGATGAGGTGTCTGCTTTGACTGACTGACTAGGAGCAGAGCAGGTGTGACCTCTGATGTAGGAGATAGATCAGAACATAGAACATAGATCAGACGCTACACTGCTCTTTCTTTCTTTCTTTCTTTCTTTCTTTCTTTCTTTCTTTCTTTCTTTCTTTCTTTCTTTCTTTCTTTCTTTCTTTCTTTCTTTCTTTCTTTCTTTCTTTCTTTCTTTCTTTCTTTCTTTCTTTCTCGTGTCAACTCAGTGATTTATCAGTTGCACACAGCGACAGCCGGAAAATAACCCGTGGGTTTGTTGCACACATGTTCAGAATTCATCCTCATTTGAAACCCTCTTAACCTCAAGAGGTCCAAGAGGTGGTGACTCACGGCTATTTGACCCACTCTCACTGATGATGATGATGGTGTGAGTGTGAGTTCCCAGGTTGTTCCAGCTTCCAACAGCCTGACTCAATCATGTCCCTGTGGACTCTTTCCAAACTAGATTCCTGTAGTAAAACTCTGAGTTTGAGGTTGGCTCTGAGAGGGTAGCAAACCTCCCCCAATAAACACTACATCTCAGCAACCCCAGTATCATAGAGAGTCTCTGCCTGCCCAGTCATATTCAGTATCACCAAGCCAAACCACATCTCATGAGCTCTGTGTTCAGGACGGCGTTCAAGTCTGGAAAATATCCGGTGAGAATTGGTGGAGCCCGTCAGGTCAGTGCCAAAAATCAGATAACTACGGTGGAACAGTGAGGTGATGACGTGACTCGTCTCAAACTCTGTGAACCCTGTGGACAACAGTCTACAGCAGGGTTTTTCAACCTCGGGGTCGCGACCCCATGTGGGGTTGCCATGGAATTCCTAGTAATTGATTTTAAAAAATCACTGATAAAAATATATAAATATTCTTTTTAAAATTATGATTAAAAACACAACACACAACAACTATATCTATACTTGTACTGTAAATGGGAAATGTCAGTCGAGTGAACATCACCTCTGATGCACCCAAAAAACAAACAAACTTAGTTTTATCAAACATACAAACCTTTAAAGACCTTCATGGAGAACATATGACCCAAAGACTATACTTTGGTCGATGTCAACAAGAAAACAATACATCGGTACCCATTGTTTTTGCCCTCAGCTGGCCGTGTCGGTTACTATGGGCACTGGGGCGGGCAGTATGCACATGGTCTGAGGCTACAGTCAAACTCATGGTCCGTCATGTGATCGCAGCCGGACCTCATGCCTCATGTAAACGTCATGGAAGCATAATGCTCTGCTGAAAACTTAAAAAATTAATAATTTTCGCACCTGTAAAAATGCTGCTTGTAACTCCATGGTGCTGCCTGCACTTTAATTCTATGCAGTTTGAGAAGTTGTTGTAGCACAGTGAGCTCAAATACAAGAAAGTTTTTTTTATTTTTTTAATATATTTTTTAGGGGCTTTTTTGCCTTTAATGTATAGGACAGTTGAGAGAGACAGGAAATGGGAGGTAGAGAGGGGGGGGAATGACACACAGGATAGGGCCGCTCGGCGCGGGACTCGAACCGGGGCCGCCTGAAGAGGACTAAAGCCTCAACACATGGGGCGGGTGCTCTACCAACTGAGCTTAACACCATCCCAAATACAAGAAAGTTTGATGAAACTATTTTTTGATAAAGTAATTAATTTAGTTTAATTTTTTTTTTTCATTGTGTTATTGAATGAGCATCGAGAATCATGGAAATTCAGTGGTATTGGTATCGACTACTGACATTCTGTTATCATGACAAGCCAACCACAAACCCACGGGCTTTAGAGATGTATAGAACAGTGACAGCTATTGCTCCAGTCGGAAGCAGATGTTATCATATACACAGTCTGGTGAAATGCGTCGAAAGGAGAGAGCTGTGGGTTTGGTTTGGCTCTTCAGCAGGGGAGTGTTGTGTTTGTGTGTGTTTGTTTCCTGTTTTGTTTCAAGTTTTAAGATTCAAGATTCAAAGTGTTTATTGTCATTTTCACGGCAGAAGCAGAAGTTTCCCTATCAATGAAAGTCTTTTCTTTGTGTCCACATCACAAATGCCAGCATAAAAAGGAAATAAAACCTAAGTGTAAAAATAGACAATTAAAGAGCAACAATAATACAACAATTGTAATAATAAAACAATAAAATTAAGAAAAACGTAAGACTAAAAGCTAAACATAGATGGAAGTAACAGTTGTAAATGGTATAAGAAAGTGTATTGTATGTGCAGTTTGTATAATAAATAATGTAAGCGGAGTTGGTTTCTGTTGTTGTCTGCTTGTCTCATCCATTGTCTGTTTGCAGGGTGAACGTCTGCGGAGGGCAGTGCTGCCATGGGTGGAGTAAAGCTCAGGGATCGCAGCGCTGCACTAAACGTAAGTTCACACAACACAACGCAGCATCACATTGACACGAACAGAGCGGCTCCAGTCTCCACATCACAGTGATGGCTGCCGGCCAGAGTGCTCCAGGCACCCAGGTCACTTTCTGCTCCATGACGTGTTGTAGGTTGTCTTCATGATGAACACTCATCTCTTTCAACATATCACAGAGAATATTGCACCGCTTCTAATAATGTTGAATAGACACTTCTAAAATATCACTTATCATGAATTAAATGAAGGAAATAGGAATGAAGAATTCTAGAAAGTAAAGGCGTGAAGTTGACATAGTCAGAGGAGTATAAATTGAACACACACATGAAGAGCAGCAGTATGAGTCTCAGCCTGCTCTTATGTTTAGGAACATTATATTAGAGTTTGGTGAAACAGTTAATACTACCAACAGGATAGTAATCTGAGACTAGCCTGAAGAGGAGGATAGGGCAGTCGACCAGAGGAGGTAACTCTAGTTTCTTAATCTGTAAGAGGTGCAATAAACAGTGGAATCTGAGGTCAGCTGTCAGAGCAAAGTTTCGCTGAACTGCTGAATCCAAAGTTAAAGGACAATTCCGGGCAAATTCAACTTGGGGATGTATGTTCCTATCATTTTAGGTCTAAAAGAAGGAATGTGAAGATTTGCAGTTTAATCGCTCCTATTTTGCGGTAGCTGTGTCTGTCCCCGAATTCAATGGGAGTGGATGCAAGTTCCACTAGTTACCCTGTTTACATCCCTCAAAGCCGCAATTTTTTTCCATAGACAGCATCAGATGGCTGCTCAAACATGTACCGAGAAGTTTATTAACTTCAAACAAGCCGACATGCTTGTAAAACTAGATCTAATTCAAAGTCTCCCGGAGTCTCGTGCGAGACCCAGTCGCCGTGCTCGGTGCATTCAGGTGCAGTCAGAAAGCTACCATTTGTGTCATAAACACAGAAATATCGACTCTTGACTTGCTTCAAGTAAAAAAAACTTATCGGCGCATGTTTGAGTAGCCATCTGACGCTGTCTGTTGAAAAAAATGTACACTTGAAGCAAGTATGAGTTGATATTCCTGTGTTTATGACACAAACGGTAGCTCCTACTGCACCTGAATGCAATGAGCACGGCAACAGGGTCTCGCGCGAGACTTTGAATTAGATCTAGTTTTACAAGCATGTCGGCTTGCTTGAAGTAATTAAACTTATCGGTACATGTTTGAGTAGCCATCTGACGCCGTAAAAAAAAAAAGCGGCTTTGAGGGATGTAAACAGGCTAACTAGCGGAACTTGCATCCACTCCCATTGAATGCTGCCGTAGCGATGTGGGGACAGACACAGCTACCGCAAAACAGGAGACATTAACCAGAAAATCTTCACATGCCTTCTTTTAGACCTAAAATGATACCAACATACACCCCCAAGTTGAATTTGCCCGGAATTGTCCTCTCACTTTGGTTTTACCTTCACCTATGTCACCGTTTCTTCACTCACGTTGAGCTTCAGCCACATTATCAGAGCCTGCTGTCACACTGCATGTGTTTTGTCCTACTAGGCTTGATTATACAGGTGTGTCTCAATAACTTAGACTATCATGGAAAAGTTCATTCATTTCAGTAGTTCAATTCAAATAGGGAAACTCATATTCATTACACACAGACTGAAATATTACGCTTTTAATTGCAATGATTACATTTAATGAAAATGATGTCACACTCTAATCAGCTCATTAACTCTAAACACCACAAAGGTTTCCTGAGCCTGAGTTACGCAGTTTCACAAAGAAAAAAGCTTGCTGTATAGTTCCGTTCATTCATCTCAGCATAGCGCTCCCCCCCAATCCCCCTGTTGGACAGTCCGCCACCCCGCCACAGTCTCCTTGCAAACCTGTGGGAAACGCTGCTTATCTTTTTGAAGTGACAACTACGTTGGCAGCTGTTAGCAGTCGCTTATTATTTAGTCTATGACAGAAGTGTCTGTGACTGGAGACGTGAAAAGGAGAGCCTGCGTCCGCGGCACGCACCTCCGAAAAAAAAGTGAGAAGGAAAAAAAGATGCAACAGGGTGTGTAATCACATGAGAGTCAGTAGATAATGAGTGAAATTTCAATTTTGGGTGAACTATCCCTTTAATATTCACTCCTCTGTTGCACAGATCAAAGGGCTCTGTATTCAGACATGTTGCTCCACCAGAAACATTTGAAGTACAGTAGAGCGCAGCTTCTAGAGATTATTTCTTTAACATCTTATGGCAGTAAATTAATTAAATTGCCATTAAAAAAAAATAAAAAAAAATCAGTATCCTCTCTTCAATCGTGATCGACGATCCGATCGAAAATCACTTCATCCCTAATCATGACCTCCTGGGTTTTGTTTTCTCTTCTTCTGCAGTTTTACATTGTAACTGCTCTTGAATGATTTTGTACTATGATAAAACCAGTGTTACGAGTATTTATATGAAGATGAAGGAATCCATAAAGATGTACAATTACCATCTAACCAAACTCATGGTATACTTTTTTTTTTGTACCATCCAGACTGTGTGTCTTTGGCCACAGATCCACCTCATGTGACAAGTAGCAAAGTGGATTCCAAATAAATCAATCAATTAATTAAATCAGCCTTTGACTATGTTCTGGTTTCCATCTGATGGAGTAGAAAAGAACTGGCCTGATGCCAGGCTGATTGCCGACCTCTGGTCTATACAGTCGGCTCTGGGCTTTTTTAGTCCAGGACATCATATCCTTTCATTTTATTTTTGTCCAGCACAGCTGTGTCTGCTTGACCAGCAGCTCAGCCTCCTCCAACCTTTGCCCATTATCATGTATCATGTGTACGATGCAACAAGTTACAATGACTGAAGAGTGATAACTCAACCCTGTGTCCCAGGACAACAGTCTGTTTTTACACTGTGTGCACAGGCAGGTGGCTGGAATGGACTTCTATGGGAGAGCAGGGTTTGATGTTGTGTCCTACATGTGGTTTAGGTCACTGAAACATCTTGAATACTAAAAAGTTTTCTCTTTGTCATCAAGGGGAACGGAGTCTAGATTGATGAGGGAAAATGATTTTAAGGCCGCGAGATAACAACATATGAAAATACAGCTGCAAGCAGCAGTGTTCATGCCAAGCAGCACAGTCAGCCAGAGTTGCCATGGAAACATGACGTCATTGACAAAGGCATGGGTCTAAGAATCAAGTTTCGGCTGATTAATGCTTAGGTGCATTTGCCGCTGATTTTAATTGGTTGTGAAAATCAAACATGTATGTGATAACGTTTGTGAGGCGTTCACTGAAGATCTTCTGTGCCAGAAAATCCAACGCCATTGAAAACCGAGCTCGGCTTGATAAAAGGAATCTTAAAGGGATAGTTCAACATTTTGGCAAATTGGCCCATTGCCATAGTCCCTATAGGCTTAGGAGTAGGTTCGTTACCTTTAATTGTCGGTGCAAGCTATTTTGAGAAAGGCGGAGCAGAACCACAAGCTGCTCAGAGCTACGCTACGGAGGCTCATGGAATTTCTTGGTTTCCTTAATCAAACTCTTCAAATACACAGTCCAACAACTCCAAAACACTCTGGTGGACAAGTTGTGACCTGCACATTCACCACGCTATGAGATAATAAAGGAACGTTATGAGATGGAGTTGTTTTAGAGGTAAATTCATGCAAAACCGCTGATGCGTGTTCCCGTCGGGGGCAGTTTTTCGGCAAGCAGACTCTGCATTTGCCTTGAAAACAACTCTGTCTCTTAACGTTCTGTTATTATCTCATAGTGTTGTAAATGTGAAGGTCACGACTTCTCCATGAAAGCGTTTTGGAGTTTGATGTGCATTTGATGAGCAGCTCACGGCTCTGCTCTGCCGTTCTAAAAACACCTTGCACCAACAATTAAAGGCAATGAGCCTACTCCTAACGCTATAGGGATTATGGCAATGGGCCAATTTGCAAAAATGTTGAACTATCCCTTTAATGATACCTTCTTTTTTGAAAAATGGGCCCAAAGGTCAGAAGTTCCGTGAGCAAACACACTTCCAACTTTGACCTAGTGCCACACTAGAGCCCAAAGCACACACATGGAACTTGGTGAAAATCATCATGGGGGTGTTTGCAATCAGTGTGCCAAATTTCAAAACTCTTACACATGGCTGTTGAGACTGCCACAGACCTCCATGATGAAGCGTCGAAACACAGTAGGTGCCTCGGCAGCTCTGTGGGGGTCTGAATGTTTCCAGAAGACAGTGTGTTTCTGATAAACTTGATAAGCTGATGTTCCTACAAAATGTCCTTCACTTTTCAAACTAATGAGAAACCGTCTTGTAGGATTTGGGCGTTCACTGAAACAGGCTTTTGTGGTTCTCATTGTGGTTTACTGGTCTTGGATCCAGTTTGAATATGAGCCTGGATAGAAATTAAGAAACAACAAACACAAGGACTTAATTAGTGGAGGTGATGTTAGTGTTTTTTGTTATATACATAACAGCCACTTATGGCTTCTGAGACAAAAAGGGTCCACATGCATGATGTTCCTATACACATTTCCATCATTAACAAACCATTGATGGCTGCTGTAGTAGCTGTTGTGTGCATGTATGTATACGTTATGATCAAATTTGTGCAAATATTCATTTCATGAATGAGGCCCAGTGTCTGGACAGCTGCCTGCCAAGTCATGAGAAGACTGTTATTATACCGTCCCACTGGCACGAGCGCGTGTCTCAGAGTGAAAGAAAAACAGACTTGAAATGGATTATACCTCTTGGACTGCTCCCTGGCCCAGATCACTTTCTTATTTGCAGTGTCTTGCCAACTTGTTGTTGAAGAAGTAAACAGCTTTGCAGTGCCTGTCTGTCTGAGTGCATGGGGGGGGGGTGGGGGTGGAGGGGGGCCTTGGTTTGTGTGTTTCATGGCTTTCTTGTCATGTGGCTTTGTCACTCTCTAACCTTTAAACTGGACCACAGGACGTCTGTCCACTTGACCACAGAGCAGCACTGAGGAGACTGGTTGCTTTTACTGTCTTTGATGTGTGAAAAACCAGGACACTCAGCACATTATTTCTTTGGGACACGCCGGCCGGGAGCCGGAGCAGCTGCTGTGGCTCTGGATGCCCAAACAACACGAGCCCTGACCATTTTACCATCAGGCCACCCCAATTTTTATATTTTCTAAAGATTACACTCCTATACCTGCCTCCGTCCTCTACCAGGAGTTACAAAAGGATTGTTGATGTAAATTTGCATAGCAGTTGCTAGACAATAAAGATAAACTTTCATATTTCTGCGACCAGTGGCCTATCGTCAGTGACTGGAATGGACATTAAAAAAAAGAAAACCGCAACCCAGTAGAAGGAAACAAAAGAGGTTTTATTTGAAACTATGAAATTTTATCTGTTGTGTTTGCAAGATTGTTGGCTTGATCAAGGCAGTAAATTCACACAGTTACCACAGTATGACTGTCTGTAAATCAACACAGCTAATGGCTTCAGTAGTTTCCTCTCTTCTCTCAAAAGGCAGAGTGACCAAAACACATGATCACTCTGACGGTCAAGGATCACTGAGATCACCATCCATCAGTACAACCCCTGCACATAGAATAAAGCTGTGCCTATACCAGTTCTGAAAGAGGACAGAAAATGTTGTGAATGAGCCTTTTATGTCAGCAACACACGCAGAGTGGTCTCAACCACATTGTTTCTGCACATTTGTGTGAGTAAAACATTCCCATTTTTTTCTGTATAGTTAATGTGACTATACCGCTATGTGTCATGTATTTAATTTCTCATGAACTCTGCAGCCTTTCAACTGTCCAGACCTCCCAGTAAATGAATACTGTACCTACAGGACTGGCTGAGCATGAATAACCCTGTCTCTAAGTGTGCAGCACTGCTGCTGTAGAATATCCTGAAAAGAGTTTTCTTCTCAGGGTGTGTGGGCTCATTCTCAGGGACGTGGTGAGGAGCTCATATCTCAGGCAGGATTTTGGAAGAGAAGAGCTCCTCATTCAATCTGACCAGGATTCCTCTGGGCGGGACTCTGGGCAGACTCAGAACATGCTGAAGGGATTACATAAACTATCTGGCCAGAGAAAGACTTAGGCTCCTCCAGCCAGAGCTGTAGTATGTATCTGGCCTACCTTGCTTTGCCTGTTGCTGCAGTGACCCATACTCAGATAAGTGCTGGAAACTGGATAGTGGTGGGGTCAGGGAGGGTGCAGAAGGGGTCCATTCAATGCCTCTTTATCTATTTATGACACTTGAAGAGGAAGATTCTTACCTTAATCAAACAGCTTCAGAGTAATTGTCATTGTAAAATGACTAGTCCCAGGGAGAATGGAGGCTCTCTGTCTTCCACCCAGCGTCACTTGGCTGAAAACCAACCTTGTAAGATCAGAGCCTCTGACCTGGTGTCCCAGCTCTCGTCTCGGCAGCACCACGACACAAACGCGCTCCATAACCTGTAATCTCTTGTTTATGACAGATAAAACTACACAAATATACACGTCATAAAACATATGATATGTACTGTAGGCTTAATGTTATTCACTGCTCGCCAGCTTTGTCAAAAACAAATGCACATGGCTGAGAGGAGGGTTAGCAAAACAGTGGAAAAGAGACTGGATTTGTATAGTTCCCTTTTATGGTGGTAATGAAATTATGTACTGTTAACCGCCTAGCTTTCTGTCCAAGACAGAAACCATGCTAGCCGGCCAGCTAGATAATTAAATGGTAACTCTACAATTCCAGTTGCTCTTCCTCTGTTTTGCTAACCTTCCTTCTGGCCATGTGCCTTTATTTTTAACCAAGCTGTTGAGAAAGCAATGCATGGAGCAGTAGATAACGTTATATACAGTAGCTGCTGGTGACTAAAAAAATTGGGGAGGACAGGAACACCAGCCCACAGCATCATGTTATTTTGACGAGTAGGCTACTTATCCCTACTTTCTTATAATGAAAACAGTAAAGCAATGTCTTACAAGATTTTGTAAAAACGACATAATTTTATTAAATCGTACTGTTTTCAGATCAACACAGGTCTAATGATATCATGGATGTGGGATGTAAAAAAAAAAAAAAAAAATTAAATTACTTGCCGCAACCGGGCCTCGAACCCATGTCTCCCGCACCGAGGGCAACAGTGCTAACCACTACACCAACAGCCGATTTCCATACCAATCATTGATTAGCAGGTGTTTTATGGGTGAGTCGGTATGCCATCAGTAGCCTACCACTAGACACCACACGCGGTCATTTCTCCTTCCTGGTATCTCCTGACTGCTTCTCACTGATATCTCCCAACAGTTTATCAAAAATCTGCTGATATTTACTTTCAAATCAATGCCAATATCTCTGAAAACTCGTATTTCTTGTGCTGAGAGCAGCACGAGCAGCGCGGCTGGGAGTGAAAGTTTGGCGCACATAGCAACAGTAACCAAGGGGGGTTGGACTGTCATTGGACCAACCTGCTGTCAATCTTGTGTTCTGATCGCAGGAGAGCCTCCTCCGTCGTGACGTCATTTTACGTGTCTTAGCCAATCACAGACCAGGATGAAGACATCCTAAATGCATTGAGTCAATGGAAGAAGATCCCGCCCCTAGGTCAGTTAGGGAAGTAAAAATCTTAGCACCTCCGTAGAGCCCCTACCTTCCTGCTCCCTGCTCCGCACACAGACTGCTCTGTCTCCTGAGCTGCTGGCGGCGCCGTTGAACCGTTTTAAGTGGATTTTCTTCCAAAAAACAAACTTTTTTTTGTGATAAAATACATAAATAATATTTTATAAATTATACTGAAATTTGGTAATGATTTATTTCAACCAGTTAATCTTTCTTAAATAAAAAATCAATTTCCCTCTTGCCTCTCAAAAATAGAGGAGGACCAACCTCCTCTGCCTCAATGGACCAGCCTCCTCTGGTTATATATTATATACAATGTTTATGATGTGTATATTTGTGTAGTCTTATCCATCATAAACAAGAGATTACGGGGCTCGTTTGTGTCGCAGAGCTGCAGAGCCGAGAGCTGGGACACCGGGTCGGAGGCTCTGATCTTACAAGATTGGTTTTCAGCCAAGAGACGCGAGGTGGAAGACAGAGAGCCTCATTTCTCCCCTGAACTAGTTACAAGTCATTGATTTAACCATCTATTACTCCAAAGCTGTTTAATTAAAGTAAAAATGTATCATAGTTAAGACAAAACATTAGAAATGGTACAGTCCAATTTAGAGGTGTCACAAAATTTGTCCAAGGAAATTTATCATGGTAGATATAGAAATGTTTGAGCCCCACCAACTTGTTTTGCGTAGCTGTTATGTAGTGGTGGTGTTCTGTGTATATGGGTGAGGGGATGAGTTTGGTTCCTACTTCAGATTACAGATTGGTTTGTGTTGTCTTTTCTCTTGGCAGCCGTAGTTGACAACATGTGATTCAGCTACACTAACTGATCTGATTCAGGAGAGATGATCAGGAGACATTCCAGCTCCTCCTCCAGACTGGATGAAGTCATACGTTGGTGGATGATTGCATTGCAAGGCAGAATAGCGCTTTGTCAAACCTCCTGATGTGAACATATCTCAGCGGTCTCGTAGACAAAACTTTTTTTGTGAACCTGAATTGTTCACTTTGTTCTCCCGAGTGAACGGTAATGATTTCCTCTACAAGATAAAGGACCACGTTACATCAGAGATGGTCTGAATGCATCCTGATGCTTGGCTTGTTTTACCTGATCAGTATCAGCTAAAATAAAACAGATTAAATGCGGATCCTTCATTACCGTACTACTGTAGCGAGTCCTCGGTGTCCTCAGCTCTGACCTGCCTGCACTGCAGCATTTCACAGCTGATGTGAGTGTGAGAAATGATTTGCCTGCACAGAAATGGGCTCTGACACCCAGTCGGCAAACTGCATGAATTTGATTAACTTCAGTCCAATTTTCCCTCTCAGTGTGAAACAGTAGAGTACAAACATTCAGGTGGAACAAGCTCTCATCTCTTTAGCTCCCAGAGCAACACGATAATAGCCCAAATTGAAACACGTTTATGTCTGATCTGCGTTTCCTCTACAGGTCACAGTCTGTACTCAAAGATTGAGAGGGAGGAAGCTCCACTCTGAAGCAACGCGGCCGTCCAATCAGAGTGGGTTGAGTGTTTCTGTACAGCAGAGTGAGACATCTGCTGGAGTCCATCACATTATCTTCAACTAGGAGCATCAAGTAGCTTGTGTGTGATAGTGATCACAGCTGTCACTTCAGTGTGTCAGGTACAGATAGAGTTGTACATGAATGAGTCCTAAAACCCTTGTTCCCTGCTCCTGAAACATCCTGTTTGTTGATTTTGTCAGATGACTATAGTACAGTCTGTGGTTAACAAAAGTGCATATTCACTTTTTATTTGACCTCAGACATGATTACTTTAAAGGGATAGTTCAACATTTTGGCAAATTGGCCCACTGGCATAATCACTATAGTCATAGCAGTAGGTTCATTACCTTTAATTGTCAGCGCGAGCTATTTTTAGAACAGCGTGAATCGTGAGCTACGCTATGGAGGCTCATGGAATTTCTTGGTTTCCCTCATCAAACTCATCAAAATACACAATCCAACAACTCCAAAACGGAGTTGTGACCTGCACATTCACCACACTATGAGATAATAACGGAACTTTATGAGACAGAGTTGTTTTCGAGGCAGGTGGAGGCAGGCTAACACTACCCATGCACTTCCAGCGTTTGAGCTAAGCTAATTAGCGGTGCGTCAGCTCTGCCCGTATCTCCCTTGTTACTGCACACACAGTCATAAGCATGGTGTCTATTTGCTTGTCATGTACTCGGGAGTGAGTCAAGACATGAAAAAAAAAAAAGGCATATCCCTTTAAACGACGCCCCGGATCCACTGGTTTTACACTTCGACGGAGTATCCAGCTACAAGATAGAAAATGTTTGTCAATGGAGAGTGGCCCAGGCTAGTCGACTACCAGTCTTCATATTGTTTTTGAGTTGTATTGTATATGTAGGTGCATCTCTGTAACACATTGTTGGGAATTTGTCAGTTATAATTAATTATGAATGATGACAAAACTTGACAGCAATGAATATGTTGTCTGATTCTGGAAAACAGGGAGGAAACCTGAACTAGTCTGAGCGGAGGAGGTGATTAAAGTTTGACATTATCGTATAACATGAACAGAATATAGTTCAACTTGAGCCAGTTTTTATGCTGATGTACTGGCTCACATGAAACCAGACAGAACATCTTCCCTCTGTGTGTGCGTGTGTGTGTGTTGGCTGCAAGAACACCTGGCACCTTGCTGACTGTGCTGCCTGTCAGCCCTGTCACTGCAGAGCTGCTGAATACAGGCCAACCAACAGTACATGATGAGCAGTACACAGGGCAGCAGGGAGAGTCAAGTCAATTAAGCTGTGACTGTCTCCGGGTATTGTGTCTGCACCGCGTCCACACTCACCCCACTTAACCACCAGCACACACACACTGGCTCTCTGAATTAGTCTCTAATAATAGAATGTTTTTTTCTGCAGCAGGAGGCTGTACCTCACAGGTAGTGACGTCACGTTGGTTACATTCAGCTGTGATCATTCTTATTGTCAACAGGAGAGAAGGATTCACTCTGATAAGATCTGGTGTTTTTTCTCCAACCTCGTGTTAAAGGACAGTTCTGGGCAAATTCATCTCAGGGCTGTATTTAACATTTTAGGTCTAAAAGAAGGAAATCTGAAGATTTTCTGTTTAATTGCTCCTGTTTTGCGGTAGTTGTTTCTGTCCCCGCATCGGATGCAAGTTCTGCTGCTTAGGCTGTTTACATCCCTCAAAGCAGCAATTTTTTTCCACAGACAGCATCAGATGGCGACTCAAACATGCACTGAGAAGTTTATTTACTTCAAGCAAGCTGACATGTTTGTAAAACTAGATCTAATTCAAAATCTCACAGAGTCTCACACAAGACCCAAGTTGACGCTCAGTGTGTTCAGGTGCAGTTGGAAGCTCCTGTTTGTGTCATAAACACAGGAATATCAACTCTTGACTTGCTTCAAGTAAAAAAAACTTCTCGTGCATGTTTGAGTCACTACCAGACGCTGTCTGTGGAAAAAAATGTACACTTCAAGTAAGTCAAGAGTTGATATTCCTGGGGCGGTGTTTAGCTCAGTTGGTAGAGCACCCGCCCCATGTGTTGAGGCTATAGTCCTCTGCAGACGACCCCGGTTCGAGTCCCGCGCAGAGCGGCCCTCTGCCTCCCATTTCCTGTCTGTCTCAACTGTCCTATACATTAAAGGCAAAAAAGACCCTAAAAATGTATTTAAAAAAAATAAAAAAAAGAGTTGATATTCCTGTGTTTATGACACGAATGGGAGCTTCCGACTGCACATGAACACACCACACCGATCACGGCAACTGGGTCTCACGTGAGACTCTGGGAGACTTTGAATTAGATCTAGTTTTACAAACATGTCGGCTTGCTTGAAGTAAATAAACTTCTCGGTGCATGTTTGAGTCGCCATCTGACGCTGTCTGTGGAAAAAAGTGCGGCTTTGATGGATGTAAACAGCCCATTCATTGCTGCCATGGCGATGCGGGGACAGACACAACTACCGCAAAACAGGAGCAATAAACTGAAAATCTTCACGTTCCTTCTTTTAGACCTAAAATGTTAAGAAAATACAGCCCCAAGTTGAATTGGCCTGAAATGGTCCTTTAACTGCTTTTCCTGTGGGAATAAAAAGGACTGATGGCAGGAAAGGATGGAGGAGGAGACAGAGAGTATAACAAGCAACCATGAAGCCATAACATACGAGCGAATAGGAAAACTGCGTGTCGCTGTCATGTATTTTCTTCAGTCCACATTATCTCCACACACGAGAGACACAGCGCTCACTCCCCCTGCACACGGAGACTCAGCTCCGCTCCGTACATGGCTCAAGTTTCACCTACGACCTCATGTTTTAAAGTCTTTGTTCACCACTAGGGTTGTGAAACCACACAGTTGGAGAGAGGACAAGTTGGCATCTCGGTCACAGCTCGGTAATGAAATCCTGCGGTGTAGAGTTTTTCTCCTGCCGGGCTGTTGACAGCGAGCGTTGAAGCGGCTAACAGCTGCCCCACCTGGTGCTGCCATCACCCGTCTACAAGTTAGTTCTGTGGTCTGATCATTGGTTTGTAAAGTTTACAGCCTGTCACCGTGCGATGCAGGTGAAGCGAGTCAAACCACAGAACGCGAGCTAAGTCTTCCCCACTGAGGGCTTGACAGCTGTTGTGTGTTGCGTTCAATACAATCAGTAACAACGCAGCAGATAAAAATCTCTCAGATGTGGGAAAACGCAGCAAAATAGTTATGTTTATCCGTCTGAGGTCATTCATGACTTAAACAGATGAATAATAAAACAGAAGTTGTGTAAGAGCTGGCAGTTCTTGTGCGAGTAATGTTTTGCTGAAATATACTTTCATTTAATTTTTTGTGTGCTATATTTAACCTTCTACATTGTTATATTTTGACACCTACGGTATGTTTCTTATTGAGAAAATGGTGGATTGACTTATTTCAATTCAGAAAACTTTATTTATCCCCAGAGTATTATGAAAAATAACATTTCCTTGCCAGAAATGATGGCAGCCATCAAGTAGCTAGCTGTTTTTATCAAAAGAGTAAAACTCAAGGAGCGTTTGTGCCAAGTCTTGTATAAGTTTAGCCTGTTATCTGCTGAGTTATGAGAGACCTGCTGGGCAGTGCAGTGAGAATAATGGTGATGTTATGTTACACAACACAAATCATATATATATATTTTTTCTTGAAGATATTTTTGGGGTATTTTGCCTTTATTTGATTGGACAATGTAGAGAGACAGGAAAGCGGGGGGAGAGTGTCACGTTGTCTGTGTTCCCCTGGTTAGTTTAGTTCCTGTTTCATTTTGAAGTTCTCGTCCTGTCTTCCTGTGTGCGCCCTGCCCTTGATGTCTCACCCTGCGCAATGTGTCTCATGTATTTAAACCTGTTTCCATCAGCTGTTTAGATGCGCATCTAGTTGTATCGCATCAGAAAATGATGATGGAAACGCCGTGATTCGAATTAAAATTCGCACAAACTGAAATACGCTCGCTATGGCCGGGTTTTGGTTAATGGGACGGAAACAGCTGTATGCGGGGAATTAAGTGTGTCGAATGGGACGGAAACAGCTCACCTGCTGTTTACAGTTCATTCACAAGACAACATCAGGGTTTCCGCACCGCCACGGCAAAATAAAAGCCCCCACACCTTCATAATGTGTCTGCACAGTTCTAAGTAGTTCCTCCTAGTAAAAACTAAACTTTCAAACATCCAGTAAAGTCTGACTCTCCTCCCTTTCTCACACACTCACTCACACACACACACATGGACAGGTCGCTTTATCCCCTGCCGTGTTCCTGTGTTTCCCTGTTCAAGTGAGTTAAATAAATCCTTTTTTGTGCCATGCAACCTTGTTTCCTGGCTGTCTGCATCTGGGTCCTGTTCCCCCCAACCCTGACAGAGAGACTAGGGGAATGACAAGGCAAACGATCGTCTCGGTTGGCGATCAGCGCATCAGGCATATGCCGACATGGGACATGCTCTCTAACCACGGGACCACTAAGCACCCCATCATTTTTATTGTAGTGATGATAAAAAAATAAGGCTGTCTCAATTACCATATTTAGAATTGGTTATTCACGGACATAAAATCGATCCTAATGGAAGCTTCGGTGGCGGGGAGTGCGGGGGCAGAGGTCGTCTGTTCATGTTGGACATAATAACGTATGGGGAACACTGCATGTCTCGTATCAGGCAGGTTTCTAGGATGTCAAGTAGCCTCCTCGTTTCAATGTAACAATTGCCGATGAGAACCGGTGTCAAAAAGGAAAAAAAGAAAGAAAAAAAAATCAAATCATCATTGATTACTATGGCAACGATCGAAGCTTTGAAGCTTCGATTTTTTGGAGTCAGCCCTAATAAAAAAATATTTTAATGATTTCAATTGCAATTTCCACACCACCGCTCTGTCACCTCCTCAGTCAGTTCTTTTACCGTACACTGACTAAATGGAGGTGTGTGAATGCACACATACAGGAGTGAGCTTTCTCTCTCACTCTCTGTCTGTCTGGCCTGGGATTGGCCAAACCCTCCTGCCACAGGTTAGATTGACTTCAGTCTGAAAACAGAGGAACAAACATCTGTTTTGTACATTTGTTTACCTCATGTTGAAACGACTGGAGTCCAAGTGGATTCAGAGAATTATTTAGAATAACCAGGATGTTTAATCACTGTCCCCAGTCAGTGGAGAGATAAAAGCATCTCTGGGCCCGAGGATCAGTCAGATCCTCAGCAGACAGCCTTATCGGAGGCTGATCTGAGCTCAGCCGGGGACTCAGAAGATGTGGAATTCAGTACCTCATTTATCCATGTCATATCTTCCCCACTGCTACCTGCTTCAGAATTCAGGGAACATCTGTCCCCAGACCCGTGCAAGGTCAAACAGACTGTTGCAGTTACACATGAAGTCTGAGCAATTTTCTTTTCTCCATTTTGGAGTTTAAAGGCATCAAGGCAGCGACACAAAGGAAATCATTATACCTCCCACCACATGCTCCCTCACACACACCCAGAGTATTTTTAACTCCTTCAGGGCCCACTCCCAGACGGAGGTGCGGGGCGTTTGTTGGGCGAGGCTCCGTGAGCGCCGGGACACCAGCACACGCTGATCAAAAGGAGGGGGGAGGGGCATCAGCGTGACCGATCTACTTCCTGTACCCGGCTAACAAGTTAATTACCATCACTTAGTGTGTCACCGCTGTCACAGCACCGAGCGCCCATGTACATGACCTCAGTGTCAGAGCAGGAGAGAAAACTGTTCACGGAGCAGATGGCAGCTCAGTCCTAGGCCAGAGAGGGTGGAGGGTGAGTGGGGGGGTGGAGGGTGGGGTGTATTTACTCTAGTTGGAAAAGAAAGCAGAGAGAGCTTTGCTCAAAGTGGAAAATGAACTGCGGGGTTGTTTCAAAATGCTAACACAACTCAGCTCTGTAGGGGGGGAAGACAGCAATGAGGTCATCTCTGAGGTAACTGATGGGAGGGGTGGGGGAGCGAGGTGGTGGTGGTGGTGGGGTGTAGTATGCCGCTAATGTCCCAGAAATATGAGCATTTTCATACAGTTATATTTCCAGATGTTAGGTTTTACTTTATTTATCCCCAAGGGGAAATTCGTTTGTAACAACGGCATACAAGAGAAACAGAACATTGAGTACTAGATAAATATATATCATAAGCTACAGTATAGAACTTATACCAAAAAAAATATATATATACATAATACATAAAAATACTTTGACAATATTGCGCGGGTCTAGCTGGAGGCTGCTGGGCAGAGAGGAGGAGGCGGTGGCAGCGACATGTGGAGAATCTGTGTGGACTCGGTTCTCCGGTGAACTTTGACACAAACATGTGTTTCTGTTGGCAGAGCGCTGACAGGGTCAGGATGCTCCGTAGCAGTCATGTGGTTGTGGTTTAGTCCACAGACACAAGCGGTGGATGCAAATGCTTCAAATCAACTCTGTTAGCAAACTGTCTCCATAGAAACTGATGGTCCGCTGTCAGTAAGATTGTCTCAGACACAAATGAGAAAACTCCAGTCTGAAAAACCAAATCCAAAACAATAAGTGATTATGATCATGTTGTTGTTATGTTGTTATAAAAGTTTGCACGGTCTACCAGTTTTACTGGCGGGTCCAGGTTCCCTGACTGCAAACCAAAGACAAAGCACAAATTTGGAAATCAAAATTAAAACTTCTTAACGATTCCGATAGAATTGAAATGTTAGAACCAGTTCCATTGGATTCTCAATTCTCAATGCTCAACCCTATGTACAATATAAAAAGAAAGCTAAGGCTATAACTTTTTCATCAAAATCATACATTTTTCAAAAATAATACATCCACAGAACCTGTAGAGGGGGGCAGAATAAAAGTATTAATTTAACTGATTTTTTTTATTATATGATAAATAATTGTTTTATAAATTTTGACACTTACATCTGGTTACGCTGGCATCGTTGCCATGAAATGATCTCTATGCCAACAGCATTAGTACGTTTATGTCACGTGAGGCGGAGCTCAGGGGGGGCAGGTCGTGATTAGCCAGGCTAGCGCCGCCTAATGTTTCCGGCCAATTTCATTTGCCTCAACCATATAGTCAGGAAACTAGTAATGCGTTTCGGTTTGACCAATCAGCGAACAGATGGGGAACTGAAGGCGAAGCCGTTGAACTCAAGCGCTCAAGCTAACCTATGAGCTTAACCGGTGTATAGCACACGTGACCACCAAGCAGCAGCGATTAGTTGAAGCTCTGTGGAAGCAAAAAATCAGACGCTCTATGAAATGTAATGAAATAAGTGGCTGATGCATCAGGCTAGGTCGTGATAGCTCTGTGGAGAAAATGGCATCGTGCTAATGCTAATGCTAACTAACGGTAAACCGGTACTGCAACGTTGAGATGAGATGTGACGGGGATTATATACTGTATAACATTTTTGGACAAAGCATATGAGACTTGATATGAGTTTGATGTGTGGTAGGAATGCATCGCAACATCATAGAAAATAATCCCAATTTGACATTTTTTGCATATCGTGCAGCCATAATTTATGATAAGGATATGATCTGAACAGATCAGGGTCAGACCTGGTGTTTAGTGGAGGACCACCACAGGGAGATTGACTTCTCCTCTGGCCTGTGATGTTTTCATCAGTTGCTTCATTTCCCTTTTCATGCATCATTTTCACACATCTCTGAGATTAGCAGTAGTAGTACACACACTCACCCCTGCACAGCTGTTTTTGCAGGGACACATCACTATCATAATGTATCTCCACAGCCTAACCTTAACCTTCACTAGTGAAGCTAATCATAAAACCAAGACTTAACCTGGTCCACTAGGCTGCTGTGTAATGTCCTGTGTTACAGTCAGGCGAAACATACCTGTGCATGTATGTACACGTGTGCACACAGTATGTAAACCTCAGCCCTCTCCCCTATCATCTACCTGCACAAAACAGAGCTTTGTGTAATTACAGACTCTTCGCTACAGATGGACATATGCCAGCACACACTCGCACACAAAATGATTTCGACCTTGTGAACACAATATCTCGAGAGCGCATCAAGGGAATCCCTTCAAATTTGGATGAAATACAAAATACAATGTAAACGGTGACTTAAAGGTAGGGTTGGAGTTCCTGGAAAAGTGGTTCTAGCAGGCCACATTTTCAAAATACACAACTCAAAAGTCCAAGACTCTTTCCTCAGGCCTCTCTCGAAGCCACGCCTCCAGAGCGGCGAGACCCAATGTAATCCCGATGTTAGCGACGCAGTTTTATACTATCGTGTGTCACTGTGCAGCATTGCTAACTGTCCGCTAGCTTTTTCTCATGGCTCATTCACGTGAAAGGAAACACCTGACATGATCATAAACCACCCAGTATCCAGCTTAGAGCTACATCACCACCTACCAGACTGGAGTGTGGTGCATTGGATCACTGGCGTTGTCTTTTCCGCGGTGTAACTAGTTGATGACTCTGAGGAGTGAGGGACGGACATAGATGCCAGTTTGATTGACACATCACGATCCAATTGAATTGAAGATGATTGGATGTTGTTTTAGACAGGATTGCCGTCCCGCAGGTCACTGACTTTTTCATTGTTGTGAAAAAGCATTACATTAATTGGTTGCAATTGGAGTGTGAAGAGGAATCCAGAATAAGAATTAAAAGAATAGTTCACCCCAGAATGGTATTTCACTCATTATCTACTCACTCTTATGTCGGCTAAGCTCTGGGAGAATTTTCAGAGTCCTCCATGGCTTCTCTGAGTTACAGGGGGTCTCGGCGTAGCAGTGCATGTCCATAAAACGGTTGCAAACGGACACCAGCGGTCTTCGTTACAAAAAGACACATTAAAAAACATCCAAATACCTCCATGCTGCTCGTATGTAATGTCCCTCTTGTATTGAAACCCTGGAAATTGTCCTGGAAAAAATTAAATAAGTCCATATTTCAAGCTTGTTTGCAGCAGAAGCTCCTCTTCCTGGTCTGCCCAACTCTCGCGAGATTTGCGGCTGCGTCAGTTAATCGCAATGACGTTAATGCAAATCTTGTGAGACTTGGGCAGACCAGGCAGAGGAGCTTCCGCTGCAAACAAGCTTGAAAAATGGACTTACATACGAGCAGCATGGAGGTATTTGGATGTTTTTTAGTGTGTCTTTTTGTGACGAAGACCGCTGGTGTCCGTTTGCAACCGTTACATGGACATGCACTGCTACACCGAGACCCCCTGTAACTCAGAGAAGCTACGGAGGAAAATTCTCCCAGCCCTTAGTCGACATGAGGGTGAGTAGATGATGAGTGAAATATCATTCTGGGGTGAACTATTCCTTTAACTAATTAGACTCCAGCGGTCAAGATCAAAGGTCAAAGTCACAGTGAGTGCAAAATGTGGTTCTAGCCTTGTGGACCCAATATTTCTGTAAAGGCTTGAGGTATTTTTTTTTCTTCAAATTTGTTAAGAACACTCAAGGGTGAACTGATTCTAATTCCAAATGGAAAGAGCAAGGTCAATGTGTGAGGTATGTGGGTCCATGGTGTGAGGGACAGTTGTCACATGGACCCATTGAAACAGGCAAATCTATCCACAGTGTCCCTGCTTCATGTAGAAGTGTCACTTACTGTGACTATACCTCCAGACATCATCACTAGACTTGTGAATGAGGCGCTCTGTGCATTTACCATCAGTCCATCCAGCGCATCCATCTGCCTGTAACTATACCCCTGTGTTTCTGTATGTGCCACCTCTCACCCTCATCACTCATTCTCATTCTTCGTGTGTCTCTCCTTCCTCTTCCTCTCCCCTCTGTCTGGGTTCTGCGTTGCAGCCAACTGCATCCCTCAGTGCCAGAACGGAGGAATGTGCCTGAGGCCTCAGCTCTGCGTCTGCAAGCCTGGCTCAAAGGGGAAGGCATGCGAGCAGAAGACTGTGTCCACACACCCCTTCCCAGCACCACCCGGGAACGAACCCACCAACGGGCACAACCCCGGTTACACCAACGGACACAACGTGGTGCCGCAGAGGCCCATACCTCAGCAGGTGTCCCCCCACGCCCCCCCACCGGCGACCAACATGGCTCAGATGAAACTAACCATCAAGCCGGCCCCCCAGCACGTTCGGCCGCACTACGTCCAGCAGCACATCCAGCAGCAGTAAGTACACGCGCTTTGATCCAGCCTTCATTAGCCGACCTCATTCACACACAGGAGGTTCTGGAGCTGCTCAGTCTTCCACTGTGGAGCTGCCCAGTGATTCTGCTACTGAACCACTGGAACAGCTGGAAGTTCCAGCTGATGTTTTATACACTGGTTTCTTACACTGTACTTTTCCAACCTCAGTGAACTCAGTCGGTCACCACTTCACCGAGTGAATATATAATATCTCTCATTCACACACCATCATTGGTTTGCTTTTACATCAAAGACAAAGTAAGTCAACTGGCATGATGTGTGTGATTGCGAAAATAATCCAACATCAGCCCAAAGCTGATTGTAACAAAGTAGCCTGACCTCTACCAGTTGGGTCAGGGTCAGGCTGCTGAGCTGAAGTAGGCTAGCTACATTATACAGTACACATCATTTTTTAATGCAGCACCATAGTGATGTTAAAGGTGTGTGACCCACTCTGGCAAAATGAATTAGAAGTCGCAAGGTTCTTTTTTTAGATAATCAGCTGATACCGTGGAAAACCAATAAAAAAACTCCCAATTTCTTTAGCTAATTTCAAAGAAATTACATTCAAAAACAATCTCTCAAAGTTTCATACTCCATATTACTGAGAAAAGGCACGTAAATGGTGCCTCTATGAGAAGAAGGGACGGTATAGGGTCTGTGCACGTGGTATGGAAACAGATGCTAAACCGAGCGTAGCATTGACGTAAACGCATGTTTTACAAAACATGATAACTTCTGAACCGTTTATGATAGATGAGCTGTAAAGCATCATTGCAGGTCATTGAATGGTGTCTCAATGACAACAAGGGACCGTATAGGGTGCGTGTAATCACGTGGTACAGGAACAAACTTCAGAGTCACAGAGCTAAGACATTCTTCCGCTGGCCTTTGAACGCAATTTTCTCAGGTTTTCAATTGGAAAAAGCGAGTGGAAGATCGTAGTTTAAATTGCCACATCTTGAAAATCATCCAATGTATGACTTTTAAAACTTATTTTCTCCTCTTTCCATTGATACCAAAATCTCAATTTTGAAATTTGGGTCACTGTGACTCATTTTGCTGGATCAGGTCACACGTGTAAGTCTTTGCTAAAGTTAGCATGCTAACCAGCTAGCTCCAGCCCAGTGAGACCGTCCAGTTGACTCTGAAGATGAAAATGCTCAATAGGACGTATTACAACCTCGTGTGTTGTAAAGAGAATGACGGCTGAAGGACTTGACCAGTGAAATTCACAGTTAATCACTGGACAGTTTCAGTTTGCTTCAGGTTCAGGTTCATGTTTCTTGAACCTAAAAAGATACATTTTTTTAGATTTATAAACTGGCAGTTGTTGTCCATTTAAAAAAAGCAGTTTAACCTAAACTTAAATCTTTACCTAACTAAGAAAGTACATGATGGTTGGCCCATTGCACAGGAATGGATGTCAGTTTTCTGATTGTCCTGACCACTTGTAAACTTGTGTTTCATCACACAATGCACACTATGCATCTACTAGAACTCCAGTAGATTAATATTAAAGACAACACAGTGTAGTAAGTTAACACAAGTCGCTACAGAGCCAATCCCGTAATAAAGACGCCAATAATAAGTCCAACAACCAAACAAAGCCAATAAATCACCAATACTTATTGAGCCATAACTGTCTCAGTACATCTAGTCTCTGTGAAGAAGCTGTAATATAACAGACTACAGCTGCAGGCACTATAGTCTGATGGTCTCTGCAGCATCTGGGCCTGTTTAACCCAGTGAAAAACTGAACCCTTCTCCCTCACTTCAGGGTACGGCCCAAGTTACCTTAATATTTGTTTTTCTGGGATGAACTGTAACGCCAGAAACACACTTCATGTGTGGTGTGAGTATGGTGGCAGACATTGTTGATCTGCCACGGAGAAGCAGGTATGTGTGTGTTCATACTGGGTCCATCGCTGCTGCAGTGCTGTGGCTGCAGCTCTGAGCTTGCAGGCTGCTGGAATGTCGGATATCTTGACAGTATAAATTAAAGGGACAACGGGGACTTTCTCTATCTGCAGAACGAAAAATTCTGTGACAATAAAAAAGTCTCATATTAATATGGATGAATCTACGTTACCCACACTTGTTAATGCGTCCATTTCCGATAAATATATCATTTTGTCTCTATCGTTATTTTGTTATTATCAGTGGTGGTGGAAATGCTGGGCGAACCGACCAGCGTTTCCTTACTTTCAGTTTCGCTGACGCTGCCCAGAGGGTCATGGGTCATGTAAGGTGACCTTGGGTGACTTGAAAGGCGCCTCCAAATAAAATGTATTATTATTATTATTATGGGAATAACGCCGCCGAATCGCCGTTTATGGTCGGAACTATGACGGTATCTGATCATCTTCAAACCTCTGATTTTAATTCTTGATGAATGAAAACATTCTTGGCAAGACGTCCGTCTTGCGCCGGTCCAAGAATTTCACCGTGCTTGTGGAGGCTCATGGTAAATGTAGTGTGAGAACACTTCGCTTTCCAAAACTCCTCATTGTCCCTTAAAAGTTGTGATTTATTTTTGACAGAAAAACATCTTTGTGCCAGTCTAGTATTTATATATTGTTTTATGTCTATATCCAAATTTCCAGATCAGCCTTAGGGTTAACTGAATCTCTCTAAGACAGAATAAATATTCATCCTGGCCAATCACTCTCTTGGTCATGACATTGATCACAAAATCACCTCTTCATGCTTAAAGCAGAAGTAAGCAATCTGGTCGTTTTGGCTAATGCTGCGTTCCAGGCAGGCTTTTGAAACCGTAAGTTACGGCTTTGTAGCGTTCCAGGTAACCCGTAACTCGTGTTTTTCCAACCTGTTGCCTGTGAAAGTTCACTATAACGACCACTCGTAACTTCCGACCCGTGAACTCGTACCAGATCGAACTGGTACAACTTCATAGGTCGGAAAAACACCAGTTACGGGTTGCCTTGAACGCACCATGAGTTAGCGGCCCCCGCCGTCGTCATGGATCTATTGGTCCTCGTCCCTACGTCACCACATTCACGCGCATCCCTTGGCTGCACACACAGCCCTTCATGCCGTTCTCTCTCCTCATTGGATAACGCTTGTATCCCACAAGGAAAGTTTTCTCCTGGGTTTACAGCAGAGCAGAGTGATGGAGAGACCCGTGTTTCGGCCCAAACACAAGTGATTGCTGAGGGAAAATAGGACTATATAGGACTTATATTAACAAAAACATTCCGCTGACTTCTGCTTTAAACCCAACTAAGGTCGCAAAGAGTGTCCTCTTTAATGACCAGCTCTCCTTCTCTGAACAAGTTGCATCTGTGCCTCCATGATCTATACAACCTTGACTCAGTACACCACTAAGCTCTTGGTCCAGATCATGGTTATCTCTGGTCTCGACTATTGCATTGATCTTCTAGCAGGACTAATGTGTTTGCAGTGAAGCCCTTGCAGGTGGTCACGATTGTTCTTCAGTCAAACCAAAAGGACGCATGTCCCTTTGCCACTCATTGACCAACATTGGCTACTCTTGCTGCCTTCAGAATAACTTCTGGGTCTTGACGGATACAGCAGAGTACCTCCTTCTACAAGGAATGTCGTCTGGTGATTCCATCCCTGCTCACGAGGCAATCTTTGTCCAGACTGTGCCACTGAAATGTCAGTGAGGTCCAGATGTACAGATTTAAACTGGTATCTGGAGAGAAACACTGCCTCAAAGGACTTACATTTCCTGGAGGACTACACCTGCAACCGTTCAGGTTCATATCACCAAGAACATCCAGATGTGCGTTCTGAATCAGTCTGATACCTGGATCAGCCTTATGACTAAAGTCTGGTCTGACTCCACTATATAGCGTATAATAATTTGTCCCAGCTGGGTTTGTTACTTTTTGTGTCCACTGGAAAAAACATTTGTTGTCATTTGTGCTGTTTGTAGGTACAGATGTTTTTGGAATTTACATGTGTTCTTAAGTTGCAGTACGTTGTGCTCTTTGGCCCGCAATACATTCTGCTACGAGTCCATGTGGACGGACTTAGAGGCAGAGATTAGATGGTTGGAGTGTTGCAAAGATATTTTTGGGTGGAGTTTGCTTTTTTTGATAGTGAAAGTGTAGAGAGTGGAAAAGGGACATCCCGTAAAGGATCCAGACTTCAAACTGGAGTCTGCTGGTCAGGAATCAGTACGCCTGGTAGAAACCCTCAACAGTCACCTATCCAGAGGTGGTCAAGGCATTTACTCTATTAGGACAGTACTTGAGTTGGGTTCAAGGTGGTGATGATGAGTGAGGGTGGCTTATCGGCACAGGAGACACCAACCAGAGGCACATAAGAATTTAGTAGGAGATGAGTAGATTTCTGTCAGGTGTGTAGGAATGTCAGAGCCAGGAGAGGTAGCTATGCTTGTGTAACTGAATCATACAAATATCATAATTTAAACCCGGTTGACTCTTGGCAAGCCACCTCAACAATTATGGAGTGCACCCAAGCATCAGTTCTAACCACCATGCTGCACAAAAGAAACAACCTAAAATGAAAAAAGGGTGAATGAGAGATAGCTAGTGCCCCTCATACATAACAGGGATATGGGTTCCAAATTAGAGGTGCAACAATTTATCAACATCTACAAGGTAGTGGTGCGCATCCACGGTGCAAAGCTCCATGGACCTGCTTTTCCCGCCTGTGTTGTGTCAGATCTTGGTTCCCCCTCAGGCTGCGTCTCTCCAACTGTTTCCCATGGAGCTCTGCCCCGTTAGAAGGGTGAAGGAAGCATGAATGCCCTTGGGATATAGAATGTGTATTACAGAAGAGGAACACTCACTTGTATCATCAGAACAGACACGTCCTGTGATTTCCAGCCTCCTTTCATATTCAATAGAGGGGGGGCTACACCTGACAGTATTCTCAGCTGTCTAAATAAGAGCTATTGAGTAATTATACGCTTTATAATCCGATTCGATTAATAGTTTCAATAATCGATAGATCAATCAACTATCAAAATAGTCGTTAGTTGGGAGCGCCGAGTGTTGCAGTGGGTTGAGCAGGCGCCCCATATGCAGAGGTTATAGTCCTTGTTGCAGTTGGCCCCTGTTTTATATCCCATGTCGGGTGGTCCTTTACTGCATGTCATCCCTCCTCTCTCTGCCTCCCCATTTCCTATCTCTCTATACCAGGGGTGCCCAAATTCTTCTCAGCGAAGGGCCAAAAATGAACTGGGGTGGAGGGTCGCGGGCCAAAATTAAACATTCAAATTAAATATGCCTATAACATAGGCTAATTGTGCAAAATAAACACAAAGTATTTTTGTATGTAACACTATTGATTATTGTGTTTCACTGTTAAACAGGGCTCCTGACTGCCCCTATATGGGGGCATTTTGCCCCTAAAATTTGGGACAGTGCGAGTTAATTTTTCATCTACTTGTGCACATGTGCAAGCAGTGAATTTGCCTGTCTTTTGTTTTGTAATGCTGGTGAAACATGAAAGGGGAGACTAAAAAAATCTGTTGTTTGTAATTACAGGTGGCAGGCCAATGTGTGTTAGTATTGTGAATACTTGTCCTGCAAATCAGTTTATAAGTGTGTGCCCCTAAATTTCCTGCTTGCTCTCCTAAAATTTGAAGTTAGGGGCCACTGTGCTCCTACAAAAAATGTTAGTCTGGAGCCCTGCTGTTGCAAAGTTACTGGTAGGCTACTGGTAGCTTGAGAAGGGCATTGTCTGCTACTTGTGTCGTCCCCAGAAAAGCAGAGTAGCATGTGAATTTGTTGTCGTTGCCCAGTCAGCTAATGCCCAGTCTCCCTGCTCCTCTCACCCTCACACAGCGCAATGTGTGGGGCTGCATGACCGACATGCCCCCCCCCCACCACAGCTCGCCGGAGCTCTGGAGAATGTTCTGAAGCTCCCAGCAATGTTACCGGCAATGATGACGATGGGGGCAGCATCGTACGGACGGCACCGTTGCTGTCGTCGTTGCCGCTGCCGGTGACGGCGACGGCAAGCGCTAAAGCTCTTTGGAGCTCAGAGCTGTGTGTTGTGTGTTTACTTCCTGTCTCTTCTTCTTTTTTTTTTCTTTTTTTTTTTGAAGTATATTTTTTGGGGGGTTTTATGCCTTTATTTAACAGGACAGTTGAGAGTGTGACAGGAAATGGGAGGCAGAGATGGGGGGAATGACACGCAGTACAGGGCCGTCCGACGCGGGACTCGAACCGGGGCCGGCTGCAGCGAGGACTATAGCCTCTGCATATGGGGCGGGTGCTCTACCAACTGAGCTAAACACTGCCCCCTGTCTCTTCTTCTATGAACACTCCCAGCACGTTGACAACAACACTGGTGACAGACTCCACCTAGTGGTTGGAGTCAGATATGCAACATACATCACAGAGGGAAAAAATTGAAATTTCAAAAATTAGAAATTCGAACATTGGCAGCGGGCCAAAAATAATCAAAGCAAATTGTATTTGGGGCCTATGCTATCGAGTAAAGGCAAAAAAATGCATAAAGACATGCCTATAAAAATAGTGGTTAGTTGCAGCCCTACCCCAAATGCTGTCACAGCCTTCACTATCCAGTAGATCAGAAAACCAACCTCTCAGCAGGACACGATACAAAGTCAGACAAAGACCTTAACCTGTGTGAAACCCCCTGGTACACTTCACCCGATTTCTCCAGACTAACTCCCCTGGAACACAAGATGAGCCCTCATTTGTTACTGCGTGGCTCAAGGCAGACAACAATAAGGGAGCCAACACACAGCTCTAGTCCTCAACATGAGTATTTATTTAACTGAAATAACCAAAATACTCACAAATATGTGAAATATGTCAATAGGAGGAGAATCGGTTGTGTCTGCAGAGTATGGCTGTGTGGATGTGTGTGTGGTGGATGTTGCATGATGAGCAAACCAAACAAAAGGCAATAGCTGTGGTGCTGGATGCAGGCCTGGCTGAGAGAGAGTCAACACCCAGGCAGACAGGCCCTTTACGGTATGTCTGCTGAAGGCCATGCCCTGTTGGCCAGGTAACTCAGCCCCCCCAAACCCCACCCTCCATCTGTCTCAGAGGTTGTAACAAAGAGCCACACCAGACCTATCACGGTTTTCACAAAATGAGAAAATAACATCCATTATATATCCATTACATCAAATCATATCAATTACAACATAGTTACACACATACTTGGTTGGGGCTGTACAGAGATCTTTAATAATGGATTCCACCAGGACCTATACTGTCCTCTATGCCTCGTCTCACTCTGAACAGCTGATTATCTGATAGGAATTATTGTCCCTGCTGCTTCACAGTTTACTGATGGATGGACTATTATGATTATGATTCATCTGATTGGCTGACTGTTTCCTGGGTGATCCAATAAGAATAAAGTAGAGTTAAGATAAACAAGAAACTAAATCCTGTGAGGCCTGGCTCAGGTGGGCGGGGCTTAGGGCATGACCATTTTTGTTGTGACATCACAAGGTAACAGATCTCCTGATGGCTGGTTTTCTTGCTCCATTTGTGAACACAGGCTGTGTGTATTTCTCTGTGGATTGAAGCTTTGACATTTTCACAGTATTGATGTAGAACCAAGAGCTGCTTTATAATCAAAGACAACATAGACGTCTACCTTTATACAATAAACAGCAGCCCACACACTCAGTATCTCTATCCATCTGTGTAATAATGTAAGATTTCCTCCCTGCACTTTCATGCTCAAGTGGAGCTAAGACTCCACCGACTCCTGTGGTTTTTAAGTGTTGCCCACAGAGCCGGTGCAGTCACCGCTGATGGAGAGGAACAAAACCAGATATCTAGTCATTCATGTGGCCGCACATCAGAGCAGACTTGTGATACTAATGGATGCTATCTAAGCTGTTAATGAATGCATTGCATGTGCTATTTCTCGTCGTGCACTCTGTAAAAGGTCCAGAGGGGTTTTTAATGCTCTGCATAGGCACAGATAATTGCTTCCAGACCTGTGTCCTCGAAAGCTGCTCTCAATTTGCAGAAAGGATTTATCTCTCACAAGGAGCTATTCTTTAGCTGCTGTGAGCAGCAGGGCCGTGCAGTCATCTGAGGAGACAAAGCAGGTAATAATTAACAGGTAACACATGTCACTCAATTTGGACATTAGGTAGGAAATTGGGTCATAAAGTCAACGTTACTTTTATACTTGAATTAAAGCAGAAATAAGCGATCCGGCTGTTTTGGCTAATGCTGGCAGGCAGGCTTTTGAAACCGTAAGTTACGGCTTCAAGTCCAGACTTACAACTTTGTAGTGTTCCGGGCAACCTGTAACTTGTGTTTTTCTGACCTGTTGCCTGTGAAAGTCACTATAACGGCCACTCGTAACTTCCGACCCGTGAACTCGTACCAGATCGAACTGGTACGATTTCACAGGTCGGAAAAACACGAGTTACGGGTTGCCTTGAATGCACCATGAGTTAGCAGCCCCCGCCCTCGTCAGGCATCTGTTGGTCCTTGTCCCTACGTCACCACATTCACGCGCATCCCTTGGCTGCACACACAGCCCTTCATGCCGTTCTCTCTCCTCATTGGATAACGCTTGTATCCCACAAGGAAAGTTTTCTCCTGGATTTACAGCAGAGCAGAGTGATGGAGAGACTCGTGTTTCGGCTGAAAATAGGACTATTTAGGATGCCGAGGGCGTTTTACTGCCGAGGGTGCTGAGCGCTGTGAGCGCCCAACTCAATAGGGTTTGAATGGAAAGTTGACGCCCAGAGCACTAAAACGCGTCTGGTGGACACGGCCCCTTATCCTAACAGTTCAAATCTTGTCACAGAACGTTTATCATTTATTTTTACCTTACTTTTTATATCTAAATCAGGGGTGCCCAACCTTTTTTAAAACGAGATCTACTTTAAAAGTTTCTAGTCTGTTGAGATCTACTAGTTCACACAGTCATTCATAGTGCTTGCCAACAGCCTATCAGTGACATATTTATTCACAATGCACACAAGAAATCGACACATCCAGATGACAATTAATTCATTTTTCTACCTTAGTTGGACTTCTGGCACTGGGAAGAGGAAGCTAGTTTCTCATAGTCAGGGCAGTAGGAGCTGGTTGCAAGTCTCAGGCAGGCAACAAGGTGGTCATCATTCTGTCATTGTAGACCTGTACTTTGACTTGATCATGTGAGAGAAAGCAACCTCACACAAACAGGCTCAATGGATGCAAAGTCAGTAAAACTCCTCTCACATTCTGATAGGATGCTCTGAACTTGCTTCTCAGAACGGGCTCCATCAAGCTGTGTAGAGTTTTTGTCCTGACGCTGAAGTTCTGCTAACATGTGAGGAAATGTTCGCAGGTCACAGCGTTGCAGCTGCAGCTGTGTTCACCGAACTGATCATGTTGATCACATGTTTATCCTGACCCTGGAGCTCTTCAGTTCCCGCACTTTCTGAGAGCGCAGCGGCGTTTTAGTAAGAAAATCTGTTTCATAACTTTTGTGTACTGTCTTAAAATGTTGTTCCAGATTGCCCATCTTTGGTATGGCCACGCTGGCTTCGTTTTAGCTGCAGCGCTAACTACCACACTAGTGAGTGTCTCTCAGCACGCGTGTGACCTGACCTGACAGCCACCACGGAGGGGGGGTGTGGCGCTGGCGCAGCACAGCCATGAGAAAAATACTATCAAAGCATGGATTGGTTACAAGTGTTTAATTGACCGTTGTCAAGGCTAGGAGTAAGGAGTAAGAATTAGTCGACGATCTACCAGTCGGCTGGTTGGGCACCCCTGATCTAAATTACCTTTCATATTAATTTAGATGTTTCCTTTAGTGAACACACACACGGTTGCACAAACACGGTTATTAAAGCTCTGTTAAATCATCACCTCATCACCTCTGGGATCAAACCTAAAACCTGTAAATCTCTGCTTTTAACCTAGAACTCTGAGGGACACAAACTTTCTTTCATCCACCAGAGAATAGAAGCAAGGAGGCATCACTCCATTTATTTTATTAGACTGTGTCCTCCTGACTCTTTAGTTTCACCTGAGGACAGATAACATCTCACATCTGGACTGAAGAAGCTGCAGCAACTGTTTTCACTAACTGCCTCATTAAAAAAAAAGTTTTCCACACTATAAAAGGCCAGGTCACCTCTGCAGCTGTGCGTAAATATCGTACAAGCTTCGGTGAAATCCAGTAGAGACGGAGTGAAGTGAGCTGAGGAGGTTCCTGCTGAGATAGAGGGGTGGGCCTGCTCAGCTCATTACCTTCAAGGTGATGGTCTGACTTTTACAGCCTGACTTCAATCTGGTCTTCTGCAAATGTTTATGTTCATGACAACAGGCATCAGTTGCAAATGTGTGAAGTCAGGCTGTAAGGGGCAGCTTGACTGGAGTAGAACAGGAAGTGTTAGATGGAGAAGATCTTAGGATTCTTCAGAGATCTTATTCTTATTCTCTGTAACACACAGATGGACGGGACATTGGAGTCATTTAACAACAACAGCATTAACGGAAATGGTAACTAGACACAGAGCCAACTGCAAATTGATGTGTCTTATCGGCCACCAAATATGACAGTTCACTCCTTCAGGACGTTACTCCACTGGGTGACACCATACGCCCTTTCTTCCCAATTCATCGTCTTCCTTATTTCGATTGCCTCCATGATCGAGCGTTGTTGCTTTCGGTACCGATGATTTTAGCCTTGATGTGGTTTTCTCCTCTGCAGTGGTTCATGATGGCTGATTTGCTCAAAATCAATACAAAACCTTGAAAACATTTGATAAAAGTTAAAGGAGTCATCACCCGGAAATCGCAATTTCTCTTGTTAAAACATGCATATTGGTGTTTGACCTCAGTTGAAACTTGCCTGAAAAGCTGGACTTTGAAAGCGGCGCCGTTTTTTTCGCATTCGGCTTTTTTAACAGGAATTCACAATGGTGTGCCTTCCTAAAGCACGAGATTTTGATTCTGCTCCATGATCTCACCGGCGGAGGCTTGCCTCTTTTGCTACCTGACATCGGTACCAGGGGGCTGATTTTGGAGTCCTTGATGTCCTTTTCTCTTCTGCAGTGGTTCATGATGGCTGCTCAATGTTTGATTAAAATTATTATTATTTTTTCTAAAACCAAATTGAAAACATTTGATAAAAAAAGGTGATGACTCCTTTAAACCTGTGTGACTCCCTGATGAAGGCGTGGAGCCGAGCCAGTTAACATGACCAAGCAATAGCAATAAAGGCTTTTTAACTGACAGCGACTGCTTTGGACATACTTTTTTCACAATTGTTTCATCCAAAGAGCACCTCCAAAAAGAAGACATCGTTGAGTCCAGGAAGCGCTCCTGCAGATATTTTGTTGACGATACAAAACCTTGTTGAAATCAGATGAACAGTCACTTCCTCGCCTGAAAAATGAACAAAAGTTTATGAAATGAGCGAGCATTGCTGGGAAAATGGAGATGTATGACATGACATCATGACATAGCTCTTCTGTTCTTCTCTATCATGTGGAATAGCAAACCTACTCTTAAAACTTTTTTATAAAGCAATAATATCTTCATACTCTTCATACAGCTCCATCAGCAGTGTTTGCTCAGTTGCTCTGTTGTGAGGAGTGATTTACCCGCGAGCCTCAGTCAAACCGTGATGTTGGGGCCCCTCTGATTATCTGAACCTCTCATGTGGGCAGTGATGGATCATGAAGAAGAGGAAGAAAAGGTGGAAGCACAGGAAAGTGTTGTCTGACCGAACAATCTCAATATCAGCACTGCTGCAATTCCCATCTGGTTTGTGTGTGCTAAGGAGGCTGCAAAGTGATGAAGAGTGTTTTGCCATCACCGTTGCCCGCCCCATAAATCACAGCGGACAGGATAATACTTTTGTAATCGCTGAGACTGTGGTTCAGCTGTGAGGGTCAAACACTGCAGCCGAATCCTTGACAGTGTGATACCTGGGAGAAGGGAGGAGTAGATCAGTGTGGCTGTCAGCAGGAGCAAAAACAGACACTTTACAGGAGCGTCCTTCCTCTCTGACCCGCAGCTTCTCTGCTCTGCTGATGATCTGACAGGCCTGGAAATTAAAACCCGACCCTCTGGTGTTGAAGTCCGGAACCAACGTGAACCGACTCACTAGCATTAATTCTCTGCCCGAACCTGGCCAAGAAATGAAGAAGCCTGGGGCCCAACCGGACCTTAGTTATTTATATCTTCAGCCTGAACCAGTGTGTCTGGTTGGGCCCATTGAGACAGCTCTGTTGTTAATATGTTTGTGAGAGACAGAGACTGGGAGAGGAGGGGGAATGTGCTGTTTATCACCCAGACACTCCTCCACTATCTCACAGATCAGTGGTGCGTTCAAGTACTACCATTTAATTTTACGTGAATCTATACTCAGGAGGATTACTGTGAGAATTCGGTCCGTACCAAATTCGGTTCTCATTCCTAATGGCTGTACGTGTCCCAGTGCTGGGACCTCATCCTTCAGAGGACGTGGTCTCAGAAGTGATGGCCTGATGTAGCTGCCGAACCATAAAGAGACAGTCTGATCCACGGAGGATTTTCAATTTGCCCACCCAACTGTTGTTGTGTGGCTCCTGTTGCCAAGCAACGTTGACAGCTAACTTGTTCTCACAAAAACTTGATATTTTAAGGCCAGGGGTTTTAACAGTTGTAGCTGTTGAACTGAGCCGAACCGCAATATTTCTGTTTAACAGTGTAATCCTCAGGCTCTCTGTGGTGTTTACTGCCCTGTTATTTGGTCGGAGCTAGTTGTTCATTTGAAGGAGCCTTTGAAACGAGACAGTCAAGTTGCTGTGCTGTAATACAGTCGCTCTTAAAATGCAGCTGAATGATGCAGCTACTGAACTGGACTCAACATGTGACTTTGCACCAAAAAGCTTGACCTTGGTCGCACAAAGTGTGAGAAGCCTGAACAGCACAACTGATTGAATGAGCATCTTAAAGAGAACATCCTGCTGCAAACTCCAAGCAATGGGTGGATGGAAACTCATGAGTACAGGTACAGTATGTATTTGCTTTAGGTAAGTGGATCGTGGATTGTGGATTCATGTAAACGCAGGGTTTCCCCCAGGGTATTATAGGTCTGACGGTCGTTTCACACACATTTGTCCAAATGTTTCCATGACGACTGACCGGAAAAAGACGTCATGTTTACATGGCTCCTCCTTGTAAAAATCTCTGAAAAGAAACATTGAACTTGAACAATGGAGACACCAGGCAGTTGTTTTTTTAGTTTCAGTGCAAACACTTGATATCATTTATTTTCTAGTATTTCTAGTATTAATAATAGTATTACACAAAAGTGTTTAGTTCAAACAGAATTTCATGAGTGTGCCTTTTTTATAAGACTCTGCTATAGCTGGTGTTTAAATATGTCAAATAAATGTACAACAAACAGTAATAACAACATATGATTACATAGTCAAATTTTCAAATTTCCAAACAACTTTTAAACATCTAATGCAAGGTTCACACATTCTACTACTCCATTCATGAATCTGTTACCTATAGGTCCCTGCCATCAGTCAGTGGTCAGGGTTAGTTAGAGATGGTGGTTAAGGTCAGGCCCCTCTCAGGGGGAAACCCTGAAATCGATGAATATATTTTCCCTGCGGTCAAAGGTTCTCAGTTCACAACATTGAAGATTAAAATATAGTCAGAAGTGTGAATGTTAATAATTAGCAATTTTAATTTGTAAGTTGTGGAGAAGTGGATTAAAAGCCTCCTCAGTGGGCACAGCACACTAAATTTCCACCAGATGTACAATGTTTGTTTTCTCTGCTCTTCAGATTTACAGGATTGTAGCTTCCTGGCAAACAATATTAACAGAGAGAGAACAGATGACCTCAGCCCAAGAAACATTCAGCACCATCACAGTTGAAACAGTCCAAGCAGAACTAGCTGGTCCTGATCCAAATCCTAGTCCTTTCGAACCAGTCCAGCCCAGTACTTAAATACGTCTTTTGCATCAAAACAAAAGGAACATTAAGTGACCAACGTTGATCATTTTAAATTGGTGACATCATGTGAGTAAAAGTTAAACCAGGAGAACCTGTCTGCAGCAGGCTGAGAGGACGTGGTCACAGGAAAATGATTAGACTGAGACTCTGCTTTGAGGCAACATGCTGTAATGGTCACCTCCATGTGTACACAACAAAATCTATAACTCATGGATGGACAACGCTGTCCCCATGAAGACGCAGCAGTGAAGAAGAGAGCAGCTGTTACCTGTACACTGCTCTGTATGCAACCAAAAAATGTTTCACATCGTAAAACAGATTTGATACAAGCCGTATCGTTCAGAGGCTGCATTTGAAGACTGATTGCTTCACAGCAGTGTGGATACAACGTCCCATTTCAGAGCTCAGACTCATCCTTTTTTTCCTGCACAACAAAGGCTCCAACAGTTGGATCTGTCACAGCCCAATGTATCCCAAGATTCATTGCACACTAATGGAAATAATATGGCAGTAAACAACTCTGACAGACAGGCTACAAGTTACACTGTTCAATCTAAATATCAGGTCCACAGCTGTGCAGCTATTGAAACCACCAATGTATCGTCAATTGTCCGAGAATTGGTAACACATCGTAAGGGTGGACACAACTGGCCACACAAAGTAGTTGAATGTCACTGAACAGATGTGAGGTGAACTAAACACATTAGAGGGCAGTAAGGGAAACATCTGCATGGACTGATCATAAGGATTGGCTGCTCATGCGACCTTTGTGTACAGACAAAGACAGACTGAGGAGTGTGTAATGTGGCCAATAATGGCACCTTCACTAGGTGTCTCACCTGCTAGAATGGGTGAGGAGCTTCACACTCTACTGAGGTGGTTCCAGCTCCTGCGTCCCTCCATGTCCAACCAAGAGGAGACCTGGAGATCATGTATCCTATCTGGACTGAGAAGGTCCTGATGTGGTGTGGGAGAATTCAATTTATTCCACACCAATACACATGCTTTAAAGAGAACATATGCAGGATTTTTCCTGTGGCTATGCTACATTTTTAGTCTAATTAAAAAGCTCCAGTGTTACTGTGATTGTTAAGTATATAACTTGTGACTTGTCACTGTCCTCCACCTGGCATCTCATGGCTGAAAACCAACCTTGCATCAGTGCAGTACCTGGCAGCTGCCCCAGTGTCCCAGCTCCTGTCTCTGCGGCACCGCCACACAAACGCACTCCGTTACCCGTGATCTTTTGTTTATGACAGTTAAGACTACACAAGCATACACGTCGTAACATCGTAAATGTTATGTAACATTATCTACCCCTTCTTGTGTTTATTTTTTCGCCGGCTTTGTTGTAAACAAATGCACATGGCCAGACGGAGGGTTAGCAAAACAGAGGAAAAACGACTGGACTTGCATAGTTCAACAATCATCACTTGGTCCTGAAGCTCTTTTATTTAGTCAACGTTTCGGTCTATTGACCTTCATCAGGACCCAGGCCTTGATGGTCTTGTATAGTTCCTCTTTAAACTAGATGACTGGAGGGATGGATGGGATTGTAACATACATGGTCTTATTTCAGTTGCTAACCAAACAGTTGCAGGTCCTGTACCTACTGGAACCAGTGTCAGCCATCAGTCAACCTTACATAATCTGTAGAATCTCCCAATGTCTCCCTCATACCTTCAGTTAGTTCCTCAGAACAGAGCCTCGATATTCAGTCCTCTCCCTCCCGGCTGTCTGCCTGCCCTCAGATCAGTGCTGCGAATAAATGAGAGTGCTCTGGTGAGGTTCAGTGGGTTCGGTAGACCAGAGTATGTCAGCTCTCGTGGGGAAGAAGACTTGGATGAGTAGAGTGTAGAGGTCAGCGGTGGATTGTGATTGCGGCCAGAGCAGAGCAAGCCCCTAACCCACCCACCCCAGAACACATACACACAAAGATATACACCCCCACCCCACCCCGCTCTCCCCACCTTAACTGACTGATCTGTTTATGTAGAAATGAGTAAAATCTCCGCTCTGATATTTAAGAGCTGCAGGCTCTTGTAACCGCTGCTTGGACTCCCTCCAGATTCTTCTTGCTTTTTTCATTTCAGGGTGCCGTCGCTGCCAGAGCTCACAGTCCAGCCAGATATTTTGTTGAGACTGGAGTGAGCTCTCATGTTTATAACTTCTCTCTTACCATCACTGTTCTCTCCATCTCACAGCTCAGGACCAGGCCTCTCTGGATCTACTTGTTCTGATGAATCCAATGCTGGGACTAAACACCCAGAATACTTTTAACTACAATGAAAAACAACGAGTTACTTCTCACTCACACCCTGCTCCTACAGTGTGTTCATGTTTGTTACTACAGTTCTAGATGAAGCGACCTGCAACCAGATGTAGACAGAGTAGGAGACAGACAGATGTCATAGTGTCAATTCTGACATACCCAGAGATATCCCATCAAATCAAGTGACACCTGAATGATTCCCAACCAGATTATAGCAAAAAAACCCACAATAAAACTCCATTACAGGGTCATGTGCTGCATCTGCACCTGCCATCAGAGAGGACCAGAGAGGTGTGTCCTAACTCCTGGCACTGGAAGGTTTGGAAGTGTGTCATTTTTTTCACACTGCAAATTCCGCTTATCAGAGCTGTCACTGTGTCGATATTCACACTAAATCTGCTTAACACGTACTCCTGAAATATGTGTATGTTCAAGGACTGTACAATTATTCAAAAAATTATAAAGGTCCCGATAAATCCAAATCACAGGAGCTGCAGTTTTTCAGATAAAGCTTAAAGGGATAGTAGCATTTTTTTTTAAAGTGGGGTTGTATGGTCTACAAATTTTCTCTTTTTCCAGGTGAAACCTCTTTTAGGCCGCAAAAATAGGTCGTTTCTTTGGGTCCATTCACAGCAATGTATGTTGTAAATCTCTGGGCAGGGCTATGGGCTGGCGTTGCTAACGGGAGGAGTGCAGAGAGTCTTCTACTGCAATTAAAGTACTTACGGGCTATTTGTAGATCATACAACCCCACTTTAAAAAAATGTTACTATCCCTTTGAGTGTATCATTTTTGTGCTTTGTGTGGCAGAGACACACACATTATCACCACATTATCATTTCAGTGAACATTAAAATGTTAATTCCAACTAACATCATGACTCATATCACGGTTGCAAAAATATTTCAACACTTTTTTTTTTTGCATATTGTGCTTATTGTTATATCTTTCAGAGTAGTATGAAAATAGGTTGCAGCCCGCAGGTCTGTTTGCGTTAGATTTGATTGTCCAGCATCTTCTTCCAGAGGGGAGAATGGAAAAAAAGCAGTGTCCAGTGTGGGATGAGTCTCTTAAAAAGCAGCTGACTTTCTTGTGGAGACAGACACTGTAGATGTGAGGACACTCCGATGGAGCGTGTTATGGTTTTCAGTGCGGAAAGCTCTGACCCAGCCAATGCAAGCTACCTGCTTCCCGAGCCAATATGCGGCTCTTCAGATGTTCGCCATCTTATTTTCATGAGGTCATAGTATGTCGCCGTTCCAAAGTCATATTTTGAGAATGTTTGAAACCTTATGTCAGTAACACATTGGATGTGTCACATGTGCGTGAAAATCTTGGTTTTCATTTTGGCTGACGTGTTAACAGATGAGAGCGGGCACATTGCCTGCCCCTCATGGTCTACAGATTCTGTGTCTTGCCTATTTTTCAGGCATGACGCAACTCTCAGCGAAAATAGACAGAGAAAAGACCTGTAGATATCATGTTGAAAGTGACACTGCAGCTGTCTTTGTCTGAATTAAACCTGAATATGACACAGACAAAAATATAGGATTTTTACCATTTTAGCAACTGCATATGTTGACAGTGACATTTTGGTCACGCTGCTTAAATCTACCACTTAAATTTGCGATGATCTCATGAGATGAAATATTGAAGAGCAGCATGAATTAAAATAAATTAAAATGAGTGAATTCTTCTCAGCTGGTTTGAAGTTATACATGTAGCTATTAGATGTGAGATTTTGTTTTATAGTGTGGATGGTTTGGGGATCATCAGCCACGACCTACAAACAATGCTAATAAAAACACACAGACCCTATGTCTGAATATAGACCTCACTCGTACCCCCATTCAGTGTGTACATACTGTACTCACACATGCACAAACATGTTTTCACACACAGTCACATGCGCTTCTAGTCCTATTCAGACTGTCCACAGATTGTTATTATGACTGCAAGATAGAACATTTCAAACACAGTTAGATGTGAACACATAACTGTACATCATGAGGGAGATTCCCTAATAAAAAGAGACGCCTCTGAAGACGTTACGGGTAGCAGCAGAGGGCATTACTGTGAATATTTATAGTGTGGCTGCAACCTGTCATATGAATAGGATGAAAATATGTCCGGTTGACAAGTGACTCTTCCTCCATATTCTGGCCCGACGCTGTCCTTGTAGCCTTCATCTGAAAACCCTGAGAAGGGCTGTATCGTTTTTCCACCAGTGTTAAGACGTAGGTATGAACAGCTTGTTTAGTGTTGGTGAACTGGACCTTCTCTTTTAAAGACACTATCCCAACTACACTGTAGTATTTATGAACCATTCAAAGATCAATGCGTCAGATTTGCTGGCATGAGCATGCTAACATGTGCTAAATGATGGTGTTAACATATTCATTAGAGTTTAGCATGTTAGGCTGCTTAGCTAGTAATGTTTTTCTTTTCTTTACTAATTTTTTCTGCATTTGTCTTCATAGCTTAAAGCAGATATCAGTGGAATGTTTCTGTTAATATACGTCGTAAATAGTCCTATTTTCCGTCAGCAATCACTTACATGGAGTGGTGTCTCTGATCTGTCAAAGAAAATGGGATACAAGTGTTATCAATGCATAGGGCTGTACGTGAATGTGTGACGGAGCACGAGGACTGCCTCACTAACCATGGGGCGTTCAAGGAAACACTTTGTGTTCTTCCTTTCTGAAAACAGTTCGAGCCGAGTTCACGGGTTTAAACGTTTTGAACTTTCACAGACAACAGGACGGTAAAAACACGAGCTACGGGTTACCTGGAACGCTACAGAGTCGTAGTTGTGACTTGAAGCTGTAACTTACGGTTTCAAAAGCCTGCCTTGAATGCAGCATTAGCCGAAACGGCCGTACCGCTGATATCTGCTTTAACACCACAAAGGGTGTGATCTTCAAAGATGTAGATCTGTACTGTACTGTGTGACTGTCACCAACCCTCACAACCCTGAAAACTAGCCTTTTAAACTTTATTGAGAAGAGTTTACCTTGTGAGTCAGGGAGGGCAGTGCTACACCATGGTGGGTCAAGGGGGAAGTAACTGGTGCAACTTAAGCCTGGTTTATGCTTCTGCGTTGCGGCGACAGCGGAGCTACGGCGTCGACCTTACGCCGTCATTGAGCATTCGAAGTTCTGCGTCGAGGGAACACATTGCTCTGCAATTCACCGCCAAACCGCTAGGGGGTGTGGCTGTGTCTTTGTGTGGTTTCGGGGGGCTCATATCGGATTCCTTGGTTTTTCTGCGGTGCTTCCGGTCACAGTAAACAATGGCAACTGAAAAACAAACGCTTTTATTGCAAATGCTGAAACGCAAGGGACAAAGAAGCTGTTGCAGAGGTGGTCTGTCTGGCCAGTCGAGGCTGAACGGGTGAATTACCACACTGACATTCTGAGCGGACCAACCACAGTTCCCGCTGTTCGCCTCACGATGCGATGCGTAGTCAGGATTTTTTGGAGGTGCGCGTCAGGCTACGGCATAGGGTCCGCGTCGATGCCGTAGCTATGCTGTGACCGCGACGCAGAAGCATAAATCAGGCTTAAGGTGTCATGGCCTGGACACCCCTTGGAGTACAGAGAGAAATGCTATGCTGTAATGCTTTCAGCTCCTCCAAGGGGAACCCAAGGCCTTCCCAGCCCGGAGGAATATCTAATCACTCCATTGAGTTCTACGTCTGCCCTGGGGTCTCTTCCCATTTGAAAATTACTGGAAGACTTCCAAAAGGAGGGATCCTAGATGTCCCAACAACCATCAAAGTATTCTTTCCACTGCCCAATGACATTTCCAGTCCAGGTCAGCAGTTCTCCCCTGCTGGTGTCCACCAGTCGGTTCTCAGGTTGCCACCTTAACAGGCACTCATGACCTTGAGGCCACAGCTCCCAACAGCTGCTTCTGCAATAGAGGCTCTGAACTTGGGCCCCTCGGACTCCATGTCCCTGAGCCTGAGCCAGAGGGATGTGCAAAAAGTTCTTCTGGAAGTGTGACTTGAACTTGTGGACAAGAGAGGCTGTTCCTCGCAGTCATGCCCCTTTCTCTTCCAACACTTAAAATAAAATAAGTGTAAATAGTAAATAAGCACTGCAGTCTCGCAGTATAACTTGAGAGTACTATAGTGTCTTCAGGAGGAACCACTTCAAGGAAACCAGCCAGAGACTCCAAGACGGCTGGATACTTTCAACCCTTCAGCAGCATGAAGGCAACCATGGGAAAAACTCCAGTACTGCAATGTGGCACTATGGGCTTCTTAGTACCCTCATACCTGGCATGTTACCCTGAACTCCAGAACTCTCCCTGTGTGTAGAGGTGAGCCCAACTAAATCTTGGTGTTAGGGTTATTTCTCCAATTCCTGCATCAGCTCAGGCTCACCAACCAGTGAGGTGACTCCCCAGGGCTCCTCAATACCAGGAATCAGAATGCCCATGTTCCAGCTTTTGCCCCTGGCCCAATTGGCACTGCACCTGACCCCAAACTCCAGCCCTGTGGGTGGTTGGTCCACAGGGTGGCAGGTCAACAATGTTCTTTCAGACTTTGGCAAACCAGGCCCCACAAGGTTGTTGTTGCCCCCCCCAAGTCTAGCTCTAGAAGAGGGCCCCAGCTTCCCTGTTCTGGGTGAGGTTGTGAAGCTCCCACATGGTCTCATCAATCTACGTCATGAAATGCTTTTGGTCTGACCCTTCCCTTGGGACAATTTTGCTTTGGAAGACCCTACCATGGGTAATGCAACACAGCCCAAGGTCACTTGGGCACGCAAATCCGTCCACCACAATAATTTAGTGATTCTTGGAAGAGCTCCCACTGAGATCTCAATAAATTACACTAGAGATAGGATTGAAGATTTCCACGAAAAGCCACCTCTGCTGTCAACATTTCTCAGATGATGAAGAATGAACTTGTGCATATTTGGCACAAACATTGACCTGTACTCAAAAATAAATTGATTACATTTTGGTGGTCAAAGTTGCTTTGGACCTCCCAAACCACAGTTTTGACTTGTTTATGTGATGTCTCAGTAACACGTTAAGATAATTACTTTAAATTTGGTACAAATGTGCACTTGGACTGGTGGACAAAGGTCAAAAGTCAAAAACAGTTTCCATAAAACACTTTGCATTCTTCATATAATAGATTTTTGGGCACAATTAACAAATTCATGCTCTAATTATGACACAGTGTAACTTAAATGACTAAAAGAAGGAATGAAATTATATTTTATATCCAAAATGTTAAAGGTAAACTTCAAAATGTATGGTCACCTTTCCTGCAGTTCTGTTTGCTGGACCAGGACGTAGTTATGGTAAACCTTAACTCTTCTCTCTCGGGGAAGAATCTCTGTCACTGAGTAGAGATTTACTGATGTCAGATTGTGCAGCAGATGTGACTGATCAAAGCCCTGGTTTCAGCCTGTAGTGAATAGATTGAGCGTATGTTTATTTGATTCGATGATAAAGAATGTGTAGTGTGTTGACATCTACATCATTACTGTGAATATTGGCGGATGCAGAGGATGCCTGAAGCTTCCGATCACAAATAGCTCACCAGTGATGAACACACGCACATTTATTCATGCAGACTTTTATTTTTACCACAGGCCCATGCCAGGATTTCGGGACTCAAATAGACTTACTATTTTTGTTACGCACACTAAAGTAATACACAAGCAGTCCCATCGGATGACGTGTCTGGACAAAGTGTCAGTGTTGAACTGTTGACAGTGTGTCCAATGTCACGAAATAGACCTGACAGTTTTCCTTCTGATGTTTTGGGCCTCTAACTGGATTTACAACATCTCGACTGTAGACAAGACAGCTGTGTTGTCCCACTGTGTCTATAGGCAACAATATTTATAGCCGGAGCAGATCTGGGAAGGGCGGACAGGCTCTTTTTGGATGCATTCATGATGTTTGACTTACAGTATTTGTAAAGAGAAAGTGATAGAAAATGTTTGCTATACAACTCACGCTTAAGAGACTGGTTCACTGAGAGTATTGGCCTATTAATCTGACATAAATGAGCTCACGTTGACTAGTATAGCAACATGAGATAGATAGATAGATAGATAGATAGATAGATAGATAGATAGATAGATAGATAGATAGATAGATAGATAGATAGATAGATAGATAGATAGATAGATAGATAGATAGATAGATAGATAGATAGATAGATAGATAGATAGATAGATAGATTTACTTTATTAATCCTGAAGGAATTTTACCATAAGTGTAGGGCTGTCCCGATTAAAAAGGACAGGCTAGCTGTGTCACAGTTGAAGGTCTGTGTACCTCAGAGGCTGCATTTGAAGTCCAATTGCAAAGGATCCAATGGGTGGATTCTTTGTGCCAAGTTTTATTGCATTTTGGATAAAGTGAGAAGTAGCCTGACGGGTCACAAAGTCAATGGCATCCACCTAGAATTCTATAACAAGTAGTCTAAATCTTGGCGACACAGCAGGGTGTAAATGTATGTTTAATTTATTGTTTTTTTAAAGTTATCTTTTAGGGTGCAATTTTTTGCCTTCGATCTGGTGGGGACAGCATGTGTGCAACATTAAATTTGGGGGAAAGGGAGGGGATGACATCTGCACCAGGACCAGGGCTGGATCTGAACCGTGGCTGCTGTGGAAAGGACAGAGTTTAAGTGGTATGTGGCCATGCATCATTCATTCTCAAGGGTCAGTTGGAAGTTTGGGTTTGAGGTCACATGAGTCACTTGAAGCACTGGAGGGAGTTGCTGAGTTGGTCCTGACAAGTTTGGATGTTTCAATTACAACGTTACAACCTTTGAGGTTTTTTCCTCACCATGGCTTGTTTTTCCATTTGGTTAGTAAGCAAGTGGGAAGAAAGGCTGTCGGTTTCTGTTTGTAATATTGCAGCATAATAGTTACAAGGAGAAGAGTTGTAAAGAGCTTTACAAAAAGCCACCTTCTCCTGTTGATACTCACCAGCCTCCCTGGGTGAACACAACTGTGTAAAATAGCTTTTTATGGTTTAGTATTAAGATTTCTCTTCTCACAGTGTTGTTTTTACTCGTTCTCCTGCAGCAGGTCAAGCTACCAAATGTCTGCTCATAAACCAGACTGAGCCCATGTCTGAACTCATTCCCTGTCCTCTCATGTTCTCTACTTGTGAGTCTCGTCCAAACATAAAACCATCAGTGGACATGAGTGACCTCTGCTCCTGGTTTTCTATCAGTGTTTGGTGTAATATTTCATGTGTTGACAAATTCTTTCTTTGTACGTAGGGGACTCATTCTCTGAGTCACTTTACAACAGAATTTAGTGAGGGTTTTTTCGCCCAGTGGTCTGGTCGGAGTCCAGACTGATAAGAGGGGTGAAAGGAAGTGGAGAATGATGACGACGGTGTTGAAGAACTTGAAGAATTTGGAAACATTTGAGGCAGTGATGTCATTTCAGAGGATCAGTACAAGTCTTTAATCTAAAATTCTCTTCAGACCCGGTAGTAACCAGTGTCTTATGTTCACACCTGCTTTAATTTGTCTCCACATGTGTTCTGATTGACAGTTGTTATCCTTCAATGTGGTTAAGACCCATTTGTGTTCACACTAGACACACAGAATGCGGACACATGTCCAGACTACAGTATCTGTGAGTGTGGTTTGAGTGATCAGATCCCAAATGTGTCCTCATTGCATCTTGGGTGCCTTTACACATGTATTTAGAGTTGACCTGTGGTGATCAGATCACCCATGATAGATGTTTACCAAACAGGGCTTAAGAGCAACATTCAGTTTTAAAGGGCTCAGCCAACACAATGGAGGTGAACAACAGGTTCCTTGTCCCTCATCAAATACACAATCCAACAACTCCAAAATACTCTTTTTGACAAGTTGTGACCTGCACATTTGCTACGCCATGAAATAATCATATATAATTATATAAAATTACGATAAATGAAGCAAATGCTCAGAACTACAGTACTTGCGCTTTTGAAATCACTCCGCCCAGCAGCCGTGTCTGGAATTTAGTTCCGGCAATGCATTTTCCTTGAAAACAACTGTTAGCCTACATTATTATTTCATAGCATGGTGAATGTGCAGGTCACAGCTTGTCTAGAGAGTGTTTTGGAGTTGTTGAATTGTGTATTTGATGAGTTTGATGAGGGACAGGGGATCTGTACCGTTCACGTCCATTGTGTTCACTGAGCAGCTCGCGTCTCTGCCCCACTGATCACAAAACAACATGCACCGATAAGGTAACGAACCTACTGCTATGACTATAGGGATTATGGCAATAAGTGAATTTGCCAAAATGAACTATCCCTTTAACAGACAAGCACTGGTAATGGATCATACCCTAAATACTAGACTGCTCCCTATGGTTTAATACTTTCAACTTTATTTTTACTACCTCCAACCTCTCCTGTAACAGTAGCTGCTTTCTATTAACTGTCAAAGTTATAAAAATGGAATGACAGTAGAGGGCAGACATCCACCAAGGTCAAAACCCCTATACATGTCTGTCAGGGCCTGGTTATTACCTGGATCTGTGCCAAACTCTTCTCTCAGATCTCACCACCATTAATTTAGTGAAGACATAAGACGCAATCACAATATTCATTACACTAATCATGTCATCATCACGTTATAATACCATTTTGCCAACTTTGTTGCCTGGTTTCAGTCCGGTGTCAGCTGGTTTCATCATTGTGAAAGGCTCTGAAAAGGTTGTAAATTGTGCCACCACTCATCAGTGAAAGAGCAACAACCAATGGGGAATCTCCAACACTGGGCATCCAACTCAATGGTTTAAATTACCGTTTTTTACAATCTGGACCTTATTTTTAGCATAAAATACGATCATTTCCTCACCCAGATAACTTTGGTGTCATTACAAATCGTTCTGATGAAATTAGCTCCAGCCGAGAGCCGTGTATATTCGTATAATGCGAGTACACGGACGGGGCAGCACAGTGCAGCCTCTAAATAACACATTATCTGCCGAGAAACTCGTTAATTTCACCAATATTTTGTTATGATACACTCATCATCCAGGTCAGAGGTCAGTAGGTCAACCTACAGACCACTGAAGTTGATAACATGCCACCACGGGCTCAGAGGGGAATAGCACTAGTGTATCATAACAAAATACTGGTGAAATGAACGAGGTTCGATGCAGATAATGTGTTATTTAGAGGCTGTATTGCGCTGCCCTGTGTTCTCTCATTATACAGATAAACACGGCTCTCAGCTGGAGCTAATTTCGTCGGAACGACTTGTAATGACACCAAAGTTATCTGGGTGAGTAAATGATCGTATTTTATGCTAGAAATAAGGTCCAGTAAAAAACTGTAACTATCCTTTAACTTGGTCGGTCGGTTGGACAGTTTTAGAACTGGCCATGTTGTTATGGTCCAACCTTAAACTCCTGTGTTGACAAGTTAAAATACTGGCAGTCACTCAAAGTTCTTTTATATCTCTTTTGGTAGATCTAAGAAATGACTGGCACGTGATGTGCACAGGAGAGAGGATTGTTTCTTGATATTTCCCCCAGAGTAGGATGGTTAAGGTGGCTACTAGACATTAACATAGCTGCTGAAAAATATTTCAAAGAGACAGAGTGGACCAGAGGTACCTATACCACAGGAGAACACACTTGGGAAGCTGAAGAGTCTGACCGGTGCGATTAGCCATCCAGTTAATTAGCTTTGAATATTTCCAGGCTTCAACCCGAGCTGCTGTGACAGCTGAAGCAGCAGGAGAGGGTCAGGAAGGGATAGAAGCTAATGAAGAGAGTGATGAAGGAGAGGAAGGGAAGGCAGCCAACATGCTGCTGTGGGAGAGGAAGCAACAGGTGAGACTGACAGCAAACACAGGCTGAGCTGCAGATACTTCAAATTAGTGCAGCAGACCACCTTATATGTGGGATTAGTTCATCAGAAACCCTCCTTCCTCTGCCAACGGGCTGTCGTGCATCGAGCAGCAGCAGCATGGCACTATGGTCTGTTTGTGTTGTCGCTGATTGAACCCCCTTTGTGCCCCTTTAATAGGCCCCTGCTGTTTCTGAGCCCCCTGAGCCCGGGGACACAGACTCTCAACTAGTTTCAAACGTTTTGAAAATCCAGAGCTTGTTCTCTTTCTCTCTCTTTCTTCCTGTTAACTCACTTGGACATGTTTTTTTTCTTCCTTTTTTAAATAAAAAAAGATAAGAGTTAATGCACTATTTATTACTACAGTTATTATGGAAGAGGTAAGCACCTTTTTGGCTTTCTGATCAGCTGTAGAGAAGACAAACACAAAACAGTTCCATAAAGTCTTCTCTCTGGACAGAATGAAACTCAGCCAGTACCAGTTGACATGAAAGAATAATTACAACTTGTCCTGAAGTTTTCATTTTTCTTCTTAGAGATATAGCCAAGGCCCAAGGTTTTTTTTCTTCAGGAAAACATCTCGTTAGTTTGTTCTGTGTTGTAGCCTACACTGCCACCTTCTGACCACACTACGTAGCCTGGTTTACCCGCTCGACAGTTATGTGGAAACACGGCTACTTTCCTTATCCCATTATTTTGACAGAATTACATTTAGGACTGGCTCTGAGTCTTAAAGTCCTCTATTGACTCATGACAATGATATGTCCACCTTCATCCTGCAGAATGTTTTCATCCACAGTCCAGCAGCTCCTTCACCTAATTGTACATGAACCAACCCAATTCAAATTGAATGTGCAGAAGCTCAGAGCTATGAAAAATACTGAAAAATGGCCTAGACTCTGTCATAGGCTTGTTAGCTTGTGATACTGTACTTTTTTTAATATATATATATTTTAGGGGGGATTATTTTGCCTTTATTTTGATAGGACAGTGTAGAAAGCAGTGAGAGAGCCTGCGGGAATGGCATATTCAGTAAAGATCATCTCGGTCCGGAGTCAAACTGGCGATCACTGCTTCAGACTCTGCCAATGGGACGTGCTCTAACCACGCGACCACCGAGCACCACCACGCTGTTTATATTGAATGAATTGTATTGTGTTTGACTGTGTTTTCCTCTTCCCCTCCAGGATCCGGCCCATTCCCATGCATCCAGTCCAGAGCCAGCAGTATGTTATAAAGCCCAAATACTACCACACACACACCACACAGACCCACGTCCAGAGCCAGCCAGAGAGACCAATTCCCTTGAGAGTGGGGCACAGCCCCTTCCATGGTGAGTGGGAAACTCCACATAATGATTTTGAAGATATTTTCCAGTGCATTTTCTGACATGTGTCCAGTGTCCAGTTTCCAGTTTCCTGCGGTTCTGAAAAATCAGCTTCCAGAGACTCGATCCATCACAGTCACTCAAAAAAAAAAAAGAGAGCAACACAAAGTGGTGAGCCGAAATTCAAATGAAAAGGTTGCATTTGTACAGATTATGACACATGGTTCTTTAGTGAAGGTGGATTCACATAACTGAGTTATCTGAGTTTGTTGTTGTTAAATAGCTAACATTGCATTAACAGCTGTTTACCACACAAGAGGTTATAATAAGTAATAAGTTAGCTCCTTCTTCAGAGGAAACTGGACGCTACAGTGACACTGCATGAAAATGTCAGTTTACCGTTCTACTGAGTAAAAAAAAAAGTGTTTTTAGAGGAGTGAATAAAGTGCAAAGCCACATCTGCCCATAAACTCTCATAGACATGTGGCTCAGTCAGGTCTGCACACACAGCACACAGGGCTGCACCGTGCTGCTCAGCAGGTGGAGCGGCAGGTTTAGCCAAGTGAGAAATCCTGGGACTCCCTGGAAAAAGTCCTGTGTTCTTGGGAAGTAATCATTTAAAAAACCTTCTACCCTACTTTATACACACACACACACACACACACACACACATGCACAGGTACATGCACACACACCACTAATACATGCACACGCAGCTCATCACCTCTGCTGCGACACTATGGAGAGAAGGTGGAGCTTGTAGTTGGGCAGATCCACTAGTATAAAAACTGAAGAAGGAATTATTACTCTCAGTTTCAGACAGAGGGTGTGGAAAGGAGGGGAGGAGGGGGGGGTAAGTGATGATGAAATAGCTGTGTAATCTGGCTGAGAACTCATCACTTTGCTGAAACAACAGTTACTGTAGAGCAGTAATGAATGAATGCATCACCTTCTGCCCATTCAGTGGCTTCACGTGGCCTTCAGACCTTTCACATCATATTATTGTTGGTTTAATGGATGAAATCTGGCCAAAAGTCAAGTTGACTTTTTAGAAGACTTAAAGTGATACACCAACATTTTTTTTTTCTTGTCTTGCCTCACTCCCGAGTCCATGACCAGCAGATAGACACCATCTTTTCGACTGTGCGTGCAGTAACAAGGGAGATAGAGCCGTATCGTCTGTAATTAGCTTAGCTCAAACACTGGAAGTGTATGGGTAGTGTTAGCCTGCCTCCTACCCAAGCTGAAATCAGCAGTCAGAAGCTGATTTCATTTTAGTTCTTAACAAGTCTAGGCCTCAGGGATGACACAGGTGCACATATTTCTATGGCTGAACCTGGCACTTGGTGGGATTCGCCATATTGCCCAATGTTCGACTTACCGGTTGCTTCCCGCTCATCACCTGTAGCTTGGCCTGCGAGCTCTTCCTGGCAGGCCGACGTCCTGCTCCAGTGGCGCCAGGCCGGCCACCTCTGCTTCGGCCTCCTGCTTGTGTCGACCTCCGTCCGTCATCACGCGGTCCTGGCTTTGTCAGTTCATTTTGGTTTAGACGAGACAATAACTAAAATGATAATTCACTCTTGAGGTGGAGGGGTCCTTCCTATCGTCACTCACTTCACTTTTCCCGGGGCGGCAGCCTCTTCAGTCCACGAGACTCCTCTTTGGCTTTTTCCCAGACTGCCTTGCTCCTTCCGCTCACGTCAGACTTAAGCGGCCAGGTAACCAGGCAACCAATCAAACATTACACAGTATGGCAGCCCCCCCCCCTCATCTACGAAAGTGACCTCAACACTCCTCACAATCCCTTCTGTCCCACTAGTGCTGCCAGCGGCTAACCTCGATAACACCATAATGAACAATACTCCAAAACAATACATTAAACCCGTTAAGTAACCTTAACTTTTGCACCTGAAACATAACTTTCATTGTACAAACCCACGTCGCTTACATGAAGTTGTCTAAATACCAGCTGTTTACAATTTTGTTCGAACGAATTCTGCGCTACTCAAGCTAGCTGTTGTGACCAACGCACTTCTGTTACTTTCACAAAATAAAACACCCGTTGCCCTTTACATACAGAAGTGCTTTCACTTTGAAATAGGAAGCTAACCTTCCCTCGATGTAGCTAGCTTGAACCAAAATAAACCGTCTTTGCTTGAACCCTCTGTTTTGACCGATCTCGTCCCGTTACCGGCATTTGACCACTCAAGATGCCTTACCAGAGAGTTTTGTCAGCTCTGAGACGAAGATCGGTCTGGTTAGAGTTGCTGAAGAGTGTCTCTGATGACTTTAGGTGGAGGCAGGCTAACACTACCTATACACTTCCAGCGTTTGAGCTAAGCTAATTATAGGCAATACGGGCTGTCCCTCATTACTGCACACACAGTCGAAAGAATGGTGTCTATCTGCTGGTCATGGACTTGGGAGTGAGGCAAGACACATAAAAAGAAATGTTGGCATATCCCTTTAAATCTTTCATTCTCTCTTTGGCAGCAGCTTCAGTCTTCTCCAGCCTCTTCTTGTGTAGATGCTCTTCTGGGCAGCGGTCAACAGTCAGTCAGTCAGCAGCGACACACACTCAGGGTCACACTTGAGTTCTTACGACAGACCCGTCGTCTTGTTGCGCCCACATTTTTCGGGACACTTCATATCTGAGTGGCTAAAAACCATCGAGCCGCTGGCTGCTGGTCAAAACTCCTACAGATCAACAACAGCCATAATTCACAAGCTGGTGGTTGGTTATTGTGGTTTGTCATAAATTCAAGGCCAGAATCCAGCGTCAGACTCTCCAGTATGCGTCTATGAATAAGTCAATATTTTTCTGTGCAGGCTGCAGTTTGAGTGGTTGTGCCTCTAGCCTGAGGGATATTAATGGGAGGTCAGCAGACAGAACAGTGTTGGTATTTGGCTGTGCAGACCCAGACCTGGCCACAATGAGCCAGACCCAGTTTCAAAATAACCTCCTCAGCTTGGTTTAATTTCAGCCAGCAGTATGTAAATGCCAGAGAAATGGCCAGACATCAAAGGTGCAGAGGGAAATGGGACAAACACATATAGAGAGGGAGAAGGAGTCATTCACGTTCAGAACATTTGTGGGGAAACCGGAGAGAATTGCTGGTTTTATATGTATTATATTTATATTTATATATATATACTGTATATATATACACACACACACATATATATGTATAATACATATATATATCCTCTGGTCTTATTTCAAGCCTGGCCTGATTTGAAGTCCTGTATATGGTCTACCAGAATGTGGCCTTCACTGCTCTGTTTTATTCTGAAAGCAGTAGGATTCACCATTGTGTGATAAAAAATATCTAATTTCAGTTTTTCTGACCCGTATTGTGATAGTGAATTATATTGTAATTTTACAGGGAGAGGAAAAATCAGCTTCAATATTTGATATAATTTAGTAACATTTGACTAATCTGGTGTCAAATCCATTTCTAAACCCTTTATCTGGCCCTTTAGGCCATGTGTACACTTGTGTTTCAAGTTTCTTGATTACAAATAAAATCCACATGAAACACTTCATGTACTCCTTCCAACAGTTAAGTTCTTCTGGAAGTCAGCGGTTGGATGCGGTTGTAGGGCTTGTTTTTTAATTTCCCAAAAAGTCTAAATTTACCCAGAATTCATTGTACCACAATCAGCCTTTAGTCAAACACTAAAGAGTTTTGTGTGGTTAGACTCTCTCGTCTGACTGTTAAAGCTAAACCACAGTTAAAGTCTGTCTTTGTGAAACTGGCCCCAGATCGTCATCAGTCGACTCAGTGGTGTCACAACGTCAATCTGACAAACAGAACAGAGCAACAGAACCAGGTACCAGAGCCCCCAGATATACTGTATATGGACACAAAGACTTGTTGGGAACAGCCTCTGTTCTTTATTCATGCTGCCAGCGTCCATGACTACCACATCCCAGAAGTATAGGTGTCTCTCTGTGTGTTTTTTTTTCCACCTTTGGTGTACTTTTTTTCTTGTGTATTTGTGAGTGTCTAAAAGTGAGCCCAAGTCAAAGACAAATTTATTTTACCCTTTGCTGTCAGACAAATAAAGTCTCTATTCTATTAGATCTCACATTACGTTTCTATAATGTATCAATATAATATACTTAATTTTCCTTTCTTTTTCTATAATGTAGTTTTTAAGACAGAATCAAAACACTGAAACGTGATGTGATGATAAAAGCTGCCAGGCGAACTCAACAAGTTTGAGTTAAAAGGGCTCCCGTAGTCGTTGACAACAGGTTAACGCAGCAGGAGACCGCCCAGTGCTCCGGTCCTACGCAGCTCTGTCTCCACAAATGAAGCAGCAGCAGCGGAGCAGCCGGTCGGTGCGTGTCCACTGAGTCCGCTCAGACACCGGACAGGTCGGCAGGTCCGTCCCTTGTGTCCGCGGACGGAGCCGGAGCAGCTGATTACCGAGCAGCAGAGGTCCGATAAAACCGTGTTCAAGTTATATACAAACGAAATAAATGACCAGAGCTACTAACTTCAGGGAACTTTTTTTTTTTGTGATCATGAAAAGTTTATCAATCAGTGCTTCCAGAGCTAATGGAAAACTATCGTTTGGTTGCGAATGACAAGAGTTATGAAAAATGAAACAACAATCAATATAGAAATAAATGACCAGAGCTACTAACTGCCGTCTGTAATGTCCCTCTTGTATTGAAGCACTAAACAGGTGTGTCAGTGCAATGACACAGGGAGAGACCTACACTGGGAGCTTCTGCTACAAACAATTTTTTTTGAACAATTTCTTTTCAGAAAAGTGGTCATATGGACAAAGTCCTCCGGAGGACTCTGAAAACTCTCACAGCTCTTAGTCGACATGAGGGTGAGTAGATAATGAGTGAAATTTGAATTTTGGGTGATCTATCCCTTTAAGTACCTGAGACAGTTTTACAACATCTTACTTGATGTTATTTGACTCCTGAGTCCTGAGTGTCAGCTGGTGGTGATGCAGACTTTGTCCTGTCCACCTCCTGGGGGAATATGTCAAACAGTCTCTTCAGCCTCTGTTCATCCCTCCTGGTTTTGGAGGTTGAGTTGTTGAGTTCTTGCTCTGACACACTGCAGCGACTTTTTAAACCTCTGTCATATCAAAGTTCTTGCATGGTTCCTTCACTGTTTACTTTGAGGAAAGTTGTGTCTACAAATAGCTCTTGAAGCCTCTGAGGCTAAACTAATGGGAATTGCATGGCGGGTATTTGGGCAGCGCTCAGACTGTGCTTCCCTGACATGTTTGCTCTTCTAAAACAAGAAGCCCGCAGCCTCGTCCCATGTGACAAACAGCCTGTCAGCAACTGGCTTTGGTGCCACATCTGGGAAAGTTATTCCCCCCCCATCGCCCCCTCGGCTCCCTCGCACGGCCAAAACACCCTCAGACTAGCGGCCGTGGTCTCGGCCCTCGGTTTGAGGAGAGAGGATCATCTTACCATCACCACAGTGACCAGGCAGAGTTGGGAGTTCTGGCTCCTCACCTGGTTCTAAGGTGGAGGGAGAAAGGAAATAGTCTTGACAGGTCAGCTTCATTGTTTGAACAGTTTGTTTTTAGACCAGCATGCTTCAGTCTGTGGTTGTCCTGAACTCTACCTCCGAGATGGAGAAGAAGTCGTCAGCCACGCCCCCTTCTGACTTTGCCGCCTCTTTTACTCACCTCTATGCCACTGACTTGATGGGACTGGAAGTTGATACACAGTTGGATTCATGATGGACAGCTTTCCTTATTGGGTCATTGTGATATGTACAAAGAGAACTCGATCAAAACTAGATACACTCTTTTTTACTCCGTAGCTGTGCCCCAATCCATACCATCCAGAGGATGTGGTCTGTTGGTGTAGACCAGAGTGATTTTGATGTCGCCGCCAGCGCTTCCAAACTAGGCTGCCGCTGTCCAGAGCGATTGATATGATATTGATATGTTATATCAATTGCTCTGGTGTAGACCATCATGGCCACTTTGGACCATGAACATTGAACCAAAGATGCTCTATTTACCCCATGAGAGGCTGCTCCAATGATAGAAATGGTATACACTTCCTGTCTCCTATATTTAGCATGATAAGATATTTATAATGATAACATTAAATATTTAAATAATTTTTAGCATGATGAAAATTATTTATTTTAATTTGTGGCCGTTTGTTTGACGTTGCCCGGGAGATCTGTGCCAAATCTCGCGAGAATGTATTGTTGAGACAGAGAGAGGTCGTGAACAAAGTTCATTTTCTCCTGATGTTTCTGTCTGAAAATTTTTGTGTCAAAATGTTCAGAAGAGATGTGGCTTTTGAAGAATGAGTCTAAAATTTACTTCAGTGACTGTGGGGAGAAAGAATGGACCATAAACTGTGTTCACGTTCAATTTTCCCATTGGAGTCAATACACTCAAGGCTGCTCCCATGGATCAATAATATAATACATCCATGGCTGTTCCTAGTCTCCTAAAAAGGCATGACCGTGCAGAAACCCACGTGACATGTATACATGAAGCTGACTCGTCATGGGGGGTCTTGGTTTATAAACCGTCTTTGATTGAACTTGAATCTGTCTGGATTAAGGATGATTTTTGTCGTCTGTCACCAGCTGTGCTGTTGTGTTGCCTGGCAACCTTCAACATATCACTTTTTTTTTCTTTTTTTTTAGGTTTTAAAGGGATAGTTCAGCTTTTTGGGTTGTATGAGCTACAAATGCCCATTAAGTACCAGTGGCTGCACAGACAAGGGACGAAAAGAAAAAAAAGGGCACATACAGCGCGTCCTCGCCACTGAAGAAGGCATCGTGCTGCACCCAGACGCAGGCAATACACTCTTGTCAATAAGGGACGATTAATCAGCGTATTTTGGCCGCCTATGAGAAGTCCCATCTCAACCAGTTCAAGAGTACGATCTTAAGTAAAAAGTTGCAATGCATCAGCTGGTCGGAAAAGATACGGGACTTCTTGTAGGTGGCGAAAATACACTGATTAATTGTCCCCCATTGACAACAGTGTATTTCCTGTGTGCAGATAGTCTACTTACTGTAATTGCCATTTGTGGCTCATGCAACCCCACTTGAAAAAAGCTGAACTATCCCTTTAAAGCCCATGGTTTTTCCACTGTTGTTGAACTGACCTGAAATCCACTTCTAATTTAACAACAGGTTGCTTTAATTTTAATTTACAACAGATTTTGACACAACACAGTGACAATACTGATGACATGGTCGTTGTGGTCACTGTATCCTCAGATGTGGATTCATGTGTCATGGCAACCAGAGACAAAGATAGTGTGGACACAGTACGTTACATTTACATGTATCAGTCAGATGTTTTCTTCCAAAGTAAGGGACATCAGAGCAGACGGAGAGATTAAATCAAGTATTGATGCTTGAGTGGTTAGAATATGTCCGTACCTGTCTGTGTTTTGGTCCAGACATCTTCAGACTCAAGTAACATCACTGATTGGCAGTTTCTCTGCCGAAAATAAAATCAATTAGAGGAATAATGTGAGCTTGTTTTCTGTAAATGTCGGTACGGGTCTCAGTCTCTCACTGCCTCTTGTCTCCTGTGATGGGACCTTTATTCTCCCCTCTGCCTCAGATGAAACAGCTGCTCCGGCCCAGTGAAAAACATCAGATAGACAGAAGTGACCACCTGAATTCAGTAGTTACTCAACCATCTCGCTGCAGCCGAGCCGAGCCGAGCCGAGCCTCCCCCTGAACATCTTCCCTCAGGCTGATTGATGTCTGTGTTGTGTCTGAGATGCTCTGCTGACTCTCTTTCCATATGCTCCACGCAACCAGAGAAATCTGCCAACAATGTGTGCGTTCCGACAGAAGCAGAGTGAGTCGGAGGGGCAGGGGGGGTTTAGAGCCTCCAGACGTGTTTTATCATGGCTATGGCCAGGGAGTAGGTCTGACAAGGTGGGACTGATTATTTTATGGTTAGGATAAGCTAAAGCTCATTTCATGTTTGCTTCCTTTAGCAGTGTTGGTCAGTGAGCCAAACATGTACAATTACCTGTGTTTATTTAATAAGTTTACGTAATAAACAAAGCTTTGTGGTTGAGAGAGCCATGGCAAGTTGGTTTCTTTAACCCTTCATAGGGAACTCATTTGATACTTATTGGAGGGTATTGGAAGAGTTTTTAACTTCTTTTTTTTTGCTGCAATTTAAGTAAATTAATTTACCATATGGTTCTTTGTGCCCCCCCCCCCCAAAACAAACAGATAAAGTTAAAGGTCCAGTGTGTAAAATGGGGGACAACTGGGATATCTAGCGTTCAGATTCTAGATAACAGCACTCACCTGCTCGCTCGCACTCACCCCACCCGTCGGCAAAATGACGGTGGCCTCCAAGGACAAAAAAACTTGTTTACCATGACTTGGACAACTGGAAAAATATTTTAACTTTTTTTTTGTTTTTGTTTACCATGACTTGGACAACTGGAAGTATTTCAAGAGCATGGAGCAATGAGGTGAAGATCTAAAGCAAGACCCTATATAAAGAATACTAGCTACAAATTTTATTTTATAGCAATTATACACTTATACACTAATAACACATATCGGAGCGTATTCTTTATGATGCATTCACGTGAAATCAGGCAGACCACAGACAGACAACAGACGCTGCATGTAACAGGATAAACAAGACCCTATGTATAAAGAATACTAGCTCAAATTTTATGCGGATTTTATAGCAAATATGTGTTTATGAAAGACATATTTGATTTTTGCTAATAAAAAGCCAAATAAGTTACCTACTGGGGCTTTAAAGAAATAATTATTAAAATTAAGTATTTACTGTAGCTTAAATTTAAATTTGTCAAAAACAAGTTATGGAGTGTTACTTCCCTGATAAACGGTAGGAGCAGTTTAGAACTTTTGCTATTGATAGCTCACATTTCATTAGCGTGTTTACTTTGCTGAGACCTTCAGTGATTCTTGTGTTTGCAGGAGCCATACACTCTCTGAGCAGCTCCATCTTCAGGACACACTCCAGGCTTTATTGGGTTCAGAAAATGAGGGGACAAGCTAGCTGGAGCTATCTGGTTAGCACGCCAACATCAGGAAACATGAGTTTGCAGCTTCATTCTGTGTACTCTACCAAAGTTAGCATAACCAGCATAACAGGCAGTGTAGAGCTCGAACCATCACCAGGACTGAGTCAGCCCAGGTCACACTGAAGATTGGATCATCCTTATAGGTCAAACACTAGATTTGTACATGTTTCATAATGTGACTGGATGTATGTAGTCCTGACCATAGCTTAACCATTGTGTTTTTACAGCATCAGTAAACATGAACAAATTAGATTTAGTCAGTGTAGGTGTGCGTGCTTGAAGCTTTTCTTTATATTGATGGTTTGTTCCATTGAAAACATCAGAAACTTGTCGCCTCTTTCCACTCTTGATTTTTGTTTTTATTTGGAAATAATCTCCCCGCTGAAGGGGCTCGGGGCAGACCGTGTTTAGACTTTGAATCCTGGAGCTCCCTATACGACCCTGGCAGCTTTACTAAAACCTCCTTTCCATCAGCCCTCGGTTGTAATCACTACATCATATTAGGTCCCCTGTAGATGTGTAGATGGTCCGGGACTTGTCAGTCAGTGGTTTTCCTGCCTTTCAGGTTCAGAACACATTCCTCTGGCTGCTCTGCTTCACTCCAAGCATCTGCGCTCCTCAGCGCGAGCAGCTGACAGCCTCAGACGCAGCGCTGAGAGCTCGAGACAGGGGTTTGGAACGGACTCAGCCCAGAGGGGGGAAGGCTCAGAGAAGTGAATAAAGCGAGAGGTTAAATGCACCTGAAGAGATGTATGTGGAGATACCGCTGCACAGCAGGCAGACAGATTAACTGTGACAGGATGTCTGCGCTTCACTCCTCTCTCCTTCCTGTCAGTCAGAACTGAGGGCGGAGTTTATGGGAAGACTCGGCAGATAAGCGGCAGATAATAGATAGAGAGATCCTTGGACTTTCTGTGAGGAATATGGCACTTTGATTGTTTATATAAGAAAAAGCAGATGAACTTATTACAAAAAATAAAAATTCCTCTCTAGAAGATTATTTTTGAGTGGCTAAAGTATTTTATCATAAAAGTAATACCAAAGTTTGAAAGAGTGCTATACTCGCGATGACTTCCTGACTTTCTAACCTGAAGAGTGAAAAGTGAAGAGGACAAAGAGTGAGGAGAAAACAGTGCAGGCTGAGAGCTGAAGGTGTCTTGCCTGCCGTGTGTCTGTGTTGGAAGAAAACTTGGTATCCATCTCTCAGAGACTTACAGTGTGATGAAGAACTGGACCACGTCCCAGAGTTTTGTTTGCTGACTTCTCTCCCTCCCACTTCTTCTTCGTCTTCTCTCTCTCGCTCTCCTTTTTTTTCTTTTTCTTTTTTTTTTCTCACTGCTCACGTTTCAGAGGCGCCACTGGACTTAGGATCAGTGAAGCGGGAACAGATAGAGAGGAAATAAGTACAAGGAGGAGGCAGAATTGAAAATTACACAGTCATTGTTTTGGGGGCCTCGCCGGCTGATTGTTGACGAGCTTCAACCTGAAAGAGTTTTTTTTTCTTCACTTTTTTTTTCTTCACTTTTTTTCCCCCATGGGTCTGAGACTAACCAGAGTTTCCCCCCTCCTCCTCCTCCTCCTCATGGTGTGTGCCATGTTCCCAGAAGCTGTGGGCAACCACACAGGGAGGATCAAGGTGGTCTTCACACCCACCATCTGCAAACTGACCTGCACCGGAGGCAAGTGTCACAACAACTGTGAGCAGGGAAACACCACCACCATCATCAGTGAGAACGGCCACGCCACAGACACACTGACTGCACCCAACTTCAGAGTAGGTGAGTGATCATACACACACACACACTGCTCTCTATGGGTGGTACTGCCCCCCACCCCCACCCTAGTCTGTGATAGGGATGTCACAATTACTTGTTTTCACAATTAATCGAGGTATTAAATGCCACAATTACTTAATCGTATATATTCCTAAATACCGTCACTTTCCAAAAAGATCAGCGCACGGTTAAAGTGATACCCCAACATTTTTTTTTGTGTCTTGCCTCACTCCCGAGTCCATGACCAGCAGATAGACACCATCCTTTCGACTGTGCGTGCAGTAACAAGGGAGATAGAGCCGTATCGTCTGTAATTAGCTTAGCTCAAACACTGGAAGTGTATGGGTAGTGTTAGCCTGACTCCTACCCAAGCTGAAATCAGCAGTCAGAAGCTGATTTCATTTTATCTCTAAACTCTGTAAATATATTACTTTATCAACATTTCAAACATTTTTAGGAGAGAAAGTAGCCGTTTAGATCAGCAGTGTGTCATTTATTTGTCTAAATACCAGCTGTTCACAATTTTGTTTAGACGAATTCAGCGCTACTCAAGCTAGCTTTTGTGACCAACGCACTTCCAGTTACTTCCGGTTACTTTCACAAAATAAAACACCTGTTGCCCTTTACATACAGAAAACCATGACGATAAAATGTGTGCTTTTACTTAAATAGTGCTTACTGCTTACTGTAAATAGGAAGCTAACCTACCCTCGATGTAGCTAGCTTGAACCAAAATAAACCGTCTTTGCTTGAACCCTCCATTTTGACTGATCTCGTCCCGTTACCGGCATTTGACCACTCAAGATGCCTTACTGGAGAGTTCTGTCAGCTCTGAGACGAAGATCAGTCCGCCAGTTTCCATTTAGAGTTGCTGAAGAGTTTCTCTGATGACTTTAGGTGGAGGCAGGCTAACACTACCCATACACTTCCAGTGTTTGAGCTAAGCTAATTACGGGCGACACGGCTCTATCTCCCTTGTTACTGCACACACAGTTGAAAGGATGGTGTCTATCTGCTGGTCATGGACTCGGGAGTGAGGCAAGACATGTAAAAAAAAATGTTGGTGTATCCCTTTAATTTCAGTTTACCTAACACTGAACTGGTAGGAATTTTAATGTTAGTGCCTCATTTGCACAAAAATTTCAAACATTTCCTCTGAAGGATTAATAATTGGTCCTATATTAATAGACACTTGAAATAATTTGTTTATATTTAATTGGTAAAGCAATTATATTTTTACTATGATTTTACACATTTATAGTGTTGTCAAATTATTGAATATAATAATCGTGATTATTTCTCTGACAATAATTGTACCAATAAAATCTGTAATCGTGACATAGTCGGTGATGTTAAAGCTGTTAGAAAACAGATAAGTGTTGGATGAGGACCAGTACACACACACACACATGCACACACTGAAATCAGTTGAATCTAAAAGTTTCTACTGTTGGTCACTGTTGTGAGGCAGCTGTTACCTTTCTACACACTCCTCCAACATCACCTCGCCTGTATTCTGTGGAGCTAACAGAGGAAATAATGCACGTCAAGATGGAAGGACTCAGTCCTAATAACACGTGAGCCGTGTTTCCACTGCAGGAGTTCCTGGTAAAAGGAGGGGGTAGGAACTTCTACAGGAACCGTCCTCTCACTCAGCTCTCTCAGTGGCCGTGTCTCCACTGTCTTTTACTGAGTTAATCTCTCTTTGTTCTGGCCGTTCTTCCGTTTTTAGTAGCGTTGGGTTATAAAAATGCTGCTTATTTTGGGGCTTTCTCTTAGCGTCACATGATCCTGCTTTGAGTCTGACCAATCAGCACAGAGTAAATCTCAAGCCCCACCGGGACATCTTCAGAGCCGATCTGAGTACATACCCTCAGACAGGGACTGCATTCGGCCCCGTAAAAGTTCCTGTAAGCGGCCCTGTGGGGGAGGTTCCTGTAGTGGAGACACGCACCAATGGGGCTGGCCCCGTAAAATTACCAGCACCTGTCCATCACTGACCAACAGACACACAATCACAGAGCAGCTGCTGAGGACCAAACACTGAGCTAAAACAAGAGGATTCTTAACTGCTTCAATAAAAGTAGATCAGAGCATTCGTGGTTTTTACATTTGATATATGGTATAAAATTGCTTTTTTTATTTTTATCTTTTTTTTCTCTTCTCTCTTTGTTTTATTTCATCTGGTTTTGCTTTTAACTGAAGCTTGCTGCTCTACTTGCTTCTTGATTGCCCCTCGGGGACAAATACGGTTCTTGATTGATTGATTAAATGATGATTGATAAAATAAAAAAATAAAGTCCTTTACATCGAACATGATGGAGACACATTATATCAGTAAGACCATGAAATCTTCAAACCATCATTTGTAGTCAAGTCTGGAGCTTCCTCCCTGATCACCTTTCAAGAACTCAGTGACTTTAAAGTCTGTAGTCTCAACACAATCAATCACCTAAACAGAGAGATAAATTCAGAGCCTGTCTCTACACCTCCACACATCTGTCCCAACACTGATTTGAAGGATGCCAGAGTCTGGGGCTTGGAAAGTTAGCGCTCTGTTTCAAACACTAGGTTTGAAACACCTAACAGACTGTTTCAAACACTAGGTTTGAAACAAATGGAGACATTTAGATGGAAGGAATAGAAGATAGAAGGTCAACCTCCTTTGACCTCGGACAACACAGATATTCACACTCGTTGAATGTTTGAAAAGACAAAAGATATAAATCCAGTCATCAACTATTCATTGTAGGCAACATTATGCAGATCAGGGAGTGACAGTAGAATGAGCTGGTGTAACGGGACACCTGTCCTTAAAGTGAAGGTATACAGTGATGTAGCTGCGTCAGGGTGTCTGCTCCTGTGTACTACAGCTTCTGTATACTGGCTGTTCTTTAATGTGTTGCACAGACCTGACAAACTATGTCTGAACCTGCCTCAGACCTTACAAGGAGTAGATCAGTGTCTCTGGCTCCGACACATGCAGAAACATGGGAAGAGCGGAACAAGATGAATTCCTGTCTGACTCAGCTGAACAAATTAGTAAAACTGGAGTTGGACCAGCGGAGAGAGAGAAAACAGCAGACTGTTAACTCTGGGTGACCTGGAGCCACGCTGCTGCTCTGTTTACTGGAGCTGTACTGTACTGATGTCTGTTCAATCGGTCTGCGCTGCCTCTGCATGCTGCAGCATCACAGCTCCCACTCTTTTTTTTTTTTTAATTTTTACTGAATTTATTTGATTTTTGATAGATTTTATTAGTTTTTCTCAACTTGACACATTTACCCATTTCTATACATGTATATACATTTTTTCACTTTTACTGTACAGCCGCACATACTGTCATCTTTACACTTATAGTTGTTTTCTTTTGTTTTGTTCGTTTATTTCGGTCAATACAAGTCATTAAAAGAGAAGTACTGTACCAAACCAGAGAGAAGACAAAAGTAAACCAAAACAAACAAACAAAACAAAACAAAAAAATCCATCAAAGTAAACAATAAGTAAACAGAAAAAGAAAATCTATAATAGACATTTGGACCGAAAAGGCGTAGGCTGAAGCATAGCTAATTAGTTCATTTAAAATTTTTAAATGTACAATTTCTATTTATTAATAAAAGAAATAAGCAGTCACAGAAGAGTGAAAAGAGAGAAGCTGCTTGATTATATTATATTATATTAAACAGTATAAATTCACAAGTATACAGTGTATATATATACATGTGTTATTATAAACATATATAATATAAAATGTATTATAAAATGTATTCTGCTTTCTTACACAATACTTGAATATTAAGTATTCATATTAAGTGTAAAGATTATAGTACATATATAATATTAAAGGGATAATGAATGGAACATAAAAACATACATTTAGACAGAAAGAAGTAACAAAAAGAAGATTAAAAAATCCACTCTAGGTATCCTTGGTGTCTCAAAAGTCATGGTGTGAAGGTGTCCAGTGTCCAGTCCGCGGGACACTTGGGTCAGTACAGTACAGATGAGCAGTATGGAGGTATCTGGATGTTTCATAGTGTGTGTTTTGGACGATTCAAAAGTGAGCACCATCCACCGCTATTATATGAAAATGTGTTTCCAGTCAGAACCCCCCTGGAACTCCAACAGCGTTTTGATGACTAGTTAGTTAGTTTAGAGAATCAAAAGGAAGTGATTCTCTGGGTATGAGTGTCCATGAGACAGTTGAATGGCTCTGTCTTTTGTCCTGGTGGTCTGCACCTTCCTCATCCATACAGTCAGGACCACTTTCAGTCAAAACTAAAATCTAAACTAGCTCATGTTTCATATGAGTCTGTATATAATTCCACAGGTTGTATCAGTCCCAACCAGCCGAGCAGTGAGACAGGCCTCTGTTCTTCTTCCAGTCAGCTGTTGACACTGCAGCTCTCAGAGACGCTCGTAGATTATTCTTGTTGCACCTGGATCTGAGTGAAGGTGGAGAGACGGGGCTTCAGACTCGTGAGCCTGTCCAGACTTGCCTCACTCCTCCTCTGCCCCCTCCCCCCCCCACTCCTCTTTCCTTCCTCTCCGTGATAGGCTGCAGATCTGAGCCAGGAGCTGGGAGGATGAAAGTTTATTTACAGTCCAGACTGAGCTCAAAAAGCCAAGACGGAATAAATCGCACTCATCTTGTTTATCGCACTTCTCACACCTATTGAGAGAGGCGATGAGGGCAGAGTGTTGATTTATGAATTGGTGTGATGAAGAGAGGGATGTGTTGAAACTCGCTCACAGGCCATGATGACATGTTCACAGGATCAGGAGTTTAGCAACAGATGGAAAATATCAACTTAGATGCATGCAGATATTGTGGAGTGTTTCTTATTCAGAATAATCATTGGATCACCATGAAGTCACTTTTCTTTCTCTTCAAATGTAACCTGGTTACATTAGTGACAGGCTGGGCTGAATCTGTCTGTCTGTCTGTGTCTCTTTCTACAGTTATACTCTATTCATGTCTGTGATTGTTCAGTAGAATAGAAGGAAATACTCCAGTTTAATCCACTGCAGTTGTCTAAAAGGTGTAGTTAGTAAATTTCTCGTTGGTACAAAGAATGTGGTATTTGCTGCTGTCATGTTTCCTGTTGTTCGTAACCGCACATTAAAGACTTTCCCTGTAGGGATAATGACAGGTTGGTGTTTTTGCTTATTAACTCATTGGATGCCGCGCTGTTTTCCAAAGCTTCAGTTGGATAACAATTAGGGACCATGTCCACCGGACGCGCTTTTAGCGCCCTGAGCGCTCTGAGCACCCTGAGCGCCCACAACCAACGGCCATGTCGCTCTATCTCTCTCAGAATGCTGCTGTAACCAGGTTACAAAACAAACCGCTTGATGAGCGGCACGCTGTTCCAAAAGTTGAACATATTTCAACTCTGAGCACCACGACAACAAAATGAAGCGCAGAGAGCATTTTTTCCACCGAGGGTGCTGAGCACTGTGAGTGCCGAACTCCATAGGATCTGAATGGAAAGTAACGCCCAGAGCGCTGAAAGCGCGTCTGGTGGACACGGACCTTATTCAGTCATATTTGCTGGAACTGTCACTATATTTTGATAGTCAGACGTTAAATGAATCCAACTCTGGCTCCACCTACAGTCTGTAATCATATTTGCCAAAATCCACCGCAACCGAAGATTCTCCACCACTCAGGTAGAGGGAGCAGGAGGAGCAGCCAATCACAGCGCTATAAAACAACAATAAGACATTTCTAGTGCTAGGAGAAACACAGCCTCCCGCCGTCCATCGGCCGAAGCAGGCCGGGAACACCGGCCGGGAACACCGGCCCCACCGGCTGTGCTGCAGTTTCTCAGATATTTTGCATAAGAACACAAACAAATAAATGAATGTTCGCTAAGAGGAAATGACTGTAGTAGACTTAAAGATATGGGCTGTTTTATTCAGCAATGTTTGGTGCCTAGAGGGTTGCATGCGACACTGATTCGACCCAATGCGGCGCCAGCAACCATCAGATAAAATGTCCAGATCGTGAATTGTGTTTTATTTTGAAAGTTAACCGGATGTTTTTTTTGTCTTGCTCCGATGTCCGGCAAAAATAGAAGCTGTGCGTGTGCTCCAGCACGGCTTGGGAAGGCTGGAGCCGGGACGCAGCGCAGCAACAGCTGATGGAAGCGCACACATTGCCTAGAATTGAAACGGATTGAGACGCATCTGGTGGAATTTTTTTTAGATTTAATTTTATGCATGCTCCCTTTGAGAGATTTGTATTTATTTTGATAAATACAATAAACTTTTTTGGGGAAAAACAACAAAAACCATTAGGTCAGAATCTACATCTGTCCAATGAGTAAGTGTTGTAACAATGTGAGCATTTTAGCCTTTAGCTGGAAGCAGCAGTGTAACCACCACAACCAGCTGCTGCTTCTACCACATATGAAAACACATTTAAGTGTCTTAAAGCAGTCCTTCTGGAGCTTCATCCTGGAGCATGTGCATCTTTATCCCAAATTGTTTGTTTTTTTTGCTTTGACACAGTTTTCACTCGTGAAGAGGTTAGTTGGGCGGACTCGATAGAAAATCTACTTCTTGGCAGACGTGAGGTGAAAACTACCGGGGTCAGTCGCCGATAGTTTGGTGATAACAGAAAATATTCATGGAATGACCCGATTCCTTTATGAGGATGATTTTGAAACTGGAATGATTCAGGCTGTTGTGTGTGTATCCCATTTGGCCGGCATCGGCCTCTGGAGAGAGGATTTAAGTGGTGTTTTTCCAGCTCTTCTGGCATATTTTCTCCCAGGTGAGTACAGCAACTCGCCAAGTGCTGAGAGCTTTCTGGCCCTCGGCTCCCGCTTCCTTTATTAAAGACGCCTGCGGCTGCCAGCTCGTTTGTGTCAGTTGCAGTCCAGACGGTTTCAAATCATTTACAGTTGGGTTAAATCAAATAGAATTTGGAGGAGGCTTGGGAGGCGAGTCGAAACGCGGAGGGGAAGGGAAGGGAAGGGAGGAGGACTTGAAGGAAAAGACAGGTGTAGCACTTTATGTCGCTTGGCATTCCGTCTCCCGTGCATTTCATTTAATATGCAATAACTTCTGTGCACAGTATATGTGTCATCTTGTGCAGCAACCAGAATCTGAATTTTTCCTTTAGTGGAGTTTCACAGTGTAGAACTCAGCTATGAGGGTTCACTGTGAATGAAAAGGTGCAAAAGTTATCCAGTGGACGTTGCCACGGAGCGTAAATATACTGTAGATTGACGCAGTGTTTGCAACGTCATCCACAGGTTTCTGAGGAGGGATTTTAAAGCTTGTGGTCCACTGTTGTCTGACTCCGCCCATAACCTCCAGCTAATCCAGAAATGGCCAGGGTGGAGTGTGTTTGGAGGATTTGGTGTGTGCTGGTCTGTGGCAAGCATATGCTCACCCACCTGTCACTCAAAGAGGCCACACCTTGAATTATACCTAACCCCAACTCTTAATAAAAAAGTAAACAGCTGAGTTATGTAGAAAAACTGCCACGGGAGTGTAGAGGGACTGACTCACTGTTGGAGCCAGCCTCAAGTGGTCACGAGAGGAACTGCAAATTTTAAAGGGGAACTATGCAAGTCCTGTTGCTTTTTTTTGCTGTTCTGCTAACCCTCCCCCCAGCCATGTGCATTTATTTTCAGTGAGGCTGACGGTAAAGTAAGGTGGATGGATAATGTTATATACACATGTTACATTGTGTATATTTGTAGGGTTATGTGTTACGTGTTGTGCTGAAAACCAACCATGTTGGATCAGAGCCTCTGTCCGTCCAGCACTGCATGCAGGGCTGTCCCTGACCAAAATGGGGCCCTAAGCAAAAACATTTCTTCGGGCCCTACTATAATCGATTATAACGCAAACTACAACCACTAATACTGGCAGTATTACTAGTACTTCTATAACCTATTATTAATAGGCCTAGATATATTTAAAAAATAAAAATAAAAATATTGCTAATTGCTATCTATTATTACTATAGTATTATTACTCTGGCATCATTACCATCATCATTATTATTATATGAGCTACAACTACAATCCTAATAAAATATAGGCTACTAATTACCAAACAGACTGATATTTCAAAATGTAGCTACTGTACATTCAAATTTAGTTCCTTCTGTCAACTGAAGTATCAATAACACTCATTTCTATCAATATTTAGCTCTAATAGCTACCAAGCTGCCTGTCATAGATTAAATTCACAGATGACGACCTAGGCTATTGTACATCCATTAAAATAACATTTTCCAAATCCTTGTGTGGTGATTATAAACTTAAAATACGACCAACAACTGATAAATTTACCACTGCCTTTCAACAGAGGTGAATGCACATGCAGACAAAGGTGATAACAAATGACTTCCATCTCCAGACCACAGTCCACATCTAGACTCTAGCTAAATGGACTGGAGGCTAGCATCTCTCCTCCTACCTCTGGAGTAGCAGCAGCAGCAGCTGTGCTGAGCATGGAGGTTTTATGCCACAAAGTTTTACATCTAGTGCTTGGCCGTTAGCGCTAATGAAAATTAACAGCGCCGTTAATGTCAACAAATAGGCTACCCACGAGAGAAGCACGAGTTTCCTCTTGTTTTGTGATTGGTCAGATTGATTGCTGTCAATCATTGCAGTGACGGCGCGTGCGGTGTCTCCTTTCTCTCCTCTCCTGCCTCGCGCTGACAGCTGATCTACAGTAGTAGCGCGCCCCAGGGCTGTGCATATGCGCATCCTTTGTGCAAAACGGGGCCCCTATTGGATCGCGGGGCCCTACGCACTGTGCGTGTTCTGCGTGTAGGCAGGGGCGGCCCTGACTGCATGTCCATGTTACGGTTGCAAACAGAGCTCACTTTTCTTCGTCCAAAAAGACACACCAAAAAATATATTAATAGCTCGATACTGCTAGTCTGTAATGTCCCTCTTGTATTCAAGCCCCAACATGAGAAATTGTTCCAAAAAAAATGAAATAAGTCTATTAAGCTTATTTGTAAGCGGAAGCTCCTTCACTGCTCTGCAAGATTTGTATACTGCTTTTCTATGCTTTCCGGGAGAATTGTAGTGACAATTTACTCAGAAAGCTCAGAAGCAACTTGCCCCTTACTGTGCGTTCAGACCAAAAGCGTAGGGAGCGTTTCAGCGGCCGGAAGTCATTCATTTTTATTTTTTTTTATTTTTTTATTTTTTGGCTTTTCATGCCTTTATTGGATAGGATAGTAGAGACAGTGACAGGAAACGGGAGGCAGAGATGGGGGGAATGACATGCAGTATAGGGCCGTCTGACGCGGGATTCGAACCGGGGCCGCCTGCAGCGAGGACTATAGCCTCTGCACATGGGGCGGGTGCTCTACCAACTGAGCTAAACACCACCACATGAAGTCATTCATTTTCAATGGAGACTGGCGTTGAGGGGCGTCGGGAGCGTCAACGCGTGAATTTGCATAGAGAGCGTCAAATTAGAAGTTGAGAGAAGTTCAACTTTATGCAAATGAGGAGAGCGCCTGAGTGGACACATCTTCCGCACTGCTTGAACAGAGCGTTGAAAGCGTCTGCTGCTCATGCTGCTGACACTCCCGACGCTTTTGGTGTGAACGCACCATTAGTGTTAGTACAGGACTTTGGTTCTGGTATCAAAATACACCTGTACTCTTCTATATTCCTGTATGCTGCATAGGGAACAGACAAAGCGTGTGCAGATCCTGATGAGTCTGTATGAATGAGTTTTTACAGACAGGCTGTTTTCTTAGCCAAGTGGAAAAAAAAGGCTTGACTCATAACACTTCATGTTGCTCAACTGAATGAAGGATTTCTGTGGAATAATTCATGCTGCTGGTGTAATGGATGATTTGCTGGAAGCCCCAGGATGATGACTTGATGGTGGGGGTGTACATGTTTACATCATCAGCCAGAGTTTAGGCTTTTTTGGACACAGAACAGTGAACTCTCTGTGTCCTGCTCCTCTACATCAGCTCCACACCGTCTGGTTTGAAGAGCGCTGTAGACTGCAGACAAATGTGTGTGTGTGCCTGACACCTGTTGTGTTGCGGTGTGTGTGTGTGTGTGTGTGTGTGTGTGTGTGTGTGTGTGTGTGTGTGTGTGTGTGTGGGAGCAGCAGGATTTCTATGAGGGTTAACACCTGGTACACCACCCTGCTCTTCATGTTGGGTGGTTCTCAGCCTCTTTATCATCCATTAAACCGCTGGAACGTCCAGACTGGCTCGTTAGACTTACACCATGGACCTGTGCCAGACTTTAGAAAGAACATTTACCATGTGTATAAAAGCAGTTGTTGTGTGGACAGTCACTTCCTGAGGAGGAGGAAGCTGATCTTAAACGCTGCGCCCTTATACAGAACATGATGTTATTGAAAATAGAGCTGATCTCACACAGTCTGCCTCTCCCAGCCCTTCCTGTGGCTTCTCCTCATCTCCGTCTTGTCTGTTTAGTCCTGGTCACATGATCTCTGTCTCTCTCTCAGACACAGGGCCGTTGTATAGGGGAGAAAGGTGATGATAATTCTAAACCCCAGTAGTCTAATCTATGTGTGTTGAGGGTCCTGTCATTATGCCTCCAATTGATCATGCGCCCTGGCTACTTGGCCAAGGGGATGTCCCTTTGGCCAGGTGGTTAGCGTGCATGACTCTTACCTGGGAGTCTGGGGTTCAAAGCCCGCCCGGGCCCTCTTCACCTTGCCACATTCGTATGACTGATTCTGCATAGGACCCTGACTAGTACTCATAGTAATAGTAGGCTAAAAAAAATTATAATACATACGTAGTCTAAGAAAACAAACTGGAAAAGTCAGGGGGTAGGGGCCCATTTTTGTATTCTTTCAGGGGGCCCAGAATTCCTAGCAACAGCCCTGCTCAGACATCAAGGCTGCAGTTTCACCAGAGCTAAAGCTACAGTGGCATGCAAAAGTTTGGGAACCCCTGGTCAAATTTTCAGTTAACGTGAACAGTTAAAGGGATAGTTCAACATTTTGGCAAATTGGCCCATTGCCATAATCCCTATAGTTTTAGGAGTAGGTTCGTTACCTTTAATTGTCAGTGCAAGCTATTTATAGAACGGCAGAGCAGAGACATGAGCTGCTCAGAGCTACGCTATGGAAGCTCATGGGATTTCTTATTTTCCCTCATCAAACTCATCAAATACACAATCCAAGGGGCGGTGTTTAGCTCAGTTAGTAGGCTAATAGTCCTCACTACAGGGGACGCTGGTTCGAATCCCACGTCCCGCAGGTCCTATTCTGCGTGTCATTCCAGGTAGAACCCGTCACTCTGAGCCTCACTGTTGATGCCTTCACCTCTAGTGTTTGTGGTTGAAACATGATTTTGCCTTGTCAATGCAATCTGACGTAGCCTCGTAAACCAGCCTCCCCCGGAAATGCATTCAATTCATTTCTCATTCCAGTCCCTGATTAGAACCCGTTGGCCAATCACGGACCGAAGAAGAACACTAACGTCTTTTCCTGAGCTTGCTCAGTTCTGTAATTGATGTATTTCCTTCACCTGTTTTTCTAGTGTTAGTGGTTGAAACATGATTTTGCCTTGTCAATGCAATCTGAGGCCAGACTCCCCCTGAGAAATGAATTGAATGCATTTCCGGGGGAGGCTGGTTTACGAGGCTAAATCTGACGCACACTCCTCAAGGTAATTCTTTTAATTTTGGAACAAACGTTCACTTAAACTCGAGGAAAAACTGATCAAAGGCCAACATTTAAGGCCAGTGTGACCTCACAAAACACTTAACTCAGCTGTTATGGCCAAATTTCATACATATGGTTAGTATTGTATATACAACTGTTGCCAGGGCGTTGAACCACAAACAAAGATCTCAGTGATGATTCAGAGAAATACTGGTCTGGTAACAAACAGGGAGTGTAGGGAGGAAATTAGAAATGTCAAATTAAAAGTCCTCACAGCCAACATTAATCAGATGATAACAGTGAAGTCTGTGTTACCAAGACATGACTGCTCTTTAATTATTCCAGTCTAGTCTTTGCTCATAGATCAGTTTGATGCTCAATAACACCAGACTGATCCATGAGCAAAGATAAGATAAGATGTTCTGTTTCACCAGAACATCTGCCATGGTAGCCTAACAGTCAGTGACCCGCCTGACCAGTTGCAAAAAAAAAAAAAGTGGAAAACATGGCTCATTTGTTAACATTATTGTTGGAAAGAACAACTCCTCAAGTAAAACATCCTTTTAAGTGTTGAACTCTTCCAAAGAAAAACATTTTCTAAAGAGGTGAAGCTCAGCCAATTGGAAGCAGTTCTTTGAATAGTGATTTTTCTATTGAAAAAAGTCTTTCTTTACCCAGAATTCTGTGTATTACAGATGTCAAAATTAGTTCCTACCACGGACGGATGTATAGATCCATGCGTCGGACACGTTCCGCCATAGATAGATAGATAGATACTTTATTGATCCCGAAGGAAATTCAAGCATCCAGTAGCAATAACATAACTATACATAACTATACATAGCATACATTGAACATACAAAGAAAGTAACAGTAGAAATAAAAATGTTTTATACAACTATACACTATATTAATAGATAAAAATGTTTTCTGCAACTATAAACTATATTAAAGATATAAAGTGACTGTGTAAAATTGAAATGCTTTAATGCAACTATAAGTTATATTAGAGAAATAAAGTGACCATGGAAGTGCAGAGACATTTGTCCATTTGTGTCTATTGTGCCTCCTGCCATCACTGCAAGCTGTTGTACAACCTGATGGCCAGGGGGACGAAAGAGTTCCTGAGTCTGTTGGTGGAGCAGGATTGATAGTCACTCACATACGCACACACACACGAGTGCGGGGTCCGACCATCCGCGGCGTGCAGCGGTGCGGGTCTCTGTTAGCAGCTAACATCTCTGCCCCGCCGATCTAAAAACAGCTTGCACCGACAATTAAAGTTATCAAACCTAGTACTGCTGTGACTTTAGGGATTATGGCAATAGGCAAATTTTCCAGAATAATGAAATATCCCTTCAATGTGTTACCACTTACTGGTTTATGCTGTTTACATGACCACTTAAATAATCGGAAAACTCCAGACAATAATCGTTTTACTAGTGTGCATATAAACACACCCGATGATTGTGAGCAGCTGTGTTGAAAAGTGCAGATACACTCAGATATGTTGATGATGTCATGTCCTTCATCTCTCTGTCTCTCTCCCTCTGTGTGTGTGTGTGTGTGTGTGGCCGTCTCTCAGTGGTGTGTCACCTTCCGTGCATGAACGGTGGGAAGTGCAGCGCCAGGGACAAGTGTCAGTGTCCTCCCAACTTCACGGGGAAGTTCTGCCAGATGCCGGTTCACAACGGACACCAGCAGCACCAGCAGGCGGCGGGCGGCTACAGCCAGACTCAGGTCCACTCCACGCACACGCTGCCGCTGACCTACAGCAACGGCCAGGGCACCGGTGAGTAGAAGGGACACGGCGTCGGAGATACTGAGAAATCTACTGTGGCACTGATGGAAAATGAGCGTGGAAACAGTAAAAAAGAGTAAAACTTTCCTCCTGCTTATCGGAGGCACGTTTCAGCCCATTTGCCTCAAGTCACTCATTATAAAGGCCGCATACACAACTGTGAAGAACAAAGTGCGGCTCCGGAGGGTGGTCGGGACTCATGCAAAGTGGAGGTAATTAGTGGTAAATTGGCTAAAACGAGGCTGCTAACAGAAAAGCCTGTTCCCTACAATAGAGCTGTTCATTGTAACAAGAGACTGTGACTGAACAGAAACGTCCTCATTACATCTTAAAGCAGCATTGCAAAGTCGACCCTTTTCATTAGACAAACAATCAGAGTGTCTCACTCTTTCATTTCATGCCCATGGGTGGTGTGATTACAAAGCAGCTCCAGGGTCAACAGTATATTAAAGGGATATGCCAACATTTTTTTTCGTGTCTTGCCTCACTCCTGAGTCCATGACCAGCAGATAGACACCATCCTTTCGACTGTGTGTGCAGTAACAAGGGAGACAGAGCCGTATTGCCCCTAATTAGCTTAGCTCAAAAGCTGGAAGTGTATGGGTAGTGTTAGCCTGCCTCCATCTAAAGTCATCAGAGACACTCTTCAGCAACTCTAAACGGACCAACTACATCGAGGGTAGGTTATCTTCCTATTTCAAAGTAAAAGCACTTCTGTATGTAAAGGGCAACGGGTATTTTATTTTGTGAAAGTACCCGGAAGTTCGTTAGTCACAACAGCTAGCTTGAGTAGCGCCAAATTTGTCCGAACAAAATTATAAACAGCTGGTATTTAGTCAAATTAACGACACACTGCTGATCTAAACGGCTACTTTCTCACCTAAAAATGTTTGAAATGTTGATAAAGTGATATATTTACAGAGTTTAGAGCTAAAATGAAATCAGTTTGCTGATTTCAGCTTGGGTAGGAGGCAGGCTAACACTACCCATACACTTCCAGTGTTTGAGCTAAGCTAATTACGGGCGATACGGCTCTATCTCCCGCACAGTCGAAAGGATGGTGTCTATCTGCTTGTTATGGACTCAGGAATGAGGCAAGACACGAAACGAAAATGTTGGAATATCACTTTAACACTGTGAAGGTACCAAAGCCTCAGTCTGCAGGGACTGAGCCTTAAACCCAGCTCAGCTCCAATCAGATGATTCAATGTTATTGAAGTGATTTATTAAAATTTCCAGATTTTTTTAATGTCCTCTTTTTACTTCATCCCTCACTTCTTTTGTTTTTTGGACACAGTAAGGACAGACAGGAAACTTGGAGAAAGCAGCAGACAGTGTGACCCTGGGACTCGCTGCCTAGGAAATTTCCACCCATGTTGTATCAGGTCACCCCAAGCAACCTTTTTTTGTTTGTTTTAACTTTATTATCAACATAACACTAAGCAGTCACTCCATCACTGAGCCAGCAGATACATGGCAGTAAAATGTGGAGCTGACAGAGGCAGAGGGTGGTGGTGTAGCTCCACAAAGCTCCTCATCAGTGTCCAACCAGAAGCTGAGGAGTCTTTCTCATGTGTGGCGTTCTGGTTAAAAGGTTGTTCCTGTCCAGTAAAAATCTTCCTCAGCTTCCACAACCAAACATGAGTTTCTGTAATGGCTCTGGTGGATCCTGTTCCCCTTGGTTCTGTCACTGTCCTCAGAGATTATTTTTGATTGTTGATGAGGTTCCAACTAGATTCTGAAGGTCTGGAACATGTTATGAAGGAATAAAAGCTTGTCTCAAATCATCAGTTCATTTGATGTCAACCATAAGCATGTCATTTCATTAATATCAACCAGCCAGCATCGCAAATTGACTAAACCAGCAAAGTACAGAACAGAATTTAAATTTAATACAGTTTCACCATTTCATTGCCTCTTTATATTTATTTATATATTTATTTTCTTTTATACTTTTATGAACTAAACGGTTATTTACTCATTTCTTTCTACTTTTTATTTACTTATTCATTCTTATCTTACTCGTATCTTCTCTCTAGTGTTTCCTCACTTCAAATTGTTTACTATAAGATTGCATCTCCTCAGTGTTTTTAGTTTCTCAATGTTTTTAACACACAGGTATGTGTGTTTGTGTGTGTAGGAAAAAAGAGGGTATTTTTATTATCTATGGTTTTATTTATAGCACATTGGGCTGCCTCTCTGTGCAAGAAAAGTGCTCTCTAAATAAAGTTTGATTGATTGATGTATTCTAATACACTGTGCGTTGCCCTGCGTGTCTCCAGTGTACAGCCCCAGCATTGTCAACATCCACATCAAACACCCTCCGGAGGCCTCGGTCCAGGTCCACCAGGTGTCTCAGCTGGACAACTACCACAACAACGGACAGCAGCTGAAGAATCCACAGTCGGGCTCCTCCTCGTCCACCAGCTACACCTACCACCACACCGAGAGCAGCCAGAAGATCCAGCACCACGGCTACAACATCGTCTACCCCGGCCAGCACACCTACCAGGTTCCTCAGTACCAGCCCGTCACCTCCAAGAACGCACTGGGCCGCTGCTTCCAGGAGACCACGGGCAGTCAGGTACCTCTGGGCTCTGTGTTACCTCAGCAACAGGACAACAGAAAGAGCATCTGAATACTGCTCAGAGAAATGAAGAATAGATTGATACTGGTCACATAAGTTCCACTATCAGCATTTCTCACCATCTGTTTTTTTGTATTGTCTGTATTTTTGTATTTTGTAGTTCATCACACATTTTAACTTCCTCATTAGTAAATGTTAATTTGGCAAACGAAGCTTGAGAACATGGTACATCAGCGTGCTACCTTTACTGGATTCCAGTGTAGTAACTGATACACTCATCCCTCTTTTTTGTCAAATGTAATAGTGTGGGAAGGCTCTGCCAGGTCTCACCAAGCAGGAGCAGTGCTGTGGGACCATCGGGACGTCCTGGGGTTTTCACAAGTGCCAGAAGTGTCCAAAGAAACCATGTAAGTACCCTTTGTCTTAGTGGACACCACTGTGCAGCTGTCAAATTTGTCTTTGTAGTCCTCATTACATCCATCCGCTGTATCCGTCTCCCCTTCAGTGAGGTTCTGTGCTACCTTAGATCTTCAGAAGTTTGACATATAATGTTAAAGGGATATTCCAGCGCAAGTTTAACCCATTGTCTAACACACTGTGACACCGAGCAAGACCCCCCCTTTGAGAGATTGAGTTTGCCGACCGCTAGCTTCTCTAGTTGTAGCAACTTCAACACAACCGCACAATAGCAATTAGCGCCTCACAGCCACAAATAATGTTCAGATCAGCACCGAACTCAATATCAATCAATTGATATTGATATTATTGTATCAATAATACAAATAGTGTCCCAGTACATAATCTGAGGAATCAAACACCTACTAGCTTGCTGAAGTTTGGTGCTGTTCTGAACATTATTTATTTAACCAGATAAAAGCCCATTGAGATCATTATCTCCTGGCCAAAAAGGTCAGCAGCATGAGGCATTGCAGCAATACATGTCAACACAGAATTACAAAGAATAACAAATAGAATAAAACATACAGAATTTAGCGATTTCAGAGATGCAACAATTGGTACAACAAACAAATAATTTAAGATTTGAAACACAGGCACTGTTGGGTGAGTTTCTGCTGCCTGTCTTTCAAGATAGAGCAGAAGGCTCCAAGTGGAATTAATTTAGAGAGTTTCAGTTCTTTCTGTAAAGTGTTCCATGCCAAAGGGACGGCAAAAGTGAATGCTCCTTTCCCAAATTCGGTCCTTACCCGGGAAGCAGATAAAACAAGGGTTGAACAGGAACGCAAAACATAACTACTACTTGTTTTCTGCAATAAAATACACAAATAAGAAGGTATCAAGCCTAAAAGAGCCTTATAAATTAAAGTCAGCCAATGTGCATTTCTGCGTGCAAATTCGATTTCGAATACAATTCACAATGGTGAGTGAGACGACTACACCCTGTGACAAATCACAGTGCCGTGTGAAAAACAGTGTCCAAAGACTGGAGACATTTAGATGACACATTCAAATAAAGTACATGTCCATAATCAAGAATAGACAAAAAGGTCGCTGTCACTATTTTTTTCTGACTTTGAGGGAGAAGCAGGTTCTATTTCTGAAAAAGAACCTTATTTTCACCCAAAGTTTAGTGACCAGCTTTTTTTATATGGGCTTTAAACGCAAACTCCTGATCTAGGGTAAAGCCCAGATACTTGTAGTTCAAAATTATTTATGGCTCTGATCTGATCTGATCTTGATCTCTTGGGGGAGGGAGGGGGGGGTCTTACTGTGTGTTAGATCATGGGTTAAACTTACGCCAGAATATCATATCCCTTTAAGCATCTAGAGGAGTGTTTGGCTGATAAATGTCCTCAAAGTGACCTCTGCTGCAGCCTCCAGGCTACATTAGGTGCTACTAACACACTCAAGTCCCAAGTCCACCAAACTGTCAGCGGTCAATTTGCATTGTGGGTAAAGCAGATCCTCATATTAAATCCACACACTGAAACACAAACTGTTAAGATCTCACCAGCCTCTGTTGTTACCCTGCTTAACTGAGGCCGTATCAGGGTGAGTGTGTGTGTATGTGTGTGCGAGGCAGAGGAGGTAAAGGGATATTACAAAACAGAAAGGTGAAATTTGACAATCTGATCAAACAGTCACACACTAACACGCCACATTAACCACAATCTCTTGTTTATGACAGATAGGACTACACAAATACACCCATTTTAACCTGTATATGAACCTAAATGAACGCTAAATGATGCAATTTATAAATTGATTATCAAAATTATGTCTCAAATTAATTATTTCACTCATAAGCCATGTAATAAGGGGGGTAATGTAGAGTTAGTCGGTTGTTATGGAGAAATAAACCCCGACAGGATGTATGAACACCATTAGATGTTTCAGTGGGAGTCTGACCCACAGGAGTGTTTCCTTCTTCACAGTGAATCAGTTCACTTGAGTTTCACAACGTCCGCCCACCGCTCCATGGCACAGAGTTTCCCGTGTGAACCTCTGTGCCATGGAGCCACTGGTAGCTGGTAAATAAACTGCTTTTTATCCATTAGACAAACAAAGCTCTGTTGTTTCCTGTTGAGCCAAATATCAATCAGCTTTCAGGTGCCTGGGTACTACCTCACCGCTGGTCTCCAGCCTGCAGCTGACACCTCCTCACACTGTGTGATTTACATATCAGCAGGTAGAGAGAGGCTGCCCCCACAGGGCTCTGTGGATTTACACCCACACTCAACCATACTAAATCAGCTGTCTAGTGTTTATTATTTATAATAACAGAACAGCTGGTCAAGTGTTGATACACCAAACCTCTGTATTATGGAGCACCAGGGTGCCACTGGAAATGCAATAAACTATTTTATTCAATTCATTTTTTCATAAGATTTTAAAAAAGAGATCAGAGTTTTACACTAAAAAAAAGGAGTTTATAAATTAAATATTAATCCATCAATAAATACTTCTGGTTTAGAAATGGATTTACATGACTGAATGTATCATGAAAAAGCTGCACAATGAGCCTCTGTTTCAAACTGCAGTCGGAGGCTGAACTTCTTTGCGGACAAAACAGCATCAGTTTTACTGTATGAGGAACAGCAGAGTAAATAACTGTACGACTGCTTCATCAGTGGTTGAACGTTGAAATGGAATGTCTCACATGTCTCTCTGTGTCTCTCTTCATGCTTATGTCTTCAGCCATCCCTCTGATCGACTGTCCCCAGGGCTACAGGAGGGTCAACAGCTCTCACTGCCAAGGTAGGAGCTCTGCTGTTAGCCACGCTTGATTTATTCTTTTTTTCATGCATATCTCAAAGCAACATTGCAGAGTTTCAGCTCAGTGCTTCCACCATCTGGTTGAGAAGCGCAAAACTTATCAGCCAGCGCATCTAGTGTTTATTCCCATTAATAAACGACAGTATTTCCCACATGTTTGCAAGGAGACTGTGTGGCGGGTGGTCGCATTTTTAATTTTTCACGTCACTATATCACCGTTTAGACTAATCTGATGTTTGTTAAGTTTATAAAACCAATGATTGGACAAACATTACTATTTCTGTGTGCACATTCATGTAATTAGTAATGGATTAGCTGGGCTAACGGTTACCTGTTTAATTTAAAATAACTTTAGCCAAAACTGAGTGACTCAATAAACGGTCCATGAAAAATATATTTTCTAAAGTGGATATCTGAGTAACAACATGACTGAGCTAACTGGAGTAGTTTCATGTCGTGTCTGACAAGGGAAGGGTTTTAACAGCTGATGTCCTGATGTTAGCTTGCTACCGCCGTTAGCCTACCTGTTGCCGTTAGCTTAGCTACCACCGTTAGCTTAGCTACCACCGTTAGCTTAGCTACCACCGTTAGCTTAAAGGTGTACAGAAAAGAAAATTGAATTTGAGCCCACTCTGGGTCATAAAATCAATGTAAAAACTCATCTAAGAGACGATGTAGGCCAAACTTTGTGCAAAATTCTATTTTTGAGTAAATCCGGGATGAAAGTGTTGTGTTTTTTTTCCGCATTGGACAATGCAGGCGCACGGATTATACGTCAGCCTGCTCACGATTCAAAAGCCACTGATATTGGATCTGTCGTCTGTCAATCAAACGTCTGAAACACACACACACACACGGAGCTCGGACTCGCCCCAAGCTTTGAATACTGTCGATAACGACCAATTCCGTTCCTCACCAAACGTGTTGCAGCTCGCCATTGCTCTGTCCCTGTCAGCTGCAGCCACTGATGCTTTCTAGACACTGTGATTCCCCCAAACTGAATAAATACTGTACAGCACAGCAACACAAAACACACACACAGAAATAGTAATGTTTCTTCAATCATTTCAGATAAAAAATATGATAATATAATAAAAAAAAACCATGATATATATATATATATTTACAGTCTTTGTATAGCATTATAACATTTGCTAATTAGCACCAATCACAGCTGAAGCTGGATGTCCCTATAAATCTCTCTTGTCAGGGACCTTGCAAATCCACACAAGAAAACCCACGATGTCACTAGAGGCATTCAGAGTTCTGAATGGGCCAGGCTGGTTGGACCAACCTGCCTTATACATATATTTATATACTGTAGCTTGGGTTGGATCAGACTTTGGGCTTCCTTTTTTCTTCTTGCTGGCCTCTATTGTGTGTTGTTTATTGTGAAACACACTGAATCAGGGATGTATATTCACAGAAGAATGTCATCATCACTATTATTATCAAGTGTGCCTGTATTAGAACGCAATAATGACGCATCAGGCAAGGTGTTTTTTGGGGTTTATTTTGGCTGAGTTTGGCCTGAAAATTAATTCTAGTGAGTCGGGCTGCGTCAGGCCTGGGCTTCAACTGGGTTGGGTTTTAAATTTCAGGCCCATCGAGAACTCTTAATTCATTGTGACAACACATCCTGTAGTCATCAAGACAGTTCACCGCAGCTAGAGTCAGCCTCATGATGGAAACCTCAACCTCAGAGATGCTTGTATCGTTCAACACTGGCACTGGCTGATAATGGAGATAAAATGTGTTGTGTTGTGTACCAGTTATATACTGTTTGTGTCTTCACTAAACAGCACAGGGTTCTCTTAGCTACTCTCTCAAATGAAAAAGCTAATACCATGTCAGCAGGGCTGTATAGGGGAGAAAAGTGATGATAATTCTAGGGGCCCAGCACCCAGTAGAGCCCACAAAAAACCCCAGTAGTCTAATCTTTGTATGACTGAATTATTCTGCATATGACCCTAATACTCATAGTAATGCTGCATTAGCATCAAAACAAAGTAGGCTCAATAAAAAATGATTATACATACGTAGTTTAAAAAAAAAGTGGAAAAGTCCATTTTAGTATTCTTTCAGGGGCCCCAGAATTCCTAGCAACGGTCCTGCATGTCAGTCAGTTCTATCGATCAAATCGAGAATTTTATCCCTTTGGCTTCTTCAGCTCAGCCGGTATGGGATGTTAATCTGCTAAACTACATTTCCTGTATATTAGTTAGTCCATAATCTATCATGATTGGTCCATCACAGTCAGTGTAGAATGAAACGTAAAGTGACGTCCTATCTGACACCACCCGTCCTCTCGTGGACCAGGGTTTCTGTCCCGTGCTGTGATCTGACTAAAGTCTGTGTGGCAGTAAAAGTCTCTGGGTTGCAGTAACAGGAGAAGACAGAGAAACACATTAATAAAAGACCAACCAACCTGTTAACAGCCTATTAAAACATACTGGCTGAAAAGTTTGTGCTCCCTTTCACCTATAAACTGGAAGCCACAGTGGGACAGAGACATGAGTCACAGTCTGTTACATGAGCCAAGTGTGTTCTCACTGGAGGAGTCTGACTCGCTCAAACCCGACACATTTCACAGTTTGAGTTGAAGCTGCGAGAGGCCGGGGCGGGAAACACAGCAGCTCGACTGTATGGAAGGTGATGATGGATCTGTCCTCTGGTCCACCGTCTTTACTGCTACTGGATGGACTGACATCGTGTCCATGGTTCTGGGTGACTCTTCTTGACCGTGGTGATCTACTGTGTTCTCCAACACGAGGTTGACGCCACAGCGTGTTCATGATGATGACATGAACACAATCCTTGTTAGTAGGAAACATTCATTGACAATAAGAAAATGTGGAACCACTTAGCACAGTGAGACTGCCCTTATAAAGGAGTTATTAATGGTTTATAACTAGGTAATCAGTGAGCTTGTTAACACTTTACAAAACATTTATAAGCTGTTTTACCACAGTAAATAAAAAGGACAACAGAGACCTGTTGCTTGCTCCCACATGTCTCTCTGCTGTTGACCTCATCTCTCATTAGTTACTGGTCTTCCTCTGTTTCCTCCATCATCAGCTTCTGTTCCTGCTGCTCCATTACATGTTTGTTAAAGGGGTAGTTCACCCAAAATTCAAATTACTCATTATCTACTCGCCCTCATGTCAACTAAGGGCTGGGAGAAGTTTCAGAGTCCTCCCTGCCTTCTCTGAGTTACAGCGGGGCTCCGGCGTGCAGCACTACACTACATGTCCATATGACGCAAACGGGGCTCACTTTTGTTCGTCCAAAAAGACACACCAAACAACATCCAAATACCTCCATACTGCTCGTCTGTAATGTCCCTCTTGTATTGAAGCCCCGACATGAGAAATTTTATTTTAGTCTATATATTGTCCATTTTTATTTTATCTACTGTATTGTATCTGTTTATTGATTGTTTATTTATCTGTTGGCTGTTTATTGTCCTTTTGTCTTAAGTGTTCCTTTTTGAGCTGTCACAAACCCTTTTCCAATGTGGTCTCCTTCCACAAATGGCAAATAAATGCAATGCAATGAACATTTGGCCTGAAACAACAAAATGATCTGATGTAACCAACTGATACATGGATTATTATTAGCTCTATAGTAGGGATGTCACAATTATAGATTTTCTTGGTATGATTATTGTCAGAGAAATAATCACGGTATTACGGTTATCACGATTATCACGATTATTATGCATTAATTAATTTCACTATTAATTAATCAAATATAGCTAAAATATACATTACTAATTATAAAATATTTTAAATATCTATTAAAATATGACCAATCATTAATCTGCCAGGGGAAGTGTCATCGATACCAAACGTTTAAATTAATTTTAATCTTTTTTTAAATTACAAATTACACTCTAGCATTTAAATTCCTACCAATTCAATGCTACATATCTGTGCATTTATTCCTACTTTACTTTATATTGTATACATCTCCAAAAGTTACATTGTTGGCTTTTGGATTAATTTCAGAATGCAGATTAATTGTGTTAAAACATGTAAAATTTGAATGACATTTTCCTTATTGAATAACATGCTGTTCTCTAACAAGTTATATTGTTTATACATCACTCACTAAATGTTCTGCTTCAAAAGTTGGGATGTTTGTTGACACCATGAGAAGACAACACTTTTCAAAAATTTGAGACATTGAGAATGCCACCACTGTTGATAGCTTTTGTTTGAGATAAAGAAATGACCATTGCATCCTTCTACTTAAAAGCCCCGTTTTCATGATAGAATATCACTGTAGCAGGAACTTTTTATAGGGAGATTCTTGTCAAATATCCCTAACTTCTTGTGAGTAGTGTATATGGTCGCCTGCTGCTGCTGCTGATGATGATCAGCAGCTGATCACAATAAACAACAGACAGTGGGACACACAGATTCCCAGTAGTCAGACAAAAGTGTGAATGTGTGTGAACTGTCTGGACTCATGTGTTCTCTCATGTCTCCACAGATCTGGATGAGTGCCAGCTGCAGGGAGTGTGTCCCAATGGAAACTGTATGAACACCATGGGCAGCTACAGGTGCATGTGTAAACCTGGCTTTGTCCCCGACCCCACATTCACCACATGCATATGTAAGATCTAACATTTTCTATCAGTTTCTTTGATCTCATCTCTCTGCTGTTCATTATTAATCAGACTCAGGATCAGCCTGAACAGAAACACAAGCTAATGCATTACATTTGCATGCCTGTCTGTGATGTGCAGATCTGCCCGTAACAGAAACTTTACTCTCTGAGTTTGATGTTTTCCATCGCACAATGGCAGACCACAGGACAGTCTTTACTCCTCCCTACACCTGCTCCGAAGTACAAGCAGGAGCTGTTAGGAATGCTGCTGTAACATCAGTGTGTGCTGATATACAGTGCATGGAGAAAAGCATGGTGTTCAGACTCCCACCTGAGCATGTGGCACAGAGCAGACGCAACAGGAGGGAGGCTCTCGAACAGGCTGTGAGCGTGTGTTTGTCTGTGTGTGCGTCTGATCAGCGTGACGGGATGGGGAACATATAGATTCATCACCATTACTGATGATCCCAATAGTTCAGCAGGAGTATATCAATTCATTCATTTATTGCAGCAGAGAACTGCTGCACATCTCTGGGAAATCAAACATGGATATTCATGTTTAACTTGATACAAACTAATCTTATCTGTAACCCACTTTTAATTTAAAACAAATCCCAAAGTGCTTCATAGATATACAACAAAAACAAGACTTAAAGGGATAGTTCACCCAAAATTCAAATTTCACTCATTTTCTACTCACCCTCATGTCGACTAAGGCTTTGGATAAGTTTCAGAGTCCTCCACGCCTTCTTGAGTTACAGCACTGCATTGCCATATGATGGTAGCGAACGGGGTTCACTTTTCTTCGTCCAAAAAGACACACCAAAAAACATCCAAATACCTCCACACTGCTCGTCTGTGATGTCCCTCTTGTATTGAAGCCCCGACATGAGAAAGCTCCCAGTGTCTCAGTTCACTGCTCTGCCGGTGTCAGTGCAAATTTAATTTGACACTGAGACACTGGGAGCTTCCGCTACAAACAAGCTTAAAATATAGACTTATTTAACTTTTTTCAGAACAATTTCTCATGTTGAGGCTTCAATACAAGAGGGACATTACAGACGAGCAGTATGGAGGTATTTGGATGTTTTTTGGTGTGTCTTTTTGGACGAAGAAAAGTGAGCACCGTTCGCAACCGTCATATAGACATGCAGTGCTGCACGGAGCCCCGCTGTAACTCAGAGAAGGCACGGAGGACTCTGAAACTTCTCCCAACCCTTAGTCGACATGAGGGTGAGTAGATAATGAAATTTTGAATTTTGGGTGAACTATCCCTTTAAAAACATGTTAGCCACTGGAAAACTAGAGGTGGCAGCCGTTTCTGGAAGGAAAATTATTTATTTTTTTTAGTTTGTTGCCTGTTTTCACATATAAATAATCCAAGTCAAACATTTCAACAACGTAGAGGGCAAAGTTTAGTACAGTGTAAAAACATCAGCGATGGCTCCCACAGCCCATGTAGGCACAGCCCTGTCACAGTGGCCTGGATCTGAATCCCACTCACAGCCCTTTGCTGCATGTCATCCCCCTCTCTCGCTCGCCTGATTTCCTGTCTCTAATATTTCTCAATCTTTTATAAACATTACATATATATATATATACGTTTATATAAGTTTACATTTTTGGGGCTGCGTCTCACTCTTCCCTCTCCATGTGTAGCCTCAGTGTTTCTGCTTTAACAGCACTGAGCTGGACAGATGACCAGTGAAGAGACAAACTAACACTACATGCTACTTCACTAGGATGCAACAACATCAAGTCAATTATATGAGGAGACATAATATGAAAATACTTAAAATACAAAACCTCATCTATGAAATTATTTGGTCAAGTAAGATTGATATTCAACGCCATGTCTTGCTCAGTAACACTGACTCTTCTGGCTTACAGCTGTCACATCCCTCCGTACTTCTTATAGATGGCTGAACCTCAGTACCCTTTAAAGGAGACATATTCTGCCCTTTTTCCACAAATTAAAATAGTTCCAAGTGTCCTAAAGACATGTCTGTGACATGCTTCGGTCAAAATCTCCCAAGGATCAAACATCACAGCTCTTTTCATCCTCTCAAAACAGCCCTGTTCAGAATGTCTCATTTCAGTGCCTGTCCCTTTAAATGCATATCAGCCACTATTTGCCCCACCCCCACCCCTTCTACTGGTACCAGGTAGGGGTGGTGTTATGCAAATACTAAACCTAGTTACATCACTGGAAGACAACTGAGGGAACAGCTCGTAAAACCACAAGGTTTTCAACCAAGGGAGCCTTTTTGGGGGCCGGAAGGCAAGACAAACAAGAAGCCTGTTCACTTCAGGATATTACCAGTAAAACATAAGGAGAATTTTACTGTGAACTGGAAAGCATTTGTCACCAAGTTTGTGGAAAACTCTTTTTGTCACCACAGTTGTCGAGTGGATCAGAGGAAGAGGCTCTGACTGAAACCACCACCAAGCTGCATGACTTCCATAGTTGTAGTTGCTTGTGGCTCAGCTCAGCAGGTCCGTTTACCCAGCTATGCATACTGGAAATGGATTAGATTTTATGACATGTCATCTAACATGCCTCCCTGACACCAACTTTTGAAGTGGGGGGGGGGCACTGATCCTGCAAGCTGCAAGTCTTAGAAGTTGTCTCCGTTTCTGTTTTTTTGAAGACCTTGATTTCTGTCTCATCAAACCATAGAAACCAAGTGCAGTCTGCCCGGGCTCAGTCAGCTGTCATCTGGCCTTTTCTCTGGAGTGACTCCATGTAGCCTGTCACTCCACAGACTGGCAGAGAGCCTTTTCTTCTTGAACAGTGATTTCTCTGTCACCTCGGTGATCAGGGTCCTCCTGGTCCTCTGTAGGAAGTCTGGTTTTTATGTCTTTCCCTGGACAATGTGGAGACAAATGCAGATATTATAGGAATGATGGAAAAATGGCTTCTAGTCATAAAGGCACGGCAACAATAATAATAAAAAAAATAGCCTAGCTTAGCATAAGGAACAGAAGTGGGATAAATGACCAGTGTGACTGTCCAAAGTTCAGTGGACAGGTGACTGGTCAGTCACCACTGTCCAGACAGGGCTATATCAGCTGTCTACTGCGTTAGCATTGTTATTATTGAACCCACCCTGCTACAGCCTGCTAGAGCTGTCAGAGTGGCTGTAAACTCCTTCTGATATAAACACATTCATTATCTAGACAAGTCACCAAAACAGACTTGAGAAGTGTCTGTTTTCTCATCTCACAACAAACAGGACAAGGGTACAGCCTAAAATGTTGTACAGGTGCATTTCAATACATTTATTTTCTATCTATCTACCTCTAGTTACCTCTAATTGTCGGTGCAAGCTGTTTTTCGATCGGCGGGGCAGAGATACAAGCTGCTCTGCTAATGCTACGGAGGCATATGGTATTTCCGGGCTTTCCCTCATCAAACTCATCAAATACACAGTCCAACAACTCCAAAATAAGTTGTGACCTGCACATTCACCACGCTATGAGATAATAGAATGTTTGCTTCATGTGTCGTAATTTTACTTTATTATACGCTATTATTTCATAGCTTGCTGCCCCTCTGATCGAAAAATATCATCGACAATCAAAGGTAACAACCCTACCGCTGTGACTATAGTGATTATGGCCAAACTATCCTTTTAGGTGTTTTATTACAGTCAGTCCTGATGTTTTAAAACTGACTAGTGTAAATTAGAAATCCAGTGGATTTCCTGCAGGTACTCTGCTGCATGCCTGAACCTTGACTGTAGTAGTGCATGAACTGGCATGAACACATGTTGTCTGTGCTTTTGTTGTGTTTTGAATGTATTTCTGCTTTTATTATTTAAATGTAGTTGTGCTGCCTGACCTCTCACTGTTCAACATGTATTTTTCTCTATGCACCCTGGTGTTGTAGAAGCAGGTACAGGTGTGTACAGGTGATGCTGTTGCTCTGGTGAAGGGGACCTCTTTATTTCTCCACTCTCTGTCCTCTCTTTCCCACATGTATGCGTCTCCTACACTCTGGTGCACCACTTCCTCCGCCTCCTCCCTCCTCCTCCTCCTCTCTGTGCACCTCCCGCGCTCCTCTTCAGCCAACACGCCTGCCATCCAAGAGGAGAAGGGCGCTTGCTTCCGTTTGGTCAGCTCAGGGAGGCAGTGTTTGCACCCGGTTTCTGCCCAGCTGAGCAAACAGCTCTGCTGCTGCAGTGTGGGCAAAGCCTGGGGCCCTCGTTGTGACAAATGCCCCTCTCCAGGAACAGGTAAGGCCCCCCCTCCACGCTTTGTCAGACATTTAAATGTGAGTGAGAACTAAAGGACCTAGGCTCTTTCTTTCTCACTTTCTCATCATAGCAAACACTAAGTCAGCAGGTTTCTGAGAGCTGAGGTTGAGAGGACCAAAGAAACGAGCTGTAATCTCACAGTCATGTGAGGATCTGTCCGTTTGGTACAATGGTACATTTGTGGATGAGCAGACACATTAAATTGTTGTTTTTTTTAAATGAATTTTGTATAATGACCAAGTAACACAAACAAATACTTTGTCATGGGATAATATTCTCAGAAGTTATAATATAGAAATATTCAGACATCATCTGAACAACTCATCACTGGGTTTTGTTGTTGTTGTTGTTTTTTTTATCTAGAGATGTCACAATTACTTGCTTTCACAATTAATCGTGGTATTAAATGCCACAATTAATTGATCGTATAGATTCATAACTACCGCCACTTTCCAAAAAAGATTATGTTGGAACCATATCAGCAGTAAAGGTAGCTAAATGCACAGTAGGGCTGACCCAAAAAAGCTTCGTTCGTTGCCAAGGTATCGATCATGAAATCCGTGATCAATTTTTTTTTTTTTCCTTTCTGACACCGGTTCTCATCGGCAATTGTTACATTAAAATGAGTAGGCTACTTGGCATCCTGGAAACCAAGACATTACAATTGCGCACCCCTGGCTGTTGAAGCTTCGATTTTTATCAATTTTATGTCTGCGAAGCTTCGATTATCAAAGTATGATAACTGGGACAGCCCTAATGCACAGATACTGGTCCATTAACTTCAAATTGAATTGGTAGGAGTTTAAATGCTAGAGTGTCATTTGTAATTAAAAAAGAATAAAAAATAAACTTAAACATTTGGTATAGATGACAATTAACGACATGCATCAAGGTGAAAAAATATGATCAGGTCTTCATTTAAGTTACTATTGTTAACAAACAGCAATATCAGCATCCGTAAGTGTCATCAGAGACATCTTTTACAGGACATGCAGACTCGTACTCGCATACTGTTTCAATTTTTGTTGTAAAATGTTGAGACTAGCACTGATCAGTCAGGCTCTGTTGGCTTTTATGGAGCCCCTGGTTACTGCGCTATGTGAAGTTCTTGAGGTAGGTGTGTCTTTCTTCTTTGAGCATTGTGATGCCATTTCCTGTGTCAGACACAGTAGTTCTAGAGATTCTTAAAGGTCTGTGCTGGACTGACAAAAGCTGTAAACCAGTTCCGGGTCTGCAGCTGCAGACGCCTTCCATCCTCCATCCTTTTCTGGGCCATAAAGGGTTCAACAGCAATCTAGCCCAAGATTCACTGCACGCTGGTAATGAAAGCAAAACCAGAGTTACTGAGGATCACACTGTTAAATTTAAATACTGGGTTTCAGCTCAGTTCAACCCACACGGAAACAACCTACTGTATAGGTTTAATATAGTTTGAATATATATGACATACAGAAAATTGGCATTTTCATATACACACAGATATGCTATATATACATGGTGCATATATGCAGCATATATAGCATAGTATATGTGTATGAAAATTGCCAATTTTATGTATGTCACATATATTAAAACAGGTTCTTTCCATGTGGGAACAGCTAATAGCCTTAAAACCTCAGAAAAATCACTTGTTGTCAAGGTTGCTAGGCGATAGGAGCTGCATTTAAGACAGTACAGTAAGGGTGGGCACCGCTGGTGACGCACAGGCAAAATCCTCCGTGGACCAGAATGTTTCATTTCAGTTCAGCCTTCGTTGATCGATGGCAGCTACAGAAGGTCACACCTAGAGGATGCGCCGCCGCCTGAGTCGGGACACGACTACAATCAGATTTGGCTTCGCTGTGCTGTTGTTGTCTATCACCACTGAATCCTTAGAGTTGTTGATGTGAGTGTCCAGCAATGAGATGATGAACAGTACCGTTGGTGTGACTCCATCATCTAGATCAGGGTTCCCCAATTCCGGTCCTCGAGGGCCACTGCCTTGCATGTTTTAGAAGTTTCCTGCTACAACACACCTGATTCAAATGAGTGGCTCGTTATCAGGCCACTGCAGAGCTTAATGACGAGCTGATCATTTGAATCAGGTGTGTTGTAGCAGGAAACTTCTAAAACATGCAAGGCAGTGGCCCTCAAGGACGAGAATTGGGGAACCCTGATCTAGATTCTAGAGCCTTCAGCTTCTGTTGGTGCACCACGTCAGAGAAAGATGAGAAAGGTTAAAGGGGTAGTACAACATTTTGGCAAATTGGCCCATTGCCATAATCCCTATAGTCATAGCAGTAGGTTTGTTACCTTTAGTTGTCAGTGCAAGCTGTTTTTAGAACGGCGGAGCAGAGCCGTGAGCTGCTCAGAGCTAAGCTATGGAGGGTCATGGGATTTCTTGGTTTCCCTCATTAAACTAATCAAATACACAATCCAACAACTCCACAACCCTCTGGTGGACAAGTTGTGACCTGCACATTCACCACGCTATGAGATAATAACTAGGGATGCACATGTTTAACTGTTTAACCGTTATTTTTAAAATTATTATTAGCTACTTATGTCGTTACATAGATGTGCATCACCTGTAACTACGGCGCTGAAGAAAAAAAAAAAAAAAGACGTTGCTGCTCTCCAGCCTGTTCACCTGCAGCTCTCCTGCAGCTCCACAGAGGAGCTGTCAGAGGAGCTCTGCTGTTCCTTCAGCCTGGTGTTTGGCTGCACTTTGTATAAAACAGTTCTACATTGGACAATCTGAGCACGATCAGCTGAGACAGGCAAAAAAAAAATTGGAGCGTTTATTTTTTTTGCTGTGCGCTGCCAGCATCTTTATCTTATCGGTTAACGGTTAATAATCGGTTAACGAGCGTTGGTTAACGGTCAGGAAAAAAATTCAAAATGTGCATCCCTAATAATAACACAACGTTACAAGGCAAATGCAGAGACTGCTTGCCCGAACGGGAACGCGCATCAGCAGTTTTGCTTGAATTTACCTCGAAAACAACTCTGTCCTGTAACGTTCCGTTATTATCTCATAGCGTGGTGAATGTGCAGGTCACAACTTGTCCACCAAAGCGTTTGAGTTGTTGGATTGTGTATTTGAGGCAAATGCAGAGACTGCTTGCTGAAAAACTGCCCACGACAGGAATGCGCGTCGGCGGTTTTGCATGAATTTACTTTCAGAGTGGCACCTCTGACCACACTGTAATAAACTAAACCAGACACTAAATTTTCCTCATAAAAACCAGTTTCAAAGTATTTCCCATAATCACATCAGGGATGACAGTTACTGTAGATGTGTCCTTATTGTAAATCTGTGGTGGTGCATTGGATTGACCTTGTGATTGGCTCCCTCTTCTGCTGACACTTCACTGAATCCTCAAACCCAAAGTCTCTACCCTCAGATATGAGAGTCTCTGCCGTAGGTGTACTGGTCATTTGTCGTCGTGGTTACAGTAATTAACCAGGTTATGGCTATGGAGCGTCTCCGTACAGTTACTCCACCATTACTACTACTAAAGGTCAGAGAACAACACAGGTCAACGTCAGGTTGTGATGGATGCTCACACAGAGGAAGCTTGGTGTCTCACAGTTGCACAGAACATATTGTGTCTTTGTGCATTGATGAAAAGAAGCCAAACTTTCCATTATGAAAGAGCATGTAGTCTGGGAACAAGCATGAGCCTGAACTCTGTGCACCACTAACACAGTCTCTCCAGATACTCCAGGTTCGGTGTCTTGCCAGTTCCCAGAGATCTGCCAGCACTAAAGTAGGTCATTATGACTGTAAGAGCCGGAGTCACTGCTCGGTTCATTCACCTCACCGATCGGACATTCACATCAGTGCCAGCTGTTTTCAGATACAGACCCGAGCTGGTTCCCGTCTAATCACAACATTGTTTTGCTGCTCGTCCAAAAGACAGAACGTTGTGTCTGATGCAAATACTTTTCTGTTAGTTTCATTCTTCCCTTTCACAAGCATCCACTGTGCCAGAAAGCACTGAGGCAGCGCTCGACTTAGTCATCGCTCTGAGTCAAACTGAAGCTCCCACCAACGAAGGCCTGAACCCAGCCTGAAACCCGAGTAACACGGTTTATAGACACTTCACACTTAATCCACTTTTTTTGAAGTAATAAAGTGCATGTAGTCACATTATTACACCTTCTATTGAGCCCACTCTGATTTTATACTGATCACTGCAACAGGAATTATGTTTAATTTCCAGAGAAAATCCAGTAAATCTGTCCTCAGGACCCCACAGGGTCCTGGAGCATGACCTGCCCCAAGACATGGCACTCTCAAATTACAGATCAAAAACACATTCAGACCCTGAAATACGTCAAACTTAGCAAAAAGACTCATAATACAGAGAGTAAGGTGTTAGTTTATTGAATAACTTTCGGGGTGCATATCGATGAGAAGGCAACCCATGGAGCGATGTCTACCGAGTTGAGTAGCGTTAAGGAGAGATTACGTGTCGTAGTGTTGTAAAGGGTTAGGGTTTCTGGCCAGACCAATTCTGGGACACGGTTCAGAGGCGTTGATCCTGCAAGGGTTGGTTTTCAGCCAAGAGACGTTAGGTGGAAGGCAGAGAGCATCCATTCTCCCTGGAACAAGTTATTTATCCATCATAATTGTTCCGAAGCTGTTTAATTGAGGTCTAAATCTTATATAGTTCCTCTTCAAGTGAAACATTAGTTGTTACAGGCCGGTTCTGTGATGTGCAGGTGTCAAATCTGAGTAACAGACAGAGGAGAAATACTGGAGTTATGCAACAGAGCAGAGCAGCGAAGCTTGGGTGATATCCAACATTTTATACCCAGATACAGTCCAGTCCATACTACAGTATGCAGTCAGCAAAACAGTGAGATGAGATGAGGGTCAGACAGGACAGAAAGAACCCAAAACAAATGCATAAAGTGGGAAACATCAGCACCCAGCCCAAACCTGATCTTAGAATTATAAGGTTCTAGCTCCGTTTTTTTCAAAATTGAGTTTTTTGCATAATATCATCCATTAGTGGTCTGTTAATGTCTGTGTAGTCTTTTTTTTTTTTTTAAATTTTCAACATTTTTAATTAGTTATTCATAAAATAAATAGGTTCTATCAACCAAAACACAAGCCAAGTTGGAACTTTGATGCTCAATATCTCAGAACTACCCAAAATGGAGAAAGAACCTCATAATTCTAAGCTCACGCAAAGCTGGGTTGGTTGTGTGAATGGGACATACAGTGTCTTTAGGGAAGACATCTCTGACCAACAGCTTCAGACATCAGAGGACGTTCACTGACAACTGTGTAGTTGTTATACAGAAATGCACATTCTGATGATGCTGCACATGTTGATAAGCAACACTCATTATAAACACTGAACCATCTCCAGTCATTTCAGTCTGAGGGGGTTCAGTAACAAAGAAAAAAGAATAATCCTGTAATTTACAAACATTTTTACAGGTTTTCTTCTTTAAAATACATTAGACATATTGTATATATTCCTTTTTTTTCTTTTTACAGTGTTTGCTCTACATGTCACACAATATGTTCTGTCTTTTGAAAACTGTTTGAGCTAATTAATAGATGTGACTTCATGTCTCCATGGGAATGGATGGTTTTATTGTATTTAGTCTTTCTTCAGTTTAGATATTATTCTCTCTGTTTATTCAGAGGTCGTGATCTCATCAATGCCTGTGCTTCATCACAGTTGTGTTTTGTTGGTTAAACTGACAGCTGTATAAACAGGCTTAAGAGTGAACAGTAGAGGAAGTTGCAGCTCTGTGTAGCTGAAAGCTCTGCTGTGATGTCATGGTCAGTGTGAAATGTTGATGCTAATGGAGCCAAGACTGTGTCTCCATCTGACTCTGTTTATCAGGAGGTGAGATCAACAGAGTTAAAACGCTCATATTAATTCAGCTCCATCAGCACACACGCTGTGTCTCATCTCACAAAAAAACTGCCTTTATTAAAGGGATAGTTCACGCAAAATTCAAATTTCACTCATTATCTACTCATCCTCATGTCGACTAAGAGCTGTGAGAATTTTCAGAGTCCTCTGTTCCTTCTGGGGGGGGGGGGGGAGCCCTGACAGTATTTGAAATTGTTTTGAATGGTGCTCACTTTTCATCGTCCAGAAAGACACACCAAAAAACATCCAAATATGTCCATACTGCTCGTCTGTAATGTCCCTTTTGTATTGAAGCCCTGACATGAGAAATTGCAGAGCAGGGAGCTTCCGCTACAAACAAGCTTAAAATATAGACTTATTTAATTTTTTTGGAACAATTTCTCATGTCGGGGCTTCAATACAAGAGGGACATTACAGACGAGCAGTATGGAGGTATTTGGATGTTTTTTGGTGTGTCTTTTTGGACGAAGAAAAGTGGTGTCCATTCACAACATAACTCAGAGAAGGCACGGAGGATTTCTCACAGCTCTTAGTCGACATGAGGGTGAGTAGATAATGAGTGAAATTTGAATTTTGGGTGAACTATCCCTTTAACACATGCAAGGTTTATAAAATGAAAACAGAAGGTTTTTAACTCTTCACTGATATGCACTTTTTGTTTTTCTCTATCATGTAGCAAAGTTTAAAGAGATCTGTCCTGGCGGGATGGGCTACACCGTTCTACCTAACCCGCCCGTCCATAAGCCGATCACCGTTTACCAGGAGCCCTCCTACCTGCCCCCGCCCCAGCCCCTGCCGACACCTGAGCGACCAGTGGAGGCTTTTGGGAAACCAGAGGTGAACATACCAGGTGAGCTTCCACCTGGGCCGGGACCAGTGCACGTTTCTCCCGTTCAGCTTGATGTCTCGTGATGTGTAACGTGGTGAAAAGTGTTGCTGAGCTGCGATGGAGACGCGGTCAGTCCAGCAGCCAGAGGAGCGTCCTCCAGCTTCTCCTGGGTATCCCGGGGAAGTCCTGGAGTAGCTGGGAAACGTAGATCCCCCTGTGTCTCTGTCAGACTTGAACATTTATAAAGGAAAGCTGCCAGGACACGGAACAGTTACCAGACTACGTCAACTGGGTCAGCCCAGTGTGAAGGACTATCACAGCAGCAAGTACTCCTCTGTCTGTTTCCATCACTACTCCATGTAGCAGATGTATTATAATAATCAGGGCTCTTCTGTCTTTAGTCTAAACTATATGTAAGATTTTCCTCACAGTATTTAAAATGTTCAAACTTAAAGGGATAGTTTAACATTTTGGCAAATTGGTCCATTGCCATAATCTCTATAGTTTTAGGAGTAGGTTTTTTACCTTAAATTGTCGGTGCAAGCAATTTTTAGAACGGCAGAGCAGAGCCGCAAGCTGTTCAGATAACGCGATGGAGGTTCATGGTATTTCTACGTGTCCCTCATCAAACTCATCAAATACACAATCCAACAACTCCAAAACGCTCTCGTGGACAAGTTGTGACCTGCACATTCACCACGCTATGAGATAATAACACAACGTTACAAGGCAGAGTTGTTTTCGAGGTAAATTCATGCAAAGCAGCTGATACGTGTCTGGTAATGTTGTGTTATTTTCTCATAGTGTGGTGAATGTGCAGGTTACAACTTGTCCACCAGAGCGTTGTGGAGTTGTTGGATTGTGTATTTGGTGAGTTTGATGAGGGAAACCAAGAAATCCCATTAGCCTCCGTAGCGTAGGTCTGAGCAGCTCACGACTCTGCTCCACCGCTCTAAAAACAGCTTGCACCGACAATAAAAGGTAACAAACCTACTCCTAAAACTATAGGGATTATAACAATGGGCCAATTTGCCAAACTATCCCTTTAACTATCCTGTTGGGGCTGTTCATGATCATGTTTTAAATCACTGGTTAATGACGGATTTAGCTTTGTTTTGTAACAGCATTCTCCGTCCGACCACCAGAGCCCACAGATACAGTATTCATCCTCCAGTTATGTATTGATTTACCAATCTTTACTGATGAATTCAACAACACAAGGAAGGAACACAAAAAGTCTGGTGATCCAAACAACGGTCATACAGTACAAACTCAAGTAATCGAAACCAAACTAATTCTAACCAAAGTAACCTAAACCAAAGAAATCCCCAAATCAAGATAACCCTATCCAAGTTTACTCAGCACAAGGCCCCTGTGATGACAGGAAAAATTCAGGACCAGTCACAGGAGGCGGAGAAAACTCAACATAAACTGACTAATAATGGAGGACAGACCATTTGATTCAGGCCGGTGTTCCTGAGATGAACATGTGGTCACTATGAAGCAGCATCAACTTCAAAGAGCAGCAGAAAACTCCAGTGTAAAAACAGTGTTCAACATGAAGCCCCAGTCGTTTCTCCTCAGCTGTATGATCTGTCAAACTCAGAAGTGACACAGCTGTCAAAGAAAGCCGTGTTTTTGAACGGCTGCATTGAGCCAGTGCAGAGGGAGACATGTGTAACGTGTCTTTCTATAATGAATGAATCTTAGTTGAAGTGTGGTTCTCATTAATCACGGTGTCAGCGTCACAGTCAGAAATGAACCCGGTCACACTTGTGTAAATCACAGCTCTGAAAGTCCCAGCAGAGATCCTGTTTGATCCTCTGTCATGTGATCAGGACCAAGGTCCTAAAGAAACATCTGTCCGCTGACATTTGTTTGCAGAGGACAAGGATTAAAGTGCTTTGGCTCACTTCACATTCCCTTCAAACAGCCCAGCCCACAGCCCTTCAAAATAGGGAGGGAGGGAGGAGGAGGGGTAGTGGCCCTGGCTGAGGGAGGGAGAGGAGCTTCACCTTCCTCTTATTATTCAGGACATGCTTGGCAGACATCAAGGGGAAGGAGAACGTTTGCAGCATCTAAGCCAAAGCCAGAGCCGAGTCCAAATGACTGCTGAGCTTCTCTGGAGCAGAGCAGAGCAGAGTTTTCCAGGCCTGAAAAACACAATCTGACAGAAATCCACCACCCAGACCCTGCGTAGATTAGTGTCTGGATACAGGCAGAAGGTAATGTGGCGCCTGGCGGCCGCACAGACTGCCACTGAGACCCAGCAGAGAGCTGCTCAGGGTGAGAGGAAGAGGAGGATTTTCTTTTTCTTTTTTCTTTTCTTTTTTATAAATCCTCGGTGTTGATGTATTTCAGACTTAAGAATGTTTATGACCTTTTCACAACATGGAACATGGGCCTGCGAGTGATTACAGGGCATTTAGCGAGAGCTATTTATGCAGTAAAGGTGTTTCACATGGCTGAGATTAATGACATATGAGCATTTCTTTTGTGTTTAATCCACTGATCACGGAGGGCACGGCTTCTGTGGGATTACAGAATCATTATTTTATGATTTTGCAAGACGTCCTCTGAGCCGACTCAAAATACGCGAGCGAGCCAGAGAGTGTACTGGCTGACATGTTCATTACGAGGAGCACAGGCAGTGAAGTTTATTATTATGGTTCTGCTTCCTCCAGAGCACCAAGTTTGTGGGAGAAATAAATGCATTGTTTCCACAGTTTAGCTAATGTTTGCTGCAAACTGCTGCATCCAGATGTTTCAGGCAGCGTTTATACAATGGATCTATTTATTCATGAGATGTTTTTATAGAAGAATGAATGGAGCTGGGCTGAGAACCAGAGACTAACTAACATGTCGGGGGTTTGTTCAGTAATAACAGCAATAACAAGAAGAAGAGAATATCCGCAGGAAGAAAACACAATGGCAGTTTTCTGGAAAGAGCAGATCAACAATGTCAACAATAAATAATAATGATGATAATAATAATAACCCTAAGCATTTTAAGCTGTATATTTGGCCCAAAATGCTTGACAATAAAAAAAAATCAAGTAGACAAAATGACACAATATCTAAATAAGAACAAATGAACAAAAAACAAATAAATTAAAGACATTTTCAGCTGAAAACACTTATAAAGTATATAAACGTATAAAATGTATATAAAGTACGTCTGTGGTTTGATTGACATATTTACAGCAGTATCGAAGCCTGTGTTCAGAAACCAAGCCTTTAAACCACCCATCAGGACTTCTGTAACTTGGTGATGTCACAACAAAGTGGCCAGCACTCTCAGCTGTGCCCAAAGCCCCGCCCACCTGGATCCAACCTCGCAGGATTCGGTTTCTCCGAGTTTCTACCTGAAATCTGCTCTGTTTTTATTGGATCCATCAGAAAACAGTCAAAACACAGACCTGTTGTTGCTAGAGCTCCAGAGAGAAGCCCGAGAGAGGAGAAGGAAAAACGGCACCGAGGTGGTTTTTAGTTCCGTAAAAACAAAACACACAAAATATATCTTCTTACGGATCAGCGCAGAAAAACATGGGACCTGCTCATCATGTCCAGCACATTGAAGCTTTGATGTCCAGTGTATCATGTCACAAACTTCCACTTTTGTTTCTGTGTTTTCTTTGGTCAGTAGCAACAGCTGCACCAGATCAGGTAGGTTGGTGCTTTCAAAGAGCTGAACTGCAGCAGCATGCTCAGACACACCGCTCCCAGCCGCTGGAGGCTGCACTGCACATCACATTTGCATGAAGTCAGCAACTGCTGCATGACAGCGGCTGGTCAGCACAGAGCAGTGAACCGGTGTGTACACCTTTCTAAAGGGATACGCCAACATTTTTTTTCGTGTCTTGCCTCACTCCTGAGTCCATGACCAGCAGATAGACACCATCCTTTCGACTGTGCGTGCAGTAACAAGGGAGATAGAGCCGTGTCGCCCGTAATTAGCTTAGCTCAAACTCTGGAAGTGTATGGGTAGTGTTAGCCTGCCTCCTCCTAAAGTCATCAGAGACACTCTTCAGCAACTTTTAACGGAAACCAGCTCTATTGTTACTGCACGCACAGTCGAAAGGATGGTGTCTATCTGCTTGTCATCGACTCAGGAGTGAGGCAAGACACGAAAAAAAATGTTGGTGTATCCCTTTAATGTGTATGTACACGTAAGTACCAAAACCCAGACTGAATAACTAGACTGAAACCCTGGACCGTGGTCCAAGCTGGACCGGGACAGGCGGCCTTTGCTTCCTGCTGGCTTTGCTCGCTGAGCCGCCCGCTCTTGTTCTCTTATTAAATTTCAGCCAGTTGCAACGCTAATCTGCTTCTCGGCACAACGTCTGTGTTATTGCATGTCAGATGCATTGTGCAAAAAGCTTCAGCGACCACTGTGGGACTGAAACATACAGTGCTGTGTTGACCTTTTTTTTTGCTATTACTTTGTGTCTTGTCGTTGAAGGAGCTGCTAGTTCCCGTGTTTAGCAATAGGCCAGTAGTTGACCCTATCCTGCCCCAGCTGTCTCCGGGGGTGTCCACTGTCAAGATCGAGGCATACCCAGGTGTTTGTTTCTCTACCCTTTACACTCTGATGAACAGTTTAGAGTATCAGTCTCTGCTGATTTTTCATCATCATCATCATTTTAAGCCACATGTTTAAAACCTTAAAGGTATAGTTCAACATTTTGGCAAATTGGCCCATTGCCAAAATCCCTATAGCCTTAGGTTGGTTTGTCACCTTAAATTGTCGGTGCAAGGTGTTTTTAGAATGGCAGAGCAGAGCCATGAGCTGCTCAGAGCTACGCTACAGAGGCTGATGGAATTTCTTGGTTTCCCTCATCAAACTCATCAAATACACAATCCAACAACTCCAAAACGCTCTGGTTGACAAGTTGTGACTTGCACATTCACCACACTATGTGATAATAACGGAATGTTATTTTTAAGGCAAATGAGACGCATCAACATCTTGTAACGTTCCGTTATTATTTCATAGCGTGGTGAATGTGCAGGTCACAACTTGTCCACGAGAGCGTTTTGGAGTTGTTGGATTGTGTATTTGATGAGTTTGATGAGGGAAACCAAGAAATTCCGTTAGCCTCTGTAGCATAGCTCTGAGCAGCTCACAGCTCTACTAAATATAGCTTGCACCGACAAATAAAGGTAACAAACCTACAGTACTGCTACGACTACAGGGATTAAGGCAATGGGGCACTTTGCCAAAATGTTGAACTATCCCTTTAAACAGTACAGAGGACATGTACACATGAAATAACCACACAAATAAGTGCAATGTAATATTCAACTTGTACTGCAGAAACCTTGAGGTAATATAGCAAGTAGGAAAAGAACTGCATGACATTGTTTTCTAGTGTGAGCTCAGTGTGAATTCCACATGTACAGTAGTTGTGCAACAGTTGTGAGTTGAGTCTCCCAGCCTGAGGACACAAGCTGGGGGTATCTGACTTTTTGTGTTCATTGGGTCCTGTGCAGCCTCCTCAACTGATGTCAGTGAGACGGGGACCAGTGCTGCTCTGGGTGGTTTTGTCATTCCTCTTTAATAGTTGACAAGAACTTTGGTCTTGTGAGAAGCACAGCTGCTGTGGACATCAGCTGTATCCAGGATGGATGTGCTTCAGGTCCTGTGATGCTGGTTCACCTGCTTTAGTTAAAGATTCTCAGCCTCCTCTCGTCGTTGCTATCATCTGGATGACGACGATGGTGATGTCGTCCACAAACTTCACACCTGAATTAAGAATAAAGGCCTTTATTCAGGCCTTATTCAATATTTTTTTCAAACTCTGGTTTTCATCCTTCCATGGCAAATGTAACACAGCAGAGCCTTATGGTCAAATAAGCTTTGTCTTTTATTATTTCCCAAAGGGAAATTCATTTGACAAATGATCGCCTATATCTCTGCATTTATTTTAGAATTTTTTATAATTTTTACCAATTTTTTTCTAGAAATGTTTAAATATTTTTGGAGATATTGTACCAATTTTTTCCCCAGAAATTTCTATTTCCAAAAATCCACACCATTGACCCTAATTTGAACATAAAATGACAAAAAAGGTAAGGTTCTTCTCAGAACAAATAATGGTGTATGTCTGGTCTTCACTTCAAAATGTTGTCCAATGAGGGTCCGTGGTGTAGTTTGTATCAATTTAGGGGTCTTTGATGTAAAAGTGTTTGAGAACCAGGACCACGCAATGCAAAGGCAAACGCAACACATACGGTGTGAAATGACAATCAACATGTCCTGCAGCTGCTGCCCTCACACCAAACATCCAGTGTGTTTGGAGCCTTAGCACTGTCCGGGCAGACATCTGCTGGCTGCGGGCCACATGTTCTTGGTAGCCGTAGCCAGGGATGTTCCTGGATGTTACAACCTCAGATGGAGAGGCTCGTCCCAGATGGAGAGGCTCGTCCCAGGACACTTCCACTATTACATCACGTACTCTCTGGACATTGTTATTGTTCCTCTTCTTGTTCACATTGTTGTTCCCTCTGACCTCATCGCTTGCATGTTTTCAGACTGAGTCATTTTGTCTCATCACTGCTGGAGCCCGAGGATGGAGACACTGATTTGTCCGTCAGCTGGTTGTCTAACACTTGAAGGGTCGTACCTCAGCGGTCACTGTGTCTGCCTGATAGCCGGAGCGTTTCGTGTCCTCAGAGAATGGTTCGGATTGATTTTGGTGACCCGTGACTTTTTCAAACGGCACGGTCATTTAGAAAAGGATGAGCCAATGGCATCATGAAGAAGAAGCAGTTGTGCGGACATCGTTTGTTTCTTCTTCTTGCTAATTTTTTTGTCCTGCACCTGCTTGCACTGTCTTGGATGTGCGTGCACTGTCCTTCCTGTTCCAATGGCATCATGAGCCAGACAGAACAAACAAGCTGTGCTGTAAGACACTTATTCAGAGATGCTAGATTTGTATGTATGGAGATCTTAACGTGGTTGTCATGGTGAGAGGGGAAATTTAAAACACTGTATGGATTCAGTCCAATCTCCCCTGATTGACTGTTAAAGCCTATGTAGGTTTTCCTCATGGTTTTGAATTTTTACCACCAGATTAAAACCAGATGTGTTGAAAATGACAGCTGGATATGGAGACTACACCTGTCCAGATGTCACGTAGGATTCTTTGTTTGGACAGCACCTACTGCATGTTGGAGCAGAGTGGTTGTCAGTTTAATGGTTTTTCTTTCTCCTCTGTACTTTAAAGGGATAGTTCACCTAAAATTTCACTCATTATCTACTCACCCTCATGTCGACTAAGGGCTGCGAGAATTTTCAGAGTCGTCCGTGCCTTCTCTGAGTACAGGGGGGTCCACGCAGCAGTATTTGTCCATATAATGGTTGTGAATGGTGCTCACTTTTCTTTGTCCAAAAAGACACACCAAAAAACATCCAAATATCTCCATACTGCTCGTCTGTAATGTCCCTCTTGTATTGAAGCCCCAACATGCCCCAACATCAGCTCAGAGAAGGCACAAAGCACTCTGAAAATTCTCCCAGCTCTTAGTCGACATGAGGGTGAGTAGATTATGAGTGAAATTTGACTTTTGGGTGAACTATCCCTTTAATGTGTGAGGGAGCTGCCTCTGAACTCCAGAGCTCCACAGTTTATGCAAACATGAGATTAGATAGTCATATCTGATATGATTGGACATACTTAGCTCTTTCTGGTCAAGCAAAATATACATGTCATAGTGTGGTCTGCTGAAGATGCAGTGAAGAAGATGCAATCAATAATCAATGTTTGATCAAATGAATAATCAATGTGTACTGTTGGACTAAATGTGTGTTACTGTGTGTTTTGCTCTGGTAGAGGTTGTTGAGAAGACCTCCCCTCCTGCTCCAGTGGAGATCCTCCCGTCAAACGCCGGCCAGGATATCGCCCCCACCCAGTCAACCGGTAACATCTCCTCTTCTTCTCTGTCTGGGCCAGGTCACAGCAGCTTTTTGTGAATATAAGTTTGTATGAATGTCCTTGGTCACTGCAGGTTCTAATGCGGTACAACTATAAAATACAGTATGTGGAACAGTGTTCATGTGAAAATCAGTTGTAAACGACTAAACTTTGTTCACATAGACAATGTTTTGCTTTAATACATGGAGTAATTGACATTAATGCATTTTAGAATAAGAGAAAGATGTCAGATTATGCTGAGATAACTGGCAACATTAGACTTAGACATGGAGATACTTTACTGATCCAAATGGAAATTTAAGCACCCAGTAGCAGCAAGGCCATGCAATTTGAATAAAGAGGACATGAGTGAGTTAAAGTATACACTATGTACATCCAATGTTTGGAATAGCATAAAATATAAAAGACAGCTGTAGGTTTAATATTTTGTAATTTGAGGTGTGTCAGTATTTCTGTGAAATTCAATGTAGTTTTACATTTAATCAACAAAACCAGCATTTTTCAGATGTGTTCAGGGCATTGGATATGTAACTATACAGTACTAGCTAACCAACTAGATTATAATAGTGTGAGAAAAATGATGAGTCCATTTACATGATCTGATATCACCAAGTAAACAACAGCCCAGGAGCGCTGTTCTAACCAACTGGTTAGGTTTAGGTTTAGGGTTAGATTTAGGTTTAGCGTTAGTCCTGGGCTGTTGTTTACTTGGTGATATCAGATCGTGCAGTACATTTAGTTAATACAGTTTGATATCAGCTGCTTGGAATCTGGAGAGACAAGAATAGGGAGGAGGGTGGGTGGTGAGGACTGATCCTTAACGTAGCGTCTGACCTGGACATATTGAATAAAGTTTGGAAGGTTGAATTGAATAAATGATGTAGATGTACAGATGTAATCCCTCTCCCTCCACACTGTGTTTATGTGAGTACCTCCTCCCCCCTGCAGTCAGCTGATTGAAGCCACTTTGTGGTGTATGTGGTGAATGGTGGTACTTTGATATTAGAAGTTAAAGGACAATTCCGGGCAAATTCAACTCGGGGCTTTGTTTTCCTAACATTTTAGGTCTAAAAGAAGGAATCTGAAGATTTTCAGTTTAATGCCCCCTGCTCCGTCCCCGCATCGCCACGGCAGCGATGAATGGGAGTGGATGCAAGTTCAGCCTAAGCGGCGGAAAATACAGCCCCGAGTTGAGTTTGCCCAGAATTGTCCTTTAACCTTGTCCCTATGTTCCTGCATAATATTTAATGAGATCAGTTATTAGCTCTAAAACTGCCCCCCGACCCCTACCCCCTCCCTCTCTCTGTCTCTCTCCATCCTTCCCTACAGACATTGATGAGTGTCAGATCATCCCTTACATCTGTGGCGAGCACGGGATCTGCTACAACACAGCCTACAGCTTCATCTGCCAGTGTCACAGGGGCTTTGCCTTGGCTGACGACCAAGTCACCTGTGTAGGTGAGGAGTCTGTTGTTGAGGTCAAAGGTCATCTCCCACATGTTCCTGTCAGCAGGTTGTCCTCTGGAAGGACCAAGAACCAACCTTACTGTCTCCATTAGTGACGTCATCCACCCGTGATGGAGCTGTGTGGCTTCATGCTGGGAGCCAGAGGAAGGCTGTACTGGTCTGAACTGGATTTGAGAGTCTGAGTGTGTTACAGTATGTGGAAACCTGTGTGTGTCTGTGCGTGTGATGTCTCATAGAGAAACTGACATTGGTATGAATATGTGCCATGTTATGATCTCAGCCCTGCCTTTAATTTTCATGTATGTTCCTTATTACCAAGTGACACATGTGGACACTAGCAGCCACAGTCGCGTGGTGAGTCACAGCGTTGTTGAGCTGTGAACTCATCCTGTGCGCTCCTCTTGTGTGTCCAGATGAAGACGAATGTGCGAAGACTCCGTCTCTGTGCTCCGGTGGCGAGTGTAGGAACACGGAGGGCAGCTTCCTGTGTGTGTGTCCGCCGGGATTCCTCGTCGACGAGGAGGGGACCAGCTGTGTTGGTATATATTTAACACACTTTGTTACTCACACACACATACTTTCTTATACGTGTCCATACGCAGCGGCTTGGCGCTCTCCCAGTAACCACTTGTTTTTACATATTCATATATTTTTGTACTTTACCTCTTTTAATTATTTTTAAATTTATCTCCTTTTATCTTATGTTTGTTATTTTATCTCTTTTTCTCTTAAATTATCAGGGAGATGCACTTCAATTTCAATTGTGCTTTACCGCTTAAAGGCAAACTTCATTTTTTTTCAACCTGGGCCCTGTGTTTTCTGTATAGGTGAGTGATGGATAATACTTTTATTGAGGTGTCTCCTCCAGTATTGAGCCAGGCAGGCAGCCTGCAGCCCAGCTGACGCTCTTCAACCGGGCAAGTGGCTCCCGTCAACCTATAAGCCTGCATTTTTTTCACCCTGACAGGCTCAGATAGTTACAATGAGTGTCCAGCAGCATACTAGAAAGGAGAAATGAACGTAATACTGTAGTATCTACCCTATGGTCGGCACGGCGACGGCACAGTGCATCCACAGGAGTGTTAGCATCCATTTGTAGCACAGCTAACTGTGAAAGCTGCGTGAAGAGCAGCCCAACATTTTGTGTCTTTTTCTAGTGTGGTGGGATTTGGACACAGGTCACAACAAACAGCGACCTCCAGCTAAAGGTCAAGACGATTACATTCATTTCTCCTTTCTAGCATGTTGTTGGACACTCACTGTAAGTATCTGAGTCTGTCAGGGTGAAAAAAAGCAGGTTTATAGGTTGAACTTTGACGGAGCCACTTGTCTGGTTGAAGAGCGTTAGCTGGGCTGCAGGCTGCCTGCCGCCTCAATACTGGACACACCTCAATAAAAGTATTATCATCACTCACCTATACAGAAAAACATAGGAAAACAGGGCCCAGGTTGAAAAAAAACTGAAGTTTCCCTTTAATGACAATGAAAGAGAACTGAATTGAATTGAATTGAATATACAGCAAGGAATAAAAGTATAGAACACGTAACATATGACGACGACCAGGTGTTTCTGCAAGATTTCTGACAGAGTCAGAAGAAAAGTGACAAGAGTTGTCCAATAACCAAGAAGGACTCACAGTGAGCTTTAGACAGACCTGGAATCAGCAGCTAAACAATGAGTAATGCACTCGACCACCACAGCCTCTATGCTCAACATGCAACACCGTTGACATGTTCGATACTTCTTTTCTCTGCTGTGTACTCCTGGCTTGTTGTTCAGTGCTTTGTGACTTTGGAAGTTAAAAACATTGAACAAATAGTGCATCCCAGCCTGAATCTCTCCCCAGTGTTCCCCTGGAAACGCTTCTGTTGTGTCGCTCACACGTTGTCAAATTGATAAAGAGGTCTGAATTCTGAATTTGTCTGCGTCTCCTCCTTCAAGTGAATGTAACTTCATATCATAAAGTTGGGGCGTGCTGGTCTAGCCCATATTTTCAATCAAACTGTGTTGTCAAGATACCAAATCATTTTTTTTCATTTTCAGCGAGCAGAGACACACACAGAACAGAAGTGGGATTCCTCTGGTCACTTGGTCAAACACTTGGACAAACAGTTTCTGCACAATAAGTGTTCGCTAATAGAGTCATAAGTCTGAGGAATGTTGGACGACACCAGCGACCGCACTGTTACCAGCATGCGCACCACCCTCCTCTCTGCTTCGCCCCCTTATTGGGATATAAATATGAGGCACTCTGTCATTACGTGGTTTCCTGCTTTTCCCACCCACCAAAATGATACTGAATTAGGGCTGTGAGGGCAAACAGACCTGATGGTTATTTCCCCAGAGCTGCAGTAAAAACCTCCTCCCCTCAGCTGTGGAGGATGAGGGATCAGATTATGACTCTCTCGGAGGTTTATGTGCAACCAAGGTATCTATTAATAAGACAAATACAAAAACAGGCCGAGGAGCAGGAGTTTTTAGACAGTCCTAAAAAAGAGTTATTACCCTGTGGTGTAAAGTCCAGCAGATGCTTCTTCCATACGTCTCTGAGTGCTTGACCTGTCTCCGCTGTTGTTGTTGTATACAAAGCTCTGTTGAGTCACAGCGTCCGGTTCGCAGCTGTAACACCTGAGATAAAACATCACCACAAACCATCAATGCAGAGCATCACGTCTCACACTGATCCTGTTGTTTATCATGAGGGAGAAACAGTGACTGATCGTGTTCTTTCTAATATCTTTCAGATATTGATGAATGTGAGGACAGCACGCCGTGTCCTTCTGGTATCTGCTACAACGTGCCAGGGAGTTACAACTGTGGCTCCTGTTCCGACGGCTTCATGGCACTAGAAGGCCGGTGTGTAGGTAGGTCTTACTGTGTGTGTGTGTGTGTGTGTTCCTTGACTTAAAGGTGTCCTAAAGACATGTCTGTGACATGCTTTGGGCATGCTTTGTTTTTCATCCTCTCAAAACAGCCCTGTTCAGAACGGCTGGTTTCAGTGTCTGTCCCTTTAAATGCAAATGAACCACTGCTTGCCCCGCCCCTCCTACTGGTACCAGGTAGGGGTGGGGTTTTGCAAATTCGAATTGTTGTTACAAAACTGGAAGACGACTGAGGGAACAGCCCGTAAAACCACATGGATTTCAACCTAGGGAACCTGAAAACTACAGATTCTCACATTTTGGGGGCGGGAAGGCAAGACAAACTAAAAAATATATATAATATATGTTAAAGAGCCTTCAAAAAGTGATATTTCCATAATATGTCCCCTTTAAGTCAAGGTCAAGTATAGTCAAAGCAAACAGGAAACAGCTGACCACAAGGAGCCACAGCAAGTAACTGAGGGATATCAGGTTTATATTTTTAATACTTTATGAAAACCTGTTTTCACTTTTTGGTTTGTGGTTGCAAAAATTATCATTTTATCCATTTGAAATTTGATCAACAGCTTAATAAAGTGAATAGAAGGGTCTGGACTGGAACCTTGAGACTTACGTAGATCATGACTGTGTCTCAAATTGCCGCGTTGAACTTAATATGGAGAACTGTGTTTGAGCCGTAAACAAATTGATGAATCAGATGTGTACAGTTTATGAGCGGAGCAGACCTGGACCTGGTGTCTCCTCCACAAACACCACACTGAGTCATAAGTCAGTCAGACACACAGCAGGTCCACTTCCTGCGTAATCCGGGGAACTGAAGTGAAGAACACGGGCCCAAAGTTCGTCTGTGTAGCAGGTTATATATGACTCATAAGTCTGTTTTGTTGCTAGGCAACACCTACAGAAGGTCACATCACATGACGGTGTTCAATTTCCCATTTGAAACCAGTAGTTTATACTGTAACCATGACAACTGGAGATTGACTAATGTTAAAGGGATAGTTCAACATTTTGGCAGATTGGCCCATTGCCATAACCCCTATAGTCATAGCAGTAGGTTTGTTACCTTTATTTGTCGGTGCAAGCTATTTTTAGGACGGCGGAGCAGAGCAGTGAGCTGCTGAGAGCTACGCTACGGAGGCTCATGGGATTTCTTGGTTTCCCTCATCAAGCTCATCAAATACACAATCCAACAACTCCAAAACGCTCTAGTGGACAAGTTGTGACCTGAACATTCACCACGCTATGAGATAATAACGGAATTTTATGAGACAGAGTTGTTTTAGAGGTAAATTCATGCAAGAACGCTTATGCGTGTTGTCTTCAGGGACAGTTTTTCAGCAAGAAGACTCTGTATTTACCTCTAAACTAGTCTGGCCTGACAGAAGTGCGTTGCTGCAATTAGCCTCTGATTGGTCGGAACGAGTCACCCGGCGGACGTCCCACGTCCGTACTGCAGCTTTCACAGTCTGCCCGGTAAAGGGAAACATCAACAAACAACAACAGAAACCGAACCATGTATCTATTATACATTTGTGTCCTGAACTGAACAGAAGAAGACATTACTATCTCATAGCGTGGTGAATGTGCAGGTCACAACTTGTCCACCAGAGTGTTTTAGAGTTTTTGTTATTTGATGAGTTTGATGAGGGAAACCAAGAAATCCCATGAGCCTCCATAGTGCAGCTCTGATCAGCTCACGGCTCTGCTCTGCCGTTCTAAAAATAGCTTGCACCGACAATTAAAGGTAACAAACCTACTGCTATGACTATAGGGATTATGGCAATGGGCCAATTTGCCAAAATGTTGAACTATCCCTTTAAGTGAGACGTTATTTAAACCATAAACCACTTTCTTTTTGTCAACATAACCTTATATTTTTAGTGCCTAACTAAGTCCTAACCGTTATTAGAAAATAAAGAGAGGTATGCTGCTGTCAGCTCAGTCCAAAAGTTAGTTAGTACTTAGATGACATCCTAACCTGGCTGTCTTGAATGTCTCATCACCAACACACACAGAAATCAGGTCAGGAAACTGAGGCTCTAGAGAACACACAGTGTGAGTCTGTTTTCCTGGAAGAGCCCAGAGGTGTTCCCACCATCTCTCCCCTGTCGGTGGAGGTTTACTGCTGCCTTCATTCCCCGTGACACAGAGTGAGCCATGAGGTTTCAACTGCTCACACACCGCACTGGCCACGCCAAGCCACAGTGGGGTGGCAGGGGAGGGTGACGGTGGCGAGAGGAAATAATTAGGCCATGCAGCAGAGTCCTTTATAAAAGTTAATAACCCAGCTCACAGATGTTGGTGTGATTCTGCCAAACTCTGGGAAATGTCACATCTCCTAAGTGGCTCCAGATCCTGGTGGTGTCTGTCATGAATGGAGGTCTTGTTGCTCAGAGCTGCTGTTATGAGGTCTCAGTTTGACTGCAGCCTCCTCCTTCACTGCACTTCCTGCTGTTGTGTTTACCGATATATATACAGACTTGAAATAAACCTTTAATCCAAACACCGGAAACTAGAGATCATGTTTATGCTGATGAACAGAGTCCTGTGGAAACAGACAAGTGGCACTGCCAAGGCCACTTCTCTGCTCGCGTAACCATGGTTTCCATTTTCTTTCCTGCTGTATTTATTACAACCTGGTTTTGTCTCAACTCAGTTAGCATCACTGCTGTCAGTGGAAGTGACACAGCAACACCAGGAGAATGCTGCTTCAGCGTTAATGCACCAGTTATATGAGTCTGTGTGCTGTTCCAGATATCGATGAGTGTCAGAACCAGGAGGTGTGCACCCGGGGACACTGCCTGAACACCGAGGGCTCCTTCATCTGTGAGTGTGGGCCGGGCTTCAGAGTGTCAGCGGCCGGAGACGAGTGTGAAGGTAAGAGTCCTGTCACTGGAAGAGCAGCTCACAAGCGGCAACACCAGTTGATCAGTGTGTAGGAAAAGGATTTAGAAAATTGAGTCTCAGAGCTCAACCAGTGCATCGTGTACCGGGTTACAGTCTGTGGTCTGTGCCCTGCCCCCCCTTTCCTCTTTCTCTCTGACTGTCAGAACTAAGGCAAAAATCCCCCAAAACTACAAAGGTTTTAAAATCAAGGGCAACTGAAACAAATACAATTCTATCTGTTTTCACAGTAGAATAGATAATACTAGATTTTTTACCATTTGCATGCAGAGGTCATGAATTTTGTCTTTGCATACATGTGCAAAAAATCAGTTGTGTTAAAAACACGGCAAATCGGGGTAGTGTTTAGCTCAGTTGGTAGAGCACCCGCCCCATGTGTTGAGGCTACAGTCCTCGCTGCAGGCGGCCCCGGTTCGAGTCCCACATCGGACAGCCCTATACTGCATGTCATCCCCCCCCCATCTCTACCTCCCATTTCCTGTCGCACTCTCAACTGTCCTGTCAAATAAAGGCATAAAAAGCCAAAAAAATACTTAAAAAACAAAACAAAACAAAAAAAAAACAAGGCAAATCACATCCAAACAAAATACTCAATTACATACATTTAAGCTGCTCACTGTTCATTAGCTCAGTTGGTGGAGCACCCGTCCCATGTGTTGAGGCTACAGTCCTCACTGCAGGCGGACAGTGCCCTATCCTGCGTGTGATTTCCCCCCTCTCTGCCTCCCATTTCCTGTCTCTCTCTCAACTGTCCTGTCCATTAAAGGCAAAAAGCCCCCAAAAATATATCTACTTAAAAAAAAAAAAAAACATTTAAAGATGTACAAGACACTGGGGCGGTGTTTAGCTCAGTTGGTAGAGCACCAGCCCCATGTGTTGAGGCTATAGTCCTGTGCAGGCGACCCCCGTTCGAATCCCGCGCCGGGCGGTCCTATCCTGCGTGTCATTCTCCCCCTCTGCCTCCCATTTCCTGTCTCTCTCAACTGTCCTATACATTAAAGTAACATTGCAGAAAAAGCCTTAAAATAATGTTTCCAAAAACGGTAGAAAAATGGTTAATAGGATGAATGGAGCTGCTGTACAAGACACAACACTGAAACGTACAGGTGGGTAAAAAAATACGGTTCCCTCCGGTCCCCAGATGCCCACCCCCCACCACCCAACATGTGGTAAATACTGTCTTTTATTAATGGGAATCAACGCTAGATGCGCTGGCTGATTAGTTTCATTTTCGTTAAGTTTCATTTTCTCCCCCAGAAGATAGCGCATTTCAACCAGATGGTGGGAGCACTGAGCTGAAACTCCGCAATGTTGCTTTAAAGGCGAAAAAGCCCCTAAAAATATATTGAAAAAAAAAAAAAGATGTACAAGACACAATAGAACCTACATAAAAAAATGGACCCCAGATGCAGTTACCAGAAAAAGTAATTATTGCATTTTTCCCATGGCTATGCTACATCTTTACCATTAAATAGTTATTGTGATAGTTAACTAGGCTACATCCGTGTAGTACCACCATGATCATTTTTGGAGAAACGTTGAGATTATAATGGATGTGTATTGTGTTGAATATTTGTGCTAGAGTGGGTGACATCATCAGCTAGGGTGGGAGAAGTTATCGTTATAGTAATTGTCTGAAATATTTCTCTTTCCACGCTGCTCAAAGTCACAAATTACATTCTACACACATGTTTTGTCCTCTCTTTAACAATGTGCTCCAAAAATCAGAGCAATGTACAGATTTTAAACTGTGAGCCTCTGAGTGCAGCCAGGTCCCTCCTGCTGCCCATGGACTCTAATGCAAAGATTTTCTGAGACAAGCAGAATGGATCCCTGTTTTTAACTCATCTGAGTTTCCAAAATATTTAGTCTAGAAATCCCGAAAATGTATCAACATGTTGATGAAGTCCTCTGGATGCTCATGGTCTGCTTCTTGTTCTGATAGGAGCTAAAGCTTTGTCCGACTAAGCCCAAATGCGAGACCTACGACGAGGCAGAAAATCACCCTATTTCTCCTCATTTCTGTCTGCCTCAGCTTGAGGTTCGTTTATTGTCATGGCAACCTCTGCACCTCAGCCCAGAGCCACAGCTGAGACCAATCAGTTAATCAGAGACTCCTCTGTTACTGTATCTCTGACCCCTGTCTCCCATACATTTATATGAAGTCCCTGTCAAACACAACAAACCACATGCATGTGCACCTGGCAGTGGCCCCACTGGCACTTTCAAAATGTCTGTGAGGAAAATTTCTAGTTTGAATCTTGTGCCTTCCTTAATATAGAATATTTAGAGCTCTAAACTGTAACAATGAAAACATGGATCCACTGCTGCTTCTGACTGTAGAGGTTGTGTTAATGTGATGAATATAACACAGTCCTGTAGTAGTGAGTGAGGAGAGCAGGAGCCGTCAGGGACCAGTGGGATGATGGTGTTATAATAATAATAATGATAATAATAATAATAATTTTTATTTATAGAGCACTTTTCATGCATAAAAGCAGCCCAAAGTGCTTGAACAAAGCAGAAACAATAATAAACAACAACAGTTTAAAACACAGTAAGTCATCAACAAACAAAACCAAACAATAACAGTGATAAAAGATAAAATCAACCCCTATTAAAAAGACACATTTTCAATTTCTTTTTAAAAATGGCCAACGAGTCCACTATTCTCAAGTCCAAAGGTAGAGCGTTCCAGAGTCTAGGACCGTTACAACAGAAAGCAGCTTCGCCAGTTTTCTTGGACACCTTAATGGTTAAAAGACAGGCAGTGGAGGACCTGAGTGTTCTTATTGGGGTATAAAAAGAAAGCAAATCGCCAATATAGGATGGTGCTTGGTCATTTATGAATAGATAAATAAAGAACTGTAAAATAAATCCTAAAAGAAACAGGCAACCAGTGCAACGTAGCAAGCTGAGGAGTAATGTGATCTCTCTTTTTCGTATTAGTTAAAATCCTGGCTGCCGTGTTCTGGATAACTTGTAATTTCTTTAGTGACTTTCTTGGGAGACCAGTAAAAATTGAATTGCAGTAATCCAGGCGACTGGTTATAAAAGCATGTACAGGGTTAGTAGGTGACTGGTGAGAGCTAACGCTGTGGAGCTGCTCAAACTAATCAGGATATAATTAGTTGTCACATTAGTATTAAAACAAATGCAGACAAAATGGATTTAAATGGAATATGGGTAATTAATAACTTCCCCATGTTTATCCCCACCATGTGTATAACCCTACACATGTCCCTTAGAGTTCCGCCCACCACCAAAACTCACCACACAAGCCTGGAACATTTTCATTGGATGTACCAAATGTTTATGGTCAAATAAAAAATACCAGCTGACCCGTTTAAAACCTGAATTAGCTGTTTTAGAAAGGAAATGCCAGAAACATCTGGCTCTTTATCAAAATACCCAGACATATGTTCCAGATGTGTTCAGAGTGAGAAACAACTGTCATCTTGATCTGTGCCTCACTGTCACTCCAGTGCTGGTCTCACACTGACCTGATGCCCTGTGTTACGCTGTGAAATGAAGGCAGAGCACCTCACGCTTCGTGACCCTCTGGCAGGATGTGGACAGGGTGGAGGGGGGTGGGGTCAGGTGCAGAGAGATGAGACAGCAGCACTCACCCTCACAGAGGCCTGACCTGGAGTAAACCCTCTCAACTGAAGGCTGAGCCATATACGTAGTAGATAGATGTAGTGGAACTGACGACCCAGCTGCCCCGCTGCAACCTGCCTCACAAAACAACCACTCACCTCAGCCCCAGTGGTAACCTCTGAGCTGGTAGAGGATAGGAATATACACAGAACATGTAGAGACAGACTGAGTAACCGCTCCCCTCTGTGGTGGGATGGTGTCATTGACATGAAGACACACTGATCCCAGTTAAATAGGAACAATGCAGGATTTTTACCTTAACTCTGCTACATTTTTACCTTAATTAAACAGCTAGTGATGGTTAAATAAATGACTTGTTCCAGGGAGAATGGAGGCTCTCTGCCTTCCACCTAGTGTCTCTCGGCTGAAAACCAATCAACCAGAGCCTCCAACCCGGTGTTGTAGCTGGTCTCTGTAGCGGCGCCGCACAAGCGCGCCCTAATCTCTTGTTTATGACAGATGAGACTATACAAATATACACATGGTAACATGGTATATAACATTATGTTGTATGTTGTATTGATTGTTTTCTCACCAGTGTAGTTGTAAACAAATGCACATGGCCGAGAGGAGGGTTAGCAACACAGAGGAAAAGAGACCGGACTTGCACACAGCCAGCGTGTGGAGGGTCAGGGTTTGTGTTTCTGTTGAAGCGTGTTGGGTGTCGGTGTCAGGAGGGTCTATCAGAGGTGGAGCTGACTTCCTGCTCAAACAGGGACTGTTCTCTCTGGTTTACTGCAGAGCTGTCGAGTGTGTGTAACTTCTGCCCCAGTCACAACAACACTCAGTGTCAGGGGTTCAGCAAATCAAACAGAGCTGGTGATTAGAACTGTTCAAAACACAGAGTTTCACTAAAGACGTACCGGACGGAGGACCGAGGCGTCAGGGGAGAGGTCTGTCCAGCAGCTGAATCAACCACTGAGGTGTCCTCCTCTCACAAGTAGACTGTTAGAAACAACAAATAAAGTAGCTTCACTTTAGAACTAAGTGATTCATTGACACTGAAGGGGAGACAGGGCAGGACGTCTCCAGCAGCTGTAGCTAAGCCGTCCAACTTTTCCTCTGCTTCTCTGAGAACTGCACCTGGATCACTAAAATCCTTCATCTGGTTCAAATATAGAAATAAACACAACCAAGGTGTAAAAAAGTGCCTAAACAAGGTAAAAGTAGGCTACATCATGACCACTATTAATTACCATGATTACAATGACAGATTTATCTGGTTTGAAAATTGAAACCGAGCACAATTCAACATCCAGAGCAGAGTTCAGACCTGAGTTTTAGACATTTTTAAGGTGGAGAAGTTACAGATTATAACTTTAAAGCACACACTGTCAAAGTGATAAAACCCCCTTCCTTTTTGGACTGCACTCATCTGGTTCTGTTTTCTTTCTTTGTTTTAGCAATTAGACTGTTCTCAGTCAGAGTTATACATGTATGCAGCAAACTATCTTTATTTAATTTATACATTTATTAATTTATTTAATTTATTATGTCTCATCTTTTCTGCCACAACATTACTATTTTTGTGTTGTTATTATTATCATTGTTACTATATGATACTGTTCGAAGGGGGAGTCACGGATAGGGAAACGTGCATACGGGACAGACAAACTTAATTTTACAGCTGTTATTTTTATCTACTGCTGTATATTTATTTATATTTTTCTAGTTATTATAATTTCTCATTTTTCGGATTCTTAACTTGCCCACGAGTTTAGATACAAGTAAATCTACTGTGATGATAGAGAGTGGCTGCTTTTGTAGTGAGTTGAGTTTTTCTTTCTTTCTTTCTTTCTTTCTTTCTTTCTTTCTTTCTTTCTTTCTTTCTTTCTTTCTTTCTTTCTTTCTTTCTTTCTTTCTTTCTTTCTTTCTTTCTTTCTTTCTTTCTTTCTTTTTAAATTATTATTTATTTAATTGTTTTTTCTCTATCTTTCTTTCATTATCAGACACAAGACTTAATGACAGGTATATAAATTTAAGAGCAACATGTATAACCTACTTTTTCTTCCAAAAGTTTCATAACAAAGAACACACTGTCATCACCTCCTCTCTCACAGGGCTAGTATGTGTCTATGTGTGTGTGTGTGTGTTTCAGATGTGGACGAGTGTGTGGAGGAGGCTCGGCCCTGTCAGGATGTCGGGGAGTGCGTCAACAGTCTGGGCTCCTACACCTGTACCTGTCCTCGGGGATACCAGCAGATCAACGGCACCAGCTGCAGAGGTGACCCACCCACACACACACACACACACGTGTTTGTGACCCAGGCGTCAGAGCCGCGCTGATGAAAACACACACGTGTCTCAGTGGGTTTGTGTATCTGTATCTTTTCCAGATGTCGACGAGTGTGTGGACAATGGGGAACTCTGCTCCCCCAACGGAGATTGTCTCAACACAGCGGGGTCCTACCTGTGTGTGTGCGACAGCGGATTCACGGCCAACCTGGACACACCCTCCTGTGACGGTAGGATGCCACACACACACATACAGTATGCAACTATGCACATACAGTGATGAGTAAAACATTTTTAACAGTGTTTATAAACTACATACTAATGAGTATTCATCCACTAATACTTAAAGGGATATGCCAACATTTTTTTCTTGCCTAATTGAGTCCATGACCAGCAGATAGACACCATCCTTTTGACTGTACGTGCAGTAACAAGGGAGATAGAGCCGTATCACCTGTAATTAGCTTAGCTCAAACACTGGAAGTGTATGGGTAGTGTTAGCCTGCCTCCACCTAAAGTCATCAGAGACACTCTTCAGCAACTCTAAACAGACCGATCTTCATCTCAGAGCTGACAAAACTCTCCGGTAAGGCATCTTGAGCGGTCAAATGCCGGTAACGGGACGAGATCGGTCAAAACGGAGGGTTCAAGCAAAGACGGTTTATTTTGGTTCAAGCTAGCTACATCGAGGGTAGGTTAGCTTCCTGTTTCAAAGTAAAAGCACTTCTGTATGTAAAGGGCAAAGGGTGTTTTATTTTGTTAAAGTAACCAAAAGTGCGCTGATCACAACAGCTAGCTTGAGTAGCGCCGAATTCATCCCAACAAAATTGTAAACAGCTGGTATTTAGACAAATGAACGACACACTGCTGATCTAAATGGCTACTTTCTCTCCTAAAATGTTTGAAATGTTGATAAAGTGATATACTTACAGAGTTTAGAGCTAAAATGAAATCAGTTTGACTGCTGATTTCAGCTTGGGTAGGAGGCAGGCTAACACTACCCATACACTTCCAGTGTTTGAGCTAAGCTAATTACAGGCGATATGGCTCTATCTCCCTTGTTACTGCACACACAGTGGAAAGGATGGTGTCTATCTGCTGGTCATGGACTCGGGAGTGAGGCAAGATACAAAAAAAAGTTGGCGCATCACTTTAACTAGTGCTAGTGTCTGTCTGCATAAAGCACACCTGCGACAGGTGTGCAGCCGGCAGTGACCTTTCCTCATCGCTACAGTACCTGAGCCACAACCCGATCCTTCCTCAGTCCCGTCCTGAGGAGTGTCCTGGACACATCCTGTATTCTATCAATATCCTCCTTTTATTTCTAACTGGCCCCGTTCAGTTTTTTCCCCGTACACGCCCGGTGTCTCACTCACTCTCAATTTACATAGTCTATACTGGTAAAAATAAATGTGATAGTATGAAAACAGTGGGAAAGAAATAGATGAGCGAAAAACATGAAATGGAAACACTGTAATAATTGCTGTGACAACAGCTGGACACAGTGTCTATAACTGCCGTTTATATGCAGTGGTCTGTAGGACCTCTATATACAGTAGTCCAAGGTAAATGCTCAGTCTCAGAATCAAGTTTGTTTCATTTTAATAAGTTTTTAAAAAGAAACCATCAAGGCCGGTCTAGAGGAGAGTAGGGCTGGGTAGCTGGGTATCAATCAGATACCTTCACTCCGGTACTGGTTCCTGAACTATACTTTTTTTATACTCATTTTATAATGTCAATTCCAACAAATTAGGCTACACATTATGGTACAAATCTTTCTATTCCAACAGGTAGATCACCCTGACGTGTGTTACAACTACACTGAAGTCACTGTATTTAGATCAATTTTGCAACTGGAAAATATCCCTTCAGGGGGAACTACGCAAGTCTGCCCGCTTTTCTGCTGTTCTTGTTACGCTCCTCTCGTCCATGTGCATCTGTTTACAACAAAGCCGGCGGAAAATCAATAAATAGAGTGCTGGATAATGTTACATAACATAAACGATGATACAGCGCGTGTGTTTGTGTAGTCTTAACCATCATAAACAAAAGATTAGGGGTTACATTTGTGTTGCAGGGTGCAGAGACAAGAGCTGGGACACCGGGGCGGTGACCAAGTAACTACTAGCCTCCGTTCTCACTCATAACAAGTCACAAGTCATGTAGTTAACTATCACAATTACTCCAGAGCTTTTTAATAAAGGCAAAAATGTAGCATAGCCATGGGAGAAATCCTGCTTAGTTCCACTTTAAAACCACTTTCATACATAATTTGAGAGTCTAGATGAGAGTCATCTTTTCACATGCTGACAGTGTTGTCAAAGCTGTGGCTGGGGGACCGGCCTCAGACAGAGCTGTGCTCAATGTCCTCAGAAAACACAGAGGAACAGAAACAGGCGGAAGCCTTTGAGCTGGCTGTCTAGACAAGGAGGGATATTTGTTGCTCTCTACCTCATGATTTATGCAGGGGGCTCAGACTCAGAGTGTGTGTGTGTGTGTGTCCTTCATGAAAACACACAGCTCAATAAGGAGGGATCAGCTGGAAGTGTCTGACAGAGTTGAATGAGGTGAAAAGGAAAGTTTTGGAGCAGCAGCAGCGAGACCTGCTGGAAGTGGTGGAGGTGAAGCTAGAGGAGGATTTTGTGGATGACTCACTGATGGAGAAATTAAACTTCATGAACTCTCCAAGAAAAGAAAAGTTTCAGTTCTGGTGCTTCATGATACCAGAGCAGCATCTACTGATCAGAGCTACAAGGCTCCTGAGGTTTGACACTGTATCTAGATATATGATATATCTGAGAGATTCAATGCAAATCAGTCATTTGGTTGACTTGGCTTCACATCCAATAGTATGACCAAGGGGAGACACTACAGGTGTAAAATATCACCATGAAACTTCCCAAGTTTATCACTTACATTAAGACAAATATTTTTTGTATTACAAGTTTTGTCAATTTTTTTGTTTAAATATGTAAATGAGGTAATATCTAATGAAGTATGCAGTAATTTGCATACATATTTTGTTGGCATGTTAGAATCAGAAGTTTTTACAGAGGGGATATCTCTTTTTATCACTCTGTAAATGCAAAAATACTGTCACCAGCCCCCAAAAATAAAAGTTTGCCCTGTTTTTCAGAATAAAATGTTGTGTATATCAGGCTGAATGATCTATCAACAATCCCCTCTGTAAAAAACCTTCAGAATATAAACAGGAATAAAATTGGAATCTTTGGTGTCTCTAAGCGCTGCTGAAGTGGAGAGTCCGGGCTCAGAGTCAGAGGAAAAACTCATTTTGAGGCCATTGCAAAACTCTATAGATTGTTAATGTAAATTACAAGTTATCTACCATTTCTTTCAACTTTTCTGAAAGAATACAAAATCAGTGAATCAAAATCAGTCAGAATAGGACCAATCAGCGAACAGATGGGTAAGTGAAAACGTTGAACTCAAGGGCTCCTCAAGGTGTTTTTGCCTCACCTTGTCTCGCCATCAGAATACATGTTAAGGAAAAAAAAACCAGGAAAAAACTGTTTTTTTTTCATTATCAGTAAGGAAACCAGGCTGTCTTTTTTATTACAGTACATGCCCTTAAAAATGATGTTTGGATAAACATCTCTATTGTTGCTGCAGCTTTGTTTCTACAAGGAGGGATCAGGTGGGAGTGAGTCATGATTCAGCTTGGAGATAAAATCAGATAACCTGAGCATTCTGCATTCTGCTCCATCCAGTGGTCCTGCTCCATCTTTCTTTCTTTTTTGCGTCATTGTCGTGTGAGCTACTGGACTAATTTGAATTTCCCTCCTAGGGATGAACAAAGTATTCTCTACTCTCTACTCTACTCTACTTCAGATGTTTTGTAATGATAATGCGAGAGGAGTTGAGCATGCAGTGAAGAGGAGAAAGATATTGAATTGAAGTTACTGAGCCCATTCTCAAGCACGCTGAAGTGGACTGGATACGAGACGTTCCCCTAGGACCAGAGCTGAAATGGAGCTGGACAAGAATCCCTCTTGAAGATCTTGGATGGACCATGGAGGTGACATGGATTGAAGCACCTGATGATAATGCTGACTTTACCATCACATTTCAAAGAGCACAGTATAGAAGAAGTGGAGCAGACAAACTGACAACAAGCTGCCCTCATTGCTTGGGAGCCTGGAGCCTGGAGCCTGGAGCCTGGAGCCTGGAGCCTGGAGCCTGGAGCCTGGAGCCTGGGGCCTGGGGCCTGGGGCCTGGGGCCTGGGGCTTCGGGCCTGGAGCCTGGGGCTTCGGGCCTGGGGCCTTGAGCCTGGAGCCTGGCAAATGCTGATGAAGATGCAGAGCAGAGTGTTTTCACCACCAGAGAGAGGAGTGAGGACGACTGGACAGAAATGTGCTGATGTTTCCAGAACAGCTTCCAGGGACAGAGGAACTGAGCGCTGGACTTTGACGTCATAGGAAACAGGAAGTGACAGAGAAAAGCAAACAGCAGGAAACCATGAACATTTAGTGCAGAGATGTGAAGCAGCAGATCTTTACTGAACCTTCATCACAGCTTCATTTAATGTTTCTTTATATTTATATTGCTTCAGTGTCTCCTTTCATCACTTTGTCTGTAACTTAGTGTTTTAGACCTTCAACATAAATGTGCTGTCGGACACAGATAATACATAGTGTTATACTGAGTGTTGTAGATCACTCTGTGACATGTGTTTGTGTGTTTGTTCTCCAGACATTGATGAGTGTGGACTCAACGAGACCCTGTGTGGTCCCCATGGCTACTGTGAGAACAGACTGGGTTCCTTCAAATGCCTGTGTGACCAGGGCTACCAGGAGTCCCAGGACGGCCACGGCTGTGTGGGTCAGTGTTGGACTGTGTTGTGTAGCTGAGCAGAGCTCCACATACTGTAAACTTCACATCATCATATTCTGTCACACACAACACACACACAGTTCATTTATGGAGCAGAGAAGCAGTCTGTTTATTCTCATAATTCTGTTTCAGTTTCAATCAAAATGGTTAGTTGGTTCTTTTTTGTCATTTAGTTTTAAACGAAACCCCAAACTCAACCCAAAATTGATTGATTGATTTGCACAACAAGGCAACAAACAAGAATTTAAAAACAGATTGTACAGGTGAGATCGAACGCCCATGAGGCCATGTTAGAGAAATCTCACCTAACAAAAAGTTTATAAAGAAAAAAATTAGACTGAAGTAAAACAAAAGTAAAAAACAAGCAAAGGTGTCCAAGTAAAATGTTTAATTGTTAAATAAAATGAAAAATGAGTAATGAGTGGAAATGAGAGCAAGTAGGACGCACAAAGATATTCACAAACGCACAAAAGAACAGGTGAGAAAAAAAATTCAGGAATACAAAAACATTTCCATTTGTCATTTTGCAAAACAGTAGAATGTAACTCCATAGTTACCATGGACAGGAGGAGGACGTGAACACACTGAGACCAGGCAGTACACAGAGTCAACACAGGCTAATGAGCAGCTACTGTAACATCCAATAATAACTATGGCCTTGTTCCCTCTCCACAGATGTGAATGAGTGTGAGCTGTTGAGCAGTGTGTGTGGAGAAGCTCAGTGTGTGAACACAGACGGCTCCTTCCTCTGCGAGTGTCCCAGCGGTCAGGACTACAACGTCATGATCGCCAAGTGTGAACCTGTTCCCACAGGTGAGTCGCAGGTGGACGAGGAGCCTCAGGAGAACAGGTGGCAACTGCTGTATTACTGGTTTTAATTGAATTTGGATGGAAACTGATTTCTAATTATTTGTTAGTTTGTTTAATATTATGTACATAAGACCCTAAATGACATAGTTAGAAGGATTTTGTGGAATAAAAAAAAGGCTAATAAGTGTGACACTCTGCTCTGACCTCCTTCCTCCTCTGTGTGCTCGTCTCTCTCTTGCCTCAGCATCGTCAGTGGAGCGTAAGGAGTGTTACTACCACCTCAACGACGAGAACCTGTGTGAAAGCGTGCTGACCAGTCACGTCACCCTGCAGGAGTGCTGCTGCACCCTGGGAGCCGGCTGGGGTGACAACTGTGAGGTGCACCCCTGTCCTGTCATTGGCACAGGTGAGTCTGAGGGGGCGGAGCCACAGCAATCTGTGCACACAGAAGTGAAATGTCTTTTACTGTTATCGATGTGATGTTCAGTGTATCACCCTTGCTACAGCTGTTCTTGACTCGGACTCAACTTGCTCTCACAGTAGCTAATTCACTGTCTCTTTACTTCAATTCACACAGTGTGTAAATCAGTGTGTTTTCTATTTCATCAGCTAGGCAGGAAGTGACCCTTTCAGTGAAGGACTAATGCTAATAAAGTATCTGTACACACCTCCCGGTGCAGGATAGAGGACTAACCTTCATGCTTCCTGTCTCGTGTCTTTCAGACCAGTTTAACCAGATGTGTCCAGCTGGCAGGGGTTCCATCCCCAGTGGAGACCCTCTGTTTGGTCCTGATCACGTCGGCAGCTATAAAGGTGAGACCAAGCTCCTCCCACACAGCTCACACAAGTGGGTGTGCAGAGTTTGACATTATTAGAGAACTAGCACCAATCATTGAAATAATTTAAATTGCTCATTTTATTATTATTCCTGAATGAATATTTATATTTATTAGGACTTTCAGGCGATTAAAAAAATAATCTAATTAATCACACTTTAATCTCATATCTGCTAAAAGTACCCAAATAAAGAATTCAAATTCTAGGACATTACAAAATTGTATTGCATGACTAATCAATTGAATACACTAAGAAGAGAAGATTTGAAATCCACATTTTTATTGGTGAAGTGCGTTTCATGAATGAAATTTAAAAGAAAATGGTGTGTCCATGTCTGTTGTCACCCTGCTTTGACTAGCGACGCAGGTTGGCAGGGCTGTTGTATAGGGGAGAAAGGTGATGATAATTCTAGGGGCCCAGTGGGGCCCACAAAAAACCCCGGTAGTCTAATCTCTGTATGACTGAATTATTCTGCACAAGACCCTGACTGATACTCATAGTAATTCTGCGTTAGCATCAAAACAAAGTAGGCTAAATAAAAAATTATAATACATACATAGTCGAAGAAAAAAATTGGAAAAGTCAGGGGCCCCAGAATCCCTAGCAACGGCCCTGCAGGTGGGAAGTGACGAACACGTCCAGACAAGTTCCTCGGTGCTAGTGCTACCGTGACGTGCCACTGCCAAGTAGCCTACGGGTCATTCAATGGGCCAAATTTAAAATGCTCGTGCATTGAATTGCCATTCAGAATCTCAGAATTAATTGCATTAATTTTTATAACACGTTCATTTGCAGTGTAACTAATTAATGAACATTCTGGTGTTTCACCATTAAACGGGAAGTTGATACGAGTCAAATATAGCCTACAGGTGCAGACTGCTGACCTCCATCATATTCTGCTTTCTTGAGATGCACCTGTATATTTTCCAATCTGCCCCACACGTTGTTACGTCTGATGACAGTCCCACACTGATGACATCAGAATTATATACCCATAGTCGTAGCATCACCTACTGAAAAGCAGTAAATCCTTGAGTGATGATCTTGGTTTGATGAACATGACTTGTTCAGTGATCAAGGCTGCACTCACTTACAAACTCCAGTTGAACTCCCTGTGTATTTCTGTCTTTGTCTTCTCCCTCCTGTCAGACGCGGATGAGTGTTCCCTGTTCGGTGAGGAGGTGTGTAAAGGAGGCTTCTGTCTGGACAACGTCGGCAGCTACGAGTGTTACTGTAAGACCGGACAGGACTACGACCCCGCCAGACTGGAGTGCAGAGGTCAGGGCTCTGATGATGGTTAACTGTGATCTGGATTACATCTGTTAATCCAGCTGTGACCTGAAGCTGTGCATGTCTCAGGATCTCCACAGATGTTCACACATTTTAGTTGTAGTGTAGTTACAACTACACTTATACAGAATGGAAAGTAATGGATAAATATTGACTAAGATTGAATGGATAGCTTACAGGCAGATAAAACTTGTGAAATATTACGATAATGGTGCTAAAAAACAACAACAAACAAATGTCTCAAATAAATTACCAACATTTGAAGTATATGAAAGTAAAACAAGTGCAGCCAATTTAATGGAGTTGAATTAATAGTAGCTTTATCTATATTTTAGTTTGTTATCTATATTTTAGTTTGATTTAATGGTGAGTTATTTCAAACATTGTTTACATGCCCAATATTTAAGACTTTGATTGCTTGTTTACACATTTAGTTTGATTTGATTTGTTCTGAATTTATTCTTAGTTTGACTAACAATGCAATGTGTTTAAAGGGGGGATGAATTGAAGCACTGGGTGTCGGGTGCGACTGTTGAACATTTTGGGGGTTCAGTTAGGAGGGTCTGAACCGGCTCTGCTCATCCCTCCTCCACTTCCTCCTTCTTTTTCTCCTCCTCTACTTACTTCCTTCTCCTCCTCTTCATCCTCCTTTTTCTCCTTCTCTTCTTCATCCTCCTTTTTCCTCCTTCTCTTTCTCCTCATCCTTGTCGTTCTTCTCTTTCCCCTCCTCCTCCTTTTTCTCCTTGTCTTTCTCCTCATCTTCCCCTTCAACTACTACTCTTCCTCCTTCTCCTCCTCTTACAGTACAGTTATACCACCCCTTCCTTCTCCTCCTCTTCATCCTCCTCCTCCTTCTCCCCTACAGGAGTGTTCCACCACTGCCCTGTCGTTTGTGTGTATTGAGTCTTGAGTTGTGTGATGTTAAGACTCATCTGGTTGTGTTGTGTTGTTCTCTTCAGACATCAATGAGTGTATGGACGAGTCGGTGTGTGCGGGTGGACAGTGTTTTAACACAGACGGCTCCTTCATGTGTTTCTGTACACCTCCTATGGCCCTGGATGACAGCGGTACCAGATGTGTGATGATGCCTGATGAAGTCGGTAAGAAAACAATCCTTGTCATTGATTAGTTTTTGTCATTAATCGATTGATTAGTGATTAATTTAGGTTCATCCTTCCTCACTATCATTACCAACGTGTTTCAGTTAGTCTACAGCTCAGCCTCTCAAACTTAAGGTCTCAAGTGTTTGACTCATTATGAAAGTTTCAATCTTACCTCGACTCCTTAAACTGTCCATGTGGTTTAACCCCTTCCTGACCCTGACTGACTGAAACAGGCAGCAAATCAACTCAGAGAAACTGGATGTGTAAAGTTTCAATTCACAACAGGGTGAAATTAGGAGGTGATCACATCATTTGGTTGAATATTTAAGTTTAAGTTAGGTTACTGATCATCTGTTACTAGTCACCATAGCGACCGTCCTGTTCTGTACATCTGTAACAATCAGCAGTTGGTAACGTCGAGTGTGTCCACAGAGCCTGATGAGACGGAGCAGGTGGACTTCCAGGGGATCTGCTGGCAGACGGTCACAGACACCATGACCTGCACCGAGCCTCTGGGTCTCAACAGGAAGACCACGTACACAGAATGCTGCTGCCTGTATGGAGAGGCCTGGGGCATGGAGTGTGCCCTGTGTCCATTCAGACACACTGGTAATACACACCACATAATAACACTACACACTAGGGGTTGCACGACTTCAGATTTTTTAAAGTCGAGTCGACGTTGACTAGTCACTGATGACGTCATTCATATTTTTCCCATCATAACTAAAATCACAGGAGGAGGGAAATGCTTTGCAACAATCTGTATTCACTGAGAGACAGCTCAGACAGAAATGAGTCCACAGAACAGCAGGTGGCCATAGAAACAACGAGCTGTAAATCAGTTTGTTTTTTGTAACATACACTCCTATATAACCAGCCTCCGCGGAAATGCAATTCATTTCATTTCTGAGGGGGAGTCTGGCCTCATCCCTAATGTGAGCGTTTGGCCCGAAACCCTCAGAATGACGAGCCAATCAGAGTCGCCGCTCAGTGTCGCCGCTCAGATTTCTGTGATTGACACAGCACGTTGGCCAATCAGGGACCGACTGGTGCAAAGCCCCGTCACTACACTGCGCGACTCTTACCACGGCGGAGCTTCTAGCAGCAAAGATATTCAGTAGCTATAGCAGTAGCAGCCTAAAAACAGCAACAAGGGAAGTTCTTACTACATCCATTACAGCAATTAAACAAGAGCAAGAGTCGGCGCTTGTTGAGTTTCTTGAAGGGAATCGCTGTTCTTCCAACTGTCAAAAGTTTGATATAGCAACTTGCTGATTGGCTGAATCGGTTGTCTGTCAACGCTACTGCTCCCGCCCACCCCAAACGCTGACAGTGGGGATGAGGCCAGACTCTGCCTCAGAAATGAAATGAATTGCATTTCCAGGGGAGGCTGGTTTATAAGGCTACTACACTGAATATAAGTGCAAAAGAAAATACTGTAGCAACTGTCCGTTAAACAATTAGGGAGGAAAACGACACACAGGCCTCGTCACCATCACAGTCCTGCTCAGTCACAGTTTTAGTCAGTTTTTGTTTTTCGATCCTGGTTGGTTGTTGTTGGTTGTTGTGTGCAATGTAAAGCTGTTGATATAAGTTTTTTTTGTTTTGTTTTTTATTGCTGGCTTGGCCCGGCTGGACCTGCTCGTATTTTTTTCATTAAGCGCACTCAACTGTTGTTTCAAGCAGCTCTTCTCTTGTACTGTTACATGATCAGTGATTAGTCGACATCAAGATCAAAACATCGTTGTGGAGCAGTAAAGTCGACTAGTCTGTGCAACCCCTAACACACACACACATACAATAGGTATAAGGGGGTGTCAGTATGTATGCAAATACAACATCTGCTCAGGTCAGCATTATTGATAATTGATGTTACCGTTCCATTCCCTCTGTTGCCTTGTTGTTGTCTCAGAGGACTATGCTGCCATGTGTAACCTTCCTCTGGCGGGCGGCCGGTGGCCGTACGGACAAGACGCCCTCTCTGCTGGTCCGGTCCAAGAATACACAGATGTCCTGTCCGCCTACAACGAGGCGCGTGAGTATTTGTATTTGATGCACTGAAACACAGAGCTATTCTTCACCTGGGCGTCAGTCCGGTCTCTCAATATCAAGATTCAGGATTGTAAAGTTGACCCAGTGGAAGGAAGGATGGAAGGAAGCTGCTTCTCTATGATCACTATTTTCAGCCAAAAAAAAAGTGCATCAAGATCCGGATCAGGTGTGCTAGCCTGTTTTGTCATTTCTCTCGTCAGAACGTGCAGCCTTCACCTTTAATAGTTGAACTTAGGACCTTCTTTGAAGCAACTGTGCCTTCCCATACAGGTCCATGATTTAAAAAGACATGAGGAAAACACCTCAGTCTTTAGACGACATTAGTTGTACTGTATCCCAAACTACACTGCCCGTGCCCCACAAAAAAAAGTCACCACTTGAGCCTCCCATTGGATCATTACTGCATGGGTGATTATGTTTCAGCTGGCATTGCAACAACTTATTTAACATTAACTGATGCAGTCTTATTTCTTAAACAACCATGTTAGAAGACGCATCCTGTTGTCAGGGAAAAGATGTTAATCTGTTTCAGAAGGGTCCAATTATTGTAATAAAACATCTAAGGAGATTTCTGAAACTGCTAGAATTATGTTAAGAACTGTCGCCATTGCAGAAGCTTATTGAAACGATGCCACAGCAGATGCACGCTGTAATCAGAGCTAAAGGCGGTCCAACAAAATATTAAAGTGCGTAATTTTTTTTTTTTTGGGGGGGGGGCTACGGGCAGTGTATTTGTCACTGAAACAGGATGTCACTAAGTGTCCTCTGGTTGTAATTAAAAGCTAATTTAGCCTCGCTGATAGAATCACTGGTCAGCTTCACATCATACAGTTTCAACTTAAAGGCTAGGTAGGCAGCTTTTTTTTGACAGTATTAGGCAAAAACTTACACAATAACCTTGAGGATAATGTAATTGAAGTGATGTGAAAAAAGATCAGACGTCTGCGTCTCCCCTAGGCTCTGTTTTCAGCCTGCAAAGAATCTACCCGTGACGGTAGATTTTGACCAATCACAGAGCAGCAGCTCTTATTCGTATTATTTTACACGAAATATAAATACTATGTTATCGTTCATGTGTTCAAAAGGTTTTTCTCACCCGTGACTGGGACATTATGGAGGATAACATTGAAAAAAGGAAAAGAAAGAAGCTTCGGCAAGTTGGTTGGTTAGGGAGGAGGACAGAGAAGCTGCCCGGCCGATGAGCTCAGCTCCCCGGCTGCAGCCTCTGTGACGAACTCGTGTGTGGCTCTGCACTCCTCCGACAAAAGTCGGAACAATACTTACAGACGTTATTAGGAAAAACTGACCACAGATTGGGAATCTAAACCGTCACTTTCTCGCATGAAAAAATATTAAAACGTAAGAAAGTGACGGACTGGCGGAGGGGATGAGAACCGTGTGGACTCAACTCAAGGCTTTTTTCTAGATTTCTGCCTACCGAGCCTTTAATCATGAAGGTACGTCTACACCTGTTTGGACCAGTTTCATTATGGGGTATTGTACAATAAACATCTCCACATGTTACAGCACTTGTGCTTGTGTGGACGACATGTTAGAGATACACTTAGGATTAAAACAGGATAGATATGTAACGGTGGAGACTGTCAACCATCCAGGACATTCTGAATCACAGTTATGTCTAAAATTCACCATGGATTGGTGGATTACTGTAGTTCTCATAATTATTCTTTTCCTTATTTTAAACTAATCAACAATAATGTAAATTAATGTAAACAATAATATTTGTACATTGGCAAATTACTGTATTTTCCAGACTATATGTCGCACAGGAGTATTAGTCGCATCTGTCAAAAAATAAGTCATGAAGAGGAAAAAAATGCACCGGTATATAAGTTGCATTTATTTTTCACACATTTCATTAATAGCCAGGTCTCATATAAATGCCGGGGCTTTGTTTACACAAAAGGCTGGCACCTATAGCCTACTACAGGCCGGGTCAAAAAAAAGAAAGAAAAACAACTCCGTTGCCTGGAACAAACTGACGAGGATATAATCAGAAACTCTTTGTGGACTGTCTGTGGAGACCGACGGGAGCCGACCTCTCATCTGCTTCAGAGAGGGACAGCCTGGCAGTCAGACCTGGGACTCTGCTCCGTGTCCGGAGCCCGGTCGGGGCCGGAGCAGAGACCCAAGATGGACCACAGAACACGCTGTGAAAATACTCTGAATGAGGGGGGATTTAGAAATAAAAGCCTCCCTTCCTTCTTGTGGTCATAACGTAGGCTATATTTTTGATATATAAAAGAATAGTTCACCCAAAATTCAAATTTCACTCATTATCTACTCACCCTCATGTCGACTAAGAGCTGGGAGGAGTGTCAGAGTTATTCATGGCTTCTCTGAGTTACAGGGGGTCTCAGGGCGTGCATGTCCATAACGGTTTCAAATGGATACCAACTGTCATCGTGACAAAAAGACACACCAAAAAAACATCCAAATACCTCCATACTGCTCGTATGTGATGTCCAACTTGTATTGAAGCCCCTTAAAAAATTAAATAAGTCTATATTTCAAGCTTGTTTGCAGCGGAAGCTCCTCCTCCTTTTTTGATGTGTCTTTGTTACGAAGACAATTGGTATCCATTTGCAACCGTTGCAAATGGAGCCCCGCTGTAACTCAGAGAAGGCATGATAACTCTGAAACTTCTCCCAGCCTTTAGTCGAGTAGATAATGAGTGAAATATCAATTTTGAGTGAATTATCCCTTAAGTAGCTTCTGAATATAGGTCGCATGGCCGGCCAAACTACTAAAAAAAACGCCACTTATAGTCTGGAAAATACATTTAGCTGTGATCAGCTGTTGCTTACACTGTAGCCATGTACAGACAGTTGTCACCAGATCACTCACCAGATGAGGAGTTGTAAGCAGGATCTTTTTTTTCTGAATGGGATTGTGTAACTGACCTTGTTGTGTTTGTGCTGAAGCTCCATTCAGCGCCTTCGAGGGCCTGCGAGCTGAGGAGTGCGGGATCCTGAATGGCTGCGAGAACGGCCGCTGCGTCCGCGTCCAGGAGGGCTACACCTGCGACTGCTTCGATGGATACACCCTGGACATGTCCCGCATGGCCTGCATCGGTAAAAGAGCAGAAACACACAATTTAGACAAAGACATCCCCGCAGTGTTTCTGTCGTGACCCCCTCCCTCCTCTGTCCACAGATGTGAACGAGTGCTCGGAGCTCAACAGTCGGATGTCGCTATGTAAAAACGCCAAGTGCATCAATACAGTGGGCTCTTACCAGTGTGTGTGTCTGCCAGGGTTCACACCCTCTGACAAACCCAACTACTGCGTGGAGGCTGCGTCACGCCAAACATCAACACACACACAGTGAGCATGGACAGACACTAGGGGGTGACAAAAGACACGAAAACCACACGCACAAGCTTGTATTACTATACTTGTGAGGATATCCACACAAAAAAGAAAAAAAAACCCTCAACACCGACTCCCAGTTCAGATCCTGGTTTGGTTAGTGTCCAACAGCACAAGTCCCAGAACCCTGAGACCTGGACCTGGTCTTTGTATGAGCGTTATCCTGATTGTGATCATGTTCCATTATTTCAACCTGATCCAAATCCAGGTCAGGTACCACTATCATACAAACCCCTGTGTTCCCTCCTGCATCACTGTGCATGTTGTAGTCTCTAAAACCTCAGAATGTTGTTTTAAATGACTTTCTACCAACTACACTGTCGCCACTGTGGAATCATTCAGCATTTGGGAATTTGAGACAGATGAGACCTCACCTCTCCTCTGTGTAGGAAAGTAGTAAGGAGCCTAGCTCGGTACAGGGGCTGGAAGCTGGAAGCTGGAGGAGACACCCGGACAGTCTTTATGCTGAGATAGTCTGTTTTCCCAGAATGTGTGAACAGGCCACGCCTTCATCAGATCCAGAGACAGACACATGAAAAACACCTCTGGTGTAGAGACTTGACTCCTGGCAGTCAAGTCAGTCACAGTCAAGGTCCTGTGTTGAGGGGTGTGTAGCTGTTACTGAATGTCAGTGATTATATGTATTAATATTATAAGTCCCACTAATGATTCTTATTCCCTTATATCAAGATGATAGAGCTTATTATCACAATACATGAGGTAATGTCGGGAAGAAATTATTTTCTGTTTTCCCTCTGTATAGTTAAAGGGATAGTTCACCCAAAATTCAAATTTCACTCATCATCTACTCACCCTCATGTCGACTAAGAGCTGTGAGAATTTTCAGAGTCCTCCGTGTCTTCTCTGAGTTACGGGGGGGGTCCACGCAGCAGTATTTGTCCATATAAATGGTTGTGAATGGATACCACTTTTCTTCGTCCAAAAAGACACACCAAAAAACATCCAAATACCTCCATACTGCTCGTCTGTAATGTCCCTCTTATCGCTCCCTCGTATTAAATCCCCGACATGAGAAATAATTCCGAAAAAAATTTAAGTCTATATTTTAAGCTTGTTTGTAGCGGAAGCTCCCAGTGTCTCAGTTCACTGCTCTTCCTGTGTCAGTGCAAATCCCGCGTGATTTGCACTCACAGCACAGCACAGTATGGAGGTATTAGGATGTTTTTTGGTGTGTCTTTTTGGATGAAGAAAGTTGGTATCCATTGACAACCATTATATGGACAAATACTGCTGCGTGGACCCCCCCGTATCTCAGAGAAGGGACGGAGGACTCTGAAAATTCTCACAGCTCTTAGTCGACATGAGGGCGAGTAGATAATGAGTGAAATTTGAATTTTGGGTGAACTATCCCTTTAAGAAGGACTGTTGGTATAAATGTTACTGCAACTCAGTATGAGGTTCAGTTAAAAAATATAATATAAAATACAGTAACATGTTGCATTGTCACCTTGGATCAATGACTGTTTTTCAGGCTCTTAACAAACATAAAACCGGCGTGGATCATAAAGTCATACACACAGACCATAACTGACCTTGTTGAGTCAGTAGTTTTGTAACAGCTGCTTATGGGGTGGGTATTTTTGGTTGAAAAAATTATTTAACAACAGTAGTGAATGTTTGGAAACAACTCTCTATATTTATAACCATACTTATAATGAGGTATAATGCAGTTATAGCACTGTATATCTATAATTATAAACACTCATAAATGATCATAATGCCTTATAACAATAATCATAACACACTATAAAGCATTTTATCATGACTTATAAGGTCAGGTATTATAATACTTTATAACTGTTAGTAACTTGCTGGCAATGCCCACATCAATTATGCATTATAAATAGTTATAATTGGCTTATAGACATGTATAACTATCATTATAAACACTCATAAATTATTATAAGGCTTTATAACAATAAGCATAACAGATTATAGAGCATTTTACCTCCATTATAATACTTGACCTTATAAGCCATTATAAAATGCTCTATAATGTGTTATGCTTATTGTTATACAGTAAAGCCTTATGGCAATTTATGGGTATTTATGATGATAGTTATGCACGTTTATAAGACAACACATTATAACTATATTTATAATGTATTATCAATGTGGGCATTGTCAGTGAGTTACTAACAATTATAACGTATTATAATATCTGACCTTATAAGTCATGATAAAATGCTTTATAGTGTGTTATGATTGTTATAAAGCATTATGATCATTTGAGTGTTTATAACTATAGTTATACAGTGTTATAACTGCATTATAACTCATAAGTATGGTTATAATGTGTTATAGAGATAGATATGTCATTCCAGTACAGAAACTAAATATCTATTAAACAGTAAGGCTCTCCACTGCTGACGATGATGATCGTTGATGATGAAGCCTGCTAGTATTTCTTATCAAGCAGGTTACAGGTGAGGGTAATAGAACATTGTTTATTAAAAAATGGGTACATGGTAACTTTGAAGTAATGATTAAGAGCATCAGCAGTTTGTTACAAGGGAATATTTGAACCAGGGTCCTGACAAGGAGACATACACTGTCAGTCACTAACTCACCTCCTTTTTTTTTTTTGATGGAATCCTTGAGGAGTCATGTCACATTGTATTTAATGATGAGGACATGTGGTTCGTAAAAGTATAGAAATACAACACACACACACACACACACACACACGCCCACACACACTTACTTAATCAAGCCCATATATTCTGCACTGTATAAGATTCACACTAAATGAAACCGTAAATTACTTGAGATGAAGATGAACTTTATCTCCTCTCTGGTGTCGACAGGATCGTGAGGATAGAAACACAGAGTTGTATAAATGTATGTTTTGTCTGTTGCTTTTCTAAGTTTCTCATGTTGTCTCCATGTGGAGTTTAACTGTTACACGAGGCTGTTTTTTGGTTTTTTGTTGTTGTTTTTTTTTGCTCATTTAACTAATTGACAAACCCTATGGACTTGTACTGGGGGATCCAGTTGTATTTTGTACCCAGTCAAACTGATTGTGGATATTTAATTCTGTGAAGAGGCCAGCTGTTTGCTCCTCCTCTTCCTCCTTCGCCATCCCTCTGTCTGCCATAAAGAAAAGCCTGTCACTACGCTCCTCTGCCTCTTGTAGGATGTTGTCTGGTGTTGAGACAACAGTTTGAATTGTGATCATGGTCTGGCACAGAAGACAAAGTGTCCTACAGAGAGCTAACAGACTGGTTTCCCCCTCCTCCCCGTGTCTGTGTGTCGAGACGACTGAAATGAATTCTGTTTTATTATGCTTCTCTTAACTACGTTTCACTGCCAAGTCTTGCCAGGTGGCAAAGCTGCTACGGGACAGCGATGGGAGAGAAGAACCTTGTGTACATTTAAACAGAAGAGTGGAGAAAACAGCTAATGTGTAATTTGTACATGAATAAATAGCTTTTTCTATGAATTCATATTACAATGTACATTAAACCCCTTGGTATTAAACCACAAATTGTGATATTTAACAGTGATCGGACTTTCATTGTTGCTGTGGCTCAGGAGGTAGAGCAGGTTGTCCACTAACCAGAGCGTGCTCCTGTCCACTGGTTGAAGTGTCCTTAGGCAGGATACTGTACACTACCTTAGCTTCCTTTTAAAGCCAGTTACAGTTTGGGTAAATTTGATCTCTAGTGGCAGCAGATTCCAGCAGGGGGCAGGATAAAGGCTGAATCCATCCCTGTCTGTCAAGTTAAGAGCGTTTGCTGTTCATTGTAGCCCAACCTATGGTGACTGCTTATATGTATGCTATTGATTGTTTTACAGCTATTGTTGATAGTAAATCCCAGAGATAGCACTATTACAAATTCCAATTCTTTGTTTGGCCACTAGATGGGGCCAGTGATGCAGCATATCAGATAAACATCCTCATTCTCTCTATAGTGTGCTGTTCAGAAGGTGGAGCTATATTGGGGGGTGGGGCTATCATGTAAGCGTTGGGTCCGCTTGTCTCATAACAAGACTAACATAACATATATAGACAAACAACCATTCACACTCTCATTCACACCTATGGGCAATTTAGAGTCGCCAATTAACCTAACCTGCATGTCTTTGGACTGTGGGAGGAAGCCCGAGTACCCGGAGAGAACCCACGCATGCACGGGGAGAACATGCGAACTCCACACACGGGCCCCGGCCGGCGGGTTCGAACCCAGAACCCTCTTGCTGTGAGGCGACAGTGCTAACCACTGCACCATCGTGCCGCCCTTGACGAAATCTCGTGAGATTAAAATATACGATATTTCTCGTCACGTTAAAAATCTGTCTCGTGAGATTTGTGAGCTATACAAACTTCGACCAGAGAAAGACTGGCTCTGCTTCTACCAGAGAATTTTGACTGGCTCTGTTTCTACTTGTGACCTGTGGGGGCAGTAATGCGCCTTTGCTACGTCTAGCCCGCCAGAACCGAAAGAAGGAGAAGGAAAAGAAGAAGGGGGGGAGAAGGAGGGGAAGCAGCAAGCAGCCAGAATGACGTCGGAAAATACCAGCATGACCATTGAAGATGCCCCCGCCACTTTTAAATTGTTCGTTTGGCAGAATTTTGGGACTTAAGTAAAGTTGGAAAGATATTCACAGATTCGGACTTCCGGGATCAATAACTCTGAGACGAAACGTTGTTCAAACGCAAATGATATCTCTTTCACATCATAATAGCACAGACTACTACCTACAAGAATCAAAACCCGATTTTTTTTACGAAAACGAGCCGTTCTCCGAGCTGGACGGAAAACATTGATCTCTATGCGCAGCCGGTAGCCGGGCGAGTGCGCAGGGACCGTCTGCAAATTGCAATACAAGAGCAAGACGCTCCGAAAAAAAATCAATAGCTCCACTGTTATACAGTACAGAGACTCCAAAATCACCACACACACCAAGGGACTCCCCATGGTCATACTACAACAGCTGTTTTGAGAAAATGTGCATTTTTATAATTTTGGTGATTTTTTTTATTGGAATTAGCTAATCATTAAAAACCTCCAATATTGATCAATAGCTCCAGTGTTATACAGTACAGAGACTCCAAAATCACCAGTCCACACATTCAAGGGACTCGTTAACCGGTGTCAGTTCAGACAACAGCTGTTTCGGAAAAATTTGCTTTTTTATAATTTTGGTGATTTTTTTATTGGAATTAATCATTAATATCTTGCGATATTGATCAATAGCTCCACTGTTATACAGTATAGAACTCAAAATTTTCAAAACACACCAAGGGACGATTTTCAACTACAACAGCTGTTTCGGAAAAAATGTGCCTTTTAATAATTTTGGTGATATTTTATTGGAATTAATCATTAATATCTTGCAATATTGATCAATAGCTCCACTGTTATACAGTACAGAGACTCCAAAATCACTACACACACCAAGGGACTCCCCATGGTCATACTACAACAGCTGTTTTGGAAAAATGTGCATTTTTATAATTTTGGTGATTTTTTATTGGAATTAATCATTAATATCTTCCAATATTGATCAATAGCTCCACTGTTAGCCTATACAGCACAGAGATTCCAAAATCACCACACACACTAAGGGACTCCCCATGGTCATACTACAACAGCTGTTTTGGAAAAAATGTGCCTTTTAATAATTTGGGCGATTTTTTATTGGAATTAATCATTAATATCTTGAAATATTGATCAATAGCTCCACTGTTATACAGTACAGAGACTCCAAAATCACCACACACACCAAGGGACTCCCCATGGTCATACTACAACAGCTGTTTTGGAAAAATGTGCTTTTTTATAATTTTGGTGATTTTTTATTGGAATTAATCATTAATATTTTGCAATATTGATCAATAGCTCCACTGTTATACAGTACAGAGACTCCAAAATCACCACACACACCAAGGGACTCCCCATGGTCATACTACAACAGGCAGTGGCATGCACAGACTTTTTGAAGGGCAGGGGCGAAAAGGAAAAAAAGGGCACATAATAGCGCCTCCTCGTCACTGAAAAGAGCACTTCAGCACGTGTTTTGTCTTCCCTGGGGGAGCTTTAGTACATGTTTTGGCACCTACTGTAGATGTGGCTCCTGGAGGGCACTTTCAGGGCTGCCAAGTTTCAGAAAATGACAAGTGAGACATGGTGCGTTTGGCGTCTCTGTACTGTATAACACTGGAGCTATTGATCAATATTTCAAGATATTAATGATTAATTCCAATAAAAAAATCGCCAAAATTATTAAAAGGCACATTTTTTCCAAAAAACCTGTTGTATTATGGTGAGTTTTTGGTGTGTGTGGTGATTTTGGAGTCTAATCATATAACACTGGAGCTATTGATCAATATTTCAAGATATTAATGATTAATTCCAATAAAAATCTCCAAAATTATTAAAAGGCACATTTTTTCCAAAAAACTCCCTGTTGGTCATACCACAACAGCCAGTGGCATGCACAGATTTTTTTGAAGGCAGTGGAGCTATTGATCAATATTTCAAGATATTAATGATTAATTCCAATAAAAAATCGCCAAAATTATTAAAAGTCACATTTTTTGAAAAAACCTGTTGTAGTATGACCACGAGGAGTCCCTTGTGTTTGGTCTTTGGGGGAGCTTTACTGTATAACACTGGAGCTTTTGATCAATATTTCAAGATATTAGATGATTAATTCCTGCCAAAATTATTAAAAGGCACATTTTTTCAAAAACCTGTTTAAAATGACAAGTGAGACATGTGTGGTGATTTTGGAGTCTCTGTACTGTATAACAGTGGAGCTATTGATCAATATTTCAAGATATTAATGATTAATTCCAATAAAAAAATCGCCAAAATTATTAAAAGGCACATTTTTTCCGGAACAGCTGTTGTAGTATGACCATGGGGAGTCCCTTAGTGTGTGTGGTGATTTTGGAATCTCTGTGCTGTATAACAGTGGAGCTATTGATCAATATTGGAAGATATTAATGATTAATTCCAATAAAAAATCACCAAAATTATAAAAATGCACATTTTTCCAAAACAGCTGTTGTAGTATGACCACGAGGAGTCCCTTGGTGTGTGTGGTGATTTTGGAGTCTCTGTACTGTATAACAGTGGAGCTATTGATCAATATTTCAAGATATTAGGCTAATGATTAATTCCAATAAAAAATCGCCAAAATTATTAAAAGGCACATTTTTTCCGAAACAGCTGTTGTAGTATGACCATGGGGAGTCCCTTAGTGTGTGTGGTGATTTTGGAATCTCTGTGCTGTATAACAGTGGAGCTATTGATCAATATTGGAAGATATTAATGATTCATTCCAATAAAAAATCACCAAAATTATAAAAATGCACATTTTTCCAAAACAGCTGTTGTAGTATGACCATGGGGAGTCCCTTGGTGTGTGTGGTGATTTTGGAGTCTCTGTACTGTATAACAGTGGAGCTATTGATCAATATTTCAAGATATTAGGCTAATGATTAATTCCAATAAAAAATCGCCAAAATTATTAAAAGGCACATTTTTTCCGAAACAGCTGTTGTAGTATGACCATGGGGAGTCCCTTAGTGTGTGTGGTGATTTTGGAATCTCTGTGCTGTATAACAGTGGAGCTATTGATCAATATTGGAAGATATTAATGATTCATTCCAATAAAAAATCACCAAAATTATAAAAATGCACATTTTTCCAAAACAGCTGTTGTAGTATGACCATGGGGAGTCCCTTGGTGTGTGTGGTGATTTTGGAGTCTCTGTACTGTATAACAGTGGAGCTATTGATCAATATTGCAAGATATTAATGATTAATTCCAATAAAAAATTACCAAAATTATAAAAATGCACATTTTCCCAAAACAGCTGTTGTAGTATGACCATGGGGAGTCCCTTAGTGTGTGTGGTGATTTTTGAGTCTCTGTACTGTATAACAGTGGAGCTATTGATCAATATTGGAGGTTTTTAATGATTAATTCCAATAAAAAAATCACCAAAATTATAAAAATGCACATTTTCCCAAAACAGCTGTTGTAGTATGACCATGGGGAGTCGTGTGTGTGGTGATTTTGGAGTCTCTGTACTGTATAACAGTGGAGCTATTGATTTTTTTTTTCGGAGCGTCTTGCTCTTGTATTGCAATTTGCAGACGGTCCCTGCGCAGTCGCCCGGCTACCGGCTGCGCATAGAGATCAATGTTTTCCGTCCAGCTCGGAGAACGGCTCGTTTTCGTAAAAAAAAAATCGGGTTTTGATAGGCTACTTAGGTAGTAGTCTGTGCTATTATGATGTGAAAGAGATATCATTTGCGTTTGAACAACGTTTCGTCTCAGAGTTATTGATCCCGGAAGTCCGAATCTGTGAATATCTTTCCAACTTTACTTAACTACAGCAGTTGCCTACTCACTGGCCTGATGGTGGCTCTGCTGCTCGGCTTCCGTCCGTGTCTTTCTTGACGTTCGGAATAGCCCGTGCTCCGCTCCCCTGAGCGGCCAGCTCAAGCGCACTGGCGAAGTCAGAATAACGGGTCCTGGTGTAGGCCTAGTGCTCCTGGCGCCCTCCAAACTCAAGTTCACGACCGTCCTCACAAGATGAAAACGCTTCAGTGTAGCTATGGGTCCAACGGCGACTAGCGGTGTGTGCCTCCAGCACGGCAGTCTGGGGTGTGTAGCGCTCAGTCTCTCGGTCTGTGGTAGTGTATCCCAGCCAGGTGTCCCAAATGAGCAATCACCGCTCGCACCAAACGACCCTCGGTGACAGCGCGCATCACATCACAACCAGGTCCTCCAAACCAACAAAAAAAATAAAATAAAAAGGAAAGACCTGCCTGGCCGTAACATTTAGGCTACCTTAAAAATTCCACTTATTAGGCTAAGAGTGGGGACATGATTTTTTAAAGATGTAGTCTTCTTGCAGTTGGAGTATGAGGATTTAACATATAAAGGTGCACCATTGATTGTGTTAGTTAGAGCATCAGGTCTATATCTCATGAACTTGATCCTATTGCTAGGATTGTGCAGAACTTATAGGCTATAGTCATTTTTATCTTAACTTGTCTGGTCAGATTTATTTTTTGAGTATGCAAAGAATTCCTTGAAATGGGCCAAGTCTTTGGAGGGAGGTTTTGGAGCAGACTTCGAGTGGTCCAGAGATTTAGATTTCAGAGATTCCAATATTGAATTGTGAGCCAAGCCCAAGCGCTTCAACTCTTCATGTCTCTGCATTGTCCATTAATTTCCTTATAATGGTAATAATATAGCCTTTGTGGCATTTCAAATGCTTTTAGGGGCCCCTTTGTGCCCATGCTGGACCTTGTCTCTTTAGCTGCCTTTCCACTGCGAGAGTTCCTGAGAAAGAGAGGGGGTAGGGACTTTTACAGGAACTGTCCTTTCATTCGGCCTCCTCGGCCACCGTGTCTCCACTGCAGAGCAAGACCTCCGGAGTCTTGAGGGAAGGTTCAACAGTTTCGATCTTCACGCCATTATGTGTGGAAGTATTGTATTACTACTCTTGTTATTGTTGTTTGTCCGGCAGTATTTCCTTTCTAATAATAATGGGTTTTAAAGTGCATTTCAATTGTGAGATTGCGTCTACGTTTTTTACTACTGTCATGTCTTTTACTGACTTACTAAGGGCCAGGCACCAAACTTTGCACAAAGCTCCAGTCCCATGCCAGATCAGGCGTCACAATAAGTGTTTGGTGTTAGAGGTTGTGAGTTTAAACCTCAGCTGCGGCTGAATGGACATTGTAATGCTGATGTTCCTGTTGTCTTCCTATTTTGTCTCTTGTTACTCAGATTTGCCTGAATTTGTCCAAAATTGCCTGGCCGGGTGGCCCCGACCATTACTGCGAAGATGCTTTTTTAATAATGTTGGGTTGTAAAAATACTGCTTATTTAGGGCGTTAGTCACATCCTATCATACAGTAGGTACCTACACTGAGGCAGGGACTCATTTGGCCCCCACAAAAATTCAGAGAGATGGTCCTTGGGGGACGGTTCCTGCAGTGGAAACATGTGCAACAAGGTATAAAATTACCCATGAGTTCCTGCAGTGGAAACGCTCCTTTTGATAGCCTTTTGTCCTGACAATGGCAAGCAGTATACTGCTAAAAGAATGTTGTCTCTTGCAAGTAATTCATTTGACCCCTCTCACGTGTTATTTGAGGAATTTCAGCTTCTGCCATCAAACAGAAGGTTCAGGGTTCCACAAGCTCGATGGACGAGGCTGAGGAACTCTTTTGTCCCTCAGTCTGTCAGATTGTTAAATCAGAGTTTGGGCTCCAAGTAGAGTTCATGTACAGACTGAGCACTGGGTGCTGCCTGTGTTTTCTCCTTAAATGTGACGTTTGAGGGTAACATTTATGTTTTTCTGTAAATGTATACTTTTGGTATTTTGTTATTATTTGTGTGAAACTTGGACGTCATGAGAGCAAGACAAATTTCAGAATGATCTGACAATAAAGTGTAATCTTATCTTATCTTATTTAGTAGCCACTCCGTAGATCTTGGTCCCACTCAGCTCAAGATTTTTACTGTGTGATTTTTATTTTTACTGTGCTACATATTACCTTAGTTAAACAGCTTCAGAGTAATTGTGATGGTTAAATAAATGACTTGTAACTTGTTTCAGGGAGAATGGAGGCTCTCTGCCTTCCACATCGCATTCCTTGGCCAAAATCCAACCTTGCAAGATCAGAGCCTCCCGATGTCCCAGACGTCGTCTCTGTGGCATCGGGACATAATCATGCCACGTTACCAGTAATCTCTCGACTGATAACATAACATCGTATATGATATCTATAACGTTATCCACCGCTCCATGGATTGATTTCTCGCCAGCTTCGTTGAAAACAAATGCACATGGCTGGGAGGAGGGTTAGCAAAACAGAGGATTAGAGACTGGTATTGCATAGTTCTTGTTTAGCTGGTGAGGGCTCCATTCAGTTCCATCTTCCAAGGAAGATCAGATGATAAAATCAAAAGCAAGCTCTATTCTGAGTCTTCCTCACAAAGGCCTGGTGTGACAGTATTATACAGCTTCACACTTCTTTAGTGAACCTCCATGCTGGTGACAGCCAGAGCCCAGTTCTTACACTTTGGTTGGTAAAGATCAAAAGCTTCGAGGTCCGAGATCAAGGTTGTTGTGACCTCACAGAACACGATTTTGGCCCTGTGAGCTCATTATCTCAAGAACCCATCAAGGGAATCCCTTCAGTTTAGGCTCAAATTTTAATTTAGATGATAAAATTAGATTTTGGCGGGTAAAGGTCAACGGTTAAGGTAACAGTGACTATGCAAAACACTTTATAGCCACAGTTTAGAGCGTCACACTGTAATTATAACAAAATATCAGACAGATCATTTTTGTCTTTTCTTGTCCAATGACTATCACCAACATTAAAATAGACCAAATGTATTATAATGTAGTGAAGCTGAGTATAATCTTAGAGACACCAGGATCAGTTGCTGACCTGCTGCTCACCAACCTTAGTTTCCAGTAAACTCTGAATCTATTTATAGTGTGTGTGTGTGCGTGCATGTGTGTGCAAGTATGCGTGAGTGTGAAAGAGAGCGTGACAGAGAGAGTATGTGACAGAGGGAAGGAGAGTGTTTTATGTGTTTGTGGAAGTTATTGAAGACACTGTTAACCTGCAGCTCTTTCACTGTTGTGTATCAGTGTGTCACTATTGACTGAAGGCTACTGGTGAAGGCCCGTGACATGACAGTCAGGGTTTGTGGCGGGATCACTGGGAAGTAAAGTTCATCTGGATCACAGTGAGGTAAGTGTGTCTTTATCTTTATGTATTATAAATATATTTATATATAGTGTGTCCAGGTTCTACACTACAATTCCTGGCATTCACTGAGTGACTGTGCTTTATAACTTGGCTTTTCTGTTGACTTTGTGTTTGATAGTGTCAATGTATAATCACCATTTATTGACTTGTTGAAGTTTTAGAGCAAATACACCCTGTTTTGGAATGTTTGATTATATCTTTTAGAGAATGTGACTTCTTTAAATTTAAAACAGCAACATTATGTCAATGACATTAATCAAAGTCCTGTGTCTCTGGTGGACAGGGACACAGGACTGGAGCTACTGCTGCACCAATATCAGACACGAGCATGTTATACAGATAGTCCAGAAGAAAAGAAAGAAGTGATTGCGGGTTGTGGCCTTTTCTTAGAGGCACATCAGGACATGATCTTTACAAGTGGCACAAAATAAAGCAGCACGCTGTGTATTACAGTGCTCCTAATGTGGCACATAGGCATGAGCAGCTGGGTTGGCTAACTGTCACTCAAAGAAGCTCTTACATTTGGTTGAACTTCTTTAGGAATATTATTGTAAATAAGTATCCAATTTTTTTTGTATTGTTTGATCTCACATCAGTGGAGTCGACATAATATAGAAGGGAGGTTTACTTTGCCTAAAGCGAACACTAATGTGATGAAGAGCCATCCTAGAGTGGAATTTGTTGCCACTTTACAGTATATCGTGTTAACAGATTCTAAAGAGAGGTATGAATTCTTGCTCAAACAGTTTCTTCTAAAGCTACAACTGCAGTAGTTGGTATTATGCCATGTGTTATAGTGCCTGTTCTCTTCGCTGCTTTATGAGTGTACTATTTTGGTTTTTGTATGTTTTGCTACAGTATATTGTTTTCCCCTTATATGTATATATTTATTGATTCTTAATTGTATTGTACAAGTGGTGTATTGTGTCTTATGTTATGTCTGTGTCTACTGTATGATTGTATCTGTATGTTGTGACTGTATTAGTTGTTTTTGTTCTACCTTTCCTTGATGACTTGGAAGAATATAATTAGTCAATTTTGACTATTTTGGACTCCAGGAAGAGTAGCTATGCTAATGTGCTGGTGCTAATGGAGATCCAATAAATTAAATTAAATGCAATCTTCCCATAGAGAGGACAAACATTTGCAGCATCAAATAGTAGTTAACCCTTTCATTTAAATCCCAATAACCAGTCATCTTCATCTGATGAACATGCTGAGAAAACACCTTCATCCCTCTGTTCAATTCATGTGAATGCTGAGACTGTCAGTGTTTCACTGTCTGTGTCTCCTGTCCAGCTCTTAGACCAGTAAACCTCAGTGTGTCAGAGGGCAGGCTTTGCTTTGGACTGAAGGTTGCTACAGTCTGACACACAACAGCCTGGCGTGGAGTGTGTGATCTCAGCCCTCTTTGTGCAACAGGATGTGCCGTCAGTGTTTGTGTTGAGGCGGACATTTTTAGAAGATAGAGACAAAACAATGTGTAGGACGTCATCAGCTTCACCCTCACACACGTAGAGAACAACAAAGCATCAACACACACCCCACCCTGCTACTGGCAACAGGCTAATGTAGAACACTAATACTAATAATCATACTTTGGCCTGGGAAACATCCCCCCAAAAAATTGCAGTATTTTTAGGTTATATAACTACACAACTACACAGAAACACGGTTGCAATATTTTAATAACTTATATGTTTCACTGATGACCAGTAAAAGTTAGAGGAGTATATTAAGATTGTACTGATACCATTACACTGCAGGCAACACCTCTCATAGTTTTAGTATCTGGACTTGACACAGAATATGACACAGATATGAATAAACATGTCACTTTTTTACTTAAAGTAATAGTTCAACATTTTGGCCAATTGCCATAATCCCTATAGTCATAGCAGTGGGTTTGTTACCTTTAAAAGCTATTTTTAGAATGGTGGAGCAGAGCCACCAGCACTCATCAAATACACAATCCAACAACCCCAATCCGCTGTCGTGGACAAGTTGTGACCTTCACCACACTATGAGATAATAACGGAACGTTACAAGACAGAGTTGTTGTAGAGGTAAATTAATGCAAAACCGCTGATGCGCGTTGCCTTTAGGGATAGTTTTTCAGCAAGCAGACTCCGTATTTACCTCTTAAACAACTCCATCTCCTCATAGCATGGTGAATGTGCAGGTCACAACTTGTCCACCAGAGCGTTTTGGAGTTGTTGGATTGTATATTTGATGAGTTTGATGAGGGAAACCAAGAAATTCCATGAGCCTCCGTAGCGTAGCTCTGAGCAGCTCGCCGTTCCGCTCCGCCGTCCTAAATATAGCTTGCACCGACAATTAAAATTTACAAACCTACTGCTATGACTATAGTGACTATGGCAATGGGCCAGTTTGCCAAAATCTTGAACTATCCCATCAAATTCAATTTTTTAAATCATTTGAGGCAGTGCATTGAGATAAAGGAGAGCACATGTACTTGATGGCCATAGAAGAAACCCAGTGTCATAATAATAATCTAACCTTTTTTTTATACTCTATACTCTGAAGGAGGGTAAACAGAAGAATGTAGACAGAGCTGCTGTGCTCATACCAACACTATTCTTTTCTGAAACTATTTGTCAGCCTCGGTCCACATTGCCATTTCTAGACACAGACAACTTGTACTTTTTTTCCCTTTTTTTTTGTTGCTCTTCAGTTCTCTCCCCAAACACAAACACCCCCTGTTTTCTGTTTTCTCTGCTCATGAAGGAGAACTGCAACAGGAGAGAGAGGAATCAAATGCCATAGACAATCTCATACCAGCGTCAGTTACATTGTGACAATTTATAGCCACTGTTTGTGATATTGTGCTAGTGCTAATACTTGCTGATACAATTCTAGTGCTTGTCTTTGTATTAATACTTATACTAATACAACTAGTACTAATAGGAAAATCACAAACAAAATCATTTATTCTAAACCTTTGACCTTGTGTCTCACTGGACATTTACTGGACTGATGTATCATGACCACTGCTGGGATCTGAAACAGGAAGACACACAGAAACAAACACAAACGTGCACACAATCACATTGTGATGCGTGTCCTGCTGCGCTCTGTTCCACGTTACCTTGTGTGGTCTCTATATTTAGCTCGGTCCAGGGGAAACCGAGCGACACAGGCAGGAAAACTATGTTTGGAAAGAATTGGAGGAAGTCTAGTGGCCGTTCAGACAAACAACTCACACACTGGGATCAGTGTGGAACAGGCAGCAGAGCGGTGTGTGGCTGAGACACAAAGAAAAAGACACAGTGGAGGTATAGTCTTACTCTTCGGACCAGTCCATTGTGAGTTCAGTGGCAGTCTCGTGGATCTAGCCAGACTCGGGTTTGTTGTGTATTTGAGCAGACACAAAAGGATCCATGTGGTGTGTTGGTAGATCTCAGCAGATTGGAAGGTAAGTTTCCTAAAGGTTAAATATCTTCTGATATGAGCTGCAATGTGGTGTGACTGTGCAGTGAGCAGACAGTGACAGGTCTATTCTGGTCTGGTCCCTGTTGATTATAGTTGTATGTGTTTGATAGTCATGTGGTAGTAGTATAACAACAGCACATGACAGACGGGCCATGCCTCCATTAAAAACCTATCATTAAAGACCTTCGTCAGACAACACAGGGTGTAACCAGCGAGTGGTATGAATGCACTGATTACAGTTTCTTGCTTTAATGTTTCAAACATATTGAAGCTTCAGAGGCCACAAAGTTGTTCTGATGTTTATTTTATAATCCCTAATTATATGATATGATAAAAATACATGCTCTGTTTCTTCAGAGTTTCATGGCCAACTAATGAGAGGTACTACTTTAAACTAGACATGATAGAAATAATATGCACTTTTGTGGTCTGTAGTTAGACACAATACACCTAAATGATGCTGTGATTAAAAACTCACGAATTAGGTTTAAAATAATAGACAATATTAAACTATCTTGATAAGCCACTTATGTAGATCCTGATTCACATAAGATCACAGTCAGATTAGAAATAAAATAAATATGGGGGTCGAGTGGTTAAGAACACGTCCCATGTTTGTTGCTGGAACGATTCCTGACAGTGCTAATCTTTTTTGATTTTTCAATTTTTTCAATTTATTTATTTAGCACAAACAATATCATATAAAAACAACATGAACAATCAACATGTCTGGGATGTGCAAAGGGGAGGTATGAAACCCAAAAGGGCTTATAAAAACCTCACCCACATATTCAAAGATCAAATGTGTTACAGTTTAAAAATATTAACTTAAACAATTGACATTAAATAATGAGATAAATAAGTAGAAAAGTAAGTGATTAAACAGAAAATATAAGGAAGTAGTCGTAACTGCATCACCTCATACTCTTTCCTCACCTTCCTGTTTCTCTCCACTGTCCTGTCAGATGGAGGCAAAAATTCCCAAGAAATTATTAAAAAAGAAGAAATAGAATACATACAGTCATGTCTGTAATATACTCCAGCCACAGTCAGCTGTGATTAACATTTAATGCTTTCTACACAGACATAGGAAGTAATGCAGGCTTTAATTAGAGGATTGTGATGTCATATTGATCAGATATAGTCTAGATAGCACTGACATAAACACTGGCAGCTCAGGACAGTACCAACCCAACTGGATCCAGGCAGATCAGCCCAGTTCTTCTTCTCTGTCATTGTCCCTTGTTGGGTTGCTCTCTAAGATAAAGTAAGGTCTTGACCTCACCTTGACAAGTGCCTTAAGATACGGTGTATTGTGATTTGGGGCTGAATTGAATTAAATACATGTATTTAGACCTTTATTGATCCTCGTTAATTTCTCATTTGAAGAAATTGAACAATGAGGGAGGAAGGACAGAGGGAGCGTGAGCTACTATGAACAACATGATGATTATTAACTGTAACAGTGAAAACATGCAGAGAACCAAAGCTACCTGCAGAGTGAGGGCAGAGAGAGGAGCACAATTTAAAATCTTTAACATACAAACACAAGTGGAGGTTGTATGAACATACAGGACAGTATTTGTATCTGAGAAGCAGGAGGAAGGTTTTTATCTTGTCATGTGCCACCGCTGTGTGTCACCTTGGACATTCAATCCCAGCAGTTGACACCTGTTCATAGCGTTGATGCTGTCATTCATCTAGCACCACCCTGTGATCTGCTGTCATCACTGCAGCCTCTGCAGGCAGTGAGCTGAAGAAAACTTACTCTGCTGTCAGCTGTAATTACTGGACTTTCTCACCCTTGTACTGTTGTAGTTAATTTAAATCGCACAGTTAAAAGTCACTGTAACTCTCTGTCATTAGAGCAGATGTCAATGCAGGGCCGTTGCTAGGAATTCTAGGGCCCGTGAAAGAATACTAAAGTGGGCCCCTGACTTTTCTACTTTTTTTCTTAGACTACGTATGTATTATAATTTTTTATTTAGCCTACTTTGTTTTGATGCTAATGCAGCATTACTATGAGTATTAGTCCGGGTCTTATGCAGGATAATTCAGTCATACAAAGATTAGACTACTGGGGTTTTTGTGGGTCCTACTGACCCTAGAATCAACACCTTTCTCCCCTATATGACAGCCCTGTGTTGGTGTATTGTTGTCATAGAGGCTGTGGTAAGGCTTTTTTTTTTGTCCAAGTGTGACAGGTTGACATGTGGCTCCACTAGAGTTACATACATTCATAACAAACAGCAACAAACGCTCATTAGCATAATTATTTCATTGGCTGTCACCTGAGAACCAGTGCAGAACAGACTGACTATAATCTGACTCTGTCCCTATGAATTTACAAAACTGTCCCATTTATTCATAAATGCAGTCACCTGGCTGCTGTTACCCGTGGGCTTATTGAACAACCCAGCCAGGTGCTTCTGCAGGGTTTGTTGATGGTGTCGGGTGTCATTAAACCACTGCAGAAAAAGACACAGGAGACATAAATAAAGGACAATATAGAGAACAAGCTTCTGCTGTAGGCCAAAGAAGGTTACTTAAAGTAAAGATACACATCCATTTATCCACATAAAACCCACCTATTGCCTATTTACAGTATGCCTATTGTTGATCTCTCTGCTGGTCATGCTGTCAGTGATCGCCCTATCTTTGCCAGTAAGCGCTCCCATATACATTCTGTTTTTTTTTGTTTTATTGTTTGTTTTTTGTCTGCCTGGTGGTCGTTTTCCCTCTTGTAACTGTGACCAGTGGAGTGCAATGATCAAAGGTGATGTCTTCAGATTCAGTATCAAAATTGGCCAAGTATGTACAGTAGCATACGGAACCTGACTCCAGTTTGCATAGCTCTCTGACTTGCTCATAGACGAACAACAACAACAACAACAACAACAACAACTGAACAATAAGTTAAAGAATAAGAATAATACAAAAAATAGTTAAAATAAAATAAAATAAAATAGATTATGGCCAGATTGTACTATAGGAGGTAGTGCCATAAAATAAATTGTAAATGCTAGATTTCCTATATCCATATGGGGAGACAATTCAGAGTTAAAAACAGAATCAAATGCAAAACTAAATATGAGGTAGTATATCCTCTAAAATGCCCCTGTGGCCGGTATTATGTAGGAAAAACACCACACGGATTATAGATCAGGATCTCTGAACATAAAAGTAGTTTAAGTAACAATGCTGTGAAATCCACAGTAGCCAGACATTTTAATGCAGTGGGACATGATATCTGCTCCCTTGAATTTCAGGGCATTTAGTTGGTGGTGCTCTCTCCCAGAGGGGGAGGCAAAGGAACTTCTGTTACAGAGGGAAGAATCTTGGATTCATGTTTTACAAACTGAGCACTATACATGTATGTTGTATACTATTATATTATATTGATGTAGATCTTGACAGTCGTTATGATGTGTACATTTTGACAGCTGTTTTGGTGTTTATATAGTATTTGCCATTTTGCTGCATTTGCTTGAATTACCGTTCATGGATGATTGTTGCAAATCTATATTGTCCCTGAAGGGCAACCTCAATGCAGCCTAAAATACCCAAACACATAAGACAGGAACAGACATTTGCAAAACAATAAAAAACAGTGGAGTGGATGACACTGGCCCAATAATGGGAGTGATCGTTGCGTGCAAAAGTGGCAGAATATACACAATTTCTTTTATATTAAAATTTTAAAAATATTTAAATTTCAAATGAAAAAAAAAAAAGAAAACAACAACAGCAAAAAGAAAACATAATACATCGAGGACGATATACAACTCACACACAGCAATGCTCTAATGATCCATTTCCCAATGTGCAACATAATAAATAAATACAATAATTGATATGATTAAGCATACTTGACATGACAAAGAGACCTTACATCAATAACAGAAAAAGGGTTTCTTTTTCTTTTTATTTAAATGAAATAGGATTTAGTAAAAAAGAAAAGAAAAGAAAGAGACAGGGGGAAATGGGAGTCAGCATTTCCAATGGACAACTGTGATACAAGTTAGTAAAAAAATGATTTTTCAGAATGATGATGGTTCAACTAGACCAGACCATTTTCATCACTCCAACAGAAGCATGACACCATGCTTGAATAATAAGGAACAGTGTGTGTTCAGGTTCAGGCTGAGAGTGAATTGACTTTTCACCTTGTAGCACCTGTGTGAATGGTTGTTTACTGAAACTGTTGACACATTTAGTGCAGATGGTGTCATCATAATAACTAGAAATTAGGTGCAAATCAAAGACTAATATCAGTCAGAAATGTAAACTGTTCATGCATGTAAATACACTCATGATGGCAGTAAAGACTTCCTGGCAGCCTGTGAGAGTAGACATTATGTGAGCTTGTTCTGCTGCCCTCAAGTGGCCACAACGGGTACTGCAGCTTTATATTAGTCTTTTATGTAACAGGAAGAAGGGCAGTGTGGGACATCTTCTGTGTGCAACAACTACTCAAATCTGAACGACCATATAGTTTATGATTTTCAACCCTGTGATTTGACCTGAAGGAGTGTCTCTTGAAATAAGCAGGTGTGTTTCTGCAACAGCCTTTGTTGTCTGGGTTACAATATAAACACCAAAAATCACTCGCTCATTTACTATTCCCCATTCACTACCCAGGGACGTTCGTAAAATATAAAGAGTAAAGTAAACTCCTATCATGCATTGGGACAGCTATTCCAAATGGTCCTACTTTGGGGAGTACTAAGTGAGTCTTGTCTAGGACTAGGACTTTTTTACAGGAGGACACTTTGATTTAACGTTAATGTAGATTAGGTAATGTTGGTTTCAGGGTAAAAAATATGAAAAAAAGGTTGGATTTTAAAGCAATCAAAGTTATTGTTTGTTATATAGTTATTGTTTAATTGTTTTCTACTATGCAGGGCCGTTGTATAGGCAAGAAAGGTGATGATAATTCTAGGGGCCCAGCGCGCAGTAGGGCCCCCCCAAAAACCCAGTAGTCTAACCTTTGTATGACTGAATTATTCTGCATAAGACCCTGACTAATACTCTAAAAAATACTAAAAAATGATAATACGTACGTCGTCTAAGAAAAAAAAGTGGAAAAGTCAGGGGCCCACTTTAGTATTCTTTCAGGGGCCTCAGAATTCCTAGCATCAGCCCTGCTAGAATGATCAGAAAAGCTAATTTTATTTATATTGTGGTTAAATATCCAGAATGAAAAAGAAAACAGTGATTATGTAATCAGGTTGACTTCACACGACAATTAATTTAATTTAATTTCTGTTGCTTTTTTGTCAAGACTTAAACACTGTGTGTGTGTGTGTGGGTCACATGGCAGGATTAGTAGGACTGCTGCTGCTCCAGGCTGCTGTGTTTACCAACAAGAGGAGGAGGAGGAGGGGGAGGAGGAGGTGGGAGCGTAGTATCTGCTCCACCATGGGAGTCTGTGAGGCTGACAGGCTGTAGGAGCCTGCAGCGGTCAGCAGCAGCAGCAGCAGCAGCAGCAGCCTCAGTCTCACTGAGAGGACGGAGCGCACACTTGGATGGTAGCTGCCACTGTGGACAGGGTAAGACCTGACTCTGTGTGAGTCTTTACGGGACAGATTTAACAGCTGCTTGTCTTCTTGGGACAGAAATTAAGAGTGGTGCAGTTTAATCTTTCAGCTCTAGATTCAGTTGTGTGTGTGAGTGTGTGTGTTTGTGTTAGGATGTTACACAAGATCTTACTGTGAGGTAGGGCTTTTAACAGCTGAGTAACGAACGGGTCTGAAGGTGCCTTTGCATTTGTGTTCTACTTTCTTTCTGATGGAGCATGTGTGTGTGCGTGTGTGTGCGTGTGTGTGTGTGCACCTATATGTCACTGGACTGTGCACAGCGCACAGTGACGCATCCACAAACCAGAGGCAGAGACACAGTGACCCATTGTGGAGGCAGAAAAGCACAAGTCATGCTAAAGGGCACAGCTGACTGTAACATGCAGAGAGGAGCTGTGAAATCAAGAGGAAGGAAAACATAAGAATGTGTTGGTGTGTGTGTATGTGTGTCCCATAGCAACTGAATTGACATTAATGTTTGACAAACTGTGAGAGTGATGTCCACACAGAGAGACAGAGAGAGAGGAGACAGCAGAGGTTCAGAATGGCCTGTTTGTTGTTAGTGATGCATGATGTGGATGTCACGGGAACAGGCAGCGTCCTGGCTCCGTCACTGTGCTTTAACGGGACAGCTGTTTGATTTGGACTGAAGCGTGTGGACGGCAGAGGCCTGTGGTTTCGTGTCCCATGTTGGTCAAGAACGTCCCTCCAGAGATTTTTGACTGGATTTGGATGAGCGGCAGGAAGAGGCGGTCGCTGCTGCTGCTGTAGTTTGTTGTGAAGCTATGAAACAGCGCCTGGCTGCAGGGTGTGTGTGTGTGTGTGTGGGGTCATTCTCTCTGTGAGGAGTTTACTCCCACACACCAATGACGTACAGTGTTTAGAGACTGTAAACTACCCTCAGGTGTGACTGTGAATGCAAATACAATTGGTTTAGTTTATTTAAAGTGTAAAATCACCATGGTGCAACACGGTCTCAATACACTTTACAAAATTAATTACAATAATAGGAATAGCAAGGCAACTTTATGCAAAGAGTTTACGATAAATGATCAGAAAAATATAGGCCAAACAGGCAAAACATACTGAGGAGGACAGAGGAAAGAACAAGCAAAAGAACGTACAGGGAGATAAATAGGAAACTCAAATTTCGCTAAAACATTGTGTAAGAAGGTGTTTCAATTGTTTGATATGCAGTGGGAGACTATTCCATAAATATAGGAGAAGGCCGTATAACCAATTGATTTTTTATTGACTGGGGGAATAACCAGAAGATGAGAATTTACAGAGCGGAGAGGACGGGGCGGAATATAGGGTGTGAGTAGTTCAGACAGGTATGATGGAGCCAGGCCATTCCATGCCTTATATGTAAGGAGAAGGACCTTAAAATCAGCTCTGGCCTGGACCGGTAACCAGTGAAGAAATGCTAGGACTGGGGTTATATGACTGTATCTATGGGTTTTGGTCAATATTCTAGCAGCTGAGTTCTGTACAAGTTGAAGACTATGAGTTGTAGAGGCTGAAAGACCGGAGAGGTCTAGAGCATGAAGGACAATTTCAGCGTTGTGACGGGACAGAACGGGGCAGATTTTGGCGATGTTACGAAGGTGAAAGAAAGCTGATTTGGTGATTTCCTTGATATGGGGCTGAAATAATAAGGAAGGGTCAAAGGCGACTCCTAGATTTTTTTACATGTGGACTTTCGTGCAACCATCAGCAAGAAGGTTTTGAAGCCAGATTGAAATTTATCAAAAAGATTGTTAGTGGAAATCAGTCAGGTGGCCAGCAACAACTCTCTCACGTAATTTAGATGCAAAAGGAAGAGTGGAGACGGGTCAGAACCAGTGGGTCAGAGTTGGGTTTTTTGAGTAGCGGCTTAGTGATTGCAGATTTATATGCTAAAGGGACAGACCCCTTGGAGAGCGACTGGTTAAAGATAGTGCATGTAGGACCATTTAAAGGGACATTATGTAACTTCTCCTGTTATCTATTCACAAAAATCGATTATTTCGTTCAAAAGTATGTTTTTCATTCATCAGTAATCCCCCCCCATCAACAAAGTGAAGTGTTCCTTTCAGCTCTGAATGAGCCGTTTATATCATTCATATCTACATGGAGCGGGTAAGCGCGGTGCTGGCTGCCATGTCGTGTCGCCATGTTTTTTTTTTTACGTTCGGTGGCAGCGTGACAGTAGGAGCCACGGAAACTCACCGGAGATACCGGCGCTGTCGGCTCAGGTCGAGGTGGCATCTGTATTATTGTGTCAGTCCTGTGATGGACCAGAGACCTGGTGGCCCTCCACAGACCTGCAGCCTCTCACACACAGAATGTGGCCTGATTCGCCGGTTCACACAAAGCTTCCCTCGTCATCCTTCTGGTGGTCATTAGACATAATATGTTTGTTTTTCGGTGGAGCTGTTGAAGCGTCTGCTGTGGGACTGCAGCAAAATTAAAGAGCTCTGCTTTGGAATAACAGAGTAGACACTGAGCCGGTGCCAACACAGCCACTCCACTCACTTCAAACATGCACCCTGGGAGACCTGCACTGTTCCTTCCAATATAAAAATATTGAAAATACAATAATATTTTTCTCTCAATAAGTGCGGTCACAAAGAAGATGATTGAGAACAACTGGATTTCCACAAACACACCAGCACAGACAGGATGGATTACTGAAGCAATGGTTCTGATTATACTGGAATAGGCTACAGTATATACACTATCCGTCCAAATAAAAGTCACACACACATATTTTGTTGGACCATCTTTAGCTCTGATTACAGCATGCATTTGCTGTGGCATCGTTTCAATAAGCTTCTGCAATGTCACAACATTTATATCCGTCCAGAGTTGAATTAATTTTTCAAAGATTCTCAGTTGAAGATGATGGTCCCCCCTCTCCTTCCCGTTTTTAATAATGTGTTGGACAGTTCTTAACCCAATTTTAGTCTCAGAAATCTCCTTAGATGTTTTATTTGCTTGATGCCAATAATTGGACCCATCTGAAACAGATTAACATCTTTTCCCTGACAACAGGATGAGTCTTCGAACATGGTTGTTTAAGAAATGAGAGCGCATCAGTTAGGGTTAAATAAGTGTTCTTCCATGCAGTAATAGTTTAGTTTAATCCAAGTGGTGACCTTTTTTTTTGCAACATGGGCTCCTGTGGACAGGTTCCTACTGTCAGTGTGAAGAAGGAGGGAAACGGGAACAAAAAGCAGAGAGGAGGCTTGTTTTGTTTTACAGTATTTGTTCAGCTGTTATGGATTTGATTTGGCGGCCTAACTGACTCACTGTGGCGTCCAGGCTGTCCTGAAGTGTTAGCTGCTCAGAGGCCTCAGCAGTGCAACGTGACCACAATGATGACTGAAGCTCCTGTCGAGTCTGTTCAGTAAACAGCTGTTAATGTTAGCTTTTAGCTAAGGGCTCTGGGAGAATCCCAGAATGCACTTGCTGATTAACCATCATAAACTCACACTGGTTTTTCTTGCAGAAATAATATACTGTGTGCCTGTCATGGTTTTTGGAACCTGTTTTATTTTGAAGTTCCTGTCTTGTCTTCCTGTCCTTTTCTGCCTGTGATGACCTCATGTGTCTCACCTGTGGCTGATTGCACCACCTGTGTCTCGTTTCCTCGTGTCTTTAACCTCAGTATGTTCTTCTCTGGACTTTGTCCTCAGCGTTTCTGAATTCTTTCCTGCATGTTCTTTTTCCATGAGTAAATGAATCATTTCTCTTCATACTGGTTTCTGTGTTGGTGTCTGCATTTGGGTCCAGTGCTCTTGAAAGTATAGTTGTGAACCTCAGTGTGTCCCCTGACAGCAGGAGAAGCATGTCTTTTTACTGAGACATGACTGTCATGGAGCTGGACAACATTTCCTCAATGAGCCATATCATAGCTCCAAACATCCTGGATCTCTGCTGCGGAGTTTAAACCCTCTGTGAAGGTGTTTGTGTTTTTGGTTTTGTGTTTTTTGTGTGTAGTGTATTTTTGTGAATGTTTTATGTTACTTTACTCCTCTGCTGGCCTGGAACGCTGAACCTTTTACCTATCGACAGTCATCTGACAGATAGTTATTGGTTGATTTTACATAAAGATATGGGAGATGTTTATAAAATACAGCACAGTGATTAATGGTTGAACTGGTGGCTCCCAAACACCACAGCTTGTTAACCAGGCTTTTTATGCCTTTATCATAGAGGCAGAGAGAGAAAACCAGGTAAATTGAGGGGAGATAGATGACATGCAGCAAAAGGCCATAGGCTGGATTCAAATCCTGGTCACTGTGGCTAACACCAATGGCATCTCGGCTATATTGTAAATGAGGTTGTTCCTCAATATATCTCCGAGACTAAATAAAGGTTATGAAATGAAATGAAATGAAATGAGGTGAGCCACTGAGGAGCTCCCATGTTACAGACATTTGATAAAAGGACACATGAGGGTAAAACAAAACTTAACTAAAATGTCTGAAAGAGTTTGAGCCATCTACGTGCAGCAATGCTTGGTTATAGATTCCTACAGGTGTTTCACCTCTGAGCCAAGAGGTTTCTTCAACTCTGAATCTGATCCAGGTACTGTAGGCCCCTATTTAAAGGGATAGTTCAACATTTTGGCAAATTGGCCCATTGCCATAATCCCAATAGTTTTAGGATTAGGTCTGTTGCAAAAAGTAGAAAACACGCACATCCCAAAAATTGTAGGCCTGGGTGCTGGACTAGAAGGTAAATACTAAATGAAAAGAAAGGGAAGTCCGCACACCAGAGATGGCTCAGATCAATTTATTGTGTAACGTTTCGGGCGTTATGAAACATTACACAATAAATTGATGGGAGCCATCTCTGGTGTGCGGACTTCCCTTTCTTTTCATTTAGGATTAGGTTCGTTACCTTTAATTGTCGGTGCAAGCTATTTTTAAAACTGCGGAGCAGAGTCGCGAGCTGCTCAGAACTGCGTTTCGGAGGCTAATGAGATTTCTTGGTTTCACTCATATCATCAAACTCATCAAATACGCAATCCAACAACTCCAAAACGCTCACGGGGACAAGTTGTGACCTGCACATTCACCACGCTATGAGATAACGGAATGTTGTTTTAGAGGTAAATGCAGAGACTGCTTACTGAAAAACTGCTGGTGTTGTCTGATTGTGAAATAGTTCTTCATGGTGACAACTCTGAGAACTTGGGCAGCCTCTCGTGAGAACAAGTGTTGTGATTTCTGTCTTTGCTTGTGTTAGATATGTCAAAAAATGTCGCATCAGAGATCAGACACAGAGACAGGTCTTTGTTGTTGGTATCACTGCGTGGCTGTTGTGGTTATGGATATGTCTGCATGTGTGTAAATATCACAGTGGATTACTGTCATGGGTCAAAATATCATCAGCTGGCCTATAACATCCAACCTGCAGACACAGACAGCATCATTTCAGGTGGAGCGCCGTGGATTTAGATGAGTTTTTGTTGATGGGAACATCACTGAGGAGAAGGGTGAGTGAGAAACAACATGTTGACTGTGGAACTGGACAACAAACTGTGACCAACTGTGGAATTAACTAGAGATGGAGATGTTTTCAACATGCAGCAGGTGCATATTGATCAGCTGTCAGATGCTGCTGGGTATCTGTGCAAATGGATGTGAGGGAGCACTGCGTCATGACAGGATAGTGGCGTTCATGTAGGAACACCTGGAGCTTGGCCGCTGATGGGTGATGTGTAATTGTTGGTAGAAACTAGTGAAGTTCTCTACCACGGAGCTCCTCTGGTCTGGATCAGATTTTTCATTTTGTGTTTCATGTGTGTGAGGTGGATGCAACTTGAGGGCAAAGTACAAGTCCTACTGAAAACCTTCCTCACTACAGGCAACACTTCAGTAAACACAATGAGATATCATTTCTTTATCTACTGTTTACGGTCGAGGTGCAATCACAGTTTAAATGAGGCCAACGCGGGTTCATAGAGGACAATTCTCACTAACTATAAGAGTGGAAATTAAAAAAAATATTTTGTCAAATTTCTTTGGAAGAAAATTTTCAGTGATAGCAGTTCCATGTAATAGGCTACACAACCACTACAACTGGTGATTTTGTGAAAACCATAATGTCAAAATACAGATTCATCCCAAAGAAGTCCAAATTCTTATGTCGCTTCTTGATTTTTGCTTCTCCTGCTTTCCCTTTCAGTCATGTGTATTGCATTACTGAACTAAGACGATGTGTGATGATGATTAATTGACGTGCCCGAAATGAACAAATAAAAAAAAATTGAAAACCATATTTCTACGTTGAAGTAGGCCGATGACAAAGCAGTGATCAGTTCGGTCATTCTCATAGTAGCCTATTTCTCCATTCATTTTCTATGGATGCAATTACATCCCCATGGTAACTCGAAACACAACCAAGTGCTGGTTTCACAAAGATGTGAGTGGTCTGTAGTGTTGGGTCGGTCTGGGTTTTACTCATGTAGCTGACTCTGCTGCTGACTCATTTTAAAACCGTAGACACCTTACTTTCAGGCTGCCTCGGGTTTGAAATCGAGGTTACCATAGTAACATGGTAATCAACAACACCTGAGCAGAAGCATCAGAAACATGGCTCATAATTTGTGTTTTAGAAACAGCAACCGTTTTCACTTGTTTTCATCGTTTCACCGTTTCACACTTTGCTGAATGTTCAAACGTAAAATGTCTTAAAGGTAAACTCCAGTTGTTACAGGAGAGAAACGTTACAGGGTGAATGAGGCTAAAATGGAAGATTGCCTTATCTGCGACAGGTGAATGTAGGGTCTATCTGAGATTTCACGTATTAGTTATTTTCTATGACACTATAGCGCCATAGTTTTCAGAATTCAGATTTTAGATAGAAAATGAATAGGCTAATATACATTCATGGTAAAGAGCAACAAACTTCACTCACAACTGTTTTGGCAAAGTGTTTGTTTTTTTTTTTCAGTTGGAACCTGTTCCATCCCTTCACTCCATCTGCTATTAGCTGAGTTTAAAGTAGAAAAATAATGATTCCATTTAGCTTGATGACAAATGACTCCTCCTCTATCTTTCCTGCACCAAAGGAAACCAGGACCAGGAAGTGTTGACCTGTGACCTTCCTTCAGCTTCAGCACTTCATTATGGGATCATCCACACTGGGAAAGGCAGCATCCCTGGATGCTCTCTTAAATGAATGCATTCAAGCATTTGGTGAGTAACACACATGCCCAGTGTCGGTGAACACAATCTCATCTAAAACCTGAGAGAAAACTATCCTGGCTATATAGTCATTATTTCAGACGTTGGTTCTGTTCTGTAGCTCTTCTGGTCAGATTAATAAACAGCACCATCACCTACAACAGATGAAGGCAAGGCAGGCAAAGAAATTTTATTTGTATAGCCCGTTTTCACAAACAGTTTGTCTCAATGGGCTTCACATGACATCGTAACAACATCCTCTGTCCTTAGACCCTCACATCCTCTGAGGAAAAACTCCATAGAAAACCCTTTTAACAGGGAAAAATCGGAGAAACCTCAGGATGAGCAACAGAGGAGGATCCCTCACCCAGGACGGACAGACGTGCAATAGATGTTGTTACAGACAGATCAAACTGGGGAGGAAACACACAAACAGATGCATTCAGAGTAGTCTCCTGAAAAAGTGAGGAAGTGCCATTCACTTGATGTACTCATTACAAATCAAACTTGATTGTAATTTTGTTCTTACTAGTCAGGCTGGGAATGTTCATTTTGTCATGGTTTATAACCAGGTGATTAATGCATTTTCCTCAGTCCTGAAACCAAAACTCATATACATTTAAACAACTGTATTTGTTTGAACAGAACTGAGTTGAAGAGGAGTATTAACAAGTTTATGAAATGCAGCCACATGGTCTTCATTATAATAGTATGAGGACACTGAGCACATTTTAATGATTCATCAAAACATTGCATTTTAAAGGAACATCTAATAAATTATGTAAGTAATAGTTTAGAGGCATAATAGTAATATAGATAGAATATATAGATATAAGATAGAACTTACCTTTGGTGTTTCCATAGCTAAGATCCAGGAGAACATGTTGAATATGTGACCTAAAGGATATTCCAATCTTTTCAGTGGGGGGAACATATTTATGTTATGGTAACTAATTTTAGTGGAGCTCCAGGATCTCATTCATTCTTGTTACTAAATGAGATCCAGGAGCTCCATTAAAATGAGTATTTCTAATATGATACAATTTTCATATGAGAAATAAAAATTAAAAGGAAATGTGGAATATAGTGTTGAAAAAAGAGAATAAAAAAGCAGCTCCTGTAAATCCATTATACTAAAGAGATATACCTGCTGGTTTGACTTTGACATACCCAGAGCTTGTCACAGTTGATGTTTTGTGACTCATGTCTGTGACAGATGACCATGGGGAGCTGCAGGGAAACCTGCTTCCACGAAGCCTCCTGTTGATGCATCGCTGGTACGTCACATCCTCAGAACTGGCGAGAAAACTGCTGATGATATATCCCAGAATGCTGCAGGAACCACATGGTACTAACACAATGAATAACTGCAGCTGGATGTAGACTTAATGTGACGCCTGAAAGGAAATCCACTCAATGTTTAATGTTAATGGAGTTCAATCAGACCTTCACTGTCAGACCCTCAGCCTCGCTCCTCCTGTGCTATGTTCATGTACACTGAGCTGTAACGATCCTGCCCGGGCTGAATGTCCTTGGAGCTGCTTAGTAAGTGATCATTTGCCTGTCAGAGTTAAAATTTAATTCTAATATGAACAGGAAGCTGGAGAGATGGTCATAACAGTAATCTGTCCTGCAGTTTAGTAAGTGTTGCATAACTTCATACATGAAATTACTGGATTAAAAAACTGATCTTCTGACAGCGTTGTTTGTGAAAAGTAAGGCTGGCATCAATAACAGATCTTTTAATTTCACCTGTAGTTTATAGAGCAGACGAACAAACAAGCTTAAGTTTCTGATGTTGTTTTTATGTTAGTTAAAGGGATAGTATAAAACAAATAGCCCCTAAGTACTTTAATTGCAGTAGAAGACTCTCTGCACTCCTCCCGTTAGTAACGCCAGCCCATAGCCCTGCCCAGAGATTTACAACATACATTGTTGTGAATGGACCCAAAGAAACGGCCTATTTTCGTGGCCTAAAAGAGGTTTTACCTGAAAAAACAAAACAAAACACAGTTCCATTGTTGGCTATATGTTAGGTCCTAATAAAAACAACGTTTTTCCTGCACTTTGAAGGGCTGGAAAAAATTATATCATAGCCAACAATGGAACTTTTTTTTTTCAGGTAAAACGTCTTTTAGTCCGTGAAAATAGGCCGTTTCAATTCAATTCAATTTAGTTTATTTGGTAAGGAGGGACAATGTACATTAAAGCAGAAGTAAGTGATATATTTGTGTTAATATAAGTCTTAAATAGTTATATCTTCCGACAGCAATCACTTACATAGAGTGTTTGGACCAAAACACGGGTCTGTCAGTCACTCTGCTCTGCTCTGAGCCGAGGAGAAAACATTTATCGTATCCTACAGTTTTTATCCAATGAGGAGAGAGAACGGCATGCAGGGCTGTGTGTGCAGCCAAGAACGCCGATTTGAATGTGGCAGATACACTCACACATCCCAACACATTAAGGGACTGAGGACTGTTATGTGCAAGTTCAATGTTAACCTCGTATTCAATTTTCCAAAACCTTTATTTGAAGTGGTACCAGTTCGATCTTATACCTCCCAGAGTCCTTTCACAGTTTCGGACATTTTACCAGTGGCTGTTATAGTGACTTTCACCGGTAAAACAGGTCGGAAAAACACGAGTGGGTTACCTGGAACGCTACAAAGTCGTAAGTTGTGACTTGAAGCTGTAATTTACGATTTCAAAAGCCTGCCTGGAACGCAGCATTAGCGAAAACGACCGGACCACTTACTTCTGCTTTAATACACACTTAAAAATAAAATGTAAATGTACCCAAATGTAGCTAATAAGCTAATTTCCATTGGTGGTCCCCCCAGTTTCTTTGGGTCCATTCACAACACTGTATGTTGTAAATCTCTGGGCAGGGCTATGGGCTGGCGTTGCTAACGGGAGGAGTGCAGAGAGTCTTCTACTGCAATTAAAGTACTTAGGGGCTATTTGTAGATCATACAACCCCACTTTAAAAAAAATGCTACTATCCCTTTAAATGCAAATAACTTTTTTTTTTTTTTACCTCCCTCAATATAAATACACATTGCTTCATGACAGGCCTACATGGTCAAATTGCTTCAGTGTCTATTGTTTGTTGTACTACAATGTATTTGTATGTCAGATATCCTAAAAAAGACCTTAACTTAACTCCACGTACCGTGACTGCGATGGTGACAGCTGTCAAAGAACCAGACTGAAGATTTGTTATTTAATGAGGTAAGAAGATCCTTCAGATACACTCACACATCCCAACACATTAAGACTGCACTGTGGAGCTCTGGGAAATGTAAACGCAAGACCATAGAAAAGTCAATGTTAACCTCACTTTATTCAATTCAATTTAATTCAAAACCTTTATTTATAACTTGGATTCGGGACCCATTGAGGGAGCCGCTACCTCCAAGAGCTTTAGTCCTTCACTCATGCAGTTTAATACATTTTACCACTGGGGACGCCACAATAAGTATGCTAACTGTTACCCTGTTACTGAACCTGTCAAACAGTTTGCTGTTGAGGTCCACATGCGAGTGTGTGTGTGTGTGTTCAGGTACTGGATAGTGACGTTCCCTGCAGAGTTCAACCTGGACCTGGGTCTGATCCAGATCACAGAGGAGTTCAGAGACGTGGCTGCGCAGCTCGGCTGTGAGGAGCATTTCAAGCTCATTGACATCTCCACCATGTAAGACATACAATAATGTAGAAGATATTAACTGTGATTACAATCTGACAAAGTCATCCTAGGTCCAGCATTTAGTCTGTTATATAGACAGTTTATTATTCATATTGCTATATGACTGTATGTCTCCAGCTGGTTTGCTCTGACTGTTTGTTATTTGTTCTTGCTGTAGTCCTTCATATGACTGGATGAGGAAGCTGACCCAGAGGAAGAAGCAGGCAAAGAAAGGCAAGGCCTCACTGCTGTTTGACCACCTAGAGCCCATGGAGCTGGCCGAACACCTCACCTTCCTGGAGTTTAAGTCTATCCGCAGGATATCGGTATATCTACTAAAATACACAACCTAACTCTAGTCCTCTACTCTAGTGCAGTGGTTCCCCACCTGTGGGCTGTACAGCAGTGGGGGGCTGCAAAGGTCTAGTGGGTTGACAAAACATTAGCAAAACAGTTTTTATTTAGGAGAGACTTAATTATGGGTTAACAAACTTTTATTGAAGTGTGCAAAACAGAGCCCATTATGTGAAAAGAAAGTGAAGGTGTGTGAAGAATAGGAAGGTGGGTTGGGGGGTTAGTAATTGTGAATGGAAGAGACATAAACATATTCTCCCCTAGACACATTTGTTACAAATATTGAATTTTAAAGGGATAGTTCAACATTTTGGCAAATTGGCCCATTTCCATAATCCCTATAGTCATAGCAGTAGGTTTGTTTTACTTTGTTTTTCGTTAATTGTCGGTGCAAGCTGATTTTTGATTGGCGGGGTGCTATGAAATAATAACAGAACATTACGAGACTAAATGCGTAGCCGGAACTACATCCCAGAATGGCTGCTCGGCTGACTTCAAAAGCGCAATTACGTAGTTCTGAATATTTGCTTTGTGTTGCTACATAATTACATTATTATTTCATAGCATGGCGAATGTGCAGGTCACAAGTTGTCCACGAGAGCGTTTTGGAGTTGTTGGATTGTGTACGTGGTGAGTTTGAGTCTGGAAACCCGGAATTTGCCAAAATGTTGAAATATCCCTTTAAAAACTGACAACAAATCAGTGATACAGTAAGAACCTTTACATTGTTTCAGGAGGGCTACATTGTAAATATTGCTGTCTCAGTCTGACCATTTCTTAACCTTGATGCTAGCTGAATGTCTTGTTTTCCTTCCTTACTGGGATGAGATTGATGTTGGATTTAAAACATCAGTGCAGAAAACATGTATTAATTCATGTAATTTGAATTCATCCAATTACAGCTGCTTTTTAATCATTTTAATTTAAATAGATGTGCAGTTACTTGATCAAAGCAGCCAACCATCTACATGAGAAATATCATGGTCTTCTTGTTCCTGAGTATTCTGAGGCTTACTGGATGAACATGAGGCTACAACAACAAAAAAGTCAAACACACTCTAAGTTTGGTGATTACATAATGTTCCTGTCCAGTATTTGGGAAGTTAAACACCTGCTATGATATGAAGCTTGCTGACCTCTGAGTGAACTTCCTTTGGTCGACCGGCAACAACAGCAGAGAGCCATTTAGGAAATTCTCCTCAGGCAGCATTGTCAAAGTGTCCACTCTGATTAAATCTAACAAAACTCCACGTTAAGAACCTGTAAATACCATTACCACATTACTGTTGTCAGCATGCTGCAGGAACATACACTCCATCCACATTTGACTGGACCATGACCTCTGATCTTTCCTTTTGTCCTCAGTTCACTGATTACCAGAGCTATGTGATCCATGGCTACCTGGTGGACAACCCGACTCTGGAGCGCTCCATTGCCCTGTTCAATGGAGTCTCCCAGTGGGTCCAGCTCATGGTGCTCAGCAAGCTCACCCCTCAGACCCGGGCAGAGGTCATCACCAAATACATCCATGTGGCTCAGGTAAGACAATGAGTGTCAGTCAGACAAAAGCAACATGCTCCATTCTACATGCACATGCAAGATGTCTCCTAGCAGAACAGAGGAGGATGGTTGGCTTTTTAAATTCACCTATTGGTTTTGTGTGGTAAGGCACGTACCGTCGGTCTATCTGAAGCAACTCAGAGTTCAATGTCTTGCTCAATGATCAGTTTTGAGGTGCCAATTAATCCAGTGTGCATGTCGTTGGACTGTGAAAAGAAGCTGTACAAGAGTACATGGGGCAACAGGGAGAACTCTATGCACAGGAGTCAAACCCAGAACATGTGAGGCGATAGTACTAACCCACCACTGGATCTGGAACTGGTCATTTTGGAATTGGAGCTCCTTCAAAAGGCTGAGGCTGCTCTGTGTTTCTGAGGGTCTGATGCATCCATCTTTCTTGCTGCTCCTTCCTCTTCATGCTTAAAGTTTGGAAAGCTCTGCCACAAACTCTGTTTGCTTCTAACAGTCTGCTGAGCTGAGTGACGCTCTGTCTGGAAGCCCCATCAGGCTGGGTAGCCTGATTTGGTTTTTTTTAGAAAAAACAAATCCCATAAACAGCATTTGCCAAATTCTTACTTTTCTAGTTGAATTCCAAATGTGCTCTCCTCCTCTGATGCTGGTCTCAGTCTGCTGCTTCATCTGTCATGTTGGCCGATATACTGTACTGTCCATCTGAAGAGGTGCTGCTCTCATCTGTTTTCATGATGAGCATCTCTGTGTCCATAGAAATATTTTGTTTTAGGTTTCTATCTTAAATGTCTTTTTCAAACAGTATCTATCAGAAGTCGTCTTGTATATTCATAATCACAAATAGATGCACTTTAGTTATTGTTCCATTAGAGAAGCTTTTACATGTTGCTGTGGCTGTGTCGGTCCATCTCCTTAAGAGTGGTCAAAGACTTTCTCCATTACTCCTGAGTCGGTGCTGAAGTCATCCTGTCTGCAGACAGGTTGAAAGCCTTTCTCACTCTGCTGTCAGAGTAATATTGTTTAGATATTCAGACTGCTGCTATCAATATCCAGTCTGAAGCTAATGGCTCCATAAACTCTATTATTAATTCCCTCATTTAAACAAGTAGACTCATTGAGATTAGGATTTCTTTCTCAAGAGAGACCTGCATACAAAAATATACACACTTTTCATACAAACATTGTACATTTTCACATGAAAAAACTGTGAAAAGCATGAAGAGGTATCATGGATTCAGCAGTGTGGAATGATCGGATCAGCAGTGAAGAAGAAAACATGTGTCTGTCTCAACAGAAACTGCTGCAGCTGCAGAACTTCAACACTCTGATGGCGGTGGTGGGGGGCCTGAGCCACAGCGCCATCTCTCGACTGAAGGAGACCCACTCTTACCTGGCTCCGGAGGTCGTCAAGGTGAGCCGGCAGTAGCTTTTCACAGCAGAATCCATGTGTGTACATCCACACATGGATTCCTACATCATGAGAACAGCAAACGCACACTGAGCCCAGTCTTCCTCCCCTGCCTCAGATCTGGAGTGAGATGACAGAGCTGGTGTCCTCCAGCAACAACTACTCCTGCTACAGGAAGGCCTTCAGTGAGTGCCAGGGCTTCAAGATCCCCATCCTGGGCGTGCACCTTAAAGACCTGATCGCGGTGCATGTGGTCTTCCCTGACTGGGTGGAGGACAGTAACAAGGTGAACCTGGTCAAGATGAACCAGCTCTACATGACCTTCAACGAGCTGGTGTCGTTGCAGAGCGCAGCGGCTCAAGTAGAGCCAAACATGGACCTCATCTACCTGCTAACGGTGAGCAGGACACAAGAGGGGTCATGTTTCAAATGTAATGGTTCTCAAACTGAGGGTGACTACAAAGTCTACAGAGTAGGGTTTGTTTTCTTCAGTAACACATTGGTGGTTTTACAGTGTTGTTGAACCTGTACAACAACACCAACCTTAAAGGGATAGTTCAACATTTTGGCAAATTGACCCGTTGCCATAATCCCTATAGTTTTAGGAGGTAATTGTCGGTGCAAGCTGTTTTTAGAACGGCAGAGCAGAGCTGTGAGCTGCTCAGAGAAGTTTTGTTCATGGGATTTCTTGGTTTTCCTCATCAAATACACAGAGTTGTTTTAGAGGTAAATTCATGCAAAACCACTGACCGCAGTTTTTCGGCAAGCAGTCTCTTCATTTGCCTCGAAAACAACTCTGTCTCATAACGTTCGGCTCGGCTTTTCCATTCTAAAAATAGCTTGCACTGATAATTAAAGGCTAGGTAGGCAGCTTTTTTGGACAATATTAGGCAAAAACTTCCACACTAACCTTGAGGATAATGTAAATGAAGTGATGTGAAAAAAGATCAGACGTCTGCGTCTCCCCTCGGCTCTGTTTTTAGCCTGCAAAGAATCTACCCGTGACGGTAGATTTTGACCAATCACAGAGCAGCAGCTCTTATTCGTATTATTTGGACGTTTTAAAACGTAAGAAAGTGACGTTTTTTCTCTACTCGCTGCTCTGGCTGAGGGGATGAGAACCCTGCGGACTCAACTCAAAGCTTTTTCTAGGTTTCTACCTCCCTGGCCTTTAAAGGTAACGAAGTCACTCCTAAAACTACAGGGATTATGACAATGGGCCAATTGGCCGAAATGTTTAACTATCCCTTTAAAGGGTTAAATGTAAGATCCAAATCCATGAAACCTTTGACGTAACATACACAACAAGCAACTGTCAAGAGTTAAGTTTGACCAGTTTTGTGGTCACAACTTGTGGTAGCTGTAGCAGCTACACTCAGACTTCGACATTCTTTGTGGCTCTTCTGAACAGTAAACTTGAAAAACAGTGGGAGTCAAAGTGTCTCTAACCCAAGCTGAGGGGTTCACATCCTTCTTCCAACCTGCACTGTATGATACATCATTGAAAGTGAGATGAAGATCAGTCCACATTTTAACATTAACACATAGACTACCAGTCACACTTTCTCATTCAATGGTCTTTCTATATTTTTTTAAATTACTTTCTACATTGTAGATTCAAACTGAGGACATCAAAACTATGAAGGAACACAAGTACATTGTAAACACACAAGTGTTAATTAAAACAAAAGTGTTATCTGTCACCTGACCTAAACCCAACTGAGATGGTTTGGGATGAGTTGGACCACAGAGTGAACAACCCACAGGACAACAGCCAACAGGAGCTCATCCCCTCTGGGAACTCCTTTAAGACTGTTGGAAAACTGTCCCACGTGACGACCTCATGAAGCTGGTGACAGAATCAAGAGTGTGTAAAAAAGCTGCCATCAAAGCAAAAGGTGGCCGCTTCGAGAATCTAATATATAGAACATATTCTGCTTTCATAAACACTTTTTTGTTTACCTAATTACTATGTGTTCCTTCATAGTTTGGATGTCTTCAGTTTGAATCTACAATGTAGAAAGCAATAAAAATTTGACTGGAAGTGTAAATTCCATAGGGTTCAACTGATGGTCTGTAACCTTTGTTGTGTTTTTCAGCTTTCTTTAGACCTTTATTACACAGAAGATGAGATTTATGAGCTGTCGTTGCTAAGAGAACCTCGTAACCCCAAATCACTGGTAAGGTTCAGCTGTTTATTTCTACTTTGTGGTCCATTTGTCCACACCGGGTGTTTGACACACTGATGCTGTACCATTTACTGTCATCGGGCATGGTTGTAGTGTAGCTCATCTGAGTTCTGTGTGTGTGTGTCCTTCTTCGTAGCCTACCTCTCCAACGACTCCTACCAAGCCTCTGGCCCCTCTGGACTGGGCCTCCAGCGTCACCACCAAACCAGACCCGTCTGTCGTCAACAAACACATCAGGAAGGTGGTTGACGTGAGTATCGAGAATACAGAACACACCTCTGGACAGGTTGCAGTGTGTGTGTGTGTGTGTGTAAAGATTATTGGAGTAACGTGTTTCTCGTCTGGTTTTGCGAAGTCTGTGTTCAGGAATTATGACCATGACCACGATGGCTACATTTCTCAAGAGGACTTTGAGAGCATCGCTGCTAACTTTCCCTTTCTGGACTCCTTCTGTGTTCTGGACAAAGATCAGTAAGTCTTATTAGTATTATAATATATTAATATATATATGATTATTCATATTAATACTGTATATATGATTGATTCAGTCTGTCATTCAAAGTTCATATCTTAAAACCCATGTTGAGGTTTGTTCTGGCCCCACCTGCAGGTGCTTCCTGTGTTTAGCTGCAATCACAAGAGCAGAGAGTCACAAACCTGCTGCTGTACCCCTCTCTTCTTCTTTACCCCCCTCCCTCTCTCTCTCCCTGTCTCATCTTCTTCTCAGAGACGGATTGATCAGTAAGGATGAAATGATGGCCTATTTCCTGCGGGCTAACCCTCTGCTCCAGTGTAAGATGGGACCAGGATTCATCCACAGCTTCCAGGAGATGACGTACCTGAAGCCCACCTTCTGCGAACACTGTGCTGGATTTGTATGTATCTCTCTGATGTTCCTGCACTGACTGTGTAAAGTGTAGTGTATCTTGCCCTGAGCCAAACACCGACTCTAAAAGCTCCCATGCATGACGGAGCCAGATGAATACTTCCTATTTATGAACCATTCATATTCTTTCTTGCAAATGCTGTTTTTCCATTCTCTAATGTAATGTGTTGTATTTTTGTGTCTTCTATGTCCTCATGTGTTTGGACCTGCAGCTCTGGGGAATCATCAAACAGGGCTACAAGTGCAAAGGTACATGTCGCTGGATCCTCCTCTGATGCCATACAAAAGAAAAAAAACACCTGTATTATTTTGGGTTTTCAACAGAGTCAAAGTTAAACCAACTACATAACTTTGTTTACGAGTTATTTGTCAGAGGTTTGTGAAGAAGGACAAGAGGCTACAGCTTGGGCCCCTAGGTTATTAGGGGCCACCAAGAGCTGATGAACTTTACTCTACAGAAATGTCCAAAAATGAAGTGCCCTCCCTTTTAAGGAGCCAATGGATGATTATAGGAGGTTTTATACAAGAATACATAATTCACAGCTCATCTTTATACGGGTGATGATTGGTTGACTGGACATGCCGCTTTTCTGTGCCGTCTGCAGACCCTGTATAGAACTGGTATTAACATCTGTCTCAGACGACCTGATCACAAGCGGGCAGCTCTAAATACAGACGTGAACGCACCCATTCAGAACATATTCTTGAACTGTGTGATTTTTTTTTCACTGTTTCAAATGGACAAAACTTTTTTAACATCATAAGACCTGTACACCGCACATTACTGTACCTTGCTATCCACTCCTGCTTGTGCTCTCTCCCTCACGCTCAGTGGTCAGTAGTCAAGATGCAAAAAGTTGAGGAAGGCAGGGAATGAAAGCTATCAGCTGCATGTGCAGAAGCATGGAACACCTTCACCTACAGTACATGTTCACTGACGTGTCTTTGTGTTGTCTGCAGACTGCGGTGTAAACTGTCATAAACAGTGTCGGGAGCTGCTGGTGCTGGCCTGCAGGAAGCTGATCCGCTCCGGCTCTGTGGGTAGTGTTTCTTCTGCCAGACCGACTCACAGCTCACTGCCCAGCAGCCCTGCACTGCCCACCTGCAAAGGTTTTACATTCCCTGTTACCAAACATGACAAACTACTGTACATGAGTGATGCATTTAGAATATATTGCCATTTAGAGATGGGGCTTTAACAAAGTCTAGACCAGTTTATGAGCTACATGGTATCTACATATACACACCACCAGCTGTTTACTTAGCGGTCAAGAGGTTATAGGATGTCTTCAGAGCAGACTGGATCTTAAATTATATAATAACTCTCTGTAATCTTCTGTTTTCCTTCAGATAACGATGAAGTGTTTGAGTTCCCAGCAGTCACATCAGCAGGTCCAGCTTTGGACACACAGTCCATCACCCTGATGACCGGTTCAGCCCAGAGAATCTCAGTCCGCCTGCAGAGGGCCACCACCAGCCAGGCTACGCAAACTGAGCCCCTTTGGCCTGAGCACACCTGGGGGGCCACAGACAGCGGCTCCCACACCTTCCCCAAAATGAAATACAGAACTCACAGGAAGGCGTCTAAAAATAAAGGCTTTGCCCTCTGGGAAAACCAGAACGAGCAGCACCAGGCGGTTTCCTCACGGTGCAGCCTGGAGTCTCAGAAGACGCTGGACATACAGAACAGGATCACACTCAGAGGGGAGGTGAGGGGACAGCCGTCCACGTGTTTTCTTAGGTTTCGCAAAACATCAGAATTCAAGACCCACAAGTTTAAAGGTTTGGCAGATATACTTACAATAGTATATTTATACTAGTCAATAGTGGGAGCTTTGTTTGAATAGCTTTTACTAGTGAACATGTATTAAAAGTCTGCTGCTTTGTTGCTGCCCAGTTACATCTGTAGCTCCTCTGATCACCACCAGTAATTTAATATCTTCTAAAATGAACAATAGGTTTAAAGCAGTGTTTTTCAACCTTGAGGTCGGGACCCCACATGGGGTCATCAGTAATTCAAATGGGGTCGCCTGAAATGTCTAGAAATTGATACAAAAAAAGACTGAAAAATATATATTTTAACTAATTATTATTCTTTTTAAAATTTTAATCAAAAACACCACCAACAATCTTAAACTGTGTTCTATACCTTTACTTGCTCGAATATAAATCGAGTTCAAATAAAATGCAGCATAAAAAATATCTGAGCTGGACCTGGTGCATCTTGATTGACATGCAGTCACATGATCGCGGGGTCGCCAGAAATTTGTGATGTCAAAATAGAGTCATGAAAAGTTGGGAACCACTGGTTTAACCAAAGTGTAAGTATAGCAGGAACCAATCAGACCTACACCTCAGTGTGCTCCACTCTGAACAACCAGACAGGTTGTTTGACCCATAGCAGTGTCTCCAATACGAATGAATACATGACATTTGTTGTGACTGTTACAATAACAAATAGGTCCTTTATCACCAAGATGTTGGTTTTGGTTAAATCAACATCACACATTTGGTTAAGTACTGTATGTAGGACATATTAATTGTTATCGGTCAATGACACCAAGACCTTAATGTAGACATCCTGTTCTATCATGTGTCTCTTCTTCCCTCCAGGACAGCTGACTTGGTGAGGACCAGTCCCGTAGGTCCAGAAACCCACTGGTAGCAGGAACCAGGAAGCTCTTCTCTCTGGGGGAGGTGCTGGGCTGCCTGAGGCCCCCCCTCAGAGACCTGGAGTTATCATGTCCTCTCTAGACATCAGCACAGACAGAGCTACACGTGGCTGCGATCAGAAAGAGGAGCTCGGTGGACACTGGACTGCTTACGTAGGCGTCAGGATCGCTGGATTTAGGTCCAGGGTGTCCATAAAAGCAGCCTTTGAGTTAGATGAAACATTGTGTAATCCGCAGAGGGTTAGTTCAGTGGACCATTGCTGGTCAATCACTTTACACCTCAGACTGGGGAAAGACAAATCCTGGAGCAGAAACTGTGTCTGCCTGATCTGAGGACAGCTTCACGTTGTACGGATTAGAAGAAGCTTCATGCATGTAGAGAGTGTGGAGAAGTTTGTGTGTGGACTTGCAAATGCAGAAAAGAACAAGCTGAAAGTGAACACGAAGGGCATTCAACCTATGGTGTGACAGGACACTGGTATGAATGGTGTGGATGAACGATTCTGCAAAACGTATATGTCAAGAGGAGAATCAATTCGCTTCTTGTCTTTAATCACATTTAATATGTTTTCAACGTCATATGATTTATCTGTCGAGTCAAATGCAAGTGTGTAACTGCTGCTGTGTTGTCAGGTTAAGTTAACTTTATTGAACCCAAAGGGAGATTACAGTGGTTTTACATAACTACAAATGGATGACATAAAAAAAACAAAGCAACGACAAACAAATCACACTGACCAGTCATAACTGATTTACTATCCAGAGGCCAACAGCTGGAACCAGAGAAGTGGATGGTCAGGACTGTCATGAGTGACTAGAAGGTTGGTTTGACTCCTTCCTGAAATTTTGGTGGCAGTGTAATGAGACAGATTTATGTTTCCAAACCAGGAAATAATACAAGAGGTTAAACTAGATTCAATAAAACCTCCACAAGAGTGTCTTTGTCTCAGCATGAGTTGTATTCCGATTCAGACCAGACACGAAAACTATAGTGTCAGTTTTATGTGACACTGGTGTCTCACTCAGTGTAAACTGCCCCCTGCTGGACAACATGTTTTCTATCATTCATACATACATTCAGTTATTAAGGAAAAAAGCAAAGTAAGCAAATAAAACAAGTCAGTAGAATTTGTATCTCTAGCTGTCAAGTAAAGGGAAACCTGATAAAATGTTAAGATTCATTCTTGTGAAATTAATTCAGGATATTCATGTTAAAACTAAAAGTCAGTGAAAAGAGCAGCAGTTTGAGTCTGTGTACTGTAGAGTCAAGCGTCAGATGCAAACACAGGTGATTCTGACATGAAAAGATGGTGACAGATGGTTCTGGCCTGGAGAGGTGACAACAGGTGGATGAAACAAAAAGGCCTCAAGTCAAGTTAGATGCATCAGAGGACTGATGACAGGTTCTTCAGATGACTTTTGATGAACATGATCCTGTTTTCAACAGGACAAAGCGACCCTGTTAACCAAGTGACTTGCATGTGAAGGTGACATAAAGCTGTTGTCCATTTGTTGTTGTATGTTGCATCATATGGATAAGGAACCTGGAGTCAAACCTTTTGGGGGGTCTGGTCTGTCTGTCTCTACAGGGTTTGAGGGATACTTATTGTTGGATTTCTTTTTATTATTAATTTATTTTAACAGAACAACTGTTGAAGCAACCTTCTCTGCAGTCACCTTCTTGAGCCTCAGTAATTCCACATCAGGATTACTACAGGCCTCCTCTCGCCTGTGCTACTGTTTGAGTCTGGAAGTCTGATGTACTTGGAGTAAGATTTCTGGTGAAATAAAAGACCATTCAGATTCATCATTGTATTAAAATAGTTTTATCAAAGGTTAAAATCAACAGTGTCATGTAGAAACTGAAACGTTAAATGCATTAAGTATTTGACATTGTAAAGTAATAAAGATATCAACTGAACAGATGCCTACCAATCATTTTTAAAAAGCATTTATTGATAACTCATTGACCACAAGCTGGCTACCTGAATTTCATCTTGATTGCTCATTGTCAAACTTAGGTACAAAACAACAATAACAAATTATAGCAGTAGTGTAAACTACACAGAACAAGTAGCACACTTAACTGAAATTACACAAATGTTACCAGTGCAACTGTAAGCATATATGTCTGTGTCCTGTGTTCCCCAGTAAACTGAAACGCAGGCTAAAATATCACAATCCAGACATCAGCATGGAGACTGAAGACGAGGCTCCACGAACAAACACAAAGCGTTTTTAGTCTTTATCCTCAAGTCAGACAGGGATTCAAGAGACTGACACACAAAGCCTCGACATTCACACAACAGAAACTCCTGTACAAAAGTAAAAAAAACAAAACATCCTCTGGCTTTGAGTGGTGGCTTCTAACTGCCACAAACTGAACCGCAAAGAAAAACAACATCTGAGGTCTAACTGATGGTCTGAGACCAGCTTCCCTGGGATGTTTCATTTATCAGTTCATGCTTACATTACTTAGCATTCACACAGCCACACGTGCATCCACCTTCACACAATTATTCTTTGGTACGTTTACAGCATGTCGTCCTCTCCTCCTCCGTACATGTCGGCCAGTTTCTTGAAGCGGGGCCCCCACTCGTTGAGGCAGTCGTAGTCCTGGTCTCCGCTGCTCGACGAGTTCAGAGAGGAGAGGCTGCCCGCGTCCGAGCCGCCGCCCTCGTAGTCAAACACCAGCAGGGAGTCGTAGGGGGGCGCCGTGGGGTCGTTGTCGGCTGCCTTCAGGTTCTGAGGGAGGAGCAGGAGATTGTACAATCAGTATGAGTGAGCATTAAGAGACTGTCTTGTGAAACAGTCTACACCATTGGGATATGTCTGTGAGTGGAGCAAGTGGTTGCCAAGGAGATGATGTAAACATTGGCTTCTGAATTTTTTGACTCACATCATCAATGAAGTTGCCAATATCCTCTGGGTTGGCAGGGCGAGGCCGGTACTGAGGAGCCGGCATGAAGTTGGGCACAACGTCATTCCTGAAGACGTCAGGCCGGTTGTCCAGACCACGGTGGAGAACGCTCAGGTCGTAGTCCTGACAGAAACACATGGTCACACATGAGATGCTGCACCTTATACTTTAACATTCACTGGTTTGTGCAATAATAATCCATCTTTATTTTTACATCACCTGTTAAAATTCAAATCCACACTATTATAGGAGGTCTGTTCCGACTCAACCTGCTTGACATAACCCCTCCACGTAGTTGCCTGCCTCCTCTGTCGAGACTGGTTTCAAGTTATGTCCCATTTTTTCCAGTCATATGAAATATGAATTTGAAACCATGCTGTGATAGTTTGTCATACATATGTAATTGCAAAACTAAGAATGATGGTGCCTAATTTGAAGAAGTACCCTCACTCAATGAGCTCACTGCGACCTTTGACCACCAAAATCTAATCTCAATCTCTGACCTGAGTTTGGCTCAGGCCAGAGATTCCAAATGAGACACTACCGAGTAACCATGTTCATGACAAAGGGACAGATGGACAGCACAAAAACAGCACTCTTCTGGCTCTGGCTGTCACTGACATGGAGGAATAATAAAGAGAAACTGTGTGTGCAGCTACCTGATCATCCTCACCACCTCCCTCCTCGTCATAGTAGTAGATGTTGTCTCTGATGTCATCGTCCTGCAGCAGAGGCTCCTTCTTCTCCACCCTTCTCCGTCTGGCAAACAGCAGCAGCAGCAGCCCCAGCACTGGAAGAGAGAAGAGCTTAGTTAGCACTGAACTGACAACAGATCTGAGGGGAGTTCAACCTCCAGTTGAAATCAAGCAGCAGACTCACTGAGCAGCAGCAGGATGCCTCCCAGAATTCCCAGGATTAAGGGCAGACCAGCATCTTTAACAACACCTCTACCCCCTTGACATTGAACGTCTTTCCCAGTGCAGGCGCACACTTTGGCCTTGACGAAGTTGAGCTGGTCCATTCCCTGGTTGTCTGCAACCTTCAGCACCACAGTGTAGTCTCCCTCTTCCAGCTCGGTGGCTAAAGTAAGAATTATACCAGTTTCTGCAACAAAGAAAAACAGATTAACATCTCCGGATGTCTGGATGAACAAATATGGATTTTGGATGACTGGACATGACTGTACGTACTGGTGTCATTCATCCTGGCGGTCCAGTTCGTCTTTGTTGGACCTTCTGAGCTGACTGTGAACGGTGCAGCGAAGCCTGGTCCATCTTTATCCAGCACTGTCAGCAGCACAGGAGCTGGCTCCTTGTGACACACCTGAGAAAACACAGTCAGAGTAAACCTGCTGCTCCTCGCTTTGACTCTGAGGTCAGCAGCTTATTACGGATTTGGCCTATCTAAACACCACACAACAACTGTGAGAGGAGACCCACGCTGATTTGAGGGTCCTTGATGGTGGGTGCATTGTCATTGACGTCCTCAAGCTGAATGATCAGCGTTCCAGTTCCTGTGGCGGGGACGTCGGCTGGAGAGATGACACACACAAAACCAAACACTGAAATCTGCATCCGTATTGACATTAATATTTTTTTATGTGACACATGAAGTGTGTTAACCTTAATCTCATGTTAGTGTGTTTTCACTTACCACTGTCATATGCTCCAATGAGAGCGGTGTATCGGTTGTCCTTGACAAAGTGGGACTCTCTGTCCATGGTGTTCTTCACCTTGATCACACCTGTGTCCTTGGCCACGCTGAGCCAGCCGGCAGGGTCACTGATTATTTTATACCTGGATGTCACAGAGGAAAACATGTCAATGCTGAGCAAACAGGATCACTATAATAAAGCTCCTCTATAAACATTTAAAATGACTCGTTTATTATATAGCAAATGTGTTCTATGGCAATTTAAGCAGGAAACATTTAACATTTTACTTGTTTGTTATTAATCAGGAGGGATCATGTTCCTGTTTAGTATCCTGAAAAAAAAAAACAGGACCCCTCCATCAACCAGGTGCTGGATACCAGCAGCTACTGACTGGAAAGGTCTGAATTAGGGCTGTCAAAACCAACTTTGCTGTTCGAATGGAATTCTAATTATTAAAAAAATGACAACATTTGAATGTGTGCCTTCCCCAATGACGCAAAGTAACATTGTGTGTCGCAACATTCGGGGTAATAAACATTTTGTTGTTGTGTGTGACATGGAGCTACAGCTTTAAATTAATGAGTGGAGGTTTTCAATTGCCCACTTATTGGGTTGGGCTGGTGGAACTAAGTGATCCCACAAAAAAATATAAATGTATCTATCCATGGAGAGTGATCGGAATGGATCAATTGGACATCGAAATATAATTAGTGGTGCAACTGATGTTGCACCACTAATTAAACAGATTTGGTTGCAATGCCCTTTAGTGGAGGCGGGATGTAATGATAAGCTGGTATAGGTGTATACAATGAGCTAAAAAACATAAAAAATTCAAATATAATTTGAATATTTAACATAAGAAGCATTAGAAATTCAAATCTGATTTGGGAGGGACGATTCTGAACAGAACCTCTGCAGGTTCACAGGAGGTGCAGCCTGCACACTGCACACATTTTGTTCCTGCTCTACCATGATAACATGGTAACATACTGTGCTGCTGACTTCTGACCTCTACAAAGGCTTAAAGGGGCAACCACGAGTTTTGGAAAAGCAAAGTGTTGTCACACTACATTTTTGATCCTTCACGCGCACCGTGAAATTCTCTGACCAGCGCAAGACAGACTGATGTTTTCATTCATCAAGAATTAAAGTCAGAGGTTCGAAGACGATCAGATACCGTCGTTAAACGGCTATTCAGCGGCGCTATTCTCATGACTCACTGCAAAACCGAAAGTAAGGAAATGCTGGTCGGCTCGCCCAGCATTTCCACCACCACTAATAACAAAATAACAATAGAGACAAAACGATAAATTGTTCCCACGATTTTATGTCCACGAAGCTACGATTATCAAAATATGATAATCGGGACAGCCCTAATATGTTTCCATCATATTTCAATGTGTGAGAGTTACTTACATGACTGTCTGTTTTTGTGCAATATCGGGGTCTGAAGCAGTGTACTGGACCACATCACTGTCAATGGAAAGGTCCTCCTTTTTGACCACAACCTTCTCGTCTGGATCAAAGATGGGAGCTTCATTGACGTCCTTCACGGTCACCACCACTGTGGCGGTGGAGGTGGGCAACGGGGTGGCGAAGGGAATTTCATTCTCCACTGCAATCAACAGAGTGTGCGTCATGCTCTTCTCAAAGTCAAGACCCTGGGGTAGGAAGTGGAAGAAGAACATTCATTCATTACAGATTATCCTGATTTGCAACCAAAATACTTCTACTAACTCTGCTAATAACTTATACTAATTGTGAAATCACATATTAGGTCACAAACCAGACAACTATGAAGAAAACACCTGTTGTACACTATCATATATTTATATTAAAGCTAGTTTGACCTCATCACAGAGCTGCTACTTGTTTCTCGGAGGAGAAAGGGCCATTGCCTGAATTATTCACAACTGCAAGCCCTAATACAAACAGGTGAGCTGTGGAAAAATGTTGCCTATTCAGAGGAAACTGGCTATAAAGATGTAAATTGTTTTTGTATCAGGCTGTTATTTGTTATCTTTTAAAGCATCTACAAGGAACTTTCCCTTTGTGTTGATTTTTGGCGGTAGTGTTTTACTACAATGAAGACTGCATTTCCCATGAGCTGTAGTGCGTATTGTCGTAAATATATAGTGCCATGAATCGTTTCGTTGGTGGACAGACCCGACGGGAATTACACTGGGCCTGTCCCAATATGCACACTCGATCACACTTACACACTTGGTGTGCGTGTTCATGGGCTTACTGTCATTGCACAAGTGTGTCCCATTTCTCCAACAACCAAAAGGGCAGCGCGCTTGATTTGCACTTTACCCACACTTATGGTAAGACTACATCCCAGCGGTATTTGGCCAAGTATGAGTCCAACAATGCACTATGGTAAAGTCCGCCATCACCGGGAGCCTCAATAAAATGTCAATAAAATGAAATTTCTCTCTCATAATTAGGACTTTTAAGTATTTTTTGGGCTTTTCATTTCATTCCTTATTAGATAGGACAGTTCAGAATGTGACAGGAAATGGGAGGCAGAGAGAGGGGGCAATGACACGCAGGAAAGGGCCGTCCGACACGGGACTTGAACCGGGCCCGCCTGCAGCGAGGACGATAGCCTCTACACATGGGGCGGGTGCTCTACCAACTGAGCTAAAGCTGAGCTTTTTCTTGTTTGTTTGATTTACTCTCGGAGTTGGGCTTACACATTTATGATTAGAATCTTGTGCATAGAGACACTTTTGGGGTAGATGAGACTGTGATACAGCAGCACTGTTTATTAAAACTGTTGCTGTGCTTTGTGTGTTGGCATCAGTTCATCGCAATGACGGCCATGCAAATCTCGCGGGATTTGGACGGACCAGGAAGAGGAGCTTCTGCTACAAACAAGGGGCATTTCGGGGCTTCAATACATGAGGGACATTACATACAAGCAGCATGGAGTTATTTGGATGTTTTTTTGGTGTGTTTTTTATGACAAAGACCACTGGTGTCCATTTGCAACCGTTACATGGACATGCACTGCTACGCCGAGACCCCCTGTAGCTGAGAGAAGCCACGGAGCACTCTGAAACTTCTTCCAGCCCTTAGTCGACGTGAGGGTGAGTAAATAATGAGTGAAATTTCATTTTTGGGTGAACTGTTCCTTTAAGTTGTTCTGTAAACACCTGTCAACTTTCAACTGTTCATATTTAGGACTGGAGAAAATGTTCAAACCAAAATTTAAGTGAAGATTTCAACATGTGTTGAACTGCTGATATGAGCAGGCTGGTTTGCTTCATGTGCTTAAACAATGTAGCTTATATAATCATGTGTTACTTCCTACCTTGACAGTTGTGAGGATTCCTTCATGTTTGTTAGTTCCTGTGGTCACGTTAAAAAGTCGACCAGGATCACCATCAACAATCTTGAACTTGCCGTTCCAGGCTGGCGAGTGTGGGTCATCGTCATCTGTTATTGACATCACAAGGACCTGAGCATCCACCTTGTTCTCCTCTACTGTCGCCTCGTACTGTGAGAATGTAAGGGGTGAGTTAAAAATGAGAGCATTTAAGAAAGAATTCATTTAAACACTGCTTGATTTTCAGAAAAGGGGTTGAACATTTACATAATATATGACAAGTATGTTGTACTTACAGATGTCTGAGTGAAAACTGGAGCATTGTCATTGCTATCCGTTACAGTAAGGATTACTTTGCAAGTTCCAGCCAACCCCTCTCCAACCATGTCTGATGCCTGGACCACCAGGGTGTACTTTGGGTTTTTCTGTTGGATGAAACATACAATGACATTAACTCATCAGCTGTAAGGCTTGAACATCATGCTGACTTTTTTTAGTCAACGCATTAATTGCAATGTGATTAGACCCATTTTGTGCTCTACTGTCCCACACTCCAGTCCAGTAGGTGGCGGTAAGGCAGCTCCAAGTTGGCTGCCAACCCAATACTCAAAATGTCTTTTGTAGTTTTATGGAACCAATTCATTTAACATTTCTAATGGCTTATCTAGGATTTGTTTAGTATTTTGGCTGTGATTGTACTAAAAGAAATTGCACTTGAAGACCTAAGAGAGATTCTTAATGCAATATTTCACAAATGCATGGGGTGTCTGAAAACCTTTTACCACAGTAAGACATGACAGGGTCTTAAGCCTCACCTCTCGGTCTAGCCCGGCGGCATTGACTCTGATGCCTCCACTGATTGGGTTGATGGTAAACATAAACTCAGTGGGAACCTCTGGAGACTGGCTCAGGATACGGTAGCGGACATCCGAGTTGTCAGAATTTGGGGCATCAGCATCTATGGCTGTAACCGTGATCACCTCAAAACCTAGAGAGGGGGAATTCAGAAGTTTCAGTACATGTTACAGTAGGCCTTAATATGAACCAGATTATGCTCTAGCTAGCATATTAATAGTACTTGTTAAAGTCAAAGTCAATCCAGAGTTAGCGAAGAAGGCCCAACAAAAACCACCACTTATAAAACTCCTATAAAGACAATGATAACCTTGTCACTGACTTAGATTTCTAGTACTTTCACCAAAAGATTCAAGTCTCAGTGATTGGCTGTGTAGCTTGACAGAACCAGTGCTGCTCACTAAATTATAGTAGGTGATAAATGTGGATGTGGGTTGGATGGTGTATGGGTTTAGGCTCAGTTACATTCGTTCAAGTCAGGACTGGCAAATCCATTGTCTGGAGGCTCTGGACACATTAGCAGCTCTTTCCAGACATGTGGTGTTTAATGTGAAGCATGATGTTTAACAAAACAGATTTTTTTCAACTAACAATACCTTTTGCTGAGGCCTCAGGAACTTCTCCCAGGTAGGTATCTTGAGTGAAAGCAGGCTTGTTGTCATTCTGGTCGATGACATTCACTATTATTTCCATAGGTTCCTCAGCATTTCCTGAACCCTCTGCCACAGCATGAGCTTGAAACTGCACACAAGGAAATATATTTGACTTTTACACACAATACATACAAAAATAAACAGACATGTTTTAACTGTGGTTATGTCTTGTTGACTTGGATGAAGTAGATGTATATCACAATTAAGTGTCTCAGTACTTGGTTACTGGTAGTTAAGTGTATGAAAAGGTTTTTGAAGGAAAACCCAAGTACAAAATGTTCTCAGGTGGGTTTTCCTATAAATCCATGTCTAATCCTAAAAAGGAGAAAAAGTGCATAGAACTGAGGTTGGGATCATACCATGTACTTGTCCACCAGCTCTCTGTCCAGTGGTTGTGTGACATACAGAATACCAGTGGTTCTGTCCATGGAGAAAAGGTTAACGGGAGGCTGATCAGCTCCTGGGCCAGTGATGCTGTAATAAATCTTCTTCACTTTGTCTTCATTAGAGCGAATCTGCACAAACACAGCAGGTGTCAGTTATAACAGCCATTACTGTAACAAATCAAAATCTATTTCTCAATCACAAAGGACCTGTGGTTCATCTTACCTGCGATACTTTTAGGGGATAGGGTCCTCTGTGGTTCTCAGTAACAGAGAGGGGAGGAATAACCCATTCTCTCTTCCTCCTCCTCAGGCCATCACCAGACTTGGGGAAAACCAGAAGAGGCACTTGTGGATCTGCTGCAGCCTAGGAAAACATGCACATATTTAGAAACACTCATCAACATTGAACCTTCAAATACTTTATCATAGGATGAAGATACTGTCCAAGCTGTATGCCTGTTCATATCCTCAGCCATTCACCCTCTGCAGAGATGGTCGACTATGAATCAAAATCTAAGACATCGCCTTTTCATCTTTATGTCCCATCTTTTGCCTTTGCCTAATTTGCTGTGACTTAGTACAAGATTAAGGCATTCATAACTGGGAATGAGGCGCTACTGCCTCCTATTGAATATGACCACTGATCTCACTCACTCTTTAACAGAATGAATCTACCAAACTTTGTGAAGTTTGAGCCCTCATTTTTCCTTCATGCCTCTCCAGCAGTGTTCCTCATCATACCTCTGTTTTAATAGTGGGGTCCACTTCAGTTAGGTGCTGCTGATTCTGTTGGTGTTTGTGGTTTCCGTGATGATGCTCAACATTTTGGTGGTGGTTCCCATGGTGATTCTCATGTTGGTTACCATTATGGTTCCCATGGTGGTGTCCAAGGTGCATCACTGTGACTGGAACAGTCATTTTACGACCTTGTGAGTCCCAGGAGTGGACGAAGAAGTCCAGCTGTCCTTCATGAAGAGCTACAGGTCTGTTTACCTGCAGGGAAAAACACATCAGTGAACGCTGAAATGCCCTCACACTTGACTTCACTCTTTTGATGGTTTCTTGTCCGTGTTGCATTTAAATGCGCATTACATTTGAACAGTTTCTGCTATTTTCAAGAAATGAATGGCTATACCCAGCCCTAGTGGAAACCCACAACATTGTATTTCACAATGGTGTGTCTCCTTAAAGGGATAGTTCAACCAAAATTCAAATTTCACATTATCTACTCACCCTCATGTCGACTAAGGGTTTGGAGAAGTTTCATAGTCCTTTGTGCCTTCTTGGAGTTACAGGGGGGGGTCCGTGCAGCACAGCATGTCCATATAACAGTTGCGAACGGGGCTCACTTTCCTTCGTCCAAAAAGACACACCAAAAAACAAACACCTCCATACTGCTCGTCTGTAATGTCCCTCTTGTATTGAAGCCCTGTCATGAGAAATCGTTCCGAAAAAAAATTAAATAAGTCTATGTTTTAAGCTTATTTGTAGCAGAAGCTCCCAGTGTCTGCCTGCTGCAGGTGTCAGCTCAAATCTCACAAAATTTGCACAGACATAGGCAGAGCAGTGAATTGAGAGCTTCCGCTACAAACAAGCTTAAAATACAGACTTATTTAATTTTTTTCTGAACAATTTCTCATGGTGGGGCTTCAATACAAGGCGGACATTACAGATGAGCAGTATGGAGGTATTTGGATGTTTTTTGGTGTGTCTTTTTGGACGAAGAAAAGTGAGCCCCGTTCGCAACTGTCATATGGACATGCAGTGCTGGATGGAGCCCCGCTGTCTCCCAGCCCTTAGTCGACATGAGGGTGAGTAGAAAATGAGTTGTTGTGAAATTTGAATTTTGGGTGAACTATCCCTTTAACACATCCATTATTGTGACTCCATGTGTAAGAAAGTGTGAGGATTTTAGGGGGCAAGCATCAGAATTTACAATTTTGGATTCATGCATCTCCAACTACTCACCGACAATATGCCATCTGTCTGTAATGAAAAACGGCTGTCGTCACTTATGAACAGGAATCTTGTGCGGTCTGTGCAGTCACTGAAGCCCACTGGAATTAAACAGAAGAGACATTTACCCATTAGAAATGCACCACATGTAAAGGACACGTTGGCAAGTATTGAAGAAATGAAGAATGAAGAAATTTACTGGATGAAGCAACAAGCTGATCAGTCAACAGTGAACACAGTAGACTGACCCATGCCTTGCTTCTACATACGTTTACCTCATGACTAGAAGCTTTGGTCATGTTTAACATGGACATCCGACACTGTTGTCTTATGTGTCCCCTTCAATTCTAGTGTGACCCAAGTTGTGTGTTGCAACAAAACTCATGATTCAGATTAATTCACCAGTTCAAGTGTAAAGTGCAGACCACTCATTTACGATGCTTCTGCTTTCTGTTCTCGTTACATTTCCTACTGAGCTTTTATCAAAAGGTTTTAAGTGGGCATGAGATTATGAGCTACACAGAGTTTGAATTAAATCATTTAAACTAAGGTGATGTATGAAATTGGGAGCCGTCTAGCCAGATCAGCAAACTAACGATAAATCCCTTCTCTCTGTAGCACCAACATGTTCCATTTATGGTCTGTTGTGACAATGGGTGCAGCCATTTCACTACCAACTAGTGATCGTAGCAGAAATAATGAAATTAATGACAAACAAACACTGCATATCTCCAAAATCAGGCAGGTTTCCAGGATGCCAAGTAGCCTACTCACTTTAATGTAACAATTGCCGATGAGAAGTGGAGGTCAAAAAGGGCTGAGACAAAAAAACAGATCACAGGCTTCTGTCTGTCTACCTGTCCGAAGCTTTCTTCTGCTCCTGTCCAACTGCAGCAAAATTCTGACCATCATCACTGCTTAACTGACCTCCACTCAGTCTGTCTGTCTGTCTGTCAACAATCCACCTGTTCTCATCCATTCCACCTGCTGGATCTGCATCAATGCAAATATAATGCAGTGCCTCTCAATAAATTAGAATACAGTGCCAGGTCAGCAGTCTTCTCCATGACAGTGGAGCACTGAACCAGGCCAAGGAAACCTCTGCAGGTGTTTGGAGTTAAACAGCTGATTGATGATCATAGGGAACTTCATTCATTGAGTTTCATTTAGTCCTTTTTTGGGGACCAAACGGTCTGTCACTGGCTTGAACTGTTAGGGCTGCACTTAACATGTAAAAAAAAATGTTGTTGTTGAATATGTTTTGTTAATTTGAGAATAATTTATTGAATTTATTAGGCAGCACTTTACAACAGTAATTTTTTTTTTTTTTCATATTTTGTATAGTGGTTGAAGTAGCCTAAGTTTATATAGGCTAAGTTAAGTTTAATAAGTTTATTTGTATCAGGTACCTTCAACATAACATTAGTAGGTGCAGGACATATTATATAAAAAATTACGTTTGACGGGAAAACATGTACATTTTTTTAGAAAAAATCCTAATAAACAACGAGCAAAATCATGTTCTTAGTCTGTACCGAAAATGAACCGAACCGAGACCTCAAAACATTGGAGTTTAACAAACGTCTACTGCTGCATACTTTTGAGATCGTTTAAACTTTAAATAGTTCAAGTTACATTTCCTACTGAGCTTTTATCAAAAGGTTTTAAGTGGGCATGAGATTGTGAGCTACACAGAGTCTGAATTAAATCATTTAAACTAAGGTGATGTATGAAATTGGGAGCCGTCTAGCCAGATCAGCAAACTAACGATAAATCCCTTCTCTCTGTAGCACCAACATGTTCCATTTATGAGCAGAAATAATGAAATTAATGACAAACAAACACTGCACATCTCCAAAATCAGGCAGGTTTCCAGGATGCCAAGTAGCCTACTCACTTTAATGTAACAATTGCCGATGAGAACGCCGGTGTCAAAAAGGAAAAAAGGAGAGACAAAAAAACAGATCACAGGCTTCATGATCGATTACCATGGCAACGAACGAAGCTTTGAAGCTTCAATGGAGCTCCTGTCCAACTGCAGCAAAATTATGACCATCATCACTGCTTAACTGACCTCCACCGAGTACTCAGTAATGTCCATTAGTCGGACAACAACAATCCACCTGTTCTCATCCATTCCACCCTGCGCTGCAATTTCATTACACGCATCAATGCAAATATAATGCAGGTGCCTCTCAATAAATTAGAATACAGCTGCCAGGTCAGCAGTCTTCTCCATGACAGTGGAGCTACTGAACCAGGCCAAGGAAACCTCTGCAGGTGTTTGGAGTTAAACAGCTGATTAGAGTGTGACATCATAGGGAACTTCATTCATGAGTTTCAATTGTAGTCCTACACCTGCCACGTTGGGGACCAACACAGGTGTTTCAATTTGAGCATAGAACTAATTAAGTAGTCTGAAACACCTGTGGGTCCCTAACCTGGCAGCTGTAGGACTACATTTGAAACTTGTAGATATTCGTATTAGGATACTGGATTTTGATGTTCATTAAATGTAAGCCATAAGCCATAATCATAATCTCTAATGAGTTTCACTATTTGAATTGACCAACTGAAATAAATGAACTTCTCCATGATGTTCTAATTCATTGACTTTGCACTCGACTTGGGCTGTTTATTATGGCACTCAATTACTTCTAACTCCATCAAAAACATCTAACCCTCTGTCTAGTAAAATAGCAAACAGCTCTGTTAAAGCATAGCAGCGTAGTGCACAACACATGCCACCAGAGGTCAGTCATGATTTAGGGAAATGGTGAATAGGCTGGCAGCCGGTAGGGACACACAAGTCTGTTTAGATCATTTGGGCAGGTAAACAAATATTTAAATGGCATAGTGAATAAAGTTATTCTGAATTCACAGCAATTCTGACAACAGCTGACTGAGGTTTGACACAGTAAATATACCTTTCTTATTTGTGAGAAAAAAAACAACCTGCACCAAACCAAAAGGATTATCCATGGCTTTTGGACAGGCCCATATTGTTAGACTAAAAGTCTAATTAAGTTAAAATTTTACAGTCAAGCTTTTTCCAACTTGGTGACCTTTAAATGAACATGGTAGTATGTGTCAGTGTGTGTTTCATTTGCCATGGTGAAATTAAGTTTGGTGAAACATTAGCCTCAAGTATTTCTGTATTGATGAGAAATGACTGGCTGTGTCACCTCAACCCCCACCACCACCACTACCACCACCCCCACACCTCTTCCTGTAACATCACTCTTGCTTCAAGATAAGTAGACTAACACACACTCAGTCACACACTGGTACTGATGTCAACTTGTAGTTCACTTTGACTAATGTTGCAGTCCATAGGACATCAAAGTTTTTCCAGTTTTTCCAGTACAAGGTAGAACTCAGCTAATGTTGCACAACCCTTTAAGCTTCAAAGCGTAAATTGGTCCCTGGTTCATTAAGTACAGTCAATACACAACAATTAGTTGAATGACACTAAAAAAAGTGAATGAATAAACAGATATGAGTGTTTCAGTGCAATGAAAGAAAAATAGACATGTAAAGGCCTTCCTGTAGAATAACACAAGTAAAAAATAAACATAAACATAATTCATTCCCTCTCTATGCAACACTGCTGCTTGAAGAGCCAGGTCTGCAGAACAGGCTGAGGGACATTGTTCAGTCCTGCAGATAAGAGCATTACATGCAGTAAATGCAAGCTGAGGCATGACGCTGCAGGGCAGGGGCATCATGGGAAAACAGCAGACACCATGTGAGACAGAGCTGCACTTTTACAGCAACTAAAAAAATCATATCTATGGCTATAATTTGGGTTTAGCCACTTTCCTGGCTTCCATACCCGACAAACAGCAGACAGTTTCACTCTGGTCTGTGAGCGACAGGCAGCAACGGAGAAGTACTTCCTGGATTTTTCTTACCTCTGCCCAGTCTTGTGCCCTTCCTCAGCTGCCTCCTGGCCACTTTGAAAATCAACATGTCGGATTCAAACCCAGGTACACATGTTGGCTCCTCAGCAGACACCGAAACTGAGGCCTAGGTGAGGAAAAAAATGCATTTTAGTCAATTCAGATGTAGGGAGAAAGTGGACTGAAGTTAAAGATTGTATTTCATATTTCTGTCATTATGACAACAAACTGTCCCACTGCTCTTTCCTCATTCAGCAAAAAAGGAAACAACAACACTACTTTCTAGCCCAAACTAAGTCTGCACTGTATCTGACATGTATTTCCACATCTGGCCAGATTTTGGCTGTCTTATGTTGTGGGTCAAGAAGATATAGCTACAAGTAGTATCTGATCACCAAGAGCTTAGCTATGTGCAGGTAGCCTATTTAGCATATTCCCTGATGTTGACCCATTTTCTGGTCTGTCGCTCATTTAGTGGCTTTATGTTGCTTCGATTCGAAATTTTATAAATAGTATTTTCAAATACAATTGATATATAAACACAAACGAAGCAGATCCATTAAGCAAATCGAAACGCCTCAATCGAAATTTAACCTGCTGATGACGACATCAACTGAACAAGGGCGAGGCCCGCCAACATCACCGGCTCCAAGTCCTCTAAAAATGGCGATGTTTACTTTTTAAATGTGTTTGGAGCCTGATACGATTGTAAAACACACTGGAAATTAGCCCGGAATTCGAAAAACGATGTTCAAACATGTTCACAATGGAGAGGTCTTAAAACATTATTACCCCCCTCCCTCCCCTCCCCCTCGTCCTCAACATGGAGCCTCGACAGGTAGAGAGCAGAAAATAAGTACAGGCTACAGGTTCAACTTAGATGAAAGAGAAACTGGGGCAATACGTTCGATGCAGAAGTACCACCAAACAGAAAGAGAAGACATAACATTTTATGTGATTTAAATATGTAAGGCAAAGAGCAAGTCAAGGTAGCCTAAATATTACCGTATAGCTACCAGCTTAAAAAAAAAAGTTACACACGACAGAGCAGGGTGGACGCCGCCTCTCGAGTCTCAACTACAGCCAGAAATCTCACCTGAAAAACGGCGAATAAAATCCCCACAACCACGAACCGAATGGTCCCCATCTGTCTGTTAATCCTCTCACAGTCCACCTCTCTGTTAAAGTTTTTTTTAAATCCTCCACAAATCGTCGAAGTCGTCGTCCTTTCTTTGTCCCGTGCGTCCTGGAGGAAGTTTCGGTGACTGAATGAGTTCAGCTGGACGAGTCGCAGCAGGTACTTCCACCCGGTGACGTCAGCTTACAGGTGCGCGGGTTCCGTGTTCCTCATATGGTCATGAAGGCTGAACACACCTGAGGACAGATACCGGTAGTTTCACTCACTTCCTGCTTTATATGACCAGCAGATAATATTCGGTCACTACGCCGCCAGTTGTTATTAACAGACAACAAGCTGTGTCAGCTGCATTTACCACTTCGTCTCATTTCCTCTAACTGACCAACCCGACCAACTCTCTCTCTCTCTCTCTCTCTCTCTCTCTCTCTCTCTCTCTCTCTCTCTCTCGCTCTCTCTCACCCCCCCCCCCCCCCCCCCCCCCCCACCCCCACCACCACCACCACCACACACACACACACAAACACATTTGTGAGGCTATTAAACCAACTTAAAGGTGTTATGTCATGACATGGAAATGACAATAAAAAAAACTGGCAGGGTTGTCAGCAACGTCATGTCAATGTCATCAGCAACATACAGTAGGTAAAATCAGGATATGCTACATGAAAGAAATGTCTTTTACTGTAAAATCACAATCTCTCTCTAAATGCCAGAGCAAGTTTCAGGTCTCACATTTATAGCCTAGGTAAAAGAATGATGTCACGGGACACAGATTTAAGGCATGATGATCTGATGTCTGGCTGTATTTACACAATACACAGATTAGTCACGTTGCTTGACTCCATAATTCTTCTTACTGGAGTGATAAAAACAGAGGGAGCTGATAGTAATGTCACAGGTCGTCTGTGTATACAACATCTCATAAATAATGGACTAAGAACCACTAGTACACAGAACCTTATTAACCATTTAAAGTGCCCCTTGAAGTCTCCAGGGTGATACACATCAATAACTAAACCCATAGACAAGAGCACTTCCTTCATCCATCCATCCTTGTTCCCCTGATTGTCTGGACATCAGCTGACTGAAGGTTGACTGTTGCACTATGCCCTGATTTTTTACAGTCCAAGTTTCTGAACTGGCCAGCAGCCTCCTTTAAACACAGCCATGGTTGATAAGACTTCATTTGAATGGAAATAATAAATAATATATATTGGAAATATAAATAATAAATAATGTTAACATTTGCATTGCAAAAACTATAGAGAGAGCCGCTCTAATTTATGAATCCAGAAAACTTTGTTCAACCTTGTTTTAGCTATGCATCTTAAAAAAATATAATGAACATTTTCGTTGCATTATTCATGCCATTTATTTTTAACACTCATAACTGAATTCACTTAAACTGAAGAAGAAAGTAGTAAACACCGGATAAAACAATGTTTGTTCCACCCTATGAGAGGGAGATGTAAGCCTGACCAACTGACTTGTGACTGACTGGACCTGTTTTTGAGTGTGGCAATAACTTTGTCCCATCTAGTGTTTGGATCTAGTCGATGAGGGTTTTGAAAGAACCTGAAAGCCAGGCTGAACTTGCAAATCCTCCCCAGTTGAGAGAGCGTCTCAGAGATCAAAATGACCGTAATTCAAATCAAACCTGAAAATGTGACTACCTTTCATGAATGCACTGAATGAGTTTTCAAATTTCTCTGAGACATGTGGATGGACATAAGGTTACATGGTCATCTCTCTTTTAAATCACATGCTGTGATGCACCAAAACTGGCTGAGACGGTAACGTGATCCAGTTACATTTGTTAGTTGACTGAGTGTTTAAGTTGACCCCGTTCTTTCAAAATGAACCAAGAGTCTTAGTTTTTGTGAAAAATATGCAGGTCATCTTGCTGTATTGTATGAATTGAAAAAGAAAAAATGATAAGATAAAAGAAGATTGATGTAGTGGAAGTAGTTGAAATCTAAACTTTAATCATTGGAGACATTAATATCTCTCAGTGTTGGATTAACAGCTGTCAGAGAGGTGGAGCCACTGTTTGTTTATCAGGCTTTGCTCTGTGTGGGAGACAAAATAAGAAAGATATTGTGTCTCCTCTAGATTTCTCTGTTTTGGAGCAGCAGAGAAACATGTCAGTGATAACAGATTTATGGTGAATTCAGCTGTATTTAAAGGGATAGCTCACCCAAATTCAAATTTCACTCATTACTCACCCTCATGTCGACTAAGAGTTGGGAGAATTTTCAGAGTCCTCTGTGTCTTCTCTGAGTTACGGGGGGTCCACGCAGCAGTATTTGTCCATATAATGGTTGTGAATGGTGCTCACTTTTCTTCGTTGTTGACAATATATATAATATGTCCTCAAAATATCTGTGAAATACAGTCAAGAATGGATCATAAAAGGAATTATAGCTGCTGCGCAGCAATGGGTCGTGTCCGGGCAAATTTTGCACAAGAAACAGGAAGACAGGTTAATTGACCTTGGAATGTTCATTTCTGCACAAGCTGGGGATTGAACCCGCAACCTCTGGAACTAAAGACTGTTGTCTATCGCACTGAGCTAATTGTCAAGTGGCAGTGCCACGGTGGCTTCACAAATTAAGTAAACCATTCACTGTTGTGCAGGCAACGTTTCTGAGGTAAAATTCAGATGTTTGTGTCAAACATCATCTGCTATGAGTCTAAGATTTTGTTCAAAGACTATCTGGTATATTGATGTAATACACTTATCACCCGGACTGGGGATTGAACTCACATCGTCTGGAACCACAAACCAACACTTAACTCACTGAGCTAATTTTCTGGAAGTGCGACATGGTGTGTGTCTTCTCAAACAGACTCATAGAGCCAGCGTCCGGGCAGCTGTTGTGGAGGCAGATTTCAGAAAAGGTCAAAATGTCAGAAATTCTAATATCTAAACAAAAAATCTGATAATACATAAATTGTATCTAGACAACGGACATGTTGGTGACTTTGCTTCATAAGAGAAAAGCTGATGTTTAAAAGTGTCACTCATGGATTGACTGCAGTTGTTCCCATGAGAGCAGCGTTCGGGTTGTGGTGAGCTTTAGAGCATCGTCCGAACTGTTTGCTTTTTTAATTTAGAGGCTTGCTGTGATGTCACCGTGAGGATTCTGGCATTTTTATGTGTCATTGTCGTCGTCACCCATGTTGGGTCTTGAACCCACAACCCCTCACACCACAGCCCAGCACTTAACTCAGTGAGCTAATTATCTGGTAGGGAGACATGGTGTGTGTCTTCTCAAATACACTCAAGACGTCAGCGCCCGGGCAGCTGTTGTTGAGGCAGATTTAAAAAATAGTCAAAATGTCAGGAATTCTAATATCTAAACAAAAATCTGTTAATACATAAATTGCATCTACACAGCATGGAAATGTTGGTGATTTGTTTGTAATTTTAAGTGTTTTGCTTCTCAAGAGAAAATGTGATGTTTAAAAACATCATCTTTACATTGGCTGCAGTTGATCCCATGAGAGCAGAATTCAAAATGTTCTAGAAAATTCAGTTTTTTAGATAAAATTCTGATATTTTCCAAACTTCATCAACCATGACTCTACAATATTCTCAATTTTTTTCAGAAAGATAGAAAATGTATTTAGCAGGAATTTGATGGTATATGTTTACAGTAGTGTTTACAGTCAAACGTTTTCATGCACTGTAGACTCAATTTTTGATTAATCAAAAATCCGAGAAACAAGTTTTGTGGAGGACAGTCTGGAGATGCTCTGGAGCAAGTTTGGTGACAATTGAGCAAAAATTGTAGGAGGAGATACATTTTAAAAGTTTTACACTTATTGAAAAAAACAGAGTGATGGACTTCATAATTTGTAATAAGTTTAAGTTGACAAAAGTTTCAGCAGTATCTAGGCTACATTGTGGTGAAGTTTCACAGCTGTAGCATCTGCCGTTGGCTTGGTAGGAATTTTTAAAGTTTTTAATTTTAAACGCTGATTGTGCCCCCCCTGGGAGGGGGGGGCACATGTCCTTGGAGTTGAGTGAATCTGGCATGGGACTGGACCTTTGTGCAAAGTTTGGTGAGTTTTCGCCCATGGGAAGTATGACTTCCTCGGAAGAAGAAGAAGAAGAAGAAGAATATCAGCAAATACAATAGTGTCCTTGGCAGCTGTCGCTGCCCGGACACTAATAAGTGACTATTGTCTCAACACAATGAATGCCTGTACAAAAAAAACACATCAAGAGAGCTGTGAAATTGTACTATTTAGATTTTAGCTCCTATGTAACATTCCCACATGTGTTGTGTATACGTAAACGTCTTCAAGCTTCAGAGTGAATGAGCATGAAAGAGGGGGGATTTCTCACAAAGCAATTATGTGATGTTATCTTTCACTCTGCTCTTCCATCAGTCATCTGTCCTTCCCCGCAGACTGACAGAGGGTTGTGAGGGCAGAATAAAGGGTGGTCAGTTTACAGTGGCCACCACTTAGCCAGTGAGAAGCATCGATGTGGGATAGAGGGAGAGAGAGAAGAAAAGAGGAAGGAGCAATGGATGGAGGGGTCAGTGATGAAAGAGGGCAGTATTAGATTACAAGCATAGTTTCCTCGAGTTTGAAGAGTGATTCAGTCCTTTAGGTCTGACTGCGTGTGCTGCTATGGGAGGTTTTGGTCAAGATTTACTACAATGCATAAGTCAGACACATTATGTGACTGATGGGATAGCACTTCAACAAGGTGAAACCTCATGTAGCATCATGTGTGCAAAGAAAGTGGCTGCTTCCCTGTGAAAACAATGTGACCTTGAGCTGCTGCACATTGGTAGAATATCTTACTGTAATGAAAACACACAATAGTAGCCTTATTGTGAACTAACTCCAGAATGAAACACACAGAGCAGAACTAGTCATGAAAGTTGAAAAAAAATCTACACATTGTCTTATGATAATTAAACAAATACAATTTTGTGTAGGCCTACTGGACATTTTATGAGTTTTGTGATTGCAATGTCAGTCAGTCAATGGCTATAGGCTACCTCATAGTTTAATTCTGCCATTTTATCACACATTAGAAACAATATCCTTCTTCTCACACACTTGACAACACGCATGATGTGTGATGTTTACCAGTGTAAACAGAAGGATAGAGTGCAAATTATATTAAAAAAAAAGACAATCAAAGGGAAGTTTTCTCAGCACCACAGTTCAGTAGGCTATTTCAGAGTAAAAGTAAAATGCTGAACTGCCTTGTTGACAGTTTGCACAGTGTCTCACTTCCTTTGCAAAAGCTATCAAATCTGGTTATGTTGAAAGTAAAATATTTCCCTGTGGAACTGGAAGATTTAAAACAGCATAAAATGGAAATGCACAAATACAGCAAGAAACTTACTTTTAATCATGGCTAATACAAACATTGAGCCTCCAGAACTCATGGATTAATAAAAGTGCTTATTTCCTAAGTGAAAACAAAGACTGTATCTCTACACACTCAAATTAAATGGAAGTGAAAAGCATGCTATCAGCTTGTTAGTTACTGTAACAAAAGGCTAAAGTTAAAAACTAGCTCAGATACAATAGCTTATATTGCACTAATTACAGTTACAAAATACATTTTTACCTCCCCACTCATAGGGAGAGGTCTATAGTCACCCACCCATAAAAATTCAAACCCTGCAGGAAGCAGACTGTCTGCTCCACATTTGGGTGGTTAAAAAAATACCACAAAAGATACAAAAAAAGACAAACACCCAAATCAGTCAAATGAAATGGGTCCAGTGTTTCCTGACATCTTCGTTTTAGGGAACTGAAAACTCCAGAATAGTGTAGACGCCAGTAAATAGAGATGAAGACGTGAGTTGCAAAACTAAAATACAAGTCTGTGGACAGAGTAGGGATGTTTGTGACTCAGGCTGAGTCTAAAGAGACATTCCTGTAAATCTCTCTCTCCATTTTTCAAATGAATTTATGCTCAACTGGTGTCAAACCATCTGGAGGACACGTCAATATGCATATGTCACAGAATGAGACAGTAGTGCTTAGGGTTGTTAATTTCCCTTTTCCACCAAAGTGAATAGGCATAAGAATTTTTTCAAGGCGATGAAAAGTTTCTAGTTGAGCTTGCCTTTCTGTTCAGAACAATGCCATCTCATGCACAGACTCAGGGTAGGAGGTGCTGCTCATGCCCAAGTTGGAGCACCTGAGAAATGATAAAACCTCAATACGAGATGTTTTGTGTTTTAAAAACTGTATGCTCTGATGAAGGTCATGTGAGACCGAAAGCTTAGCTTTTAATAAAGTGAAACTGCATAGATCTAAGTGTGCAGAGATTCTCTTCTTCATGTTGGACTTTGTTTATGTCTCCAGCACCTTAGCAAAGAACTAGCTGGGTGAAGCGGCAGCCCTCTTTTTGTTTTAAAAACTTTAAAACTTATCCTGAACCTGCGCTCACTCTTTCATCTCTGACTGCTGCTAGTCTACAGTGATGGTGCTTTGAGGTGTTAAAGCAGGAAAAGGGGCAAATTTGGGTGTTTACACCAATACCACCCTGAGCTGATAAGAGCCAATAAAACCTGATCTACTGCAGATTCATTAGATCTAGCATGTCAGTGCTAATTATACCCTTTCTGATTTCTGAGAAAAGCCCAATGTTAGTGGGTGTTTCACCAGTGGAAAAGGGCTTTACCTAATCTTTCTGTCCTCAAGGAAAAAGACCATCCTATATCAAGGAGTAGAGTTTCACAGCTCGGACACTTCCCCCACTGAGAGGTGGTATTCCACATTCCACAGGATATTTTTTAAGGTCTTATTGACTGATATGAGGGGTTTCTCTTCTTGGCCAGGTTTGCCTACATCACTCCAAGCTGTGCTGAGCACAGTCCCACAGCAGAGGCTGGCTGCGATGAGCCACACTGCTAACATGGCTGACCAGGACAGACGTAAACTGGTTTCATCCTCTGTCTCCAGTGGCTCCACAATAGACGATTACAGAAAGTGAGTGATTACATACCATATGCTTTTTTTTTTATTATCAGGGCCGTTGTATAGGGGAGAAAGGTGATGATAATTCTAGGGGCCCAGCACCCAGTCGGGCCTACAAAAAGATTTATTTATAGATTTATTCTGTATAAGACTTTGACTATTACTCATAGTAATTCTGCATTAGCATCAAAACAAAGTAGGCAAAATAAAAAATGATAATACATATGTAGTCTAAGAAAAAAAACTGGAATAGTTAGGTGGTAGGGGCCTACTTTAGTATTCTTTAAGGGGGCCCAGAATTCCGAGCAACGGCCCTGTTTTCTATTATATTCATACAAGATTTTCCTTCCTAGCCTGTTTTCCTTTTCCTTCCCCCAATAACATGCTTATTATTATTTATTTATTGTAGCCTATTTTTATTGTGTCATTCATTAGCTCAGTGACAACACAACCAAACTGAAATGTGTTGAATATATTTAATTGAATTCAAGTTTTCCTAACAAAGGTGATTGTTCCATTGATAACAGTTAGGCCTATTCAATCAGATTTTGTTTTATTTTTTGCTTCTTTCTTTCTTTCTTTCTTTCTTTCTTTGCCCACTCATTAGGACTTAACACATGATCTGATATCACCAAGTAATTAACAGCCCAGGAGTACTGTTATAACCAGCCGGTTAGGTTTAGGATTACTTGGTGATATCAGATCGTGCCTAGATGGCTTGAGGGCTCCATAGCCATAGCTTATGTGGTTGTTTGGAAAGGGATGGGAATTAACCACATCACATTTTGATTGATAAAGGGTGGGACCAAAAGTCACTACCTGAAGACTTATTGAAGGCTCAGCACCAGGGCTATCGCACGGGGTTTGGCTTCTTCAGTTGGATCTTCAGACTGTATGAACTGAATTCTTGAATCTGAGCTGATGAAGTGCAACATGTTACACCTAATGTTTATATCGCTACCTTTTCACATTGACAAGTAAACCAGATGTTAGCAAGTCTTAGAAGGTATTTTGTTCAGTGTAAAATGGGTTTTTGTTTTAAAGAAGCTTTACTCCATCAGCTATTTGTTTTGCCCCCTGTGGTTATGGCTTCATGCAAAAATAGCATGACAAGATCATTGGCTAAGATTCGTGGGAAAAGGGGAGGTGGAGATTGGTTTGGTCGGTTGCCAAGCTCTAATACTGAAGGTTTGCAACTGGTTCACAAGTTGAGTATATCCAGATCACTGAGTAAGCACACGGGGGGATAATGTCATACAGCCAACAAATGGAGATAGTGTGGTGGTCACTTCTTCCCAGAATGTTATAGAGTGCTGGGAGTGTACAGTGAGTGTATGCGGTACTGTATGTCTGAGTTAATCTGATTATGTGCAGCAGCCTGGGACTGAAAACACTATCCTCCTCCTATCTAAACCCCCACACCCCTCCTTCCATCTAAAGTACTGCACAAGCATTGTCACTTTTGCCACTGTGGTCCTTTTATGTCTAATAAAGTATGTATGTCCGACGGATGAAACCATAACTTAAAGCAGAAGTACTCTAAATGAGTTAAAGATCATGAGACAAGAATTCTTTGATGAAAATTAAGTGTTTAACTTTGTTAACATTCATCTGATGTTTTAATGAGTGAAATTATCAGTCAGTCAGCTCCATGACAGAGAGTTCCCATCTGCAGCGAACCAATGACACTCCAGTAAACGTTTAGGTACTGTACTTGATGCCTTTCTCTATAACACATAATTATACCACTGAATAACTATAGTTATAAACAGTCATAAATGATCATAATGCTTTATAACAATATAACACATTATAAAGTATTTTATCATGACTTATAAGGTCAGGTGTTATGATATAAATGTTAGTAACTGGCTGAAAATGCCCACACTTATATTGCATTATAAACATGTATAACTATCATTACAAACACTCATTAATCACATAAGACTTTATAACAATAAGCATAACACATTATAGAGCATTATAATACTAAGAAGCCATTATAAAATACTCTATGATGTCTTATTTTTTATAAAGTCTTATGATAATAAATGAGTGTTAATAATGATAGTTATACACGTTTATTACAACTATATTAATAATGCATTATTAATGTGGTCATTGTCAGTGAGTTACTAACAATTATAAGCTATTATAATACCTGACCTTATAAGTCATGATACAGTGTGTTATTGTTATAAAGCATTATGATCATGAGTGTTTATAACTATAGCTGTAGTGCTATAACTGCATTATAACTCATAAGTATGGTTATAATGTGTTATAGACGTCGAGTAAAGTGTTACCAAAGTTTCATACATCACAAACAACATCAATGCTAACTGGTCCAATCCAGAGTCTCCACAGACTCCTCCTCTAATTCTGGTTCTGACTGAGGCTCAAACATGTAGCTGAGTCTCTCTGATGTTCCCTCCTCTGACCATATGATGCTGTGGTGTTTCACCTGGAGCCAGCAGGTGGTGGGTGGGGTGGGGCTCAAATTCTGATCAAGATTTCTTAATCAGGAAGTGAGCTTCAGACCCTGTTACACATTACATTTACCAGAGCACAGGATGCTTATTGAGTTTAGCGGAGCTTCAATTAGCATGGGAATGTAATGATACATTCATTTATTGAATTTGCCTTGGTGTGTTATGTGTGACATGTGTTTAGCCTGGACCACATTTTTCCATGATAATCAGATCTTTAGGTTTCCGATTAAAGTCTTCATTTGCGAAGTTAAGATGATAAGTAAGTAATAATGGTTCAGGTTTTTGAAATGTATTAATCCTGTGAAACTTATTTCAGTGTCTGAGGGTGTGTTTGTGTTTCCTGTGTCCATCTATTATTAAATCATATCCAGGCTGTAACAGTTCAGTAGTGGAGAAGCAGCAGTAGCAGCTGCAGCAGCTTCTTATCCACCCTGCCGACCTTGTACTGCATGCGCCTGTGTGTGTATGTCAACTCACAACATTTATTCTGACCAGATGTCTTATCAACTGTGGTATTTCTGAGTGAAATTATTCTCACACACACAGACAAGCACAGAGTCCTTCCATTATCTAACTGGAATGTAGCAAACTCCCAAACTCCACATGAACTTGAGTCAGGTTAATTAGCATGAATGGCAAAGGGGAAGGTGATTTTTCATTTTGTGTTGAAACTGTTTTCAGAGATTTGATTAGAAAGTAATGAGTCTTTTGGAGGCTACTGTATGTTTATAGTACAAGGAGACGGCCTATCACCCTGCCGAGAAGTCCTTTAGACTTTTCACATTACCCATCTATTTGAACTTATATTTGGACTTTATTATTGGGAAAATATATATCTATTATGGATCCCACACTAATGAAATACTTACCTATGTGGCCCAGAGAGTTCAACATACCATATCATAAAATTGCAAATGGACAAAACATTTTCATCAATTTGACAACACATGACATAGTAACACATGAGCAGTGAGCCTTAAAAAATGTATTGCTGTAATTCTGATGGTAACTGTGTGTATGTTTGTGTGTCTATCACTGTACCAAAATACAACATATTTCGTAATCCACTGAGTTCTGTTTATTCTTATGATTACTTTATGCAAAAAGGGGCTGCCGCTTCACCCGGCTGGTTCTTTGCTGGAGACAAACTGAAGAAAAAGATCTCTGCACACTTAGATCTATGTAATCTCACTTTATGATTACTTTATGAAAATTACTTGAGCAACTAATAATATAATAAATAGTTACAAAATGTAGAAAAGTAACCAGCATTACGTCTCAATACTGTGCTGCCTTCTCCTCCAACACTGTAAAGCTGTAAAACTAAAATCTGTTAAAATGAATTAGAATGAATTCTGTTACAGATGTTCAGTGTGAGCTGACATTTTGTTCTGCCTGACTTTCTGTCGAGCACCATCAACGCTATTGTTCTTCAGCTGTAGGCTACTTTGTAAACATGCTAGAATGATAACTTTACTTTTTTCCCCCATGACCCTCAGCAACGAAACACCTACAGTAACAAGGAGATAAAACAAACCACCCCCCTCCGCAGAAAATCTCCACTCTAGTAGTTTTTTTTTTTTTTTGAGTTTTCAAGCGGAACTGAATGGCCTTTGTACAGCCACATGTCAAGCCTTTTTTTGTGCTTAACCAGTTATTCAGGACTAACAGGTCTGAGCGCCACACAGTATAGAATATAGAGTATACTACAGCTATGCTAAAACAATACAAAAACCCGCTCATAAAACAGCGACCTTTTAAACTCTGGTCTGGATTGAAGACTGCGCTCCTTTGTCTGTTTTACTGCTCAGTAGTTTGTCCCTCTGTCAAGGCCATTAGTGGTGACTGGTGAAGGGACTTCAAGTCAATTATTAACTGTCAGGTCAATGTTTAGAGGAATCCAGTATCTGCTGGCAGAGGCGGGGAAACACAGAAACCGACGGATTCAAAACAACAGAAAGCAGAGTGTTGAATGCTGCGTGAACTTCACTACCACTGAGCAGATTGGGGGTTTTTGCAATTATTTTACATTTGCCAGCTAATTTAAAACCATGTTTTACACAGAACATAAAATAAGCACAATTTATTTACCAAATAACAAAATACCAGTGATAGTCAGCCCAGAGACACTCCCTGAACATGGCCTTTGTTGCCAAGTTACATCCTGTCTTCCTCTACTGCTTTGCTGCTTGAACATGAACATTAAGCTGAAATCACTGATGGTGACGCAAAGCCAAAACTGTGCATGTCAACACACATTAGTTTCTACCACAATAGGTGAGTTGAAAGTACCAGCTGATCTCTCTGACTGATAAGTATGTTATTGCAAAGACAATGGCTGACATTTTCTAATGCCCTACAGCTCTAGAGCCAGTTCTTCAGGTGAGAAATAAAATTCAAGTGTGCACACAGATGATTAAATATTGGCTCCGATCCTAATCCATGACATAACCTGCTTTAAAATGGGGGTGGAATAAACGCGTTGTGGAGACACGTGTTTGGTATGTTTGACCCTTGACTCATCAACTCATGGCTCTGTGAATTCTGTGGTAGCTCCACTTGGCCACTTAACCCTCTGAGAAAACTTTCATTGAAGCTGCAGCTCTTCCAGCTGTGTTTTGCTTACATGTACTCACATGTGTTCTTGAAGCACTTTCAGCCAATCTCTGCCTGCCTGCCTCCGCTACTTCCTTCTACCACTAGCCCTCCTTGACTCAGCACTTTCTTTCTTTCTTTCTTTCTTTCTTTCTTTCTTTCTTTCTTTCTTTCTTTCTTTCTTTCTTTCTTTCTTTCTTTCTTTCTTTCTTTCTTTCTTTCTTCCCTCATTTCTTCCTCTGCTCCTTTCTGTCTACTTTCAGCAGAAAAAAACAGTAACACTTTACTTGATGCCTATCTCTATAACGCATTATAACCATACTAATAATGAGTTATAATGCAGTTATAGCACTCTATAACTATAGTTAAGCATTTTATCTTGACTTATAAGGTCAGGCATTATAATGCTCGATAATGTGTGTGTGTTAGCCTATTATGTGATTTATGAGTGTTTATAATGATAGTTATACATGTGTATAAGACAATTTACAACACATTATAACTATATTTATAATGCATTATCAATATGGGCGTTATCAGTGAGTTACTATAACGTATTATAATGCCAGACCTTTTATAAGTCATGATAAAATTCTTTATAGTGCGTTATGATTGTTGTTATAAAACATTATGATAATTTATGAGTGTTTATAACTATAGTCATACAGTGTTATAACTGCATTATACCTCATTATAAGTATGGTTGTACAGTAATGTGTTATAGGCGTCAAGTAAATTGTTACCCAAAAAACTAATGAAACAATGTAGTTCTTAAAAAAATCAAAATGTGATTAAAAACAACTATACACTTCTTTATAGCGCTGCTGCTGTTGGAAATGAAAAAGTCCTAAGAAGATCTGTGGTGACCAGGTGAACTCAGTCATGTAGTGTAGTGAGACTGAAATTCAGCCAATCAGCCACATTTCAGGGCAGCGATAGTTTGGGGTGCCGGCACACAAGCTCAGCTCTCACTTCCTGCTCAGCGCTGAAGTGGGATTACAGGAAATGCTCCACAGGGAGGACAGTATATAAGCTGCGTCTCTCTGTGGAGGAGTTCAGCGTTGTTTATCTACACATATCTGCAGCTGAGAACAGAGCGTAAAAGCCCTTCCATCATCCTGCAGCGCTGCACTTCCTGTTAAAAGCCCATCACCGGGTCATTCATGAGCTTTTAGTTCCCATCAGATCTTTATGGCAGCAGAACCTTTTTACTTTGTGATGATAGCTTCACATGCTCACTCTGACTGTATCTGCAGACACAAACAGCTTCAGGTGGTATCTGAAACCACTGCAGACAAGAGTCGAGATGATATCAAGTTACTGCCTGTGTGTGTGTGTGCATTGTTGGAGGACAGGCCTGGTCGTGACCTGGAATGTGTGTTGAGCCGTGGTTTCACCTGAAGTGCCACATTAATGCAGTGTGGGTGGGACTGAACGGTGGTGGGCGTGGGAAGTGTGGGTGTGTGTGTGAGTGTTGAGGGAGTTGGTTCTTCTTCCGGATCTTGAGTAATTGTTTTAGCACATTCCTGTGAACTGTTCAACATCCAGTCAGAGTTGTTGATGAGTGAAACAAACAAAATGTCTCCTGACGGTCAGCTGGAGCTCCACTGCCCCACGAGGCTCAAACAGGAAGTTCAAAAAAGGCTAAATGTCATAGTTGTGTTTCAACTTCAGCTCAACTCTGTCTGCATCAGGAGATACCAGGATGGGATTTTTTTCTTTCACAACAGTTCCTCCTCATCACAGTTTCACATCTTCACCCCCCTCCTCCCCGTAAGGCTCTTACTCACAGGCTGTATTGTCAGCAGTTCCTGTAAATCCTTACTGTATCTGATACAATCTGATACTGGGATTTGTCAATACGTGTGAAATATTCCACTTATGTTCAGCTTTCTTGTAGCCTTGCCATGAAGCCTGTCCACCTCCACAAAGACAACACATCATTTTACAAATAAAATTAGTCTTCTTCAGCTCAAGTATTTTAAAATGAGCCTACTTGATAATATAAAATGTTCAAAAAGATAAGAACAAGACTCACAGGAACTATGCATTGATTCTATTAGATGTGAGGACATTATACATTAGTAATGAGATACAGTAAGCTACTTCTACTTCATAGACCGATGTTTATGAGTATGATGTCTAGGCTTCTAGGAATCTAATAGATAATTTATTTAGGGTACATTTGTATCCCATACTACGTTATTTTATCCAGGATCTTATCCATTTTAATGGGAGACATATCACCATGAAACTTCCCAAGTTTATCACTTAAATTAAGACAATTATTTTTGTATTACAAGTTTTGTAAAATTTTATGTTTAAATATGTAAATGAGGCAATATCTAATGATATGTGTGCTAATTTGCATAACATTTCCAGAACCAAAATCTGAACAATGGATAAATGGTTGGTCAGAAGTTTTTACAGAGGGGATATCCTTTTTTATCACTCTGTAAATAAGAAAATACTGTTACAAACCCCACAAAAATCAAATTTTGCCCTGTTTTTAGGAATAAAACATTGTATAAATATATCAACAATCCTCTCTGTAAAAAACCTTCAGAATATAGACAGGGATAAAACTGGAAGGTTTGGTGTCTGTTGTGGAGACTTTGGGCTCAGAGTCTGAGGAAAACTAATTTTGAGAAAACAGCCTTTAAAGACTTGTAAAACTCCATAGATTGTTAATGTAAATCGTACTATTATGATTTGTTGGGGATACGGAGGAGATGACAATTTATGGAGCCTATATTGTTCAGGAGAGAGAGAGAGAGCTTGATACCTGACATGACATGGGTCAGACAACAGCACAGCACGGTATGTCACAGTAGCTGATAACTTTTGGTAAATTTAGGCGAAATCTACTGACGAAAGAGACAAAATGTAAATAGTAAAGTAACCACCTTAATGTGAATTTTCTTCCATTTCTTTCAACTTTTCTGAAAGAATACATGTTAAGGAAGAAAAATAGACCAAAATCTCAAAACTGATCAGTGCATGAAAAAACAGTGTTTATGCCGGTAGTGTCTTCTGTATTTTATATTTACATTCATAACACCAACATATACTGACAGACAGATATATATAGGTACAGTATGTCTCACAATAGACATACAGGACCTTCTCCCTGACACTCTATTTCTCCCTGTGTCTCTCTCACTCTCTCTTGGTGTGTGTGTGTGTGTGTGTGTGTGTGTGTGTGTGTGTGTGTCATGCCCTAAGGCCTTGTCAGTCATGCTGTGATGAGTCCTCCAGTCATGCTGTGTTTGGGGGAACTCCCACGTCCTCCTGTGGTGGGCGGGGCCTTCCCCTCCTCCTTATTTCATCAAACAGAGTGTGTCTTTGACAGTTGTGTACATCCACTTGACACTTTTCAAATGCATTTTGTAATTAGAGACAAATGGAGCATTCAGCATGAAGATCTCAGTGTGACTTAATGTGTTCTTTTAGCTTTTCAGACACAAAGCTCTGGAGCCAGAAGTCACATGACTCACAAGTTGAAATACTGGAAATGCAGCTCCAGCGGCTGTGACATCAGTTGATGAACATGGACGTACAGGCGTATAATGAAGCATCATGTTGTGTTTACTCCTACACTGACCATGCTGTGTTGTGGGTCATTTCCTGTCATCAGTGATGTGACAGCAACACTTGGTTCCTCATTCATGCCACAGCAGCTCTAAGAAAAATATACATGGCAGCTGTTTAATGGGAGATAAGTCACCTGGTATACACACTCATACACAATGCAAATAGACAACGGTGTGAATTTTGGAAACTGTCTTTATTTCATTTGATTATAAAAAACAAACAAACACATAATGCTTCAGAAGCTAAACCAAGCAATTCTATGTTCTTTATTCATTTTTGATAAGTCTATTCTTTTAAATGGGATGATTGTATAAAAATGTATTCCTCCACTTTTAAAAACAAGGTAAGCAAGAACAATCAGCACAAAATGTGATATACAATGACTAGAAGCTGTTATCATGACATGCAAACAAATTGTTTGACTTGTCCGTTAACCCTCTGGGGTCAGAAGCCCCTGATAGACAAACTGTACCACCAGCCCCTCACCATGAAACATGGAGAAGAACACACATGTATCCTACCATTCAAACTTTAGCAGTAAAATAGGCTACTTATATACAACCATCCGTTTCATGAAATAGATATATCAATAAAAAGGTTGCACGTCTAATGGAAGTATCTCAAAAACTAAGGCCTTTTGGCTGCTTCTTCCTCCACTTAATACAAATGGCTGGACAAATCCCATAAAAGATAATCATTGTTAATCAATATTAATTAATATAATTAAAAACTAGTTAAAACAACTACACCTTTGCTCTGTGTCGTTCAGTTTTTTGTTGGTACATCATCCCAAATTTACATCAGCTCTCCAACCAGTGATATCTTGGTAATGGTACACTTCATTTTGGGCGCCAGTCACTGACTTCATATCCTCTAATATGCAAATGTCAGCGTTGTGTTTGTCCTGCATTTCATAGGTGGCTGGACTGTACGCTTGTGAACACTGAAATAAAACATCTCCATGTTGTGGGTATTTGTGCGTCTCCAGCGGCCACGGGAAGCAGCAGCAGTGAGGCTGTTCAGGCTGCACGTCATAACAAAAGCTCTTAAGGCTACACAAAGGCCAGGTGTCTCACGTTACAAGCCGAGGCACCTCAAGGATGAGGACAAGATGACTGGTGGGGTTCATTTCCTCAAGTCTCTCTCTCTCTCTCTGATGTTTCACAATAGTTCACCTAACCACACTGATCGTGACTGGTGTGAATAAACCTGCAGGACTTCATGGTGCCTCCAGGTGAACCTGTGCTGTCATGTTTTCTTCAGCTGTGATCAGGGCCGTTCCTAGGAATTCTGGGCCACCTTAAAGAATACTAAAGTGGGCCCCTATCCCCTAACTTTTTCTGTTTTTTTTATTAGACTATGTATGTATTATCATTTTTTATTTTGCCTACTTTGTTTTGATGCTAATGCAGCATTACTATGAGTATTAGTCAGGGTCTTATGCAGAATAATTCAGTCATACAAAGATTAGACTAGTGGGTTTTTTATGGGCCCCACTGGGCGCTGGGCCCCTAGAATTATCATCACCTTTCTACAGCCCTGGTTGTGATTGTGAATGTCTAGAAAACATCACAGTTAAACACTTCAGAGGCTCATTCGTGGATGATGATGATGATGATGGTGTGAAAATTAAAAACTCAGTCCTAGGATTAAACAAGACAAGCTATAATCAAACCGTCTGTTTTCTTCTTACGCAGAGATTAACTGACAGTGCATGCATTCCTCGGTGTGTCTCTGACTCCTGGAGAGGTGAATCCTGTCTGTCTGAAGAGACCTGCTTGCCTTAGTCTGTTTATCTCCGAGGCCACACCCTACACCTTAACCTCTCTTTATCCTGGCTGTGTGTGTTTAACCACCAGTCTATTGTCCTGGCTCCGAGACCGTGGGGTGTGGTTGTCCTTTACAATTACAGTCATTGGCTTTAGTAAACACAGGCGGTAAATCTACTTTAAAGCAGAGGTAGCCGGGCAGGAACACAGAACGCTTCAGAAGAGGACAGACCTTTTCAATTTAATATCTTTATTAGAGGAGTACAATGAGATCAGGCATGTGAACAACACAAAAATCAAATACTTTCACAGTAGTGATATGAAAGTTAAAAAGTCTTGCAGTCTTCAAAGTCTGACGATGTCGAACACAATCCTGTGTTCCTTCAGGCTCAGACACATCTCTGTGTGTCTGTGAGTGGCTCGGAGGCAAACTGGCAGGACTGTGCTCTGCTCAACCGCAAATACACACACACACACACACACACAAATACGCACACACAGAAACACGTCTCATCATGTCATAAAAGAGGCAGCAGCAGAGGCCTGAGCTTGTTACTTATTAAACAAGAAGGAACCATTGAGAAAGTGACAGTTCACACGTCCTCATTTCAGATGTTTTTACCACTGATGTCAGAAATAAATGAACAGTAACAGCAAGTTCATCACATTTATTTATTCTTAGGACAATCTGTGCTGGTATGTATGAGGATTTAAAGCAACCATGCATTTTAGATGCATTGTTTACTATTATCATTTTCTGTGCAATGCTGTTCCCTTTCTCCCATCAGGTTTGCAGCCTTTGACGCAGCCAAGCTCATGTGGACATTTGGTGGCTGTCGAGCAGCACTGTACTACTCCCAGGGAAACAAGGCCGGGTTGGGGGGGTGGGGTGGGGGGTAATGGTCAATCCTAATAATGATTCTACAACATTTTATCAGCTCCAGCTATGATTGGTATTGATGGAAGTACAACACCCAGGTGAAACAACTGCAATAAATTCCCACGTCGAGTCAGGTCACCACTGAGGATGTTGGGTCAGACAACTGAGCACCCACGCATATACGCTCTCTCTCTCACACACACACACACACACACACACACACACACACACACACATCTCTGCCGTCATTGCAAAATTGCAGAATTCCCCAAGCCAGCGCCATTCAATGAAAATTTCACAATAAAGTGATCCATAGTACGGTGGGTGTGGCCAGTCCGCTGGTAGAAGTGCATCTACGTGTAAAGGATGTCATTTCCTGTCAATGACAACAAATATGCTCTCACACACTGCGTCACACACACCTTACACACAGAGCTATAATGATAAATCTACACTACTGGTTTACCATTTGATAAATCACAGTAAATGACCTGCACAACAGCAGCTTCTACCAGCTACTCACCGACATCTCTGTCCACAGCATCACTGAAACACTGCCTTTAAATGTGAAACTGCCCTATGGTTCTAATCGATCCCCAGGTGTTTCGTGTCCCTAAAGGAACCCAAACTAGGAGGTCACAAAACATTGCTTTTTTTGTTGTTTTATGCACTATGTTGGACCTCATTGCCACGCACAATGGATTTTAGTGAAGTTAGAACATTAAACAGGTTTACCAGTTTCTGTTTGTTTACCTTCCTTTTCCAGTGTAAAGCAGCTTTCCCACACCCAGATTCTGTCTTATCTTGTTTGTTGGAACCGCAGCTTTCAGTTTCGTTGTTACGGGAAAGGTGTATTTCACGAGTCAGTCATCTGTGGACAGGAGGGAAAAACCAGTGAACAAAGACAGGTAAAGAGATAGAAACAGATGGATGATGAAGTGATGCTTTCAAAATAAAGGTCATATCCCATGAATACATGTGACTACTGGTTTTTTCTTTTCCTTGCCTCCTCCTGGTTCTCTCTGCAGGTATCTCTGCCTCCAGTAGAAACAGGATGTGAGACTGGAGACCACCTACTACATCCATGATCCTGCTCACCACTACTACTTCTAATGATGATTTTTTAAAAAATATATCATTATGCATCTCAATATGGAAGTTGCAATGTCCTGTGTTGTCTTTCCTCCTGTTGAGAAACAATACGCTAACAACCCATGTTGGGATACACTGACTGTTTAACTCAATAATTTGAGGGAGCTGATTCTTTAACATTCTCTGGGTTTATTTACTGAATTAAAGACATGACAGACGGCTGAGATTGTGAACTCTCCAAGTGAAAGGAACAACGCAGCAGAATGGACTTTCCTCTCTGTAAACAAGGCCATCACGGACTAGGACAGGCTGGGACACGCAGGGACTGACACTAATGCAGTAAAGCCTGTCCAATCACATGTTCCAGAGAGTGTCATGACAAACCTGTTAAATATTGTGTTAAAAACCACAATGTTCAGTGAGTCTTTGTTGTGTTTGAGAGGGAGTGAAAGTTGCTTCACTGTTTCACCTACTCGTACAAGGACATCTGCTTTTGTCCCGTGGTTTGTAAACTGCAGGTATCTATGGGGGTTTGTCCCCACCTGCTGGTCAACCATTGTTACAACAGCTTAGTAGATGAACTCCCTCTTCTGAAACACGGTGTCAAATGTATTTTTATGTTGCTTAAAATCGACTATTATGATTTAATATGAAAAATAGGTTTGGATTTAAAACATATGTTGCAAGTGATTTTATATAATACATATGGCAGAAAAGGTTTATTAATGCTTTGGTACGCACTGAGCCATGTTGTAGTGTGCTGTACACTTTGATAACAACAATAATCCTTTTACCAGTCATAAATGTTTATAACTGATAATAAATGGCTGTAAACTGAGTAGAACAAACATGAAGATGACGGAGAATGAGCTCAGTGAACAGACTACAGATCAGTGTGAACAGAGGATAAAGAATGAGTGAGTAGTTAGACAAAAAAACAGCTTATAAATGCTTTATAAAGTGTCAATATGCTAATTAATGAACTAGAAGTAATAAATACTTTATGAGCATATGTTCCACAGTGAGACGTTATAGTCATGAACAACTCATGAGAACTGATGATAATGATAACGTTTATTTAAAAAAAGGCAGATTTTAATCACAAGAGTCAACGGAGGACACGTGTGAGTGTCATCCTGATTTTCAGATTCAAATAAGACAAGTCAGGAGAAAATGACTCTAAACTCAGACTCTATACATTTCTATCACTACACTGCTGTTGGTCCTTGGAAAATCTACACCGAAACAACGGTTCTGGGAAAAAGGAGTCAATGGTGAGTTTTTCAAACATTTAATTAAAAGATGAAACCGGTACGAGGGCATGATGAGACATCATTATCATCAATATGATACACACAGCTGCAGGGGAGAAACTTGATAAAAGCAGCGCCGTGGACATTTGTCTAAAACCAGAGACAGAAGAGAGGATTCACATCAGTGTCATCAGTCTGTTCATCCACATTAACCACAGGTCTGATACACACCTGAGATGAATCACACACATGAATCTGATATTCATCTTCTCTTCTCCTCCCTGATCACGCCAACAAAGAACTAACAGGATAGAGAAAATAAAACAACAATGGTAAAGCTCTGAACTTTGTAAGTTTAGAGACTTGGACTCAACATGCAGATGTAATAATCTGAGGGATCTGTGTGAACCGGGTCATACAACACTCAGGACTTTCCCCTCTTCTCCTTTTTCTTCTCCTTTTCTTTCTCCCTCTCCTTCTTCTTGTCCTTCTCCTTCTTCTTCTTGTGCGATTTGTCTTTACTTCTTCTTTTGTCATCGTCACTGGAGTTGCTGCCGTCATCTTTTTCTTTGCTCTCCTTCTTCTTCTTTTTCTTCTTGTGCGATTTGTCCTTACTCCTTCTTTTGTCGTCGTCGCTGGAGTCGCTGCTGTCATCTTTGTCTTTGCTCTCCTTTCCTCTGCTGTCCTTGCTGGTTGTGTCTTTTGCCTTGGCTTGGCTGTGGCTCGTCGGTGCCTTGTCCTTCACCTCCTCCTTGACCTTGATGTTTGGAGCAGGTGTCTGTTTGCCAGGCACGGTGATGAGGAGACTCTCTTTAGGCATCTCCCCTCTCAGGGAGAGGTTTTCCTCCTTCGTCTTGCTTTTGCAGCTGTCGTCCGGTTTGTTTCTGCATTCCTTCTCGTCCTTCCAGGCTTGTTGATAGAGATTTCTATCTCCTGGGTTTCTATATTGGTCATAGCCCCTGTCTGAGTGGAGTGGGAGTGGGTTACTGCTGCTGCTGCTGCTAGAATGGTGTGAGTGTCCAGTGCTGTCACCAGTGTGCTTTCCCATCGGCACCTTCTGCTAAGATTGAAAAAAGACAATAAAAGACCAAAAATCGTCAGACAACAAGGAACAAAAAGGCTGCACATAATATGAAAAGTATTGGACAACAGATTTTGCTTTCAATATAAAAGCTTGCTGCAGTGAGCTCTGTGGACACCTGTTAGTCAACAGACAGAAACTGACATTCAGTTTTTTTCATGTGAGAGTGAAAGCACAAGAGACCTCTGGAAAAGTCTGCTCATAGTCTACTTTATAGTCATAGTTTACTTTAAGTTTAATTTATTTATTTTTATTCATTTCTCTTGATGACAATTTACCTCTACCATTTGATTCATTTTTACAATTGGGCAGAAGGACCATGGGGATCCTGGGTGGGATGGAAAAAATTAAAGTTTAGAAAAAACTGAAAACGCCTTGTATTGTACACTGTCCTGCAGCATTCTCCTTAAGAAAATACTGAAAAAAAGACTGCTGAGTTCCAGATGAAGAAAAGTACTGTTAATATATCGGATCAATAAGAGATCACTTTTATATTTCTGACTGATAAGATAACCAGTGGAATTTGGTATCAATAAGATAATTGATGAGGAATCTGTATTGGTAGCTGGTGTTTCTGAGGAAGCACTGGGGAAGAAGACAGGAGGACATCTTTGGTCAGGAATCACTTACACTGTCGAGGGGACTGTTTCGGTGCTTGGCTGCATGCATTTCAGCACTTTTCAATTCTCCAATGAACTCCTCACATTTCTGGCAGTAAAATCCAATGACTGGTGTCAGGTACGTCAGTCCTGCAGAGGGACAAGAGATGCAGTCAAACATTTACAGTTTTCTTTTGTGTGGAAGGTGGTAAAAAGAATCAAAACAAAAAGAGGAGGCTATTTTACCATCTTGTTTCAACAATGCATCCATTTCCTTCATCAATGAGTCCATCTTACTGGCTCTGGCTTGTTTCTCTTTGTTCCTTTCCACAGGTTCACTTGTCTGGAGAAAAAAGGGGCAGTTTAGTCTTAAATGTGTTCACCTTCATTATCAGAGAATATGATACAGTCACGACTGAGATTCCCCACCGTGTGTTTATGAGAGCTCTGAGATGGGCCACTCCCCTCACTTTTGGTCCGCTTCTCCTTGGTGGCTGAGGCAGAAAGAACATGATGCTGTGTTAGAGGTCAGTGGTGTCCCTGTTTAAACCTGAGGACTAATAAACTTGATACCTGTTTGAGGTTCATACCTGCCAGAGGATGAAAGCAGCAGGGAAATATGGAGGAGAATTATTCACTATCATAAATCACATGCTTCTCTTGTCACAATTATTACATAATCACCTCATCATGATCATCTGAGCTCACCGCAATTATTTTGCAAATTAGTTACATGGTTTCCATTCATCTTCATAAAAATAGCTGTAAAAACAGAAATATTATATTTCCATCACTGTTTCCACATTGTTCTCCACCGTTTCAGGTTTGACTGGTGCTCTTTTAATGACATCACGTTGTGCTGACAGAGACACTGACAGACACATACCTGTTATAATACATTTTAAAATGGTTTGATCGTGTTGAGTTAAATCTCACCAGACAGATCACCTTAGAGGACAAAAAAGCTGAAATAAAAAATTAATGGAATTATGTATTAAAAATGATAATTAGAGTAAAGAAGTAAATCTGAAGACAAAATAAAAGTAAGGTGAAGATTAGAAATGTGAAACCAGTTCATCACAGTGTTATATATGGTCAGTAATGATGGAGTTGGATTGGGATCCTCACCTTTGATCAGTGACTGCAGAGATTCCAGAGCGTGCCGGACCTTCGGGTTATTCATTGTGGACAGAGCTAAGCTTGCTGTTGTTGGTTCTGGACTGGGAACTACGGGAGACCGCTGCTTCTCCGCCCTCTGTCCCTGCATTTTCGCCACAATGTCACTAATGTCTGCCGTACCCAGCGTTTTCAAAATTCTCTTGATTTTCTCACACTCGCTGCTGTCCAGATTGGCAGAGGACAGGCTTGAGGAAGTCGTCTGAAGAGGTTGCACTTGCTTCCGATCAAGTTGGTCCTGAGATGTGGACTTGGTCTGATGATGATGATGGCGATGTTGGCTGCGAGGAGAGCAAACATCGTCTTCTTGTTGGTGTGATTTTTTTCCAGTCTGGGAAAACGATGCAAAAAGGTTGTCCTGTTTTCCTCCGGTGTCTTCACTCCCATACAGGAACGACTCTTCATCATCCAGCTCCTTGGCTCTCTGGACCGTGAAGTCCTCTTGACTTTGTCCTTGGAGCCAAGAGAAATCCCCGCCCACTCTGTCATGGGGGAGGAGCCAGTTGTCGTTCTCCAGTGACGCTGACTCCTTCTCATTGTCATGTTGCTGAGGTCTGTACTCATCCGCTTCTTTCCGCGCTTTTTTGCTTCTATCGGAGCCCTGGACAGAAGCAAACACCACATGACAAACATTTAGCTTTTGCAGTTCCAATCACTTTGTCATCCTGTTGGGTTATGGATAACATGTTAAAGGGACAGTTCAACATTTTGGCAAATTGGCCCATTGCCATAATCCCTACAGTTGTAGGAGTAGGTTCTTTACCTTTAATTGTTGGTGTGAGGTGTTTTTAGAACGGTGGAGCAGAGCGGCGAGCTGCTCAGAGCTACGCTACGATGGCTAATGGAATTTCTTGGTGACCTGCACATTCACCACGCTATGAGATAATAAGAGAACGTTACGAGAGTTGTTTTCAAGGAAAATGCAGACTCCTTGCCGAAAAACTGCCCCCGACGGGAACGCGCATCAGCTGTTTTGCAACGTTCGTGCAATGTTTGCAATGTTATTTTCTCATTGCGTGGTGAATGTGCAGGTTACAACTTGTCCACCAGAGTGTTTTGGAGTTGTTGGATTGTGTACTTGATGAGGGAAACCAAGAAATCCCATGAGCCTCCGTAGCGTAGCTCTGAGCAGCTCACGGCTCTGCTCTACCGTTCTAAAAAAGCATAAAAAAACCATCTTACACCAACAAATAAAGGAAACAAACCTACTACCATGACTATAGGGATTATGGCAATGGGTCAATTTGCCAAAATGTTGAAGGTACAGGCTTTAGGGGCGTATGCATGCATTAGTGAACAGCTGGTGTTCTCCTATATATTTAAGAGCAACTGACAACTTTTGAGAGACAACAAAGTGTTTCCATACGCTGAATGACCTCAGCACGCCTGAACATACCATGTTCAAAAATCACTTATGGATATTTGCGCTGATAACCTACTATTTATAGAATGAATGTTGAACTCTACCTGAATAGTGAGGATGGCATCTTTGAGGGTGGGCAGTCGCTCTTCCAGTTCTCTGCTGTTCATGACTTGCTTCAGTCCCTCTAACAGACTCTTCCCCGTCACGTTGCTGCCAGGACTGCTGCTGCTGCTGCTGGGGCTCCTTGTCCTCTTCTTGTCTTTAGCGTATCTCCTTTCATTGCTGCTGCTGCGTGACCTGGTCCTCCTGACCCGGCTCTTGCTCCGCTCATGTTTTTTCTTGCTTCGGCTTGGGCTCCGACTCCTACTCCGAGCACTGCTGTTGCTTCTTGCCCTGCTTTTGCTTCGAGCTCGACTCTTTGCGCGTACACGACTTTTGCTCCTTTCTACGCTTCCGCTTCGGCTGCGTACTCGGCTTTTGCTTCGTCCACGGCTCTTGGCTGGGCCACAGCTTTTGCCGCGACTTCTGCCGCGACTTTTGCCACGACTTCTGCCGCGACTTCTGCCACGGCTTCGACTATGGCTTCGACTACGACTTTTGCTCCTGCTCACAAGTTTCTGGAACTCTTGGTCTGATTTTACGGCTTCTTTCAGGACGTTTGCTGACTTAAACGCATCAGCAAGGTTATAAGCCATGTTCCCTTTCAGATAATCTGGAAGGGGCTTGTTGGCTGCGATACATCTCAAGAATTCTTCACCAGCCTTGTCACTGAAAATTAACATGCATGAGTTTCAAACATTGGAAAAAAGCAAAACTAAAAACAAAACTATGTTTAATCAACTGTTCCAATTTAGAAAGTGCATATACCTGCTGTCTTGAGGATGAAGAGTGGGATTCCACTGTGGGACCTGTCGGGGTGCTGGTTCTGCCTGTGGGACGATCTGCTGGCTGCCTCCCAAAGCAATCACTGTACTACGGTCTATGGAGAAGCTGCTACAGTGGGGCTGAGAGTATTCAGAATTCATGTTATAGAACTATACAAGACAGAACTGCAAAAGCATTTTTTTTTTTTTTTTGCATTTTTACTCTGTGTGGTTAAAATATTAAAAACAGGTTCCATAAACCTACTGCTTTCAGATTTACTATACATTTGCAAGTCAAAATAGTAATTTTAATATTTTAAATATTTTTTTCTGGGAAGGGATATCACACCTTGCGGCAAATTAAATCTATCACAGAAATTGCTGAGTCAGAGACAAGGGATCATGCTGCAACAAGACAACAGCCACAACGCTGTCGACATGTTGACCTTCCAACCCACTAACACTCAGTAGTCAATACTTCATATTATATGCCCACTCAGTGTTTGCTAATACATCACATGAGCACTCAGCAGCCATTACTCCATTACAACATCAGCGCTCAGGTGCCATTGTTACTTTATAACATGAGAACTCAGTGTTTATTATCTATTATATATAAAACTGACTTGGTATATACACTACCCGTCCAAAAAAAATTACACACTCTAATATTTCGTTGGACCGCCTTTAGCTCTGATTACAGCGTGCATCTGCTGTGGCATCGTTTCAATTAGCTTCTGCAATATCACAACATTTATTTCTGTCCAGAGTTGCCTTAATTTTTCAAAGATTCTCAGTGGGGTTCAGGTCTGGAGTCTGTGGTGGACCACATTTCTTCCTTTAAGATGATCATTCCCCACTATCTTTCCAGTTTTTAATAATGTGTTGGGCAGTTCTTACTCCAATTCTAGCAGTCTCAGAAATCCTTGGATGTTTTATTTGCTTGATTCTGAAACAGATTAACATCTTTTCCAAGACTACAGAATGTGTCTTCCTACATGGTTGTTTAATTAAGAAAGGAGACTGCATTAGGATTAGGTAAATTGATGCTAGCTGAAACATAATCATCCATGCAGTAATTATCCAATGGGAGGCTCTTACTTATAATCAAAACAATGACTTTTTTTTTGGACGGGTATTAGATTAGATATGTCTCTATTTATCCCACAATGGGGAAATTCCAATGTTGTCTGCAGCAGTACACACACAGTGTCATCAAAAAGTGCAGAAATATTAAAAAAAGTAATACAGACACCCAACAGGTAGAAACAGTTGTACTTTGAATAGTGATGAATTCTAATAACATTACTATTTAAGACTATTAATTTAAGTAATTTGTTGTTGTATCGTATTACATTCTAGTCATTACTACATTACATAAGCACTCAGAGTTTATTGCTATATTATAATGTGAATGCTCAGTGGTCATCACTAAATTACACTGTCATTTGTACATAATGATTTACTACATGATCTAATAAGTACTCAGCCACTAATCTTCAATCTTCAAACTTCATTTTAAACAAGAACAGAACTTCTTTAAATATTGTACTTAACCTGTTTGTTTCTATTTTAGCTAGGAGGACTGGCAATGGAAATTAGCTTGGTAGCTAGAATTGGGTAGCCTCGTAAGCCTCCCCCGGAAATGCATTTAATTCATTTCACAGGGGGAGTCTGGCCTCATCCCCGTTGAAACCGTTTTGCCAGAAATCGGCCGTCTACCGAGCCAATCAGCGTCGCCGCTGTGATTGACACAGCACGTTGGCCAATCAGGGCCTGAAAACATCACTACATGGACTGGACTCACCTACAACAAACATGGCGGAGCTATCAAACAGCAGCGTAAAAACAGCAGTAAGGGAAGTTCTAAATGAAATACCATCAATTACAGAACTTAAACAAGAGCAAGAGTCGGCGCTTGTTGAGTTTCTTGGAGGAAAAGACATTATCGCTGTTCTTCTTCGGTCCCTGATTGGCTCGGTAGGCGGAGTGTTTCGGCGAAACGGTTACAACGGAGATAAGGCCAGACTCCTCCTCTGAAATTAAATGAAATGTATTTCCGGGGGAGGCTGGTTTACGAGGCTAAGAATTGGGTACATTTACATTTTATTTTAAATGTGCATCAATGTACATTGTCCCTCTCTATCAAATAAACTGAATTGAATTGTATTCTGATCTCAACTACAGATCAGTTCCACAACTGTATCTCTCAGAATGACATTTTACCATGAATATACACACACACTCAGATATTAAGAACAAGCTACGCAAATGTTGGATTTATGCTTTGCCTTAAGGAGTGCTTCACAGAATTTAACCTATTATTGTCCTGTGTTGTGTTACTGTGTAGGCTAAGACAAGTGGCAAACTGAATACAAACCAATTATTTAAGGATAACTGAACTAGGCTAATGCTTGAATCTAATCCCACGAACCTGTGGCTTTCCTCCCACTGAGACACTGTTTAGGAACAAGCTGAATCTTAAAAGCTTGATCTTTGAGGTATTTTTTTTTTAATCAAGTAGTAGTATACATATTATGTCAGCATAAGGCTGTTGCTGGTAATCTGCTACTACCAGATCTCTACTCAGGTCATAGGGTTTTTACTGAATTTAGGTTTTAACACCATTTTAACACTTCATGGACTGATGTGCATTAAAGGGACAACGAGGAGTTTTGGAAAGCAAAGTGTTTTCACACTACATTTACCATGAGCCTCCGCGCGCACTGTGAAATTCTTGGACTGGCGCAAGACAGACTCATGTTTTCATTCATCAAGAATTAAAGTCAGAGGTTCGAAGACGATCAGATACTGTCGTAGTTCCGACCATAAAGGCGATTCGGCGGCGTTATTCTCATGACCTGCTGGGCAGCGTCGTGAAACTGAAATTAAGGAAACGCTGGTCGGCTCGCCCAGCATTTCCACCACTAATAATAACAAAATAACGATAGAGATAAAATTATAGCGAATATGAGCCCATTAACTTATGTGGGTGATATAGATTCATCCACATTAATATGAGACTTTTTTATTATTGTGGAATTTTTCGTTCTGCTGCTGGAGAAACTCCTTGTTGTCCCTTTAAATGATAAACACCAGTGTCAGTCAAGTCTATTAACACAACAACTCACCCTGCTTATGGATGTGCTTGTCAGAAAATGGCAAGTACATCCATAATATGCCACACCTTTCCACACTATGCACTATCATATGATAAGCAATGCCACAATTGGTTTTCACCAGTAACATCAGTGACAGACAATCAGAATACTTGCAAACTGCTCGTGTCTTTACAAATGTCAGTATTTGACTTGACCAGTGCTGACAAAAAGAATCACAGTTAAGAAAATCTAACAAGACAGGAAACAGGTTTTCTTGAAACTGTCAGATTGTTTTTTATGTTGTTCCCTGAAGCAGACACAAGGCAACACAACAGCAATAGGAAAACATTACCATAGATTAACACAATTACAGTAGTTAAAATTATTTTAATATAACAATTCATTTTTAATGAAATTAAAATCAAGAAATAAATGGATTTAAAACATCATATGATAAAAATATAAAGGATTTGAAGAAAATGTCAGGCTCCAAATGAAATGACCAATGGTTTGAATAAAGGTAAAAAAAAACCTAAACAATTGATTGACAGACAAACATTAGCCTATTATCTTGAAGAAGACACACTCCAGTGCAATTACAACAAGTGGAAGTCCTCATGGCAGGGAAACCTGGGAAATTTTACATATTCAAGGATGTTGATGTCTACAAAAATTCAACTGACATAACACACAAGTATATTTTTGCGCAATTTTGCTACCCTGTTTTAAGAACTTCCTGTTAACTTCACACTCACACCAGAAAAGTTACATTAATTTGTTTGACTTCTGTCTTAAGCAACGCACAATACAAAATATAGTAAATCAGCATCACAGTTTCTTCTGTGTCTCAGATTTGGTCCTCCATTTCAAGCTATGAGAAGACAGAATAGGACAGTCTTGTCCCAATGGGAAATTTGTCTTGGACCTTACAGTGAACAGTAGTAAAAAAAAAAAGACAACAATATCCATCCAGGCACAATAAAATGCAACAGTGGAACAGCTACCTCACAGAACAGATGCTCCTAACACCTTTCTACATAGTCCAGTGTCTCTGTCAAGTCTTGATTCCTTTATCTCTGTCACTGTAAGATGTGGTGGGAAAACATGGAGAAAGCTCATGTTAAACATTACTGAACAGATCAGAATTTCATTAAATTATGCATCACATTCTATAAATAATATAATAAATAAAAAATAAAGTTGACTACTTGAACTATATTATTCTATAAAATAACATTAAAGGGCCAACGAGGAGTTTCTAGTGACGGAGAGACCCGTGTTTCGGCCCAAACACTCTATGGAAGTGATTGCTGACGGAAAATAGGACTATTTAGGACTTCTATTAACAAAAACATTCCGTTGACTTATGCTTAAAAAGAAGCAAAACTGTATCTTTATGAAAACAATTCACGTGTAATAACTACTCATATTAGCATTGTGGTTCAGACCTATAATAACATAATGAAATGTAGTATCCTACAAACCAAGACAAAAAACAGATAGTATGTGTTGACTTACATGTTTTGATGTTTATGCAAGTGCATATAAAACACTCCATCCGGTACCGGTGGCTGATCCATGTCGCCTGCCGTCAAGTGAAATGGCCTTTACAATATTTCGGAAAAATACGTTTTTCAACTGAAATGATTTCTTTACAAAAATAAACAGTAGAGCAGTGCAGTGGTAATGTCCAAAATATCGCCGACCGTTTATTTTTGTAAGGAAATCATCACAACAAGGTGTGTGTTTGTTTCTGTGGCGGGGAGAGCAGGCGCTCTGTGATCGGATATAGTGATGTCTTTCCAGGACGTTTCAGAGTTCGGCTATCTGAGGTGACGACTACATGCAAAACCACAAAGTTTATATTGTTTATACTGTACACTATATGAGTTCAGTGGTGTGTCATAAGGATTCCAGTCATGTACCATAGATATGTGATTGTTTTTTGAGTCTTTGTTGAGGTTGAAAAATTGCCCCCATAGCTTAGCATTGTCACTATCCCTTGAGCCTTAACCATGGTGTAACTGGTTTGCCTGCATCAATTTTAGTCGCGTTTTTCGCTCCCCCCAAACACTGGCTGACCATCAGGAAAATGATTTAGGGGTCAAAAATTAACTCAACATGCATGCAAGCCGTGCTGGACACCTGAGACTGCTGTCAGACCTGACCAGACCAGACCTGCTGCTCACTGTCAGCACTGACTTGAGTCTGTGGTGCTGTTCCGATTACTTCCAAAACGTGGAAGCTACATAAACGGTAAGTTTCACCTCTCAGTCTGCTCCCTCTCTATCACTCAGTTAAATATGATCCTATGTCATTATCAATCATACATAACTGTGGTCATGAACTGGCAACATCAACTTTCAAACAAAGTTCAAACAAGTGATGTACCTGGCTGTGATGCACTCGGTCAATTCTTTGTGGTTAAAAGTAAAAGCACTGAACCAGCAAGTCTCAGCCACGCTCATCACTTATTTGTGTCCCCTAGAAACTATTGTGTTGTGTTGTTTTTTTCTGAAATTGATTTTTGTATATTTCCAGTGTGTGGCAAGGATTTCAACTTTAAAAGTCATAAAGCAGATAAGTGTGACCGAGTCATCTCTCTCTTTTACTCCCCTTGTAACAATTAACTACTGTATAAAAGATATTCATTTACATGTCTTTCTTGTGTCTGCAGCCTATCAAACAGTATAACTTACACAGCTTACAGTGCAGAGTGACTGACCATTGTTTTTTAGCTGCTTGTAATGTTTCTTCATCTCTCATCAATCATGGAGCACAATGGAACAGGTTTGTTCCTAATTCAGCTTTACTTAGACCAGTCAAATCTGGCCTGGAAGTATTCATACCCCTTGAACTTTCCCACATTTTGTCATGTTACAACCACATACTTACAATGTATTTTATCTGGATTTTATGTGATAGACCAACACAAAGTAGCGCAATTGTGAAGTGGAAGGAAAATGATAGATTGTGTTTAAGATTTTTTTTACAGATAAAAATCGGAAAAGTGTGGTGGTGTGCATATGAATCAGCCCCTGAGTCAACACTTTGTTGAACCACCTTCAGCTGCAGAACTGCGTAGTCTTTTGGGGTTTGTCTCTATCAGCTTTGCACATCTACAGCTGCAGTTTTTGCCCATTCTTCAGAGTCAGATTGGATGGAGAAAGTCTGTGAACAGCAGTTTTCAAGTCTTGCCACAGGTTCTCAGTAGGATTCAGGTCTGGACTTTGACTGGGCCCTTAACATGGACATTTTGATGTTAAACCAGTCAAGTTTTAGCTCTGGATTGTGTGTTTAGACCAACACAAAGTGGCATTTCCTGAAGCTGGAAGGAAAATGATAGATCCCAGTTCAGTCTTTTTTTCTAACAGATTTTCCTCCAGGATTGTCCTGGATTTAGCTCCATCCATCTTCCATCAACTCAGAAGCAGCTTCCCTGTTTGCTGAATCAGCTTTGCATCTACAGCTGAGTTTTTGCCACCATTGTTCCACACTGGAGATGGAGAAAGTCTGTGAACAGCAGTTTTGTAAGTCTTGCCAAAAGTTTCAATTTTGGTGTTTGACTTGTACAACAATCTTTAACACCATGTATCATTTTAATACCACATTACAATTATACACTACTTAGTGTTGGTCTACTATCACATATAATCCCAATAAAAACATTTAGGTCTGTGGTTGTAACGTGACAAAATGTGGAAGTTCAAAGGGGATGAAGACTTGTGCAAGACACTGCATCAAACTCCAGACACAACACTCTTTGTGAGGTGAGAGGACATGGCTCCTAGATTAGAACACAACCAGGTTTAATCTGCATTTTTAAAGACAATTAAGTTTTCAGAACCGTCAGCCTCTGTGGGTCACTAGTCCAGATGTATCTAGTCTAAGAACAGTGGTGTTAGACCTGGTAGAAGTAAAGTGAGCACAAAACATCAATCAGTCACTCTGCTAAGTTGAAGTTTAGCTGATGAATCAGAAGTTGACCTCATCGCTTCCTCCTCAGGTAAGCTACAGGCTACTCGCAATGGTCTGTGATATAGGCTAATCTTAGCATTATGCTAGCTCAGCTGGACCTCGCTGGCTGAGGTAACACGGTGAGACTGCTGGGTACGTACACTAATGTAGTGTCCTCTCGGGGGTCTGTGGAGGAGAAAATCCGCCGCTGAGGCCGAAGGTGGTGCAGGAGGCAGGTGTCCGGGAGGGGGGATAGGACAGGTCCCTCCGAGTCTGAACGAAGGGCCGAGGGGCGGCGGAGGTCCGTACGGCGGCGGGACGTGTGGGGGTTTACCTGGCCGATACATGGTCGTGTTCAGGCGAGCATACTCTGTCCAGTAACACAACAGGAACAAACTCAGTGAGTGGGAGAGAGTCGTTTAAAAGTAAAACTGTTTTTTTTTCTGCACAGCCGCGCGGCTCCACGAAGAGAAGTGATTGTTGCTACCGCCGGAAATACGACAGCGACTCAGAAAAACATCCGGAGCAACGCCTTCAAAATAAAAGTCGAGGACCCATTAGGTCACACTCGGTCACACTGCTCTCTCTTTAAAAATAAAATAAAATACGACAACACTACAAAATGCTTTCTACATAAACTGTGTTAAATAATAAATATAAAAATAATATAAAAACGTGAAATGTTGTAACTCTGACAAGCCCAACATATGACCATATTTTGAGTATAATTTGTTAAATCCATTTATTTATTTATTTATTTTGTATTTCATTTTCCTATTATTTCTTCGTTCATTGACTTTCCGTTCTTTGGCCTATAATGGTCAATTACAACATGCTCAGTTGTTTCTGTTTATGCATTTTTCTGGACGTGGTTTTATGGCAACCGACATCTGCTACTCTTAGTTGGTGACAAACATCAGAGGGTTGTTTTTACTGTTATGCTTTTTGCCTTGACTACATGTGCTTTTTGCCATAAATACATTGTTCTTACCCGAATACAGATGTTTACCTTTCACCACGGCCATTGCTAGGAATTCTGGGGCCCCTGACTTTTCCACTTTTTTTCTTAGACTACGCATTAATTATCATTTTTTGTTTATCCTACTTTGTTTTGATGTTAATGCAGCATTACTATGAGTATTAGTCAGGGTCATACGCAGAATAATTCAGTCATACAAAGATAAGACTACTGTGGTTTTTTGTGGGCCCTATTGGGCCCCTAGAATTATCATCATCTTTCTCCCCTATACAACGGCCCTGCCTTTCACCTTTCCCTTCCCTCCTGACATAATGTCTCCAGATTAAAGTTAGAGGCTGCAGTCAGACTGATCGTCTGGTCTTCCTCTCCCAGGCTTCTCACCACTCGATCTGCTAATCATCCAGGACTGGACTATGTTATCTGAGGCCCACTCACTCAAACAGAAGCTCTTCCAATTTTCCCTCAGTGTGTTGTACAGTATGAATCCAGGTAGTCATATATCACACAATATTTAATATATATTGCATTTATGTGATCTGATGAAGTCTGAAAAAGAAGATGACAGTGACACTCTGTGTCCCATCACTTGATACTACAGTCCACACACACACATGCAGATAGACACAACACAAAGAACAGGAAACATCTTGACCAGTTTGACGGCACATGCCCTGCAAATAAACCTGGCTGAGAATCATGTGTTCAATGCCTTTACTTTTAACTTCAAAAGTCACAAAGCTTTGCACCCCAGCCAGGATCATTGCCTTTTGACAAAGTTATCAGAGAGAGAATAATAGCAGTTTTAAGGCTATAGCGCAATGACAGGTGCATCACTTCTTACTATCCCCTGGGAAAAGTTATGGTTTGTTGTATTTGTGTTGAAAATGTGATGTTTTCTTCATTTGTTTGTGTTTTGTCCATTTGCAGTATGGCATCAAGTCTCAAGTCTAAATTTACCGTATCTGAATTGTTTCAACCTTTTATGCAGATCTCGTTAGAAGAGTCAAATTTGATGAGACCCTGAATGAAAAAAAGTGCTAATATTTTCATTTCAGGTTTTATTGCTCATTTACACATCCATGCAAACCTTCCAACATCCAGTCTGTATGCACACAATCTTCCAGGACCAGTACAAGATGACATCTCTTAAATAAGTAACAAAGGAGACTCCAGTCAAATCTACTAAAACAAAACCAAGACTGGAAAGATGAAGCACTTTTCAAGTAACTGTCAAATTCAATTTAACTAGAAGAATTTCAAGAATTATTATTCATGTAATAATTCCTATGCCAGATACACAACAGGCGCATGAACACCAGAATCTGCAAAACCTGTCCCGTCTTCCATACAAATGTCCAGTATAAGGCTAATCTAGTGACACGATGAGGTCAAAACAGCAGAGTCCAACTGCTTCCGTTCAGAGCAGAGCTGTTGTACGTAAGAGGCAAAGAAAACATGAACACACCAGGCTGTAAAAAGCAAAAAAAAAAGGACTACCTTCTGTAGTTGAGCAGCAACTCCAGAACAGTCAGCGTACAGTATTTCCTGTGTGTTTTAACAGTTCAGTCAACTATAAACCATGCTCAAAGTTTTTAGATTGTGATGATAAGGCATTTTTAAATTCAGTCACACATGAGAGGTGGTTGATGTTTGTGTGGACTCTGCTGCAGTGCCTCACACTGTGTCTTCAACTAGTGTACTGTCTGCCTTGGTTGAAGCCAGCTTGGTTGTAGTGCTGCCCGCCGTGTTGGAAGAACTGTTCAAACTGTCCTCCTTGGTTAAAATTCTGGCCTCCTCTTCCTCCCCAGCCTCCCCCTTGTCCACCTCCTCCTCCTCCTCGGCCCCCCCGTCCCCTGCCCCCCCGACCGCCTCGACCTCCACCTCCACCTCCACCTCCACCTCTCTCATGATGCCAGCCTCCGTCTTGGTGGTAGTTGTCGTGGTAACCTCCTCCTCCTCCTCCTCCATGATACCCAGAATCCTGGAAGCTCCCTTGGTTGTTCCCCCCTCCTCCATAACCACCCCTGCCCCCTCCCCCATGATGACCTCCTGCGTCTTGATAGTGACCCTGATTGTAACCCCCTCTCCCTCCCCCACCTCCATCTACCCAGCCTCCTTGCACTTTACCCCCTCTGCCGCCGCCGCCTCCTCCTCCCCTACTTCCCCTATCTCCATGACCTCTGTCGTAGCCTCCGCGGCCACCTTGGGAGTAGTGGTCGTAGCCCCCCCTGCCGCCTCCGTGCCCACCCCCGCCATAGTGTCCTCCGCCCTGAGGAGCGTCCTGACGCTTCTGCCAGGTAGGCATCTCCGGTGGAGGAGGCTCGATCTCGCAGGGTCGGCCTCCCCTGTCTGGCACTCGGCCCATTAGAACCTGAGAAGAAGACACACGTTAATAAATACAGACTAATTTTTTATCAGTGTAACACAAAATGATGGGTTGTAGAAATAACAACTTGATCTGAAGTTTCATTTACTTGGAGTTCTGAGGGAGTTGTTCATCCTGAACCATCCAACTACGTGCTGGAATCTAATAATCTTATGATCTTGTATAGGAAGTGATCTTGGAGCTCAGAGTCACAGTCAAAGCAGGAGAACTGTAAAGCACTGACAGACACACTCTGTGCTGGAGTTGATTCCTCCACTTCCCAGCCCATTTACACTAAATAAAGATGATCACAGTCTCGCCCTACTTGTTAACATTGTTGAATAGGTGTTTGGCAGCACATTATGATGTCACTTCAAAGTTGTTTTTTGTCCTTTTAAAGCTGTACAGAAATGGCCGTTTGTCCCGTCTGTCGCGCCGAGTTGTGCCGAGCTGCAACACGACTTTACCCGAGTGAGGAACGCGGATTTGATTGGTCGTTACCGAGCGGGCGGGATATTCAAAGCTTGGGGCGAGGCCGAGCTCCGTGTGTGTGTGCGTGTTTCAGACGTTTGAATGACGGATGACAGATCCAATAGCAGTGGCTTTTGAATCGTGAGCAGGCTGACGTATAATCCGTGCGCCTGCATTGTCCAATGCGAAAAAAAATACAACACTTTCATCCCGGATTTACTCAAAAATAGAATTTTGCACAAAGTTTGGCCTACAACGTCTGTTAGATGAGTTTTTACATTAATTTTATGACCCAGAGTGGGCTAAACTTCAGTTTTCTTTTCTGTACACCTTTAAATAAATAAATAAATATAATTTTATCCTTATCAACACATGTGAGTTGAATTGCATTATGAATTAATGGGTTATGGCAAAAAAACAAACAAACAAAAAAACAGGTTTTGTGAGGTCACACTGTGAGGTTCCTGATATACTGCATTCACAATAATGCAGGGTTATTGTGACCGCTGTCAACCAAACTCCAATCAGTTCCAGTAAATGTTTGTGCCAACAAATACAAACGCTGTCATGGTGTTACTGAGATATTGTGTCGTAAAAGTGAAAGACAGGACTGTCACATAAACAACACTGACAGAAATACTAGTAAGTTAACCAAACAGCAAACACTTCTAAGAAACTGTGGTAAAATCTGTAGAAAATGTAAGCACATTGTGTTTTAACCACCTTATTAATTGCACAAGCAGTCTTCTCTCTGATCTTGCCACTGCTTGTGCGGAGGATCTTGGAGAAGTCTTGTCGAGCAGCCAGGAGATGAGCTACAGACATTTTACTTGTGGTGCCGAGAGCAGAACGGAGAGGCTGGTAAACTTTGGCCAACTTCTCAGAATGCGACTGTAAGAACACAAACAAACAAACAAATCAATACATCAAATCTGTCATCTTTTGCTTGGGAACATGAAATGTCCATCACCTAAAGCTGTGGTATATTAAATTATTGCATGTCATGTAACTCAGAAAACTTTGAGTGACAAACTAAAACGCAAGTCTCATTCTAAACAAGTCAAATGATTACACAGACAGAACATATCAATTTCTGGTGTTATTTTTGCCTTTATTTCACTTTGACCGATTAATACTATCGGTTCTTTTTTTTTTATTAGCTCCTTATGTCGTCAACTCATGGGGGCGTGTCGACACGTGCAGACTTCCACATGCCTTCAGTCATATTCCCCAGCAAAAAGTTACACAGGAGGACTGACAGTGTGTGCAGCAGCCCCCGTGAAGGAAGGTCAGACAATAAATGTAACCTACACTGACATAGATGTGCATTACCTGTAACAGAGCTGCGTGAAAAGAAAAAAAAAAGGACGTCGCTGTGGTCTCCAACTGGTTGCACTTGGTCCGGCCATAAATTACCATGTTTTTGAAGGATTATGCTGATTCCAGGTGACTGGTATCTGTCATATTCAACACAACTTCTGTTACAGTAAAAGTTCTTGTAAAAACTGATCATTTTTCTCAGCAGGTTTCCAGTGAGTGTGTTTTTTCACTTATTAAATAACCTTGTAAACAATGTCTTCTCTCCTCTCGGCAAAGCATAGGCCTACAGCAAACCTGAGCTAAGATAAGAGACAACCTCATCTACAAAGACTTTTGATTATGTTTCATTGTTATTTCATGGAAACTGTGGATGTGTGTTTCAGGTCTGAGGAAGAATCAGGAGTTTCCAAATACCTTTGCTCTGTCGGACCATCCAAACGACTGTACGGTCACATCCAGGCGTTTCAACAACATCTTCCTCCTCACTTCATACTCATTCACCAGTGCTTGGTTTATGGCCTCAATTTTTTCCTAGTAAAATGAGAAAAGCAGAAGGAAAGAGTCATTCACTTCCACAGTGTTCCACATTTGCGCTGTACTTCTACATTATCTTTCAGTGTTTACCAGGTGCACAGGTCCCAGGGGCTTCTTCAGTAAAGGCTCTCCTACGTGATTTGGTGGAACTCGGCTCATGGCTTCTTTCAGCTGCCAAAGATGAAAACATGCAGTGAATTATTCCACAGTAACAACAGCATGCATGCAGAACTACAGCCCCACTCATCATGTGGCGTTGGGGCTTGTACTGCACATGATTAAGACAAGGAGAACCAAGAAAGTCATGACTAATACTATGATTACAAAGTGTACGAGGGGTTTTCAGCTGTTGGGGGCAGTTTAAACAACCCACAGATCTGACACATTACAGACCAACTGACCTTTTTCTCAATCCCACTGAAGAACTGGAACATGGTGATGCTGGCAGGAGGTTTGGACATGCCCAGTGACATGCAGATACCCTTTAGCTCCTGAAAGACAGGGCTGCCTGACTCCTGGGCTTTCTTCTGAGGCTTGTTGATCAGAATCATCCGTGATGCCTCCAACTCGGAGACCAGGAAGGCTGAGAAAGAAATTAGGTTTAGTTGAATTCTGATGAATTCATGTATCCCTCCGCCCAGGGTTAGCGCCCACCGATCAGCAGTTGGTTAGGTCCAAATAAAAACTGTGTTTTTTCCTGCACTTGAAGGGGCTGGAAAAAATTATATTATAGCAAACAATGGAACTGTGACTTTTTTTTCCAGGTAAAACCTCTTTTAGGCCGCGAGAATAGGCCATTTCTTTGGTTCCGTTCTCAACAATGTATGTTGTAAATCTCTGGGCAGGGCTATGGGCTGGCGTTGCTAGCGGGAGGAGTGCAGAGAGTCTTCTACTGCAATTAAAGTACTTAGGGGCTATTTGTAGATCATACAACCCCACTTTAAGAAAATGATACTATCCCTTTAAGTACAGTCATATTCTTCAGCAATACTGTTTATTCCACCAAACCTGAGTTTTTACATCATCAAATTATCAGATGTAGTAGTAGTCTAGATTCAGATTCAAAGACCATCTTTAAAAAAGACTTTCATGGCATCAAGTTTTGGAATAATTGCCCCCTCCACATACGACAATCTAACAGCAAGTCCTCATTCAAAGACCATCAAGGAATGCACCATTTAACAGCTGAGCGATAATCCAGTCTGGCAAATATATCTTATCCTTGTTTTGTTCCTGTCTGTTCTGTTCCTGTTAAATGAATGATTGATATGGAAACTAATAACAACTTGTTCAAATGCAATCAAATGTAAGGCGTAAAATGTAAGATTTCACTGCACCAATGTGCTATTGTTAGTACTGCAAACATGACATATTAAGATGTCTATTTGATTGATGTAATATTGAAAATATGATCTGTTTTTTTATTTATTTTCGATGTAAAGTTCTTCAGAACCCAGGAAGACTAGCTTGTGCCATTGGCATCAGCTGATGGGAATCCTTTTAAATAAGTAACTAAATAAATAGACTCCGTTATGTTTTGTTCTGCTTCTGGTAGGAGTATCTCCTTCTTGCCTAAATGTCTCCTGCAGTTGAAAAAACACTTATTCACTTGTATCATGTTATTTGTTAATGTGTAGGTGTCTGCCTATCAGAATACAAAAGCATACACAAGTAAGATGCAAAGTAGATTATATTAATTTTTAACTGGACATTTTGTACTGAAAAGCGTGGCAAACAAGTTCTGTTTACAGCCCTAAAGAGAGGTCAGGACAACCTGAACCTGTTTGGAATGACTGACCACATAAGTTTCAGTTTCTCTGGTATTGGAAACCATGAATGCACAAAGGCTGCTTGTGCTGCCACCTAGTGGTCACTAAATGCCACTTCCCTCTCCTGTGCAGCAGAGCTCTTCAGAGTACAGTATGTGTGGAAGTGTCACAGGTGGGTGCGGTACAATCCACGTAGACGGAGACAGACTTTAACCCTTCAGCTGACAGGCCAATGCTTCACTGAAGACATGCAGTCATTAGAGATGAGACAAAGTGCTGTTGTCTTACTGAGCAGCAGCAGACAGTCAGTCCTGTTGAGAAACCTCTGGGTGAGGTCTCCACTGACGAGGACAGAGTAAGGGCAGGCGAGCTCTGACAGCAGACCACTCATCTCCAGCTGGAAGCCCTCGGCCTCGCTAGGACCTGGGAGGATACACACATTAAATACACAGCCAGTTAAAGTAACAAAGACATTTTACTCCCTCCTGCCACCAGATAAAATCTGACCACTCTTGTGCACTCGACTTTATCACAGAACATAAATCATACCATGTGACATTTAACACAAGTATATATCTCATTTTTCATTACTTCGTTATCAACCTTCAGCTCCCAAGTAAAGCAAATGACACACCTTACATTGTCAATATTATCTCTATCAGGAGCAACTTAAAGGATGATTCCAAGGCAAATTCAACTCAGGGCTGTATTTCCTAACATTTTAGGTCTAAAAGAAGGAATCTGAAGATTTTATGTTTAATTGCTCAGGCTTTGTGGTAGTTGTCTTGACTTGCTTGAAGTAAACGATTTTTTTCCACAGACAGTGTCAGGTGGCGTCTCAAACATGCAATGAGAAGTTTGTCTACTTCAAGCAAGTCAAGAGTTGATATTCCTGTGTTTATGACACAAACGGGAGCTTCCGACTGCACGTGAACACACCGAGAGTCAACTTGGGTCTTGTGTGAAAATCAAGCGAGATTTTGAATTAGATGTTTTACAAACATGTCAGCTTGCTTCAAGTAAATAAACTTCTCGGTGCATGTTTGAGTAGTCATCTGACGCTGTGTGTGAAAAAAATTGCAGCTTTGAGGGATGTAAACAGCCTGAGCAGCGGAACTTACATCTGCTCCCATTCATCGCTGCTACCACAACTACCGCAAAACAGGAGCGATTAAAAATCCTTCAGATTCCTTTTATACAGCCCCGAGTTGAATTTGCCTGGAATTCTCCTTTAACTCTACAGTGGTAAAATGTCTTACAGTTTGTGGCTTGGACATTCTCCTCCAACTTGCAGTAAAGCCTGAGCTCTGAGATGATCCAGGCACAGAGCTTGGTAAACTCAGGTGAAGCTGCTCCTCCACTCACAGCAGAATCCAGAGCTCCATCCTCCAATAGAGGGCCCTGGTACCTGTGACACAAACACACAATTTCAGCTGAGCCACAACTCGTTGCCGCCTACAGCACATTAAAAAAGGAAAATAAGACAGTTCGTCTGGGCTGAGTGTAGCTGATTAGCAAGGTACAACAAAGTAGGCTACAAAAAACATTGGCTATTACTTTCCCTTGCTGGTGAAAGCTGTCGGTGAGTAAAGGAAAGATGTTTGAAACTGAAATTGAATGATTTTAACCACATCAACTTCAACTCTGACCTGAATGGCTTCACTCGGGATCTTAAGTGTCCCACAAAATACAGACATTTTTTTAATCCATTGACCTACATTCAAATTAGAAAGGTAAATATGTACCATTTAATCCCTCCCTGCTTCTTCCCATGAGTGGATCAAGGCAGCAGAGTTTTTCCTCAGTTGATTCTCCACATCTCATGCAACTGATTTGCTTGTTAACTTCATGCATTATGAAAACTCAAACCAGGGCAACAGATGAACACAGACAGACGGGGGTGCTGCACAATCTCAGATGAGATTTAAACGTGGCTCACAGCTGGTATTGGTTTGAACAGAGCAGCTCTCCATTCATAGTGCTACATCTTCATTTTCCTGAAGTCCCATCACATCAACCCCCACCCCCTCTTCGTGCTGCTTATTGACACATTCACACTGAAGCCAAGCACAAAACCTTATCTTGAAAGCTGGTTATGTAAAGAAATATCGCTTGTTTCCACGCAAACGCAATCCACAGTGGGACCTAAACATCTCAGCATATTAGAAATTGACCCAAAGACAGAGTTAATACAACATGCACTAGCAGAGAGTGGGGCTAACAGTGGTGAGCTGACAGGAATGTGTTGGAGCTGACTGAATCGTGACGGGGGCAGCTGTGCTGACGCAGCTATCAGGTCGCCACATAAAACCACACTGCACAGGTCCCTTGTCACCGACACACCCCGGTGTACACACGGCTGTCCGGCACATTCACCGGAGAGAAGCAACGTCAAACTAACGTTAGTCACCCCGGGACATTAGCCGGGTTAGCTTCAGACAGCTACACTGTGGTGGCTAACACAGGAGAGTCAGATAAGGCTGCTGGACAAAGCAGCCGGTGTCTGCGCATAATGCTAACAGTGAGGTCTGTCAACTTACCCTAAGTCTTCCAGAGAGACGAGGATGTCATTCTCCATCCCACTACGATGATGATGTAAAACCTCGGACTGTGAATCAGGATTTTCTCATCAGCCAGCTCAGCTGATACACGTTTTGCCTCTCTCTTCTTCTCTTCACTGGATATCAGTTTACAGGAGTTTACTGCCACCTACTGGATCAGGGGGGCAGCAACAAAGAGGCTGCAAGTTGACAACAAAACACACAAAAATAGACAGACAGACAGACAGACAGACAGACAGACAGACAGACAGACAGACAGACAGACAGACAGACAGATAGATAGATAGATAGATAGATAGATAGATAGATAGATAGATAGATAGATAGTGGTTCTTTCTATGGTTCTAGTTTTGAGTTATGCAGACGTCACCGCTGACTTAACTGTTGAATTCAGAAAGTGCTAGGCTACTTGTTGGGCCAGTCGTAAAGTGAATACAAGGGTAGGCTACACAGATTCTTCTTGGTTGCAACACATCTGCCATGGAAACATCTGCACATGGATGAGTTCTTCAATGAAAACAAACCGTGTTTGGTAGGCTAATATGGGACAAAAAATTCAGCTATATTGGGACACTTTATAAAGTGTTAGTAGTTGCAATAAAATTATGGTGAACAATCCTGTTGTTAGTGCTGTTGTTGGTATTTTTGTATACTTAAAAAAAAACACCTTGCTACACATTTTTGCCTCACACACTTTACAATAATCTCTATGCTAATATAGGCTAGCCAGGGCTAATGCATATAGGCCATTTGCAGCAGGTCAGAAACCTAGGTTGAGGTTCATTGCCAGGAATGTGCTAAAATCAACTTTTGAGAGGATTGATCATTGATTGTTTGCACTGTATTATCAATGATCATTATCTTCTATGTTTAAAGACTAAAACCAGCACATACACATTCAAATAAAGAAAATAAAATGTCCCATACTACCATAACAGGTGTCCCATATTACCTGAAACTTTCAGAAGGGGGAGAGAGGGGGTCTCAGTGAGTTTATACTGTAGGACTGTAGTTTCTAAACAATCACACTTTGCAACATCATTTCACCACAGAAATATTGAAGAGATCTCTGATAAATGATACAAACATCAATGGAGTGAGTAACCACCTTTTTTGATGGTGGTTTAGTCATACCAAAAAGTGTTCCATTGTTACGTGACTTCACCCTACTTGGGCAGTTTTAACTGACAAAATCAACTGAATGTAAAAGGACTCAAATTCTTGATGGAATCCAACTCAGATACATGTTTAAATTCTTTATGGAATCCAACTCAGATAACCACAAATGAAGACACTGATGATTGAAGAATCTAAAATTGTCTCCAAGAAATGTATTTGCGTTACTCGGTAAGAAATGCACCCCATCTTAACTCACATCCTTGAGAGAAAATAAAGGAAAGTGCTTTCAAGTTGGGGTGTAGTTCTTCACTGAATTTCAACATGAATTTCTCTTTTGGGTTATTTCTTTCCTAAGCTGTGCCATCATACTCATTTTCTTTCCAATTCATGTAATTCACATGCAGTGCTTTATTTCTTTGGTTCATAAAGTGCAGCTTGTAGCTACAAGTTGCATCAAAGAAGTGCTTTGTGGTCTAACTATCCTCTCATCAAATGCTAATGGTGCTCATGAATTTAGTGTGATTGTTTGCTCAAGATGTACAAAATTTGTGATTCATTGTCAGCCATTACCAAGACCGTTGAAACTTCTCGACAAAGAAGGTGGAGTGGGGTGGGAGTGGCTTCATTCAGATTTAAGGCAGGTAGATCTCTGGGAGAACATCCACTGCAATGGGGAGACATCACCGAAGAAGCTACATCATCTCAGAGATGAGCAAGATCACCCTGAAGGTAGACTTTCAAGTTGCTGTGTAACTTTTCCTGCTTTTGAGTTCTTCACTGGATGGAATATCGGCCGATGTACAATTTCACATGGTCAGAAACACTACCCGAACACAAGCACAGACTTGAATTCTGAATAAGTGCTATATGTTGGGGTAGTGTTGTTGATTTCAGCAGATGCGGTTTCCTTCAGTCACTCTGGATCATCAACTTTTCTGCAAGTCACTATTATTACTCCAACTTGAGCATTGACTTGACTGCTGAATTCAGTAAGTGCTACTTGTTGGGGCAGTTTGAGCTGACAGAATCAACTGAATGCACTCGGAGCCTTAATGTGATGGGAATCCAGCCCAGGTCACCTCAAATGAAGACACTGATGATTCTTTTGTTCATAAGTGCTTCTCTTTGGGGTTGCCTTGGTTGTGAATTACTCCACCAGTATTAAAGATTGCCAGTTCAATTTGTTTTCAGAAAAACAGCAATGTGCATTTGTTTATCACCAATACTCCCCTAACACAAGCACAGACTTGACTTGTCAAAGCAGTAAGTGCTATTTGTTGGGGTAGTGTTGTTGATATCAGAAAGCACAAGGGCAGCCATTCCAGAAGATATACCGTTGGAAGAGCAAAATCAATTTCAAACTTCTCTGCGAGTCACCGCTATTACTCTAACTGGAGCATTGACTTGACTGTTGAATTCAGTAAGTGCTACTTGTTGGGGCAGTTGTAACTGACAAAATCAACTGAATGCAAAAGGACTCAAATTCTTTATAGATAAGGATTCAAATCCTTTATGAAATCCGACTCAGATAACCTCAAATGAAGACACTGATGATTCTTTTGCTCATAAGTGCTTCTCTTTGGGGTTGTCTTGGTTGTGACACATCTGCCATGGGAGCATCTGCACATGGATGATTGAAGAATCTTTCTCCAACAATTGTATTTGAGTTACTCGGTAAGAAATGCACCCCATCTTAACTCACATCCTTGAGAGAAAATAAAGGAAAGTGCTTTCAAGTTGGGGTGTAGTTCTTCACTGAATTTCAACATGAATTTCTCTTTTGGGTTATTTCTTTCCTAAGCTGTGCCATCATACTCATTTTCTTTCCAATTCATGTAATTCACATGCAGTGCTTTATTTCTTTGGTTCATAAAGTGCAGCTTGTAGCTCCAAGTTGCATCAAAGAAGTGCTTTGTGGTCTAACTATCCTCTCATCAAATGCTAATGGTGCTCATGAATTTAGTGTGATTGTTTGCTCAAGATGTACAAAATTTGTGATTCATTGTCAGCCATTACCAAGACCGTTGAAACTTCTCGACAAAGAAGGTGGGTGGAGTGGGGTGGGAGTGGCTTCATTCAGATTTAAGGCAGGTAGATCTCTGGGAGAACATCCACTGCAATGGGGAGACATCACCGAAGAAGCTACATCATCTCAGAGATGAGCAAGATCGCCCTGAAGGTAGACTTTCAAGTTGCTGTGTAACTTTTCCTGCTTTTGAGTTCTTCACTGGATGGAATATCGGCTGATGTACAATTTCACATGGTCAGAAACACTACCCGAACACAAGCACAGACTTGAATTCTGAAAGCAGTAAGTGCTATATGTTGGGGTAGTGTTGTTGATTTCAGCAGATGCGGTTTCCTTCGGTCACTCTGGATCATCAACTTTTCTGCAAGTCACTATTATTACTCCAACTTGAGCATTGACTTGACTGCTGAATTCAGTAAGTGCTACTTGTTGGGGCAGTTTGAGCTGACAGAATCAACTGAATGCACTCGGAGCCTTAATGTGATGGGAATCCAGCCCAGGTCACCTCAAATGAAGACACTGATGATTCTTTTGTTCATAAGTGCTTCTCTTTGGGGTTGCCTTGGTTGTGAATTACTCCACCAGTATTAAAGATTGCCAGTTCAATTTGTTTTCAGAAAAACAGCAATGTGCATTTGTTTATCACCAATACTCCCCTAACACAAGCACAGACTTGACTTGTCAAAGCAGTAAGTGCTATTTGTTGGGGTAGTGTTGTTGATATCAGAAAGCACAAGGGCAGCCATTCCAGAAGATATACCGTTGGAAGAGCAAAATCAATTTCAAACTTCTCTGCGAGTCACCGCTATTACTCTAACTGGAGCATTGACTTGACTGTTGAATTCAGTAAGTGCTACTTGTTGGGGCAGTTGTAACTGACAAAATCAACTGAATGCAAAAGGACTCAAATTCTTTATAGATAAGGATTCAAATCCTTTATGAAATCCGACTCAGATAACCTCAAATGAAGACACTGATGATTCTTTTGCTCATAAGTGCTTCTCTTTGGGGTTGTCTTGGTTGTGACACATCTGCCATGGGAGCATCTGCACATGGATGATTGAAGAATCTTTCTCCAACAATTGTATTTGAGTTACTCGGTAAGAAATGCACCCCATCTTAACTCACATCCTTGAGAGAAAATAAAGGAAAGTGCTTTCAAGTTGGGGTGTAGTTCTTCACTGAATTTCAACATGAATTTCTCTTTTGGGTTATTTCTTTCCTAAGCTGTGCCATCATACTCATTTTCTTTCCAATTCATGTAATTCACATGCAGTGCTTTATTTCTTTGGTTCATAAAGTGCAGCTTGTAGCTCCAAGTTGCATCAAAGAAGTGCTTTGTGGTCTAACTATCCTCTCATCAAATGCTAATGGTGCTCATGAATTTAGTGTGATTGTTTGCTCAAGATGTACAAAATTTGTGATTCATTGTCAGCCATTACCAAGACCGTTGAAACTTCTCGACAAAGAAGGTGGAGTGGGGTGGGAGTGGCTTCATTCAGATTTAAGGCAGGTAGATCTCTGGGAGAACATCCACTGCAATGGGGAGACATCACCGAAGAAGCTACATCATCTCAGAGATGAGCAAGATCGCCCTGAAGGTAGACTTTCAAGTTGCTGTGTAACTTTTCCTGCTTTTGAGTTCTTCACTGGATGGAATATCGGCTGATGTACAATTTCACATGGTCAGAAACACTACCCGAACACAAGCACAGACTTGAATTCTGAAAGCAGTAAGTGCTATATGTTGGGGTAGTGTTGTTGATTTCAGCAGATGCGGTTTCCTTCGGTCACTCTGGATCATCAACTTTTCTGCAAGTCACTATTATTACTCCAACTTGAGCATTGACTTGACTGCTGAATTCAGTAAGTGCTACTTGTTGGGGCAGTTTGAGCTGACAGAATCAACTGAATGCACTCGGAGCCTTAATGTGATGGGAATCCAGCCCAGGTCACCTCAAATGAAGACACTGATGATTCTTTTGTTCATAAGTGCTTCTCTTTGGGGTTGCCTTGGTTGTGAATTACTCCACCAGTATTAAAGATTGCCAGTTCAATTTGTTTTCAGAAAAACAGCAATGTGCATTTGTTTATCACCAATACTCCCCTAACACAAGCACAGACTTGACTTGTCAAAGCAGTAAGTGCTATTTGTTGGGGTAGTGTTGTTGATATCAGAAAGCACAAGGGCAGCCATTCCAGAAGATATACCGTTGGAAGAGCAAAATCAATTTCAAACTTCTCTGCGAGTCACCGCTATTACTCTAACTGGAGCATTGACTTGACTGTTGAATTCAGTAAGTGCTACTTGTTGGGGCAGTTGTAACTGACAAAATCAACTGAATGCAAAAGGACTCAAATTCTTTATAGATAAGGATTCAAATCCTTTATGAAATCCGACTCAGATAACCTCAAATGAAGACACTGATGATTCTTTTGCTCATAAGTGCTTCTCTTTGGGGTTGTCTTGGTTGTGACACATCTGCCATGGGAGCATCTGCACATGGATGATTGAAGAATCTTTCTCCAACAATTGTATTTGAGTTACTCGGTAAGAAATGCACCCCATCTTAACTCACATCCTTGAGAGAAAATAAAGGAAAGTGCTTTCAAGTTGGGGTGTAGTTCTTCACTGAATTTCAACATGAATTTCTCTTTTGGGTTATTTCTTTCCTAAGCTGTGCCATCATACTCATTTTCTTTCCAATTCATGTAATTCACATGCAGTGCTTTATTTCTTTGGTTCATAAAGTGCAGCTTGTAGCTCCAAGTTGCATCAAAGAAGTGCTTTGTGGTCTAACTATCCTCTCATCAAATGCTAATGGTGCTCATGAATTTAGTGTGATTGTTTGCTCAAGATGTACAAAATTTGTGATTCATTGTCAGCCATTACCAAGACCGTTGAAACTTCTCGACAAAGAAGGTGGAGTGGGGTGGGAGTGGCTTCATTCAGATTTAAGGCAGGTAGATCTCTGGGAGAACATCCACTGCAATGGGGAGACATCACCGAAGAAGCTACATCATCTCAGAGATGAGCAAGATCGCCCTGAAGGTAGACTTTCAAGTTGCTGTGTAACTTTTCCTGCTTTTGAGTTCTTCACTGGATGGAATATCGGCTGATGTACAATTTCACATGGTCAGAAACACTACCCGAACACAAGCACAGACTTGAATTCTGAAAGCAGTAAGTGCTATATGTTGGGGTAGTGTTGTTGATTTCAGCAGATGCGGTTTCCTTCAGTCACTCTGGATCATCAACTTTTCTGCAAGTCACTATTATTACTCCAACTTGAGCATTGACTTGACTGCTGAATTCAGTAAGTGCTACTTGTTGGGGCAGTTTGAGCTGACAGAATCAACTGAATGCACTCGGAGCCTTAATGTGATGGGAATCCAGCCCAGGTCACCTCAAATGAAGACACTGATGATTCTTTTGTTCATAAGTGCTTCTCTTTGGGGTTGCCTTGGTTGTGAATTACTCCACCAGTATTAAAGATTGCCAGTTCAATTTGTTTTCAGAAAAACAGCAATGTGCATTTGTTTATCACCAATACTCCCCTAACACAAGCACAGACTTGACTTGTCAAAGCAGTAAGTGCTATTTGTTGGGGTAGTGTTGTTGATATCAGAAAGCACAAGGGCAGCCATTCCAGAAGATATACCGTTGGAAGAGCAAAATCAATTTCAAACTTCTCTGCGAGTCACCGCTATTACTCTAACTGGAGCATTGACTTGACTGTTGAATTCAGTAAGTGCTACTTGTTGGGGCAGTTGTAACTGACAAAATCAACTGAATGCAAAAGGACTCAAATTCTTTGATCAAATTCTTTATAGATAAGGATTCAAATCCTTTATGAAATCCGACTCAGATAACCTCAAATGAAGACACTGATGATTCTTTTGCTCATAAGTGCTTCTCTTTGGGGTTGTCTTGGTTGTGACACATCTGCCATGGGAGCATCTGCACATGGATGATTGAAGAATCTTTCTCCAACAATTGTATTTGAGTTACTCGGTAAGAAATGCACCCCATCTTAACTCACATCCTTGAGAGAAAATAAAGGAAAGTGCTTTCAAGTTGGGGTGTAGTTCTTCACTGAATTTCAACATGAATTTCTCTTTTGGGTTATTTCTTTCCTAAGCTGTGCCATCATACTCATTTTCTTTCCAATTCATGTAATTCACATGCAGTGCTTTATTTCTTTGGTTCATAAAGTGCAGCTTGTAGCTCCAAGTTGCATCAAAGAAGTGCTTTGTGGTCTAACTATCCTCTCATCAAATGCTAATGGTGCTCATGAATTTAGTGTGATTGTTTGCTCAAGATGTACAAAATTTGTGATTCATTGTCAGCCATTACCAAGACCGTTGAAACTTCTCGACAAAGAAGGTGGAGTGGGGTGGGAGTGGCTTCATTCAGATTTAAGGCAGGTAGATCTCTGGGAGAACATCCACTGCAATGGGGAGACATCACCGAAGAAGCTACATCATCTCAGAGATGAGCAAGATCGCCCTGAAGGTAGACTTTCAAGTTGCTGTGTAACTTTTCCTGCTTTTGAGTTCTTCACTGGATGGAATATCGGCTGATGTACAATTTCACATGGTCAGAAACACTACCCGAACACAAGCACAGACTTGAATTCTGAAAGCAGTAAGTGCTATATGTTGGGGTAGTGTTGTTGATTTCAGCAGATGCGGTTTCCTTCAGTCACTCTGGATCATCAACTTTTCTGCAAGTCACTATTATTACTCCAACTTGAGCATTGACTTGACTGCTGAATTCAGTAAGTGCTACTTGTTGGGGCAGTTTGAGCTGACAGAATCAACTGAATGCACTCGGAGCCTTAATGTGATGGGAATCCAGCCCAGGTCACCTCAAATGAAGACACTGATGATTCTTTTGTTCATAAGTGCTTCTCTTTGGGGTTGCCTTGGTTGTGAATTACTCCACCAGTATTAAAGATTGCCAGTTCAATTTGTTTTCAGAAAAACAGCAATGTGCATTTGTTTATCACCAATACTCCCCTAACACAAGCACAGACTTGACTTGTCAAAGCAGTAAGTGCTATTTGTTGGGGTAGTGTTGTTGATATCAGAAAGCACAAGGGCAGCCATTCCAGAAGATATACCGTTGGAAGAGCAAAATCAATTTCAAACTTCTCTGCGAGTCACCGCTATTACTCTAACTGGAGCATTGACTTGACTGTTGAATTCAGTAAGTGCTACTTGTTGGGGCAGTTGTAACTGACAAAATCAACTGAATGCAAAAGGACTCAAATTCTTTATAGATAAGGATTCAAATCCTTTATGAAATCCGACTCAGATAACCTCAAATGAAGACACTGATGATTCTTTTGCTCATAAGTGCTTCTCTTTGGGGTTGTCTTGGTTGTGACACATCTGCCATGGGAGCATCTGCACATGGATGATTGAAGAATCTTTCTCCAACAATTGTATTTGAGTTACTCGGTAAGAAATGCACCCCATCTTAACTCACATCCTTGAGAGAAAATAAAGGAAAGTGCTTTCAAGTTGGGGTGTAGTTCTTCACTGAATTTCAACATGAATTTCTCTTTTGGGTTATTTCTTTCCTAAGCTGTGCCATCATACTCATTTTCTTTCCAATTCATGTAATTCACATGCAGTGCTTTATTTCTTTGGTTCATAAAGTGCAGCTTGTAGCTCCAAGTTGCATCAAAGAAGTGCTTTGTGGTCTAACTATCCTCTCATCAAATGCTAATGGTGCTCATGAATTTAGTGTGATTGTTTGCTCAAGATGTACAAAATTTGTGATTCATTGTCAGCCATTACCAAGACCGTTGAAACTTCTCGACAAAGAAGGTGGAGTGGGGTGGGAGTGGCTTCATTCAGATTTAAGGCAGGTAGATCTCTGGGAGAACATCCACTGCAATGGGGAGACATCACCGAAGAAGCTACATCATCTCAGAGATGAGCAAGATCGCCCTGAAGGTAGACTTTCAAGTTGCTGTGTAACTTTTCCTGCTTTTGAGTTCTTCACTGGATGGAATATCGGCTGATGTACAATTTCACATGGTCAGAAACACTACCCGAACACAAGCACAGACTTGAATTCTGAAAGCAGTAAGTGCTATATGTTGGGGTAGTGTTGTTGATTTCAGCAGATGCGGTTTCCTTCAGTCACTCTGGATCATCAACTTTTCTGCAAGTCACTATTATTACTCCAACTTGAGCATTGACTTGACTGCTGAATTCAGTAAGTGCTACTTGTTGGGGCAGTTTGAGCTGACAGAATCAACTGAATGCACTCGGAGCCTTAATGTGATGGGAATCCAGCCCAGGTCCTCAAATGAAGACACTGATGATTCTTTTGTTCATAAGTGCTTCTCTTTGGGGTTGCCTTGGTTGTGAATTACTCCACCAGTATTAAAGATTGCCAGTTCAATTTGTTTTCAGAAAAACAGCAATGTGCATTTGTTTATCACCAATACTCCCCTAACACAAGCACAGACTTGACTTGTCAAAGCAGTAAGTGCTATTTGTTGGGGTAGTGTTGTTGATATCAGAAAGCACAAGGGCAGCCATTCCAGAAGATATACCGTTGGAAGAGCAAAATCAATTTCAAACTTCTCTGCGAGTCACCGCTATTACTCTAACTGGAGCATTGACTTGACTGTTGAATTCAGTAAGTGCTACTTGTTGGGGCAGTTGTAACTGACAAAATCAACTGAATGCAAAAGGACTCAAATTCTTTATAGATAAGGATTCAAATCCTTTATGAAATCCGACTCAGATAACCTCAAATGAAGACACTGATGATTCTTTTGCTCATAAGTGCTTCTCTTTGGGGTTGTCTTGGTTGTGACACATCTGCCATGGGAGCATCTGCACATGGATGATTGAAGAATCTTTCTCCAACAATTGTATTTGAGTTACTCGGTAAGAAATGCACCCCATCTTAACTCACATCCTTGAGAGAAAATAAAGGAAAGTGCTTTCAAGTTGGGGTGTAGTTCTTCACTGAATTTCAACATGAATTTCTCTTTTGGGTTATTTCTTTCCTAAGCTGTGCCATCATACTCATTTTCTTTCCAATTCATGTAATTCACATGCAGTGCTTTATTTCTTTGGTTCATAAAGTGCAGCTTGTAGCTCCAAGTTGCATCAAAGAAGTGCTTTGTGGTCTAACTATCCTCTCATCAAATGCTAATGGTGCTCATGAATTTAGTGTGATTGTTTGCTCAAGATGTACAAAATTTGTGATTCATTGTCAGCCATTACCAAGACCGTTGAAACTTCTCGACAAAGAAGGTGGAGTGGGGTGGGAGTGGCTTCATTCAGATTTAAGGCAGGTAGATCTCTGGGAGAACATCCACTGCAATGGGGAGACATCACCGAAGAAGCTACATCATCTCAGAGATGAGCAAGATCGCCCTGAAGGTAGACTTTCAAGTTGCTGTGTAACTTTTCCTGCTTTTGAGTTCTTCACTGGATGGAATATCGGCTGATGTACAATTTCACATGGTCAGAAACACTACCCGAACACAAGCACAGACTTGAATTCTGAAAGCAGTAAGTGCTATATGTTGGGGTAGTGTTGTTGATTTCAGCAGATGCGGTTTCCTTCAGTCACTCTGGATCATCAACTTTTCTGCAAGTCACTATTATTACTCCAACTTGAGCATTGACTTGACTGCTGAATTCAGTAAGTGCTACTTGTTGGGGCAGTTTGAGCTGACAGAATCAACTGAATGCACTCGGAGCCTTAATGTGATGGGAATCCAGCCCAGGTCACCTCAAATGAAGACACTGATGATTCTTTTGTTCATAAGTGCTTCTCTTTGGGGTTGCCTTGGTTGTGAATTACTCCACCAGTATTAAAGATTGCCAGTTCAATTTGTTTTCAGAAAAACAGCAATGTGCATTTGTTTATCACCAATACTCCCCTAACACAAGCACAGACTTGACTTGTCAAAGCAGTAAGTGCTATTTGTTGGGGTAGTGTTGTTGATATCAGAAAGCACAAGGGCAGCCATTCCAGAAGATATACCGTTGGAAGAGCAAAATCAATTTCAAACTTCTCTGCGAGTCACCGCTATTACTCTAACTGGAGCATTGACTTGACTGTTGAATTCAGTAAGTGCTACTTGTTGGGGCAGTTGTAACTGACAAAATCAACTGAATGCAAAAGGACTCAAATTCTTTATAGATAAGGATTCAAATCCTTTATGAAATCCGACTCAGATAACCTCAAATGAAGACACTGATGATTCTTTTGCTCATAAGTGCTTCTCTTTGGGGTTGTCTTGGTTGTGACACATCTGCCATGGGAGCATCTGCACATGGATGATTGAAGAATCTTTCTCCAACAATTGTATTTGAGTTACTCGGTAAGAAATGCACCCCATCTTAACTCACATCCTTGAGAGAAAATAAAGGAAAGTGCTTTCAAGTTGGGGTGTAGTTCTTCACTGAATTTCAACATGAATTTCTCTTTTGGGTTATTTCTTTCCTAAGCTGTGCCATCATACTCATTTTCTTTCCAATTCATGTAATTCACATGCAGTGCTTTATTTCTTTGGTTCATAAAGTGCAGCTTGTAGCTCCAAGTTGCATCAAAGAAGTGCTTTGTGGTCTAACTATCCTCTCATCAAATGCTAATGGTGCTCATGAATTTAGTGTGATTGTTTGCTCAAGATGTACAAAATTTGTGATTCATTGTCAGCCATTACCAAGACCGTTGAAACTTCTCGACAAAGAAGGTGGAGTGGGGTGGGAGTGGCTTCATTCAGATTTAAGGCAGGTAGATCTCTGGGAGAACATCCACTGCAATGGGGAGACATCACCGAAGAAGCTACATCATCTCAGAGATGAGCAAGATCGCCCTGAAGGTAGACTTTCAAGTTGCTGTGTAACTTTTCCTGCTTTTGAGTTCTTCACTGGATGGAATATCGGCTGATGTACAATTTCACATGGTCAGAAACACTACCCGAACACAAGCACAGACTTGAATTCTGAAAGCAGTAAGTGCTATATGTTGGGGTAGTGTTGTTGATTTCAGCAGATGCGGTTTCCTTCAGTCACTCTGGATCATCAACTTTTCTGCAAGTCACTATTATTACTCCAACTTGAGCATTGACTTGACTGCTGAATTCAGTAAGTGCTACTTGTTGGGGCAGTTTGAGCTGACAGAATCAACTGAATGCACTCGGAGCCTTAATGTGATGGGAATCCAGCCCAGGTCACCTCAAATGAAGACACTGATGATTCTTTTGTTCATAAGTGCTTCTCTTTGGGGTTGCCTTGGTTGTGAATTACTCCACCAGTATTAAAGATTGCCAGTTCAATTTGTTTTCAGAAAAACAGCAATGTGCATTTGTTTATCACCAATACTCCCCTAACACAAGCACAGACTTGACTTGTCAAAGCAGTAAGTGCTATTTGTTGGGGTAGTGTTGTTGATATCAGAAAGCACAAGGGCAGCCATTCCAGAAGATATACCGTTGGAAGAGCAAAATCAATTTCAAACTTCTCTGCGAGTCACCGCTATTACTCTAACTGGAGCATTGACTTGACTGTTGAATTCAGTAAGTGCTACTTGTTGGGGCAGTTGTAACTGACAAAATCAACTGAATGCAAAAGGACTCAAATTCTTTATAGATAAGGATTCAAATCCTTTATGAAATCCGACTCAGATAACCTCAAATGAAGACACTGATGATTCTTTTGCTCATAAGTGCTTCTCTTTGGGGTTGTCTTGGTTGTGACACATCTGCCATGGGAGCATCTGCACATGGATGATTGAAGAATCTTTCTCCAACAATTGTATTTGAGTTACTCGGTAAGAAATGCACCCCATCTTAACTCACATCCTTGAGAGAAAATAAAGGAAAGTGCTTTCAAGTTGGGGTGTAGTTCTTCACTGAATTTCAACATGAATTTCTCTTTTGGGTTATTTCTTTCCTAAGCTGTGCCATCATACTCATTTTCTTTCCAATTCATGTAATTCACATGCAGTGCTTTATTTCTTTGGTTCATAAAGTGCAGCTTGTAGCTCCAAGTTGCATCAAAGAAGTGCTTTGTGGTCTAACTATCCTCTCATCAAATGCTAATGGTGCTCATGAATTTAGTGTGATTGTTTGCTCAAGATGTACAAAATTTGTGATTCATTGTCAGCCATTACCAAGACCGTTGAAACTTCTCGACAAAGAAGGTGGAGTGGGGTGGGAGTGGCTTCATTCAGATTTAAGGCAGGTAGATCTCTGGGAGAACATCCACTGCAATGGGGAGACATCACCGAAGAAGCTACATCATCTCAGAGATGAGCAAGATCGCCCTGAAGGTAGACTTTCAAGTTGCTGTGTAACTTTTCCTGCTTTTGAGTTCTTCACTGGATGGAATATCGGCTGATGTACAATTTCACATGGTCAGAAACACTACCCGAACACAAGCACAGACTTGAATTCTGAAAGCAGTAAGTGCTATATGTTGGGGTAGTGTTGTTGATTTCAGCAGATGCGGTTTCCTTCAGTCACTCTGGATCATCAACTTTTCTGCAAGTCACTATTATTACTCCAACTTGAGCATTGACTTGACTGCTGAATTCAGTAAGTGCTACTTGTTGGGGCAGTTTGAGCTGACAGAATCAACTGAATGCACTCGGAGCCTTAATGTGATGGGAATCCAGCCCAGGTCACCTCAAATGAAGACACTGATGATTCTTTTGTTCATAAGTGCTTCTCTTTGGGGTTGCCTTGGTTGTGAATTACTCCACCAGTATTAAAGATTGCCAGTTCAATTTGTTTTCAGAAAAACAGCAATGTGCATTTGTTTATCACCAATACTCCCCTAACACAAGCACAGACTTGACTTGTCAAAGCAGTAAGTGCTATTTGTTGGGGTAGTGTTGTTGATATCAGAAAGCACAAGGGCAGCCATTCCAGAAGATATACCGTTGGAAGAGCAAAATCAATTTCAAACTTCTCTGCGAGTCACCGCTATTACTCTAACTGGAGCATTGACTTGACTGTTGAATTCAGTAAGTGCTACTTGTTGGGGCAGTTGTAACTGACAAAATCAACTGAATGCAAAAGGACTCAAATTCTTTATAGATAAGGATTCAAATCCTTTATGAAATCCGACTCAGATAACCTCAAATGAAGACACTGATGATTCTTTTGCTCATAAGTGCTTCTCTTTGGGGTTGTCTTGGTTGTGACACATCTGCCATGGGAGCATCTGCACATGGATGATTGAAGAATCTTTCTCCAACAATTGTATTTGAGTTACTCGGTAAGAAATGCACCCCATCTTAACTCACATCCTTGAGAGAAAATAAAGGAAAGTGCTTTCAAGTTGGGGTGTAGTTCTTCACTGAATTTCAACATGAATTTCTCTTTTGGGTTATTTCTTTCCTAAGCTGTGCCATCATACTCATTTTCTTTCCAATTCATGTAATTCACATGCAGTGCTTTATTTCTTTGGTTCATAAAGTGCAGCTTGTAGCTCCAAGTTGCATCAAAGAAGTGCTTTGTGGTCTAACTATCCTCTCATCAAATGCTAATGGTGCTCATGAATTTAGTGTGATTGTTTGCTCAAGATGTACAAAATTTGTGATTCATTGTCAGCCATTACCAAGACCGTTGAAACTTCTCGACAAAGAAGGTGGAGTGGGGTGGGAGTGGCTTCATTCAGATTTAAGGCAGGTAGATCTCTGGGAGAACATCCACTGCAATGGGGAGACATCACCGAAGAAGCTACATCATCTCAGAGATGAGCAAGATCGCCCTGAAGGTAGACTTTCAAGTTGCTGTGTAACTTTTCCTGCTTTTGAGTTCTTCACTGGATGGAATATCGGCTGATGTACAATTTCACATGGTCAGAAACACTACCCGAACACAAGCACAGACTTGAATTCTGAAAGCAGTAAGTGCTATATGTTGGGGTAGTGTTGTTGATTTCAGCAGATGCGGTTTCCTTCAGTCACTCTGGATCATCAACTTTTCTGCAAGTCACTATTATTACTCCAACTTGAGCATTGACTTGACTGCTGAATTCAGTAAGTGCTACTTGTTGGGGCAGTTTGAGCTGACAGAATCAACTGAATGCACTCGGAGCCTTAATGTGATGGGAATCCAGCCCAGGTCACCTCAAATGAAGACACTGATGATTCTTTTGTTCATAAGTGCTTCTCTTTGGGGTTGCCTTGGTTGTGAATTACTCCACCAGTATTAAAGATTGCCAGTTCAATTTGTTTTCAGAAAAACAGCAATGTGCATTTGTTTATCACCAATACTCCCCTAACACAAGCACAGACTTGACTTGTCAAAGCAGTAAGTGCTATTTGTTGGGGTAGTGTTGTTGATATCAGAAAGCACAAGGGCAGCCATTCCAGAAGATATACCGTTGGAAGAGCAAAATCAATTTCAAACTTCTCTGCGAGTCACCGCTATTACTCTAACTGGAGCATTGACTTGACTGTTGAATTCAGTAAGTGCTACTTGTTGGGGCAGTTGTAACTGACAAAATCAACTGAATGCAAAAGGACTCAAATTCTTTATAGATAAGGATTCAAATCCTTTATGAAATCCGACTCAGATAACCTCAAATGAAGACACTGATGATTCTTTTGCTCATAAGTGCTTCTCTTTGGGGTTGTCTTGGTTGTGACACATCTGCCATGGGAGCATCTGCACATGGATGATTGAAGAATCTTTCTCCAACAATTGTATTTGAGTTACTCGGTAAGAAATGCACCCCATCTTAACTCACATCCTTGAGAGAAAATAAAGGAAAGTGCTTTCAAGTTGGGGTGTAGTTCTTCACTGAATTTCAACATGAATTTCTCTTTTGGGTTATTTCTTTCCTAAGCTGTGCCATCATACTCATTTTCTTTCCAATTCATGTAATTCACATGCAGTGCTTTATTTCTTTGGTTCATAAAGTGCAGCTTGTAGCTCCAAGTTGCATCAAAGAAGTGCTTTGTGGTCTAACTATCCTCTCATCAAATGCTAATGGTGCTCATGAATTTAGTGTGATTGTTTGCTCAAGATGTACAAAATTTGTGATTCATTGTCAGCCATTACCAAGACCGTTGAAACTTCTCGACAAAGAAGGTGGAGTGGGGTGGGAGTGGCTTCATTCAGATTTAAGGCAGGTAGATCTCTGGGAGAACATCCACTGCAATGGGGAGACATCACCGAAGAAGCTACATCATCTCAGAGATGAGCAAGATCGCCCTGAAGGTAGACTTTCAAGTTGCTGTGTAACTTTTCCTGCTTTTGAGTTCTTCACTGGATGGAATATCGGCTGATGTACAATTTCACATGGTCAGAAACACTACCCGAACACAAGCACAGACTTGAATTCTGAAAGCAGTAAGTGCTATATGTTGGGGTAGTGTTGTTGATTTCAGCAGATGCGGTTTCCTTCAGTCACTCTGGATCATCAACTTTTCTGCAAGTCACTATTATTACTCCAACTTGAGCATTGACTTGACTGCTGAATTCAGTAAGTGCTACTTGTTGGGGCAGTTTGAGCTGACAGAATCAACTGAATGCACTCGGAGCCTTAATGTGATGGGAATCCAGCCCAGGTCACCTCAAATGAAGACACTGATGATTCTTTTGTTCATAAGTGCTTCTCTTTGGGGTTGCCTTGGTTGTGAATTACTCCACCAGTATTAAAGATTGCCAGTTCAATTTGTTTTCAGAAAAACAGCAATGTGCATTTGTTTATCACCAATACTCCCCTAACACAAGCACAGACTTGACTTGTCAAAGCAGTAAGTGCTATTTGTTGGGGTAGTGTTGTTGATATCAGAAAGCACAAGGGCAGCCATTCCAGAAGATATACCGTTGGAAGAGCAAAATCAATTTCAAACTTCTCTGCGAGTCACCGCTATTACTCTAACTGGAGCATTGACTTGACTGTTGAATTCAGTAAGTGCTACTTGTTGGGGCAGTTGTAACTGACAAAATCAACTGAATGCAAAAGGACTCAAATTCTTTATAGATAAGGATTCAAATCCTTTATGAAATCCGACTCAGATAACCTCAAATGAAGACACTGATGATTCTTTTGCTCATAAGTGCTTCTCTTTGGGGTTGTCTTGGTTGTGACACATCTGCCATGGGAGCATCTGCACATGGATGATTGAAGAATCTTTCTCCAACAATTGTATTTGAGTTACTCGGTAAGAAATGCACCCCATCTTAACTCACATCCTTGAGAGAAAATAAAGGAAAGTGCTTTCAAGTTGGGGTGTAGTTCTTCACTGAATTTCAACATGAATTTCTCTTTTGGGTTATTTCTTTCCTAAGCTGTGCCATCATACTCATTTTCTTTCCAATTCATGTAATTCACATGCAGTGCTTTATTTCTTTGGTTCATAAAGTGCAGCTTGTAGCTCCAAGTTGCATCAAAGAAGTGCTTTGTGGTCTAACTATCCTCTCATCAAATGCTAATGGTGCTCATGAATTTAGTGTGATTGTTTGCTCAAGATGTACAAAATTTGTGATTCATTGTCAGCCATTACCAAGACCGTTGAAACTTCTCGACAAAGAAGGTGGAGTGGGGTGGGAGTGGCTTCATTCAGATTTAAGGCAGGTAGATCTCTGGGAGAACATCCACTGCAATGGGGAGACATCACCGAAGAAGCTACATCATCTCAGAGATGAGCAAGATCGCCCTGAAGGTAGACTTTCAAGTTGCTGTGTAACTTTTCCTGCTTTTGAGTTCTTCACTGGATGGAATATCGGCTGATGTACAATTTCACATGGTCAGAAACACTACCCGAACACAAGCACAGACTTGAATTCTGAAAGCAGTAAGTGCTATATGTTGGGGTAGTGTTGTTGATTTCAGCAGATGCGGTTTCCTTCAGTCACTCTGGATCATCAACTTTTCTGCAAGTCACTATTATTACTCCAACTTGAGCATTGACTTGACTGCTGAATTCAGTAAGTGCTACTTGTTGGGGCAGTTTGAGCTGACAGAATCAACTGAATGCACTCGGAGCCTTAATGTGATGGGAATCCAGCCCAGGTCACCTCAAATGAAGACACTGATGATTCTTTTGTTCATAAGTGCTTCTCTTTGGGGTTGCCTTGGTTGTGAATTACTCCACCAGTATTAAAGATTGCCAGTTCAATTTGTTTTCAGAAAAACAGCAATGTGCATTTGTTTATCACCAATACTCCCCTAACACAAGCACAGACTTGACTTGTCAAAGCAGTAAGTGCTATTTGTTGGGGTAGTGTTGTTGATATCAGAAAGCACAAGGGCAGCCATTCCAGAAGATATACCGTTGGAAGAGCAAAATCAATTTCAAACTTCTCTGCGAGTCACCGCTATTACTCTAACTGGAGCATTGACTTGACTGTTGAATTCAGTAAGTGCTACTTGTTGGGGCAGTTGTAACTGACAAAATCAACTGAATGCAAAAGGACTCAAATTCTTTATAGATAAGGATTCAAATCCTTTATGAAATCCGACTCAGATAACCTCAAATGAAGACACTGATGATTCTTTTGCTCATAAGTGCTTCTCTTTGGGGTTGTCTTGGTTGTGACACATCTGCCATGGGAGCATCTGCACATGGATGATTGAAGAATCTTTCTCCAACAATTGTATTTGAGTTACTCGGTAAGAAATGCACCCCATCTTAACTCACATCCTTGAGAGAAAATAAAGGAAAGTGCTTTCAAGTTGGGGTGTAGTTCTTCACTGAATTTCAACATGAATTTCTCTTTTGGGTTATTTCTTTCCTAAGCTGTGCCATCATACTCATTTTCTTTCCAATTCATGTAATTCACATGCAGTGCTTTATTTCTTTGGTTCATAAAGTGCAGCTTGTAGCTCCAAGTTGCATCAAAGAAGTGCTTTGTGGTCTAACTATCCTCTCATCAAATGCTAATGGTGCTCATGAATTTAGTGTGATTGTTTGCTCAAGATGTACAAAATTTGTGATTCATTGTCAGCCATTACCAAGACCGTTGAAACTTCTCGACAAAGAAGGTGGAGTGGGGTGGGAGTGGCTTCATTCAGATTTAAGGCAGGTAGATCTCTGGGAGAACATCCACTGCAATGGGGAGACATCACCGAAGAAGCTACATCATCTCAGAGATGAGCAAGATCGCCCTGAAGGTAGACTTTCAAGTTGCTGTGTAACTTTTCCTGCTTTTGAGTTCTTCACTGGATGGAATATCGGCTGATGTACAATTTCACATGGTCAGAAACACTACCCGAACACAAGCACAGACTTGAATTCTGAAAGCAGTAAGTGCTATATGTTGGGGTAGTGTTGTTGATTTCAGCAGATGCGGTTTCCTTCAGTCACTCTGGATCATCAACTTTTCTGCAAGTCACTATTATTACTCCAACTTGAGCATTGACTTGACTGCTGAATTCAGTAAGTGCTACTTGTTGGGGCAGTTTGAGCTGACAGAATCAACTGAATGCACTCGGAGCCTTAATGTGATGGGAATCCAGCCCAGGTCACCTCAAATGAAGACACTGATGATTCTTTTGTTCATAAGTGCTTCTCTTTGGGGTTGCCTTGGTTGTGAATTACTCCACCAGTATTAAAGATTGCCAGTTCAATTTGTTTTCAGAAAAACAGCAATGTGCATTTGTTTATCACCAATACTCCCCTAACACAAGCACAGACTTGACTTGTCAAAGCAGTAAGTGCTATTTGTTGGGGTAGTGTTGTTGATATCAGAAAGCACAAGGGCAGCCATTCCAGAAGATATACCGTTGGAAGAGCAAAATCAATTTCAAACTTCTCTGCGAGTCACCGCTATTACTCTAACTGGAGCATTGACTTGACTGTTGAATTCAGTAAGTGCTACTTGTTGGGGCAGTTGTAACTGACAAAATCAACTGAATGCAAAAGGACTCAAATTCTTTATAGATAAGGATTCAAATCCTTTATGAAATCCGACTCAGATAACCTCAAATGAAGACACTGATGATTCTTTTGCTCATAAGTGCTTCTCTTTGGGGTTGTCTTGGTTGTGACACATCTGCCATGGGAGCATCTGCACATGGATGATTGAAGAATCTTTCTCCAACAATTGTATTTGAGTTACTCGGTAAGAAATGCACCCCATCTTAACTCACATCCTTGAGAGAAAATAAAGGAAAGTGCTTTCAAGTTGGGGTGTAGTTCTTCACTGAATTTCAACATGAATTTCTCTTTTGGGTTATTTCTTTCCTAAGCTGTGCCATCATACTCATTTTCTTTCCAATTCATGTAATTCACATGCAGTGCTTTATTTCTTTGGTTCATAAAGTGCAGCTTGTAGCTCCAAGTTGCATCAAAGAAGTGCTTTGTGGTCTAACTATCCTCTCATCAAATGCTAATGGTGCTCATGAATTTAGTGTGATTGTTTGCTCAAGATGTACAAAATTTGTGATTCATTGTCAGCCATTACCAAGACCGTTGAAACTTCTCGACAAAGAAGGTGGAGTGGGGTGGGAGTGGCTTCATTCAGATTTAAGGCAGGTAGATCTCTGGGAGAACATCCACTGCAATGGGGAGACATCACCGAAGAAGCTACATCATCTCAGAGATGAGCAAGATCGCCCTGAAGGTAGACTTTCAAGTTGCTGTGTAACTTTTCCTGCTTTTGAGTTCTTCACTGGATGGAATATCGGCTGATGTACAATTTCACATGGTCAGAAACACTACCCGAACACAAGCACAGACTTGAATTCTGAAAGCAGTAAGTGCTATATGTTGGGGTAGTGTTGTTGATTTCAGCAGATGCGGTTTCCTTCAGTCACTCTGGATCATCAACTTTTCTGCAAGTCACTATTATTACTCCAACTTGAGCATTGACTTGACTGCTGAATTCAGTAAGTGCTACTTGTTGGGGCAGTTTGAGCTGACAGAATCAACTGAATGCACTCGGAGCCTTAATGTGATGGGAATCCAGCCCAGGTCACCTCAAATGAAGACACTGATGATTCTTTTGTTCATAAGTGCTTCTCTTTGGGGTTGCCTTGGTTGTGAATTACTCCACCAGTATTAAAGATTGCCAGTTCAATTTGTTTTCAGAAAAACAGCAATGTGCATTTGTTTATCACCAATACTCCCTAACACAAGCACAGACTTGACTTGTCAAAGCAGTAAGTGCTATTTGTTGGGGTAGTGTTGTTGATATCAGAAAGCACAAGGGCAGCCATTCCAGAAGATATACCGTTGGAAGAGCAAAATCAATTTCAAACTTCTCTGCGAGTCACCGCTATTACTCTAACTGGAGCATTGACTTGACTGTTGAATTCAGTAAGTGCTACTTGTTGGGGCAGTTGTAACTGACAAAATCAACTGAATGCAAAAGGACTCAAATTCTTTATAGATAAGGATTCAAATCCTTTATGAAATCCGACTCAGATAACCTCAAATGAAGACACTGATGATTCTTTTGCTCATAAGTGCTTCTCTTTGGGGTTGTCTTGGTTGTGACACATCTGCCATGGGAGCATCTGCACATGGATGATTGAAGAATCTTTCTCCAACAATTGTATTTGAGTTACTCGGTAAGAAATGCACCCCATCTTAACTCACATCCTTGAGAGAAAATAAAGGAAAGTGCTTTCAAGTTGGGGTGTAGTTCTTCACTGAATTTCAACATGAATTTCTCTTTTGGGTTATTTCTTTCCTAAGCTGTGCCATCATACTCATTTTCTTTCCAATTCATGTAATTCACATGCAGTGCTTTATTTCTTTGGTTCATAAAGTGCAGCTTGTAGCTCCAAGTTGCATCAAAGAAGTGCTTTGTGGTCTAACTATCCTCTCATCAAATGCTAATGGTGCTCATGAATTTAGTGTGATTGTTTGCTCAAGATGTACAAAATTTGTGATTCATTGTCAGCCATTACCAAGACCGTTGAAACTTCTCGACAAAGAAGGTGGAGTGGGGTGGGAGTGGCTTCATTCAGATTTAAGGCAGGTAGATCTCTGGGAGAACATCCACTGCAATGGGGAGACATCACCGAAGAAGCTACATCATCTCAGAGATGAGCAAGATCGCCCTGAAGGTAGACTTTCAAGTTGCTGTGTAACTTTTCCTGCTTTTGAGTTCTTCACTGGATGGAATATCGGCTGATGTACAATTTCACATGGTCAGAAACACTACCCGAACACAAGCACAGACTTGAATTCTGAAAGCAGTAAGTGCTATATGTTGGGGTAGTGTTGTTGATTTCAGCAGATGCGGTTTCCTTCAGTCACTCTGGATCATCAACTTTTCTGCAAGTCACTATTATTACTCCAACTTGAGCATTGACTTGACTGCTGAATTCAGTAAGTGCTACTTGTTGGGGCAGTTTGAGCTGACAGAATCAACTGAATGCACTCGGAGCCTTAATGTGATGGGAATCCAGCCCAGGTCACCTCAAATGAAGACACTGATGATTCTTTTGTTCATAAGTGCTTCTCTTTGGGGTTGCCTTGGTTGTGAATTACTCCACCAGTATTAAAGATTGCCAGTTCAATTTGTTTTCAGAAAAACAGCAATGTGCATTTGTTTATCACCAATACTCCCCTAACACAAGCACAGACTTGACTTGTCAAAGCAGTAAGTGCTATTTGTTGGGGTAGTGTTGTTGATATCAGAAAGCACAAGGGCAGCCATTCCAGAAGATATACCGTTGGAAGAGCAAAATCAATTTCAAACTTCTCTGCGAGTCACCGCTATTACTCTAACTGGAGCATTGACTTGACTGTTGAATTCAGTAAGTGCTACTTGTTGGGGCAGTTGTAACTGACAAAATCAACTGAATGCAAAAGGACTCAAATTCTTTATAGATAAGGATTCAAATCCTTTATGAAATCCGACTCAGATAACCTCAAATGAAGACACTGATGATTCTTTTGCTCATAAGTGCTTCTCTTTGGGGTTGTCTTGGTTGTGACACATCTGCCATGGGAGCATCTGCACATGGATGATTGAAGAATCTTTCTCCAACAATTGTATTTGAGTTACTCGGTAAGAAATGCACCCCATCTTAACTCACATCCTTGAGAGAAAATAAAGGAAAGTGCTTTCAAGTTGGGGTGTAGTTCTTCACTGAATTTCAACATGAATTTCTCTTTTGGGTTATTTCTTTCCTAAGCTGTGCCATCATACTCATTTTCTTTCCAATTCATGTAATTCACATGCAGTGCTTTATTTCTTTGGTTCATAAAGTGCAGCTTGTAGCTCCAAGTTGCATCAAAGAAGTGCTTTGTGGTCTAACTATCCTCTCATCAAATGCTAATGGTGCTCATGAATTTAGTGTGATTGTTTGCTCAAGATGTACAAAATTTGTGATTCATTGTCAGCCATTACCAAGACCGTTGAAACTTCTCGACAAAGAAGGTGGAGTGGGGTGGGAGTGGCTTCATTCAGATTTAAGGCAGGTAGATCTCTGGGAGAACATCCACTGCAATGGGGAGACATCACCGAAGAAGCTACATCATCTCAGAGATGAGCAAGATCGCCCTGAAGGTAGACTTTCAAGTTGCTGTGTAACTTTTCCTGCTTTTGAGTTCTTCACTGGATGGAATATCGGCTGATGTACAATTTCACATGGTCAGAAACACTACCCGAACACAAGCACAGACTTGAATTCTGAAAGCAGTAAGTGCTATATGTTGGGGTAGTGTTGTTGATTTCAGCAGATGCGGTTTCCTTCAGTCACTCTGGATCATCAACTTTTCTGCAAGTCACTATTATTACTCCAACTTGAGCATTGACTTGACTGCTGAATTCAGTAAGTGCTACTTGTTGGGGCAGTTTGAGCTGACAGAATCAACTGAATGCACTCGGAGCCTTAATGTGATGGGAATCCAGCCCAGGTCACCTCAAATGAAGACACTGATGATTCTTTTGTTCATAAGTGCTTCTCTTTGGGGTTGCCTTGGTTGTGAATTACTCCACCAGTATTAAAGATTGCCAGTTCAATTTGTTTTCAGAAAAACAGCAATGTGCATTTGTTTATCACCAATACTCCCCTAACACAAGCACAGACTTGACTTGTCAAAGCAGTAAGTGCTATTTGTTGGGGTAGTGTTGTTGATATCAGAAAGCACAAGGGCAGCCATTCCAGAAGATATACCGTTGGAAGAGCAAAATCAATTTCAAACTTCTCTGCGAGTCACCGCTATTACTCTAACTGGAGCATTGACTTGACTGTTGAATTCAGTAAGTGCTACTTGTTGGGGCAGTTGTAACTGACAAAATCAACTGAATGCAAAAGGACTCAAATTCTTTATAGATAAGGATTCAAATCCTTTATGAAATCCGACTCAGATAACCTCAAATGAAGACACTGATGATTCTTTTGCTCATAAGTGCTTCTCTTTGGGGTTGTCTTGGTTGTGACACATCTGCCATGGGAGCATCTGCACATGGATGATTGAAGAATCTTTCTCCAACAATTGTATTTGAGTTACTCGGTAAGAAATGCACCCCATCTTAACTCACATCCTTGAGAGAAAATAAAGGAAAGTGCTTTCAAGTTGGGGTGTAGTTCTTCACTGAATTTCAACATGAATTTCTCTTTTGGGTTATTTCTTTCCTAAGCTGTGCCATCATACTCATTTTCTTTCCAATTCATGTAATTCACATGCAGTGCTTTATTTCTTTGGTTCATAAAGTGCAGCTTGTAGCTCCAAGTTGCATCAAAGAAGTGCTTTGTGGTCTAACTATCCTCTCATCAAATGCTAATGGTGCTCATGAATTTAGTGTGATTGTTTGCTCAAGATGTACAAAATTTGTGATTCATTGTCAGCCATTACCAAGACCGTTGAAACTTCTCGACAAAGAAGGTGGAGTGGGGTGGGAGTGGCTTCATTCAGATTTAAGGCAGGTAGATCTCTGGGAGAACATCCACTGCAATGGGGAGACATCACCGAAGAAGCTACATCATCTCAGAGATGAGCAAGATCGCCCTGAAGGTAGACTTTCAAGTTGCTGTGTAACTTTTCCTGCTTTTGAGTTCTTCACTGGATGGAATATCGGCTGATGTACAATTTCACATGGTCAGAAACACTACCCGAACACAAGCACAGACTTGAATTCTGAAAGCAGTAAGTGCTATATGTTGGGGTAGTGTTGTTGATTTCAGCAGATGCGGTTTCCTTCAGTCACTCTGGATCATCAACTTTTCTGCAAGTCACTATTATTACTCCAACTTGAGCATTGACTTGACTGCTGAATTCAGTAAGTGCTACTTGTTGGGGCAGTTTGAGCTGACAGAATCAACTGAATGCACTCGGAGCCTTAATGTGATGGGAATCCAGCCCAGGTCACCTCAAATGAAGACACTGATGATTCTTTTGTTCATAAGTGCTTCTCTTTGGGGTTGCCTTGGTTGTGAATTACTCCACCAGTATTAAAGATTGCCAGTTCAATTTGTTTTCAGAAAAACAGCAATGTGCATTTGTTTATCACCAATACTCCCCTAACACAAGCACAGACTTGACTTGTCAAAGCAGTAAGTGCTATTTGTTGGGGTAGTGTTGTTGATATCAGAAAGCACAAGGGCAGCCATTCCAGAAGATATACCGTTGGAAGAGCAAAATCAATTTCAAACTTCTCTGCGAGTCACCGCTATTACTCTAACTGGAGCATTGACTTGACTGTTGAATTCAGTAAGTGCTACTTGTTGGGGCAGTTGTAACTGACAAAATCAACTGAATGCAAAAGGACTCAAATTCTTTATAGATAAGGATTCAAATCCTTTATGAAATCCGACTCAGATAACCTCAAATGAAGACACTGATGATTCTTTTGCTCATCATAAGTGCTTCTCTTTGGGGTTGTCTTGGTTGTGACACATCTGCCATGGGAGCATCTGCACATGGATGATTGAAGAATCTTTCTCCAACAATTGTATTTGAGTTACTCGGTAAGAAATGCACCCCATCTTAACTCACATCCTTGAGAGAAAATAAAGGAAAGTGCTTTCAAGTTGGGGTGTAGTTCTTCACTGAATTTCAACATGAATTTCTCTTTTGGGTTATTTCTTTCCTAAGCTGTGCCATCATACTCATTTTCTTTCCAATTCATGTAATTCACATGCAGTGCTTTATTTCTTTGGTTCATAAAGTGCAGCTTGTAGCTCCAAGTTGCATCAAAGAAGTGCTTTGTGGTCTAACTATCCTCTCATCAAATGCTAATGGTGCTCATGAATTTAGTGTGATTGTTTGCTCAAGATGTACAAAATTTGTGATTCATTGTCAGCCATTACCAAGACCGTTGAAACTTCTCGACAAAGAAGGTGGAGTGGGGTGGGAGTGGCTTCATTCAGATTTAAGGCAGGTAGATCTCTGGGAGAACATCCACTGCAATGGGGAGACATCACCGAAGAAGCTACATCATCTCAGAGATGAGCAAGATCGCCCTGAAGGTAGACTTTCAAGTTGCTGTGTAACTTTTCCTGCTTTTGAGTTCTTCACTGGATGGAATATCGGCTGATGTACAATTTCACATGGTCAGAAACACTACCCGAACACAAGCACAGACTTGAATTCTGAAAGCAGTAAGTGCTATATGTTGGGGTAGTGTTGTTGATTTCAGCAGATGCGGTTTCCTTCAGTCACTCTGGATCATCAACTTTTCTGCAAGTCACTATTATTACTCCAACTTGAGCATTGACTTGACTGCTGAATTCAGTAAGTGCTACTTGTTGGGGCAGTTTGAGCTGACAGAATCAACTGAATGCACTCGGAGCCTTAATGTGATGGGAATCCAGCCCAGGTCACCTCAAATGAAGACACTGATGATTCTTTTGTTCATAAGTGCTTCTCTTTGGGGTTGCCTTGGTTGTGAATTACTCCACCAGTATTAAAGATTGCCAGTTCAATTTGTTTTCAGAAAAACAGCAATGTGCATTTGTTTATCACCAATACTCCCCTAACACAAGCACAGACTTGACTTGTCAAAGCAGTAAGTGCTATTTGTTGGGGTAGTGTTGTTGATATCAGAAAGCACAAGGGCAGCCATTCCAGAAGATATACCGTTGGAAGAGCAAAATCAATTTCAAACTTCTCTGCGAGTCACCGCTATTACTCTAACTGGAGCATTGACTTGACTGTTGAATTCAGTAAGTGCTACTTGTTGGGGCAGTTGTAACTGACAAAATCAACTGAATGCAAAAGGACTCAAATTCTTTATAGATAAGGATTCAAATCCTTTATGAAATCCGACTCAGATAACCTCAAATGAAGACACTGATGATTCTTTTGCTCATAAGTGCTTCTCTTTGGGGTTGTCTTGGTTGTGACACATCTGCCATGGGAGCATCTGCACATGGATGATTGAAGAATCTTTCTCCAACAATTGTATTTGAGTTACTCGGTAAGAAATGCACCCCATCTTAACTCACATCCTTGAGAGAAAATAAAGGAAAGTGCTTTCAAGTTGGGGTGTAGTTCTTCACTGAATTTCAACATGAATTTCTCTTTTGGGTTATTTCTTTCCTAAGCTGTGCCATCATACTCATTTTCTTTCCAATTCATGTAATTCACATGCAGTGCTTTATTTCTTTGGTTCATAAAGTGCAGCTTGTAGCTCCAAGTTGCATCAAAGAAGTGCTTTGTGGTCTAACTATCCTCTCATCAAATGCTAATGGTGCTCATGAATTTAGTGTGATTGTTTGCTCAAGATGTACAAAATTTGTGATTCATTGTCAGCCATTACCAAGACCGTTGAAACTTCTCGACAAAGAAGGTGGAGTGGGGTGGGAGTGGCTTCATTCAGATTTAAGGCAGGTAGATCTCTGGGAGAACATCCACTGCAATGGGGAGACATCACCGAAGAAGCTACATCATCTCAGAGATGAGCAAGATCGCCCTGAAGGTAGACTTTCAAGTTGCTGTGTAACTTTTCCTGCTTTTGAGTTCTTCACTGGATGGAATATCGGCTGATGTACAATTTCACATGGTCAGAAACACTACCCGAACACAAGCACAGACTTGAATTCTGAAAGCAGTAAGTGCTATATGTTGGGGTAGTGTTGTTGATTTCAGCAGATGCGGTTTCCTTCAGTCACTCTGGATCATCAACTTTTCTGCAAGTCACTATTATTACTCCAACTTGAGCATTGACTTGACTGCTGAATTCAGTAAGTGCTACTTGTTGGGGCAGTTTGAGCTGACAGAATCAACTGAATGCACTCGGAGCCTTAATGTGATGGGAATCCAGCCCAGGTCACCTCAAATGAAGACACTGATGATTCTTTTGTTCATAAGTGCTTCTCTTTGGGGTTGCCTTGGTTGTGAATTACTCCACCAGTATTAAAGATTGCCAGTTCAATTTGTTTTCAGAAAAACAGCAATGTGCATTTGTTTATCACCAATACTCCCCTAACACAAGCACAGACTTGACTTGTCAAAGCAGTAAGTGCTATTTGTTGGGGTAGTGTTGTTGATATCAGAAAGCACAAGGGCAGCCATTCCAGAAGATATACCGTTGGAAGAGCAAAATCAATTTCAAACTTCTCTGCGAGTCACCGCTATTACTCTAACTGGAGCATTGACTTGACTGTTGAATTCAGTAAGTGCTACTTGTTGGGGCAGTTGTAACTGACAAAATCAACTGAATGCAAAAGGACTCAAATTCTTTATTGATAAGGATTCAAATCCTTTATGGAATCCAACTCAGATAACCTCAAATGAAGACACTGATGATTCTTTTGCTCATAAGTGCTTCTCTTTGGGGTTGTCTTGGTTGTGACACATCTGCCATGGGAGCATCTGCACATGGATGATTGAAGAATCTTTCTCCAACAATTGTATTTGAGTTACTCGGTAAGAAATGCACCCCATCTTAACTCACATCCTTGAGAGAAAATAAAGGAAAGTGCTTTCAAGTTGGGGTGTAGTTCTTCACTGAATTTCAACATGAATTTCTCTTTTGGGTTATTTCTTTCCTAAGCTGTGCCATCATACTCATTTTCTTTCCAATTCATGTAATTCACATGCAGTGCTTTATTTCTTTGGTTCATAAAGTGCAGCTTGTAGCTCCAAGTTGCATCAAAGAAGTGCTTTGTGGTCTAACTATCCTCTCATCAAATGCTAATGGTGCTCATGAATTTAGTGTGATTGTTTGCTCAAGATGTACAAAATTTGTGATTCATTGTCAGCCATTACCAAGACCGTTGAAACTTCTCGACAAAGAAGGTGGAGTGGGGTGGGAGTGGCTTCATTCAGATTTAAGGCAGGTAGATCTCTGGGAGAACATCCACTGCAATGGGGAGACATCACCGAAGAAGCTACATCATCTCAGAGATGAGCAAGATCGCCCTGAAGGTAGACTTTCAAGTTGCTGTGTAACTTTTGAGTTTTCCTGCTTTTGAGTTCTTCACTGGATGGAATATCGGCTGATGTACAATTTCACATGGTCAGAAACACTACCCGAACACAAGCACAGACTTGAATTCTGAAAGCAGTAAGTGCTATATGTTGGGGTAGTGTTGTTGATTTCAGCAGATGCGGTTTCCTTCAGTCACTCTGGATCATCAACTTTTCTGCAAGTCACTATTATTACTCCAACTTGAGCATTGACTTGACTGCTGAATTCAGTAAGTGCTACTTGTTGGGGCAGTTTGAGCTGACAGAATCAACTGAATGCACTCGGAGCCTTAATGTGATGGGAATCCAGCCCAGGTCACCTCAAATGAAGACACTGATGATTCTTTTGTTCATAAGTGCTTCTCTTTGGGGTTGCCTTGGTTGTGAATTACTCCACCAGTATTAAAGATTGCCAGTTCAATTTGTTTTCAGAAAAACAGCAATGTGCATTTGTTTATCACCAATACTCCCCTAACACAAGCACAGACTTGACTTGTCAAAGCAGTAAGTGCTATTTGTTGGGGTAGTGTTGTTGATATCAGAAAGCACAAGGGCAGCCATTCCAGAAGATATACCGTTGGAAGAGCAAAATCAATTTCAAACTTCTCTGCGAGTCACCGCTATTACTCTAACTGGAGCATTGACTTGACTGTTGAATTCAGTAAGTGCTACTTGTTGGGGCAGTTGTAACTGACAAAATCAACTGAATGCAAAATGACTCAAATTCTTTATTGAATTGAGTCAAATCCTTTATGGAATCCAACTCAGATAACCTCAAATGAAGACACTGATGATTCTTTTGCTCATAAGTGCTTCTCTTTGGGGTTGTCTTGGTTGTGACACATCTGCCATGGGAGCATCTGCACATGGATGATTGAAGAATCTTTCTCCAACAATTGTATTTGAGTTACTCGGTAAGAAATGCACCCCATCTTAACTCACATCCTTGAGAGAAAATAAAGGAAAGTGCTTTCAAGTTGGGGTGTAGTTCTTCACTGAATTTCAACATGAATTTCTCTTTTGGGTTATTTCTTTCCTAAGCTGTGCCATCATACTCATTTTCTTTCCAATTCATGTAATTCACATGCAGTGCTTTATTTCTTTGGTTCATAAAGTGCAGCTTGTAGCTCCAAGTTGCATCAAAGAAGTGCTTTGTGGTCTAACTATCCTCTCATCAAATGCTAATGGTGCTCATGAATTTAGTGTGATTGTTTGCTCAAGATGTACAAAATTTGTGATTCATTGTCAGCCATTACCAAGACCGTTGAAACTTCTCGACAAAGAAGGTGGAGTGGGGTGGGAGTGGCTTCATTCAGATTTAAGGCAGGTAGATCTCTGGGAGAACATCCACTGCAATGGGGAGACATCACCGAAGAAGCTACATCATCTCAGAGATGAGCAAGATCGCCCTGAAGGTAGACTTTCAAGTTGCTGTGTAACTTTTCCTGCTTTTGAGTTCTTCACTGGATGGAATATCGGCTGATGTACAATTTCACATGGTCAGAAACACTACCCGAACACAAGCACAGACTTGAATTCTGAAAGCAGTAAGTGCTATATGTTGGGGTAGTGTTGTTGATTTCAGCAGATGCGGTTTCCTTCAGTCACTCTGGATCATCAACTTTTCTGCAAGTCACTATTATTACTCCAACTCATTGACTTGACTGCTGAATTCAGTAAGTGCTACTTGTTGGGGCACATGACAGAATCAACTGAATTTAATTTGGGAATCCAGCCCAGGTCACCTCAAATGAAGACACTGATGATTCTTTTGTTCATAAGTGCTTCTCTTTGGGGTTGCCAAGTTTGCATCCACCAGTATTAAAGATTGCCAGTTCAATTTGTTTTCAGAAAAACAGCAATGTGCATTTGTTTATCACCAATACTCCCCTAACACAAGCACAGACTTGACTTGTCAAAGCAGTAAGTGCTATTTGTTGGGGTAGTGTTGTTGATATCAGAAAGCACAAGGGCAGCCATTCCAGAAGATATACCGTTGGAAGAGCAAAATCAATTTCAAACTTCTCTGCGAGTCACCGCTATTACTCTAACTGGAGCATTGACTTGACTGTTGAATTCAGTAAGTGCTACTTGTTGGGGCAGTTGTAACTGACAAAATCAACTGCATGCAAAAAGACTCAAATTCCTTATGGAATCCAACTCAGATAACCTCAAATGAAGACACTGATGATTCTTTTGCTCATAAGTGCTTCTCTTTGGGGTTGTCTTGGTTGTGACACATCTGCCATGGAAGCATCTGCACATGGATGATTGAAGAATCTTTCTCCAACAATTGCATTTGAGTTACTCGGTAAGAAATGCACCCCATCTTAACTCACATCCTTGAGAGAAAATAAAGGAAAGTGCTTTCAAGTTGGAGTGTAGTTCTTAACTGAATTTCAACATGAATTTCTCTTTTGGGTTAGACATCACTGAAGAAGCTACATCATCTCAGAGATTAGGTAGATCGCCCTGAAGGAAGACTTTCAAGTTTTCCTGCTTTTGAGTTCGGCTGATGTACAATTTCACATGGTCAGAAACACTACCCGAACACAAGCACAAACTTGAATTCTGAAAGCAGTAACTGTGCTATATGTTGGGGTAGTGTTGTTGATTTCAGCAGATGGGGTTTCCGTTCTCGACAAAGAAGGTGGAGTGGGGTGGGAGTGGCTTCATTCAGATTTAAACCCTGCGCATGTGGAAGACATACAGAACAACCACAGAGCCTCTACTGCACTATTTAGGAAATAATATATTCGTATTTTACATCAAATTAAACAGTAGAAGCTGCCCTACACTGTGTAAAAACTGTTTATATAACCCCAACACTACTCAAATAAACAACTTAAGCACCTCTGTGTGGACCCAGTCGCCACCTGACTCGTACACTACTGTACATTATGCAAAACACACCAGCTACCACTCATATGAAAGAGCTGAGTTGGATGCATAGGCAGAAGCCAAAAACACAGACCAAACACAGACACAACAAACTGTGTTGTAAATTTCCTCTTACTCTTGCTGTTTTGCCGTGAAAGGTTTGGTCTATGTTATATTAAATCCACTATATTTTCAGTAAGTACCGGTGTCACGTCACGTCAGTCCAGCCATGATCTACGGGCTTTGCGAGGCATGCACATATTGCAGGATTTTGCTGATTCTTCTGCCAGTATAGTCAATCACATCAACATTTGCTCTAACTCAATTACTCAAATCAACCAATCCAATGCAGAGATAGAGCTAGGCATAACTGCACCCAAATAGGTAGGTCAGTGCTGCTTTACGCAAAAGGAAACAGAGGGCCTAGAAAGTAGTTTTAAATTTTCCCTGTTGATTCTTTTTCAGTTAGTTTATGCAAATTATGAGGTTCCTGTCACTGTGCCTCCAATTGATCATGCGCCCTGGCTACTTGGCCAAGGGGATGTCCCTTTAGCTGGCTAGCACATGTGACTCTTACCCGGACTCGGGCCCTCTTCACTTTGCCATATATAACCATTTGATAGAGGTTTTGAGCTTTAGCAGCATCATTGTAAAGGACACTCATCCAAAATATAATTTCTTTTTTGAGTGAACATTAAATTTATTTAATTTTCACTGTCTTCATTTACTATTCACCAGTAATGGATATACTGAAAATCACACATCTCAGCAATTTTTTTCCCTTTACCAAAAGTATTCAAATGGACCTTGCAGAGACTTGAATTCTGAATTCTGACCGTAACAATCTTAGTTTTGCAAAGAAATCACTGTCTTGACAACGGCTTGGGCACATGGGTCGAGTCTTGTATTTGATGAATCGTCATGTTATAGTAGCACTGCGATGTGGTAGTCGCTCACTTATAATTAAGTTAAAAACAATGTTTGCCATTCAATTTTATTCCCAAAATTATCACAACCACATACAAAACTAGTCAAGATATGACTGACTGGGTTAAGTGGGCAAAAGAAGCAAAGCCATATTGATTATTAACGAGAGGTGGAACGAAAAGAAGAGAAGCTGTTATGTGAAAATGGCAAGAGCGTCATGGCTTAGACAAAAGGCAAAACACAGGTGGCAAGACAGACGGAAAATCAACAGCCAAAAAAACTGAAAACCTCTGTCATGTGATGAACTTAATTTTGGTCAAAAATCTGCATTTCATATAAAAATTCTTACTAGAGTGAATACAAACAAAAACCACAGAGCAAGATTTTAGATTTTAAACACCACTTAAACCTGGTATAAGGATACATTCTTATAACAATCATTTTACACATAAAATAACTGAGTAACATTGATAGGTTTAATTACCCAACATAACTATGTCTCAATTCAGATTATATGAGTAAAATGAATGTGAGGTTTTACTAATCAGAACCACAGGATGGCAGTGTGACTCTAACCAAAGTGGATTTTCTCTAAGAAAATATAACTCTCCATACTTCCACATACAAAGTGGGAGTTACATCAAACAATCATGAATTTTGAGTTATATAACACCAATTAAATGCATGATTTACATAATTTCAGGTGGGGTGGAAAAAAGGAAATTCAGTGTTTATTCAGGGATGTTGACACCTCCGGTGCTGGGAAGGGGCGTTGTCCTTCACATGAGGGACCTGGAGGAATCACACAATAATCAATCTGGATGAAATTTGCAAACATAATTTAATGTAAATGCTGTAGGAGTTTCAAAAGTGAAAGAATGCAAAATTTTTACGAACACAGTACATATGTCCTTGGGATCTCTAGCCAGCCTAAGTTTTAAAGTTAACATTCTAGTTAAAGGTATGTTGTACTTACAGAGTCCTGAAGGAAGACTGGAGCATTGGCATTGCCATCTGTTACAGTAAGGATTACTTTGCATGTTCCAGTCAACCCCTCTCCAACCATGTCTGCTGCCTGGACCACCAGTCTGTACTGGGGGTATTTCTGTTGAACGAAACATACAAGACTATTAACTCATCAGCTGGAAGGCTTGAACATTGCACTTTCCTTTGCAGAGCAAACCCTCTCTGCTTTTTTTCATACAATTTGTTATGCTTCTCCTATTTCGTGCTATTACACCTTACAATTTAAAAAGCACAGTTAAGACATGGAAATTGGTCAAGATGTGACTGACTGGGTTACGTGAGGGAGAAGAGGCAAAGTAAAAAATGATTAGCCTACTATAACGAGCGGTGGAACAAAAAGAAAAGAAAATCAAAGACACCAGAGAAAAACAAAGAGACCCTCACCTCTCGGTCTAGCCCACCAGCATTGACCCTGATGACTCCACTGACTGGGTCAATGACAAACAGGTAGTCAGTGGGCAAATGTGGAGTCTGGCTCAGTATACGGTAGCGGACATCTGAGTTGTCAGAATTTGGGGCGTCAGCATCTGTGGCTTCAACCCTCAGCACCTCAAAACCTAGAGAGGGGGAATTCAGAAGTTTCAGTACATGTTAGGCCTTGATATGAACCAGATTGGCATTTTAATACAATTCTATTCTGTTATGTCCCAGCATAGTATTGGTTAAGGCTAATGCACGACTAGCACAGAGGTCCGACAAAAAGACTGATAACCTTTTTTACTACACTTATTTTCAAATATTTTCTCTTGCCTTTCTGAGAGTATGTCATGCACTAATTCAAGTCTCTGTGATTCTCTGTGTGTCACATCACAAGTGGTACTCACTAAATTACAGGCAATAGAAGTTACATTAGTGCCAGTCAGGACCAACACATCCATTGTCTGGTCACACCAGAAGCTCTTAGTATAAACTGATTTTTTAAACTAACTATACCTCTTGCTGAGGCCTCAGGAACTTCTCCCAGGTAGGTATCATGAGAGAAATAAGGCCTGTTGTCATTCTGGTCGATGACATTCACTATTATTTCCATAGGTTCCTCAGCATTTCCGCAACCTTCTGCCACAGCATGAACTTGAAACTGCACAGAAGGAAATACATTTGAATTATATGCACTGTACATGTTAAATAAACATGTTTTTTTCCTTTTTTACTGTGGTTATGTCTTAATAAGTCTATTTGCAGCTTTCAGGAGAGGAGAATCTGTGTGACACACCTCTCCATACCTGGACGTCACTAGCAGAGTGGGATGCTCCCAATTTATAAAGCTGAGTTGTGGACACGTGAAAAGTATGCTCCATGGACTCCCCAGAATTTGTTCTCCTTCCCCTTTCCCCAAAGTTTAGTTTGAAAAGGCAATAAATGAAAGCATCTAAATAAATAATAGTCTATGAAGTATTTTTCTCTGCACCTAAGATGCCATGTTGACATCACGATTAACTATGCCAAAAGTTATAGCCTGAATATTTCCATGTGAGTGGTAATTAAGTGTAGTTTTACATTTACAATCAGTATACAGTCAATATAAAATTACATTTGAAGGGAAACCAATGTCCTCAGGTGGATTTTCCTATGAATCCATGTCTAATCCTAAAAAGGAGAAAAAAAAGTGCATAGAACTGAGGTTGGGATCTTACCAGGTACTTGTCCGCCATCTCTCTGTCCAGTGGCTGTGTGACATACAGAATACCAGTGTCTCTGTCCACAGCGAAAAGGTCAACAGGAGGCTGATCAGCTCCTGGGCCAGTGATGCTGTAATAGATCTTCTTTGCGTTGTCTTCAGTAAAGCGAATCTGCACACAGCAGGTGTCAGTTATAACCATTACTGTAAGAAATCAACTCTGTTCAAAATCAAATTCTCAATCACAAGGGACCTGTGGTTCATCTTACTTGAGATACTTTTAGGGGATAGGGTCCTCTGTGGTTCTCAGTAACAGAGAGGGGAGGAATAACCCAGCCGGTCTCCCTCCTCCTCAGGCCATCACCAGACAGAGGTTGGACTGGAACAGGCACTTGTGGATCTGCCGCAGCCTAGGAAAACATGCACATATTTAGAAACACTCACAGAAACAGAGCAACTGCAAATAAATGGTCCAATCTTACAACCTTCATCATGGCATCAACAGGTAACCTTCAAATACTTTATCAGATGATGAGGGTACTTGTACTATCCAAGCAGTATCCCTATTCATATCCTCAGCCGTTCTCCCACTGTCTGCAGAGATGGCAAAATCTAAGCCATTGCCCTTTTATCTTTATAAGCTTTTACTGATTAGAACCTCGGGATGACAGTGTGAGTGCATTGACAAAAGTGGATTTGTTACATGAAAAAATAACCTTCCACCTACAGAAGTGGGAGTTACATCAAACAATCATGAATTTTTCATTATATAAAATGAAGATGGTCAAACTCTGATGAAATGTACAGTATCATTTCAGGTTGAGTGAGAAATTAAGTTCGGCAGTTAGTCTGAAATTCAACAGGCACTAGGAGGGATCATGCAGTTATCAATGTGGAAGAAACTTGAAACATAATTAACCACTTTGTCTGGTTGTTAAGATGGCTGGGGGTCACATGGATAGATGTCCTGTGTTAACTTTTGGTATAAAACTGTTGCATTTTTTGAGTTTGTGAAGCCAAGCAGTCTGAAACTCCGTCAACATTTACATGGAAATCAACATTTCTAGTTACAGGTATGTTGTACTTACAGAGTCCTGAGTGAAAACTGGATTATTGCTGTTGCTATGCGTTACAGTAAGGATTACTTTACAAGTTCCAGTCAACCCCTCTCCAACCATGTCTGCTGCCTGGACCACCAGAGTGTACCTAGGGTTTTTCTGTTGAACAAAACAATGACATCAAAGAGGAACTATGTAAGTCCAGTTGCTTTTCCACTGTTTTGCTAACCCTCTTCCTGGAATTGAGCATTATGTATCATATAAAATGTTATGACCTATATATTTGTGTAGTTTAATCCGTCATAAACAAGAGATTACAGGTTAGGCCTACAGGGTGTTTTATGTTGCACTGCGCAGAGATTAGAGCTGGGATACCAGGGTGGCGGCCCCAATCTTGCAAGGTTGATTTCAGGCAAGAGATGCAATAAGTGACATGCACTTGGGAGGCAGAGAGCCTCCTTTCACCCTCATAACAAGTTAGCCATTTATTAAACCATCACAATTAACTCATTGACTGCCAAAGACGGCGATCGCCGTCTTTTAAAAAAGTTACGTTGACTGCCAAAGACGGCGATCGCCGTTTTAGGCTTTTATGTGCTGGTTCGGCAGATTAAAGTCTTATACAGCTTGTGTGTGAATTTCAGACTTGGCCGCAGTGTATTTATGTCACAGTAGGGGGCAGCAGTTGTATATCTGCAATCTGATCGGCTGCTATGAAGAAGACGGAGTTTGTTTACAGTTGTGGAGCGTAGTGGCGGCGGCCTGGTAAAATGGCGAAGCGGGTGTGTAAAAAAGGTACAAGCAGCGAACACCGGCACAGAGCTTGTCTGGCAGTGGAAAGCTTGCGAGGCAGGATGATGGAGGAGGAGGAGGTGACGGAGGAAAGTTCCAGTTCGGAGAGCACTGTCGCAAAGACGAGGGATGATCAGGGTTTGTTCTGCGTTATAAACTTTGAAGCGGCCGCCGCGCTGAAGTTGTCTGACGCCGCGCTGGAATCTTGAATCTAATGCGGGCTACGGTAGTTCTGCTCCGCGGCGGCGGTGTGTTCAACTCGGCTCAACTCGACAGCAGCAGGAGTGTGTTTGATTTCTACTCGGGGTCGGCCAGCAAGATGCCGTTGATGCGCGGCTTGTTCCATGCTGTTGGTGTGCCCGCGGGGGCGGGGCGCACTGTGGCTTCGCTCCGGTCAAACGTGGTGCCGAGTACGCATCCACCGGCGCAGACCGCGGAGAGAGAGAGATATAGAAAGAGAGGAGAGAGAGAGAGAGGAGGAGACGGAGCTGCAGCTGCTGTGAAGCCGGTTCAGTGGGTCAGTGAGGTCTGGGTCTCTCCTGTTCTACAAGAGGCTCTGTTTTAACCCGGCTACATCTCCCTGTATGTTCAAAGTTTCATCCTAAACTCGGCTATAAAAGCTGGATATGTGCAAATAAATAGTTATTTTGCCATTACAAGCCTTTTTTCAGTGTTGTTTTTGTTGTTCTATAGAAGTGAACAACTATTCAGATGTTTGAGGTGTCACTGGAACAAAAAAAACATGGAGTAATAAGTTATTAGTCTCCATTCTGCCCCTTACGAAAATGTACTTTAGAGTTACTATAGTTCACTATAATAATTGTAAAGTGTCCTATAGTGGGGTTATAGTGTTCTATGGTACGTGTTGCCAGCATTGGTATTATTATAGTATATTCTATAGTGCTATTTTGTTTGATATGGTAGTTTTAAAATATTCCAATAGTAACTTTTTTTTGTAGTATTCCTGTAGTATATTAAATAGTATGGCTATAATACATTCTATAGTGTTTCTGTAATTGTTTTTCAAGCACACTATAGAACATTACTTAAGTAATCCTATAGTGTTGTTATATTAGATGTGTGGTATTACTATGATGTTTGTTAAAGTATCACTGTAGTGTTTTCTGTTTGTTTTCATAGTATTTTTAAAATAATTTTAAATAGTATAACTATACTCTTTCTGTAGTTTTTTTTAAAAAACAGGCCACAAAATGCACACTACAGTCCATTTCTGTCCCCTCAGGTACAACAATCTACATTAAAGGGATAGTTCACCCAAAATTCAAATTTCACTCATTATCTACTCACCCTCATGTTGACTAAGAGCTGTGAGAATTTTCAGAGTCCTCCGTTCCTTCTCTGAGTTACGGGGGGGTGGACGCAGGATTTGTCCATATAATGGTTATCTATGGACACCAGGTTTCTTTGTCCAAAAAGACACACCAAAAAACATTCAAATACCTCCACACTGCTCGTCTGTAATGTCCCTCGTGTATTGAAGCCCTGACATGAGAAATTGTTCCGCCAGTCAGTACAAATCACGTGAGAATTGCACTGACACAGGGAGAGCAGTGAACCAAGACACTGGGAGCTTCCGCTACAAACAAGCTTAAAATATAGACTTTTTTTTTTTTTTTAAAACAGTTTCTCATGTCGGGGCTTCAATACAAGAGGGACATTACAGATGAGCAGTATGGAGGTATTTGGATGTTTTTTGGTGAGTCTTTTTGGACGAAGAAAAGTGGTGTCCATTTGCAACCATTATATGGACAAATAGCTACTGCTGCGTGGACCCCCCTTAACTCAGAGAAGGCACAGAGGACTCTCACAGCTCAGTCGACATGAGGGCGAGTAGATAATGAGTGAAATTTGAATTTTGGGTGAACTATCCCTTTAATTCACTCTGACTCATTATTGGACCTCAAGGTAACTAGGATGTAGGCTTTTTGAGGACCAAAAAGGTATGTTCCCAAGCAGTAACATACTGTTTCTTATTACCACAGAAGTTTTTTTTTTTAAACAAGTAATTAACATGTTAATAAAACATTAATTTAGCTTCTGAGCTACATTGAATAGTCTTGGAATAATAGAAATATTTTTTGAGCAGATATGAAGCAATGTTGATGAAATTATCCAGTCAATTTTGTAATTTTGATATAATATTGACTGTAAGAAAATTAAACACAACACAAGGAAGGACATCACTTCTGAACATTTTCACACTAAAATGGCAATTTTTAGACGGACACATCAGCAGAAAATGAAGTTTTTGTCCCAGGCCTGTCTCTGGCTCAACAACACACTCTCGCGAGATTTGCCACAGATCTCCTAGGCAACGTTCTAGCAACGTCGAACAAACGTTCGCGGGGGAGGGGGGCTGCTCTCTGTTGCTGGGGTTGTCGCTACCCGATCTGCGATGCTACCCGATTTGTGACAAAACGGGTCTGCGCATGCGCAGACCGGCCGCCATCTTGGACGGCTGCCTACGGCGACTCCACTGGGACAAACTTCATTTGCGTATTGCCCGATTTGCGTACAAGTGGAAGTCGAAGTCTGCTTAAAGTTCTGTAAATTTACACTTGATACTGTGAAAATTATTTCTTTTAAGTAAAACCGCGGACGTCCGTCACAACACGCGGCGGCAAACTCGTTTATTCAGTGAGTTTTGTGGTAGTTGTGATTGTTTGTGGTTGTCACGGTGATGAGGCCGGCGAGAGTAAAGTCCGCCTCTGTTCCTGTTTTCTGAGCATTAAGATCCACACCACCACAACGAACCCTCAAATTACATTGCTAATAAAGTTTGTTTTTAAAAAATAAAAAGATAAACCGTCTCTGGCGACGGACATAGGGCACAGAGATAGGGCAGTGATCCTAAGACCTAAGTCAATTCAACCAAGTTTGTCCAAGTGGAGTTGCCGTACGTGGCTGTCGCAGATCGGGTAGCATCGCAGATCGGGTAGCGACAGGGGTAACCAGCTCTACTTTTGGCTGTTGGACTTGGAAGTTGAAATCCCAACGGTCGCCGAGGATTTTCGCATTTCAGCAGCTGGCAGAGAAGAAACATCAGCAATGGCACTCGCTGTCCTTTTGACAGAGGAAACATGAAAAAGGATGCGTGAAACTGGCGTGGATGTGACCGGAGAGGAGACGCAGAGATTCAGAGGTAACTAAATTTAAATTAATTAAATTTACTGGAGTGTGATGTCAGTTGACAAAACGTTAGCGACTTAGCGTTAGCATTAGCTTTAACATTATTGCCTGGCAACACAAAACGGGCCTGTAGCTCGCTCGTTAACGTTGTTAAATTAAAGATAACGTAACTTGGTTTACAAAGTGAGGCAGTGTGTTGCTCTCTTGCAAAAGTTTTCCCTCCTCTCAGTGACATTAAGGTATGTCAATTGGCGCTAACGTTAGCCGTCAGCTAATGTAAAATGCAACTTCAGAGCTCTGAAAAAAAGTCCGGCGGCGTATGTGACAGCTTTTTGGATCGTAGGTATGTGTGTGTGTGCGTGTGCGTGTGCGTGTGCGAGCCTGTCTGCGTGTGTGTGCGCGACGCATTAGCTATCAGACTAGTTATGAACTAGCCTCAACTGTTTCCTGTGGTGGACAGTGGCCCGTCAGATGCTTCAGGAGGACAAACTTCTCCATTCACGTCTCATGTTTTATGATCATTTTTAAGGTTGAGGTGGATACATAGGCATTTATTTAGTTCACTAATAAAATTATAGTGCTGGTTTGAAAAATTAACAAAACGTGGGCTATGGGTTCTCAAACTGTTGATCTGGATAATATATGATGGAAATACTGAATGTTCTTGAATTTATTTTATCACAGCTAAGGCATGCTTTGGTTAGGGTCGGACAAGCTATTATCTCCCAAGTTAAATTAACTGAGTTTATTTTGACTACTTTCCTGTTAAGTGTGCAGCTCTTTCATCTCCCTCTGTTAACTTTTTTCAGATAGTGATGTGGATGGTGAAACAGTTGAGTGAGGCCTGCAGACACCATGGTGCCCATTTCAAGGGTCGTTGAAAAAGCAGATCAAATTCAGTTAATTCATCAACAATCTCAAGGAGCCAGTCACATCAAGGTGAGTGTGTGCATTATGCTTTTTTTTATGTTTATATGTTTGTAACAAAGCTTATCAAAAGGTAGAAACTGCAAGAACCAGCTTGAAAAACATGTCACCCAACCCATCTTGGAAAAAAAACAACGCAACTCAATCCAAGTCAAGGACAGAACTTGGTTGTTAGCTATAATTTGGACATAATGATTACTGTTAAAAGTCAGATGTGTGTTTGTGAGCACCCCCGCCCCCTCTTTCTCTTTCCCTCTCAAAACTCTCAGATGGCATCAGTCGTTCACCATCCTCGACCCATCCTCCATTGAGGCTCCAGCATAGCCAGTACCAGAAGATGCACCCAGACACCAAGGACACCAACTGTGGTAAGTGAATCTTTCTATCTTTCAGAATAGAATGTTAATTTGTCATTGTGCATAAAAATCCAACATAACTCTGTTTTGCAGCTTGGATTATATTTATATTTCCATTTACATTTTTTTCTTTTTCTTTTTTTTACACAGTCTGCGTGAAGCACTGGAGTGTCCGGCCCACACCTGGTCGTCCCTGGCAACAGGAGCCTGGAGGGCTGTGCTGTGAATCTTAGGCTTCCATGCTTGCCGCGGCACAGCTAACATTATTATATTTTTGGGACTTTCTTTGCCTTCAATGGAAAGCACAGTTGAGAGAGAGACAGGAAATGGGAAGTCAGAGAGAGGGAACAACATGCAGGAAAGGGCCGCCCAATGCGGGACTCGAACCTGGGCTGCCCAATGTGAGGACCGCAGCCCCAACACACGGGGTGGCTGCTCCACCAACTGAGCCAAACACTGTCCCGACCTGTCCTGCTAGCGCACCTGTGTTTGTGTGTGTGTCTGTGTGTGTCCGCCTGCATGCGAGAGAGAGAGCGAGATGAGTGGCTGACCGTTAATATAATACATTCATGGGGCTGACTGAGGTAGGAGTCGCTGTTGAAAAAAAATGTTCTTTTTTTCTGTGCAAGACTATAGTAAACACTTAAATGCCCGGGTGTTTAATTGAACCGGCGTTTATTATGCCAAATGAGCTCGGACCCTGACGGCTATTAGAGCCCAAGCGGGTATTTGCACGCGGGCAACTATTTGGTCATCTACGGTAATTCACTTTGGCATCAGGATGTCTAATTGTATACTACTGCTTGTATCATCCTAAGGAGTGTGCTTGTGCAATGTGCTTCAGAGAACATATACAAATTCTTTACAAAAAACAAACATATTGCTGTGTTTTTTATATTATTTTCTACGGTCTTTTTTGTTTTTTTCCAAAACCTGCTATAGATAGTTAATTATGCTGAATTTATGGTAAAACTGTTGTATGGTGTTTCCTACTGTAACTAGTCATCTTACAGTTAAACTCTATGGTGTTACCATAAAAACTATATAGTAATACTTAAGGAACTACTATAGCCATACTTTACAAACACTAACATAGAAATACCAATAAAAAAAACTTTAAATATTACTACAGTGACTGGCAAACATGTATTACTAAGTATTACTATAGTGACAGGGACATTACTATAGAATTAGCTACAGTAAAATTGTTGTTTTACTATAGAATTTTCATGGTATTATTATAGTTTTCCTATCAGAAACCATAGAAATATTATAGAAAATACTGTAGAAAAACTAGAATAATACTACTATAGTGACTGTATGGTTTTTTGGGACGCACTATAGGACATTACTATAGAATTAGCTACAGTAAAATTGTTGTTTTACTATAGTATTTTCATGGTATTATTATAGTTTTCCTATCAGAAACCATAGAAATATCATAGAAAATACTGTTGAAAAACTAGAATAATACTACTATAGTGACTGTATGGTTTTTTGGGACGCACTATAAGACATACTATAGAATTAGCTACAGTAAAATTGTTATTTTACTATAGTATTTTCATGGTATTATTATAGTTTTCCTATCAGAAACCATAGAAATATCATAGAAAATACTGTTGAAAAACTAGAATAATACTACTATAGTGACTGTATGGTTTTTTGGGACGCACTATAAGACATTACTATAGAATTAGCTACAGTAAAATTGTTGTTTTACTATAGTATTTTCATGGTATTATTATAGTTTTCCTACCAGAAACCATAGAAATACCAATAAAAAACTTTAAGTATTACTATAGTGACTGTATGGTTTTTTGGGACGCACTATAGGACATTACTATAGAATTAGCTACAGTAAAATTTTTGTTTTACTGTAGTATTTTCATGGTATTATTATAGTTTTCCTACCAGAAACTATAGAAATATCATAGAAAATACTGTAGAAAAACTAGAATAATACTATGAAAATACTATTGTAAAACAAACATTTCACTGTAGTTAATTCTATAGTGATGTCCTATAGTGCGTCCCAAAAAACCATACAGTCACTATAGTAATACTTAAAGTTTTTTATTGGTATTTCTATGGTATTTTTTTTATAGTATTTCTACAGTACATTTTCGTAAGGGGCTTCTCTGCAGAAAAAGCTTGTTTTCTCCGTTTTTTGGTCAAAATATGGTGTTTTTGCTGAAACAACCCTATGTTCTACTGCTGATTTCTAAACAACCGAACAGGCTAGAAACAAACTTTTTTTTTCTGGTGAAAGAAGAAAGTCTACACTTTCTTTAGAGATGTTTATTGTTCATGTACTCATAAAACCCAATACTCTGTGAGTCTTGACAGTTCAGTCAAAATCCTCAAAAATGGCTGGCAGTATGGAGCTCTCTTTTCTGAAAATGGCTGGCAGTCAATGAGTTAATCCAAAGTTGTTTAATTAATGTAAAAATGTAGCATCTCTCTTATCCTCTTTAACTCCTTTTCTGAGAAGAAACAACCTCTGCTCTTTCTTTATACACACTTCTGCAATTCTTTTCCAATTGTCTGTTTTCACATCTTGCTAATTGTGAAAGCACTGTAAGAGATAAAAAGGGTAAACCTCACCTCTCGGTCTAGCCCGCCAGCATTGACCCTGATGATTCCACTGACTGGGTCAATGACAAACAGGTAGTCAGTGGGCCGCTGTGGAGTCTGGCTCAGGATACGGTAGCGGACATCCGAGTTGTCAGAATTTGGGGCGTCAACATCTATGGCTTCAACCCTCAGCACCTCAAAACCTAGAGAGGGGGAATTCAGAAGTTTCAGTCCATGTTAGGCCTTGATATGAACCAGACTGACATTTTATTTTGTTGTCCATCTAATAATGACACTAAAGATATTCTATTCCAGCAAGGTATTGGTTAAGGCTAATCCACAACTAGCATAGAGGTCCAACAAAAAATGACATATATAGTTGCTATAAAGATTTTTGATAACCTTCTTCCTCCACTTGTTTTTCTAATATTTCTCTTGTCTTTCTGTGTGTATGTCATCCACTGATTCAAGTCTATGTGATTCTCTGTGTAGCATCACATCACAAGTACTACTCAAGTACTACATTAGTGCCAGTAAGGACTGGCACATCCATTGTCTGGACACATTAGCAGCTCTTATTATAAACTGATTTTTTAAACTAACAATACCTCTTGCTGAGGCCTCAGGAACTTCTCCCAGGTAGATATCTTGAGAGAAAACAGGCTTGTTGTCGTTCTGGTCGATGACATTCACTATTATTTCCATAGCTTCCTCAGCATTTCCTGAACCCTCTGCCACAGCATGAGCTTGAAACTGCACACAAGGAAATACAGTTGAAATATACACACAATACATCCAAGAATAAACAGACATGTCTTAACTGTGGTTATGCCTTGTTAAGTCTACTGGCAGCTTTCAAAGAGGGGACTCACCTCTTCTTTAATTTGACTGAATAGCACTAACCTCCACCCTGTTTAAGCCATGTCACTTGATGCTCAAAAAGCCTTTGATACCGTGGAATGGGCTTAATTTATTTGCAACTCTCTCAAAATTTGGTTTTGGTGATGATTTCTGCAGATGGATAAGAGTCTTATACTCAAGCCCTAACACTGCAGTCTTCACTAGATCAGCTAGACAGGGGTGTAGTCTAAATCCACTATTGTTCACAATTTTCTTAGAACCATTGGCCACATTGATTCGAGCAGAGTCAAGAATTAAGGGAGTCATTGGAGGCGACAGGGAGGCTAAATCATTTCTTTAAGCTGACGATATTTTTGGTACTTAGTCTGCATCCAGCCAGTTCTATAAACTATTCTAAACTGTCTGGTTATTGCATCAATTGGCACAAACCAGAAGCATGCCAGTGTCTCAAATTTGTTCAGTTATCCGCATTTAATTTCTAATGGTTACCAAAAAAGGATGAAATCTATATAATTAGACCCAGATATAAGGGAAATTATGACAACTAACTTGGAAAAAGTATGAAATACAATAAAAGCCAATGTGGATAAGTAGAGTAAATTACACCTGACATTATGGGGTGAAGTAAATACAATAAAAAACGGTTGTGACACCATGAATAAATTACCTTACTGGGATGATACCTATATGCATTCCAAAAGCTGATGCTGATCTAGACTGGGTCCTGGTTGAGCAGGACCTAAGCTTGAAGTGTAGTTTTACATTTACATCCCTGTTAAATGACTTCAGGTGGGTTTTCCTATGAATCCACGTCTAATCCTAAAAAAAAAAAAGGGGGGGGGGGGTAAAACGGAGGTTGGGATCTTACCAGGTACTTGTCCACCTGCTCTCTGTCCAGTGGCTGTGTGACATACAGAATACCAGTGTCTCTGTCCATGGTGAAAAGGTTAAAAGGAGGCTGATCAGCTCCTGGGCCAGTGATGCTGTAATGAATCTTCTTCACTTTGTCTTCATTAGAGCGAATCTGCACAAACACAGCAGGTGTCAGTTATAACAGCCATTACCGTAACAAATCAAAAATCTATTTCTCGATCACAAGGGACCTGTGGTTCATCTTACCTGTGATACTTTTAGGGGATAGGGTCCTCTTTGGTTCTCAGTAACAGAGAGGGGAGGAATAACCCATTCTCTCTTCCTCCTTCTCAGGCCATCACCAGACTTAGGGAAAACCAGAAGAGGCACTTGTGGATCTGCTGCAGCCTAGGAAAACATGCACATATTTAGAAACACTCACAGAAACAGAGCAACTGCAAAGAAATGGTCCAATCTTACAACCTTCATCATGGCATCAACATATAACCTGCAAATGCTTTATCATAGGATGAAGATACTGTCCAAGCTGTATGCCTGTTCATATCCTCAGTCATTCACCCTCTGCAGAAATGGCAGACTATGAATCAAAATCTAAGACGTGGCCTTTTCATCTTCATGACTTTGACAGATTAGGACCACAGGATGGCAGTGAGACTCCATTGACCAAATGCAGACCAAATGCGAAAATATAACCTCTCCATACATTCACCTATGAAAGCAGGAATTACATCAAACAATCACAAATTTTGAGTTATGTAAAATAAAGATGGTCAAACGCTGAATGTACAGTTTATATCATGTCAGTTTAGGTGAAAAATGAAATGTGTTCATTTGGGAATTTTGACACCTCCAGAGCTGGGGAGGGGTGCTCTCCTCCACACTACATGTACATGAAACATGTACATGAAAATGAACATTTCTAGTTACAGGTGTGTTGTACTTACAGAGTCCTGAGTGAAACCGGGAGCATTGTTGTTGCTTTCTGTTACAGTAAGGATTACTTTGCAGGTTTCAGCCAACCCCTCTCCAACCATGTCTGCTCCCTTGATCACCAGGGTGTACTCTGGGTATTTCTGTTGGACAATGGCATTAACTCATCAGCTGAGAGGCTTGAAAATCGTGCAATCCTTTTCTGAGCAGAAACCCTCTCTGCTTGTTTTTCATCCATTACATTGTTAAGCTAGTTTTGTTCCAATTGTGTGCTTTCACACCTTGCTATTTGTGAAAACATGGTAAGATATGAAAAGGGTCTTAAAAGCTCACCTCTCGGTCTAGCCCGCCAGCATTGACCCTGATGATTCCACTGACTGGGTCAATGACAAACAGGTTGTCAGCGGGCAACTGTGGAGTCTGGCTCAGTATACTATAGCGGACATCCCAGTTGTCAGAATTTGGGGCGTCAGCGTCTGTGGCTTCAACCCTCAGAACCTCAAAACCTAGAGAGGGGGAATTCAGAAGTGTCAGTACATGTCAGGCCTTGATGCAAGGCTGATCCACAACTAGCACAGAGGTCCAACAAAAACATCACATATATTGTATAACTACTACAAAGACTTTGAAAACCTCCTTACTGTAATCATTTTCATGTATTTTCTCATGTCTTCATGTGTGTATGTCACCCACTGATTCAGTTCTCTGTGTTTGGCAGTGGAGCATCACATCACAAGTGCTACTCACTAAATTACATTAAATAAATTAAGAAGTCAGGAATGACACATCCATTGTCTTGATACAGTAGTAACTTGTACTATAAACTGACTTTTTAAACTAACAATACCTTTTGCTGAGGCCTCAGGAACTTCTCCCAGGTAGGTATCTTGAGTGAAAACAGGCTTGTTGTCATTCTGGTCGATGACATTCACTATTATTTCCATAGTTTCCTCAGCATTTCCTGAACCCTCTGCCACAGCATGAGCTTGAAACTGCACACAAGGAAATACACGTGCAAGAATAAACATGGGGGGGCATGACATTTGAAGGGAAACAATGTTCTCAGGTGGGTTTTCCTAAAAATCCATGTCTAATCCTAAAAAGGAGAAAAAGTGCGTAGAACTGAGGTTAGGATCTTACCAGGTACTTGTCCACCTGCTCTCTGTCCAGTGGTTGTGTGAGATACAGAATACCAGTGTCTCTGTCCATGGTGAAAAGGTTAACAGGAGGCTGATCAGCTCCTGGGCCAGTGATGCTGTAATGAATCTTCTTCACTTTGTCTTCATTAGAGCGAATCTGCTCAAACACAGCAGGTGTCAGTTATAACAGCCATTACTGTAACAAATCAACTCTATTCAAAATCAAATTCTCAATCACAAGGGACCTGTGGTGTGGTTCATCTTACTTGAGTTACTCTAAGGGGATAGGGTCCTCTGTCGTTCTCAACAACATTGAGGGGAGGAATAACCCATTCTCTCTTCCTCCTCCTCAGGCCATCACCAGACTTAGGGAAAACCAAAAGAGGCACTTGTGGATCTGCTGCAGCCTAGGAAAACATGCACATATTTAGAAACATTCACAGAAACAAAGCAACTGCAAAGAAATGGTCCAATCTTACAACCTTCATCATGGCATCAACATATAACCTGCGAATGCTTTATCATAGGATGAAGATACTGTCCAAGCTGTATGCCTGTTCATATCCTCAGTCTGCAGAAATGGCAGACTATGAATCAAAATCTAAGACGTGGCCTTTTCATCTTCATGAGCTTTGACAGATTAGGACCACAGGATAGCAGTGAGACTCCATTGACCAAATGCGGACCAAATGCGAAAATATAACCTCTCCATACATTCACCTATGAAAGCAGGAATTACATCAAACAATCACAAATTTTGAGTTATGTAAAATAAAGATGGTCAAACGCTGAATGTACAGTTTATATCATGTCAGTTTAGGTGAAAAATGAAATGTGTTCATTTGGGAATTTTGACACCTCCAGAGCTGGGGAGGGGTGCTCTCCTCCACACTACATGTACATGAAACAAACATGTACATGAAAATGAACATTTCTAGTTACAGGTGTGTTGTACTTACAGAGTCCTGAGTGAAACCGGGAGCATTGTTGTTGCTTTCTGTTACAGTAAGGATTACTTTGCAGGTTTCAGCCAACCCCTCTCCAACCATGTCTGCTCCCTTGATCACCAGGGTGTACTCTGGGTATTTCTGTTGGACAATGGCATTAACTCATCAGCTGAGAGGCTTGAAAATCGTGCAATCCTTTTCTGAGCAGAAACCCTCTGTGCTTGTTTTTCATCCATTACATTGTTAAGCTAGTTTTGTTCCAATTGTGTGCTTTCACACCTTGCTATTTGTGAAAACATGGTAAGATATGAAAAGGGTCTTAAAAGCTCACCTCTCGGTCTAGCCCGCCAGCATTGACCCTGATGACTCCACTGACTGGGTCGATGACAAACAGGTTGTCACCGGGCAACTGTGGAGTCTGGCTCAGTATACTATAGCGGACATCCCAGTTGTCAGAATTTGGGGCGTCAGCGTCTGTGGCTTCAACCCTCAGAACCTCAAAACCTAGAGAGGGGGAGTTCAGAAGTGTCAGTACATGTCAGGCCTTGATGCAAGGCTGATCCACAACTAGCACAGAGGTCCAACAAACACATCACATATATTGTATAACTACTACAAAGACTTTGAAAACCTCCTTACTGTAATCATTTTCATGTATGTTCTCATGTCTTCATGTGTGTATGTCACCCACTGATTCAGTTCTCTGTGTTTGGCAGTGGAGCATCACATCACAAGTGCTACTCACTAAATTACAGGCAATAGAAGTTACATTAGTGCCAGTAAGGACTGGCACATCCATTGTCTGGACACATTAGCAGCTCTTACTATAACCTGACTTTTTAAACTAACAATACCTTTTGCTGAAGCCTCAGGAACTTCTCCCAGGTAGGTATCTTGAGTGAAAACAGGCTTGTTGTCATTCTGGTCGATGACATTCACTATTATTTCCATAGTTTCCTCAGCATTTCCTGAACCCTCTGCCGCAGCATGAGCTTGAAACTGCACACAAGGAAATACACGTGCAAGAATAAACATGGGGGGGCATGACATTTGAAGGGAAACAATGTTCTCAGGTGGGTTTTCCTATAAATCCATGTCTAATCCTAAAAAGGAGAAAAAGTGCGTAGAACTGAGGTTAGGATCTTACCAGGTACTTGTCCACCTGCTCTCTGTCCAGTGGTTGTGTGAGATACAGAATACCAGTGTCTCTGTCCATGGTGAAAAGGTTAACAGGAGGCTGATCAGCTCCTGGGCCAGTGATGCTGTAATAAATCTTCTTCACTTTGTCTTCATTAGAGCGAATCTGCACAAACACAGCAGGTGTCAGTTATAACAGCCATTACTGTAACAAATCAACTCTGTTCAAAATCAAATTCTCAATCACAAGGGACCTGTGGTGTGGTTCATCTTACTTGAGTTACTCTAAGGGGATAGGGTCCTCTGTCGTTCTCAACAACATTGAGGGGAGGAATAACCCATTCTCTCTTCCTCCTCCTCAGGCCATCACCAGACTTAGGGAAAACCAGAAGAGGCACTTGTGGATCTGCTGCAGCCTAGGAAAACATGCACATATTTAGAAACATTCACAGAAACAAAGCAACTGCAAAGAAATGGTCCAATCTTACAACCTTCATCATGGCATCAACATATAACCTGCAAATGCTTTATCATAGGATGAAGATACTGTCCAAGCTGTATGCCTGTTCATATCCTCAGTCTGCAGAAATGGCAGACTATGAATCAAAATCTAAGACGTGGCCTTTTCATCTTCATGAGCTTTGACAGATTAGGACCACAGGATGGCAGTGAGACTCCATTGACCAAATGCGGACCAAATGCGAAAACATAACCTCTCCATACATTCACCTATGAAAGCAGGAATTACATCAAACAATCACAAATTTTGAGTTATGTAAAATAAAGATGGTCAAACGCTGAATGTACAGTTTATATCATGTCAGTTTAGGTGAAAAATGAAATGTGTTCATTTGGGAATTTTGACACCTCCAGAGCTGGGGAGGGGTGCTCTCCTCCACACTACATGTACATGAAACATGTACATGAAAATGAACATTTCTAGTTACAGGTGTGTTGTACTTACAGAGTCCTGAGTGAAACCGGGAGCATTGTTGTTGCTTTCTGTTACAGTAAGGATTACTTTGCAGGTTTCAGCCAACCCCTCTCCAACCATGTCTGCTCCCTTGATCACCAGGGTGTACTCTGGGTATTTCTGTTGGACAATGGCATTAACTCATCAGCTGAGAGGCTTGAAAATCGTGCAATCCTTTTCTGAGCAGAAACCCTCTGTGCTTGTTTTTCATCCATTACATTGTTAAGCTAGTTTTGTTCCAATTGTGTGCTTTCACGCCTTGCTATTTGTGAAAACATGGTAAGATATGAAAAGGGTCTTAAAAGCTCACCTCTCGGTCTAGCCCGCCAGCATTGACCCTGATGACTCCACTGACTGGGTCGATGACAAACAGGTTGTCACCGGGCAACTGTGGAGTCTGGCTCAGTATACTATAGCGGACATCCCAGTTGTCAGAATTTGGGGCGTCAGCGTCTGTGGCTTCAACCCTCAGAACCTCAAAACCTAGAGAGGGGGAATTCAGAAGTGTCAGTACATGTCAGGCCTTGATGCAAGGCTGATCCACAACTAGCACAGAGGTCCAACAAAAACATCACATATATTGTATAACTACTACAAAGACTTTGAAAACCTCCTTACTGTAATCATTTTCATGTATGTTCTCATGTCTTCATGTGTGTATGTCACCCACTGATTCAGTTCTCTGTGTTTGGCAGTGGAGCATCACATCACAAGTGCTACTCACTAAATTACAGGCAATAGAAGTTACATTAGTGCCAGTAAGGACTGGCACATCCATTGTCTGGACACATTAGCAGCTCTTACTATAACCTGACTTTTTAAACTAACAATACCTTTTGCTGAGGCCTCAGGAACTTCTCCCAGGTAGGTATCTTGAGTGAAAACAGGCTTGTTGTCATTCTGGTCGATGACATTCACTATTATTTCCATAGTTTCCTCAGCATTTCCTGAACCCTCTGCCACAGCATGAGCTTGAAACTGCACACAAGGAAATACACATGCAAGAATAAACATGGGGGGGCATGACATTTGAAGGGAAACAATGTTCTCAGGTGGGTTTTCCTATAAATCCATGTCTAATCCTAAAAAGGAGAAAAAGTGCGTAGAACTGAGGTTAGGATCTTACCAGGTACTTGTCCACCTGCTCTCTGTCCAGTGGTTGTGTGAGATACAAAATACCAGTGTCTCTGTCCATGGTGAAAAGGTTAACGGGAGGCTGATCAGCTCCTGGGCCAGTGATGCTGTAATAAATCTTCTTCACTTTGTCTTCATTAGAGCGAATCTGCACAAACACAGCAGGTGTCAGTTATAACAGCCATTACTGTAACAAATCAACTCTGTTCAAAATCAAATTCTCAATCACAAGGGACCTGTGGTTCATCTTACTTGAATTACTCTAAGGGGATAGGGTCCTCTGTGGTTCTCAGTAACAGAGAGGGGAGGAACAACCCATTCTCTCTTCCTCCTCCTCAGGCCATCACCAGATTTAGGGAAAACCAGAAGAGGCACTTGTGGATCTGCTGCAGCCTAGGAAAACATGCACATATTTAGAAACACTCATAGAAACAGAGCAACTACAAAGTAATGGTCCAATCTTACAACCTTCATCACACATTTAGAGGCTGTAGCTTCAGGTAGGCCTAGCGTGCCTATTTTCTTCCGAGCATGTCAACAACAACAGAATGGGCCCTAGTTTTGTAGACCGGGCGAAGTCAGGTCTTAGCGCAGCTGCACCACGCCAACTGGGTGTGTCCAGGCGCGTTTTGCAAGAATCGTGGGCAGCGAAGTCCAGTGCAGACCGGCGCAGGCACGCCCCTTGTCCCTCCTCCAGGCGCAAATGGCGAGAAGGGAGGAAACGGGGCGGTTGGGAGAGAGGAGGAGGAGAGAAAGGCGTGAAGTGGGATTAACACAGCCGATCTTCACCAATCAAATGAGCTCCTCTCCTCACCTTTAACTGCGCGGGGGCGATGTGCGCTGCAAGTTTGTCATTTTCTACTTTGACATGGACGGAGGAGACAGCGACGCCAGAGGCCGAACCTCTCCCAGGAGGAAACCCCCCCCCTTTTATACAGTCACTGCTGAAAGAAGTTGTCAGCTTGCAGCAGCATAGATAATCAGATGGATAATTGGTAAAGTTAATAAATTCACTTAATGGCCATGAATAGCCTACATTAGCTTCTATGTTCTGATCGCCTGTTCAGTGTTGCCCAAATGCAAAACTTGAATAGGTCTCCGCTGTTTTCGCATTTCTACAGCACCAAATGCACAGAAACCTATTTTCATATACGCACACTACAGCCTCTCTTTCAATGCACACAGAGAGCCGGACTTAACAAACCAAGCTTTGTAGTACCGGTGGGTGGGTGGGGATTTACACTTACCCCCCCCCCCCCAGGTCTCCTCCACACTACAACATATACATGAAAATGAACATTTCTAGTTACAGGTGTGTTGTACTTACAGAGTCCTGGGTGAAACCGGGAGCATTGTCGTTGCTTTCTGTTACAGTAAGGATTACTTTGCAGGTTTCAGCCAACCCCTCTCCAACCATGTCTGCTGCCTGGACCACCAGGGTGTACTCTGGGTATTTCTGTTGGACGAAACGTACAATGACATTAACTCATCAGCTGAGAGGCTTGAAAATCGTGCAATCCTTTTCTGAGCAGAAACCCTCTCTGCTTGTTTTTCATCCATTACATTGTTAAGCTAGCCTCGTAAACCAGCCTCCCCCGGAAATGCATTTCATTTCATTTCACAGGGGGAGTCTGGCCTCATCTCCGTTGTAACCGTTTCGCAGAAACACTCCGCCTACCGAGCCAATCAGGGACCGAAGAATAACAGCGATAACGTCTTTTCCTCCAAGAAACTCAACAAGCGCCGACTCTTGCTCTAGTTTAAGTTCTGTAATTGATGGTATTTCATTTAGAACTTCCCGTACTGCTGTTTTTACGCCGCTGTTTGATAGCTCCGCCATGTTTGTTGTAGGTGAGTCCAGTCCATGTAGTGATGTTTTCAGGCCCTGATTGGCCAACGTGCTGTGTCAATCACAGCGGCGACGCTGATTGGCTCGGTAAACAGACGATTTCTGGCGAAACGGTTTCAACGGGGATGAGGCCAGACTCCCCCTGTGAAATGAAATGAAATGCATTTCCGGGGGAGGCTGGTTTACGAGGCTATTGTTAAGCTAGTTTTGTTCCAATTGTGTGCTTTCACACCTTGCTATTTGTGAAAACACGGTAAGATATGAAAAGGGTTTTAAAAGCTCACCTCTCGGTCTAGCCCGCCAGCATTGACCCTGATGACTCCACTGACTGGGTCGATGACAAACAGGTTGTCAGCGGGCAACTGTGGAGTCTGGCTCAGTATACTATATCGGACATCCCAGTTGACAGAATTTGGGGCGTCAGCGTCTGTGGCTTCAACCCTCAGAACCTCAAAAGCTAGAGAGGGGAAATTCAGAAGTGTCAGTACATGTTAGGCCTTGATGCAAGGCTGATCCACAACTAGCACAGAGGTCCAACAAAAAATACCACATATACTGTATAACTACTACAAAGACTTTGAAAACCTTCTTACTCCAATCATTTTTCATTTAGCTTTCTGTGTGAATGTCACCCACTGATTCAGTTCTCTGTGTTCAGCTGAGTAGCATCACATCACAAGTGCTACTCACTAAATTACATTAAATAAATTAAGAAGTCAGGACTGGGCCATCAATTGTCTTGATACAGTAGCAGCTTGTACTATAAACTGACTTTTTTAACTAACAATACCTTTTGCTGAGGCCTCAGGAACTTCTCCCAGGTAGGTATCTTGAGTGAAAACAGGCTTGTTGTCATTCTGGTCGATGACATTCACTATTATTTCCATAGTTTCCTCAGCATTTCCTAAACCTTCTGCCACAGCATGAGCTTGAAACTGCACACAAGGAAATACACGTGCAAGAATAAATCCATGTCTAATCCTAAAAAGGAGAAAAAGTGCATAGAACTGAGGTTGGGATCTTACCAGGTACTTGTTCACCAGCTCTCTGTCCAGTGGCTGTGTGACATACAGAATACCAGTGTCTCTGTCCATGGTGAAAAGGTTAACAGGAGGCTGATCAGCTCCTGGACCGGTGATGCTGTAATGAATCTTCTTCACTTTGTCTTCATTAGAGCGAATCTGCACAAACACAGCAGGTGTCAGTTATAACAACCATTACTGTAACAAGTCAACTCTGTTCAAAATCAAATTCTCAATCACAAGGGACCTGTGGTTCATCTTACTTGAATTACTCTAAGGGGATAGGGTCCTCTGTCGTTCTCAACAACATTGAGGGGAGGAATAACCCATTCTCTCTTCCTCCTCCTCAGGCCATCACCAGACTTAGGGAAAACCAGAAGAGGCACTTGTGGATCTGCTGCAGCCTAGGAAAACATGCACATATTTTGAAACACTCACAGAAACTGAGCAAAGATATGGTCCAATCTACTGATCTTGTGGTTTCTGTGGGGATACTCAACGTTTTGGTGGTGGTCCCCATGGTGATTTCCGTGGTGGTGCCCGAAGTGCATTACCGTGACTGGAACAGTCATTTTACGACCTTGTGAGTCCCAGGAGTGAATGAAGAAGTCCAGGTGGCCTTCATTAAGGGCTACAGGTCTGTTTACCTGCAAGGAAAAAAACACCAGTGAACGCTGAAATGCTGTTGGAGCGAATAGTAAGAGCTTGAATCGGGCATCACAAAATGAAGAGAGCTCATAAAAAACAAATGCTTCTGCCAAACCTCAATCATGCACTGAGAAAATGCAATGAAGTACCCAAAACAGTATCTGTTACCTTCCGGCAGCCTTGACCTCCTCAATAAATTAAATCTCAATTTTGTAAAGTGTGAGGATTTTGGGGGCAAGCACAACCCCGCCTTGCTCTCATGTTCTTTACCATTGTCTGTGCCCAGGGACTGCAATTAGTGTATAGCTAAATCTGGCACAATATGTATTGAGCGCTGTCCCTGTCAAATAAATATATTACTACTCACCGACAATATGCCATCTGTCTGTAATGAAAAACGGCTGTCATCACTTCTGAACAGGAATCTTGTACGGTCTGTGCAGTCTGTGAAGCCCACTGGAATTAAACACAAGATACGCAACACATGCAAAGGGTTCGTTGGCAAGTGTGGACCAAAATGAAGGAATGAAGAAATTTACTGGATGAAGCAACAAGCTGATCGGAACAGTCAAAATAACTGTGTCCAGAGCAGACTGACCCATGTCGTTACTGGAAGCTTTGGCTTTAAAATAGACATCTGACACTGTTGTTGCTTTCCTGGCTTCCATACCCGACAAACAGCAGACAGTTTCACTCTGGTCTGTGAGCGACAAGCAGCAACAGAGAAGTGCTTCCTGGATTTTTCTTACCTCTGCCCAGTCTTGTGCCCTTCCTCAGCTGCCTCCTGGCCACTTTGAAAATCAACATGTCCGATTCAAACCCAGGTACACATGTTGGCTCCTCAGCAGACACCGAAACTGAGGCCTAGGTGAGGAAAAAATGCATTTTAGTCAATCACAATTCAGATGTAGGGAGAAAGTGGTTGAAGTTAGAGATTGTATTTCATGTTCCTGTCATTATGACAACACAAACTGTGCCATTACTGTTGCCAACAAAACAACAACAAAAACAACAGAAGAAGAACCTTGTAGGCAAAAATAGGCCTGAACCAAATTCAACTAAGCTGATCAAGCCTGCTGTGTTTTGGTGTCCTCAAAAAGAAAAGTCTCTTCTGAGCTCTCTTGATGCTGCTGAGTTCATGTTCCAGGTGAGGTCCTCTGTGATGTGTATAGGTACTGTACATCAGATAACACAATGTACACATGAAGCTGTAGAAATAATGTTTATTGTTCAATAGGCTAGATGCATTTTGTAAATGCAATATTGATGTGCTGAGAACATAGGTGTCCTCCCACCTTACATTGGGTTGTACATTGTCCTGTTTCCCTTCCTCCATGGACAAGCACATGGTCAGTACACTAGCTCAGATTTAATCAAATTACGATCCATGTTTTCGCAATTTAGGAAAAAACTTTGCCCCTTTCCTTATATAAAGTCTATGGGCGTAACCCACTCATTAAAGCCAGGAACACATATACATTGTTGTTTTAGAAGCCATATTGTTTTAAAAAAAATTAGAGCTCTTTGAATTGCAGTCACGTTTCAAAAGTGTGCGCTATCCGCCATCATTATATGAAAATCTGTTGCCAGCCGGACCCCCCGGAACTCCAAAAGCATTTTGATAATTCCAAAAGTTCTCTAAATCCTTCCTTGGCATGACGGTGAGTAGAAATTTGGTGAATCATCAATTTTGGATGAAGTATCCCATTAAATAATCAGATTGTTCTGCTCAAGATTGTTGTTGTTTTTTTACCCTTGATTAAAAAAGGCAAGGAAAGCAAACAATGGCGAACCAGATTCATGGAAGACATTCTGAGGATTTTGGTAGTTTGGCCAGCTGCTGGAATGCACCGGATTTCCCAGATAAGGAAATAAACACACACTCATAGGCTACCCGGGTACTGCAAATTAGAGACAAATGACAACACAAAATACACAAGGAACACTAACAAGATGCAACAAGCACGGAAAATCTGGGTTTTAAGACACTTTACTCTTCTTGTTTGTTTTATTTTGAAATGAAAGGTGGTCTATTTTTATTTGGTGTTATTTTTTTCCCAGTCACTTCATCTGTGGTATTTTTGAGTAGACTGTAACAAATCTGTCAATTGTTTATTAAATCTAACTACATTCTTTATTGCTCCTTAGAACCTAATCAATTAGCATAAATTGGGTTGCCACTCACAACACCAGTGCAACAAAGGCAAAGAGTAAGCCAAAGTAAATATTAATTACCAGATTTAAAAAAAACAAACAAAACAAAAAGTTAAACACAAAGGAATTGACGGCACCTGTGAAGTCTCACTGATAGCCGAAATCCTCACCTGAAAAACGAATAAAATCCCCACAACCACAAACCAAGTGGTCCCCATCTCTGTAAATCCTAACACCTCCACCTCTAATCAAAGTTTAAAAAATTCTCCTTTATATATACTGTGTCCTGGTAGAAGTTTTGGTGACTGAATGAGCTCAGCTGGACAAGTTGCAGCAGGTACTCTACTGACAGTGGGTTCCGTGTTCCTCATATGGTCATAACAAAAGTGAGTGAGAGTGAAAGTGAGAGTGAGAGTGCAAGGGATCCCAACTTAAAGGTATTTGTTATGTTTGTATAAAATCACATTGACAATCACAGTCTCTCTCTCAATGCCCATGCAGGTGTCAGGTCCCACATTTTCGTACATCTAAGTGTAAAAGAAGAGAGAGGCAGATAAATGATGTCACTGAATGCAGATTTTATCTATTAATCTGATGTCTGACTGTATTTCTACAACTCACACCACTCAGCACCAAGGTTCTCCATACTGGAGTAATAAAAACAGAGGGAGCTGATAGTAATGTCACAGGTCATTTGTGTATGCAACATCTCATAAACGTATAGAGTAAGAGAAACTAGTACACAGAGCCTTATTAACCATTTAAAGCGCTCATTGAAGTCTCCAGGGTGATATACATATTTACTGCATTAGCGTCACTCCCTGCAAATCCTAGCCTGCCCTACTTAGCAAGACCACCTATAAATATTTTTTAAATAACAACCAGCAACATTATCTTGTTTAGTTTATCTAACTTTATAAATAGTTAGATGAACTGACTGTTATAATGAGGTTGTGTGAATGTTAGTCATTTTAGGTAAGTCTTGTTTTGTTATTTACATTTTGTCATCAGTCTGGGGGCAACTTGTCGGGTTTGAGTTGAATTAGTTATGATAAAAGTTATTCTCACACTTAAAGGTATATTTCAACAGTTTGGCAAATTCGATCATTGCCATAATCTCTATAGTCTTAGGGGTAAGTTTGTTACCTTTGCAAGCTGTTTTGAGACCGGCAGAGATACGAGCTGCTCAGCTTACGCCTCAGAGGCTCATGGTATTTTCGGACTTTCTCTCAAAACTCATCAAATACACAATCCAACAACTACAAAAAGCTCTCGTGGACAAGTTGTGACCTGAACATTCACCACACTATAAAACAATAACATAACACTATGAGTTGTTTTTCAGGTAAATGCAAAGCTGGCAATACACATTTCAGGCAGGGCAGTCATTTTTCTACAAGGAGTCTGTTTTCAGCACAATACCCACTTTGCGTTTGCCTAAATAAAAAACTCCAGAAAGCCCAGAAATACCATGAGCCTCTGTGGCATTAGCTGAGCCGCTTGCATCTCTGCCCGACCGATCTCAAAACAACTTGCACCAACAATTAAAGGTAACAAACCTACACCTAATATAAGGATTATGGCAATGGGTGAATTTGCCCAAATGTTGAAATATAGCTTTACGTGTGACTAGAACTTTGGCCCAACTATTGCTAGGATGCCAACAGAGGAGGATCTTTCAAAGAACCCGAAAACCAGGCTGAACTTGCAAATTCTCCTCAGTCGAAGGGGTGTCTTAGATATCATAACTAATTCAACTCAACCTATGAAAATGACAAAACAAGACTTACCTAACATGACTAACATTCACACAACCTCATTATAACAGTCAATTTATCTAACCTATATAATCTATATATATATATATATACACTATATTTACAGGTTGTCTTGCTGAGTTAAGATTAACTACAACTATCAGATATTTCTTATTTTCTGCGAATTGAAAAAAAAAATCCAATATAATAATAATAATAAAATCATCACACAAAACGTAAGGAAATTTGTGTTTGTTGTAAAAAGAAATGCTTCCTGGCAATATATCTTATACCACTTGAAAGCCTGTTTATTTCCCTTTTACTGTAAACAGTTCCACACTGCTAAGGAACATGTGGGATGAGCAAAACAGCTGAGTACGTTTGTTGTGCCCATGAAAAATTTGCCAGATAGGCATCGGAGACAAGGGCAGACTAGGACTTGCAGGGACTGACGCTAATGCAGTAAACACATTCCTGAGTGTTTCACAAGAAACCTGTTGGGTATTGTGTTCAGGAGTTGTGTTGTGAAATTTAGAGTCTGTAGGTTTGTCCACTGCAGTTCATTTTCAACTGTGCATGCCCCAAGCCAAGCCACCGCTGTGCTCACAGCTTGTCTCCGGTGGCAAACACATGAAGAAAAGGAAATGGGGACCATACTAGGCCGTTGACAGCAATAGCAGGATTAGCCGAGCCGCCTTGACAGTACTCTCTCATTCCAAACCCACATCAATAACATTACCCAGTCAGCCTATTACCTTCTACACAACATCAACCTTCTTCGGCCATCCCTTACTCCCAACTCCCATCCTGGTCCACTCCCTGGTCACATCCCGCTTGGACTATTATAACTCCCTTCTCTTTGATCTCCCCCACAAGTTCATCCATAAACTCCAATTGGTTTAGAACTCTGCCGCCCGTATCATCACCAGGATCCCATCTATCAATCACATCACACCTCTTCTGCAACAGCTTCACTGGCTTCTGGTCAAATTCCGCATGGACTTCAAAATTCTGCTCCACACCTTCCAGGCCATCATAAGCCACAGGCACGGCAGTGGCTTGGCAGTTGTTAGAGGCAGGGGGCATGAACACTTGAGACCAAACTGTCCAGACACACGCAGCTCCACGGACCTGCTTCTCCTACCTGTGTTGTTGGCGATCCCCATTACCTCAGTTGTGTCTCTCCTACTGTTTCCCACGGAGCTCTGCCCCGTTTGAAAGGAGAAGGAAGCCCGTATGTGGAAAGACGTTTAAAGGAGAGAAACACACATATCAGGACTGTTGACTTGTATCATCAGAACAGACATGTCCTGCTATCTGCAGCTGTCCAGATATGCGTGCATGCACAGTCTGAGAAAGAGAGAGAAGTCACATGAGCAGGCTATTAAACTTTTTTTTTAAGTATATTTTTTGGTTTTTTGCCTTTATTCGATAGCCCACAGTAGAGAAAGACAGGAAAGGGGGAGGCAGAAAGAGGGGAAATGACATGCAGGAAAGGGCTGCCCAATGCGGGATTCGAACCGGGGACTGTAGCCTCTACATGGGGTGGCCGTTCTACCCACTGCACCACGCACCGCCCCAGGCTATTCAACTTTTCTTAAATTGAGATATACATTTTTGTGTTTTTTTGGCGTTTTTGCCTTTATTTGATAGCACATAGTGAGACAGACAGGAAAGAGGGAGGCAGAGAGAAGGGGAATGACATGACACGTGGGATTCAAACCGGGGATGCCTGCGTTGAGGACTGTAGCCTCTACATGGGGCAGCCGCCTATTTTCATCTGGTCTTTGAATCGCTCCTTCTGCCCTCCAGCAGATCGGCGACCGTAGTGTGGCTGACCATAGAGGGCTTTGTGGGGAAGTCGATTTTGGGGCATCCGTATCACATGCCCTAGCCACCACAGCTGATGGTGAGTGATGGTGGCCTCAATGCTCTTCCCAAAATACGCTGAACACACACACACACACACACACACACACACACACACACACACACACACACACACACACACACACACACACACACACACACACACACACACACACACACACACACAGATGATAGGCATCAGGATGGGCGATACTGGTTTCAGAGACTGCCAATGGGTGATTGTTCTCAAATAACCCTTATCGGAGCACCCCTACTGAAAGGTTTGTTATGAAACACACAGGAACATGTTTAGCCCACTGAATTACCGTTAGTCACTCCAAGTCCCAGCCTGCCCTTATCTCTGATGTCTATCTGGAATCTGAGCATAACTCAACTCTGCTGCTCATCCAACATATTGCAAATGTGGCAGCTCAGAGCACCCGCTTCTTTACCAACCCCGCACCCTAGATTCCGTGCTCACGGTGGCAGCCCTCCCACTCGTCATGGCATAGCCCCCAAGGCTCCCATTGCATTTGGTGCTAACTCCCAGTTTCCACCTACTCCCTCTTTGCTTTATTCAGACAGAGCATACCTTCAACCCTGGATGCATTGTGTCTCTGATCTGTCTCCAGAGCCCAAAACAGCTGAAGACCCAAGATCATGGGAGAACTACAAGCTATCGTGATAGCAGCCATATAAAGTCAGATTAAAATATAAAAAACAGATTACTTTGTCTTTCTGAGGTTGATTTACTATTCAACGTTACTCTGTGTTGTTTTTTCTTTACTTTCAGTTACTTTTAGAACGGTGTGTTGTATCATAAAATATTATCTGATTATTATTTTTCATCGATGAAGTCCTGTGAGATTTTGGTCCCACTGACTGACTGGGTGAAACTAATTTTTATGAATTATGATTCGAAGTTTGTCCATTGTGTTTTGTTTTGAAATATACCAGATGTGAAGGGGGTAGACTTCCTGTGTGGGGTGATCTTATCGATGTGGACTGATGTGTGATGGCTGCATGATCTCACAAAAATAGAACTGCTTTGTTTTTCTGTTGGCCTCCTGTTCTGCCAGAGGCATTCAGTCACTATCTTGGGGGTTGTTTTTATACTCATTTTATACGATCACGCTGCCACTAAATGTAAAAGATGGCAGCACAACATGGCAGCCAGCACTGAGCTTACCCGCTCTATAAATGATATGAATGACAAATTCAAAACTTACCAGAACACTTCAGTTTGTTGATGGGGTAATTACAGATTAAAGGCTAGGTAGGCAGAAACCTAGAAAAAAGCTTCGAGTTGAGTCCACACGGTTCTCATCCCCTCCGCCAGTTCGTCTATGAGTAGCGAGTAGAGAAATAACATCACTTTCTTACGTTTTAATATTTTTTCATGCGAGAAAGTGACAGTTTAGATTCCCAATCTGTTGTCAGTTTATCCAAATAACGTCTGTAAGTATTGCTCCGACGATTGTCAGAGGAGTAGAAGAGAGCCACATACGAGCGGCAGCAGCGGCTCGTCACAGAGGCTGCAGCCGGGGAGCTGAGCTCATCGGCCGGGCAGCTTCTCTGTCGTCCTCCCTAACCAACCAACTTGCCGAAGTTTCTTTCTTTTCTTTTTTTCAACGTTATCCTAATGTCCGAGTCACGGGTAAGAAAAACCTTTTTGAGCACATGAACGATAACAGAGTATTTATATTTCGTGTAAAATAATACGAATAAGAGCTGCTGCTCTGTGATTGGTCAAAATCTACCGTCACGGATAGATTCTTTGCAGGCTGAAAACAGAGCCTAGGGGAGACGCAGACGTCTGATCTTTTTTCACATCACTTCATTTACATTATCCTCAAAGGTTAGTGTGTAAGTTTTTGCCTAATACTGTCAAAAAAAAAGCTACCTACCTAGCCTTTAATGAAATACATACTTTGAATGAAATAATCAATTGTCATGATGAGACAACAAGAGAAGCTACACAATGTCTCTTTAAGCTAGATTTCTGATGTAGGTAGAATTTTCAATTTTATTTCTTAGGAAAATATAAGGCAACAGACTCTACCTTTAACACTTTGGAAACTAAATGAAACTAAACTGACTTCAAAATAAAATGGAAGGAGAAACAATAGAATAGTAGGCTATAGGAAATAATGAAGTGAAAATGAATTTTAAAAAAACCAAAACAAAACTATAGATACACACAAGACACCTTTGCCTCATTGAAATGAGTCTGCAGGCATTTCTTTTTATAGCGCTACACCAATTCACTTGCAGTCGACCCATGATTGTTTGGGCTGTTAGTAACCTATAGGGCAAGTGTGTTCAGTTTATCTCTTTCCCCGCCGACTTCCCCCTCCTCTCTCTCCATGGTCTCTGTGTATACTATGATACACATACTATCAAGGGCTGAGGGTGAGTCAACTCGGTTGACTTAAACCACTACTGGAATACAGCTCTTGTCGTCTACAAGGACATCTGTAGTTGTCCTGTGACGCTTGACCTGCAGGTATCCATGGGGATTTGTCTCCACCTATTGGTCAACCATGGATAGAACGGCTTAGTAGATGAACTGTATGGAAGCATTTTTTTCTCTCTCTCTTCTGAAACAGTGTAAAGTGTGTATTGTTGCCTTCGTCAAATATTATATGGAAAATATTACAAATATATATTTTTTCAGTTTAAGATAAATGATTTTATTATATGATACTCTAACTCTTACCGTAAAGCAGAATAGGATTACCAATTCCAACATATTCTAGGAGTTTTTAAATGGGCTATAATTACGCTTACAACATTCAAGTTGTGGATTGTGTCTCCACAACCGTGCCATCACATTAATAATATCACTTTAATAATAAAAATGCTCCTTATAAATGTTTTCTAACTAATAATAAATGATTGTAAACTGTGTTAAAGCTGGAGAGATAACATCCTAAAGAAGAGACCATTCATCAACAAGCAGCTGATCAACAGCTGTGTTTATAATGAGGATGGCTGCGGCTGCCATCAATCTGACCATTGGATATTTGTCTGGTGGAGGGAGTGTTCTATCCAGTGCAGATGTTGCAGCCAGTGGCCACACCTGCAGCACATAGAGAGAGAGAGAGATTTTATCTCTTGTGAAAGGTCTTCTCTTGCCTCTCCACCCAGAGAACTTGGACAGCTGCAAGAGCTGTCCCCATATCAAGGTGAATAAGAAAGGCTCACCGCTGTCTCTTTTTTGTTTGCCGCTGTGCCATTAGATGGACCGAATAGGCAATAATACTATAAATGCAGTAACTAACCTATCTTAACCCTCAAGCTCAACCCTAAATTTGAGTAGCCCTCAAAACCAAGTGTTAAGGGCTATTTATATTGTTTTTATTTTCTTCCATTCATATCCTGATTTGTATTATCCCAACAGAACAATCTCTACTTTATACTGGTTTCTGGAGTAGAATGGGAGGCAGAGCCTTCCTCTCCTGTGGATCCAGCTCTAGTTTGGATTCAGATTACATCTCTCCACATTTAAAACCAGGTTTCAAAGTGTTCTCATGATAAGGCCAGTTTGAGCCAGCTCAGGTGAGTCCTGAAGGACTGCTATTTGGCATTATAACCAATATGACAATAGCCTACAGTGCGTTGAAGAGCATTAATAAATAAAGTAGGCTATATTAAAAGCTTTAATTGTCTATGAAATAGTGTCACTGTATTTTAACAACTCATAACTGAGTGGAAGTCTGTAATGAATGCCTGTTGCAGTGCGGCGCTTGCTGGGAAATGTAGTTCCACGTCATCTCCCAATGTTCTTTCAACATTTCAGTGACGTTATCATGCGCTGAAAATCTCATTTCCGGTCCTCTGCAGAGGGATGAGAGAAGAAACGTTATCCAAAGGTTCGGTAAGGCTTCCGGGGACGTTTCCTCGGTTTAGCGCGTAGAAACTTCAATGGAGCGTGATCATAGTGACAAGTTGGACTGGTCGATTGAGCGACGGGTGGAGGGCTTGGTGAACAAACACATGGCGGGCATTGCTGTGGATAGCCTCCAGCAGAGGCTGACCGCTGTGACCGAGGAGATGCACAGTCTGGTCCAGCAGGTCTCCAGACGCTCAGGTGAGGAGTTGAAAGACGAGTCGCAAAGAGGAGACGTCCGCCTCGGCTTGGAGCCGCAGTTCTGCTCCGCCTGCAGCTCCGGAGCCACTAACAAGTTGATCCCTGCCACAGGTAGACCCCGTCCACCATGAACCAGTTCTTACACTGGACAGTTGCAGTACTGGTCCTGTGGGAAAGTGAACTTATTGTAGCCTATATCACATACAAAATACTTGAAGTGGGTAAAGCAATAGTTTCACAAGAATAAAAATAGGCTAAAAGAGAAAGAGAGAATGGCACAATATCTGCCAAAGGTTGCTAATTTAAATGTTTAGAACCCTTTTCAGTTTGTAAATTGATTCCATGATTTCTATTTTAACTTCAATTTTCAAATTTATTTTCGTTTCATTTTGGCATTAAACTGCATCATTTTCATTAAAAAGACTGAAAAAATTGTGGTGTACTAAACTTTAGACTGGTAGTGTGTGTGTTCAAACATGATAAATTCATATGATTATATCCCCAAAGTGAATAAAACTTTAAACCTTTTGAAACACTTTGGTACTTGAGATCAAGTTCTTATATAAATAAATATAATGTTATTAGTGTATATATGTGTATATACTGTATATATTAGGGCTGTAGCCAATATTACCCGAGTACCATTTCACATACTCGGATACACCTGCCGCAGGTCCTCTGACAGTACTACACTGAAAACAGACATAATTGCGTGTTGGGAATCACTGCATGGGCTCACACTTCCATGATCTTTACAGTGACTTCACTTTGTCACAACAGGTCTCCACCTTTTTCTCTCCAGAAACAGTAGCTCAGCAAAAGATCATTGCCTTACTGGTAGAGATCAAAGACGAGCAGCAGAGGCAGTGGGCGGTGCTGAGGGATCTTCAGGCCCGACTGCAGGGTCAGCCCAATTATGAGGAAGATGACGTGGAGGCTGTGGATATGGATCTCCCCCTGAAGACCCTTGAACAGCTGGATGAAATGGAGAGGCAGCTGGAGGAGCCCGGAACACAGAAGAAACTGGTGGAGTGAATGGTGCCTTATTAGTAGATTGAGTAGCTCGCTGTACAAACACTTGCCTGATGACACTGATATTCATCTCTTGTCCAAATTCAAGGTATCTTTCCTCTGTCGAATGGGCGGGGCTACAGTCGATGATGCAGTGAGACGTCTCATGCAAGCTGTGCTTTCTTTTGCTGTCGGCTCTGAGCTGAACTGGATGGGCCGCGGACAGAAGAGGAGCTTCAGAAACACTCACCTCCAAGGCATCCTCTTCCGTAAGTAGGATATACTATGTGAAGTTTCTAATTATAAGACAGTGTAAACTTTTTTTATTTTTTATTATAACTCCACCACCACCACCACCACCCCTAATGGGGACCTTTTTTTTTCTCTTCTTTTTTTCTTTTTTCTTTCTTGACAGTGTAAAAACTTTATTGAAACCACCAGAGAATGAAGTTTTAGCAAAAGGAGGTACAGTAGAAGAACTGATGGATTATGTAGATCAGCTGCCTGATAGATGAAGTCTGGTTATATAGATAGTTTGCTGCTAGGCAACAAATACCATAAAAACCAAAACCACAATGTATTCATCCTACTGACACAGAGTGGCATGTTGCCAAACATTGATGTATCTTATGCTTCACTGTCATAGAGCTCCATTGATATCCTACATTAATTGAGCCAGACTGTTACAATACACAACAACGACCACACATAGTTTTCCATTAACACTGGCTGTTATTTTTCCAGCAAACTACTTTCTTAATGTTTCTTAATGTTACCTGTCTTAATGTTATCAATGCCGCTCAGGAATTAACTGTTCAATAATTAAAGGGATAGTAGCATTTTTAAATACTTTAATTGCAGTAGCAGACTCTCTGCACTCCTCCCGTTAGCAATGCTAGCCCATAGCCCTGCCCAGAGATTTACAACATACAGTGTTGTGAACAGACCCAAAGAAACGGCCTATTAATAAATAAAAACAGTGTTTTTCCTGCACTTTGAGGGGCTGGAAAAAAATATTATAGCAAACAATGGAACTGTGTTTTTCCTTTCAGGTAAAACCTCTTTTAGGCCACGAAAATAGGCTGTTTCTTTGGGTCTGTTCACAACACTGTATGTTGTAAATCTCTGGGCAGGGCTATGGGCTGGTGTTGCTAATGGGAGGAGCGCAGAGAGTCTTCTACTTCAATTAAAGTACTTAGGGGCTATTTGGAGATCATACAACCCCACTTTAAAAAAATGCTACTATCCCTTAAAGTCTGGTCTGGTCTCCATGTCCGGAAAAGGCTAAATATCCTCAGACATTGATTTTACAGATTTCCAACCAAGTGTTGACCCTTTTATATAATAATGTTTGATCAGTCTTTGTTGATCTGGAATGACAGTTGCGTTTACCTCTCAGGGGCGCTGAAACGGACGCCAGTGGGTAAGGAGGCCACTCATCACCAGTACGCCGATGTGGTGAAGAAGTGGCTGCGGTTTGCCCCGTTCAGACAGGGAGGGAGCAGTCGTCGCTGCTTCAAATCTCCTGCAGACATTCCAGCTTCTGAGGAAGCTGACAGTTTTAACCAGAGCTAGCCTACATGCACACCGACATTTACAAAGTGGCACCTCAGTCTGGAAGAACAAGCACAGAGGACTCCTAAGACTAAATCACCAAGAGCTGTTGAAAGGGCTGCTGTCATTCCACGTCCTGTGTGTTGGAAACCTCACAGAAATACTAAAGACACCAAGTCAAGAGACGAAATAGACAATTCTGTACAACAAGAGACAAAATAGGAAAACAAGAACATCAGCATTACAATATCCATTTTGCCTTAGCTGAGGCTTGAACTCACAACCTTTGGACCATCACCTAACTCATTGAGCTAATTGACAGCTGGTGTACGGCTGGGCTGCACAAATGGACTCAGTCACCATGGTGACAGCAGCTGTCGAGGCAGATTTCAAAAATTGTCAAAATGTAAAAAAAAATATCACCACACAATATCACAATATCACCACACAACCAAACCATTTCCTCACAAGCAACCATTCCTGATCCCAACTTACCAAAACCCTTAGGTCTGAACATCCTGAGGTACAAATCAAGTACAGAGATAGCAAGTACAGATCTTACCACACAACCACCAACTGTTTACAACCCCATGAGCAAAACACCAATCAATCCACCTACAAAATGCCAAAGCTACAGCAGAGCCCAAGTTCCCCCCAATGCTATCTGACTTTTTCCACTTTCTGGCTGAACTGTTTCAAACCTAGTCTTCGGACAGGTACTTGTGGTGGGTACTTATGCACTGACTCCACCAGTACTTAAAGGCAACCAGGAACTGGCGACCCTCTCGAAACTGGGGAAATGCTCCCAAGACATTGTCTTCAGCCACGTTCTCCGCCACACTAAAGTGAAAACAATAAACTGGTTGGTCTCCTGTTGAGACCAGCCACTTCAGCCTACTGAGGGTAAACTTGGCTCAGAAATCTCAAAAGGGGTTTGCAAGCCAACATAATTGGGAACGACTGCTGCTCCCTTCCGACATCCACTCAAATCAACACCATAGAACAAAGAAACCTTATCTAACCAACAGAACCAAAACTTTGTGTGACTCCCCCAAGTTACTGACCATGGAACAGGATGATCCCGGACGAGCCCCCATTTGTCACAAACTGGCTCTGTGAATGTGACAAGGAGGGAGACCACACAAGGTTTAACTAAGAACAAATAATTTATTGTAACTAAAACATAAACCAAATGTACAATGAGGTGTGAAAGTCTGTAGGCTTTATCATGAATGCGATGCATGGATGAGTGGTCTGTGTGCTGCGGAGGTGTTGAAGGTGCAAAACCAAAACCAAAAGGATGTCAGCGAGTGGCAGGGAGAGAAAGAATGAAGCACACGGCCCAGCCTTTATAGGACAAGCCCAGGTGTGGCAAATCAGCTGACGACCCTAAATTGGCTGCCAGGTCAGCCTCCAGCTCATGAGAGGGTCGTCACAGTTATAAAGACATACATCTGATAATACATGCATTGCATCTTGACAGCATGGAAATGTTGGTCACTTGTTTTTAAAGGGATAACGAGGAGTTTTGGAAAGCAAAGTGTTTTCATACTACATTTCCCATGAGCCTCCGCACGCACGGTGAAATTCTTGGACCTGCGCAAGACGTCCGTCTTGCCCAGAATGTTTTCATTCATCAACAATGACAGTCAGAGGTTGGAAGATGATTAGATACTGTCATAGTTTCGACCATAAACCGTGGCGTTATTCCCATGACCCACTGGGCAGCATCCGCAAAACTGAAAGTAAGGAAACAGTGGTCGGCTCGCCCAGCATTTCCAACATTAATTTAAAAAAAAAAAAAAAATGATAGAGATAAAACGATATATTTATCAAAAATTGAGCCATTAACAAGTGTGGGTAACGTAGATTCTTCCACATTAAGTTAAGACTTTTTTTATAACCAAATAGAAACTCCTCTTGTTGTCTCTTTAACAAGAATGTTTACATTGACTGCAGTTGTTCACGTTGGAACAGAATTCAAACTGTTTTCAAAAAATCAGTTTTTGAGATAAAATTCTTATATTTGCCAAACTTCATATGACAAAAAAATTGCAAAACTGTAACATATACAGTTGATTTGTTTGGATTTTTTTTTTTTTAAGTTTTTAAATTTAGACACTTGATGTGCCTGAACAAGAATCCTGATGAAAACAAACTAACTAGATATTGTTGTGGAGTTTGTTAGGAATGCAGTAATGTGTTTGTCGTGTAGGGGGCAATATAACACCAGCATTTTGATGAATGGCACTGGCTTGTTGAATCATATATATCACAGTCGGTTCACCAAAAAACTGTAACTGCAATGTTTTCACTAAGATGAATGTTTCCTGGGGGAATTGTCTCCATTAAAACACACATGTTGTGCAGTTGGAACCACAACCACATGGTAAGACTTGTGGGCTTCAAGGATTGTTTCATATTTTTGCTTCAACACTAATTGAATATTTTTTTGTTGTATTGTGGTCAGTTTTTAATAAGTAAAGTCGCAATATAAATATGGACACATGTGATGTTCATCCTGTTAGAAGAATCTTACTTTGCTGTTATAATAGGAATCCAACATTGCAGTTCTGTACTGTGACAGGGTTTATTTTAAAAGCTGTCGACATCATCTACATAGACAGATCAAATAGAGCATTAACAATCCTCACTTGATTCACATCTTATGTTACAGCTTTACTGACGAATCCTGTAAATCTTTTTTTGTTCCTCTCATCAGTCTACACTCTATAGACTATCACATATGCAGAAGTCAAAACAGAAATGTGTTGGAAAAAATCTGTTGCAAGAGGAAAACTAGAATATCACGTTGATATGAGTATTCAGACATTTAGTTGAAGCTTCTTTGGTAATATCTGCCAACTCCACTGTTAATGATCTACAGTTACCATAGGATACCATGTGGCTACCACAAAAACAAACAAAAAAAAACAACAAAAAACTGAGAATCAATTGTCATAAATAATTCTCCATATTTTATGTTATATATTTGTTGTTATTTGTTGAGTTATATTCTATTTTATTTTTTGTTTCATTTCATTCTAATCTTGTCAAATTAAAAAAAGTTTTCCAGTAATCGCTCTCTCTCTCTTTCTTACACACATAGAGGGATGTCAGTAAATGTGTCATGTTCCTTCCTCCTCTGTTTTCAGCTTTTAAAATGAATAAATGAAACTGAAATTAAAAGATGAATGCATTGTAAGACACATTATTTAAACTTAAATGTCCTTCACATTCAACTGACTGTGGCACCCTCAACTCGATGTTCTAGGCTACTGCAGTTATTTTTGCAAATCAAGATTTTACTTATTTTCTACTTTAGCTAGGCAGAAAAGGTCAGAGCAACTGCAGTAACTGTTAACTTTATTTGAAATTATGACAATCTAATTCCAGACAGTGAAGAATCTTAACTCTTCTTCATCTCAGCTCAGAATAACATGACACTTGACAATATCTGGTAATTCTGATATCTTTGATTTCATTCAGACTGACTGGTCACTTCTCTTCATATTTTCTGCAGCAGTTTAGTCTCTGCATCACATAGCCTATACATCATAGTCTATGATGCATCTATTATTATCTATTATTAAATTAGCTACATATAGACACCTTGCACTTCTGACAATGTTGCTTTGACAACTTTGCATCTTTCATGTCAAAGAAACAGCTGGGTTTACTGAGGCGGTTGATGGTCAGCTGGGACGATCATAGTTTGATTCCGTTAAACCAGGTAATTTTAAATTATCCTGGGTTCGTTGAATTTGCTTCGTACCACAGGCCTTTGGACAGATAATAATCCCGGTCTACTCTGGACACGTGACCTGAAAATTAACTCGGAGTTTGTTTTGTTCAAATATTGCAGAAACATCAGCCGCATCACTTAGGGAGAGAAAAGTCCGGAAGTGGGACTGTCCTTTAAAATTAAAGTTCCCGATGTCATAATTTTAAAAAAAATAATTGCATCGTTAATGCATTCATGTCAATAGTAAATAAGGTGTTTTGCTGAAACCCACATCTGGTAACATCTATAGAAACTCAATATACCTTTAACCCTTGTAAATAAAGTAACGTCGTTTTTATTTTGAAAAGCACGAACGGAAGTGCTTCCTTTTTGCGGTTGTCTTTACACCCCGAGAACAAAGCAGCTCTCAGCTCCTCAAAGGAGTTGGGGACCATGGACGGAGCCGGCACGGGAGAGACCCTGTTCTCTGGATTTATGGACCCTAAAGTATAAAAGTATTGATTATTGATTATCAGAACTCATGAGGACAGAATATAATCTCCTTGTGGAGCTATAATGATTTCTACATCTGGAGCCTATGGTCTGAGCGTTGAAGTTTTCCTTTGCCGAACTGGACCAACACTCAGTCTGTAACAGGTAGGTTTGTTAAAGTTAGCAGTTAGCTTAGTTTTACGCTGGTGTTTACACTGTGCCACCGTGTCTCTGTCCTCTGTGTGTCACCTCCACCAACTCTACTATAACCGTGTCTGTGTGGACACTGTCGGTGTCGGTGTCCGTGCGGCACAAACCGCAACACAACCAAGAGGAATCCAGTGGGACGTGTCCTACGAGTCATCTCCACCTGTTGGCTGACGTCAGTGCTAACCTGCACACACACAGTAATAATAGCTAGCACACACATATTTAATATTGCAGACTGTGTTGATATCACATATCAGAAGTGCAGACATAGGCTACATGGAATTTGACTCTGGTTTATCGTCACTTGCAAAGACTGAGGACAGCAACAACTGTGCAATAACACAATAGCAACAGAGAACATACAAGCAAAGAGGTAATAGTGCAATGACTGAGATAAATAATAAATAATAGATTACTATGTATTACAGTAACAGTAAACTGGATTTGGCAGTGACAGTGGGACATGAATTTATAATTGTCTATAATGTGTAGAAATCATAATAGCCTACATTTGTTTATCCATTAGAAGATCCAGTATAGGCCTACTTGTGATTTTAAGATCCAAAAACCATCTCTCTATGTCTCAGGCAAAAACAGGGAAGTGAGCCAATCAGAATCAGAAGATCTAATCTGAACCTCTTGTCTGACTGGGTCACAGTTATTATCTAAACAAAATACAGCAAATTTCAGGTAAACACAGAGAGACACATTTTTCCCAAGATTGGATGAAGGGCTCAGGTGGGCAGGACTTTGCGAGACTTGGCGAGAGGCCAGGGTGACGTTTTAGATGACATGTCGCAAATTTGAAGTGCTGACTGCTTGTTTTAAGGGAAATGAAGGCAGCAATGAAGTTCAAAAGCTTCACTTCCTCCAGTGGTCACTAGAGTCTGGCTCCAGCAGCCAGCCAGTCTCCACACAGACTGACATGTTAAAATGTCCAGCTTATAACAGAGAAAAGTTTTACAACCTGGTGAAGCAGTTTTTCTTTCAATAGCTAATAGGACTTTGACCTGCTTTCTAATAAGGCACAGACAACTACCTGCAGTGAAACACTATACACACAAAGGGCAGAGATGTTCAGCACGAGAATGTGATGATTAGCCTAAACACTTACACTTACAGCCAGAACTGACAAGTGAAACAAATTAAACAGATTCACAATGATGTTGTTATGGCATGTGTTGTGTGTTTAGACGTTACACAGCTCTTCAGACGGAGCCCATGTTGAATTGTGATAATTGCAGATGGTCTCTCATTAGAGCTGCACTGAAAGGAGCTGCTGACAGGGATTAGGGAGAATAATGAGAACTAATGATTTAGTGTTAATTGTTGAATAGAAGGATAAGCTACAATAATATGAGTCATCGTGTGAGGAAACACTCAGATGTTATCCTGTCTTTCTCTGTGTGGCCTGGAGCATCAGTGGATTTGTCATTCTCAGATTTCGTCCAGCCTTTGAATGCCTCACCTCACAGCCTGGTGTGCCCTTTATTGTTTGCATGGTAATGAGACTGGTGTTAAAACTTCCTCAGACTGAACCCCCCACCTGTTGTCACCCATAAGTGTGTGAGTGAGTGTGAGTCAGAGAGAGAGAGAGAGAAAGAGAAACATGATAAAGAGCCAAATTATTTCCTGGTACCAGCCAAGACCCTGGTTTTCCAATCTCCTCAGAAATCTGTTAATGTGCTTAGTGCTCAGTGTCAGGACTGAGGCAGACCATTCCTGGTGTCTCTCTCACGTCAGAGGAATGCTAGAGGACCATGTTGGCCTGGTCTGTTGTGTGACTGACTGGGCTAAATGGATTTCCTGCAGAAAAGGCATGTGAATGCTGAAGGCTGAACACCATGGCTGAAGCTATGCTGAAGTAACTGCTAAAGCAATGCTTAAAAGGCTGAAGCTATATAGCTAATATGCCTCAAAGCCCTAGAAATGTTAAAAAGGTAGAAAATGTTGAAATCCCTGTATGTTGAAATAACAGCTGAAGAGTTGAAAAGCTGAAGACTGCTCAAATACATTGGGAATTGACAACTGACAAACATTGCTGAACATAGCTGAATGAGTTGAAGAGTTAAAGGAGAACACGTGAGAAGAATGTCTGTTTACATGACTTGGTTGAAAAATGCATGAATTGTTGAACATTAGCTTAAAAAGAAGCTAATGAGTGTTGCAAAAATTAGATCAGATCAGTTGCACATCAGCCAATAGAGGCATCATTAAAACTGAATCTAAATCTTTGACAAAAAAAAACTGAAACATCTGTTTAAAGCAACACAGTGTAAATCTTAGTACTCTGGTTGAGAACTGCAACTGTCTGCTACCTGTGTTGTAAATACTGTATGCTGTATTCCCGGAGAGACACAGCAGCCTACGTAAATTTGTTGACAGAGTTGTTGCCTTTGCCATTGCCAGTGCCAAGCAAAGAGGGTTTTGTGTGTTGCCGGAACTCTGGAAAGGAGGCGGATCGGTCGTGGGGCCCAGCACGAGGGGGCTCGTGTGTGGGTGAGAGGAGCAGGGAGACTGGGCTTGAGCTCGGTGTTTGGAGCTTAGTGGAGCTGCGGTGGAAAATTGCAGAGTGAAGTTGCAGAGAGTGCTATTAACCGTTTTTCTACCACTAAGACCAAAAACTGTATAGGGTTGCTTTAAAATACCTGCATGTCATCCTGGTTGCACAGGTTGCCATGGTGTTTTTCCTGCTTAGTTTTTAACTATGCAACATATGTATTGGAGGAAGGGGTCTATAAAAAATCAGATGTTCAGAACCATGAGACTTTCCTGAACATGCACATGTCATTTTGATGTTCAGTCTGGACATTCACTGGTTAGTGGAGTTAAAGGGATAGTTCAACATTTTTGCAAATTTGCCTATTGCCACTTGTCCACGAGAGCGTTTTGGAGTTGTTGGATTGTGTATTTGATGAGGGAATGACCATTCCTCTCCGTTGCGTTAGCTGAGCAGCTCACGTCTCTGCCCCGTCGATCTAAAAACAGCTTGCACCGACAATTTAAGGTAATGAACCTATAAGACTATGGCAATAGGCGATTTGCCAAAATGTTGAACTGTCCCTTTAAATGTAGGTCTTTATTTTCCTGGGGGCAGGGTGTTACAAAATGTGGACTATAGTTCTCTTTTTGAGGAGGTGTACGCTTTGACTTGAAGAACAGGGTGTGTCTCAGTCCTGCCTCTTTGATCTGTACAGCTTTAGAAAAGTCAGGTCTTTACTCAATACGCCACTCAGCGCTTGGCCGCTTTGACTTCTGCAGTGGTCTTCTAGCAGGACTTCTTTGTAGTAAACCCTCTGCAGATAGAGACAATCTCAGTGCAGACTGTTGTCCTCTGTGGCTCCCTGGTGGTGAAACAGGCTATAGTGAGTCCAGAGCAATCTCTTAAACACTCATGTCTTTTGAGAGTATGTCCTTTCCTAAATTTAAAAATGACATATGACGTAATGTTTATGATTTGCATCAAGGTTTCCACTGCACTGAAGAAACTTTACTTGTAAGTTACCTTTGATAACACTGTAAAATGACAAAATGTAGATGTAAACATTTCCAGAGTGTGGTTACAGAGAACTTCCTCATTGTGTGTAGTTGGTTTTCCATGGAATGAAACTTCGCCCTGCAAAGTGGGTACACACCCACACACATGCACACATGGGAACTGTAATGTGTGAGCTAAACATAAATGAACTAAATGGCTGCCATCCTCTGACCCTGTTCAGTCCTGGAAGCAGGAAACCCTGCCTGACAGGGTCAGGAGGTTCAGATCTGGTTCCTGACCCGGTTCAGTGGTTTGGTTGTTAACACACACACAGCTGTAACATGTTTCAGATTGTACAGCTGCAGAACCCTGATCAAAACACTGGACTTGGTAAGTGTGAGGTGACTATGCCCTGTAGGTCAGACAGCGTGAGTCACCTCAGCTGAAAGTCATGCACATGGACTCTCTGCTATTTCAACACGTTCACAGCAAAATTCCAGCTCCATGAAATCACATATTTGTGTTGAAGATCTGTGGGCACTGATGCATTTCCTTCTCTGCATAAAGACGAGGTTTTTCACCTCATCATGAATAAAAGTGACTCAAATGCTGTGACCGTACGGTTACGCAGGCATGCAGTTTCCTCTTTTGTTTTCTTGTAATCCAGTGTTGAATAATGCCTGTGTATTTATAGAGGAAAACCCTGAGTAAATGAGTGGAAGAAGATAAAAAGCATACTATAAATGTCTAAAAGGGCTGCTAACTGGCCCTCAGGTCTACTGTTAGCTCCACAGATCTATTTTCTGTTCTAGAGGTCTATTTGTTGAGTCTAGATAGTGACAGAGAGACAGGTCTGCTGTCAGATCTGTCAGGTGTACAGGTCTATTGTAAGGTCTACAACGGTGAGGTCTACTGTGGAGTCTACAGATCTATTATTAGCGTCAGGTCTACTGTCAGGTCTACACAGATCTACGATCAGGTCTAGTGTCAGGTCTAGCATCAAGTCTACTGTCAGGTCTACACAGATCTATGATCGGGTCTACCGTCAGGTCTGCAGATCTATGATCGGGTCGTCTGTCAGGTCCCCATACTGTCAGGTCTACAGATCTACTGTCAAGTCTGTTAACAGATCTACAGGTTTACCATCATGTCTTCTGTCAGGCCTACAGCTCTACTGTCAGGTCTTTTGTCAGATCCTCATATGTACTACCAGGTCTGCCATCAGGTCTTCTGTCAGGTCTATAGATCTACTGTCAAGTCTGTTAACAGATCTACTGTCAGGTCTACCACCAGGTCTTCTGTCAGATCTACAGATCTACTGTTAGGTCTACAGATCTACTGTCAGGTCTACAGATCTACTGTCAGGTCTACAGATCTACTGTCAGGTCTACAGATCTACTGTCAGGTCTAACACCAGGTCTTCTGTCAGGTCTACAGATCTACTGTTAGGTCTACAGATCTACTGTCAGGTCTACAGATCTACTGTCAGGTTTACCATCATGTCTTCTGTCAGGTCTTCAGATCTACTGTCAGGTCTTTTGTCAGGTCCACATATGTACTACCAGGTCTGCCATCAGGTCTTCTGTCAGGTCTATAGATCTACTGTGACGCCTATCATCAGGTATTCTGTCAGGTCTACAGATCTACTGTCAGGTCTACCACCAGGTCTTCTGTTAGGTCTACAGATCTACTGTCAGGTCTACAGATCTACTGTCAGGTCTACAGATCTACTGTCAGAGTGTCAGGTCTTTTGTCAGATCTACTGTCAGGTCTACCACCAGGTCTTCTGTCAGGTCTACAGATCTACTGTCAGGTCTACCACCAGGTCTTCTGTCAGGTCTACAGATCTACTGTCAGGTCTACCACCAGGTCTTCTGTCAGGTCTACAGATCTACTGTCAGGTCTACCACCAGGTCTTCTGTCAGGTCTACAGATCTACTGTCAGGTCTACAGATCTACTGTCAGGTCTACCACCAGGTCTTCTGTCAGGTCTACAGATCTACTGTCAGGTCTACCACCAGGTCTTCTGTCAGGTCTACAGATCTACTGTCAGGTCTACCACCAGGTCTTCTGAGGTCTACAGATCTCTGTTAAAATAACCTGTGTGGATGTGGAGGAGTTATTGGTTTCTGTAGTTTCATTATTTCTCTCTCCCATCATAAAGATGGAGGTTGTAACTGGTGACTGGTAGATCAGTATTTAGGCCCAGGTCCATCTTCACTAAAGTTGTCCGGTATAACAGCCCCATTACTGCTGATGCTTCAAAAACTGCCCATCAACCAATTGCTCAATCTGATCCAGGCCACTGACTCCAACTCCAGGTTGTGACAGAGTCCAGCCTCATTCTGAGTGAGTACTGGACCATTCATTGGCAGGAAGCATGGTGGTCTCAGGATCACATCTCTGCTTCCTGCTGCTGTTGCTGATGGCTTCAGTTACTGAGTAGATCCGGTGGGTTTTCCAGGGACAGACAGGATCCAGTCGAGGTATGTCCAGGCTCTATGGATGCAGTGTTTGTGGGTGGGGTATTGTGTCAGTGGGACGGATGCTGGTGGTGTTTTCCTCTTTAAACAGGGGACTGAGATATGTTTGCATGTCTTCACGCAGCTGGCACACATCAGCTGCTGTAACAGGATCCACCACATCTGGGTCAAGCCTGTGTGTGGAAGTGTGTGCATGTGTTCTCCCTCTGCTCAGCATTGTGTACATAATGAGCAGTCTTTGATAGAGGTTGTATGAGTGACATAAAAATCAGACCGTCACCTCAAGTTAAAAAAAAAGGAATGTTTGTGGCTGTAAATAAGGCAGATGTTTCAGGTGGAGGAACACAACACCAGCAGAACGTCCTGTAGTTCCTCCAAAGCAGGACTGGCCAACCAGCCAGAGCCTAATTTTTTACGGTGGCACTGCAAAGAGCCACATTATAGGCGCACACGCCCACTGTTTATTTATGTTTGAATGGTGTGTGCTGAAATGGTGCTGAAGATTTGAATCTTTGAAATGTGCTAAGGATCCTCCCAGTCCTCAATAAGTGTTCTTGTCTTCATATTTGCACTTAGCTTTGCAGTTAACCATGTTTGTGAATGAATAACAGCTTGATGTGGGAAAACAGTGCAGGTCGTTAACTGATTAATAACCGTTAACTGAAAAGACCCAACGCGAGTTTAAAAAAAAAATAAAACACACAAGTTGTGTAGCCACGTCCACGAGCTCTGTCTCAGCTGCTCAGATGGAGGTTAGATCTTCACATGTTGAACTCTTTTTATACAAAGTAGCCAAACACCAGGCTGAAGAGAGAGGAACAGTCAGCAGGTGAACTGGCTGGAGTGAGCGAGCGTCATCTTAAAGAAAAAGAAGAAAAAACCTAGCGCCCTATTTTTTTAACAGTAATTTACTAGGCCTGAAACGATACACGTGTCGAAACCGAAACCGTGACACTCTAAGACATGAACCTGTGTCGCCAATGAAATGGCAGAATCGTGACACACCCATTCCAACGCTCCGTGTCTGTTTTTTGCTTTGCCCCCTGGGTATACGTCACAGATGGCAAGTTTGTTTCCTAAACTGAAATAGTTTCCACAATAGAGTTAAATTCTATTTATTTTTTAACAGTATTTTGTTTGAGAAAAGAGAATAGTTTCTTTGTTTTTAATTTATTATTGTTATAATTACAGCCATGACTTCCTGTGTCTGGCCCTTCAAATTAAAAGCCCTATAGCCTTTCATATACAGTTCAGTCATATTGATTTTGACTTAATTTTGACAAGATACGGCTCCAAATGTTGTTTTTTTCCTTCCTGCGACCAATCGACCAATGAGATTTTGGTTGGTTAATGTTTATTTGGTCGAGCCGTGCTTGGTTGACTATTTTGCTACTAATCTCTTCTTTGTTAACCTTAAAAAAATTGGGTTGTATCACTCAGCTTCTCTCCTGACTGGCTTCAGGGTGTGGTCGGTCATGGTGACAGTGTAAGGTGTGATTACAGGTGTTCAACTGACACACACACACACACGCCTCTGACTCAACCCTTCAGTGATGCTGGTAAGGTTAAAAAAAAACAGTACAAGGTACAATGTGAGACTTCTGTAAAAGAAAAAAAAAGGTGACAAATAGGTTGTGAAGCAGGCTTTTATTAGCTTTAATTACATTTGTTGCTATAGGTGACATCCAGTTGTCATAGTAGCAGTCATGTCAAGTTCACGTAAGAGATTGTGGTGGATGAATGAATGAAGACAGTGGCGTTTGATTCCCATGAGGAAATACCAGTTGTTGCTACAATTCATGACCATGATGAACGTGACGACAAAGATTGTGTAACGTTGAGGAAGCATTCATCATGATCTTGTTTCTAAACCTTACATCATCAACCATGGCAGTGAAGGTATATACTGTGCTTGATATAGTCAACATGTTTATTATAGTGACCATGACAAGGGCTCTGTTTCAGGACATGAAACAACCAGGGTGGAGGACTAGTTGATAAACGATCAAGCTCTTTAACAAAGAGCACCAGGGACATCTTTTCACATCCCCTCGTCCCTTACACAGCTCCTTGGTGTAGCCGATGTCATATCTGGCCCTCTGCGTTGTGTTTCTCACGGCCTGCCCTTGGTGGGGATCGACCCCACGACCTCCTGCACCAGAGGCAACAATGCTAACCGCTTTGCCAAGAGGCTGACAGCTGCTTGGCAAATTGGTTAGCACGTCCTTTATGGGTGGAGTGAGTGCACATCCGTTACATTGGCATGTTTCAACTTCCCTCTGTCTCTCCTTGATGTGAGATCCTGATGTGATTTTCCTCCACAGACGGTTCAGCAGACGGAGGCACTTGGAGAAGACCGTGAACGCATCATGTCCTCTGTCCGTCAGCCCTGCAAGCAGGAGAGGAAGGGCAGTTTCTTCAAGGTACCTGTCACAAATCTAAATCTGTGTCCACACATAGAGTTTTCTTTATATAGATTGTCTGACACTCTGTTGGAAGGCAAAGAGAACAGGTTTATCTTCTGACATTGAATATACTGACCTGCTCAGGTTAATTAGCTGTGCAAATAAGAGATCATGTGGATGCAGGGGTGGGGAAAGAATACTGAAGTGGGCCCCTGCCCCTTGACTTTTTAAGGGTTAGGGTTAGGGGTTTGACATTTTTTTCTTCGACTGTGTATTTTATTTGTTTTTCTGTCACTCTACGTTCTTTACAGTGTCTGGCACAATATTAGTCAGGGTTATATGCAGAATGATTTAATCATAGAAAGATAAGGCTACTGGTTTTTTGTGGGCCCTGCTGGACTAGAGTTGTCTTCACCTAACAGATCACAAAGTGTTAGTTTCCATCCTCTGAAGAGCTGATGATGTTACCACGCCTCACGGCTGAGAAGCTAAGAACCCTTATCACAGCAGTGTGAGGGTAAGATAGATAGGGAAACACATGTAGAGATAAGATTTTATCCTTTCCCAGCATAGTTTGATTGTAGGGTGGGTTCAGTGGCGCTGCACAAAGCAGAGCGGTGAAGTGAAACCGATAGCCCTGCTGATTACCCCGGTTCACGTAAACTACGACAGAGTTAGTGCGATAAAACCTGTTCAAGTAAAAAGCCAAAACTTTGTAAATACACCTGTTCAACCTGCTGTATGTAACCAGGAAGAATGCAATATTTAAATGTGAAAACAATGAAAGAAAAGAAAGGAAGACTACCACCTTAAAGGGAAACTTCATTTTTTTTCAACCTGGGCCCTGTGTTTTCTGTATAGGTGAGTGATGGATAATAAACCTCCAGTATTGAGCCAGGCAGGCAGCCTTTTTCACCCTGACAGGCTCAGATAGTTACAATGAGTGTCCAGCAACATACTATAAGAAATGCATTATGTTCTACCTGACAGGCTCAGATCAAAGTTACAATGAGTGTCCAGCAACATACTAGAAAGCCATTGTGAAAAATGAAAGCTGTGTGAAGAGTCTCAACATTTTTTGCCACAATATGCTTCGGAGTTTTGACTGGCAGTAGTCATCCCATTTGCCTCAAAAGTCAGGTAACTGCAGACCCTTCCGTTTGCTCCGTCCGTCCAGACGGACGGACCAATCAGTGAACAGATCCAAATGACGTTGAACTTAGCAACCATTTGTAGCACAGCTAGCCATTGTTGAAAGTTCAAATGTAAGCAACCGCCTCTCGGAAGCAAACGAATCCCTATGGCTCGTGTTCAGACGCTATATGAAATGTAATGAAATTAGCGGCTGATGCATCAGGCTAGGAGTTTAGCTCAGTAGGTAGAGCACCCGCCCCATGTGTTGAGGCTACAGTCCTCGCTTCACCTCAGACAGGTAACAGTATTCCCCCCATCTTTGCCTCCTATTTCCTGTCACACTCTCAACTGTCCTGTCAAATAAAGGCATAAAAAGCCAAAAAAATATACAATTTGTAAATGCTCCAGTCGTCTCTCTTCATCTCAGTCAGGTGAGATTTCCCCACAGATCACAACAAACAGTGACCTCCAGCTAAAGGTCGAGACATATGTTCATGTCTTGCCCAAGGACCCTTCGACATGCGGACTGGGGGAGCCAGGACCCGCTCTACCTCCTAAGCCACAGCCGCCCCCCATACAAAAAAACGAAGTTTCCCTCTGAGCATATTTGGGTAAATTATTTGCTGATGTAACATGTAGGTCACTTCATGTCAGCAACTCTGTTTTCAATGCAAAGAGGAATATGACTTCATTGAACCAATCATTGATGTAGAGATGTGAGCACAGCTTAACTGCCTCTTTCTTCCTCTTCTCTGGCCTCCTGTCCACATAAAAGCAAAATTCCAGTTCACAGTGGAGATATAGTCAGTGGGGTTTTTGTTAATGTAATTATAAGTGTTTTAGGCAGTGAACCACAACACCCAAGTCAAATACTGCAAGTTCCTTTAAAATCGGCGGCCTCCTCATACTCTGCTGATGTGATGTTGCTCAACACAAACATGTCCCAACAACTGGGAAACGAAACACATGAGGGCAGTGTCACAGAGAGAGGAATCGGGGTCAGTCTGAGTTCTAGGAAGAAGTGGTTTTACTGTGAAGGAGGGTTTTTTAGACGCCTGAGGAAAGGAGCTCATTAACTTCCTGTTCTGCCCCGTCAGATTATTTATACATACACGCACGCACACCCTTAGTGAAAACAAACAGCACGGCCTGTGTACAGTATGAATTATAGACCTCTATTAAAAGTTATGAATCAGTTCTCTTTGAATAATATAGATACTGCATTCATGAAATAATCAACCACGCAGATTTTCTTTGGGCATTAAAGATGATTTACTATTAATTACCAGTGTTTTTACAGGAAAAAGGCCTAATACAAGCATAGCCGCTGTTCAGACCTATCGCACGATTCAGAGGCATTCGGATGCATAAGCCCATTTTAAAAAGGGCTGGAATGAAAGGGTAACACAGCAAATATTAGCCTATATCGCTTTTTTTTTTTTTTTGAAGACGTTAGTTTAGGCAGCCGCTCTTTGTTGTTAAGGCAGCCGGAAGGCGCTGTGGGAAACCCTGATACAGTATAGTATACACATGCACATAACTTCAGATATGCAGAAATGAGAGGCAGCTCACACCACAAGAAAAACAACAGAAACCACTGAACACTCTTAATGTTGAGCGCACCTCTGTCTCTGCACAGTCAGTGCCTTGCAAAAGTATTCATAACCCTTGACCTTTTCCACGCTTTGCCACATTTTACAACCACAAAGTTAAATGTGTTTTGAACAATAGAAGAAATGTGAGTGCTGCCCTGGGTGAGGGTGGATGAACCACTCAGATGCTCTTCAAGGACACAGGATGGAGAAAAACTGAAGATAAAAACACAGCAAGCAGACTGTCCTGGTGCATATTGTGGTAAAAAAAAAAAAAGGCAGTCCAAAACTGGTGGGTCAGAGGCACTGAGGTGTTGTTAAAAATCCTTTATTTTGCAGGGATCAAACGCGTTTCGACTCAATCATTCTTCATCAGGATCTGAACTAACTGATTTGCACAGGTGTTTTAAATCCTGTGTGGCTGATGATCAGAGACATGTGATACAGTCAGCCATGAACCAATGAGGGATAATATGCAGCAACAATACAACGACAGTAGCTTTCACCGTATTCTAGGAACAAAAGATAAAATATAGTAAGAATAACAGGGGACATCACAATCAATAGATATCAACCCATTCAACTAGTCATCAAGCCGTGAAGCTAAACCCTATGCATATAGAAGAGCAGGAACAATTGTTAGGTGACAGTGCAACTATTAAACATGCTTTACATCTAAATCTACATCTTAAATGTGTTTTATTGGGATTTTATGTGATAGATCAACACAAAGTAGTACATCGTTGTGAAGTGGAAGGAAAATTATACTATAGTGTTTTTTTAAAATAAAAATCTGAAAACTGGCATGCATTCAGCCCCCTGAGTCAACACTTTGTTGAACCACCTTCAGCTGCAGAACGGTGTCAAGTCTTATAGGGGTTTGTCTCTATCAGCTTTGCACATCTACAGGTGCAGTTTTTGCCCATTCTTCTTTACAAAACAGCTCCAGAGTCAGATTGGATGGAGAAAGTTTGCGAACAGCAGTTTTCAAGTCTTGCCACAGGTTCTCAGTAGGATTCAGGTCTGGACTTTGACTGGGCCGTTGTAACACATAGATTTGCTTTGATGTAAACCAGTCAGTTGTAGCTCTGGCTTTTCCTCCAGGATTGTCCTGGATTTAGCTCCATCCATCAACTCTGAGCAGCTTCCCTGTCCCTGCTGAAGAGAAGCCTCCCCACAGCCTGATGCTGCCACCACCATGTTCCACTCTGGAGATGGTGTGTTCAGGTTGATGAGCAGTGTTAGGTTTCCATGGAGGCCAAAAAGTTCAGTTTTCTATTTGTAAAAAATCTTGAACACCATGCATCATTTTCCTTCCACTTTACAATGATGCACTACTACTACTGCACTTGTGCTGGTCTATTCTATGACATTAAATCTAAATAAAATGCATTTAAGTTTGTGCTTGTAATGTGACAACGTGGAAAAGTTCAAGAGGTTTGAATACAGATTTGTGCTCACTGATCTCTGAACTGTCACTGACTGTCGTCTGTGTCTCTGCAGCTCATCGACTCGTTTGCCTGGGAGCTTGGCACCTTGAAGAAGGAGATGACGGTGCCCGAGCCTGCAGAGGGAGACGGCAGCACAGAGCCAGCTCTCAGGTGTGTGTGGAGTGTGTCTGTAGGACGGTTTGGCTGCGTGACTCTCTACTGAAGTCTGGGTTTAATGTGGTGCAGTTCTCTGTGGCTACCAGCAGAGGATCCCACTGACTGGCCTCTGTGCTGTGACACTCAGCTTTCACATCTCTCCCATGTGTCTTATAACATGGATATTAACTTCTTAATCCTCCTGTTGTCCTCCTGGGTCAAAGAAGAAAAGAAGGAAGGATGAAGGGAAAGAAGTAAGGAGGGACAAAGGAATGAAAGATAGAAGGAAGGAGGGAGCAGATCAGGTCAATTGGGTCAAAAAGGAAGGAAGAAGTAAGGACCAAGGGAAGGAAGGAAGGGACGGAAAAAGGGTTGTGGAAAGAAGAAAGGGAAAAAGGAAGGAAAGACAGATGGAGGGAGGGGACAGATTTGCTCAAGGATGGAATAAGAAGGTAGGAAGGGAGGGAAAAGGGAAGGAAAGAAGGATGGAGGGAGGGAACGGATTGGGTCAACTGGGTCAAAGAGGAAGGAAGAAGTATGGATGAAGGGAAGGAAGGAAGGATTCGTTCAAGGAAGGAAGAAGGAAAAGAAGGGAGGAAAGAAGGAAGAGAAGAGGGATTGTGGAAAGAATGAAGGATAGAGGGAGGGAACAGATTGGGTCAGTTTGACCCAGAAGGACAACAGGAGGTTAAACTGGCAGAACAGTCACTGATAGTTTTCCATTATCAGCTGTGAATAGAACAGTCATTATTTATCTGTCCCATACTGTGTTTATAATGGTTATAATATTAGTCCTTCCTACACTTTTTAAAAGTCCAAACAAACTGAACTTTCTTTTTCCTGCAGCAGTAGAAGTAAGTGAAGCTGTGAAAGGTAGTGAAACAACAGTTTCAGGATTAAACAGACTCCTCCTCCTTCTCAGCAGGGAAAAAGTCTGTTTTTGTCGGGAAGCCTGTCTTTGTTGTTGTAATACCCGTTTCAGCCACAAGAGGCTGCACCCCAACCCCTGTCTAAATATGACCAGAGGCATTCATGGTTCCAGGAATTTACTTCAACTGCTGCAGGAAAGACTGAGTTAAAGTTTCCTGTTTTCTGTCACATCTGCAGGAGAATTCAGTTTTTCTCCTCTGACGATTCAGGAGTTTCCACTGAGCTGATCAGGTTTATTGCGAAATTGTAAAACAGGTTGAAGGGGTTGAAAAAATAGACTGGAATTTATTAGTAAAACAGGATGTACTGAAAAAATAGAGATAAACAAAACAGTTAGGATACAAAAAGTCATTACTAATTCATAGATAACTACCTAGATAACTAGATAACTAACTGATAAGTGATTGTTACCATCAGCCTGGTGATTTTATCCAGCTGGCGATCAGTCTAAAACTTAGATATGATGGCTTACCCAGCCTGTTTTCACAGTGCACAGGTTAGACTAACAGCTAATGTGGACTTTAAGCCTGAATTCATTCAAAGTGTTCACATCTGTGAAACAAATGCTGATGAACTTTCTCTCTCTCACTCTTGTCCATGAATGAATACAGTTGAAACACTGCTAATCACCATCAGTCATATTGGAAATCATTCCTTGGATGTGACAGCTGATTGGAACACAGTCTCGATCAGCTGTTGTTGATGGTTGTAGACACAGTGTGGGACACAGTTTGTCGTCCTGTTTCTTGTTGTTTGTTTCGAATCAGGACAGGTAAACCAAACACTAAAAACGTATTGCGCACCTCCAGAGGCAGGTTTTGGTCTCAGGGACCTTCATCATGGTTCATCATACGGCGAGGACAGGGAGAATAGATTCAGTGGGAGAATAGATTCAGTGGGCATGGACAATGAAATAAATACATAGTGTCCATTGAGTAAGAAAAATCAGAGCATCACACTGTATTCTTGAATTAAGTAATGGAAACACATGTAACAGGATAAACAATTGCAAACAAGACAAAAATCAAAACAACAACCAACACAACCATATCAGCCCTTGAGCCCTTGAAACGGAGCATGGACAATGGGAAATAGATACTGTAGTGTCCATTGACACAAAGTATTCAAAAAGAACTTAATAAAATAAAATAAAATTTAATCAAGACTGACCGGTTCATGGTAAAACAGGAAGGCTCTAGAGCCCCATCTGCATCCAAAGTACACATGAATTTAATTCAAACAAACTAATGCGACTGCCACAATTGTTACATTTCATCAATGACACCAGCATTTATCCCTTTAAAAGAATGTAACCCGGCGGAAAACCGTTAAAAACCTGCGAGTAAGTTAATTAGCGATGGTCTGTTTGATGTTGCATTCACGCTGATCTGCTCCAATGGGGACAGACCTCAGACAGACAACATTGGGGTAACATGAAAAGATAAAAACAAGCCTCTACGGTGATAAATAAAAAACAAGACAGCAGCCCCTGAAAAATATAGAACAGAATGAGCATTGGGACAGACCTCTCGAAGGGTTAGGGCCGTAGGCTAAGGGGAGAATCGGAATTCACCCTTAGTCTCTGTAGATTACAATAAGCATTAAGCCTTTCTCCTGGTCTGTCCCTGTGTGCAGCCTGGGTGAAGAGGTGGGGGGCCTCTTCATGCAGCCCTCACCCTGTGCTGGGATTGGAGTGGGACCAGCTGGAGCCAGAGACTCGGGCTACGACTCCCTCCACCGACGGCTCAGCATTCTGGACAGGCTGATCCAGACTCATGCCGTGTGGCTGCAGCTGAGCCTCAGCCGCCAGGAGGCCAGGCTCCTCCTGCAGAACCAGGATGCGGGGGTAAGCTACAGACATGCATGTGAATTAAAACCCTAGACACAGAGGGAACTGGACTGACTGTCTGCTTTCTCTTTACAGACATTTGTGGTGAGAAGGTCAACTAGCCTTCAGAGGAAAGTCATATCTCTACGGATGGACCAGGACTCTGAGACCCCTGTCAGAGACTTCCCTGTCAGGGAGAGCCAGTACAGTAAGGACCTGAACTCTCCTTCATGTCTTTGTTTCTCTATTGTTGTTTTTAGTGTAATATCGTAGCATTGCAGTGTTTTCACCCCTTTGTCTGCCACTCTCATCAGCTTTACACAACACAACACCTCCCACAATTAAAAGGAAGCAGTGACTTACTGTAAAAGGCTGACGACAAGGAGGAGTGACGTCATAGTATCGTCTCATAGACACACATATTTGAAGTGTTATGCCTTCTCTAAATGAAACTGAAACTGTAGAAGTTGGACATGGCAGTGATTCTGACCAGCCAGCATTCAGAGCCACCATGCTGGGTAGAAAATCCAATCCAATTTAGAATTAAAAAAAAAAAAGAAGTTCACTTTAGAACTAGAACAAAGTGATATCTGGAGATAACATGACTGATACCATGCGGCATCATCAATCATCACATGTAATACCCACATGCTTTAATGTTTAAGGGCAAACAGAGGCAGGGTCAAATTCCAAATCCTACACCTGCAGAAAGAAGCAGGGGATTCACTGATCTAACGTGTTACTATAATGCAGTCAAAGCAATAATACTAATGCTATGACTTTTGTTTTCTCTTTTGGGCGGTAGCTTATGAAAATGAAAATGTAGGACAGCCATATAGAAGCATTTGCTTCACTCTATGCCTTTTCAGTCATTCCTCACACCTAATTACTGTGTAAAGTTCTTTTTTGTGTTATCCTGAGAATGTGTAAATAATTATTATGTACTGTATTCTGTATGAAATACAATACTAAAAACTACTCATAGTACTATAAGACCAAGCTTCAGATGGTGGCGCCCGTTCTCTGCTCTCATCTAACAATAACTTTTCTAACACGTAACACACTAAAATGTGGAGAAGAAAATGTAAAGTAAGAGTTAAGAAAGACAGACAGCTCCTGTCTGAGGAAGGAAATGGACTACCTGATATCTGAGTGGCAAAGTGCAGAATCAAACCCATCATGCAGTGGATTGATTGATTGTTTTATTTCAAGGGAAATTGAGGAGTTTTGCAAAGTGTTTTCACACTACATTTCCCATGAGCCTCCGCGTGCACGGTGAAATTCTTGGACCAGCGCAAGACGGACGGACGAAAGCGAAAACATTTGCTAAGAATGTTTTGATTGATCAAGAATGAAAGTCGGAGGTTGGAAGACGATCAGATACCATCGTAGTTCCAGCCATAAACGGCGATTAGGCGGCGTTATTCCCATGACCTGCCGGACAGCGTCCGGGAAACCGAAAGTAGGAAATGCTGAGCGAGTCAACCACTAAATAATAATAACAAAATAACGATAAAGACAAAACGATATAACGAAATTGGACCCATTAACAAGTGTGGGTGACGTAGATTCATCCACATTAATATGAGACTCTTTATAACCAAATACAAACTCCTCGTTATGAAGCTGTAGAAGTGTCATGCGCATTCTTTTGTGCCCAACCCACATGGACTTATAAGACAGAAAACATTTAAAGAGTGGCTATAGTGTGTCGTCTTAAAGGAAAAGAAAGGAGAGAGCAGAGCAAAACAAATCAGAAACAAACAGACAGGCTTCCACGATACAGAACAACAAGCAGCAAACCATGATTTTATGTGGGATATAATCCGTCCAAGCTCCATCAATGAATCTAGCTAGAGCATAGATCACCTCTTTAAAAACTAACATGTTCAGACATCCAGAATAAGTCTGGGTTCTTCATCTGTGTTCAGTGGGAACGGTGCAGCTCAGCTGGATGAGAGACGACTGACCCATGTGTGAGACAGAAACCGAGCCAGACTCCGACCAGACAACAAAACACAGTGTGTGTTCTGGACTGAGCTTGTGTTGTCAGCACTGTGGTCTCTTCTCCTCTGAGGCTTTCTACCAGCGACTACCACTGTTGTTCTCCATGTGTCAGAGGTGTCGGTGAACTCTCTCCGTCAGGTGTCCTCTTCCTCCTTTATCAACTCTTCTTTTCTTTGTTCTATTTTAAGTCTTTAAAAAACCTCCCTCCAAACAGTCCCCTCAGTGACGTGTCGGTCTGTCAGCACCCATGATTACCTGCAGAGAGTATGTGCTCTGCGTGAGTCACTGCAGCCTGCAGCTCTGATCACTGCTGTGTCCTATGAGAGAACAGTAGAGAGGGAGAGAGAGGCCTCATGGAGGACGTGGATGTACCAGCATTATTGTTCTCTGCTGAAGACACCAGACAAAGAGACAGTGTACTGACATCTCTAACGCATGACGGTCCAAGCTCACTCCAGAACGTCAACCTTTAAAGGGATAGGTCAACATTTTTGCAAATTGGCCCATTGCCATAGTCCATAATCTTACATACAGTATTGTATATAATCTTGTTCACAGGCAAATAAAACTGTATTAAACACTGTCATCAGAATTAGAATCAGAATACTTTATTGATCCCCAAGGGGAAATTTCTTTTTCTTGCAACAACAACATCTCCAGCTCAAAGTGTGCAAGTTAAATAAAATAAAATAAAATAAAATAAAATAAAATAAAATAAAATAAAATAAAATAAAATAAAATAAAATAAAATATGTAGATATATATATGTGTATATATATAAGATCACTCTACGGGCAAGCCCTGAAGATCCTGGACAGGAAACCACAGCATTACCATCACTGCAACATACTCTCTAAATATGAAGTTTTGAGTTTTGTCAACTTAGTCAAATTTTGTAATATTGGACTGGTTCATAAGATAATACACAACGCAGCCCCTCCCCTTTAAAAATTTTATGTACAGCTCTGCTCCGAGTCGACAATTAGAGTCTCAAGATCAGTATCCAGGGGTGACTGCATTATTCCCATACGACACTCCTCCTTTGCACAATCTGCCTTTTGATGGACAGCCATTAAAGAATGGAACAAGCTGCCTGAAGCCCTGAAAAGCAGAACAAACTATTTACATTTCTCTCATTAATAAAAACAATGGCTACTGGAGAACCAAAGTTGCCAGCAAGTTTAAAAGCAGGGCACTTGTTACCCAGTAAGTCTCTTTAAAAATGTATTTTAGTACTTCTTAATGCACTCAATTCATGGAGTTATCTTAAAATCTTATGGAATATGAATTGTGGAAATTTAAAATGTTTTATGTATATTTGTATCTTGTAAGACTTAGCTTTTCTTCCCATTGACTATATAGGATAGGGTACACCTTTTTCAGGTGTGTTGCACTTGACCTGGTCTTTTTAGATGTGGAGAGTGGAGACTTTTGTTTTTGTATTGTCTACGTGCTGTCTACTGTCTATTTGTGTATAACTCATGAATAATAGTTTGTGGTCTGCGTTTCCTGTGTATTTGTTATATGTTGGGACTGCAGATGGAAATGAGCTGTGAGCTAAATCTGGTGCAACCATCTCTTCATTTCCTGTAAATGATGTATGTCATTGCACAATGTCCCCTAAATAAACTAAATAAAGCACTAACACCCAACAGGTGGTTGAATGGATCAAAACATCTACCAGTGAAGCTAATGTGACCTTGGTATGAACATCAGTGCAGGTGCACAATAATAATAATAACTCATATTTGTAGTGTCTCAACGCAAGGTCGCTTTACAACAAACAAAGGGGAGAAGACTAAACAACTGATTAGGAAAGGCCATGGTGAAAAGGTGGATCTTAAAGGGATAGGTCAACATTTTGGCATTTCTTCTCATAACGTTCCGTTATTATCTCATAGCGTGGTGAATGTGCAGGGCACAACTTGTCCACCAGAGCGTTTCGGAGTTGTTGTATTGTGTATTTGATGAGTTTGATGAGGGAAACTAAGAAATCCCATGAGCCTCCGTAGCGTAGCTCTGAGCAGCCTGCCGCTGGGCTTGGTTATTTTTTTGTTGACTGTCTCTTCCTCTGGTCTGATCTCCTACAGCGTTCTCTCTGGAGGGCTCGGGGCTCAGCTTTGCAGACCTTTTCCGCCTGGTGGCGTTCTGCTGCATCAGCAGGTGAGTTCATCGCTGCCAGTCACTCCCCCAGAAAGCAAACAGGTGCAGAGAGAAATAGATAACACTACAGGTTCCGCAAAGAGATTAATGATAACCGTAAGAGTTTCGTGCATCATGGGAAGTTCCCCAGCAGTCTGGGCATCATTACTAGGGAAAGGTTCAAGCCCCAGTCAGCTGTATCCACAACGTGTTTCCTTAATATCTGCAGCTGCTATTTAAAGTCCTTTGAGACAAACTGTTTGTAGAAATGGGCTATATTTAAAAAATGCCTTGCCTCCTGACATCATTGACAGGTACTGCCGCTGTATAGGGGAGAAAGGTGATGATAATTCTAGGGGCCCAGCGCCCAGTAGGGCCCACAAACCCCCCCCTGTAGTCTAATCTTTGTATGACAGAATTATTCTGCATAAGAAAAAAAGTGGTTAAAGTCAGGGGCCCACTTTAATATTTTTTCAGGGGCCCCAGAATTCCTAGCAATGGCCCTGCTGACAGGTACAGTTGGGTATATTGGGTATATAAAATGGTTGTATTTATTCTTTACTGGCTGTGTTGCCTAAAGGAAGCTAATGAATGAATTCAACAGCAGGACAGGACATGCTCCGAACACGGAACCCTCTGCTGTCTTTTACAGATCCAAATTGTTCAGTGCACAGTCTGACAGAGTCACTGCGTTGCTAGGACAGAGTTTGAAGGTTAACGCAACAAAACTACAAACCCACAGAAGCCAAGGAGGAAGTGTAGAGGATGTTTTATTTCAAGCAGGAAGCAGAGATTCATTTTTAGATTTAGAGAGAAAGAATAGAAAAACATGACTGTTGCATGTTCCATTGTAAATATTGACTCACTACGTGTAGTCATTCATTCAGCTCAGTCCTGACTCTTTTCGTGGGTGGTTGGGGGGCGATACGGACTAAAATAGAATCTTAGGTGCGTTTTTACACTAAACTCAATTTGCAGTTTTGATTCGATTCAATTTTTTTTCTCCCCAGCTAAAATGAAAACTACAAAAGACAAAGAAATAACTCACAACAAGTTCTCACTTTTATTCAGTCTAAGAATTTAACTCACTTTCACCTGTGAAGGTTAATGTGCAAAGTGTTATTTTGCCTGTAAAAGTGAACTGTGTAATTTGTTGCTTTATATATGTGGTCAGAATATTTCAAGTGCGATATGCATTGTGACTTTGACAGTAGTATTTTTCCACCGAGTCCTTTTTCTTTTTGTACATGATGCAATAGGAAATGATTCGGCTGTTGTTGGCTGCATCTCGCACTGAGAGACGTTTCTCCCACTCGGTTGCTGCCTCCGATTGAGATGTTGAAATAAATTAGGTGGCTGCTGCCTTTAGTATCAACAGCCTTTGAACAAAATTTTGCAGCGGACTGTGGTGTGGTCAAGGTCGGGCACCACAGAGCAGAACCAAACCAGAGCAGTCTAAACAACAGGCAGGACTGAGCCTGTTTAGGGAGCTAAGGCTGCATTTATGTGTCACTGTAAGAGGAAAACAAGGGGGAAGGATGTGACCTACAGGAGTCCAAGGAAGGCAGAGGAGAAGGAGAGGAGAAAATCTAGATTTTCAGTTTATTTTTTTTCCAAGAATGTGCTCAAAGAATCTTTTGACAGATCACTAAAAAATATCCCATTATCTAGAGATAACGTCTTAAAAAAATGAGTAACCCTTTATTTGACACCTATCTCTATAACACATAACCATACTTATAATGAGTTATAATGCATTTCTAACACTGTGTAACTATAGTTATAAACACTCATTAATGATCATAATGCTTTATAACAATAATCATAACACACAAGCATTTTTCATGACTTATAAGGTCCGGTATTATAATACTTTATAATTGTTAGTAACTCGCTGACAATGTCCACATCAATAATGCATTATAAATAGTTATAATGTGTTATAATAAGGCTTTATAATAATAATAAGCGTAACACATCATAGAACATTTTATAATGTAATATAATGCTCTACAATGTTTTATGCTTATTGTTATAAAGCCTTATGATAATGTATGAGTCTTTATAATGATAGTTATACACATTTATAAGCCAATAATAACACATTATAACTATATTTATAATGCATTATCGATGTGGGCATTGCCAGCGAGTTATTAACAATTATAACGTATTATAACACCTGACCTTATAAGTCATGATAAAATGCTTTATAGTGTGTTATGATTATTGATATAAAGCATTATGATCATTTATGAGTGTTTATAACTATAGTTATACAGTGTCATAACTGCATTATAACTCATTATAAGTATGGTTATAATGAGTTATAGAGATAGGCGTCAAATAAAGTGTTACCAAAAAATGAGTATGGCCTTTCTCAGCTTCCGTAGCTCAGCAGGGAGAATTTATTCGTTATATTGTTAGACACACATTCCTAAACTGCTCTTTCATATTGACATTCACACAGTCTGATGCATTTCTCAAGTAGTCATGTGATCAACTGCTGAAGTTTCTCACGTTTGCTGTCACTTAGAGAGGATCACGTGTGTAGAGGTCATTTCCAGCTGTGAACCTCTGGAAACTGTAAAGAGCCTCTGGTAGGACAGACACGTTACGCTGCAGCCGAACACTGCTCCTCTTGAACACCATGACACGCTCTGTGTCTCTCTCCTGATCTCTCTCTCACTCATCCCTCCATCTCTCTCTGTCTTTTTTTTTTTTTCACAGGGACGTGTTGCCGTTCACTCTGAAGCTTCCAGACGCTATAGCCTCAGCAACAACATCTGCAGACCTGGAGGAGATTGCTAAACTTGGACCAGGTCTGTTGCGTTGCAATTATTTATTCGATCATAGACACATTTCAAGTGTTAGTACAATTTGAACTTTTCCACATTTTGTCACGTTACAACCACAAACTTGAATGTATTTTTCTGGGGTTTTATGTACGGTGGCCTGGAGGTGCAAACTAACATTTTTACATATCATAAAACAAAATTAGTACACTAACATAACACATTTACAAGTCCCGAAACACATTTACATTTCAGAAAACAAACACAGAAACAAATTTACAAGTCCCAAAACAAATTTACAAATTCAACCGGAACGAGAATGTACCAACCCCGGAGTTGGTACATTCCCTTTCCGGTTGATGTCATTTGTAAATTGTTTATTAGTTTTCTGAAATGTAAATGTATATCAGGACTTGTAGATGTGTTATGGTGGTGTAATTTTGTTTTATGACATCTAAAAATATGTTCTAGTCTCAAGCTTTGTAAAATTTGTAATGTTGGTTTGCACTGTATTTATCGATACAAATTAGACCATGAATTCTTAGATGCATCGGTTGTAGCGCCATAATTGTGAAGTGGAAGCTAAAATGATACATGGAGTTCAAGATTTTTAATAACTCAAAAATCAATCATTTTAAAAAAAGGCCAAATAAAAACTATTTTTTTCAGCAAATATCTTAGTTACAACACAATTATGCACTAACTGGAGTAGTTTCATGTAAAATCCGATGACAGGAAAATCCATTTAACACCATGCTTCATGCTGAGACAGTTCTATCCAGAATTAGTTGCATGATGACAGCACCAGATGTTGCAGTAGTGTTGAAGATTAAGTGTTGTTGGTCAGAGAGAGGGGGGGGGGAGGGGGGACTGTGTGAACTCGGTCAGTCGTGTTGCAGTTGTACCCCGTTGTGTTTGCCAGCTTCACGTCTCTGCAGACGGGACCGATCAGTGCTCTGCCCTCGTTTTGACTGCAATGTTGTGTAAATCAGACAGTCCTCCAAACATCCACTGACATAGCCAGCTTGTTACCTTCATCAGAGACATGGCTTCATTGATAAACAATCTGTGCTGATAATCTTTATACAGTCTATGCTCACGCATCAGCTGGGTCTTGTTCTGGAACCCCCTCCTGACACAGCAAGGAGTTGGTGCTGAACCAGAACTGGTGCTAAAAACTGGCACTGAACCAGCACCTGGACCAGCAGAGTGTGGAGTGGGCCTGATTTACTAAACTTTACAGATTCTGGTCCATGTCTAAATATGAATACATTGACATGTGATCTTGTTATTCTTTTTCCTTTTTTTATTTCTTTTTTGCCAGTGCTTTAAAGCAACAATTCATTGGAGATATGTTTGCCTTTTAATATTTGACAAATAAGTATGTTTCTGCCAGAATGTACAAAATATTGGGAGGATTAGATGCAAATAGATTTATGTAGCACACGCAAAGTGATTTACCAAACCTGAAACAGATTGCGGTGGAAGTTTTTGTGTTTTCATTTACTGTAGCACGTTTGAAAGACAAGTCTTACCTGGCACAGCTTTAATCCCTGCCAGGGTCAGTCATATTATATATTATATCTCTGTATTTCACAAAGTCATTTGCAACCCTAGTTATGGCAGTGTTTTCAGTTTTGTTGAAATCTTTAAAGGGATATGTTCTAGTCTCAAGCTTTGTAAAATTTGTAATGTTGGTTTGCACTGTATTTATGTGATAGACCGACACAAAGTACTGTAGCGCATAATTGTGAAGTGGAAGGAAAATGATACATGGAGTTCAAGATTTATTACAAATAAAAGACCAACATTTTTAAAAAAAAATCTTGAACACCATAATACCATTTTTTCCAGCCCTTCAAAGTGCAGGAAAAACTACAGTTTTTATTTGGACAAACCCAAAAAAATCCATTTAACACCATGCTTCATGCTGAGACAGTTCTATCCAGAATTAGTTGCATGATGACAGCACCAGATGTTGCAGTAGTGTTGAAGATTAAATTTTCCTTTGGTCTTCACCTTGTAGGGGGGACTCATCTTGAACTCTTCACTTCATCTGTGTTGCAGTTTGTACCCCCATTGTGTTTGCCAGATAATCTTCAACGTTTCTTCTGCAGACGGGACAATTTCTTTATCTGCCCTTCTCTATTACATCCCCTACATCTGTTGTGTGTAAATCAGACAGTCCTCCAAACATCCACTGACATACCAGTGGTTAATGCCTCATTAAAGGGACTCCAGGAAAGCAAAGAGTTTTCCTGTACATTGCAGGCCCAGATCTGTGCTGCTCGGCTGGGCACTGCCAACAATGTTTTCATCAGGGTGGTGTTTAGTTCAGTTGGAGGAGAGCCGCCCCCCATGTGTTGAGGCTACAGTCCACAGCCAGACCCCAGTTTGAAAACCACTGAGTGGCCCTTTCCTGCACTTTCCATTAAGAGTGTGAAGTGGGCCTGAAAATTTTTTAAAAATTTGAAGAATGTTTTTATTCATCAAGAACGCAAAGTCGGAGGTTAGAAGCTGATCTACTAACCGGGTGCGCCGAGGATTACGTGTCTCAAACAGGCAAAATAACACGCGCAATTCATTTAGCGTGTTTGCCTTAATGACTAGACAAATAAGTATGTTTCTGCCAGAACGCACAAAATATTGGGATCAAAATAGACAAAATAGATTTATTTAGCACAAATGGAGCCATTAACAAACCTGGAAACAGATTCATGGAATTTTTGTGTTTTCATTTACTGTAGCACGTTTGAAAGACAAGTCTTACCTGGCACAGCTTTAATACCTGCCAGGGTCAGTCATATCTCTGTATTTCCACGCATCTGGGTCATTCTGGCAAACTGTAGCAGTTTTTCAGGTGTGTTGAAAGTCCTTTAAAGGGATAGTAGCATTTTTTTAAAGTGGGGTTGTATGATCTACAAATAGCCCCTAAGTACTTTAATTGCAGTAGAAGACTCTCTGCACTCCTACTTTGGAGCAGCCCATAGCACTGCCCAGAGATTTACAACATACATTGTTGTGAATGGACCCAAAGAAACAGCCTATTTTCGTGGCCTAAAAGAGGTTTCACCTTGGCTATAATATAATTTTTTCCAGCCCTTCAAAGTGCAGGAAAAACACAGTTTTTATTTGGACAAACTGTGAAAAATGGGCTATACAAATAATATTGCCTTGCCTTGCCTCCAGCTCAACACTGCGGTCAGAGCAGCTCTTCCTCGTTTGCTGAGGTTTTCTTATCATAAAACCAAATTTTCTTTTGTTCTTCACCTTGTATCTCCTCATCTTCTCTTCACTTCATCTGTTCTCTTCTTGTTTCACCGACCACATTTACTTTCTCATAGATAATCTACAACGTTTCTTCTGCTGCAGCTCGACAATTTCTTTATTTGCCCTTCTCTATTACATCCATCGAGATTAAAATTTCATTCTGTGTTTGTGGCCACCCAGCTCTCTCTCCATGGCAGAAACAATTACCATGCACAAAACCCTCATTAAAGGGACAACAAGGAGTTTTGGAAAGCAAAGTGTTTTCACACTACATTTCCCATGAGCCTCTATGGACCGGTGCAAGACGGACAAAAGGGAAACCACTGCCAACAATGTTTTCATCAGGGTGGTGTTTAGTTCAGTTGGTAGAGCCGCCGCCCCATGTGTTGAGGCTACTGTCCTCACTGCAGGCGGACCCAGTTTGAATTCCGCGTCTAGTGGCCCTTTCCTGCATGTCGTGCTTTCCATTAAAAGGTGAAGAAGCCCTGAAAATGTGCTTTTAAAAATGAGAAGAATGTTTTTATTCATCAAGAACGAAAGTCGGAGGTTAGAAGACGATCACATACCGTCGTAGTTCCGACCATAAACAATCCCACTAGTGATCCAGCAGACCCGCCAGGCAGCGTCCGTGAAACCGAAACTAGGAAATGCTGGGCGAGAATACCACTAAATAATAATATCAAAATAGACAAAATGATATATTTATCGAAAATGGAGCCATTAACAAGTGGTAACGTAGATTCATCCACATTAATGTGACACTCTTTATAACCAAAAGCAAACTCCTCAGGGTCTCTTTAAATCCTGCTTTGCGCGTGTTGTCATTTAGCAGGTTACTCTTAGATCACCTGTTTTGCATCCACTAATTAAATACACAAAATTTGACTAGGAGCACAGAATTTAGCGCCCCTTATCTGAGATCTTAGTAAATGAGGCCCTTACTTAACAGCACACTGGATAACTGTCTTTTACTTTGGAGCAGATTAGACTACCAGCAGCTTCCTGTAACTTAAACAGTGGAGTTTTGTCCTTATGGCTGAGTTATGAATGGAAATCTGAACCGGTCCATTCACTTCATTCATGCTGTATGGATGACTCAGCTCTCAGATCTTCACAGTCTGAATTACACACAGTAATGTGATGACATCTTCCTTTAATGTGGCTCTGAATGATCTATAAACCTCTTCCGTCTCTTGTGTTCTTCAGTGTTTACCACAATAACACAGTGTGTGTGTGTGTGTTCTCAGTCATGTTCACCTGCTGTGTGTCTCTCACTTTATTCTTACATTTTTAAATTTGTGTGGGGCGGGGGTGCACAGGCTGGTTTAGGAGGTGGTTCAGGAAGCATTAAAACTAAGGTCCAGGGGCGCCGTTTACCTCAGTGGGTAGAGCAGGGGCCCCATGTGCCATGTTTGCACTTTTTTATTTATTTTTTGGAATCCCACATTTTATTTATGTTATTTATTTTACTTTTAAATTTGACCTCCCTTGTTTTCTGTCCCTCTCAAATGACTGGTCAAGTTTAAACAATTGATAAAAAAACAAATTAAACTGAGGTCTGTTTGTTAAAACTGTCACATTAGTAATGTTAATGAAAGGCTGTTACCATAGTGATGACCTGGTGTCTTGGCTCCTGGAGAGATGATCTGGACCTGTTATTACTGTGGCCACAGAGCTGCTTTAAACGCCCTGTAATTTAAAGATATAATCCGTAACTATTCCACATTTAAAACATTTAAAAAGATTCTCAGCCTATGATCTATGTGTTGTTGAGTTGTATTTCTATCAGTATTTCTCAATTTATTGTTTTCATTTATTGTGTATATTGTATTGTCTTGCATTTATTGACCCCTAGCCTATACATGCCCATATGGCTTACTTGAAGCCTGCCTGTTTGATTGACAGATGACAGCCAGGTAGTTGGGAGCTTTAACTCTTTAACTTTTAAGTGTGTGGATCCCTCTTTTTTTTTCTCCTGGATCCCCTGATCATCCGGCACCTGGTCTAAAACAGGATTGGATGTAGGCACAACTACTCTGTATTCTGTATTTTTATTAATAAACATTAATCTAAGTCACTTAGAGTACACACTTTTGTCGATTTGGTTGTGTTTTCTGAAGTTTCAGTGCATTGAGCTCTCAGGTCCACTGTATTTGTGATAATTTGCTCTGTATTGACTTAATGCAAAAGGTGTTTAAAGGGACAATGTGGATGAATCTACATTACCACTTGTTAATGGGTCAATTTTCGATAAATATATTATTTTGTCTTTATCGTTATTTTGTTATCATTATTTAGTGGTCGGCTTGCCCAGCATTTCCTACTTCCGGTTTCCCGGACGCTGCCCGGTGGGTCATGGGAATAACACTGTCGAAACGCTAGTTGACATCGTTTATGTTCGGAACTACGATGGTATCGTCTTCCAACCTCCGACTTTCATTCTTGATTTGAAAACATTCTTGGCAAATGTTTTCGCTTTTGTCTGTCTTGCGCCGGTCCAAGAATTTCACCATGCACATGGAGGCTCATGGGAAATGTAGTGTGAAAACACTTTGCTTTCCAAAACTCCTCATTGTCCCTTTAAAGGAGTCATCACCCGGAAATCGCAATTTCTCTTGTTAAAACATGCATATTGGTGTTTGACCTCAGTTGAAACTTGCCTGAAAAGCTGGAGTTTGAAACCTCGGCTCTTTTTCCGAACAGGAATAGCACACAATGGTGTGCCTTCCTAAAGCACGAGATTTAGATTCTGCTCCCACGGTGACGTCACCGTGGAGGCTACTTGCCTCTTTCACCACCCAACCCCGCCCCGTCCGCTACCTGAAATCGCCGAAGCGGTACCAGGGGGCTGTTTTGGAGTCTGCATGCAGGCAAGCCCCCCCCCCCCGGCTCTGTCCTTCCTGCGGCGAATCAACGCGCGCCTCATTACATATTATACAATGCACATCCGGACCAGTCAAAACCTCGCGCGTACTCTCGCGTGTTAAGTCGCGGTACGAAAAAGGGTCAGAACAAGCTCAGTGTTTGATTAAATTTTTTTTTTTTTCTAATAAGTTTTACGAATTGATCCAAAGCGATCCAAGGGGGGCTGGATACGTAAAAAACCAGGTTATGACTCCTTTAACTGGTGACCTCACATACTGTAGATACCACTAATGAACATAATGAGCGAAATGCATGTGTAAATGACAACAGAGCAATGATCAACCAGAGCAATAACCCATGTGGTCAGTGTAGAGACCTCCTCCGTCCTCAGGACCACATGGTGCTGCCGTGCAGACAAGTCCAGAAAAGGGAAGTTTCCAGTCATTATTTGTCAAACTAGTGTTTCCAAGGTCAAGAATAAACTTAAACCACAACATCTGATCTTTCATCTTTTATCTTTGTTTCAAACCTTCTCTTCTCTGGAAATGTGCAGCAGTGTGTGTAAAGGAGTGCTGCGCTCTGCACATACCTGTATGAACATGCTTTCACATTTTCAGAGCAATCATCAATTCTGATGAGGGAGAAAAACAAAGTGTGAAAAATATCTGTTGAGACAGAGATCTCAGATCAGATCAGATCAGATCTGAACACAGGGGCAGTGTAACAGTCCGAGGCAACATCAGCAGAGAGTGAGAGAGTAAACAAGAGAGGGAGGGAGACGGGAGAAACTTTAGGTCTCTGTGTCAGAGGGAGAGAAATGGAGATGGGGGGAGGGAGAGAGAGGGAGGAGCAGAGCCCGCCCCCACACACACACACACGCATTAACAAGTGAGTCACAACAGAGAGAGTCCAGTCTCGGCTTGTGCAGACGCGGCAGCGAGTGGTGGTGTGCAGTTCCATCAGAGCAGTACAGACGTTAGACTGAGACCAACAGGAGCTGGATCACAGTGAGTACTGACTGACTCTCTGCTCTGTCTGGCACTGCTGCTCCTCACGGACTATTGTCTCCACTGCTGATGCTGTGTGTTTGTGTTGCTACCACATGGAAAACTGTTGTGTAAAAGTTGTTCAGTGCTCTTTGAGTACACACTCTGAGCAGTGTGTGGGATAAAGGGTTAGGGCAAGGCAAGGCAAGGCAGGACAGTTTTACTTGTATAGCCCGTTTTTACAAACAGTTTGTCTCAAAGGGCTTCACATGACATCATAACAACATCTTCTGCCCTTAGACCCTCACATCCACTGAAAAAACTCCATGGAAAACCCTTTTAACAGGGAAAAACTGGAGAAAGCTCAGGGTGAGCAACAGAGGAGGGATCCCTCACCCAGGACGGACAGACGTGTAATAGATGTTGTTACAGACAAGAAAACAGTTAGAGGCTACATTAGTGCACACTTCTACATTTTTTATTTTATTTTTATTGGAAATAACTTCAGATCAAGTCAAGTCAAGTGAAAAGTCTGATGTAATAACAGGAGGATCTATAGTGAATGTGAGGAGTGGACTGGAATGTAACTGGTCAAACAGTGTGGGTTTGTGTGTTCAGTGTTTTCAATAACACTGATGATGAATACATCAAACCATTGACCGGCAACCGTTCCACTTCTCAGGAACTGTGATGAGTCAGAAACCTTCATGTCACATCACTGACAACTCATCTGAACTAATCTTGTTAGCTTAGTCGGGCAAACAGACAAAGTTTGCCACAGCATACGCTGTCATTAGACTAATGATGCAGGTTCAAAAAGGTTTTGTGGACAATTCATACAATAATCGAGCAGCAAACAACTGTTTGTGAAGTAATAGTACAGTAATGGCGTCGCGAGCAGAAAGTGAAGCCGCACCCCCCTTTGTGTGTTGTAGTTTCTCTGTTCTTTGTTCTTGCACCGAGTCTGGGAGAGAGCGTGCGTGTCAAGTGCACCAAAGTGTGCATGTTAGTGCATGTGAGGCATCGCCGATAAACTATTGGCCCTCCCTGCATTTAATACCACACCCACAGGTGAGATGGCTCAGCGCTACACACCGCATTCAGAGTGACCTTGACAACTTCCTCCTCTGGAGAGGTTCAACGAGATAATGAGATGAGACCAGAGGACAGGTGGACTGGACATGAGGACCACAGGCTTAGTTCCTGCTCCTCCGCTGGACCGTTAAAACTTCCATGAAGGTTTTAGTCATATTGAGTCATCGCTGTTGTTCTTGCAGCCGGTGAATTTTCTTTCCCAGTCTGTTGGTCTGGTTTCATCCTACTGATTCGATTTTTTGGATGCTGATTCGATTTAAATTGCGATTCTACATTTGCAGATTAGTCTGCATTTTTAACATCAGTGAAACAGTTTAATGATTATGATTGTCTACAGACTATTCTAGGAACCATATTTACCCCAAAAATACAGATTTATTCAGCAGCAATATATGTTTATTCTCTTTTCAAAAGCCTGGACTGCATAAAAGAGGCAAAAATAAAAGAGTATAGAAAAAACAGGCTTCCGAAACCTTTCTATCGAGATATAGACTGAAGTAAACTGCTATATTTTAACATTTATCTGCACACAATACTGTAGGAGCCTATAAATTAAGATACTCCATTATAAAGTGAACTTAAACCCTTTTCAAAACCTGGACTCTCTGTATGTAAAAAAGGATATAGGAAAGAAAAGGAAATAAATGTGCATTGCACAGTATTAAAAAAAAAAGTCAAAATAATAAATCAATTTTTGGAAAAAATATCGATTTGAAAATCGTCAAAAATATCGCAATACTTATGTGAATCGATTTTTTAGGTTACATTCTGTTTCTATCTGTGATCACAGCATGGCCTAAGGTTGTTTTTTTGTTGGTTCTCAAGTTAATACTTTACTCAGTTGAGCATCTTGTGTGTTTAGCGGTAACTTCAGTGACTGAGAACATGAAGGGAGCTGTGGCTGACCCAGCATCAGATGGTGGTGGTCTGCTGCTACGTCTAGAGACAGTGACGGTTGTTTCTCCGCAGACTTAAAGACAAGACGGTGTGTGTCACAAACTGAACCGCTCAGTCTGCCTCTAGCTGTTGTTCAACAGTAGTTACACAAAATGATTGGTGTCATTTTTCCATGGTGTAGCAAAAATGAGTGGAATTGGTGGAAAGTCTGCTCTGATGGATGACATCTGTGATCAACGATGGCCAAAATGATGGCAGTAGCTCATTCCTTTGTGTGTTGAGAAGAATTTCACTTGATTCCCCATTAATCTAGTAACTTACTATTTATAGTATGAAACTCGATACATTTAATTTGCACATACATCATATCTGTGCAATAAAAATAAAAAAAAACACCAGTTGTTCCACTTTTTCTAGAGTACCTGCCTCATCTACAGATGACTGAATGGGTTGGCACCGCCGGCCCTGGGGGATTTTATCACAAGGAAAACTAGCGTGACAATAACTAGGTCAGCCTCCACTGTGAGGTTCAGTTCAGGAGAACAACATTTGCACAGAAAAATCGGTTTATGTTTGCTCAACATGAAACACACTACTGCCAGTTATAAGAGAAAGCACAACATACGTAGTATTAAGAAACAGCTGGCACAACAGTAGGCACTATTCCATGCACATTAAAAGTAGTGCTTTACGACATTTACTGTCTGTTAAATGCCCTTTAACATTTCACCACTTTTTGTTTCCTCCTACTGATGCAACCATTGTGTGATGTAATGTATTTGTACTATGCTTTTAGTTTTAGTTTTATTTGTGCACTATGGGACATTTCAGAACTTTGAACCTCCTACTCTGCACCGAGATCCCTCAGATCTGAATATCATGTTGTTAAAAGTCCCACGATCTAGGCTCAGGACAAAGGGGGATTGTGCCTTTACTGTCTTCATTGCTTTATCTCAATGATATTGTATTTTGTGAAGCATCTGTAACTCTAATTTTAAAAGGTGCTATAGGAATAACGGTTATTATTATGGATGGAAATGAGCTCCTGAGCTAAATCTGGCATATTAACAAATTACCTTTGTATGTTCATGAATATGCAGAGTCCCATTACAAATAAACTAAGAAATTAAAGGAAATAGACACAGTTTGTGATTGTGATGCCTTTTTTCACAAAGACATGACATGTTTTTTTCGTCTTAGCATCAGCACTGTTAATGAAAGAGAGAAAGAAAGAGAGTTAGACAGTGAAACAAGTAAAGCAGGACACTTGTTCTCTGTGCTCAGAGAGTAATGTAAGGTGATGTAACCGCTGGCTGTCAGCCCGTTTCACAGGGTGCTGCTTGGACCGTGGTGGAGATCACTCAACATGTCCCTCACTGTGTCTTCCAGGCTTCTGGGACTCCCAGCTGTTCCACAGGAGGAAGGACTCTGGCCCGGTGTCAGCAGCAGCTCCCGACAGACTGCCCCCCCCTGCCCAGAGACCAGTCTCCGCAGCAACCGCCCAAGGATGTTCTCAGCTTCAAACCAGCTCCCTGACCGAGCCTGAGCGCTGCCCGTCCAACAGAGCGCTGTGCTTCATCAACCCCCTCTTCATAAAGGTCCACCAACCAGACAGCGATCCCAGCACCGCCGCCCCCACCCCGTCAGCACCGGGGGGCCTGAGGGAGGAGCCTGGTACCAGCAGCAGCAGCAACAGGAGGAGGAGCAGGTCACCGACGTGGAGCTCGGGCGTGGCGGGTGACGCGCGGCGGGACGACACCGGTCGCAAGCTGCAGAGCGCCGCTGACGCTGTTTCCCGTTCCCCTCCCCCGCGTCCGCCCCCGCCGCGCTTCTCGCCGCGACGCTCGTCGGCCCCCGCCGTCCGACCACGCAGCATGCCGGAGAAGATCGCCTGGATCAACATCCCCAAGGAGAAGACGGAGGAGAGGGAGAGGGAGAGGGAGAGGGGCAGCAGCCTCCTCTCCCGCCTGGGCTCCTCGCTGAGCATCAGCCCCTCCTCGTCCCCCCCCAAGAGGCTCAGCATCAGCTCCCCCATATCCGTCTCCCGGGCCTCCCTCCCCCTCTCTCTGTCGCCCCTCTCCTCCTCTCCGCGGCGGGGCAAGGCCTCGTCGTCCTTCAGCCAGGAGGATGCTCAGTGCCACCTGGCGCTGGAGGAGCAGACCATTGAGAAGGCTCTGATCAAGGCCAGACTGTCTCAGAGGTCTGGAACCAGATCCAGCTCCCAGGACTCCAGCAGTCCTCCACAGCCGTCGCTGATGATGACAGCCGGGAAGCAGGCGGAGACACCGGGAGAGGAAGAAGCTGGGGAGGACAGCAGGGGCGGCGGTCAGCGGCTGAGCGACATGAGCCTGTCCACCGACTCCTCAGACTCTCTGGAATGCTCCCAGTCCTCTGCCTTCTTCCTCCCCCCTCTGCACGACCCCTGCCCCCCCACCACGGCCGACCTGAACGCCCACCTCCCCCTGTCCCTCCCCCCGTCCCACCTGTCCTACTGCAGCATCGAGGAGGACGACGATGACGACGAAGACGACGACGAAGAGGAGGCGGACTACGGGGTCAGCCTGGAGAACGACCAGGACCTGACCATGGTGCCGCCGGGACACCGCGCCGGCCGCCGGTCCAGCGCTGGGGCTCTGGTCCTGCAGAAGGCTCTGAGAGGTCACCTGAGGAAGATGAGCGGCGTCTTCAACTCCCTGCTGACGCCGGAGAAGAGGGCGGTCCGCCGCGTCCTGGAGCTGTCCAGGGACAAGGGCTCGTACTTCGGCTCCCTGGTGCAGGACTACCTGAGCTACATGGGCGAGGGTGCGGGCACCCAGGCCTGGCAGGGCTACGCCTCCGGACTGGAGCTGCTGCAGACCCTCCGCCAGTTCATCACCCAGATGAAGAGCTACCTGAGACAGAGCTCCGAGCTGGAGCCGCCCATCGAGAGCCTCATCCCCGAAGACCAGATCGGTGAGTCCCAAAGACATGGTCCTGGTTCTCTGGTCTGTTCTGGTTGCTTTTCCTCTGTCACAGTCACTTTAGTTATCTCAGTTACTTAAAGGGATAATTCAACATTTTGGGAAATTCTCCTATTCTTCTATAGTCATAGGGGTAGGTGCATTACCTTTAATTATCAGTGCATGTTGTTTTAAGATCAGCGGGTCAGGGGCGGTGCGTGGCGCAGTGGTTAAGGCAGCCGCCCCATGTATATGCAGACGCAGGCGTCCCCGGTTCGCGTCCCGCATCGGGCAGACCTTTCCTGCATGTCATTCCCCTCTCTCTGCCTCCCCCTTTCCTGTCTATCTCTACTGATCTATCAAATAAAGGCATAAAACGCCAAAAAATATACTTTAAAAAAAAAAAAAAAAAAAAAAAGATCAGCGGGTCAGAGACGCAAGCTGCTCAGGTAACACAATGGAGGCGAATGGTACTTTAGTCTTTCCCTCATCAAACTCACAATCCAACAACTCCAAAACATTCTCGTGATCTGCATATTCGATACGATACGACTACATGCACCTTTGAAAACACTCCTCCCAGCAGCCGTGTCTGGAATGTAGTTCCGTCTCTGCATTTGCCTCGAAAACACCTCTGCCTCGTAATGTTACATGATTATTTCATAGCGTGGTGAAAGTGCAGGTCACAACTTGTCCACCAGAGTGTTTTGGAGTTGTTGGATTGTGTATTTGATGAGTTTGATGAGGGACGGGGGATCTCTACCAGTTACCTCCATTGTGTCTCTGCACCACTGATCTCAAACAACATGCACCGATAAGAACTTACTGCTATGACTGTAGGGATTATGGCAATGGGCAAATTTACCAAAATGTTGAACTATCCCTTTAAAGCTGTGAGATCACTGCTGGCGTTTCGTCTTGGTGAACTGGTCGTCACCTCAGCGGGAGGCAATGTTGTCATTTCTGCGTCTGCAGATATTTAGAAATATTTTTAGGAAGTGCGAGCTAGTGGGTGTTTTTTTTTTCCTGAAAAACAGCGTTGGATGCAGAAGCAGCAGTTTCACTTCAGTGAGGAAAAACTCATCCTCACGTGTTTTCGGCTGGACGTCTGCATGTGCTCACAGCCTGCTGCAGTCGTCAGCCTCTCCGTGTTGCCATGTGTGTTGCTGGGGTTGGTGTCCATGTGAGGGGAAAAGGGAAGGACAGGTGGACACAGTTATCAGTCTCAATTCAGTCAAACCAGATGCATACAACATGTCTTTATTTGCATTTCTCTTTTATGCCCCTTTATTATATCCTTTATGGTGTCTTATGAAACCACCTCAGTGATGTGTAAGGGGAAAACCACATACACACACACACACAAGCATGCACACAGACACACTGACACACACACACACACACACACCTGCCGGAAGAGCAGCCTGAATCATTGAGGCAGGACTTAGAGGCTGTGTTGGACCTTGGACAGAGAGACATGTAAAGAGAGCACAAAGAGGGTTTTGTCTCAGGAGGAAGAGACTGGTGATCCGACCTGTTTCTACTGGTCCTGTTCACTGCTGGGAGGGAGGGAGGGGCTATGTGTTTTTAGCATATGGAATTTTTTGCTGATATATTATTGTTCAGTCTAATTTGAATCATTAGAAGATATTTTAATGATGTTTTGGACATGTTGTAGTGTCACTGGTATCACACAACTCTGTGTCTGTTGTGTATAACATCTTTATTAAAGGCCCATTCACAACAGTTTTACGCCTGAGATCCAGATGTGTAAAAGAAATGCACAGAGAACCTGGAGATGGTAATGTTTACCACACAAAGGATGAAATAATGAAAGACTGTTTAGTTGCATTGTGGGAAATATAGTGTCTAGTGTCTAGTGGGGGCTTGAGCACCAGAGACAAAAGTTCAGGTCAGTCTGCGACTCAATTGTCAGTGAATCCATTATAAACACCACATAATTAGTTCCAGCTTCACTGTTGGTGGTTCCTAAGTGCATAGGAAATGTTCTCATCAAGATGACTTTTGGTGCTTAAAGGGATAGTTCAATATTTTGGCAAATTGGCCCATTGCCATAATCGTTACCTTTAATTGTCAGTGCAAGCTATTTTTAGAATGGAGGAACAGAGCCGTGAGCTGCTCAGAGCTACGCTACGGAGGATATTGGGATTTCTTGGTTTCCCTCATCAAACTCATCAAATACACAATCCAACAATCCAAAACACTCACATTCACCACGCTATGAAATAATAACGGAACGTTACGTTGTTTTCAAGGCAAATGCAGAGTCTGCTTGCTGAAAAACTGCCCCCGACGGGAATGCACATCAGTGGTTTTGCATGAATTTACCTCAAAAACAACTCTTGTATTTGATGAGTTTGATGAGGGAAACCAAGAAATCCCATTAGCCTCCGTAGCGTAGCTCTGAGCAGCTCACGGCTCTGCTCTGCCGTTCTAAAAATAGCTTGCACCGACAATTAAAGGTAACAAACCTACTCCTAAAACTATAGGGATTATGGCAATGGGCCAATTAAAACCATGAACATCTTATGAATCAACCCCCCACCTTTCAGTGATGAGTAAAATCAATATAAAAGATTGAGAAAAGTTAAGTATTTAAGTGTACTGTATTTCTCTCCTCTGTGTGTGTGTGTGTGTATGTGTGTGTGGCGTCATGGCTGGCTGCTCTCGTGCCGGTTCTCTGTGACCTGTTTTCCTCAGAGATGACACACTTTGAATTGTTTAGTTCTCGGAAGAGTTTTGCGCAACAACGACACAAGTTGTGGCAGCTTGAGTGTTGTTTACCGCTGGGCTCAGAGTCCGCCCAGCCCAGATGGGTTTGGAGAGGCTGCCTGCCAAGTAATGCAAGTCTGTCTTATACTCCACTATCAGGTCTTTGTACCAAAGCAGCCAATCGGGTTGTGAGGATCTGAGGTGAACCTCCCTCTCCGTCCCTCGCTATTCAGGGTCGCTGTGTTTTCTGTCTCCTCTCTGCAGATTCCTCTCTCTCACGCTTTGCCCCCTGGAAGTCTGTGTTGTTGTTGTGGACTGGTGATGCATTCATGGAGTATTTCATATGCTGACATCAGGGAGAGATGTGACATAGAAACAGTGAAAACACAGAGAGGTGTAGCCTATGTCTAACATGAAAGAAAATTCTGAAAGCAGATGATCAGAGTTTATAGAGATTATTGTTGTTTTCGTGTGTATGTTTTTGGTTCAGGATGTTCAGCAATCCAGGGGGTCTAGTCCCAAAAGTCAGTTTATTGAAAATTCCAAGTTTTGTTTACCCAGTTTGTTCCAGTGAGTGGGATCAGTAAATCTGCACTCTTTCTTCTCAATCACTTCCTCTGCACTGAAACATTTATACATCAATCATTGTTAGTAAAACATGTGTGTTGTTTCAGACACACAGTCGGACAGATTTATTACTGGCTATAATTGATGCTGTTGAGCAGAGACTTTAAATGTAGAACATCTTAAAGGGATAGTAGCATTTTTTTAAAAGTGGGGTTGTATGATCTACAAATAGCCATTGCAGTAGAAGATTCTCTGCACTCCTCCCGTTAGCAACGCCAGTCCATAGCCCTGCCCAGAGATTTACAACATACATTGTTGTGAATGGACCCAAAGAAACGGCCTATTTTTGCAGCCTGAAAGAGGTTTTACCTGGAAGAAAAAAAAAAAAAACACAGTTTCATTGTTCGCTAAAATATAATTTTTTCCAGCCCTTCATATTGCAGGAAAAACGCTGATCGGCGGGCGCTAACCCTGGGCGGAGGGATACGTGAGTTGGTTAGGTCCAAATAAAAACTGTGTTTTTCCTGCACTTTGATGGAACCTATTTTAAGCCACGAAAATGGGCCATGTCTTTGGGTACATGGTTTGACTGACAAGGTACTTTTTTAAGAGCCTTTTTAAATTATGTGAAATAATTTTTCAGATAGTTTCTCTGACAAATCAGTGAATTAGCTTGTAAAGCTGTAGAAACTTTTGTTTACTTCCCTATAATAAATCCCTCCCTCACACTGTCTGCATGAACCAGTGATGAATCCAGAGGCTGTTTACGGTGTGTGAGTGAAGCAGGAAGTCTTTGTATCAGCGGAGTGACTGACCCACCTCCCCTCTGATAACACAAGACTATTTTTGTGCCATCCCAAGGACACAGACTCTTTGTCTACACGTGTGTTTGTGTGTGTGTCTGTATGGTAGATACGGTGATGAAGGTCATGACGTCTACAGACCTACAGACACCACCCAGTCTGTCATTTACAGTCTTTGTAAACATACTGTACTGGGATAAAATTCCTCAATATTGTAAATCTGTGTATAATTCATTCTTTCTATTTTCAATGGGCCTTATGCACAGCTCCACTACTTCCTGAATTAAGACAGCTCCTTTATTTCCTATTTTACATTATTGGACCAACTGATTAATCTAGGTGTGTCTAACCTCACAACAATGGTCAGACCCACCTGGATTAATCAGTTGGTCCAATAATGTAAGACAGGAAATAAAGGAGCTGGCTTAATTCAGGAAGTAGTGGAGCTGTGCATAAAGCCCAGTGGAAAAAAAATCAAAAAATGAAAAAGTGACAGATTATTTTGTTTTCTGTTTTTTAATCTAACACAAAAAATTTCAATTTTAGGCTCAGATCAAATACAAAATGGAAAAGTAGGCAGTAGGACTGAATTTGATTTTAATATTTAATTAGACGGGTTTACGTGACCCGGATGTTTGCACACAGTCACAATCATACATTTTCAGAGATGTGATGCACAGAGCAGCAACCACGTAGACTTAGGTCATCTGACCCAATGACCACTGAGATGACCTAAGTCTACGTGGTTTCTGCTCTGTACAGTGTCACAGTTGTTGCTGAACTGATGTTTTACCCTCCAGCTCCGCGGATCACGTCTCTGAAATCTATGAGTGATCTTTGTGACTGCGTCTCTTTGATATCACCAAACTTCCGGGTCACAAATTCAGTCCTGCTGCTTGTTTTTCCATTTCGTCTTTGATCTGAGCCTAAAATTGAAATATGAAAAACTGGACATTTTTTTTCATTTTTTGGAATAAAATAATCTGTCTCTTTGTCATTTTTTGATTTTTGATTTCCAATCGAAAATAGAAAGAACGAATGATACACGGATTAAATTGTAGTGTATTTGTAGTTTGTTTGAATCATATGGAGACTGAGCAGTGAGGAGTGTATGGTCGCTGAAGTTCCTCACATGTGTCCTGTTTGGTTGGGCAAGGTGTTTGGTTGGAGGCTGGAGGAAGCAGGGAGGATGTTTATATGAAGTGTGTGGAGTCTGTACAAGTTTCTCCTTGGTTTCCTGTTTAGCCTTGAAGCAGAACAACCCGTCTGTCGGAGACCCTGACGTGGTCGCCATCAGAGCTGCACACACCAGTTCAGTGTGAAAGCAGGGCAGGAACTAGAAGGACACAGAGGTCAATGAGTGTGTGTGTGAGGGTGTGTGTAAATACATCTAATCTCTGTATCAGAGCTCTTGACCTATGTATAGTGTTGGCTCTGTTGGCCCCTGCTATCAGTGTGTGCTGATTGGCTCGTAGGTGAAACTTTATAAATACAGTTGGAGTTCAACTTATGATATTTAGCGTTAAGGTTCTAGATTGCAGTGCTTATTCGCTCACTCTCACCCCTCCTGTCGTCAAAGTGACGGTGGCCTCAGAGGACAAAAAAATGTGTTTACTATGACACATTTCAGGAGCATGGAGCGACGAGGTGAAGATCTAAACCATTTACGATAAATCTACTGTTTCCTACTCCTTCTTTCCTTCTTCATTGGTTTATTTATGAACGCAAAACTTGCAATATGTGCTCTCTGGCTGACTGGATTTTTAATACAGAATTAATTATAAGGCTACGAAAACCAAACAAATTTTATTTTATACTGTAGCGATTATACACGTATACCAATATTATCATGGGTAGTATGTTCAGATTTAGCCAAAAAACCTTGCCAATTACTAAACACTGGACCTTTAACTTTTTTTTTGTTGTTGCCTAAGAGACCAAATGCAAACGTAGAAAACACCTCACATATTATAGTAAGTCACAGAATTAAAAATACATTATTAACTCAATTTTGACATAATGTCATAGAACCTTCATGGTTCCCAGCTGTTTTCAAGTTTTTACCCATAAATCACTGGGTTTTCCTGGTACCAGGTCCTGTCAGGAACCATTGGCACTGAATGGATATTTATATTCTTCCATTTTACACCTAGCTCTCTGACTTGGTATCATTGAGTCTCAGCGAAAGTGTTGCAGTAAACCACAGGTTGGTGTTACTGACACTTTGAGGTTGCTTCACGGCAGAAAAGCTGAAAATGTTCAACTAGCTGACCCACACATCTCCCCGGCCCTGACCAGAACCAGTGAAAGAAGAACCACAGTTGTTTCCTCCGCTGGGTCAACGTGCCGCCTCCTCTCTGGAAACTCTTGGTCAGTCAGTGGCTGTGGAATGAGGAAGTGAGACTGTGTCTGTGAGACGTTGGCACGAGTGCCACCCCTGCGTGTGTCGCTGCCGGGTCCAGATCCAGCAGAGGTGTCGGGAGGTGTCGGTAACGTGAGCTGAGGAGAAAGTTTCCATTCAGACCAGTTAGACGGCCTAATGAAACTGGTTTATGATGGCTGTCATCCAGCTGTGGTGGAAAGTAAAATAGTCTGTGTCTGCAGATGTGCTCAGCCACAAAAACTGCTGATTTCATTGGATTCTGGAAACAGTCAGCAACGCAACACACACACACAAATACACAGACACACACACACGTGGTCCTTATTCAGCAGTGCTGTGGTTTGGCCTCCTTCTGCCTCCATCCTGTCTGTATCATGATATCATGTTTGTGTTAGTCAGGCTGCAGTAGCTCAGCTGTGTGGACACTCTGCATTATTCAGCTCCAGCAACAACAATACTCTGCACTAGACCTCGGTGTTTACAGAGCGAGCAGCACCAGAGAGCAGAGGTGGTGATGTGACCTGAGCAGTCTGCAGGAAGATGGTCTGGATCCACTGATAATGACGAGCAGAGATGTTGTAATCACATGTATATTCTCTGAGGTGCGGGGGGGGGTCCGCGCAGCAGTATTTGTCCATACTGTATAATGAATGTCCAAAAAGACACACCAAAAAACATCCAAATAACCTCTTGTATTGAAGCCCCAACATGAGAAACTGTGTCAGTGCAAATCTCGCGTGATTTGCACTGACCGGCGGAAGAAAAGTGGTATCCATTCACCACCATTATACGGACAAATACTGCTGCGTGTACCCCCTGTAACTCCGAGAAGGCATGGAGGACTCTGAAAATTCTCACAGCTCTTAGTAGACATGATGGTGAGTAGATAATGAATGAAATTTGAATTTTGGGTGAACTATCCCTTTAATGTTACAAAACATGAGTAGCTCTCAGAGGGAAAGGTGTTGGAGACCCCTGGAGGGGGGCAACAGGCTGGTGTAGACTCAACTGACTGACCCTGACCCTAAAGTGTGTAACCCCGCCCCCTGCTAACATGCTAACAGACATTAAGATGGATGATGTCGTCATATCAGGGAACCTGTTATCTGAGGGCTAAGTTTCATCAGAGCACTTCCTCATGTGTGACATTATCAGCCCACACACACACACACTGCACACACACCCAGCAGGTCAAAGTTCAGATTCAGAGGCACTGCACCACTGTGGCCCTGGCTCCGACACATGTCATCACTTTCCGTTGTGCAGGGGCGCGACTGTTTCCTGGAGCTGCTGTATCCTCTTCCTCTGATCCTCAGATGACGTCACAAAGCCATCAGCAACATACACACTGTAGTTTATTCTGACACACTCCCACAGGCACCGTCCTGCCGCCGCAAATACTCACCACAGACGAAAACCCCTCATAGTACCACTCTAAGGGGGTTTTCTTCCCTACGCTTCGCGTCGGGCTGAAGAGCCGTGGTATAATGAGCATATACCACAGCCACAGTTCTTTTCTTTTGCTTTTCTTTCAGGTGAAAGTCACTGCTCAATCCCCTCTACCATTGTTAACCCTTCCCGGAGGTGAAAGTTAAAGGAATAGTTCACCCAAAATTCATATTGCACTCATTATCTACTCACCCTCATGTCGACTAAGGGCTGGGAGAAGTTTCAGAGTCCTCCGTGGCTTCTCTAAGTTACAGGGGTCTCAGCGTAGCAGTGCATGTCCATATAACTGTTGCAAATAGATACCACCTGTCTTTGTCACAAAAAGACATGCCAAAAAACATCTAAATACCTCCATACTACTCGTATGTAATGTCTGTCTTGTATCGAAGCCCCAAAATGCGAAATTCTTCCCAAAAAAATTAAGTAAGACTATATTTCAAGCTTGTTTTGTAGCGGAGGCTAGAGAAGAGGACGGACCCTGGTTCGTCCAAATTGGACTAACCGGGAAGAGGAGCTTCCGTCCTCTTCTCCCAGCCCTTAGTTGACATGAAGGTAGATAATGAGTGAAATTTCAATTTTAGGTGAACTATCCCTTTAACCTTAAACATGTGAATTGAACTACTTTAGTCACACCGACAGTCAGTCTGCAACAGCCCATTCATCCCAGTCATATGGCCTGACGCGGAGTGATAAGGCTTTAGAACAGTAGCCGTGGTATATTCTCATTATACCACGGTTAACAACCAATCAGATTGCCGGATTTCACCTTTACGTTTTATAATCTGAAATATAACATCATGTCTCTCCTCCTGTCCTCAGACCAAGTCCTGGAGAAGGCCATGCACAAGTGTGTTTTGAAGCCCCTCAAGCCGATGGTGAGCGCCGCCCTCAAGGAGTTCCAGGTGCGCAGCGGGGCCTGGCAGGAGCTGAAGGAGAACCTGTCGCTGGCCAAGGCGCGGCAGCCGCAGGAGATGGGCGTGGCCGACACTCCGCCCCCGGACCAGGTGGCCATAGAGAAGATCAGACACAAGTTCCACACCATGTGTAAACTGTACTCACCTGAGAAGAAGGTCAGCATGCTGCTGAGGGTCTGCAAACTCATCTACACCATCATGGAGGACAACTCAGGTTTGTAAGAAAGGACTTAGTGAAAAAACTAGTCAAGTACTAAGTAACTGCTCAGTTCATTTAATGATCAGTGCATGAATGTAAAATAGTAATGAACAAATTCAGATTTTGCCAAAGAGCAACACTTAGAGTAACAACTAAGACAAATGAAATATTTACAAAGTATCATAAAGTAAGGCTACAATAACTTACATATACTTGCATACTGAGGTCTATGAACTGTCCATAACTGTGTGTGTGTGTGTCATGCGTCACAGTTCAGGCCTCCACCTCTTCCCAAAATCCTGATAAGTGGACACTTTGTTGTGCCGACTCAGAGCCAGAACACATCTGCTACTGACTGCAATGTGTTTCCTCAAATCTGAGGCGGAGCGGCCACCTCTGTTTACCGCAGAGATTTAGTATGCGGTCATGTGACTGCCTGGCTCCGTCTGACGTTGCTAGTGGCTGTATTTCACTTCAATTTTTATTTCTCTCACGACCAAATACGTGGTATAAAGCACAAACAAACATTAGACAGTCAAGTCAAGTCAAGTCAATTTTATTTCTAGAGCACATTTAAAAACAACAGTACAAGCAAGCAAACAGTGGGGCTGTGGCAAATGGAGGACATACAAAAAAAACAAAACGTAGATGAATAAATAGATAATTAACATGGTAAAGTATCACTTAAACAAAGGACACACTTCAGAAAGGCACCTAACTTGTAAATAACTTTGGTTTAATCAGACTGTAGTAACAAAATTAGTTCAAACATGGACATACGCAACATGTGACCGAGCCTCTCCATCAAAACATAAACAAACAGATTGCACATTGGATCGATAAAAAGAAGTAGCGAGAGGAATGTAGCTCAGTGTAACAGAGTAAAAGTAGGAAGTGCTTCTTCTTTACAACTGCATTAAAAATACTCTTATAAGTACAGTTTATCGAAAAAGTTGCTCCAGTCAATGTAACAGAGTAACAGTAACCTCTGCAGCTGAGTAACATGACTGTATGAGCTGGTCCTGAACCTGATCTCTGTGCTCTCAGGTCGACTGTATGGCGCTGACGACTTCCTGCCCATGCTCACCTACGTGTTGGCTCAGTGTGACATGCCACAGCTGGACAATGAGATTCTCTACATGATGGAGCTGCTGGATCCCTCACAGCTGCACGGAGAAGGTATCAGTTCAACGCTCCGACTCGACTGACCCCCACCCCTCTTACTCTGACCCCACCCTGCCTCTAACTTCTTCCCTCTGTCTCCGTGTCCAGGCGGGTACTACCTGACCAGCGCCTACGGAGCGATGTCTCTGATCCGGAACTTCCAAGAGGAGCAGGCGGCCCGAGTCCTGAGCTCTGAGACCAGGGACACGCTCCACCAGTGGCACCGCCGGCGCACCACCCTGCGCTCCGCACCATCCATCGACGACTTCCAGGTAAAAGATGCGCTCATTTGTTCTGCAAAGGAATCATGACAGGAAGCACACACACAAGGATGAAGAGAGAGTCCAGTCCAGTAAATCTGCGCTTCAAATGGTCTCAGTCAGATTCTATATCTAGAATAGAATAGAACTTTATTAATCCTTTGCAAGAAATTATTGTGTGACAGCAGCACCAATCCAATTTTTTCCGGATATCAAAAAAATAAGCGGGTTTTGCTTCTCTGGTGAAATTGTATGAACAATACACAATCCAACAAGAAACAATTTACAACAGAGAAGGAGGAAGCTTCTGGTAGGCAAGGGAGGCAGGGAGACTGGATGTCAGACTGGTTCATGGGAAATTCCACCGGAAGAGCAAAACCGGATTCCGTTTTTGACGTTCGGAAACTTGTGGATAGAATAGAATAAAAAAATACAGATAAGATAATTAGGAGAATAAAATAACTTAGTCTATGGTGTCTGTTCTGTCCCCCCTCCCTCTCAGAACTACCTGCGTGTGGCGCTGCAGGAGCTGGACAGCGGCTGCACAGCCAAAACCCTGCAGGTGCGGCCGTACGCCACCGTGGAGGAGGTGTGCCAGCTGTGCGCCCACAAGTTCAAGGTGTCCGACCCTCAGAACTACGGCCTCTTCCTGCTGATGGAGGGCAGCAGCCAGCAGCTCGCCCCGGACACCCACCCCCAGAAGATCAAGGCCGAGCTCCACAGCCGCCAACAGGTCGCGCCTTTCCACTTCGTCTACCGCCGGGTGGCCGGCGGCGGCGGCACCCTGACGCCGGCCACGCCCAACCTCAACAACCTGACCGTGACCTCTGACCCCCAGGACAACCTGAACGACCTCAGCAGGGGGCTGACGGCCTCCTCGCCCCAGCCCCCTCTGGGTTTAGGCCTGTGCCCGGCGCTGAGTCTCAGCCTGGCAGGCGGTGGACTGGAGGTCTGAATGGGGTCTTTGTGTCCCTGCTCTGACAAACATGAGTGACAGAGACCAGCGTGTTGAACACTGTCTCTGCAAGGACGGATGAAAGGAAGCGAGGAGGGAAAGAAACAGGAGGAAGGGGGGGGGGGGGTTGTTTTTTTTGTACTTCCTTTGACATCAGAGCAGCTGGAACATGTTGAACATGCTGCAGAGTGTTGAAGACCACGTGGACTCTCAGTCCTGGTGCCTGGGGAAGTCCCAGAGTCACGTACCTGTGAGGTAACCTGAGGGAAATCAGACTATGTGTCTAATCTCTGATGAATCTCTTTTCATGTACAACAGATGTATTTAGGTGAAACGTATGACTATGATTTACTTCCTGACAGTTGCTGGTAAACTGTTTTCTTCTTCATGTACTCAAACTGTTAATCCTTCAGATTGTCTGTTTAATGGGTTGTGGCGTCACCTAGTGGTGATCGCTGCACACCGCAACAGAACAGATACACAACCTACAGAGATCAGAAAAGATATGTGCATAAAAAGATTTTAACTTCCTGTAGAGTTCCTAATGTTCCCAACTCATGCTGAACTTTATCTATATGGACCACCTTTAAATTGTGATCTGGTTATCTGAGACCTGTGTTCTGGTACTGGAGCAGTCAGGAAACAGCAAACTGTGGCCCAGCTCAGGTGCCACATCCTTCAGAGGGTGTGCTCTTCAAAGGTGTGGCCCCGTCAGTCCCCTTCAGGGACCAGGGAACTTGAAGTTTTAAGCCCAGTTGGCTGACAACCTGATGTGATCCACCTGTTGGATCCAGGGTCGGACAGGTAGAGAGATGAATTTGTAACCATACAGCCTAGTCGTGCCGCTGTGACCTTATCTCTCTTTCAGTGCAGCCTCCGAAGGTCGCAGCCCTGAACCAGGACACAGATTCTCCTTCCTCTGTCAACATGTTGTGTTGACTGGTCGTAGACTAGAACATCCCCCACAGACTAAACAGAAATAAAGAAGATGGAATAGAAGGAAATAACCTTAAACAGAGGAAAAAACAACAGGAGTTGGTGTTCTGAACCAGCTTGACTTACAGTAGAAAAGAATTTTACAGCACTTTCACAGGGATGTTTTTTAAATTAACTTTATTTATACAGAATTGAAATATTGAAATAGAATAATATGAAACAAGCATAGAAGTAGAAACCATTTAAAAGAATTATTTAAATAGTCGGGGTCAGAATTAATTTTATCGATGATGATTAAGATAATCTTCTTATTCTTTGTGACGTATCTGGGCTTCAGTTGATCAGACAAGGCTGTTCTGGCTGTTTCTACATTTATGTGAGTCTATAATAGTGTTTTAAATGTTGTTGCAGCAAAATCCAGTGACAGGACTGTGCAGTGTTTTCTCTGCTAGACAGGAGATAAAAGAGGAAGCAGTGAAGCTCCTTTCATTGTAGTTTACAGAACCGATTCAGCTCTGACCGTGACTGCTGCTGCTGCTCAGATACTACTCACTTCACTCAGAAAAAAACAAACACTTTTTAACCACAGCCTGCATCATCCCCCGAAACATGACTCTTACTCAGGTCACGTCACCTGAGGACATGTACCAGATTTCACTCATCCCAATCTGCCGAAACTAACGGCTTCACACTACTCTGAGGGAAAATATCCAGATCTCTAAGTGACATAAAAATGAAATGAACTCCCCTGACTATTAAATAGTTTAAAATATTAGATATATTGTTTTTTTTAATAACAATCTTAAGGATTAACATTTGAAAATGTTTTGTAAATATTGTCTGTGCATGTGGTTTGTGTTTCAGGGTAATGCTAGAAACAGGCTGATCTGCCAGTGTTGAAATATGTAACATTCATTATGTATTTACTGATTATCCTGGTGATATGAAAGATAATGTATTATAGCTGATAGATATTGTTAAAGGGCATCTTCTTCATATTCTGACTGAACAGGACTCTGTACTGCTGACAGACGCTGGAGGCTTTTATTCTGGTGAGGAATAAAGAGGCTGTGTGGACGTCTTAGCTGGTCTGAGGTCACTCCCAGTGGAAACGTGGCGTGTTAGAGTTCACGCCGATCAGGCTGGAGTGTTGCTGCAGTAGTGTCTGTTAGAGTAGAGTTTGGTACTGACAGAAAAATACTTGAAACTTTTAAAGGAGGTTAGAGCTGACGTGTGTGAAGGAAACCTGAGAGCTGTCGGAAGAAGTATTAACATCATCTGTGTGTGTAGTCTGGATGTAGTTCAGAATGTTTATCAGTGCAGGGATTCTTCACATGTGATGTTCTTCATGGTGTCAAACGTCATTTTTCATCCAGGACACGTCTTCCTGCTCTTTATTTGTCATGAAAAATATCATAAATATTATTTTGTACTTAATAAACCTTGGAAATAAAATGAGGTATATGAATTGTGTTCTGTCAGACAGTGTTGTACCAGCTGTTCACCACTAGGTGATGCTCTCATCTCACATTATAACAGTGCAGGCTTCAGCTCCTCACCACAACTTCACAGTTAAAGCAGCACTGTGTAGTTTCTCAACCTGAAAATAATGTTTCTAAATTCACTCAAGTGGTAGAAAAATGTTGCCGTCGCTGCAGCCTGAACGGGGTCGCCGGCTGCAACTGGAACTTTCCTGTGCGGGTAGGAACACTGGAAACTACATAGTGTTGCTTTAAATCAGGGGTCTCAAACTCAAATACGCCGAGGGCCAGATTTGAAAAAATGGCACAAGCCGAGGGCCACACGGTTGTTTGAGAACTTATTGAAATGACCTTTTTGCACATATTCAACCTAAAACTAATAAAGCAACAATAATCATTAAATAGGCCTACTTTATTTTTTTTTTCTTTAATGTTGCATTCATTTCTAATGGCTCTATCTGCAGCTTTCCATAGTCATTTCTAATTAGGGATGCACATGATTAACCATTAACCAATATCAAGAACTTGATTAAGAACTGATTAATATAAATTCTTTTTTTTAACTTAACTTAACTTATGGGGGCTTGACGACACGTGCAGACTTACATCGTGCCTTCAGTCATATCAGTCTTTCGTTTCTCAGCAGGAAATTAGACATTTCTGACAGTTCTGCACATGGATCTATAATAATATAAATAATACATCCATGGTTCTGCAGCGCAGTCCAGTGACAGACGGTCGGACGACAAAACATAAAGGGACGTCTGCGTGTGCATCACCTGTAACAACGGCGCTTCAAAAAAAAAAAAGGGGGAGAAAAAAACTGTGTTCTCCAGCGTTCCTCAGTGTTGACCTGCAGCTCCACAGAGGAGCTGTCAGAGGAACTCTGCTGTTCGGCTGCACTCGCGCTGTGTTTCATAACGGCAAGGAAAAAAATGACGTCGTCGATCGCCCGCTCAATTGACAACAGAGGATCAGGTTGCTGGTGCTGATGAACAAGTGGGACCAGACTCGCGCTCGCGGGCCTACAGACGTGCACTGGCAGTGCATTGTGGGATTTGTAGTTTTAGTGGTACGTGCAACAGCGGACCATAAATATTATCATGCGGGCCAAAGATAATTGGACATAATTAAGCACACGCGGGCCACATAAAATGACGTGGCGGGCCGGATCTGGCCCGCGGGCCGCGAGTTTGAGACCCCTGCTTTAAATGATCAGTGCAATGGTATTGACCAGATATAACACCAAACACATACAAGAGTGAGTTGTGTTACCTTAAACAAGGACAACTTTATTAATGCTCAGGTAGCAAAATGATCTCTAAAATGACATTTTTAAACATAAACACAAAGTAAACGCTTGGCTGAAAACGTTCCTGTATATGAAGAAGTAAAGTTTGATAGATAGGTAAACACATCGTCTGCAAACGCTCACTCTCTGTCCTCTACGTCCTACACTATAGCAACAGCATGCAGTCCTCTAGGAAATCCAGTTCAAGCTAAATCCAGTGCCACCTAAAAAAAACCCCATTGGATTCTCATTCCAAAATACATAGAGATTTTACCATAAATAATTTATTATACTGAAATTACAGTATCTCCATGCGAGTAAACAAAGACAGACAGAGGTCTGGAATACGTCAAAACAAAGGGAGTACGAGGGAGACCTAGGATCTATGAAAAATATATTCAACAGATTAAGACAAAAAATATATAAATACATTTACACCTATTTGTTTACATATGTACAGCAGCAATATATCACCCATGTGAATATCACAAATAATTTAGAAATCTCCTTATAAGACGCGTCCTTTGAAAATGTGAGCGTCTGTGGTTTGGTTAGTTTCAGAGACATGATTCCCCACAGGAGGGTTCAGGTTCATGCAGTGAATAGCAGCGCAGAATGTATTGAACCAAATCATCTGTAACATCAACAGTTTAATGTAAAGTGCATGGTACACATGATACACATGGCATATATATATATATGTGTATGTGTAAGTATATATATATATATATATATGAGTGATAATACTTCAGGATGACAGTCAGTGTGGTGAGTGATAGATACTGATAGATACTGGGTGAGATAATAATGAGGAGTACCATCTCCTCCTGACAGCTTCACAGAAATAAACTGATATGTTACTGAACTCTCAGGAGGATCTTTGTAAACTGTGCAGCACGGTACAAACTAGAAGTAGACAGAGACGGTGCTCAGTCAGCTGCAGGTTGGAACTCAAGGTTAAAAGACTTCATTTCCCATTCATTAACAGACACTAGCAGCAAGATATTAGCAGGTTTTTTTTTTAAAGAATGTGTGGAAGCCCGTTTCTGTGAGAAAAACAGAATGAATTGAATTCCTAACGTGCCAAAAATAAATACAGCGCATTTTTATTGTAACACTGAATCAAAAATGTTGAATTAAGAATATGAGATAAATGTTATACATAAGTAGAAAACATGAAGAATTTCACTCTGGTTAATTAAAATTGCCAAAGCGACATCATTGTTCTAACTGTTTCCCATGACACATGAACTCAAATCAGCCACAAAAAAGCAGTTTTAAAAATACAGCATGTGCCACATCACTTTGTGCTTTCTTATTACTTTTCTCAGTTTGAGTGGGAGGGAATCTGTGAGACCCTGCAGGTTTTGCGATAATGGAACAAGAGTGAAACCGTAAACAATTAAACAATGTAAAGCCTGAAACCTGCTTGTTTTTCCTCGCTGCTTTCGTTTTGGCTGATTGAGCTGTTTTCCTACATTTCTGTTTGTGCCTATAATTAAATGAAATATTTTCTAACAGAAATGGACCTCCACAAAAATCCCTTTGGAAATAATCCGTGTATAAACTCAACAGGTTCATTTTTCAAAACTTATAATGAATACAGGTAACTGACCAACAAGTCATAACATTATTACTGTAAGTCTCTTTTCTCTATAATTAGTACCATGTCAGACAATTCTTCTAGATGCGCTAAGAGTTTATAAGGATGTAATGGGACCTGTATATGAAAAAGTCCACTGTGTGCTACTGTATGCTACTGCTGTGTAAAGAAGAGGACATCATCCCCCGTGTCAGTCCGACAGTGATTTCAAAAGTTCATCTTAAATTGATTATTCTGTGAAACGTGGCTTTGTTGATATTTAATTCATGTTATTAACAGTCCTGTTCGGATTGATTGTGTTGTCACTGATAAAGACTGATGAGCTGTGCTACACACCGACAGACATCTTTTTAAACTCTATTATAAACGTGTCTTATTTACACATGTGTTTATTGCCTTACAGAAGATTCACACACACGTTTTTTTAAACCCTGTTCCCGGTCACATCGTAAAGAGGCTCTGCTCTGTCTCTGAGATCAATAAATATCTATCGTACATAAACACCATAAATGACTTCTACATTCAAAAAGACAACTGATAGTTTATATTACTGATCAATAAATTAAAAATGTGCCTGAAACAGCTCAGGTTGGTTTATTTTAGGTTCCCCCCCCCCTCTGTGAGTCAGACAGGAGACGCTGACGTGTTGATGGACGACAGTGCTGACAGGAGGAGGTCTCTGAGGAAGACTCCTCTGTGTCTGTGTCTCTGTCCCGCAGCAGAATAAAAATCTCACAAACCACGTTGTACATGCTCTAAAAACTAGTAGGAATATTTATGTAGCACAAACCTACCATAGCTGACAAATCTAAACATCGGTCATTACAAAATACAAACAACTCCCGGATACAAAATAAAACCCAGCTTTAAAGTATCCAAAGCTGGGGGTAATAAAGTCCTGATGCTTTATATTGCATCTTTACTCTACTCCTACAATACTACCACTGAAGGAGGAAGAGGAAGAGGAGGAGGAGGAGGACGTACAGCTCGGAGGAAACACCTTGGCTCAGCTGTTCTGAGTCTATTTGGTCAGTGTTTTAGAGAAGAGAAGAAGCAGTCCCTACGTGGCAGTACAGGCTATAATACCCCCCACCCACCCACATCCACACACACACACAGTCCCCAGGCCACCCCCCCTCCCCGACCTCTGACCCCTCGCCGCTGCCCTCACATGATGATCTCATATGAACCTGCTTCATTTTACAAGGATGCCATCCTCATAATCAGCATGCATCGGGAACAGTTGTTTCAGCTCTTCAGTGCAACTTTGAATCTGTTTGAACACACACACACAAACAAACACACACATACTAAACTGAATGACGCACACTCTTAGAACTAAAAGTGCTATGTAGAACCATAAGGATCTTCGGCTTGTCCTCATAAGAGAACCCTTTTTGGCTCCAGGTAAAACCTTTTATAAAGGTTCCACCTGGAACCCTTTTGGAGGGTTCTACCCAGAAACCAACATAAAGGGTTATACCTCCATCTGTGAAAGGTTGCACCTAGAACCCGCAATGAGAGGTTCTACAAAAAAACCTTTTTATGTTGTATTGGTTTCACCCATAACCGTTAGTGGGGGTTCCATCCAGAACCTATCCGACTTCTTACGGTTTCATCTAGAACCCACACAGGGAGTTCCACTAAGAACCCTTTTACTGGAACCCTTAGTGTTACCAAGAACCCTTTCAGAAGCAAATGGTTCCAGGTAGAACCTCAGCCTTGTAAAAGAACCCTTTTGGAACCCTTATTTCTAAGAGTGCAGCTAAATCAAGTCAAACACCGAAATCAACAGGAGCAGACGGCTTCAGGTTAAAATTGTGCTTCTTTGTACACGAGTGGTCGCGTGAACCTGTCTGAGGTTCAGACTTCTGGTTTACAGGAACCTGCCCCCCCCTACTCCCACCCACTCCCACCCACCCCCAGGTGTGTTCACTGCCTCCGGAGGAGAGATGTGCGTATGACTTGAATAAATAATTCATTAATAGAACATCTGGGAACATCTGGAGTATTTACAAAGGTGCAGTATTTACAGAGGGGGAAAAAGACAGACTCTCCATAAAGCTAATTCATCTCCAATAAAAAACACGTTCGCTACAGCTGTGGTGCTGCTGAAGGTCAATATAAAAAGGTGAGTGGATAATGCCCTGGTTCTGTGTGTGTGTCTGTGTGTGTGAGAGGGATAAGAGGACAGAAACTAAGCTACCTGTGTCTGAAAGCCTCATCCTCATCGTCTGCACCACAGCACTAAACTACACCCTACATCGATGCTTATTATTATCCGTACAGACACACCTGTCCTCTCAGGTTAGCAGCTAGTAAACGTGACCACATCCACACCTAAACACAGAGAGAAGAAGAAGCAAGTGGGTTTGGTTGTGTTGTTGTTGTTGTTGTTGTAGTGAGGGAGGGGGTGCGACAAGTCCCGCTGACCTCCACCCCGTCCTCTGCTCTTGAGAAACGCCGGTTTCACTGAGCAGAGTGGAGTGAGAGCTCGTCTCGCAGGAAAACACCAAATCAGATCTGTGGTTTTTTGTGTTTGTGTGTGTGTATTTGTGGGTGTATATGTGTGCGTGCGCAGTCAGTCAGTCATCCCGGCAGGTGGGCAGGTTGACAAAGGTGAAGATGTTGTACTCGATGAGGCAGGAGAAGCACAGGAAGACGGAGTAGAGGAGGAGACACACGGCGCCCAGACGCTTGTCCAGCGTCCACTTGTTCAGGTGAACTCCCAGGACCTGCACACGGCAGCAGAGAGGGAGGGAGTCAAGCAGCTGTGAGACACTGAGACTGATGGAGGCTGAGGTTGGGAGCAGCTGGTGGTGTATACTCACAGTCAGAAACACAGACGCCAACAGCAGCCCCACGGAGATGATCAGTCCTTTACTGTTGAGTTTGATCTGCGGGACGATCACATCACACGTTAACATTCACGTCCCGAGAAGAGAAGAATCAGCCTTTATTGTCACTATACACAAGTACAGCGAAATTACAGCAATCAACCTGTCCGTACATATACAGCATACAATATAGAAACAAGAGGAGAGGGGGGGAGAAAATAGCAGCTCCCAGACTATGCACCTGTGAGGGAGTACAGTGTGGGACAAAAAACCTCAGCAACATAAACATGTGACTATGAGCACACTTTCAACAATTTGATGCACTGTAGGCTCAATTTTTCAATTATCAAAAACCCGGGTGTTATTGTTTTACAGGACAGTCTGAAGATGCAGGACAAATGTCGAAGAAGAAGAAGAAGAAGAAGAAGAAGAAGAAGAAGAAGAAGAAGAAGAAGAAGAAGAAGAAGAAGAAGAAGAAGAAGAAGAAGAAGAAGAAGAAGAAGAAGAAGACAACTGGGTCCTGGCAGCTTAGGCTGCCTGGCCCCTAATAAAGAGGAGAGATACTCCACCTGACTCCAGGTCAGTCATTGTGCTGTTCTGTGGCCCTCAGGGGCCAAAAAGTCAATGAACTCAGCCTCACTCCACAGTGGAGCTTCACAAACCAGTGACACTTTCAACACAGTTGTGTCAAAACTGGTTGATTGCTCAAAGCTTTTTAAGCCGCAGCTCAGTGGGGACATCTGCTGGTCCAAGTCAACATCTGGCAGCATCCACAGCTGTGCATCCACTGTAGACCCCATATATATTACAGATGTGAACAGAAGAGAAATGGACTGAGTGTGTCTGATCTGCAGTCAAACACATAGTAATGATGTAAACTACAGTTCCTGTATTCTGGTTGGCTTCTGGCACTTCTACTTCCTGCTGTTTCTCTGATCCATCAGATGCTTCAATGTCACTCATTTTAATTGATGTGTATCTGGCAAATTGAAACTGATTTCTTTTGTGTGACAATGTTATGTTGTTGGACAGATCTTTTATAATGTGTCAGTCACCTGTCAATGAATCGTTTTCTTGTTACAGTTTATATGAAAAGTACTATAAATAAAGTTTAAAATTCTCAGCCATGGCACGTCAATATAAGACACCATGAGGTCAGGAACTTAAACTATGTATCATTGAATCTGGGGAAACTTTCCCACATGCTACTTTTTCTGTTTTACTGTCTGAATCAACAACTTGTAACTAACCGTATTTCTCTATACATAATTTCCACCTTTATGGTGTTTTTACTGTTGTTGTTGTTGTTGTTAATGTTGTTGGTGCTACTGTTTTTGTTTGTTGATGTTGCTAGTTGTCTTTTGGTCCTTCTATTCCTTTTTGGTTTAATTTTGCATGTTGATCATATTTATTTGTTTACAATTATGGATTTAGATTTTTGTGAGAAAAAAGAACAACAGCTACATGTAACTCTGCACAGTGAGGCTCACAGGTGTTAAACAACCATATATTGGATTGTGGAGATGAGCCTGGCTGACTGTGTCATAACAGGTGGTTAAGCTGTGAATGAACAACTTTGATTAATACGACTTTAACGTTCAAATCTCATTTTTGCCTTGATAAATGAGGCCTGTGGTTTCAAGGCTGCAGTGAAACAAAAGCTGAGTCATCACTGACACACCTCACATCCACTCCTCCAGTGAAGTTTGTCCTCGTGTCTTTAGTTTGAGAATTATAGATTTATGAACAAAGCAGCAGAGAAGAGGACGTGTGGGGAACGCGCTTACATCAGAGCCGTAGTTGATGGCCAGGGTCTTCAGCGCCCAGGGGAGACCGAGTCCAACCAAGATGTCAAACACATTACTGCCGATGGAGTTGGACACTGCCATGTCTCCCAGTCCTGAGCACAGAGACAGACAGAGTGTTAGAGCAGCAGAGACCAAGGGGAACAGGGAGGCAAATGTACAGAGTGAGTGGGAAGTAAAGAGGGAGGGGTGTTTGTGTTTTTGTGATCATTGGAGTCACCTGCCCATCTGACGTCCTGAAACAAACAACAAAGACACAGCAGCTACAAAAAAGAAGGATGGATGACTAAACTGTGGTGGCAAGTGTGTGTCTCACACACACACACGGGCACAGAAACACCCACAGACAGACAGGGCCGTTTAAATATTTGATGGCAGCAGCAAGAAAAGGCACAGATGAAAGGATGGAGGAAGGGACCCTGTCGGCCTGTGTTTCCTCCACACACCCTTTCTGTTAGAGGCGAACCACAGAGACACAACGGAAAGAGATGACAGCATGCCCCCCTCCCCTCCCCTCTACCTGTCATCTCCTCCACTCTCTGCTCTCTAATATGGACTTTACTTTGATTTGGTTTGGCCTGTGTAGCTGGGTGTATGTGCAGCCTGGTAGTTTTACTATAATCAGCTGCTCAGTCAGATCAGTTTAGCAGCCTGTCAGTATGTGTGTCTATTAGGGCTGTCACAATCATGAAATTTTAGCTGACGATTAAAGTGATAGTTCACCCCAAATTCAAATTTCACTCATTATCTACTCACTCTCATGTCGACTGAGTGCTGGGAGAAGTTTCAGAGTCCTCTGTGCCTTTTTGAAGTTGCATGGTGGCAAATGAGGCTCAGTTTCAGTCTCAAATCTCGTGCAATTTGCACAAACACAGGCAGAGCAGTGAACTGAGACACTGGGAGCTTCCGCTACAAACAAGCTTAAAATATAGACTTATTAAAACATTTTCGGAACAATTTCTCATCTCGGGGCTTCAATACAAGAGGGACATTACAGACGAGCAGTATGGCGGTATTTTTTGATGTGTCTTTTTGAATGAAGGAAAGTGAGTCCCGTTCGCTACCGTCACATGCAGTGCTGCACGGAGCCCCGCTGTACAGTAACTTCAAAAAGGCACAGATGACTCTGAAACTTCTCCCAACCTTATTCGACATGATTGTAGAAAATGACTGAAATTTGAATTTTGGGTGAACTATCCCTTTAATTGCCATACAAATAATTGTGATTAACAATTTAATTGTCTTCTTCTGATCATTTATGCCTTTTTATGCCACCTTATGAAGAAAAAGAGACATTTATTGGCTTTGCAACTAAATCCACGATGCTAATGTCGATAGATGCTCATTGAAATGCTGTCGCTGAATATTAGAAATGAAGCTCCTCCATCGATACGCGTGTCATTAAACCATAGAAGAAGAAGGCAGTGCAACTTGATGTCATTCAAAGAGCATCATTCAGGAAATAGTGATGAAATCTGACATTTTCTGTTACTTTCATCCAGCTGTTTTGAAACCATTTTAACCGTTATGCAAAATGATGATGATGTGATCAGTTCAATGATTGCAATCAGGTGATTATGTAATAACTGTGACAGGTGTGTGTGTTTGTGTGTGACATCAAAATGTCACCTTATGATGGTACTTTACACTTTACTTAGAATCTAGTCTGATGTCCTGCATTTGACTTATTATAGATTTTAGAGGGGTCAAATGAAAATGTCATTCTTTTACTTCGACACAGGAGTCATGTACAGTATACAACGTGGTGTGTAGTCTACAGCTTATACTGTACACAGAGAATACAAAGAAATCCATCTATATGTTCTGTTACTAATACTGATAAATGACCCTTTTCTTGCTCTATTTTGCATTAGCATCTTGGTATTTTCTAACACTGACATTAAAATTATGTTTATCCAAAATGTAAATTCTTTATGCGATAAGAAAAAAAACAACCTTCTTTCAGTTTGTGACAAAGTGGATTTCAATTAATCTTTCGTTGGACAACAACACAATTTGATGTGACACAGCACATTTTTAATTACATGTCTGGAAGAAGAGTGAAGGAAAAACACAGAACCATTAACATGTCCTGAAGTAGAGATGTCACAAAAAACAAACAAACATAAGAGCAGCCTCCCAGACCTGTTGGAGAGACTTTAATGCCATTATGTTCAGCTGAAGTTTCACTAAGCACATGAAAAGCTTTGGGACTGAGCCTTTGGCTTTTGAGACCAAACTACTGGGATTAATTCAGAGGCTCATTGTAAACAAAATGAGGCAGAGCACGTGTTTGACTGAAGGGTGAGGACACCCTCAACAATAAACTGCTCAAAAACACAATGATGCACTGCTCCAAATGCATTCTCTGTTTGTGCTCATTGCTGAATTTTCTTTACTTGTAGCTCCTGTCCAGGTGGTTGTTAGCTTGTTGAGCTTGAACTGTTGCAGTCTCAGGAGACAAAAAAGAAAAGCTGTGGCCTTCTTGATCAATAAGGTGAATTCGGAGACAGTACTCCAAATCCCATGATGCATAGAGCCATTTTTGAAAATTTTCAGGCTCCAAGGTTTACATCCATGTGGTTTAACAAGCTGTTCCCTCAAATGATGTCATTAGTTTTTCTAATTTGCATAATACCACCCCTACCTGCCAGTATCGGTACCAGTAGAGGCGGCTCATTTGCATTTAAAGGGACAGGCACTGAAACCAGATGTTCTGAACTGTGTTGTTTGATCCTTGGGGTATTTTGATCGAAGCATGTCACAGACACGTCTTTAAGACATCTGGGAACTAACAGTATTTTAAAATGTGCAAATGGGGCAATAATGTCCACCATCGTGGCTATGCGGCATGATATGGTGGAATGTACATTTGCATACAGTGGAAGCATGTATTGAGTGGCCAAGCGTGCAAGGTTTAAAAGCAATTGGGACATACTGACTAGTGCAGCCTGCCATCTTAATGCCATTGTGCACACTAACACAACACTGACACACACAGCACAGCAACAGTTTTAATAAACAATGCTGCTGGATCACAGTCTCATCTACTCCAAAAGTGTCTCTATGCTCAAGATTTAAATCATAATGTAAGCCCTACTCGGTAAGTAAAGGAGAAAAAAAAGAAATGAAAAACACAGGATTAAACAGAGTGTGATGAAAAATATTCACATAAGTTATAATCAATAGAGAAAATTCATAACAGGTCTAAATTAATCAGATGTAAAAGTAAACAAAGCCTAAAGACAACAAAACTAAAATTGAAAAATATGAGATAAATAAAAGTATATAAAGTCATACTTATGAGATAGAAAGTCAAATTTATTATATTGAAATTTATTCAGTGGCATTTCCCAAACATGACTTGTGGCTCCTGGTGACGGCAGACTTCACCAGCTGGTGCAATGTGGGATTTAATTGGTCAAATACGGCTCCAATGCAGTCTTACCATAAGTGTGGGTAAAGAGCAAATCAAGCGTGCTTCACTGTTGGTCATTAGAGAAATGGGACACACTTGCACACTTAGCCCATGAACGTGCACGCCAGGTGCCCAAGTGTGTAAGTGCGATCGAGTGTGCATATTGGGACAGGCCCTGTGTGTGTGTGTGTGTGTTTACCTTGTCTTGCCACTATAAGGCTGGCCATGCAGTCAGGTACGCTGGTGCCGGCTGCTAAGAAGGTGATGCCCATGATGACATCAGGGATGCCCAGTGTGAAGCCTATAATAGTAACCTGACACACAGAGACAGGACAGTCATGCACTTCATTCACTGTCAACTAAGCAGCTCACAGAGACAGAACGTGTTCTTCGTCACAGTGCTAACCCTCACATTTCTCTTGTTGTCAGTTTAGAAAGATGTCCCTCACTGCATGAAACCCACACACATCTCCTGTCCTCTCCTCTTCTCAACATCAGCAGATAAAAGTATGTTTATGTGCTCTTCATGGTCAGTGCGCTTCAACAGTGGCATGCAAAGATTTGGGCACCCCTGGTCTAAATTTCTGTTAATGTGAACAGTTCAGCAAGCGAAAGATGAAATGATCTCCAAAAGTCATAAAGTTAAACATGAAACACTCTTTTGCAACATATTAATTAAAGCAGATATCAGCTGAATGTTTTTATAAGTCCTAAATAGTCCTATTTTCCGTCAGCAGTCACTTAAATGGAGTGTTTCAGCCGTAACACGAGTCTCTCCTTCACTCTGCTCTGCTGTTAACTGAGGAGAAAATTTTCCTTGTGGGATACAAGTGTTATCCAATGAGGAGAGAGAACGGCATGAAGGGCTGTGTGTGCAGCCAAGGGATGACGTAGCACGAGGACCAATAGATGCCTGACGAGGACGGGGGCTGCTAACTCATGGTGCGTTCAAGGAAACTTGTAACTTGTGTTTTTCAGAAGTCACCAGTTCGATCTTACTAGTTTACACAGTGGCCGTTATAGTGACTTTCACAGACAACAGGTCAGTAAGAACACGAGTTACAGGTTGCCTGGAACGCTACAAAGTCGTAGTTGTGACTTGAAGCCGTAACTTACTATTTCAAAAGCCTGCCTTGAACGCAGCGTTAGCCGAAACGGCCGTGCCGCTGATATCTGCTTTAATATCAGTGTATTATTTTTGTTTTCTACAGTTTCTACAGAGTGAAAAAGGCAAACAAAGCAGCAGCAGCAACAGAATGGGAAACCCAGGAGACTGGAGCTCTCAGAGAACTTTGACCAAGGTACAGTATCAGACAAACTATTTACTATTTACACACTGAGATAGTTTCCAATGGGGGGCTGCTAGGTAATAACTTTGCAGGGTAAAGGAAATGTGCGATCTGTACCTTTATGCTGTTTGGAGATAATTTTATCTTCAACTTGCTCAACTGGTTTTATTCTATTCTATTCTAACTGTTCACATTAACAGAAATTTTGATCAGCCGTGCCCAAACTTTTGCATGCCACTGTAAATACCTCTCGCTATAATCCTCCAGTAACAGACCTTCTCTCCTGCTCCTCTTTTCTTTATCAGCCTGCATCAGACTGTCGGCTCTTTTCTGTTTAAATGATGACCAGACTTCATATCCATTCCTCATTACTGTCAATGATCTGAAAGACTTTACACCACAGCTACCCAGAGTAGATACAACACCGCTGTCAGTTTCACCCTCCGCTCCCTCCCCCTGACTCTTACCATCCAGACCATGATGTAGGAGAAGCCGGCGATCCACATGGTGGAGGCGACGAAGGACAGCATGAAGTAGTTCTCCCAGCGAGGTGAGGAGCAGTTGGGGATGGTGAAGTACAGCAGCAGTAACAGGGGCCACGCCAGCAGCCACTTGAGCTTGTTACACACCCCCGCTGCAAACACACAGGTCAAACTGTCACTACGGAGACACTGATACGTCTGTTCACGTGATCAACTACATGAGTGCTTTTGTTTCTTTTCATATTTTATACGTTCATGCTGGGTGTATATTTTATCACCATGTGTGAATGTATGAATAAATTAGAGGTTGTACACACACAGCACAGTGTGTTTGGAGACAAAGAAGAAGGAACTAGAACATTTCCCCTGAGAAATTTTCATTTCTACGGCCAGAGTTGCCATCTCTGTCAACATGGGAATCAAACCCATGACCAGAGCTAATCAGACAGACACATGATCATCTTTATATAAGCACTGATTTGTGTATGTGTGTATGTATGTATGTGATTTCTTGGTGTGATTGCCCCGTGGCCCTAATAATAAGATGAATCAAATTGGACTGGAATTGAGGCTCTGTGTCACCCAGTACCTGGGCACTGGAAGGGTACAAACGGTCCCTCTCCATCCTCTTCCTCCTCCTCTTCGTCATTCTCGTTGTTCTCGTTGTCCTCGTTCTCCGTCTCATTTCCCGCCTCCCGGTCGTCGTGGCGAACACTGACGCCCCTCTCCGTTCCCGAGAGGCCATTTTCGATGCCCCACCTGCTGCCTCCTTTCACTGGAACATCAGAGTCTCCATTTGTCAGAGTCCGTGTGTTGATCAGACGCTGCCTCTGTATCAATGAACACACAGTAAGTGAGAGGGATTAAGTACAAGTATCACTGATGAAAACAGACGGATCCCAAATAAAAAACATTTGGAATAAAGTCATTTTAATGCAGTATTTTTCAACCTTGGGGTTGAGAACCCATGTGGGGTCGCCTGAAATTCAAATGGAGTCACCTGAAATTCTAGTAATTGATTTAAAAAAAAATACTCATAAAAAAAAAGATTATTCTTTGCACTTTCTTTAATATATATGGAGTTCAAATAAAATGCCACATAATATCTGAGCCGGCGCATGCACGTGATAGCGGGGTTGCCAAAAATTTGTGATGTCAAAATAGGGTCACAAGTCAAAAAAAGGTTGAGAACCACTGCTTTAATACACGTATTTCTTTAGACATATTTACATGTAGGTATATCTAGGGAATCATCTTCACTTGGAGAGCATCAAACCCAGGACAGCGCGGCTGAAGTAACAGGCTGTAAGAGTCTTGGGCGATAGTTTTGTCAGCAGCAGGTGCTTTGATCCTCTGGTGTGTGTTTCCAGTGCCCTTCTGAGCTTTGATAATGCATTGACTCATGTGCAGACTGAGCTGCTATGACATCTGAGAGAAGCTTCGTCCACTTTTTGAAAGGCAGGTTAATGGCCGGTAGTTCAAAGGTGTTGCACCCCTTGTTAATAAATATGAAAGAAGGGCCGTTCAATTTGGGATGGTGTTTGCAAAAAAGCTGAATTTACGTTGGTGGAAAATGGACTCTGTACCTACATATAATTTGTGGTTGAGAGAATTGTCTAACATGTTACATCCATCTAACATGTTTTTGTTGTTGTTGTTGTTGTTCTGATTATAATGAAGATAGAGGAGATAAGTTTGATAAGACATGGGCCCCGGTACTGAGTTACCTTAAAAATTAGAGCTCACAGACATTGGATACAGCATGCAGTATTTGTCCATATGATGGTTGTGATCATCCAAATACATCCAATACTGTACCTCCAAACTGCTCGTCTGTAATGTCTCTCTTGTATTGAAGCCTCAACATGAGAAATTGTTCAGAAAAAAAAATTAATACATCTATATTTTAAGCTTGTTTGTAGCGGAAGGTCCCAGTGTCTCAGTTCACTGCTCTTCCTGTGTCAGTGCAAATCACTGGTGGAGCAATTTCTCATGCCGGGGCTTCAATACAAGAGGGACATTACAGACGAGCAGTATGGAGGTATTTGGATGTTTTTTGGTGTGTCTTTTTGGACAAAGAAAAGTGGTATCCATTCACAACCATTATACAGACAAATACTGCTGCGCGGACCCCCCCGTAACTCAGAGAAGACACGAAGGACTCTGAAAATTCTCACAGCTCTTGAGTGAAATTTGAATTTTGGGTGAACTATTCCTTTGATACTATTGGGGGGTTACTAGCATTACATTGCTAGATCAATTTACTATTTTACTATACTGAGGCACAATCATTCATGAGTGAGTAGCAGCCGGTGAACTAAACTACTGTGAGGCAAAGTTTGGGAAAAATCATTTGAAACTTAATAAAACTGCCTTGTTTTGAATTCTTAATTGTCACAACAGTCAAGAAGGGGCACATTCTCCCTGTGATATCCACCTGCGCTGTGGCCTCTGTGCAGCAGCAGATTACCTTGTTAGAGAAGCTGTCAGACAAGCGCCTTGCAGCCTCACTCAAATTGGAAATGGCAGCAATCTGTTTTTTATTTTGTTTTTTCTCCCACCAGGTGCTCAGCTGTAGACATCTGCGTGTCCTCACCTCAGTGATGAGCATCCGCGAGGCCATGGTGAGGCGGGTTCTGGGGGAGAAGTGACTGGTGATCATGATCCTCATGCCGGCCTCAGAGAAGGACAGCTGGTGGGGATACGCTGACAGCAGCTCATCCACCATCAGCACCGACGTCTTCCTGTGGTGGTTGGCTGTAGGAACGCACACGTACACACACATGTGTTATATGACCACTACATGACATGTCTATTTACATCATGTAACCTACAAGTTCAGCTGTGATGTTCTTGACAGCTGAGCTATCTCCATGACAACAGTCTGATGGAGGCTGTCAGGTGTTTGTGGGCTCTGAACAAAGATAGTCAGCGGACCACGTGTTAAGATCTGGGTGTCCATCGACTTTTGGGTCGAGCTCACACCAGCAGACAAGTTAATTAAAATTCTCCAGATATTGGGCAAAGGTCATGAAGCAGCTAAATACTATAGGATGCTCATGGACTGTGGAGGTGGGGAAGAGACCTCTGGGTATTATATGATGAAAAAGAAGGATCAAGGTTTGCAGGAACTCAAGAATAATGTCAAGGGACAGAAGGTCAGGCTTATGCAAATTACAATGTTACACCATTTCTACTGGACCTTGATTAGGCTCTATAGACTTGGTTTAATTTAAAGGATCCAGCTACTTGTTGGAAATATGATATAGAAGAAGGTACAATGGTACATAATGTGTTATGGTCTTGCCCTATGATTAATGAATACTGGAAAAACATTCATTGAGTTATTGTTGGTGTTAGCCATACGAGGATAAAGTGCAGATAAAGGCAGACAGCCTTTAACCAACCACTGGAACATTGGATACAGACTGCAGGTATGACTGGACGGCAGATCATCCTCAGGAACTGGATAAAGCTTGGAGAGTCTGCTTTCCAGGAATGGATGATGGAATTGGGCAAAGTAGCGGCGTATGAAAGAATGACACACAGGATGCAGGACAAAAGAGAAATGTACCTGTTGAAGTGGGGCAAAACTACAGACTCGATACAATGAATTCATTTTTTTTCTATTTCTTTTATTACTTCTGTTAATTATAAGATCTAACTGCCTCATCACAACTCTTTTGGGTTCAGCTTGGGATTGACAGAGATGACCAAAATGTTAGTGGGATGACCCCTCAGTGTGGGAGGGTTTGTCTTTTTATTTATTTATTTATTTATTTTATTTATTTTATTATTGTTTGCCATGTAGTGTTGTGGATGAGAATGTTGGTATGTAAAAATAAAAAAGTACTCTTGACATCATTGAAAATGAGGGCTTGCTCTCAACGATTCTCGAGATTAAATAAAAATATGAATTACAAAATAAATACATAAAAAATTTAAAAACCTTCAGGTTAACCAGCAGCACTTTGCTGTATCAGTGGTGGATACCTTTCTTTAAGAGAACAGCTGTAGCGTCACATCCGTCGTCCAGCTCGGCGTTGCTGGCCGCTCCGTTCCTCAGAGAGGACGAGTTCTTCTTTCTCCTCTCCAGAAAACGAACCACGTGGGAATTCATCCTGGAACGGACACACGATTCAGTTCACAGCCCACAGTTCAGACTACGTCATAAACACACGTGTCAGCCTGTGAGAGGGTCAGAGGGTTTTCTGGCCCCGGTGGTTAAGGAGGTTATGTTGTAGCCTATTATTTGTTATTTCACAATAAAAGCTGGAGGAGAGCCATCTGGTTGAAGGCTCCCCTTCAGGTTGGTGACCGCTGTGTTAATGTGTCCTTATTTCTATTATATCCATAAGCAGCAATCAGCACTGATCATACTCACTTCATGATGAGAATGTAGACGAAGTACATCAGGATTAACGTGAGAGCTTCCCACCTGAAAACACAGTGTGTGTGTCAGTGAGAGTGTCTGTCGTTTATTCAGACATTCAATACTTCTATAAAGTCCACTCACCAAACCACCTTCTCATCATATATGAACTGTAGAGAAGAAAAATAGTATTATCTATATGCACAGCTGGTTAGTGGTTCATTTCATTCATTTGTTTATTTGTAATGAACCTTTGCATATTCATTAACATACAAAAAATAATTATTTGTTGTAAATATGACAGATTTAGCTCAAGAGCTCATTTCCATCTGCAGTCCCGTAATATACGTATTATGTTGATATATGAAGTTCATTCTCACCACTATAAGAGCAGAGATAGACAGGGTGTAGTAGACAGAGTCTCTGAGCAGAGGCCAGCGGGAGAGACGAATCGTCTGTGGAGCAAGCATACACACACACACACACACACACACAGAGGGAGGGAGAAGTGAGACAACTAAAACCTGCCGACACTGAATGACAATTTCTGTCCTGTTGAATAACACATCCCACAAGGAGCTCACTGCTGTGCACTACTAACAAGATAAACCAAGCTCTGTGTGTGTGTGTGTGTGTGTGTGCACAATACAGAGCTTTTAATGTTCTCCAAACTGTTCTTAGAAAATGAACATGGATGTAATGTTTCCCAGAGGCTTTGACACAACATCTGTCTGTCTGTATATAACACTGTCCACATGTGTAAAGTGGCTTCACTTGGTGCTGTGACTTCCTCTGTTCTTCTGGATGCATTCTTAATGAAGCAGCGTTTGAGATGTTTAAAGGGATAGTTCAACATTTTGGCAGATTGGCCCATTGCCATAATCCTTATAGTCATAGCAGTAGGTTCATTACCTTTAATTGTGTAGCGTAGCTCTTAGCAGCTCACGGCTCTGCTCTGCCATTCTAAAAATAGCTTGCACCAACAATTAAAGGAAATATGAGCCGAAGCAGTTCACGGCTCTGCTCTGCCATTCTAAAAATAGCTTGCACCAACAATTAAAGGTAACGAACCTACTGCTATGACTATAGGGATTATGGCGATGGGCCATTTTGCCAAAATGTTGAACTATCCCTTTAAGTGAGACTGACAGGAGAACATTACTGAAATGATGTCTGTGTGTGTGTGTGTGTGTGTGTGTGTGTGTGTGTGTGTGTGTGTGTGTGTGTGTGTGTGCTGTACCTGTACAGTGAATATCCCACACACTCCGATAATGCAGAGAATGTTGAAGACGGCTGAGCCCACGATGGTGCCGACCCCGACATCACTACTAGTGATGAACACTCCTGTGGCACAGGGACAGGAATCAGACAGGAAGTGATCACCAATTGGCTGCTGATGTGTGCTGAAATATGTGAGTGTGTGTGTGTGTGTGTGTGTATGTTCCTCACCGATGACAGAGGTGAACAGTTCAGGAGCTGAACTGCCTGCTGCCATAAAAGTCGCTCCTGCAACATCCTCACTCAGATGAAGACGCTGACAGAAGGAAGGAAGGAAGGAAGGAAGGAAGGAAGGAAGGAAGGAAGGAAGGAAGGAAGGAAAGAGGGACACTGTTAATAACAGATCTCCATCACAGACCATTGCGTTGCTGTCATTAAAGGAACAGTCTGGTATCTTACCTCACATATCTTCTCCAGTGAGGGAACAAAGTAGTCATCACACACCAAGGCCAGGGCATAGAACATGTACATTGCCTGTACAAGACAGAGTGCTTCAGTTTGTCAAACATTTTATTTTATTTATTTATTTACTTTTCTAAACTTTATTTTCTATCACAAGGACATTGTCATCGGTTTGGGCTACGAACAGTTAGACATACAAACACCAACGTAAAAACCCACATAAAAAAATCTCACATAAAAGCTATAAAATTCACATTGACACTCACATAAAAGCTAGAACAGCAGGTAGATCTTGCACTAAAAACACGTTCTTTTTTATTGCTTTTATTGTTGTTGTTGTTGTTGTTGTTGTTGTTGTTGTTGTTGTTGTTGTTGTTAAGATATTCAAATCAATGTTTTTTTTTAACGCTCCTGTTGTCCTTCTGGGTCAAATTGACCCAATCTGTTCCTCCTTTCCGTCCCTTCCTTTTTCTTTTCCTTCTTTCCTTCCTTCCCTTTGTCCTCATTTCTTCTTCCATCCTCTTTTGATCCAATTGACGTGATCTGTTCCCTCCTTCCATCTTTTTTCCCTTACTTCTTTCTTCCTTTCTTTCCCTTTGTCCTTCCTTCCTTCCCTCTTTCTTTTCTTCCTTCCTTCCTTCTTTCTTTTCTTCCTTCTCTTCATCCTTTCTTCCTTCCCTCTTTGCCTTCATCCTTCCTTCTTTTTTTCTCTTTCCTTCACTTCATCCTTCCTTCCTTCTTTCCCTTTGTCCTTCCTTCCTTCCCTCTTTCTTTTCTTCCTTCCTTCCTTCTTTCTTTTCTTCCTTCTCTTCATCCTTTCTTCCTTCCCTCTTTGCCTTCATCCTTCCTTCCTTTTTTCTCTTTCCTTCACTTCATCCTTCCTTCCTTCTTTCCCTTTGTCCTTCCTTCCTTTTTTCTTTCTTTCCTCCCTTCATCCTTCCCTCCTTCCTTCTTTCCCTTCGTCTTTCCTTCCTTCCCTTCGTCCTTCCTTCCTTCCTTCCTTCCTTCTTTCTCTTCATCCTTCCTTCCTTCCCTTCGTCCTTCCTTCCCTCCTTGACTCAGGAGGACAACAGGAGGTGTGGAAACGAAAAAGTACTTTTTAAAAAAAGTCTAATTAACCAAATATTTCATGACCCCCTTTAGTATCTCCCCAGACCCCCTGTTGAAGACATCTGAACTATATTATAGCTATTAGTAGTAGTGGTATTAGTAATAGTATATGTTTTTGGACTTACAGTATATAATACTAAATACTTGGAGCTTTAGGGCTTTCCTGGGGCTTGTGTCTGTTACTTTACATTTTTGTTGTTGAAACAGCTGAAAACTGACTCCACATGATCTTTAAGCTTTTAAGTCACATCTCAGTGCTGATGATGCAAAGTGTTCACCATGTGACATTTATTAAAGAGCTGTTTTTGATCCTCTCTGCTTCTCTTGCCTAAGATTGTCTTTCGCCGTAGTGAAACCGATTTAAACCCGCACAAACAGGAAAAAAAGCTGTCTTGGAAAAGCAGAGACGGTATCAAACGGAGCGTGCAGCGATGCAGGTGTCACTCACACAGAAGACGTGCAGGCCCACAGCTCCTTCAGTTCGCTCCTGGTTGGTGAAGTAATCTCTGGGGAATTCATGGATTGCTGTGGAGAGAAAAACAACACATCCTGAAACGGTGGCAGGAGAAAAATATGAAAAATTCAATATTAACTCCACCGGTGAAACCTGAATAAATACATAACAAGAAGAGATACACGTTAAATAAATCTGTTCTTCCTTTGCCCTTCACTGATTTTCAGTTCAGCTCTGGGCAGAGATTTCACCTGTTGGCTGTTAAAAGGTCGACAGTAAAGAAAACACAGGAACAGGAGGAATGGCTCTGTCACAGAAGACAGAGACAAATCTGGACAGCTGCAATGAATCTATTTTGTTGAAGAGACCCAGTGTGACCAACACGCAAACAAACAGAGGATAAACATGTCACAGGTGAGGGGATCAAACCCTTCTTGGTTTTGCAGGTTGTGATATATCCCCAACATCCATCCATAAAGACTTTTGACCTTTGACGACCAAATTCCAATCAGTTTATTCTTGAGGCCGAGTGAATGTTTGTACAAAATGAGAAGATCTGTCTGACGTGTTGTGTCCATGGGACAGACATACCAACACAGAGACAAAAACAATACATCCAGCATCCAACAATACATCCAGCTCAAACAGTCGACTAGTGGTGAGGTTTGAGTTAAAAGCAGAGCTTTACATACAACACGAAGCTGTTGAAGTTGCCCTTGTGTCCAAGGTCCAGGCTGCTGCTGCTAGTTTAAAGCAGAAGTCAGTGGAATGTTTTTGTTAATATAAGTCCTAAATAGTCCTATTTTCCGTCAGCAATCACTTCCATAGAGTGTTTGGTCTCTCCGTCACTCTGCTCTGCTGTAAACCCAGGAGAAAACTTTCCTTGTGGGATACAAGCGTTATCCAGTGAGGAGAGAGAACGGCATGAAGGGCTGTGTGTGCAGCCAAGGGATGCGCGTGAATGTGGTGACGTAGGGACGAGGACCAATAGATGCATGACGAGGGCGGGGGCTGCTAACTCATGGTGCGTTCAAGGCAACCTGTAACTTGTGTTTTTCCGACCTGTGAAGTCATAGCCTACCAGTTCGATCTGGTACGAGTTCACGGGTCGGAAGTTACGAGTGGCCGTTATAGGGAACTTTCACAGGCAATTAGCATTAGCATTAGCCAAAACGATCAGATCGCTGACTTGTGCTTTAATGTTGAGAGGAATGTTTTCTCAGCTCACTCTGGGCCTTAATACCAATCCAGGGTTCCCACTTGAAATCATTTTCCAGGACATTTTAAGCTGCTACGTTATGACAGACAAGTTATTAAGCCATCCACTGGTACATCCTCCATCCCATTCATGCTTTGGAGAACTGTTCTTTTAGTTTTTGTACCTTATTTTGTACATTTAACCCATTTGTTTCTATCCTCTCTCCCCGCCCAGAAGTTCAATTCTCTACATGGTTACAACGCAAACATGTAGTTTTTGTTTTTAAACCAGACTCATACAGCTCTCTGCTGCTCCTCTGTCTGTCACTCAGCAGAGGAGAAAACCATCATGCTCTCTGTCCAATACTGGAAGCACTCATCAACTTAAAGGTCCAGTGTGTAAAACCGTGATATCTAGCGTTCAGATTCTAGATTGCAGCGCACTGGCTCGCTCACACTCACCCATCAGCAAGGACAAAAAAACTTGTTGACCACAACTGGAAGTATGTATTTCAGGAGAATGGAGTGATGAGGTGAAGATCTAAACCATTTTACTATGTCTGCCGTTTCCTATTTCTTCTTCTTTCCTTCTGCCTTCTTCTTCGTTGGTTTATTTATAAACGCGCAAAACGTGCTCTCTGGCTGGATTTCCATTCAGACTGCCGTACAAACATGTTTCGCAAGATGGCGACGCTCTCTAAAGCGAGACCCTTGCTATATGTATATGAAAGAATAATTTCTCTCTCTCGCTCTGGTAGCTGATGTCACAATGTGATAAATCATTTTCAACTCAGGCTTTTCAGGGACATTTGAATTTTTTTTCTTATTTTCCAAGTATTTTCCATGACTGGAAAATTGGTCAATCATTTTCCAGGTTTTCCAGGACGGGTGGGAACCCCTGCAATCAGTGCAATCAGTCAGGGTCTGAATCTCACAGTCTGAGCGTTGTTGTTGACCACGTTCATCCCTTCACGGCCACAGTTCACCATCTTCTAATGGCTCCCTCCTGCAGGATAATGCTCCATGTCACAAAGCCGTTCCATCAGCATGACAGTGAGTTCAGTGAACTTCGGTGTCCACCCTCCCCCCCCCACCTCCACCCTGTGAGGCTTACAGACACCACTGCTTAAGTAAGTATAGGAATCAAAGGAGAGAGTGTGGAGTAAGACGTCGCTCTGGCGACACCCTGCCCCGCCCACCTGTCCATCACTGTCTGACAGCAGCCACTCACCACGCACCAACATCCACCTCATATTCATTCACAGTCATCATGTGTTTCCTGGTGCACACAAGCTGCTAAAAATAGCCACAGCCCACTGTGCCAATGTGTGTGTGTATGTGTGTGTGTTGGGATTTGGTTGGCTTGCTCTGTGTGTGTGTGCTATCTGTGTGCAGCAAGTGTGTGCATGTTTGTTTGCTATGTGTGTGTGTGTGTTTCTGAGCATGCGCTTGTGTAACATGAAGACAACCCAATGTGCAGTGACATTCTCTCTCTCCACCGCCGAGAGCCTGTGAGTCAGACGGCTTCAGATTCAGACCCAGACCCCCGAACACAACAAGTGTGTGTTCACAGGAAGTGACAGCAGCACGGAGAGAGGACAGAGCAGAGAGGGAGGGAGAGAGTGGGGGATGGGGATGGGGGTGGGGGGTACACTGCTTTGGCAACAGCATGTTTTTGTTCATACCGATAAAACAATTTGGGTAACGCTTTACTTGACGTCTATGTCTATAACACATTACAACCATATTAATAATAAGTTATAATGCAGTTATAACACTGTATAACTATAGTTATAAACATTCATAAATTATCAGAATGCTTTATAACAATAACACACATTTTATATGACTTATAAGGTAAGGTATTATAATTATGTTAGTATTTCACTGACAATGTCCACATCGATAATGCATTATTAATATAGTTATAATGTGTTATAATAGACTTATAAACGTGTTTAACTATCATTATAAACACTCATTAATTATCATAAGGCTTTATAACAATAAGCACAAGACATCATGGAGCATTTTACAATGGCTTATAAGGTCTTAATGCTCTATTATGTGTTATGATTATTGTTATCAAGTCTTATGTAATTTATGAGTGTTTATAATGATAGTTATACAGTGCTATAACTGCATTATACCTCATTATAAGTATGGTTATAATGTGTTATAGAGATAGGCGTCAAGTAAAGTGTTACCACAATTTGAAATTAACTGAGAGAGGGGAGGGGGGCCCGGGGGGGCTGTAGGCTATTATTTGAAGACCAGCAGTGTGACTAGACTGTCCCATTTCCAAGGCTCCTTCAAAGACATTCCTCTTTTCCTATCCCAACATTCTTTGCTCCCCAACAGTGGAAGCAAACCCCACCAGCAGAGAGCCTGAGCACCACACTGTCAAATGAAAAGGGGAATGGTTCAACTGTTACCGCCGCCAGCCTTAAGACATCAAGTTTTGTTGGGGAAAAGTTACACGGTGCCAAGGTTGCTAGGCAACAGGGAAGACACCACAAAGGTCCGTGGGCCAGACCATCTTGTTTCAGTTCAGCCTCTGTTGTCTCCAGTGGTTATGAAGGGCCACACCTTTGTCAACCCAGCTGGAGAGCCCCCACATGATGGGAAGCTTCCACTGGAGAAAGTGTTTGGAAACGGGTGGTTGACAATGAGAAACTATGACAACCACAAACATGAGGTCATTCCAATAAATATAATGTAGCTGTCCTCAGTTTAATATTATCACTGTGGGTGGGTGTCTGTAAGTACGTCTAATATAAATACACATAAACAAAAATTGCCCATAAAAAGAGCATGATTGCATTTAATGCTATTTGAACAGGTATATAATAGGCTATATAGAATTGGAAAGGTGTGTTTTTAATGAAGGCAGGAGTGATCTAAGCAGAGATGTTAGGATGTCATCTTTGGGTGGGCAGCTTGCTCAGCTGTGAAACTATAAAAGACTAGTAATACAACTTAGACGACATAGGAACCAGAGAAAAGAATGAACAAGAATAAAAGCTATCATAAAATAAAATATTAACAGATTTAATTGGAACAGGTCTCACTAAACTGTGTCTGCACCCATGTGTGAAAAAGGGCTAGTTCACCCCAAATTCAAATTTCACTCATCATCTACTCACCCTCATGTCGACTAAGGGCTGGGAGAAGTTTCAGAGTTATCCATGCCTTCTCTGAGTTACAGCGGGGGTCGGCGCAGCACTGCATGTCCATATGACGGTAGCGAACAGAGTTCATTTTTCTTAGTCCAAAAAGACACACCAAAAAAACATCCAAATACCTCCATGCTGCTCGTCTGATTTGACAGTTTCTCTGAGCAATTTCTCATGTTGGGGCTTCAATACAAGACGGACATTACGAGCAGCATGGAGGATGGATGTTTGGATGTTTTCTGGACAAAGAAAAGTGAGCTCCATTTGCAACCGTCATATGGACATACAGTGAGTAGATTATGAGTGAAATTTGAATTTTGGGTGAACTATCCCTTTAAGCGATAATGTAAAGGAGGAGCACGCACCAGCACCTTCAAAATCAAAATAGGCAATGGGAGAGCTAAATGAGTTATTATCATAGTTTTCATTGGATGGGCAGATGATTCCTCCTTGCCCACCCCTAGACACGCCCCTGCATCTGGTGGCAGTGAGCAGCAGAGTGAACAGAGGGGCAACACAGCTCGAAGCTTTAACCCTCAGGGTGGTCAGACAGACAGACAGGAGCAAGATCTGAGGGAACAGGGAGGAGTTCAGATGTGGGGTAGATCAGAGAGGTGTGAGGCTGTGAAGTCTCTCTACATACTGACCAACAACACTCACTAGTCACATTTACCCCTTCGCACACAGTCATGCATCATCTGGGATACCCAAATGGTGCATTTCTTCCTCCAGCGGGGGTATTTGGGTTCAGTATCTTGCCACAAGGATACTGCGACATGTGGACCGGACGAGCCGGGGATCGAACCACCTGACCCGCTCTGCCAGTGGTGAGCGACTGACCAGTGGTTCGGAACAAGATCGGCTGAAACACTTAAAGGTTAAAGCGCCCATGTGAACCGCAGCTGACTGACAGCTGAAAGCTTCTTCCCACCACTGACTCAAAGGAAAGCTGTCAGTGCTCTTTATTACTCTGTTAAGTTGAATGTTAAAATTAAGAACAAAACACTAAGAATGACTGAAATCCCAACAAATGGAAAAGTCAAATCAATTCTATTAAAAACTGCTGAGGAGGATTCACGGCGCTGTCAGCAGCTCAGTGAATAAGTCAGACTCTGTGTTGTACAGAGAGGAAGCGTTAACATTTTATGTAGCTGTCAGGAAGATTTCTCATGAGCACACACGTGATTCATCATTAAACAAACTGGCAGTGTGGCCGGTGTGTTCGACTGGTGTGTGTGGATGCTGTGGACGTGGTTTCCCCTCCTTGGCTGTGGAGAGAACCACACCTGGTCTTACTGCAGCAACCACAGCCATTTCCTTGTGCTTGTATATCTTTTTGTTCTTTGTGCTCATACTTATCTCTTCCTCTCTTCCTCTGCTTTGAGATTCAGACTCACCTCATCGACCCAATTCCCTCTCAAGTCCTTGCTCCTCATACAATGTACTGTAGGTATAAGGGCTGTCAAAGTTCATGTGTTTTTATCCTTTATTCTTTAATTAACACAGATAATAATTTTATTTTAAAGCCCCTGCACGGAACTTTTAACTGGATACGCATAAGCCTCTGGTTTCTGCTGATGTGTCTCTGTTACCTACAACAGCAAATGAGCCCATCAGTGTGAAGATATGCTATTCTAAGTAGTCTAATTCTATACCGCTGGAAGGCATGGTTGGGTCGGACCACTGACCAAACGATACCGATAGATACATAAATACACACATCAAAAAAGTTGCAATTAATGTGTGATAAAATCATGTGATTAGCCCGTATGCCCTTATCAAGGCTCGTAGTTCCATTAGAAACAATAAGACAGACAAGGTAGATTGCAATGACTTCACCAGGACTTGAAGTTGAAGTTCAGACTGTCATTTATTCCAAGCATTAGGAACCTAAATGCTTCCCTAGCCTCCTCGTGTCATATACTGTATGTAACCTCTATCTAGTCTCCATTTCCTGCCCTCTGATGTCTGGTCCCCCCTCCTGTGGCTCCCTGCGTTCCAGCCCCAGTGGAGTCCCTCCCTCTATCTCACTCAGTCCACATCAAATCCTGTTTCAAACCTGCTTTTGGTTCCTGGTGTGTGTTCTTTGGGTCCAGAATCAACAGTCAAATGTGACACCACCCTCTCACTCTGCTCTAATCCTGTTGAAAATTCTGTAAAAACAGGACATGAGTGGAGCAGTGTTGTATAATGTCTGGATATGACAAAAACTACTGCATAGTGTTGTGAATCTGAATTCACTCTTCTGAGACAGACAAGTTATACTGTCTGTCATGTGTTTTTCAATGTACATTTCCAGATTTTTGGCGCCATAAACATATTAAAACATGGCATTGTTTCTTTTTTTTTCAGTTTCCGTTTTCAAGGCCAAATTTAGTTTTAAATTTCAAGTGACCTGACTCAGGTCATCAAATACCAGCGCATCAGTATCAACAGTTAAAATAATAAAGTGTTAAAGGGAAACATGGACCAAACCGGTGTGAAGCTTGTCCATGAATATAAAAAATGATTTAAAAAAAAAAAATATATATATATATATATATATTCCTTCAACAAACATCTATAGACTAAACTTTATAATTAACTAATTACATCACTGTGGTTATTAGTAATAGTATGATCTTCCATGCAACCTCTCAGTTTAGATGCTGAATCCAGTGTCTAGTGTCTCACATGAATCTTCTGTATGAATTCAGACAATAAAGATATTAAATTGGTCATAATATTCATGTAGATTCATCACACAGAGACACACACCTTATTTTCATACACCTGTGCTGTTCAACAAGAAAGTTTTTTTGAGATATGAACAGACTGTCACTGAGCTCACAAACAGTTAAACACTTGTAATGCAGCCGGGTGTGAAGTTAAAGTTACTATCACGCTGTCTCCTGTTACTGGAGCCACAGGTTCTAGAAAAAAACAACAACAATAATTTCTAAAGTCACTAATAACACAAACCACCACACCTGAGAGGCTTAAACACAACCTCATCATTAGCAGGACGTGAACATTTCACATTCGACCTCTGGGACTCAGCAGAGCCACCTGGAAAAATGAGTGTGTTGCTGAGTAAACTAACAAACACGCATGGAAGCATATTTTGATTTGGGTGCTCGCTAATGTGCTAGTTAGTCATCATGGCTCATGAGCATCATGATATACATGATTATAATGCAGGTCAGTGACCTCTTGGGGCCAGCACAGGTCAGATACAAATTAACTCGCGTCTGAAATAAAACCTCAGGGTATTTACATTACATGCTGAAACTGTGATGGTTTAGTCATGTTATGTTCAGTCTGCACAAATGCACACTGCATAGACCGGTTCAGAGCAAGCCCACAGACAGAGATGGACAGAGTACTCCACCCCTTGAGTAAGAGTATAAATACTACTGGTCAAAATTTACTCCGTTACAAGAACAACTAGCTCAGTCGTTACTCGAGTAAGAGTAAAAAAGTACTTGCTTTTAAAGGTACTTTAAAGGGACAGTATGGGACTTTACTGGCTTTTTATTGACAAAAATCAAATATCGCTTTCATAAATACGTATTTCAATGAAGTGGAATCGCGCCCGCATGCAAACGAGCGCTTTCTCGTAACTTAGAATGAGTTGTTACAAGTCGTTACAAACATACAGGGGGGGGTTCACCGAACCTTCTCTGCCATGTTGAATCGCCATGTTTTACGTTCAGTGTCAGCGTGACTGTAGGTAACCACAAGCTCACCTCACCACAGCTGTCCTCTCGGGGAGAAAGTTTTCTAGACAGCGCCTGTTAAAATTGTCACCACCGTGTAGGCTAGTGTGAGGAAGGACGGACGCACTGGTGTTGCCTTCAGGTGCAGTCAGACACCTGAATGACGCCGTGAGTGACGCCGTCGGCAAACCAACTGGATGTTATTTTACTCGACGAGAGAAAGACGGTAAAACGTGGGCCAGGTAAACAATACGACGTTACCATGACAACATATTGTCACGCCGGTATTGTTTTGCCTCGTGCTGGCGGACCGTTTGTTTACATAGAGGCTTGTTTATCCTGTTACATGCAGCGTCGGTTGTTTTTCTGACTTCTGCCCGAGTTTACATAAACGCAACAGCAAGAATACGTGCCGACATGCAACCGCACCGCTAGATGGGGGTAAATCTCACATACTGGGGCTTTAAGTAAGAGTAAGAGTAAATTTCTTATTTTTCACATCAATGAATTACTATCATTTTTCTAAATGAATTTAAGGACCTTTTAACTCTTGTTTCTGAGAATGATCTCTTTGAAACCACCTGCACTGATGTGCTTTATATAACAATGTTATATAAAGCTGTACCTATAAACACAAATAAAATGAATGGCCCGAAACACGGGTCTCTCCGTCACTCTGCTCTGCTGTAAACCCAGGAGAAAACTTTCCTTGTGGGATACAAGCGTTATCCAATGAGGAGAGAGAACGGCATGAAGGGCTGTGTGTGCAGCCAAGGGATGCGCGTGAATGTGGTGACGTAGGGACGAGGATCAATAGATCCATGACGAGGGCGGGGGCCACTAACTCATGGTGCGTTCAAGGCAACCTGTAACTTGTGTTTTTCCGACCTGTGAAGTCGTACCAGTTCGATCTGGTATGAGTTCACGGGTCAGAAGTTACGAGTCGCCGTTATAGTGCACTTTCACAGGCAACAGGTCGGTAAAACACGAGTTACGGGTTGCCTGTCGTAGTCGTGACTTGAAGCTGTAACTTACGGTTTCAAAAGCCTGCCTGGAACGCAGCATTTGCCAAAACGACCGGATCGCTGACTTCTGCTTTAACTTGAGTAAAAGTAAAATTATTTTTCGATTCAAGTAAGAGTAAGTACAAAAGAAGTAAGTACCAAAGAAATCTCAAGTAAAGTACAAATCCTCTGGATATGTACTTAAGTACAGTACTCAAGTAAATGTACTCTGTTACTGTCCATCACTGCCCACAGAACCAGTCTGGACTGGGCAGGAAGCAGTTTATATGAAAGAAGAAATTACTTCACAGATCATATGACAATGCAGAAAACAAAGTACCACAAACACAAAGCTCCACTGAGGCTGATGGACTCTCATTATGTCTATAGGAGTACTGTGGTTTAAACATCAGCAGGCTGCTCTATCTGCTGTATGTTTGTGTCTGTTATTAATGTGAACCAACGCTCTGAAAACATTCTCTAATCACTCTGACTCAGCCTGTAGGTGAGGATGAGGAGAAACCTTAAAATATAAAATGTTTATAAAAATTACACACATTAACTCATGTGGAATTAATCACTCCTGAGATTTTTTTTTCTGAGTGTAACAGAAATGCGAGGCAGAGCTTTAGCCACACACACACACACTCACGGTCTGTGCTCAAATCCCCAAGCTGTGTGAGATCAATGTGGATTTACCCGAGCGGAGACGGACAGCTCGTCACTCCAGGGGCAGAGAAACAACAGTCAACCCCCCCTCCTCACCCCCCCCCATCCCAGACCCAGGCCGCCGCTGCCACCCCCAAACACTTATATAACAGCAGGATCATTACGTAAGAGTTGTGAAGCTCCACAGAGACTGACAGAGACAGAGGATCTAAATCCTATACATCATTAAAGGATCTGAGCAGGCAGCGGAAAAGACACTGCTGTATGCTGATGACAGATGGCTTTCTCTTCTATGACAAAGCATGTCAGCATCTGTTCGCAGGAACACACACGTGTATACATTCAGCGTGTGGAGGGAGCGTGTCAGGTACAAACTAACTAACACAAACACAACAGTCCTGATGTCACACCAAGATCCTGTGTAAAAAAAACAACCCATCAAGATAGTCCTGTATTTCATGTTCTTACATTTTAAAGGGATAGTTCAACATTTTGGCAAATTGGCCCATTGCCATAATCCCTATAGTCATATCAGTAGGTTTGTTACCTTTAATTGTTGGTGCAAGCTATTTTTAGAACGGTGGAGCAGAGCCATGAGCTGCTCAGAGCTAAGCTATGAAGGCTAATGGAATTTCTTGGTTTTCCTCATCAAATACACAATCCAACAACTCCAAAATGCTCTTGTGGACAAGTTGTGACCTGCACATTCACCACGCTGTGAGATAATAATGAAATATTACGAGACAGAGTTGTTTTCGAGGTAAATTCATGCAAAACAGCTGATTTTCCGGGAAGCAGTCTCTTCATTTGCCTCGAAAACTCTGTCGGGTAACGTTCCATTATTATCTCATGATGAATGTTCAGGTCACAACTTGTCCACCAGAGCGTTTTGGAGTTGTTGGATTGTGTATTTGATGAGTTTGATGAGGGAAACCAAGAAATCCCATTAGCCTCCGTAGCTTAGCTCAGAGCTTGCAGCTCTGCTCCGCCATTCTATAAATAGTTTGCACCGACAAATAAAGATAAAATACCTACTGCTATGACTATAAGGATTATGGCAATGGGTCAATTTGCAAAAATGTTGGACTATGCCTTTAAAATACATTATTTTACACCAGGTTTTAGGCATCAGACATCGGGAACTTAAGTTATCAGAGAAAAGTTGAACTAATGTCACTATCTCTGTTTCATACAGGGTTAAAGGCTGACAAGATCTTTCCAGAAAAACCCATACTGACAACAGCTGGGGATGAAAACTCACCATTTGCCACCATTTTTTGGGGGGTAAATTGGTCTCTACATATCTGCAAGGACCTGTGTCTACTGTACTGTATGTCATGTATCAACACAACATTTAAATCCATTGGTTTATATACGAGCTATGGAGACATCATAGTGTGACGGATGGACAAAACCAATGAATCAATCAGAACAAAAGCTGTCAATCAAACCCAGCCTGGACACACCCACACAGACCAACACTTCTCAAATGTGGATCAGGTCAAAGCCTGTTAATTGACGAGACAAGCTGGTTAACAAGACTGGGGCTGTGACTGGCAGGAGTATGGGCTCACTCAGGACTGTCATCATCATCATCATCATCATCATCATTGTCGTCGTCATCATCACCACCACCATCATCATCATCATCATCATCATCATCTACCTAAACCGAGGAGGTCAGAGGTCAAACAAGAGTGAATGCACCAGGGGGTTAGATAATAATCAATCACTACAGAGTTTCTAGAACCACTCAGAGCTCTGTATGGTTTTCCAGGATGTAGACAACAACAAAAAAAGGATAGCATTTTATTTTCTTCATTGAACATCCCTGGTCAAAGAGCATGGACTCTAAGAAACAACAGGAAATGAAAGTAGTAAAATCTACCAAATAAAGCCCAAGATTAACAATAATTTCACTCATATATGGAAACAAGAAAAAACCAGAGAGACAGAGAATGAATGCATGTGATGAATGAGCTGCTGTCTGTAACACATGGACCGTGTGTGTGTGTGTGTGTGTGTGTGTGTGTCATTCCCAGCTAAAGGTTACATGGTAATACTGGCATTTAATCTGTGAAGCAGCAAACGTGGGAAGAAAGAAATCAGATGATGACCTGCATTGACCTGGATTCATATTATACAACAGAGAGATCAATACAGAGTTCCTACAGATGAGCTGAGTAACATTCTAAGTTTGTTACTGTCACTGCTCATCAGTGTTAAGTGATAAAACTCAATTCATTTTAAGAAACGTTAGTCATTTCAGCCATATCACTTATCAGCACACTCCGTCATGAAGTGGGTCTGGTCTCTGCTTGGGTACAAGAATCTCTTGTAGCATTAGGGCTTGCTGCAGTGCAGTATATTGCTGGGTGATTCTCTGAATGTGGTGCACTTTGCCTCAACTATTATCAAATAAAGTAACTTTTTTGCATTTCAAAGCCATAAATTGATAGATCCTATCTATAGATTGATAGATATGTTGCTTTGGAATATAAAACACAAAAAACAATAGAACTCTTTTAAAATTGTTTTTCTTTTTATGGTTTGCTAAGAATTAGTTGACAGCCAAAGATGTATGTCCCCGTTTTGTTCATACTATAATAATAATCCTGACTACTTTAACCAAAACAAAATCTAAAAAAATAGATGAATTAATTATGAAGTAGCAATATTTTATCATGTCCCCCAGTTTTGTTTAAGTCATGTCATGTGATGCTACATTCCTCGGCTAATTAAGGATTTTTGGCTACACTGTTAAGGGATTGAGTTATTGTTACAGGGTTGAAAGTTAAACAAAAAAAAAATTAAAAAAAATCAGACAACCCAAAAATAAAGTGCAACAAATTCAGAGAATCACACTGCTAACTGTTGGCTTGATAACCTACAGAGCAGTGTGTCACCTTTACAGTCCTCATGTGTTCAGCATCAGTTACAGTGTGTGTACATTCTGTGTGATGTCTGACACCAGCTGCAGGATTCCAGCTGTGAACCAGCTGTTGACCACGTTATAGTTAACAGCTGCCAGCGGTAATGTAAGCAGGCTATAGGCTAAGTAGCTTTCAGATTCAGACAGTCAGTCACTTCCTGTTGCTGTCCCTTCACATTAAGAGCACTGAACCGGTGGTGGCACATGGCTGGTTGAAATGATAAGGCAGCCTCAGGAAATGCTGTTCATCAGTAATGTACATAACCAGGTGATTCTGGTTCACACTCCAACACAGCAGGTGGCGGTAATGCACCTTAACATTGGTGCGCCCACGGCCTGCCATAGAAGCACAACATGAGTAGAGCGCCAAACACAAGCAGGCAGCGCTACCGGCTGCCACGACGGGAGTCACCCTGTTTCATTTGTCTAGTTCACGTTAGGATTGCTAAGAAATAGCAACTCCCTGCATGCGTTGCTTTACAGTAGACAGGAAGTGCTCATCGATACTTCCAGGGTCACCTTGCAACAACTTAGCATTTTTCTCAGACAATAATGGGAAAAGAAGCGGCTATAAAACGACAGATTTTTTTTTTTAGTGTCACAACCTTCACGAAACGACTTGTTTCACGACCAGAATTTGATCCAATCAGCCCGATTACGGTTAAAAAGTCTAGAAGAGCCGCACGATTAAATTATTTTATTCCCATTCTAGTTAGCCAAGAGTTTAAGTGGAAGTTAGCCGGCTAGCTCGGTGTAGCACTAGCTCAGCTGAAGTAAGTGAGCCCACTTTCGGTTTCTTCCCGAATCCCAATCCAAAGATTTTCTTTAAAGCAGAAGTAATCCGGTCGTTTTGGATAATGCTGCGTTCCAGGCAGGCTTTTGAAACCGTATGGCTTCAAGTCACGACTTACAACTTTGTAGCGTTCCAGGTAACCCGTAACTCGTGTTTTTCCGACCTGTTGCCTGTGAAAGTGCACTATAACGGCCACTCGTGACTTCCGACCCGTGAACTCGTACCAGATCGAACTGGTATGACTTCACAGGTCGGAGTTACGGGTTGCCTTGAACGCACCATGAGTTAGCAGCCCCCGCCCTCGTCATGCATCTATTGGTCCTCGTCTCTACGTCACCACATTCACGCGCATCCCTTGGCTGCACACACAGCCCTTCATGCCGTTCTCTCTCCTCATTGGATAATGCTTGTATCCCACAAGGAAAGTTTTCTCCTGGGTTTACAGCAGAGCAGAGTGACGGAGAGACCAAACACTCTATGGAAGTGATTGCTGACGGAAAATAGGACTATTTAGGACTTATATTAAAAATATTCCACTGACTTCTGCCTTAAAGCCCAAATCTGAATCCGAATAGTGCACTGGCTTTGTGACTTTATTGGCTTTGTTCATGGAGTGTGTAGATTATTAGGGTTTATTAGTGCACACAAACACATACACACACAGGGTGTGTCCACTGAAGTGTTTCTCTGGTCACACTGTGGTTGTGTTGTGTTAATAATTCTCAGCGATCCTGCTCTGCTCTCACGAGCTACAACACTCTACAGCTGAGCCCCATCTCCTCTGCTGCTGCTCACAGCACAACACAACCATCTCTCTCTATTTCTTCCTGTATGTGTGTATGTGTGTGTGTGAGGAGGAAGGATTGGCAAAATGTGTAGATTCACTGATGTGAGTGATGCAGAGAGAGACACAGAGAGAGGAGACGCAAGAACTGTGATGACAGCACTAATGGTGATGTGTTCACTGGGTGTAACTATATGTGTAACAGTTCCAGGGCAGGAGAGGAACATGAAGACAACTATAGCTCATGAGCAATACGGAGTTCATGACCTCCGACCTCCAATCATTGATCACGACTTGAGCTTTAATGAGAACTCAGAAAGTGCAGAATGCAAAATTGTCCCAATTTTTTTTTTAAAAATAAGTCCATATTTCAAGCTTGTTTGTGGCTGTAGCTCCTCTTCCCATTTCGTCAAATTTAGACGAACCAGGATCCGTCCTCTTCCCAGTTCAGGAGCTTTGAGAAGCTTCCGCTACAAAACAAGCTTGAAATATGGACTTATTTCATTTTTTCCGGGACAATTCCGCATTCCGGGGCTTCAATACAAGACAGACATTACATAAGAGCAGCATGGAGGTATTTGGATGTTTTTTGGTATGTCTTTTTGTTAGGAAGACAGTTGGTATCCATTTGCAACCGTTATATGGACATGCACTTCTACGCCGAGACCACGGATAACTCTGAAACTTCTCCCAGCCCTTAGTCGACATGAGGGTGAGTAGATAATGAGTGAAATTTCAATTATGGGTGAACTATCCCTTTAAGAAATCCTTTATTCCACAGGCCATACAGTACAAGCTCTGAATATGTTATGATTGTTTGACTGCACCTGGCAACCCCTTAGAGGGCTGTCGTTGTCTATGCCTGTTTTGCACAACATTTCAGTTTTTATGTGTATGCTTGACTGTTTTATGCTTTGTTGTCTTGGAGAGGCCGAAGACCAATGGTGCAGTAAAGTCTTTCTATTCTATTCTATTGAGGATCTCTGGACCTTGGCATCCCAATCGTACATGTGACTGACCCAGGTCTCTCCTTCAGCCGCAGTGGAAATGTGGATATTATGATGCTCAGATGTAAATGATGAGATGATGGACTGGGACATGTTTGGTCAGTTACTGAACTTGTGCTGTTAGAGATTCACTATTAGCAGCAGATGAAATGAAGTGATATCTCCAGTTCTCCATCAGGGCCTCCAGCCCTCTGAGTTAATACCATGACATCAACACAATCTTCCCTCTGAGCAGCAAGAAGATTACACATGGCCTGGCTTTAACATGTGCCCCCCTGACAGGGGCCACACATCCTCTTTAGACCATTATTGTCTCTAGAGCTCACAAAGCTTGGCCCCGCCCCCACTGATATACAGACAACGAACCACAACGCGCATTGTCGTACACACACGAGTACACAACCTGCACTTTAGCCCGTGCTCCCATCATATACATGACATCCATGTCCACAGAAACAGATGGACTGATATTAATTCCAATCACACAAACACATACACATACATCATGTTCCTGTAGTAATGCTCCTTTTATTCTCTGGTTTAACATGATCCACGCTCTGCTGTAAATTATGACATCATTCTCACTCACTCACTGTGTGTGTGTGTGTACTGTAGTGCTGTATGACTGCATGACTGTACTCTGGATTATCTGTAGCGCTATCAGCAGCCATTTGTCTTCCTCTCTCTGCTGTATGTCTTCAGCTGTTCCTGCTAAGGATAAACATATAAACATCTGCTGCAACACCATCATCGCCATTGTCATCGTCATCGTCATCATCATCATCATCATCATCATCATCATCAGCATCATCAGCAGCAGCAGCAGCAGCAGCAGCAGCAGCAGCAGCATCATCACCATCATCTCCTGAAGCATCATCACTCAGGAACCTTTGTAGAACCTGAATACTGAGCTGTGTCCTCTACCAGCAGCAACAACCAGCTGTGTGTGTGTGCGTGAGTCTCTCACACATTGGTGCACACATAATTACAATGACCCGACACCAAGGGGGCAGTTGTCGGTCTGAGAAGTGAAGCTCACTTCCGCGTTCAAAAAACTGCAATCCCCGCCGATTCCTGTGGGGGCTGGTACCGGAAGTGAGCAACTCCCCATAGACCCCCATGTTAAAATCGCCGACTTTACAGCTTTCAAAAACATATTTACAGCCTGGTACCACAACGTTTTTTGGTCTCAATCGATAGTTTCTACCCCCGTACACACTCTGAGGGGGGTGAATTTTTTTTTAACGCTACCGTTTTGCTACAGGTCCCAGAGACAGGCTGCTTCGAGGCCAGTGGGCGGGTTCTCGGCCGGCCAATCCAACATGGCGCCGTTCAAACCGCCATATTTGAGGCACAAAAACGACTGCACAAAACCAATGGGTTTGCTATGGCGATGCTACATCCATTCTTTTTACAGTCTATGCCCGACACACATCCTTAATCCAGAATTTGATGTATTGCCCTCAGGTGGACGGCTCACGGTACCAACAAGCAGACTGAACAGGTATAAGAACTCATGTCCCAACAGCCATTAAGGCACTAAATGGCAACATGTTATCACTTTATTTATACTTTATTTAAGAACTGAGGGTTTTTATTTGGTTTGATCTTTTTTGTATGGAAGCACTGTGTACAGTATAGCGCTTTAACTTTTTTAAGGACTGTAGGTTTCATTTGTATTGTGTAAAAGTACTGTGTATAATGTAACAGTCTGTGCCTTGTATTGTGTTTACTGTGTGTAAGGCATTGGCTCGGAAACCAAGGCAAATTTCCCTATGGGACAATAAAGTACAATCCAATCCAATCCAATATATTGGTTTAATATAGTTTAATACCGTTTCCATCAGTGGAGAAAATTCTGTCTGTTGTTCATGCTGTTTTGTATTGGCACTGTCCTGTCTATGGTGTGACATGGTAGCACTAGTAAGTCACGCACTGAGAGGTCAGCACTGTGTCACAGTTCACCACATGCTTTGTGTGGTGGAATGTGAATGTGAGCACCTGAGTATCTGTGTGTTAATGTACCAGAGTCAGCTGTTCTGAAACAAAGAGTGTCTCTAGACGGCTGCCACGCAGAGGTCACGTATGTCCAGGCTAGAGTCAATCATATTAGCATGGCGTCACTCACACAGAACCAAATCTGCACCGTTATAGGGCCGTGCTAAAACATTAATCATGGTTCTCGATGGTTGACGTTATGGTTTTTTTTTTATATATATATACTTCTACCTTCTTGTCACCACTAACACACACACACACACACACAAACATTTACAAACACAAAATCCACTGGCAGGTGACAGAGTTCACTGGTTACCATGGCAGCTGGGGAGGAGGGCCTATTCCCACTAGTGAAAAAATTTGCTGATTTGCTTTTAGTTGCAGAATGGCTCTAAACAGTGTGCCTCCATTACAAACACACACACATGCACACACGCAATGACTGAGACATTTTCCCGCTCCCTCCTGAGAGGCTGTTTGTGCTGCACGAGGGCTCTAAAGACGGCCACCATTTCTGACAAGACTCATATAACTCAATTATCTTTCAGAGAAATCCTCCGTTTTTAAGGATGCCAAATACACAAATCCTCATTTCTTTAAAGTTTGTGCTTAAAATCTAATAGTAGAAATTCCATATTATTATGATTTATTATGAATAATAAAAATTGCTGTACTTATTTTAATTTGTAGGCTAGTTGCAATTTAGGTACTGGCATCAGACCTTTGTGCTTGTTTACATAAATAAGGGTGCAAAAGTTACATAACCCGACAGACTATTAATTTGTCGTAATATTTGCTAGTTGGCATGCATTTGTGTTGAAACATACTGTAATTTCATTTTTGTACAATGTTTTAAGTTATATTGCGTAAGAATTATTCCCATCTAGCGCTGCTGTTGTAGATCACAAGCAATTCAGTCATATTTTCGGTTAGATGGCAGACGGACAACAGCCGCTGCAGGTAACGGCATAAACAAGCCTTTAGTTTATATAAACAAGTAGCCAGTGAGCACGAGGCAAAACAATACATGTGACAATATGTTGTCATGGCGATGTCATATTGTTTACCTGACCCACATTTTACCGGCTTTCTCAGGACTTCTGTGACTAAAATGACATCTGGTTTGTTACTGACGGCCGTTTTTCCGACTGCACCTGAATGCAACATTCACGTGCAGTCCTCACAGTCCTCACTGCGCCGAGGTGACTTTTCACAGATGCCACCTCGACCTGAGCCGACAGCTCCGGTGTCTCCGGTGAGTTTCCGTGGTTTCCTACGGTCAAGGTGAACGTAAAAACATGGCAACACGACATGATGCAATGATGCAAATTCAGAGATAACCGAATCAGTTTGTTGATGGGGGTGATTATTGATGAATGAAAAACGTACTTTTGAATGAAATAATTGATTTTCGTGAATAGATAACAGGAGAACTTACAGTACACAATGTACCTTTAATTTGACTGTTGTTTTATACACAGTGCACATTTATTTCAAAAAATAACAATAATAAAATGAATTCAAAAGTAAAATTCCCTTGCAAGAAATGGTAGCCATCTTGAATTTACCTGAGGAGTTTACTAATGGTAATTAGACACTACAGCAGCCTTGCCATTGAAACATCTATAGGCCCTACTGGAGCGGTGGTAATAACAATGGTGCAAGTTTGTGCATCTGTTCCAGTTACAATAAAAATATATAAATAAAATTGGCTACAGATCACCCCCCCCCCCCCATACACAACCCCTTCCTGTTACTTGAGTGATTGAATCAGTGGTCTTTATGTTATCAGCTACAGACTGTGTTTTCTTTCTCAATGAAAAACCTGCAATAAAAAGCGAAAAATGCCAAAGGGTCAGAGAGGTAACGCTGCAGAGAGCCGTGGGTCTGTGGTCACTAATAACAGATCACAGACACAGGGGAGATGCAGCCTCTCAGTAATTTCCTCAGAGGATTAGACACTGACAAGAAAAAGCTGCAGCACTCAATAGTTTTTGCATGTGACGATCTGGTGTCCAAGAGAGACCCCATGGGGTGTGGTGGTGGTGGTGGAGGGGGGTTCAGCTGAAGAGAATAAAGAAGGTCCCACAGGGCTTCGCTCCAGGACATTTATCTTTTTCACACAGTGAGATGTCTGCTTAAAACACAGCCACAGTCAATTAACATTGATTTTCCTCCGTCCTCCTGTGTCGGCGTGATGGTGTGTGTGTTCGGTGTGTGATTTATCGTCTTTGTTAATACAAGATCACCAGATGAATCCCCAGTTGGCTCAGTTGGTAACATTTCCATTATTGTAAACTTGAGAGGCTTTTTCTGAACGTCCAATCAGCTTTCAGACATTCATTACCACCATCTCACTAACTGGCCGTTCACAGGGACAAACAGTCACTGAAGATTTAAATTAAAAGTGACATGTCGATAAATGTCACATGCAATCAAATGAACTCACAAGCTCATTTTTCTCATGGTGCTGTGGGTGGACATGAAGCTGCTGATGTAAAGGCAACATAGACCTCTTGGATTAAAGATTACTCCACAAAATATCCTAGTTTATGGCCAGCATGGTCAACTTTAAAGAGGAACTATGCAAGATTTTTACCTGAATTAAACAGCTTCAGAGTAATTGTGATGGATAACTGACTTGTTCCAGGGAGAATGGAGGCTCTCTGCCTTCCACCCAGTGTCTCTTAGCCGAAAAAACAACCTCATAAACTCCCCAGCTCTCGTCTCGGTTTCACCACATGCCCCCTAATCCATAATCTCTTATTTATGACAGATAAAACTACACAAATGTATGTCTTAAAAGGTATGTGATAACGTTATCCACCACTCAATGGATTGCTTTCTTGCCGCTTCATTGAAAAGAAATGCACATGGTCAGGGAAGGAGGCAGGAGGGTTAGCAGAACCAGACTAGGCCAGACTTGCATATAACATATTCCATTAAGATTCCAGTCAGTGGCTTTAAAGTCACAGGCCTTTTATGACATTATCAAGTCTAAAGTTATCAGATTCACTCACCTCTAACTCCTTGCCTCCTTAAAGGGGACATATTGGGGAAATATCTCTTTTTAAAGATATATTTAGGTGTTTGTCTTGACTTCTGGCTCCTAAAATGTGAGAATTGACAAAAAAAAATCTGTAATTTGCAGGCTCCCTAGGTTGTAATCCATGTGGTTTTACACGCTGTTCCCTCACTTGTCATCCAATGATGTCATTTGTCATTTGCATAATACCACCCCTACCTGTGAGTACTGGTTAAGGTAGAGGGCGCAGGGCAAGCAGTGGTTAATTTGCATTTAAAGGGACAGGCACTATAACCAGCCGTTTGAGAGGATGAAAACAGCTGTGATGTTTGATCCTTGGGGTATTTTGATGTCACAGACCTGGGAACTGTTTTAATTGTGTGGAAAAGGGGCTTAATATGTCTCCTTTAAATGTTTCTGCAAGGCATTGTGGGATTGCATTCCCCCTTTCCTTTCCTAAAGCAAGGTCCAGTGTTCCCTGTGCTAAAGGAGGTCAGATAGGAAGCATCAGCATGACTGTAGATCAGATACTTTAGGTCGTTTCACTCAGTTTGGAAGCTTCATAAGGAAAAGTACTATCTGGCTGCAGCCGAGACCTTTCGTCTGTTCTCGTACATCATCGCTCAATCATCTCATCACTCTGTGCCTCTGTACAGCCCAGTAAACACTGGATATTAGTGAAGAAGACTGACATGTTTCCTCTGAGGAGAACTACTGAATCCATCATTTCACACATACACACACACACAGCCAGACACACACTACAGTAAATGTCACTAAATGTTTCCTGACACCTTTACGCCATAGCCCCGCTCGGCGAAGGTGAAGCAAAGAGAGAAGGTCCAAAGGGGTTAAAACATAATCCAGGATCAGGAATAAGCAAGTACATTGCAGTAAAACACACACACACACACACACCTCCCAGATACTGATGAAATCCGACACCTCGTGTGTAGCTGCCTTGCCATTACGCTGAGTAATATGACATTTAAGCCTTAATCTCTATGGGCTCTATTTTAACGATCCAAAGCTCATGGCGCGGGGCAAGTGCATTTAGGGTGTGTCCATGTCTTTTTGCTATTTTAATGGCAGGAAAAAAACATTACTGCGAGATAGTTCACAGGAGTTGTACTTAATCTCTTAATAATTCATATGTTTCTGTTTTGGCCGTAACATCCAGTAAACCACACTGCCACCTCCCATTGCTCTTAAAAACCAGGCACACTTGTGTTTTGATGTAGTGCTATTATGATAGAGCAGTGTTTCACACAGAATCAGCTGAACACATACTGCCACTGACCAGTGAGATAACACACTGACACACACAGCAACTCTGAGACTCTGGGAGGGGGGGGTGAGTGACTCAAGGTGCTGCTCACATGTCTACAGTGATGAGAAATGTGAATAATTCTTAGTTCATGATGAAAGGAAACACTGTGATGGATTTACTGGGTTGTAAGAACAAAGCTTCTCTGCAGAGCTTTGTGCAGAGAGAACACTTGACAACGTTAAAGTGATACGCCAAAAAAAAAAAAATTGTGTCTTGCCTCACTCCCGAGTCAATGACAAGCAGACAGACACCATCATTTCCACTGTGCGTGCAGTAACAAGGGAGATAGTCCTATCGCCCGTAATTAGCTTAGCTCAAACACTGGAAGTACTATAGTGTTAGCCTGCCTCCTACCTGAGCCGAAATCTGCAGTCAGAAACTGATTTCATTTTAACTCTAAACGCTGCAAATACATCACTTTATCAACATTTCAAACATTTTTAGGCAAAAAAGTAGCCGTTAATTTGTCTAAATACCAGTTTACAATTTTGTTCGGACAAATTCGGCGCTACTCAAGCTAGCTGTTGTGACCAACGCACTTCTGGTTACTTTCACAAAATAAAACACCCGTTCCTTTTACATACAGAGGTGCTTTTACTTTGAAATAGGAAGCTAACCTTCCCTTGATGTAGGCTAGCTAGCTTGAACCAAAATAAACCGTCTTTCCTTGAACCCTCCATTTTGACCGATCTCGTCCCGTTACCGGCATTTGACCTCTCAAGATGCCTTACCAGAGAGTTCTGTCAACTCTGAGATGAAGATCAGTGCATTTAGAGTTGCTGAAGAATGGCAGGCTAACACTACCGATACACTTCCAGACAGTGTTTGAGCTAAGCTAATAACAGGCGATACAGCTCTATCTCCCTCGTTACTGCACACACAGTCGAAAAGATGGTGTCTATCTGTTTGTCATGGACTCAGGAGTGAGGCAAGACACGTAAAAAAAAAAATGTTGGCGTATCCCTTTAAAGGTGTACAGAAAAGAAAATTGAATTTGACCCTACTCTGGGTCATAAAATTAGTGTAATAACTCATCTTTCAGATGATGTAGGCCAAACTTTGTGCAAAATTCTTAAAGTGTGGTATTTTTTTCCACATTGGATAATGCAGGCGCACCGATTATACGTCAGCCCGTACACGATTCAAAAGCCACTGATATTGGATCCGTCATTCAAACGTCTGAGACACACACACCAAGCTCGGTCTCGCCCCAAGCTTTGAATATCCCGCCCACTCGATAACGACCAATCGAATTTCAAATTTTCCTTACTCGGGTGTTGCAGCTCGTGACAACTCGGCGCGACAAACAGGACAAACGACCATTTCTGTACACCTTTAAACAACACACAACATGATGTACAAAAGCTCTGACCTTCTCATTGCAGCGGGTTGATTCCAATATCTACATGCATTTTCAGTTCATTATGCTTGTGTGTAACAGTCAGAGTGTGTGTGTGTGTGTGTGTGTATGCCTGCTGGCAGCAGTTACTCCCTTGACGCATCCTTAACAGTTAAATACTGCTGCACTGACTTGAGAGCAGCTTTTTACTGGTCAATCACTTCCTGCCGCTTCAACACAGTAACACATCATTGTACCACTCTTCTTTATTCCTTCCTGATGGGAAAATGTGGATCAGACCTTTAGCCCCACCCACCACTTGTTTACTCTAAGTTGACAGGTGAAATCAACCACAGCAGAGTAATAGGGCGATCTGAAATTTGCATAAAGCCATCATATTATGTTAAAGAACACCTTTTTAATATCTTTAATATTTTCAAAGGAAAAAATGAAATAATGATAATTCATGAATAGAGTCAGTATATTTGAGAACATCATTCATTAGACAGACAGACAGACGCTGCACTGTCTGTCCTGTTATTTATTGGACTGATCACTTCTAACCCTCCTCAAACCTTTTTTTTCTAATACTATTATAATTTTATTCTTGTAATATCATGACTTTATTCTCAAAAAGGTGGAAACATCCAAGAGTCTGGATCCATTCACAGAATGAAAACCATCAGTGCTCTGAAAACCTCTGAAAGTGGGCCTTGTATTGTATTAAAATGTAAAGACTCCAAATAAAATTCACAAGTTACAACTCATTCACATTTTACTTAAAATCAAAACTACCATTCAAACCTGTGAATCTATACCACACTAAAACACTCAGTTTCTACTAATCTGTCCCATTAGAGCGTTTGGTGGAAGAGATCAGTTCTTTGTATTGACTGATCCAGGACTGATCCATGGCATCCTGGAGAAAACTGGAGCACCACGCAGGACTGTTCATGACTACAACAAACTATTGTGAGGAAACGTCTTGGATACAAAAAAACAAAACAAAAAAAGGAACGTACCTGCTGTTTGGTGCAAAAGCAGCTTGGTGCATATTGATCAGCTGTCAGATGGTGCTGGGTATTTGTGCAAATAGATGTGAGGGAGCGCTGCATCTTAACCAGATGTGATCATGTACGAGCATCTGAAGCATGGATGCTGATGCTACAGTACAGTCCTAGAGGGAAAACTAACCATCTACTACTGTACCTACATCCCAAGGCTTCAACAGTGTATAGTCATACAGCTGAGGTGTTTAAAAACTTCCCTCAACTGTTTATTATTATTTTTAAAGGGATAGTTCACCCAAAACTCAAATTTGACTCATTTTCTACTGTCTATCGTCGGAGGAGCCGTGAACTGGGTGTCAGTGCAAATTGCGTGAGATTTGCGCTGACACAGGCAGAGCAGTGAACTGAGACACTGGGAGCTTCCGCTACAAATAAGCTTAAAATATAGACTTATTTCATTTTTTTCGGAACAATTTCTCATGTCGGGACTTCAATACAAGAGGGACATTACAGACGAGCAGTATGGAGGTATTTGGATGGTTTTTGTTGTATCTTTTTGGACGAAGAAAAGTGAGCCCTGTTCGCAACCGTCTTAAAGCAATGCAGTGCTGCGTGGACCCCTCCTGTAAAAAATGTAATTTTGGGTGAACTATCCCTTTAAAAAAGCTCAAATAAACACATCAGGGATTAAATAACTCAAACCACAGTGAAAACTGTGATAAACTGTCACTTGAACTCTAGAAAAGTCTCATGTCTCAAAGTTTCACATTTACAGATGAGCTATGGAGGAGAAGTAGAAGTATGAAGATTATTAAAGCTGAGGCTGTGTTGTTGTAAAGTATTGGTAGCTTGACAATCACCCAGACTGTGGAGGCACAGATGAAAACAAACAGAGGATGCAGATCCACACTGGAACCGTTGGACACACACATCTGTGTTTCTTCTTTTTAATTACAAAGAAGAATTCATTATGAAAGAGAAATTATCATTCCCCTGATGATGATGATGGTGGTGATGATGATGATGATGATGATGATGGTGATAATGTCTCTCCTCCCTGTCTCAGGATTGTTTCGTGCTGGTGGGATTCTTTAACAGGAAGTGATGTGATACGACGTGACAGTGACCCCCACCACACATACACACACACATACACACATAAACATCCACACACACACCCTCCCAGCTGGCCTGCAGTCTCTGACATGCCTCATGAGCATTCTTGGAGTGACAGATGGACCGCGGGCAAGGAGGGGATGGTTGGTAAATACATTCATATAATCACACACACACATACACTCTGTTGCATGGGGGTGAACACATGGAACGTCCTTCCCTTCATGGACCTGGAATCATGCCCCCCCATCCCTCCACCCTCCTCTCCCTCGGCCTGATCCCCAGGGCTCCACAGACAGGGGGATACATGACCTGGCTGCCATTCACTACCTGTTTGTTCTCCTGCTCTGCTGAGCTCCACAGGCAACACACACACACACACACACACATACCACCCCCCTCCCCCCCCGACACACACACACACTCACACACAGAGGACGCTCTGATGTCTGAGCATGTCTGATTGCTGCAGATTGACTTCCTACAGTGTGGAGCTGGAGCTGCAGAGGATGTGATGCTGCAGCTGCCCGGAACTGAACACCTGATCATGTTTACTACCAGTCCTCTGATTGGCTACAGTCTGACCAATCATTATAGCACTGATCAATCCTACACTGACCGCAGAGCTATAGAGGGATAATGCTGCGTTGATAAGATCCGACCTCCGAATCGCAAAAATGCAATAGAACGGCCCTTGAAGTCGGAACTCCGACTCGGGAACTCGGGTAGGATCCAAGCAGCCCGAGTCGGTCGGAATTACATCACAGCAATATGGCGTCGCACACCGCGAGAGGCATTTATTATTTTGGCTATTTATTTTCCAACCTAGACATTTAAGCAAGGGAGAAGTTATAGAAAAGGGAATATAGCCTAGTTCCAGCAAGAGTTGATTCTGCGCGGCTCGCTGTGACGCATGCAGGATTCCCCTCGCTGGTGCATTCAAGTTCGAGTTCCGAGTGCAATCAAACACAGCAAAACCGTCGATCATCTATCAAATTCACTGGTGCAGAGAAACTGCTGCGAGGAGTGTATTATTACCTACACAGCTCAGTGCAGAAATAGCAGAGGGATGCCGGCTGCTGAGAAAACCGAGTTTTACTGTTTTAACGGGCAGCAAATAATGTTTTAAAATAGAGCAGCAGCAACTGATTCTGTCTGTCAGTCACGTCTGCAAACAGCAGAATTATACTCAAATGTTTCATAATCACCACAGTCAGGGTTGCCATGGTTGTCTTAAGTGCTCAGTTGATCCAGCTGAGAGACACCTCTCCGGCTTGTCTATCAAAGACTATTAAATCCCATCAGCCAAAGCTCCTCTGTGGTATCACAAATGTGGCATGACCAGCTATTTTAAAAATCTCCCACTTGAGTTTACTCACAATCTTAAACAGGAAAGGAAAAAGGGCTGCACCTGCCAACCTGCCACCGCTGCTCCAACCATAATCTGCCATTCAGCCTCAGGAGTTCTTCACTGATCAGAGTTAATTAAATATGACAAACTGAAATGTTTCCTGTTTCCACTAAAAGTGTTCAGCAGATCAGATATTCATTCAACTTTGTCTTCTAAGACCGCGAAGCAGCCACAAATATTCTTAAAGGTATAGTATGTAGGAATTCCCCCCATCTAGCGGTGCAGTTGTATATCTGAACGTATTCTTGATGTTGCATTCGTGTGAAATCAGGCAGATGTCAGACAGACAACAGACGCTGCATGTAACAGGATAAACAAGCCTCTATGTAAAGAAATGGTCCGCCAGCACCAGGCAAAACAATACAGGCATGACAATATGTTGTCATGGTGATGTCGTATTGTTTACCTGACCCATGTTTTACGAGTAAAATGACATCTGGTTGGTTTCTCATTCAGGTGTCTGACTGCACCTGAATGCAAAAGTGCAGTGGTGACATTGGAAAACTTTTCGAGAAAACAGAAGTTGTAGTTAAAATAACATACAGACACATTTGAGCATTTTATTTTTAAAAAGTAATGCAATTACTTTTCCTGTAGTAATTCAGTCACTAACTCAGTTAATTTTGGGGAAAATATCTAGTAACTTCTAGTAAATTACTTTTTAAAATAACATTGGTTCCCACACGTGTTCTAACTTTCTTTTCGACCAAATGGCATTGCTCTCTCTTGGCCATCTTCACCTGCACTGATTTTTAAATACTGCTCATCACCACATGAGTTCACAGCACTGACTGAGTGAAAATCCCAATAGTCTAGAAAAATGAATTGTTTTTCTTCAATTATATAAGTTTCGATATCATTTGGAGCCAAAATTGAAATCATAATAGCCAATTGCACAGCACTACAACAGAGCCAACTGTCAAAAGCTCTTTGACGAGGGCGCGCACTGACCGACTGGCCGGTCATCTCAGGAGCTCACTGTCCACTACTTGGATAGATGCAAACTTTGAATTGGAACAGCGCTTGTTCTGTGACTGATGGCTGACTGTGGTGTGATGAGCTGCTGGCTAAAACAAACATCAGCTCCTGTCAGTGGGTGAGAACTGCAGTCCAACCAACTCCAACAAAGGTGAGATTTGTGCTTCATTGAGTGATTTCAAACAGTTTTCATTTTAAAGAGAAAAGACTCCTGTGATGAAGATTAACTGCTTGGCGTGGAGCACAGCTGTCATCCAGAGCTGGTTTCTGAGATACTCTGGTTCTACCTTCAGTCTGGACCAATGAGGTGCATCAACAAGGTCCTCCCAGATCATATACAGTAGTATACTATCTAGTTGTATTTGCCATTGTTTCTGTCTCTGTGGCTGTTGATGACAGCAGCTCTGAGGGTTTTCAGGTCAGACAGTTTGCTGTTGCCTCAGCTCTGCAGGATTCTCTCAGTGTGCAGTCATGGAAAAAGGGAAACTGGTCCCATTAAACAGATAATTAGCTGCATATTGGGAAACCTGGCGTCCACATGCTGCTCATCACAGTGTACAGTCGAGGCTGCAGCTTATCGTGTTCTTACAGATTCTCACTCTGTCTAAAACAGTTTGTGAAACACTTTTCTCAAAGCCGTAAACACAGAACCATAAACCTCTGACTCACCACAATCCCAAAAAGTCTAAGCACTTTTATCTGCACTTAGAATTAAACACTGGTTTACAATGCTACACAAAGTCAATCAACATAAAAACACCGCTCATCATTCATCGCGCACTACACAGATAAAAACACTGTGTTGCACAAATGTTTATCCCTCAAAAAAAGAGTAAGAGAGTAAAGGCTGAATATATTCACAACTCAGGACCAGTATTGTCTATTGCAACAACTGTGAGTAATAAAAGTATTGACTGTCAGTATTCACCAATACAATAGGGTCCATGCGGCTGATCATCCTACAAATGTTTATCCCAAAGCTGAATATATTCCCTCAGGACCCTATTGTTCCAACTGTGAGTAATAAAACATTGACTGTATGTTCCCAGGGTCCATGCCTATCCCTATGTTCCCACAGCCCACAGCCCACAGCCCTATGTTCCCACAGCCCTATGTTCCCACAGCCTTATGTTCCCACAGCCTTATGTTCCCACAGCCCTATGTTCCCACAGCCTTATGTTCCCACAGCCTTATGTTCCCACAGCCCTTTGTTCCCACATTTGAGATTTATCACATGGCGGATGCTCTGCTACATGTGGAATGAAGTCTATGGGTGTGATGTTATGGGAACATAGAGCCTAATTTTAAATGGGGAAAGAAGTTAGAAATGTGGGAACATAGGGCTGAGGCAACAGTTCCACCACTCCGACATCCTACCATTCCAACATACTGCTATTCCGACATGCCGTCATCCCACCGTTCCGAAAAGGCTTTATATAAGGAAATTCTGTACTCAGGTGACTCCCTCCTACTTCTCTGGACTCTCTACTTCTGGACTCTCTCTTATCTACCTGGTCTTTTTACTCAACTTAACCATCTCCTTTCTTCATAGCCTAAGCCCATCCAGCGCAAAATCTTTTAAAAAGTATGTTATTAAAGGAATTGTTGGAAAGGCAGGATGTTTAAAAAAGAAAAAAATACTGCCATTCCAACCATAGGAGGCAGGAATTGTTGGAATGATGGGACGTTTGATAAAAGTGTTGCCATTTAGACAATTAGAGGCCTATGTCGGACTGGGATGTAGGAATGGCGGTTGCCGCCCTGTGGGAACATAGGGCTGTGGTAACACATGGCCAAATTTTCAGTGAAAAAAAAAAGTGGGAACATAGGGCTGTGGGGCTGTGGGAACATAGGAATGACTCCCACCAATCAAGAAAGGACAACGACAGATTCAAGACAGCCTCAGAATCGCACCTTTGTGTTGCACTTAAATGTCACAAACACACACACAGTTCATGAGCAGAGGAGAGAGTTATCACTTGTAAACACGATTATGTGTGCGTGTGCTTGGGTGTGTGTGTGATGTATAGAGACATGTGCTCTGACAGTGTGAGCGCTGCTGTTGGGTTCAGATTTAATTGGAGTGATGACATTCACTTCCTCGTGCTGAACGCTGCAGACGCTGACGTCTTCACCGGAGCCTCTTTGGTTACTCTGTTATTCTCTGTCTCGGTTAATCTGATTAATGTGAGGATCGTCAAAGGTGTTTATCAAGTAAAAAATACCAATCATCACCGACTGCTGTAATGTAAGTTTTACAGCATCCCACAGTGTGACACTCCTGGCAGTGACATCAAGAAGAGACCCAGCAAGGCTAGAAACATCTTCCAAAAAAATTAACTGTCTGAAAGTCAGCTCAGGACACAGGGCCGAGGATGCACCAGGACTACGTCTTCCACATCCTGTTACCTGGCTCTGAATGTTGGAGGATGACGGAAATCGACCTCTATCCTCTGGTCCTGAACCATCCCCAACCAACATCTACTCACCCAGTGCAAGCAAGAGACAGCATGGCCGCCATCATCACTGAGTACAACCCCAATAACATGAAGGCAATGTGTCAGCTTCTTCAAATTTGACCCATATGTTCACTTACATTCAAGGTCACGTTGATTTCATAAAACATATTTTCTCCTCTTAAATGTCATAACTCAAATCCACCATGAGGGAATTAGTTTAGAATTTGGTAACATTTAATTAAAGCTTCAGTTGGTAAGTTGAAGAAAGTGAAAGTAAACTCAATAATTGTTACCAACTGAAGCTGTAGGTGATCCTGAAAAAATGGTTCAAACTAGTTAAAATCAGTATACAATTCAAAAGTCCAACCCCCATTCCTCAGACTTTTCTCCGAAGCCACGCCTCCAGAGCGCAGGAACATGCAACGCTTGTTCATTGTTTTCCACATTTTTATAGTTGGGCTTCACCAAAAGCATCAGACGCATCATGATCCAATTGACTTGAACGCGGTGTGTTTTTGCAAGCTAGTCTGTTCCACTTTTTGTTTTTTTGAAAAAGCATCCAATTAATCAGTTGCAATCGGGGTGTGAAGAGGATTTCAAGCAATTTAGTAGAAAAAAAAATCTAGAGAATAAGATCTCCAACCCTACCTTTAAACATGATGCTCGATGTTGGAGGTAAAAGGTCAAAGGTGATGGTCACCATAGCCTGATAAAACATGAATTTGACCAGAACTCAGTAATAATTACACTAATTATGATACAATTAAACTCAAATATTCATATGTATAAAATTCAGAATGACATTTTATAAGTAAATGGTCAAAAAGTCACATGAAAGGGAGATCATGTTTCCTGCCATGGGCTGGTTTATAAAGCAGTAAATTTTATGTAACAGAGGTCCACGGGTACAGTCATGAGGTACCAGTGAGGAGAAGTGACGGCGTGTGGCGGTTAGCGTTACTGAAGTTAAACTCACTCACCCATAAAAGACGTGCAAACCCAGCCACCAAGTGGTCAATGACCTCTTGGCGAAACAGTTAGCATCGTCGACCTGGGTTCAAAACCCTCTCAAGACAGGCCAGATATCAGTCACACTTGTTTAAAGTGTTTTAACAATTAAAAAAAAACAAACACCAATAATATTTAGATATATTACTAGCCTCCACATCTCAAAAAAATCACATCACTTATGATGACTGATAATGCTAACACTGGCTATGAAGCAATAGCTGAATTTACATAGGCTATAGCTCCGTTAAACTGGAGCTGATGAGTTGGTGCTGCAGCTCATCTTATCTCCCTAACGTCATGTGACCCGGGCTGATGATTAACCACTAACATATACAGTATATTCATGTCTACGTCACACGGAGCCCGTCTGTCTCTGAGGCTCAGCTGGTCTGAGTCAGAAGAACCAACGTTGTTGTGGGGAGTCTGTCGTCACGTGTCGGAGCTCCATTGTTGTGTATTTACAACGTGGCTGCGGAGCCAGTGCCACTAAAAATAGGACCTCGGTTATTTCTCCCAAACTGCTGCCGTGAAGGCTCAACAAAAAAACTGCAACGGAGACGTCTGCAGATCATTCCAGCAAATACCCTGCTCCCTGATTCCCTATGCAGCCTGTTCTTTACGTCTGACGTTAAGGGAAGACAAACTGTCGGCCTCGCCATAACAACTCCTCCACTTCACATTGTCCCGTGTCCCGTGTTCAACCTGAGACAGTGACATCACACAACCAGAGGCTCCTTCATCTCTTATCTTGGGGGGGGGGGGGGGTTACACAAACGAAACAAATCCAATTAACCAGCGTCTCTGGAAACTTCACTTTCAGGCTGAGAGACTCCACATGACATTAAATATTTGTTTACAAGAACGCCATTGTGCACGTGTTACGGCATCAGCAGCACGCACAGAGATCCAACCTCCTCCTCCTCTTCGTTGTGTGTGCATCATGTTGTGTTTCTGCAGCGCGTGACGACAGCGCTCCACAACCTGAATGTGAACCGATGATTGTGTCTAAAAAAGACAGAGAGAGAAAGAGAGAGAGAGAGACGGTAGGCTGGAGACAGGCAGCGCTCCGGGGGATGAGAGAGCTACGCAGACAGAGAGAGCGAGTGAGTGAGGCATGAAGAGCACATAGTGAAGGAGGCAGGAATAATCCTTATTAAGGTAATTAGTGTTTCAGGAGACAAAGAGTAATTAAACAGAAACAGGCTGTAAACTGTTTCAGTGCTGGCTAAATATAACTCAAGACTACATAATGTTACTGTGTGTAAAGTCTGTGCGCTTCTACGCAAGTGTGTGTGTGTGTGTGTGTTTACAATAAGATCAAGAGAATGCTTGGCAGGACGTCAGCCTTGTAAAGCCCCAGGATTCCACATGGAAACACACACACACACAGAGTGAAGTGGAACAAAGAGGATTGCTACCTGACGAAGTTTGTTCTTCATCACTTTTCATCTGTTTCTTCCTCTCTGTCTTTCTCTGCGGCACATTTTTCATCCCCACTCCAGCTCCTTTGTGCCTGCTCTCCAGGGACTAGAAAGTGTGTGCATGTGTGCACGTGTGTGCATGCCTGTGTATGTGCACCGATTAACCCTAACAATCCAATGCCACACTGCACCATTAAAACCCATTAAAACCATCACAATCTAATGCTATTACATCTGCAATTAAATTAACCACTTTTATTGCTGTTAACTCATTGAACTGGTTCACTGGTAGAACACCTGAACACACCGCAGCATCCACAGCAGGAGCATCATTCAGTAATGCAGTATAATACATTGTAGTGGTGGGACTAAGCCTAACAAAGGCTACCTCACTACTTCAGGAAACTATAAGGTTGCTTTGAATATTGCTACACTGTCTCTTCAAATGTCTCAAGAGCTCTTGATATTTGACAATTTAAAGGGATAGTAGCATTTTTAGCTCCAAATAAAAACTGAGTTTTCCCTGCACTTTGAGGGACTGGAAAAAAATATATTATAGCCAACAATGGAACTGTGTTTTTTTTGTTTTTTTTTCAGGTGAAACCTCTTTTAGGCCGCGAAAACAGGCCATTTCTTTGGGTCCATTCACAACAATGTATGTTGTAAATCTCTGGCCAGGGCTATGGGCTGGAGTTGCTAACGGGAGAAGTGCAGAGAGTCTTCTACTGCAATTAAAGTATTTAGGGGCTTTGTGTAGATCACACAACCCCACTTTAAAAAAAATGCTGCTATCCCTTTAATGTCAGATGAGAAGTTTGTATGAATCTGTCTGTTCCTTTAGTGCTGCAGACAGAGTCATGGTTTCATCAACAGAGCACAGTGAACAACAGTTAGTGCTGACATGTCTATGAACAAATAGAAGAATTAGTCAGATTAGCAAATATACTCAAATTCCAAAGAACTTCTAATGGTAAAATGAAACAACAAGTGGAAGTGCCAAATGTGACAACAAAGTCCCAACTCTTTAAGGTATCATAAGATACAGCAAACCAGCAGCAATGGTAGGAACATCATCATATCATGCCTTCCAGCTGTTGCTGCTAAAAGTCCCAAGCATTATGGGTCAATAAATAAATGAAAATGATAATCTGAATCTTAACCCATCACATCCAGTGGTAACATGTTCTACATCATGTTTACCTGTTAGAACCTGTGCTAATGTGTGACTCTACTCTTCAGCTAAAACACGTGTAATGAATCAGCTGCATAATAACACAACTCCAGTGGTCCAGGTAAGCTTCCCTGAGGTGCGCCATGAATGATTCAGAGACTCATGCACAAAACTTCTAATTTAGATCTCTAGACTGTCTACTGTCCAATGAAGACATTTAGATTTTACCATTTAAGAACAACCAAACAAACATTAGGATGAGTTAGAGTACACATAGACCAGAAGCCAATAAGAATCAAACACCACATATCAAACAGTACAGACAAGCCCTCGTCACAACATCAACTCAACAAACATATTAAAGCTCCACAGCTTCTCACCTGGTTCAGTGCAGTTCTTCACAGGCTCAGTGTACAGCTTGGACTCGTTGTCATAGATCTCCTGTAGGAGGTGACGACTATCCCACCTCGCCTCCTCCACAACCATGGAGCTGGACACGTCATAACCTGAGAGGCAGAGGAGACACACAAGACAATTAGATGGTCACATGATGAGGCATTAGAGGAACTCCAGGGGCAGACAGGCAAAAGGTTCATAAAAACAGTTTCATATTACACACAGAGTGTCTGATTGACAGACTGGAGAAGTGGGTGGGAATCCGTGGTGTTGCTTTAAAATGGTTCAGGTCTCATCTACCTCCCAGGGTCAACCTGCTAACAAAAGCCGAATGACCTCTTTTCAACCACTGAGGACACAGGACTGCAAAGAGCAACGTCATAACACACACTTACACACACACACACACACTCAATAAAGGAAGAGTGGGTAAAACCGATCTGTCACATCTCATCCGCGGGGCTGGGACTGCTGAAAAAGTGTTGAAGCCTCAGTGTGAGACGCACTCTTTCATCCTTGAGCGCGGTGGAGCTGCAGTGTTTCTGGTTTGAGAGCACTTGGACAGGTGACAGGCCTGTCTACCGTCTCTGTGCTCTCAAGTGTTGCAGCGGGAAAAGGGGAGAAAATTAACAGGTTTGCCCAGGTGTTGTGTTGATCAGAGGCGACTGGAGCCAGAGCCAATAAATACCAGTGTCTAACCGCACAGTCATTTGACCCAAGTGTGAATTCCAATTAAACCCTTTATCATTGCCAGCTTCACACTCAGGAAACTTTTATCTTATTAATTTCTTCACAACACCAAATCTTTTGTTGTTTATGCTTCATTTTTCAAGTTTTTTGTAAAAAGACAAAACAAAACATGGGCAGCATCAATGCAGCTAATAAAATTAGGTAGGGGTACAATATGTGACAAAATAATTCAAATGCTAACCATTTGTCCTTATTGATACGAAAAGGAGACAAGAAAAGTGAAAGGTATGCACAGTATATGCCTGTCTGTGCACTAATTGTAAACATATTCATAGGCAGATTATTCAGTAGTTCCATAGTTTGGATGTCTTAATTATGACTTTTCCACTGATTATCCACGGGAGGTTCGGTGTTGAGCCATCTTCTTGTTATCGCTTTTTTGCTCACTGCTATGCAGAGTTTTAGGAGGTATCTGTCTTTTTTGGGGAAGTTCTATGTCCATATTACCCTGGTAGAATGATAGGCAGGTCAAATTCAAATTATACTGCAAGACTTTTCTGATAAATACATTTGTTTTCAGAAGTTACAGTTCCCTTTTTTTCCATTTATTATAGAACAAATATTTTGTGTGATCTTTTAATTTTCTTTTTGGTTTCTTTGGATGTTTTATATTTGACTCACAGGAAGAAGAAACATCATATACTAGTATTATTATATTAGTATTATTTAACAGATGAACTTCATCTTCTGAACAGCTAAATAATATGATCCACAGTTCACTGACTCGTGAACAGAGTGAACTCTGATCCGACGAGACGTGCAGCCTGCTAGCAGCCCCACCTCTGACCCATCTTATTTCCCACCATGCAACGGGGCCTAAACTGAGGTGCAGAGCATGCCAGGGCATCTATAAATAGAGCCACCCTCTGCTATATTTAAAAACAAAGAACCATGCCACAAGCACCGTTTCCCCTTTGTATCTATTATTCATCTGATCCAACTGCCCCCCTCCCCAAAAAGATTTTTTTTTAAAAAAGCATCACTCACCTCATCACTGATCTGATCAATACTGATCGATCAGCTGGCCTGTGACACTTATTTACAGCTCAGAGCTCTACAGAGAAGTGAAGCTCCCACTCAGCTCATGTTGGAGGTCAATAAAAGGCTGATACAAGATAAAAGTTTGGGGTGGGAAAAAACTGATAGCTGACAGCTCAACTGGCTGCAATGATTTAGTCCTTACTGGTACTGATAACAGTATACTGATACTAATACTAATACTGGTCCTGATACAGGTCGTAACACTGCTTTTAAGTTGTGTTGATACTAGTACATCCACTGGTACTGGTATTACTGGTACTGACTGGTACTAATCCTGGCCATGATACTGGTCTTAACTGGTCCTCATACTGTACCAGTTTAATTCTGATGCCCAAACTGGTCCTGGTCTTGATACTACTGCTGTTACTGGTTCTGACACTGGTCGTTACTGCTGTAAATAAAACTAGTACTCATTCAGGCCTACTGGTCTTAATGCTGGTACTAATGGTGCTTTTCCACTAGTACCTGGTACCTGGGACTCTTTTGGTAACACCTCAGTCTGGGTTCCAACTGAGCCGAAGCGATACTAAATGAGACATCAGCTGACTGCCTTCCACTGATTGGCCAGAGCGTCGTCACTGCTGGAAGAAGAACACACCAACAACAGCACCCACTGATCTGTACTGAGACTGTTGATATTCTTCCATGTGGGTTAAATGAGTGCTGTGTGGAAAACCACACTGTGGTCCAACCGAGGTGCAGACGAGAGGATTGAAAAAAGAGAGCAAGACGACATGGCCGTAGCCGCTGTGACATGGCGACCCCCCCACACTATGGTGGAACTATGAAGCATTCAGCTGTAATGGAAAAGCACCTAAACCGAGCTGTGCCATGACTGTTTAGTGGAAAAGTGCCTTAATACATGGTCCTGATACTGGTGCTGATGTTCATGATCCCAGAGAGACTTGATGATTATGCTCTGTTCGTCCTGCTCTTGATGAAATGTTTTGATGTTGATGAAGGGTCCAAGTGTCTGTGACCTCACTCAACACTATGATCAGTGTTTCTATTTCAACACAGGAAATGAAAGTTCACTCTCCTCAGAGGATGAACCGTCTCTCTGGTCTGGTCCATCCTCAGCACTAAAAACCAACAGTTGGCCCATCACATTCTCACTGTTGGAGGCTTTAACTCTCACGACAATGTCATATCTCTTACACAGTTGCTGAATAAACATAACCAGAACAGAGACCTGGACCTGAAGCCAGTAGACTGATTAAAGGGGTATTTCAACATTTTGGCAAATTCTCCTATTGCCATGATCCCTATCGTTTTAGGAGTAGGTTCATTACCTTTAATTGTTGGTGCAAGCTGTTTTGAGACTGGCGGGACAGAGACGTGAGCTCTGTCAGTATTTCTATTTCAACACAGGAAATGAAAGTTCACTCTCCCCAGAGGATGAACCGTCTCTCTGGTCTGGTCCATCCTCAGCACTAAAAACCAACAGTTGGCCAATCCCATTCTCACTGTTGGAGGTCACAATGAATCTCTTACACAGTTGCTGAATAAACAGAACCAGATCAGAGACCTGGACCTGAAGCCAGTAGACTGATTAAAGGGGTATTTCAACATTTTGGCAAATTTGTAATTTAGTAATACCTATAGTCTTAGGGGTAGGTTCATTACCTTTAATTGTCGGTGCAAGCTGTTTTGAGATTGGCAGGGCAGAGACTTGAGCTCTGTGTGCAGTGCGTTATTTCCGGGCTTTCCCTCATCAAACTCACCAAATACACAATCCAACAACTCCAAAACGCTCTCGTGGACATGTTGTGACCTGCACATTCACCACACTTTGAGATAATAACGGACCGTTACGAGATGGAGTTGTTTTCGAGGCAAATACGTAACCGGAATTACATTCCCTACACGGCTGCCCGGCAGAGTGACTTCAAAAGCAGATGTAACTGTATTTGCTTCATGTGTCTCAATGTTACATAATTATACGTTATTATTTCATAGTGTGGTGAATGTGCGAGTCGCTGGATTGTGTTTTTAGTTTGATGAGGGGAAACGTGGAAACGCTGTGTGCCTCCGTCTCTCCCCTGCCGATGATATGACTGATGATATAGGGATTATGGTAATAGGCACATTTTCTAAAATGTTGAAATATCCTTTTAAACAAGACTTAAACTGGAGAGCGCTGAGAGGAGCTCACTCTCTGCAGCAGCTGCTCTCTCACTCTACACATAGTTCATATGTTGATTAGTGCAGGTTTACACACATACACTGATACAGACACACAGCTGAGCTGAGTGTACTGTGTGTATGTGTGTGTGTGTGTGTGTGTGTGTGAACACAGCTGAATTCTCCTCCAAACTGTCTCTCCCTCAGTGTCCTATATTGGCCGTCGTCCTATATCTACATGTCTATAGGTCCAAGTCAACCTCATAACGTCACCCAACATGGCCGCTCATCTCTCCTCACTGTCAAGCTTAATTAGCTACTTTATCTTCATTACTGTCCCTTGGCCAAAAAAACCTACACGTGTGTATGTGTGACCTAGGTCTGAGTGTATCTGTGCGAGTCTCTGCGCAGAGCATGTGCGGTGCGTGTGCTGTACAGTATGCATTTGTGTATTGCCTGTGTGTGTGCGCAGCGCCATGACTGGTCTCTGCTGTGTGTACATCAGCATGCGTACATGTGTGTGTACGTGTGTCTCCCTGGAGAGGGGAGAATCAGGCCATGAGCACGTGTCTCATTCTATACAACATGTTACACGTGATATCGGCCCCTCATCAGAGGACAATAACTAGGTTACTGTTTTCTACCAGTTATTTTACAACACGTGGATCATACACACTCAGATACACTATACATACAGTATATATGCTGTGCATGCATAATCATATGAGACCTGGCTAACACCATTTAAAGTCCTCAACTGAAATCAGACACTAATTATAATCTAACCGTTAGTAATAATCAATAGCTGAAGCTCCATTTCCGTAGACATGATGGTTTCCTCCTATTCTCTGTCCTGTATTATTGTGAATAGGGATGACACAATTATACATTTTCTTGGTACGATTATTATCAGAGAAATAATCACGGTGTTACGTTCATCACGATTATTATGCATTAATTAATTTGACAACACTATGAATGTGTAAAATCAAATATAGTCAAAATATAATTACATCACTTATTGTTTACACAAAATATTTCAAGTATCTATTAATATATGACCAATTATTAATCCCCCAGGGAGGGGTTTGAAATATTCAGGTCCTAAATTGTCATCTATACCAAATGTTTACATTTATTGTAATAGTTTTTTTGTTTTGTTCTTTTTTGTTTTGTTTTTGCCTCCGCGCGCACCGTAGAATTCTTTAAATACGGAAATGATTCATCAAGGATTAAAAATTCAAAGAGGTTCTACCGTTAATTCGGCTCGACCAGCATTTCCGCCACCACTAATAATAACAAAATAAATGGACAAAAGATATATTGATCGAAAATGGAGCCATTAACAAGTGTGGGTAGCGTAGATTCATCCACATTAACGTGAGACTGTTTTATAACCGAATAGAAACTCCTCGTTGGCCCTTTAAATTCCTACCAATTAGTTAAATGGATCAGTATCTGAGCATTTACCTTCATTTTGGCACACATCTGCCAATATGGTTGGTACTCAGGAATATTTACGATAAATTAATTGTGAAAACAAGTAATTGTGACATCCCTAATTGTGAATTGTGTATTGAACATCTCCACAGTCTTCAGTATAATGATTAGAAAACAAGACGTTTCAATTAAGTCGATAATAAACTAATGATCACTAGCGGCTGCCATGTAGTCCCACTGTAACCTGGAGTACAGACCCATCTTCTTATGTATGTGATGTGTTTGGTGGGTTTCATGTCTTTGGTGGTGTAGCCTACATGGTAGGTATGTTGTTGTGTTACATGTGATGGACTGTGAGAAATAATAGTTATATTATATAATATAAATCTATCTAGTTGTTATTATCTTATAAGTCTCTGATTTCTTAAAGCAGTGGAGCTTCTCCACTCATGTGTCAAGAGAGAAAGCAGCTGTGACTGTGTGTGTTTGAGTGGATGTGAGAAGTTGTGCAGCTGTAATGATGATGATGATGATGATGATGACGGTGAGTGAATGTGGAGGTGAAGTGACAGAAGACACCTACACACACACATCTTACAATGGCCAATAGAATCAGTTCTTTTACGCAGGTCAGAAAATCAATAATGGATCATAGTGTGTGAGTCAGCTGACCGCTCCCCTGACGGACAGCAGCGTGGACGCATCCTCCTCCAACACCATACATCCTGTGCTTGTACAGTACAGTGTACAATGATCAAGTATTTCTCAGTCTGTCAGAGGGTAACACTGCTGTTTTAATCCCACCACATTAACTTGACAGCTGCAGTCACTGCTACTCCGCAGATTAATTCACAAACAAACACATGTAATCCTGTAAACTACACAACCAAAGCAGTCCGCCTCACAATTATCCTCCACTCAGATCATCATTAAAGGACAAAGAGCAACTTCCCACTGTCACACTGCTTCTATAAGATTAGAACAAAATGGATTCAGATCAGTGGATCAGGACCTTGTTTCTTCTTTCCCCAGTGGTGTCAGCCATTAAAGAAGTTCATGTTAACGACACCTCAAGTATTGAACCCCAAATTTCCCCATCAAACTGCAAAGCCGCCAGAAGACATAGATTGAACAGAGAGGATCAACCTTCTCTCAAACAGACCTGTTTTAAGCAAGTCAGAGCGATGTAGCTACTTCAGCTAAGCTACAGGATCAGACAAACTATCATCATGTTGAAACAATAAGACTGTTTCTGTATTGGTGTGTTTCCTATTTTCTTTAGTGGCATGCAAAAGTTTGGGCACCCTTGGTGGAAGTGGAAGGTGAAATAATCTCCAAAAGGCATAAAGTCATAGATGACACACTCCCTTTACATTTTAAACAATATAATTATTTTTTCATCTTTTACATTTTCAAAACGACAGAAAAGGAAAACGGCCCACAGCAAAGGTTTGGCCAAAGTAAGTAAAGATCTTGTCTGATACTTTGGTCAAAGTTATCTGAGAGCTCAAGTCTCCTGTGTTTCCCATTCTTTTGTAAAGACCCTTGCAGTTAAAGTCATAGCTCATCACACAAGGGTCTGGACTCGAGGCCAATGCAAACTCCTGCCGGGCGGGACTTTCGATTCAAACAACAATATAGCGAGGAGTTCTTTAGCATTGATTCTGCTATTTCAACTGTTTTGTTTACATTTTCAGAGAACTGTTTTAAAGACATTTATTGGTGGCAAGGAACCGGGAAAATGGTTTATCCAATCACATGCAAGGATTTTTTTACAAGGCCCCGCCTTCTTACATCGCCTATGGAGCAGTCCCAGACCCTTGTGTGGAAAGCGTGCGGAATCAAGATCTCGAGTCAGATATTCTTTTTGTTTCCCCTTTTCTCTCTAAAATTGTAGAAAACCAAAAATGCTTAAGATACTGCAAAACAATGTTTCATGTTTAAATTTCTGGAGACATCACAATTGCGGATGTCAATCAAGATGCACCAGAGCAGATATTTGTATATAGTATAGAATACAGCTTAAAATTGTGTTGTATTTTTAATCATAATTTTAAAAGAATAATTAGTTAAAGTTTTTTAACCATGATCACAGGCGACCCCATTTGAATTCCAGGCGACCCCACGTGGGCTCCCGACCCCAAGGTTGAAAAACACTCCACTACACACAAACTAGTCTTTCCTCCTCTCTGTCTGTCACCCTTCAGATAACAGAATCATATATTGCAGCTCACATTCCAACCCTGAGCATCGTCTCTTCCCAGATTCCTATCCTCAAGAATGGCTGAAATGTAACACACAGGTTACATAGTCTCTCATATGACCGTACTGTCACCGTCCCTGCATACATTACAGACATCCAGTGCTGTTACTCACTTTCACCTGTTTGCTTACCACCCATACCTATGTCAAGGCCTTGAGAGATAACAGTATTATGAAATCCATGTTTGTATGGTTCCTTTATGACTTGTGCTGTATGGTCTTTTACAGGTCTACAAGCCTACATCAAACGATTCATAAGTTCCATGAAAATGAACAAAGAAGATGAGTAAGATGAAACGATGCATCCAGCCCATAGCTGTGATCTTGCTGTTGTTTATTTTGAATTTAATTTGTACTCTTTTACTTTTGTTTGCATTCTTTGTTCTTTTTTTCCCCCACATGCTCCAAATAACTTTTTTTTGTCTGCAGGCACCATCTTTTATTTTTATAAGCCAAGTCAAAAGCGACTGAACCAAAACAACAGAGGAGCCTCAGGTTAAAACTTGTGCTTGATCATAATCAGTTAGGCTGTTGTGATGCCCTGTATGTGTTACATAGTTGGAGGTACTTTTTGTCCTTCACTGGCTCTGTTGGTCTACCTACATGCACTCTCCCTGCTTACACTTAAATACAATCACATTAGAACAATCACTTTAGCAATCCAGTTACCAACTCCATAGATATAAAGGTCTATAGCCAATTATTGGGAAATTTCCGTTTTTTATCTGGACCTTATTTATAGCATAAAATACAATCATTTACTCACCCAGATCCCAGAAATTAGATCCAGCCGAAAGCCGAGTATATCCATATAATGCGAGTCTACAGGGCAGCGGAATGCAGCCTCTAAATAACATATCTGCCGCGAAACTCATTCATTTCACAAATATTTTGTTATGATACGCTAGTGCTAATTCCATGTCCCTTCTGGGGGTCTGTAGGTTGATCTACGGTACTAACCTCTGACCTGGATGATGTCATCTCTGACAACAGAAATTCTCCTTTAAAAACAGAACGAGTAGAAAGTGGAGGAGGCAGGTGGGAACTCTAAACTGGGGCAGAGTCTTATTCTCCATCAATATTATAACATCATACACTATAACAAAACTTGTAAATACTCCACTAAACTTAGTGGCAGATGAATAGAATATAAAGTTAGGAATGAATATTAGACGCTGATCATGAATGCCTCTGTCAGTTTAAGATCATTTTGCTGAATATTAATTACCACCATCATCCTACTGTATATGAGTCTGTGAGGAAGCCTGCACTCAGCACACACACATACGGCTTCAGGTGTGTAGAGCATCAAATGTTTCAAACTAAAAACATGTGTTGACGACCTGATGTGTTTATACAGTTGTGTTGAGAGTGATGGGCAGGTAAAGAGCCCATCAACAACAGGGTGACTGGTGGCGCCGTATAGCTCAGTGGGTTGAGCAGGCATCCCATATGCAGAGCCTACAGTCTCACTGCAGTTTTTTTATACACTTTTCTTACTCTTATGATTCACTAATCATACTCTACTGTATTACAAATACTGCTTTCTTTTTACTGATATTGTCATTTGCCATTTATATATGTGCTATACATTTCTTTGCGGTTGTCTGCTGCAACCTCGTAAATTCCCCCACTGATGAATAAAGGATTTTCTTATATTCATCTTATCTGATCTGGTGACCCTTTGCTGCATCATCCCCCCTCTCTCTGTGCCTCCCCATTTCCTGTCTCTCTCAACTACCCTATTAATTAAAGGCAAAAAGCTCCAAAAATATGCTTAAAACACAACAACGTCAACAACAAGGTGATCCATGTGGACTGTGCTATTTGTCCAGTCTTTCTTCTCTTTTAGCTCCGTGTTTGGTCTCCACCACCTCCTCCAATGCTTCCTTTAGCTGCTAAATGCTCCACCATGTTCACCAGCTGCTCTCTGACTGAGTCTGTTTGCAGCTCAGCAGGTATTGGACAGGGGAAAGTGGCTTTTGAACAGATGTTGAAACTGAAAACAGCTGTTGAAAAAGAGACACTGAACCAAGACAGCGAGCTGAGAGCCAGAGTGAAGATGAGCTGCAGACAGTCAGTATTATCGATCCAAGCAGCTGTCAGTGATACGTGACGTGTGCAGTGGAGACTTGTTTCTATCAGACACCTTCAGTTTAAGATCTAAGTCTGAAAGTCAGTGGAACGGTGAGAAAACAGGAGCGTGAACTACACTTTTTCTTTCCCTCTCTCTGCTGTGTGACTGTCCATCAATTAGTCAATAATGTGTGTGTCATACTGTAAACACACACCCACACAGCGTATCTACTCATCTGGGTATATTCACAGTACATGCATGTATCAGATGACGTGTGTTACATTACAGTACGTGTCCACAGCAGAGGATCTATATATGTACAGCCCATCAGAGGTTCCTCTTTAATTGTTGCTTAATGAAGTCGACAGCTCGTTAATGGTCTCATTAGCTGACAGTGTCAGACTCCTCGCCTGCTGTGAGTGTGTAAGGCTGCTGTCATCCCAGACAGTTCCTCTCTCTCATCTCTCTCTGTCTGAGCTGTGGCCCTGACAGGGGCCTCAGAGGGGCCGCTAACCGGGGAACAGGGCTTTATCTGAGACAGTGCATACCGCGGTCAGTGTCAGGTAATGGTCGTTTGTACTCCCCCCTGAAAAAAGGATCCATGAACATTCATAGACATTAAAATTGATATTGATAGTAAGAAAAATAACAGAAATAACGAATAAATGAAACCCCACCAGCCCCACCCTGCTGCCATCCTGGGGGTCTTGGTCCTCGAGGGCCAGCCGGAGGTCAGAGAGTCTTGGTTACAGTAGGCTACTACCTATTTTTATTATTTTTAATGATTAATTTATCTTATTTTATTTTTTCTCTCTTTATCATTCTTTACTTAAAACTCACTACTGTATTCTGTCGTGTTCCAAATGCAAGAAATCAATCACACGCTCACGTAAAAAAAAATCAAAGCCCAACTTTTTTGGCTTTGATTTGTTCTTCTTTTCTCTCTGTTCGCCTATTTTGTATTTGTGCTGTGCTCAAGGCCGTTGTGTAGGGAAGAAAGGTAATGATAATTCTAGGGAGGCAGCGCCCAGTGGGGCCCACAAAAAACGCCAGTCTAATCTTTGTATACCTGAATTATTCTGCATAAGACCCTGACTAATACTCATAGTAATGCTGCGTTAGCATCAAAACAAAGTAGGCTAAATAAAAAATGATAATACATAGTCTAAGAAAAAAAGTGGAAAAGTCAGGGGCCCACTTTAGTATTCTTTCAGGGGCCCTAGAATTCTTAGCAACGGCCCTGGCTGTGCTGCAGTTTGTTGATCATCTTAAGGTTGCACCAAGGTTGTATTATTTGATTATGTGTCCTCACCCTGTATTGCACTATATACTATATGAAAAAATCTACAATGGAATAGTAAGATTCTTAAATGTGATATTTTTTACATAAATTGAATTGCCCCTCTGGGATAAATTAAGTTTTTTGAAATGAATTGAATAAATTAAACTTTGATGAAACAAAATAAATATATAAATGGTATTGTGTTCACCTGCCTCCAGCAAGACACTCAGATCTAAAGCTATACATAGTATGTCAGCTGAAGCAGTCACGTGCTTCCCTCAGGGGATCAACAGTCTACTTTGATATGACATGATGATATTTTGACACACATGACAGGATATTTTCTAATAGTTTTCTGCCAGTGTCAATATAATTAGATATCATTCATATAATCTACTGTTGTTGGCACCAGCTGCCATCATGTGACCGTGGCTGTGAATCACAACAGTTACAGAAGGATCTGTGAAGCAGCAGCTCATTAAACAAAAGCAACATACTGTAAGTATACATGGAGGTCAGACTTTTCATTACCTGGCTTAACTCAACCTTAGTTTGTCCTGATGGTCTGTGCTACACACATTTAGCTCCAAATAAAAACTGTGTTTTTCCTGCACTTTGAAGGGCTGGAAAAAATTATATTACAGCGAACAATGAAACTGTGTTTTTTTTTTTTCAGGTAAAACCTCTTTTAGGCCACAAAAATTGGCCATTTCTTTGGGTCTGTTCACAACACTGTATGTTGTAAATCTCTGGGCAGGGCTATGGGCTGGCGTTGCTAACGGGAGGAGTGCAGAGAGTCTTCTACTGCAATTAAAGTACTTAGGGGCTATTTGTAGATCATACAACCCCACTTTAAAAAAAATGCTACTATCCCTTTAAAGTCCAGAGTTCACACTTAAGTTACGTTGATAACTTCTGACTTACCAGTGAGTTACATCCTAACTACTAACATGTGTCCGTCACAGGATGTCCAAAAGGACGGACAGAGAAGAAGAATTATCAGACAAATGAATATGATCCTCCTCCAACAGACATACTACACGGCACATACGATCACTATAGCATGACGTCATCAACGCATGATGTCACCGACTTGACTGCGTTACATAACCACAACCAAACATCAAACATCAGGTCGAGAACCTGAGGAGGTTTTCACTTCCTGACTGCAGAGACTGACTGCAGGAGTTTCCCCCCGCACAGCAAAACACCGCAACCAACACACAGAAACACGCACACACACTTCAGTACACATTTTCTCTCCAGTGCAGAGATGACTTCAGACAACATAGTTATGTAATCAGGATGTATTTGCCTAAATTGTCCAAAAATGGACTGAGGGGAAATGTGCGTGTGTGTGTTGATGTGTATTTTCTGTCTGTGTCTTACAGGAGTTTTGGGGATGAAGAGAATAAACAAGACCTGTCAAAACGAGGCCTCAACAATATATAACCAGGGCATCCTTATGCAGATGTGAACATGTGAAATACTAATATTGCAAAAAAGCCAACAATATGAATATTTGATTTCTGACCTGCAGCTGTAGTGCACTACTGGATTTAGTTTCAAATGAAAACATGTCAGTGTGAATGCAGCCTCGGTGCTATGTGAGTCTGTACCTTTGCTTGTGGAGAGATATCCACGGCAACAAAGAAGCAAATGACATTAATAATGAGATATGGAATTGTATCCGCATGGTGCAGCTCACTCATCCATCTTCATCGCACGGACAAAATAATGGGATATTTGTCTCTGTAATGTGAAACGATAAACTGCAATTGTAAAACACGGAAGAAGCAGTGAGTGCTCTGCTGCTCATTGAAGAGAGTCGAGAGAGGAGAGAGCTGGAGACTCTCTCTAAGTCAATAAATCTACAGACAAGTGCGACAAGTTGCTAACACTGCCTGTCTGTCTGCAAGAAAACTGATTCAGGTCCTTACATTTCACAACATGTAGTGTACGTGTGGTGCAGCACTTAGTTAACTATGCAAGTCCGGTTGCTTTTCCTCTGTTTTGCTAACCCTCCTCCTGGCCATGTGCATTTGTTTACAACAAAGCCGGTAAAAAAGCAATCCATGATAACGTCTATATGGGCCTGTGTCATGTGCATGTGTTTGTTGTATGTGTTGTCTGTTAATCATTCATCTTGCACAATAAGATAGATAAGAAGATTAGCCTACAGGTGACTCTGACACCAGGTTGGAGACCCTGATCTTACAAGGCTGGTTTTCAGCCAAGAGATGCTACAGGAGGTGGAAGGAAGAGAGCCTCCATTCTCCCTGGAACAAGTTACAAGTCATTTATCTAACCAGCACTATTGCTCCAAAGCTGTTTAATTAAAGGGATAGTTCACCCAAAATTCAAAGCCGTGAACTGGGTGTCAGTGCGAATCGTGCGAGATTTGCACTGACACAGGCAGAGCAGTGAACTGAGACACTGGGAGCTTCCGCTACAAACAAGCTTAAAATATAGACTTATTTAATTTTCTTCGGAACTATTTCTCATGACGGGGCTTCAATACAAGACGGACATTACAGACAAGCTGTGTGGAGGTTATTTGGATGTTTTTTGGTGTGTCTTTTTGTGCGAAGAAAAGTGAGCACTGTTCGTAACCATCATATGGACAAATACTGCTGCACGGACCCCCCCGTAACTCCGAGAAGGCTCCGATGACTCTGAAACTTCTCCCAGCTCTTAGTTGACATGAGGGTGAGAAGATAATGAAATTTGAATTTTGGGTGAACTAACTATGCTAAAAATGTAGTATAGTTAAGGTAACAACTTTGCGTACTGTAGTTCCTCTTTAACTGCCGGTCTCCAACCTACTCAGACAGCTGAGACTTGAATACAGCTGTCTGCAGAGGAAAAGAATTAGGGAAAAGAGTTTGTACGGAAGAGACTAATAGACTGAGGATCTTCATCTGGACTGTGAGACAAAGAGCCGCTCTTGTGCCCACTGTAAGCTTTACACACACCCACAGAGTGCGATAGAGAGAAAGAGAGAGAGATGGTTAAATTGATCGGAGCGATTAATCTGATCCCAGTAATTAAAACCTAATGGGCTCCTCTGACCCTCTAAGTGCAGGTGAATAACACTGTGATTGTGTTTGCATTGTTCAGGGGAACAAAGGCTTCTCTCACTGAGAGCTCCACCATCACCATCATCATCATCATCATCCCATCACACTTTCATCAGCCAATGACGGCCACTCAGAGCAGGTGAATGGCAGATATTATCACTGATACAAACCAAATACAAGTGCCAGTCAGATAATACAACAATGTCACAGAGAAGTGTAGAGAAGTAGCCTATTATTATGAAGCAAGCACCCTAAACCTAATACATAAAACATACATGTATGAGATGAGTGGATTTATCAGTGAACATCATCATGACAGAGTGTTTCCACCGTGAACTAATGACAAGTTGAATCTAAAACACATTCAACCTGAGGAACCAATCCTGTCAATTTATGAGGACGAGGGGCGGGGCTAAATAAACCTAAAACCTTGTCAGTTCAGAGAGAGGTTTAACTGTAGCACTGGCACCACCACTGTCAGGTACAGGACGACAAACAACACAGAAGATGCTACCTGTGCCAGTCTGTGGAGACCTCCTAAGACCCTTGGTGTCCCAGAATGCATTTCGCACCAAATCGCAACAACAACAGATTCTGAGCTGAAACAATTTCCACCATTTCATAGCAGAAAAGTGTCTTCATTGTCCAGACTTGCTGCACTCTGTACTGAGAGAAGGCTTGGGTCTGACCCGGGACTCTCTCAGACCATCTCCATACTCTGCTCTGTTAGAGAGCCGGTGTGCAGCAATCAGAGGCGTGACATGTAACACATCAGTGTCTGCATCTGTCCCACCGTGTTGGCTCTCCGTTTACCCGGACACTGGTACGACTGCAGAGCCGGTTTAACAGCGAGACAACAATGATACCGCCTCCTTCAACCCTTTGTTTACAACATACACTCTCTTCTCGTCTTTCAGTCCGACGTTGGTTCAAACGCTGACCTACATTCCTGCTTTGTGCCTCTGAACTGAGGCCTTATGGGAAACAGCAGGTGAGTTTCATGTCAGGGATGGGGGGATGGGGGGGGGGGGGGGCTGCTGTAGGCAGAGGGACAGTAGAGGAGCGGTGAGAACTATAGGAGCTCTGTGCCAAGCTCATCAATCACACCCTAATGAGGAGTTTTACACAGCTCCTCCATATATAGACACACAACAGGGACAGGAATTTCAAACCTGTATGTTGAGCGTGTGGCTGGGGAATAATGTGAGATTTAAGGAGAACAATGTATTTTTTTTCTTTTTTTTTACGAGATGATTCTAGAGAAGAGAAACTTGCAACCTTATACCGAGCAGGATACGTGAACTATCAACCATCACATTCTTTTCCACACATGTTAAAGCATGGCTACTGGAGAACCAGATCTGTCAACATGGTCATGTCTACATTTGTACACATTGTTGTTTGTTTGTGGTATTCTTGTTGCACTTTATTACAGGCATCTTGCAATAGTGTGCATATTTGGCACTTTCTATGAGCATTTTGCAATAGAATTTCAACATCTTGCTAACTGAACTTATATCGTCCCAACTCATAGTCTGTGTTGTTGTGCTTCTCTTTTTTATTGTTGTTCTCTCTCCCTCTCTTATTGGTAAAGCTTTGTAATTCTTTATCCTGTTTGCCTAACATCTAACATCTACCTGCCAATGGGACAAGAGATGGAAATCAGCCATATGGCTATAGTCTCATTCATATTTACATTATAAATTTCCATTAATATGTACTGCCCCATTTCTTCAATAAATAAAAAAGATCTGAAATCATATCTGTATTGTAACAGTGTCAATATATTCATGTCTTTTACTATTTTATTACCATGTTTTTTTTTTTAATTATTTTTCATTATTTAATTTTAGTCTTTAACCTATTTATTGTGTAGCCTAATTTAAGTTGCTTTTATCATGTCCTTTCACTTATGCTAACTTTTAGTTCCTTTTATTTATTTGGTTCTATCCATTCCTTGGTGTTTCCTCACGGCAAATTGTTGAGTAAGATCTATAAATGAGTGCGTGTGTGTAGTTGCGTGACTTTGCGGTTTTATTTTTGCTTTGTTTTGTCTGCTTTTATGATGTAAAGCACTTTGTGCAACATTTTATATACAAAGTGCTCTATAAATAAAGTCTGATTGAGAGATTGATTGTGATCTGACATTATGACTGTGTGTTTCTACAGAAACCGTTCTGCTGCCCCTCTCACTCTCCAGTCCAACACACACATCTGACAGAACATATTGCACACGTGACCACATGCTCCCAGTCTCTGCTCCTGCGTTTTAGGAGCAGTGTCAACAGTGCTGTATTGGATTAACCCTGTGCACACACATGGTGCACCGAGCTGCTGCTCTGAGGACGGGGGACACGAGCTGAGCTCTTTCTTTTACCCCACATTACGGTATCTTTAAGTGCAATAGTGTTGTTGTAAAAATGTGAAGTGACAGTAACGTCTTTAGCTGTCTCTCTGGCATTAGACATGTGTCCACCCCACTCTGACATGATATCAACAACAACTATATAGAACTTTTTCTAATTTTTCACGAGTATTTACTAGGATCAACATGAACTAATTAAATTTTGGTGATAAATGGTCAAAGATGACAGTCCTGGTAATTCCCCCAAATCCAGTTAGCACTTACATTAATTTCCTAGTCAATTTGATGTGACTCTGAATAAACAGTAACCTTAAACCTGTCTGAGATGCAGAGGCAGCAATGCTACTGTAGTTTAGTAAGAGAGTGTATTGCAATGCTACTGTATTTTAAACAGAAATTTACAATACTATTCTTTGTATTTTCTTAAGGTGTTGTCTATTACACATCTACATGCAGTTTCAGCCAGTTCACACAAATACCAAGATAAATGCACCTCCACGCTGCCGCCACGCTGTCTCCAGGAGAGGTGTGGGTGTTGATTAAACAGGTCAAGGTACGGCTAATACGACTAATGCAGCGTGTCATGTCTGTGCTCACACTCTCCCTCAGTCTGAGAATCAGTGTCAGATTGACTGATTAATCAACAGTATAATTAGCACATCAATAAATAATCAAATTAATCTTATGAAATTAATAAATCCAAAATAATAATCCTGCACGCTTGACTCTGCTGAAACTACAGGAAAATTACACTTAAAGGTATATGTAGAAATTAACCCCATCTGTCAGACAGACGCTGCATGTAACAACAAGCGTCTATGTAAACACATGGCCCTCCAGCACGAGGCAAAACAATACAGGCGTGACAATACTGTATGTTGTCATGGTGATGTCGTATTGTTTACCTGACCCACGTTTTAACGTCTTTCTCGTCGAGTAAAATGACATCTGGTTGACTAATTTGTTGGTTTAATTTATCTTTTTTAATTTTTATTTTATTATGACATTTAATTTATTTACATTTGCTGTATTATTAATATTTTCAATATTATTGTCATTACTGCCATATGTTTAAATTGTTGGAAGTTGTTGTATGAATATAAAAACCAATAAAGATTAAAAAAAAGAAAGAAAAAAAGACATCCGGTTGGTTTGCCGACAGCCGTCTGCCTGACTGCACCTGAATGCAACATCAGTGTCTCAGTCCTTCCTCACACTACACAGTGGTGACAGTTTTAACAGGCGCTACCTGCCGACAGCTCCGGGGAGTTTCCGTGGTTACCTACGGTCACGCTGACAATGAACGTAAAAAATGGCAATGCAACATGGCCGCCTCCGTTCGGTGCGTCGCCCACTTATGTATTTGTAATGATTTGTAACAACTCATTCTAAGGTAGGAGAAAGCTTTAATTTGTATGCGGATGTGATTCCACTTCAGTGAAATACGTATTTATGAAAGTAGTATTTGATTTTTGCTAATAAAAAGCCAAATAAGTTACATACTGGGACTTTAATCAAGTCAACAATGTGCTTAACAAATCATGTTGTAATGCACAAAAAAATCTAACCTTACCATAACCAACAACAGTATATGTTAATAAAAAACATTTGGTGTCAAGTAATACTTGATTACACTACACTTTTGTATGTATTACATTGTTACTACATAAGACTGAACACTGAAAGTTAAAACACGCAAAAACTTCATGAGAAATATGTGCAAAGTAAAACAAATTAAATTCCAAAGTATTTTCTCCATGTGTAGTTATCATAAAGTATCAGTATAAGAACATGATCGTTCAGGTCTGGACAGAGACACTGGCTCATAAATGAATCACTACTGGTCACTTTATGTAGTGACCATACAGTCAGAGTGAGCGCACTGTGAACACACTGTGAACATGAGCCTGACGGATGAGGAAGAGGAACAGATGAGAACGGAGGAGCAGTGAAGGAGAGGATGGAGGACTACAGAGGACAGAAGTGAAGACAGCAGCGGCAGCAGCAGCAGGTCCACAGGAATGGACCCCTCTCCTCAGCTCTCCTCATCCGTCTCCACCAGATATCCCAGAATACACACGACTGGTGCTAAAATAGGCTTTAGGCTCGGTGATGAATTAGCCGGGACAGAGAGAGAGAGAAAATAGCTCCTAATGTTTAATCACAGCTTCATCTCATACAGGACATGGCCCACAGACAAACTCAGCCTGACTCAGACCTGCTCATCCATCACAGCCCTGAGCGTGTGTGTGTGTTCGCCAGTGTGTGTGTGTATGATTTGATTATAAACAAGCGAGAATGGACAAACACACACACACACAAACACACACACACACACACACATAGGATGTTGGCATCAAACAGACCTAGGGTTGAAAAATTCTGGGAATTTTCATAGTTTTCATAGTAACTTTCCATGGGAATTAATGGGAATCTATGGGAATCAATGGGGGGAAAAATCCGAAATTTACATAACTGAAGGTTGGCCCTTATCAGAGAATTTATATAGTTGGGGAAAATATATTGCAGCATAATCTTGCCTAAAACAACCAGATTTAATCCAGTATAGTAAGTCATATTTGACTCATCATTCATGTTTTTGTTATTCAGTAAAATAATTGATTGTTCATACAAGAATTAAAACTTGATAAAGTTCTGCTCACAAATAAATCTGTTGAAATGTCATGTTATTTTGCATGGATGTCTGCTTATGACAAAACAAAATATTTACATTCATGTTTGTTTATGATATCGTTGTCGTTCCCATAAATTCCAGATAATTCCCATGGAAAGTTTCCAATTTGGAATATTTCCAAAATTCCTCAGCTTAACTTCCCATGGAAAGTTTCTGGAAATTTACTGGAAATTCTCCAACCCTTTGCAAGCCTAAAAACAGTCCTAAGACATCACCTGGTTCACTATTATCAATCTGACATCAAATCAATCAATAAGCCTAAAATACACAAGTAGGCTATACAATTTATTTCTATGTAGTATACTGTACTTCCATATTACAGTATAATATACTACAACGGATTCCATGCAGGGCTGTTGTATAATTGTATGTATTGTATACTGTATAATTCTAGGGGCCCAGCGCCCAGTAGGGCCCACAAAAAACCCCAGTAGTCTAATCTTTGTGTGACTGAGGCCCCATCCACACGAATACGCGGCTTCACCGAATCCAATCTTTTTCTTAATCGTTTTCAAAAAAATCTCTGTAAACACTAAACACGGCATCGTTTTCAGAAATATCTGCATCCACACGGATCCACTGAAAACGACCCAAAACACTGTAGTACATACAGTACTCCGGGCGTGTGTGGAGTGTGTGTGGCGCTGTAGCGCTGCCACATACAGTAAACACATAAGACAGAAAAGAAGACGGGAAGTCCCCACTGAGATTCAATAGAAGGAGAAGTCCCCCGCTGTATTCAAACTCAAACATGGGGTTTAAATGTTGACAGGGAGTCAAGTCAGAGTAAATATGACGATCAGTGATGATTAAACAGACTCAACTCAGCCGCAGTGTCTGAGCGACCTGATGGCAGTCGGCCGTTGCTGTTACGTTACGTCCATAGTCTGTGTAGCTGCTGTAGCGGTGTGTGTCTCAGGTTACAGGCAGAGTGGTGGGGGGTATGACATCATCGTTTCAGAAAAAAATCCGTTTTGGCCATCCAGACGAAAACACTGGGGCGGTGTTGTCAAATTTTCCCACTCTGGGGCCCGTTATCAAAAAATACCGTTTTCACCCCCCGAAAACGCTGTATCCGTGTGGACGTGAGGCCTATTACTATCCGATAAAGTATTTATCCGGATTCGTGTGGACGGCCCCTGAATTATTCGGCATAAGACCCTGACTAGTACTCATAGTAATGCTGCATTAGCATCAAAACAAAGTAGGCTAAATAAAAAATGATAATAAATACGTAGTCTAAGAAAAAAAAAGTGGAAAAGTCAGGGGCCCACTTTAGTATTCTTGGGGCCCCAGAATTCTTAGCAACGGCCCTGATTCCATATCATCTGCCTTTAAACCTTACGCACTGCATCATGGCTGCATCACATGATCTGAAGATCTGCCTTCTCAGCTAAAGGAGAGATCAAGCTTTGACAAACGGTCACTAGAGTTGTTTAGTTCACGCACAGCCACAGCCACAGCCACACACACACACACACACATACACACACTAACATAATGACCTGATCCTCATTCTGATTGAGACCCTGCACCACAGTGTCCTCCCTCCCACACCGGCAGCACCACATGATCCCAGACCAGTTCTCCAACATGTGATCCAGTCCTCCAACGCAGATCACAGTGTCAGTCTCCTTATGATGTTCTACACACTGGATGAGCTCTGCTGTGGATTCATTATTCATCTCTTCAATTAAACATAGACAGGGATTTCCACAGAACCCACAGGACTCTCATGATAACCTCATTATGTGTGTGTTTCAGTGAAGAATACAGCACCCTGTTATTTATTTCAATGACACATAACATTGTGTTGGCCTTGTTTGGCTTCCTTTACCAGTTCCTTTATTGTCTTAAGGTGAGCTTGGTTGACGCTCTGTTACAGTAAAGCAAGGACTGATATAAGAAGCATAAATAAACTGCCCTCCAACATCTCATGTCACCTTTATAACAACAATGAATATCAATTACCTGACAGTCTCAAAGCAATAAGTATTATTATTATTATACTAATAAGTATTATTAATCTGTTTGCTCCATACACAATGTTCAGAAACAGCTATGGCAGCAAAAGATTCATTTAGGCAGTCATTTAGCTTACGGAGGGATAAGTGGGAAATGATGTTAACAAGCAGCGTTAATTATGTATTGTTAATCTGAAACTAATTATCCACTGACAAATCTTCAGTTAGGTAATATACACACACAGGTAATCCAAAGTAGTGACTGTTTATCACAATGGTTGTTCATCCATTTCTTGCTTCATTCTCTCTTTCTTTGCCTGCTTTTTATCCAGATTAACTGATGCAATTCACCTGATCACGAAGTCAACACATGGTGCTGGTTTAAAACAACAAACTAAAAGGGCGACTAGGACTTCAATACACTGAGTTGATTATGTTTTCTGGTTGTGTTCTCTGTTGTTCAGTGGGATTTAATAACAGTGATGATTCAGCTGTTGTGTTTGAGGCCTAGCTACAGTACCAACTTAATCAGAGTGCTACTGTGCTTCTCTCTGAAGAGAAAGTTCAATGCATTTTAACACTTCGATTTAAAGCTACACTTGGTAAATTGACGAAAGTGAAAGTAAAGTTTGTGACTTGGTTGGAAATTGAAGACAATACACCATCAGGTCCCTTTTGAACCTCATAAGCAGACAATGGTCGCAGTCTGGGAGCTGCTTTTTTTCTCCTCCCCTCTTCTCTTGTTTCTCCCCTTTTCCTCCCCCTCTTGCCCATATCCTTTCACTGCAATGATCTTGTGACAAATAAAGTATCTTGATTCTAATATAATAATATATAATTGTTACCAACTGAAGCTTTAAGTGAATACATTTTCAAAGATGGAACTGAGAGTCCCCTGGGCATTTTTTTTTAAATCAACCTCCAAAATGCAAAACATGACTGTTGAGTGAAGAGTTGTGGTTAAAAAATGTGTACTGTGTTCATCCATCAGACTCAGTGGACACTGTGCCTAATTTGAATGGAGCCCTCTTAAAGCAGATATCAGATACTGCTAATTCAGGCTTTTGAAAGGTTACAGCTTCAAGTCACAAACGACATCCAGGTAACCCGTAGCTCGTGTTTTTACTGTCCTGTTGTCTGTGAAAGTTCACTATAACGGCCTCTCTCTGAACCTCCAGATCGAACTGGTATGACTTCACAGGAAGGAAAAACACAAAGTACGAGTTTCCTTGAACGCACCATGAGTTAGCAGCCCCCGCCCTCGTCAGGCATCTATTGGTCCTCGTGCTACGTCACCACATTCACCCTTGGCTGCACACACAGCCCTTCATGCCGTTCTCTCTCCTCATTGGATAACACTTGTATCCCACAAGGAAAGTTTTCTCCTCGGGTTACAGCAGAGCAGAGTGACGGAGAGACTCGTGTTACGGCTGAAACACTCTATGTAAGTGATTGCTGACGGAAAATAGGACTATTTAGGACTTATATTAACACAAACATTCCACTGATATCTGCTTTAAGATACTGCATTCACAGGGTCAAAACCATGCTCACTGAGGCTGACCTTGACCTCTGACCTCCAACACTGAGTCAGTCCACCCTTTAATCAAGGTTGACCTTCAGGTCAGACAGGCAACCCAAGAACATTTTACCTCCAGCTCACTGAACACCATTACCACCAGATTATATGATTGAGCACGTGCATATGTGATAATGTAAAAGTAATTACATTCAATTGAAGATTATAATCAATGATTCTGATCAGATAAACAGATTCAGTTTCTGGTATTAAAGCAACTGAACCTCGACACTTGTTTAAAATTCTGGCCCAGGCTCTGACAGTATCACCAACATGAAATGTGTAAAGTCATGCAGTAAACATACAGAACAACCACAGCCACACTTCACTTCCTCTTTTAAACTGTCCCTGTTCACAGTAAACACCTTGTCATGAGTTACATTACAACCATCATATCAGTGCGCTGCTGTGTCTCCAGGTTAAGTTACACGACAGGTCATTCTATATGATGAATGTATGAGAGTTCAGTTTAGTCTGTAATTTTATCTCTTTTTTCATTTGTTTGTTGTAAAGTGTCATTTTTATACTTTTATATCTCATATTCAGTGCCAGATAACGCATGGAGCAAGTCAGACTGTGCTCTAGTGTGTGATCTGTAAATTTGATATATCATTGCACATCCACTCAGAGCGAGTACGTAACCTTACTGATTTACAGATTGAATATGTTTATTCGTTCATTTTTATTAATAGTGTCTTCAAAATGGAAATATTTGATCCCGTACAGATGAGTTAGTACCTGACTCTCTGAGTTGCACAGCATTGCTGCCGCACTAACTGTGCTGAGCTTCAAGTCTCCTGTTCAGCAAAACTACATTTAAAGAAACCTTTATATTTATGTAAACCACCCACTCAGCACCTCCACGTCAGCTCCCACACTTTAATGAATGACACCACAGGGAGGAGGCAATTCCAACAGGCACAGATCAATCAGCTTATCAAGGTCACCATCCACAGCATGTTAGAGCTCCATCCACAGGTCTCTATGTGATCATGACAGCACCGAAGTCTTTCAAATCTCTCTCAAAGTCTCTAAAAACCCTGGTTCTCTTCAAATTTCCTCAGTGACAAAACTGATTGCCTCTCAGTCTCCTCATTGGTACAAAATCAAGATTGCTTTCTCTCTTTGATTACTTACTGTACTGATTTAATTATTTACTGCACAGTTTCCTTGTGGTGGGGTGTAAATGATTAGCCTGTTAGTCTGTTGATAATCAATTCATTTAACCCTCCTGCTGTCCTCCTGGGTCAAGGAAAGAAGGAAGGACAAAGGGAAGGAAGGAAGGTTGAAGGGGAGGGAGGAACAAAAGTAGGAAGGAAGGACAAAGGGAAATAAGGAAGGAAGGAAAGAAAGAGTGAAGGAAGGAAGGACGAAGGGAAAGAGGGAAGGGGAAAAAGATGGAAGGAGGGAACAGATCAGGTCAATTGGATCAAAAAAGGAAGGAAAAAGAAATGATGACAAAGGGAAGGAAGGAAAGAAGGAAGGGAGAAGGGGAGGAAAGGAGGAAGGGAACAGATTGGGTCAATTGGACCCCGAAGGACAACTTACATTTGCTGCTTTTGCTCATCTGATGTGAAGGTAACAACCAGAATGATGCAACACCTACAGTAAGTCTGGAGTAAATTAGTGGTGTTTAGACAAACAGTGATCACAACTTTGCAGTAATCAACTAATTGATAAATTATTAGAAAACCAAAACAATTAATAGTAACTGTGTGAGTCTACACTGCCGGACTGAGTCTTCTTTACAGTTGTAGTGTGTCTGCATCACGACTTTTCATTCATCATTCATAAAATTGGTTTGTGTTTGATTCAGAATTCTTAACATTACACATTAGAGATTTCGCAAATTAAGTCCTAGGAAAATTTCAGAGTTGTGAATTTGACATCCTCACAGTCTGAAACACATGGGATACATTACAGAATCACTGAAGTCTGTCCCGTGACTAAAATTCTGTCATTCAGAAACGGCAGCCATCTTGAAATGTTGAAATGTGACGTAGCTGATTTCGAATAAATTAAAGATTACTGCAGTCGCAGACAATGAAGAGATGGTGCTGAAGCAAATAAATTAGTCAACAGACAGGAGAGCTGTGAACAGGCTTGTGATGATACAGGAGAGAAGAGGAGAAAAGGCAAAGGGGTCAATGCTGCACGGAGAGACGCTGAAATGAAAGCAAAATGGAGGGAGAGAGGGATAAGAGAGGGCAGAAAGAATGAAGGGGTGAGAGAAAGACAGAGAAAGGGGAGAGATGGGGAGGCGGGGGTAGAGAGAGGGGAGGTTGTTTGTCTGACTGGAGGTGTGATGCTCTCACACGGGCTGACCCAGATGCAGCTGAATTAGACACAGTGCTGTGTGAAGAGGTGTGTGTGTGTGTGTGTGTGTGTGTGTGTGTGTGTGTGTGTGTGTGTGTGTGTGTGTGTGTGTAGGTATGAGAGTGCCAGAGCTTCAGGTAAATAATCTGTTAGTGAGGGTCACAGAGATCCGAAGGCTGTGCAGCACTGTCACACTTTAACAGAGTGTGGAACCTCTTTTATTTTTCAGTGAGGAATCTCATTATGTTTCCTAATGGCCAAAAGGTGCAACTGGGATCCAGACTAGAGAACGTTCACAATCTTCTTTATTTATTCTTAGTTGTTGATCATTAGGGTTGCAAAGGGGTGGAAAATTTCTGGAAAATTTCCAAAAACTTTCCATGGGGTGGGGAATTTTGGAAATGTTCCAAATTGGGATTTATGGGAATTCATGGGGAATTATTGGGAATTTATGGAAATGAACTGGATTAATTTTTATTATTGTCTTTTGTTTGTTTGTTTGTTTGTTTTTTTGGGGGGGGGCTTTTTATTGCCTTTAAAGGGATAGTTCACCCAAAATTCAAATTTCACTCATTATCTACTCACCCTCATGTCGACTAAGGGGTGAGAGAAGCCTTCTCAGAGTTACGGGGGGTCAGCGCAGCACTGCACTGCCATATGACGGTTGTGAACGAGGTTCACTTTTCTTTGTCCAAAAAGATACACCGAAAAACATCCAAATACCTCCATGCTGCTCTTATGTAATGTCCCTCTTGTATTGAAACCCCAACATGAGAAATTGTTCCGAAAAAAATTAAGCTATATTTTAAGCTTGTTTGTAGCGGAAGCTCCCAGTGTCTCAGTTTACGGCTCTGCCGGTGTCAGTTCAGATGGCGCAAGATTTGCACTGTTTTTTGGTGTGTCTTTTTGAATGAAGAAAAGTGAGCCCCATTTGCAAGTGTCATACTGTGTGGACATGGAGTGCTGCGCAGAGCCCCGCTGGAATGAGTGAAATTTGAATTTTGGGTGAACAATCCTTTGAATTGATAGCACAGTGGAGAGACAGGATTCGGACAGGGGCCACCTGCAGTGAGGACTGTAGCCTCAACATGGGGCGGCAGCTCCACCAAGTGAGATAGACGCCGCCCCAAAATTTGGGGAAACTTAAACAAACTGTATCATATTCAAACATAATAGGAATATTACTCAGCCCCACCTAATCAAAAAGTAAAATGACCCCCAAAAGCGTGGCCTCCAGGGTTCAAGAAATCATCTGTGCATGTGATGGAGGAATGCACAGTGCATGTAGGGGGCGTGGCCTCAGTAGCCCTGCAGTAAGCAGTGTGCTGTGTGCATGTGATTGAGGAATAGCATACTGTATATATACAGTATATGATATTGATGATATCATCTTTGTATGAGTGTTTGTGACTGGACAGTGTTTAAAGCTCTTTTCTTTTATTGTCTTTCTTTGTGTATATTTAACATATTTCAACATTGGTATGGATGCTGTTGCAAAAGCGCTGATTGTTCACACATCCAGCAGACACGACGCAGCATGAGTATTCTTCTGGAGCGACAATGAGTTGAAAGCGGCTCCTGCTGTGGCTGGAAACACTGAGAACAATAAGCTGTTGCTGAAACGCTCAACAGAGCTCGTTACAATTGTCCGTCTCCATCTCGACATGCAACCACAGTCACGTTGCACAAAAGACATTTGACCAATGTTTGAAAATATTACAAAAAAGGACAGTCTCTGTTAACACTGCAGACTGTACACACAACAGGCAATGGGGAAACTGCAATTCACCTGACGAGCAGCTGACCAACGCTAGGGCTGTGATCATTCATTCAGCCAGTCAGTCAGACATTCTGTTAGTGCTGCAGCTATTGAAAACTCACACCTTGTTTGTCCTCATCATTGTTCCTTTTGTCTGTCTGTCTCTGATGTGTTCAAGCTGCAGCTGAAGTCAGAGCCTTCAGAAGACCAGGCTGTAGTTTCTATGTCATTATTTCTTTACTGATCACTACTTGTCTTCAGCTGGAGAACAGTCAGCTTAAACTCAAGTGCATGGCCATTAGGGATGGGTATACCAAATTTTATATGTATATATAATTTTTTCCCTGGCCCTGACTCCACCAGTTTTTAACAATGTACCAGTAACGTGAAGGGAGTCACGTGTCACACTGTGATGAGTATGCGTGTGTGAATGAGTGTGTGTGGTGACAATGCTGAGAAAGAGGGAACTTCTCTACAGATCAACAACAACTTCTTCTCCACCCTACACTTCCTGTTCATGAGGACAAATGTCAGAGGTACACACCCTGGGATCAGATACAAACACACACTGTAATATACGGTGTACTGACATGAAAGTGTAATCTTATTTCTTCTATTTGATTTTTAATAGTTTGGGTCAGTCACTGATACAGCAACATTGTAAAACTTTGATGTACATTTATATAATAACAAATAAAATTGAGTCCAATTGTCTCTTTATTTCAACAAAAATTAAAACCATTGCTGTCCATGTATGGAAATTTGTGTTGCCAAGCAGCTGCACAATCCATCCACCCCTGACACAACTCAAACACTTATTCAAAAAAGTGATCTCTGTCATTGAGTCAAGGACCCCAACACTGGGCTACATTCCTCTGCTCCTCAGTGTCCCTCCACTACTCTGTCAACACTCTCCCCACTCTAACCAGCTAATTAATGAACCTGTCAATCACACATTAAAGGCCCCTCCCAGAGCAGTGGTCTGTTTGACAGAAATGTCACCAGTAGCCTGTTAGCAGCACATACACATGACGACATGAAGGTAGAAGAGAAACTCTTAGACTATAGCTGGGTTTACATGATGCAGCCGAATATTCCAATTACAATCGGTTTAGACGTCCAAACCGAATGAAAATGCTCCATAAAAACAGCTCAATCAGAATGAACAGGCCCAAACTGGATGGAATTTCATTCGGTTTCACAGGGGAGGAATATTCCTTCTACTAAAACCGATCCGAAGTGTCAAAACAATGACTGTGCTGATCAGACCATAGATCTCCATCTTTGATCAGTAGTGGGATGTTTTGATTTCTAGAGTTCTCAACAGGCTTGAAAATTAAAATCCGGCTGGACCAGACACACAGGTGTTGAAGCCCGGACTCGACGTGGCTCACTAGCATTAATTCTCTGCCCGAACCCAGCCGGACTCAGGCAAAGAAGGAAGAAAAATTAGTCATTTCCATATAATTTTGGCCCAAACTCGTCCGAACCAGCGCGTCCCGCTGTGTTGTTCAGGTCGGACACATCCATTAAGAACACCTGTAAACACCAAATAGGAGTACATCATATCACATCTAAACACATAACCAGAAAGACTCATTTGAAATGAATTCAATCAGAAAGAGGGAAAAGTGTCCATGTAAACCCACATTATAACAGCTCAAGCGCCTAACATTAGACTACAGCTAACAAAAGCTTGATCCAGGTACGACAACTCCCATGATCCCCTGCTGCTCAATGTGTGTAGACAGATGTCAGATGCGACAACAAAGTGAAAATACTTGGTGATATCAGAACCTGACACATTTCAGGTGAACTCATAGCACCACTCAAGCTAACAGCACAGAAATTTCAGCTCTGTGATTGGTTGTGATTGACAACCCGTTGGGTGACTCATGGGGCCAGGGTCTCCACAGACTTTGAGCAGACACGCTGTGATCATTGTTGGAATAGTCAGTTTTCCTTCAGCCTGGACTTAATTGTAGAGATGCCACCAGATCTCAGCTACAAACGAGTTTACTGACCTGGGCTCTAATAGACCAAAATTTTCTCTCATTTCAGTTGCCCCAGAATAAAGTCTTTTCAGCTGCTAGTAAAGCACAGCATCGTGCCTTGGCAATAAATGAATGATGAGGAACAAGGTCCTGAACAGCTGAAATGGGATTGGAAGAGTTCAGTCATTCATACTGAGAGATGTGATCAGTAGAGTAAGGAGCATCATGCTTCCTTTCTTCTCTCCTCTCTAGGGCCGTGTCCACGCACCAGTCTGGGTTATTTTGCAACGTGAACATGTAGCCTATTCCTGGTTTTACGGTTCTGTCCACAAGCAAACTGTGGTCATTTGAAACCGGAGTCCAGAGTGAAGTTTTCAGCCGATGCTTTCACGTCGGAGTCTTCAAACCAGAAACATTTATAACAACCTCGGAAAAAATCACTAGATTTGTCGCTAGTCGCTTTTGACCAAAAAAAAAGTCGACATGAGGGTTTGGAAAGTCACCAGATTTAGTGAAAAAAGTCGCCAAGTTGCCAACACTTCAACCACAATTATTTCCATTGTTTACGTCAGAGCTGAGCGCGATCAAGTCCTCTACGCACCTCTACGTTGAGGTTGTTAGCTACAGTTAACGTTAGCTTGCTAGCTAAAATGGACATGACAAAGTTGTTGTTTATTGGCATGCTGTCAGCTGTATTCGGTTGTCATATCCAGTTACCGTTGTTGCATGTGTTTTGCTTTTGGTGCTTTTCCTTTCTGGTATTAAAGCAGATATCAGCGGTTCGGCCGTTTCGGCTAATGCTGCATTCAAGGCAGGCTTTTTGAGTTACAGTTGTTAGACTTTGTAGCAGTTTAAGGTCGTGTTTTTAGTCCTGTTGTCTGTGAAAGTGCACTATAACGGCCACTCGTAACTTCCGCAGATCAAAATGGACATGAGTTGACAAAGTTGTTGTTTATTGGCTGCACACACAGCCCTTCATGCTGTCTCCTCATTGGATAACACTTGTATCCCACAAGGAAAATTTTCTCCAGGGTTACAGCAGAGCAGAGTTGTTGAAACATGTGATTGCTGACGGAAAATAGGACTATTTAGGACTTATATTAACAAAAACATTCCACTGATATCTGCTTTAATCTATTTCGACTGGTTATAAAACAACCTTCTCATTTTACCTTACATCGCTACTTATTGCTGTGGCTATGTAGCCTATTACACATACATTGCATCACTTGGTAGTGGGTTTTACGGTTGCATGTGTACAGAGTATTTTTATTACACCACTTGAGTGGACGCGGAATTTTATTTAACAAAACTTTGGTTGCAAAATAACCCAGGCTGGTGTGGACAAGGCCTATAGGATCCACTGGAACTGTCCTTCCTCACCTTCCCCAGGTGAGGAGACCATCCTGCTATTGTTCTCGTCCTCACTTGCGCACCTCAACCATGGACAAGCTCCCACTTCAACGTCTCCCTCCCTCCTCTTCCCTCCATCGCTGCCAATGCTGTCCTTACTTGCTCCCACTTTGCCTCTTCAGACCCCCCCCCCCCCCCCCCCCCCGCCTCCTACTCCACTATCCCCCCCCTTCCTTCCACTCTTGTCTCTTTTTGTCTCATTCAGCGCCGAGTCCTGAGGCTTCTTCAGCATAAAGTGCTCCGTCTGTGCCCCCTCCCCTCCCCCATCTGTGGCGTGCAGAGAGAAGGGGACCCACCGACGAGCTTTAAGTTATGTAATGAGATCATCTGGAGACTAATGCTGTATAGCAGATATACTGAGCAGCCATTAGTGGCTTCTCTATAGCATGACCATTTGTCTGGCTGGTACAAGTCCTTTATCTTTGTCACAGATGGATGATGGAGCGACTCGGTGGCATTAAACCTGTACATAATAGCGGCAGAAACATGTGTTTGCTCATATGGGTAATCTCATCTCTCCTATAGTGCTTTTGTCCTGCACGGGTCCGGCTTTTACCTCCACATGTGGACGGACGGATGAGGTTAAAAGGATGGTGGAGGACATAAGGACAGATGGAGGATGAAGAGAAATGAGGAGAAGTGCGGGACATGCACGTGTCCATCCACAGGGTTGTCACAGACAGCTCAGGAGGTCTCATGTGGACCGCTGGCTCCTTCTAATAACTCATGGCAGTTTCCATGTTGTCTAGTCTCCAAAGGAATGTCGAGCTTAAAAATCACGTCAGACTATGGACCACCGCGCTGTCAGGGTTGAACTATTCTTTTTATTTTATTTAGTTTAATTAAAAAGTTTACTCTGGGACAGAATTTCTTAAAAGATGCTGCTTTTATCTGTAAGAATGACAAAGGATGAAACAAAGGACCTGCCTCCTCAGGCCCCCTGCCTCTTATGTTCTGATTACTGCCTCAAACATTAAAGGGATAGTTCACCCAAAATGGGGGGGGGGGGAGGATGATTTGTCCATATAATGTTTGTGAATGGGGCTCACTTTTCTTTGTCCAAAAAGACGCACCAAAAAACATCCAAATACCTCCATACTGCTCGTCTGTAATGTCCCTCTTGTATTGAAACCCTGACATGAGAAATTGTTCCGCCGGTCACAGGACACAGACACAGGAAGAGCAGTGAACTGAGACATTGGGAGCTTCTGCTACAAACAAGCTTAAAACATAGACTGATTTCTAGAATAATTTCTCATGTCAGGGCTTCAATACAAGAGGGACATTACAGATGAGCAGTATGGAGGTATTTGGATGTTTTTGGTGTGTCTTTTTGGACGAAGAAAAGTTAGCCCCGTTGTATGGAAATGCACTGCTGCGCGGACCCCCCCCGTAACTCCGAGAAGGCACGGAGGACTCTGAAAATTCTCCCAGCCCTTAGTCGACATGATGGTGAGTAGATAATGAGTGAAATTTCAATTTTGGGTGAACTATCCCTTTAACCTGAAAAACTAATCATGACATCACAAACAAACCCCATCAACTGAAAACTCCAGAGGAAATTAAAGGGAGGGAGATAGGAATGCAGAATGGTTTATAGAAAGCAGAATTAATATCTTTATCCCGAGATATTATAGTTCACACCAATTCAGTTACAGTATACACAAATATAAAATCTAGGCAATTAACTGCATCAATTATTTTCATTATTCATTACAAGTTGCTCAGTGTCAGTGACACAAAGAAAAGACTCGGATGATGAATGACTTCACCGCTTCATCAATTATTCATCGCTACCCCTCCAAAATTCTACTTTTACCCCTGCAGCAGCTCCATCCTGCAGCCACAGGCCTGCAGTTGGCCAGACAACAGATAACACACAGGTTTTCTGATGGATCCTCATACACAAGATAGAGATCAGAAAAAAAATCCAGCAACAGCAGCATCCAGAAGAATCTCTGAACCTCCGTCCTCCAGACATCTCACAAGAACCGACCCAGATAAGATCCTCAGTCATGCAGCCTTATATCTGAACTGCACATCACTCATCACCTCTTTTTCCTCTCTGAAGTATAACTGACGCACATGAAGGGGGAGCTTCTTTCATGGTTATTTACTTCGCGAAGCTGCAAAGGCTTCACGTGACGCAGCACCACAGCTGGAGCATTTCAAACACATGTGAACTGCACAAGAGAGGAACTTTGGTCTCAGCAGCCTCTAATTATTCATCAGCAAGGTTGATAATGATGACACGGCTGATTAAAAAGATTCGTTATTCAGCTGATCCACTCATCCTCCTCAGTGTTAGGAGCCAAGAGGAACAAGTTTATTAAATAGGAGTTCATATTGTCTATTAAAAAAATCTGTCTGAGGGAGGAATCAAAACATACTGTAGTTTTTCTACTCAAATAAATCATGTTAATGTCTCCACATTTGAGAAAAAAACCATCTGATACATTTTCATTGTTCATTGTTCTCAGGGCCGTTGCTAGGAATTCTGGGCCCCCTGAAAGAATACTATAGTGGACCCCTTCCCCTTTACTTTTCCAATACAAATTTCTTAGGTTACGTATGTATTATAATTTTTTATTTAGCACTTTGTCTATGGACATTCTCATTCATCCAGGCCATCGTTCTTTTCTAGGCGAATTGAATCGTATAGGCAACTGGACTTGTATTTGTCTGGGAAGACGTTTCGCCTCTTATCCAATCAGTTTGTACACAACGCAAGCAAACAGAGTAATTCATTCATACAAAGATTAGACTACTGGGGGGTTTTGGGGACCTACTATGGGCGCTGGGCCCCTAGAATTATCATCACCTTTCTCCCCTACGGCCCTGGTTCCTCTACATGTTTCACCTCAGAAGCACAGAACCCTCTCTGACTACACAGTGTCCTCATCAGGGAGCTCACATCTGGTCTGTGGTCCCTGCAAACAGTCAGAGAGGTGCAGGTCGGAGACAGCTACAACATCTGGAGGTGATGAGGGTGGTGGGGAACCTGAAGGGTCAGGGCCTCTCAGCTGCACTGAGCTGTGATGTTCATACTGAAATGTCACCGCCCAGTCACATTAACATTTACAGTTTAACAGAAGACACCAGGACAGACTGAGCTCAGAGCTGTTACTTTAACAGTTAGGAGGTCAAATTGGTCATTGATTATGAACAGCTGATGACCTGTAAGTGTGAAAATGTTGACTGTTCATTTTGAGACCTGCCCGTGGGCCAGCTGAGCAGCTCTCCTCTAACAGGAAGTCATTTAAAACATAGAATCTGTCATTGATTCTACACAGTGATACCTCCACTGTAGATCAGTTACAGATGTGGAGCTACAGGGAGGCCTGCTGCTGCTGCTGCTGCTGCTGCTGCTGCTGCTGCTGCTGCTGCTGCTGTGGTTGTTGTTCACAGCAGAAGTGTGCTGACTCTGACGCTGCACTTCAGTCAGACATATAATCCTCACACACTGTGTAGTGTGGTAGCTCTGATCACTGATCAGCTTCTCTACTCCCTGTTTGTTCTGTACAACTATGCCTCTAATCTTTATTGCTTTAAAGTCAGTGTTTATAATGTGATGCCTCCACCTCTCCTCTATCACATCCACCACAGCAGAGAGGATTCATATTTCATGGAACAGATTAAATAAATAAGAATTGAAAAGCATAAATAAAGCAGTGACATGAAGTTTTCCCTACAGCCTGTTGTTCCTGCCTCTAGCTCCACAAGACCCTGGTCTTCCTCTGTGAATAAAAATGTTCTTCATGGCCCTGGTCTTTGCCTGAGAATAAACCTGTTCTTCATGACCCTGGTCTTCGTCTGAGAATAAACCTGTTCTTCATGACCCTGGTCTTTGTCTGAGAATAAACCTGTACTTCATGACCCTGGTCTTCGTCTGAGAATAAAAATGTTCTTCATGACGCTGGTCTTCCTCTGTGAATAAAAATGTTCTTCATGGACCTGGTCTTTCTCTGAGAATAAAAATGTTCTTCATGACCCTGGTCTTCCAGAATAAACCTGTTCTTCATAACCCTGGTCTTCCTCAGAATAAACCTGTAGCCTACTTCATGACCCTGGTCTTGCTCTGTGAATAAAAATGTTCTTCACGGACCTGGTCTTCCTCTGAGAATAAAATGTTCTTCATGACCCTGGTCTTCTTCTGTGAATAAACCTGTAACCTCCTCCATGCTCTCTCGCAGTGGGGTATAGAGACGGCTGGACAGCCCCTTACCTGCTCTCTTCAACACCGACTGGAGCCCCACGACCAGCCCCAGCACTACCCCCGCAAAGCACATCTGGAAGGCGAACAACTCCTTTCGCTTTCTCCGCCTGGCTTTGCTCCTCCGCCGGTTAAGCATCATTCCTCCTCCTCCGACGGCATCCGGCATCCCGTCGACCACCACACGGGCCATGGCGCTCCTCTGGCGGTGAGCGTTGTGACGGAACCCCGGTGGTGGAGCTGCGGTGGGAGAGACTGGAGCGGCTGACGGAGATGCTGCTGTGAGGGGAGCTGAAGTTAGTGGACGGGAGGATCCAGCGGGCTCGTCGATAGGTCCGTCAAGTTACCCAGAGTGCTGAACATCACACTTCCGCTGTTAGATTTCAAAATAAGACTCTGTTAACATGTAGCGTACAGAGGGGTTTACCGCAATTATTTTGAGACAGAACCTTAGATATCATCTGCTTTAGTGAAGACCCTGGGTATCTTATACACAATAATCTAATTTCATTGGCGTTATAGGCCTATCTATAAGCTACTGTAGCTACTAATGGGATATGAGAGCGTGGCAAATGCTATTTTAAATAAATAAATCCACTGGTGACAAACACTTTCTGAACCTATAAAACAGTCACAGTCATGACAATAAAATCCAGAGTTAATTTACACAACCGGATCGCTGACTTATGCTTTAACTGATCAGATATTAATTTGTGTTTCCAGGGTAATTCACATATGCTTTATGTCAGTTTGAATTGTTTTTAAAATGGGATGCACAAAATATTAGACATCAGAAAATATCTCTCAATATAAGTTAAGTTCCATCATGTCACTGCTAAAGCAGCATTTGTAGGAAGGCCATATAGATTGTACAACTAAACAGTGAATGTCAATTGTTTTATAAATTAACATTAAGACATTAAAACATTTGTTTTAATTAATACCTGCACATGTAGCCTACTCAAATCCTCAAAGCTTCAATCTTACAATAACATCAATTATGCCTTTAAGTCTTGCAGTCATCTTAACGTCTAACTCGAAAATCAAACATGATGCCTATTGTCTGTCTGAAACAAGAAGAGTGACGGTGGTGGTGAGCTGTCGATTTGTATCAGTTCAACTAAAAAAGAAAATTAGGCTCCTGGGAAATAATAAAATGCTGCTATGAGTAGAAAAGTCTTCATTATCATTAAAAACAACAAGACTGATCTTTCACCTGTGAAACATGCTGATTGGGTCAAAGGTCGCGGCCTCTGACCTCTAAAATGGATGCTTTTATTGTGAAAGCAGAGCAGAGAGGTGAAAGAGGGAGAGCATCAGCAGTTGATATATGCTGATGTAGAGGTTGAGTCTGATGTGTTGATCTTCCCTTCACTCCTCCTCCTCCACCTGGAGTGTGCAATGATGATGATGATGATGATAATGATGATGGCATTTCAGGAAGGATTGAAGACCACACTGTGAAAGATAGAAAGCAGTGTGGCATTAGTGAATGAGCACCCAGATTACACCTACTGCCTCTTGGCCTGTGCTCATGTACACACACATACACACATTTCCTTCATGACGGATTGAGTATAATCCTGATCCTGACAGCCGTGATTCCAGACAATGACAGTGACATATCGAGCGTGCTGGATTAGGAGAAGAGAGGGATTTCACCCTCTGTCCTCTGGATAAAACCTCCAAACACACTGACTTGTTGTTTTTACATCATCTCTACAAATGCTCTGTCATAGATACACTGTACTGTGCGCTGTGTGGAGAAGAGGCTCATCTTGCATAAAGGGACAGATCAGGCTCCAGACCAGTGAATCCGAGTCTACATGTCAAACAGGTCTACAGTTTAACAGCTGTCGGAGAAACAATCAACCAATCAGAGCTTTGTCAGCAGGATTAAGAGTGGGTGGGCTCATCCATTAAAACAGAGAAGTAGTGAGTCATTTGTATGAGACTGAGAATATTGACGCTTTGGCAAAATTGTTTTTTTGAAAATTTCATGCCAATAAAGCCTTTGGAATGAATTTAACTGAAATGAATTGAATTGAGACAGCTATCCAGGTTTGCATTTAAATTATAATCTGTAACTTTTCAACATGAAAATATTCTAAAATTTGACGAGTTGTGTTCATACATTTTCCAGTTATTTCAATCTATTGATCATTGACATCATATCTTTTTGAGTTTGTCATGTTAGCTAAACTAACATGAATCGAGTTGTAATTATAAAAGGCGAACAAAAGTCAATATTACAAGAATACAGTCAGAATAAGAGGAGTTAATAGGTAATAGGAAATATGGTAATTTCAGGTTAGATGTTGTTTTTGAGGGCCCAGCAGCATTAACCTGCTTTAACAACATGAGGACCCTCTGTGAAGTTCATTCTTCATCTTTTGAAAAAGCAAATGTCAACATGACATGGAGATGTGAAGAAATCAAGTCTAAGAAAGACAAAAGATGAACAGCATTGTCCTTCTTCACTATTTGTTTGTGCCAAAAGGGGGGGGCATTTAAATTTTTCTTGAAATAACATTTAAATCAGGAGAGACTAATAAAGAACAAAGTCGGGCTGAAAAGTGAAGTTTTTCACTATTTTTTGGCTTTGATCATCGTGGAGTAATGATCTATGGGTGAGAGCTTGCATGTGGGGAAGATTCCCTAGACATTTAGAATTTTTCTGATGAAATAAGGTGGTGATGGGGTGGATATGAATCACAGAGGAAGAGAACATTTTTTTTATGAGACTGATTTAGGCAGCCTGTGATTGGACGAAATAGGTGGAGAGGGTCGAAAAAATAGAGGGTGATTGAAAACTTCCTGTCTGAACTTTGGAAACAGTTTTTATGCGTATTAAGCTATTCGATTCCATCGATTGTATCATCAAAAAGTTTGTAGGCCTACTGATGATTTCATCATCAGACTGGGAGTAAAGAAAAATATGTGGACAGTGATCTTTCAACCACAATCTCCCAGAATAGTTCGGAGTGCTGCAGTTCCCAAATCACTGGTCACTTTCACTGTCATTAGCACGAGGTTGGCGCTATGATGGTGTTTTCATGTTGCCATCTTCTGATAGTCTAGATAGTTTGGTATGACTATGTGATCCATGTTAGCTAAAAAGCTAACTTAACTTGGCTGGCATTCATATCTCTCAGTGGTTTCCAAGGCAGCTTGGCTTGTGTGCAATCTGTTTTGCAATCAGTGCGAAAGTGAATGGAAACACCGTAAAATGCAAACGTCTTTGGTACGTCAGTTTGATCGCAAAACAGCGTGACCTCTTATGCACAGATTATTATTCGATTAGAGTCTTAGATGGAAATGCACTTTCACCGGCTTTATTCACATTAATATTTTTAGACATCTTCAGGTAGCTACAGTAATTCAATTGACAAGTGGATGGAAACATGGCTGATTCTATCCTCAAAATGCAACCATATCTTCGTAATAATATGACTTTAATCTCCAAATTTCAGATTTTGTTTTTTCTCTATGTGGTCCAACATTATGCTTATGAAGCTGTTCTGTGTCACTGTGGCTACAGGGACTTCCTGGTCACTGGGGTATAGCTCCATTTCATCGTGTTTCAGACTAAAGTGTTAAAGCCATTGGCTCTTTTTTAATGATTTAATGTTGACTGCCTCAGTCAGTCAGTGAGATAAAGCTGCAGTTGTCTGAATGACAGATTTCACAAATACATGACCTTTATATGAGAGTGATGCTCTGGCTGTAAACTCCTCGCTGACGTCTCATTTCATTGGATGAATTAAAAGGTTTGTTTGTCTCCAGGTTTCACAGGAGACCACATGATGAGAGAAGTCTTGATTTCACAGTGGCTCTCATTATACACTCTGCACACACTGCACGTGGGAACACACTGTGTTTGTAGTGTGATGTTACACCTGCCTTTGATGTGTTGTTAGTTGGGTATTGTCCTGTAAATCATTCCAGGACTCCATGTTTATTCCTTTCTGCATGCTCCATTGAAGCTGCTCCTCACCTCTTTTGATCATCAGGATTTAGTTGGATCACTAGAAAGGATTTTTTTCCTGACAGAAGATTGATTAGTGTGTTTGAAATTCATCGCAGGAGACACAGAAAACTGTCTCTACTCACTGGGATTTCTCTGTTGTCTCTCATAGATGACACACATTTCTATGATAAACTGAAGCCTAAGAGAAAATGTAATCTAAAATATATAGAGCACCATTTCCTCGTTTCCACCAAGCTGAACTTGCTGAACTGCATTCTTACTGGACAAAGAGCAAGACAGAAAGAAACCCTTCTCCTCAGGTAGAGTAGGTCAGGATCAGAGGACAGTGACAGTAATTTACATAGCTACAGAACATTAACGTGTCTTAAGTCTTATCAAAGAAGGAATTACGGTACTCGTTGAACAGTTGAAGAGGATTCATTACAGCTTATTAAGGCTCCTGGAAGCTCTCAAACTACATTAAAGCTGCTTCATCCTTGACACATGTTCATTTTAAACCACAGTGATCCAGATGAACTAGAAACTCTGTCAAACACATCTGAAAAAATAGCCTCCTGCATGACTGTTCATGGACAATGGGCCTGCACAAGTTTTCTGCCATCAAAGACAATCAGGCAGTTACACTTTAAATTCGTTATGCACGCTGTATTCACAGCTGGTTGTCAAGGCCAAGCAGGGAGCAATGTGGTGGGTTTCCAAAGGTCTTAGGGTGTATTTGGATCTGTTCCGATTCAGGGGCTAAACCAATTCTTTCATTTTTCTTTTGGGTTGTTTTTGTTCACAGCCCCAAGCGGTCCAAAGTTGTAAACAAATGCAATGCGCAAACCAGCTGTTCCGGAAGGAGGAGGAGTTTACCTGGGAAAAACATGCAATAGAAGTCTCAACGGGCATAAAAATTCAAATTCGACCCGGTCCAAACCACGGTTGAAGCCCAGTTTGGACTGATCTGACCTTCTTTTTGAAAAAGGGTCCTACAGTATGTTCCCTGTTTTTCCCCAAAAGGGTCCCATGTTCCCTGGTTCCAATAGGTCGCTTTTTCTGAAAAAGGGTCTTATGTTCCCTGCTGTTGCTGGTCGATGGACTCTCTGTACTTATCTGGACTCTATCGATCTGGCCTGTCTATCTTCTACCTGGTCTTTTTTTACTTTACTTAACCAACTCCTTCCTTCATTGCATAAACCAACCAATGGGACAGTTCCACTTCTCAAGTCACAACTCAACTTCTCATTCAGAAATAGGCAAAAGTCTGCAAAGTCACAACTCCACTTCCAGGTATGGGACCAAAAATTGCATGTTCCCCGGGTCATTTTGGGGAACAGTGGGGAACGTAGGACCCTTTTTTCTGAAAAAGGGTCCTATGTTCCCTGGTCACATACACAGTGGGGAACATAGGACCCTGTTGGAGAAAAGCATGTTCCCCACTTTGTATGGGACCGGGATGACCCCCTGGTGGGCTAACGTTAGTAGCAGCTTTTCATTCCATTAATAAATTCAATTTTTGAAACTTTCATAAACATGACTTCATAGTTTATTAAAGTATTTCACAAATGATGTGTTTTCAATAATATCTATAATAAATAATTCATTTCTAATCATGTATTTAGTAGTGACCAATTGGGAGCTTGTTGCAAAGATGCATTCTGACTGCCATGGAGACAGTTTCTTTGGGCTCCGACGCCCTCATGACCTCATTACTCTGAGGCCAGTGTTGAACCAGCTTCACATTTAGCCCAAAGCTAGTCACAGGGTTGTGCATGAAACAGTGTGTGAAGGTCAGCAGCAGGGAGATGCTGTGTGTGAGCTCTGTGTTGATGTGCAGTTCAGCCGCAGCGATGATTTTAAACATGTGTGATTGTGTGTAGAAGAAGTTCTCTCTGCCCTCTGGGTGAATAATCCTGTCCTCAGTAAGAAGATTATCGAGTGTTTTGTTCAGGTTTCGTGTTTATATTCACAGATGCACACGGGCGCACACATACGACACACATGCACGCACACACATCTGCACACATACGGTGATTGTGCTGTGGAGAGTGTTTACAGGCGAACACAGACAAAGGTACATCTAAGTGCACCGAATGAGAGACGGGGAATTTAAGTGCAGGCGCACAAACCGGCAACCCACACACATACAGATGTGGAATGCGTGGCTACACACATGAACAAAGACACACAGACATGCGCACACCTGTTCACTCCCTAAAGCTTTACCTGTTCTACTTTAGCACAGAGTGTTTTTGTGGGAGAGAACATCCTCTTCTACAGAGTGGAGACTCTCTCTATCTATCACAAACATGCACACGCACACACACACACACACACACGCTCAGGATACTCTATCAGGTGTCCTGAAAGCAGGGAGAACGCGCTCAGCTTCAGCTGTTTTATTGCAGATAAAAAGCTCACAGATACACACACATGTTTTTATGGCTATCTTTGTGACGACACTCATTGGCATGTTTTCCCTACAGTCCCTTACCCTAACCTTAACCACCCAAAACAAATGCCTAACCTTAAAGGGATAGTTCACCCAAAATTCAAATTTCACTCATTATCTACTCAGCCTCATGTCGACTAAGCGCAGGGAGAATTTTCAGAGTCCTCCGTTCCTTCTCTGAGTTACGGGGGGGTCCACGCAGCAGTATTTATCCATAATGGTTGTGAATGGACACCATCTTTTCTTCGCCCAAAAAGACACACCAAAAACCATCCAAATACCTCCATACTGCTCGTCTGTAATGTCCCTCTTATCGCTCCCTCGTATTAAATCCCCGACATGAGAAATTGTTCCGAAAAAAATTAAATGAGTCTATATTTTAACTTGTTTGTAGCGGAAGCTCCCAGTGTCTCAGTTCACTGCTCTTCCTGTGTCAGTGCAAATCTCGCGTGATTTGCGCTGACCGGCGGAACAATTTCTCATGTCAGGGCTTCAATACAAGAGGGACATTACAGACGAGCAGCATGTAGGTATTTGGATGTTTTTTGGTGTGTCTTTTTGGACAATGGAGTGGTACTGTATCCATTCACAACCATTATATGGACATGCTGCGTGGACCCCCCCGTAACTCAGAGAAGGAACGGAGGACTCTGAAAATTCTCACAGCTCTTAGTCGACATGAGGGTGAGGAGATAATGAGTGAAATTTGAGTTTTGGGTGAACTATCCCTTTAACCATTATTCTTAACCTATAATTAAACCTAATTATAATAACCTAGTTACCTAGTTAATAACCTAGGATCAGGTTCAATAATTTGCCCAAATCTGAAATGTGCTTGGACTGTGTGTGTGTGTGTAATCTGGGATAATTTGGGTGAATTGACCTGTAACACAAATGCATTAGTTGTTTTCATTGTTGTCATCAGTGTGTGAAGACTCTCTCATCTGATTTGAGTTGATCAGTGCAATAAACGAGCAAACGGTGGAGAAAAGCGTATTGGTCTATAAGCCTGGATTTGTTCCATGTGCCTCTGTAATCAAACCTGACTTTCTATCATCTCTCCCTGTGTGAGTACAATCCATGTGTATGCAGCTGTTGGAGAAACATACATGAGAGAAGGAGGTTCCTGATGTTTTCATGTGGTTGTGGCTGTGACGTGTAACACTCCCAAGGTGTTACACGGTGCTCCAGTCAGCGGCTGCTCTGCCTCTCAGCAGCTCTGGACTGCAGCTCTCCCTCAGGGGATTCTCCACAGCACTAATGTCTCTCCTCTCTGGGCTGTTCCAGTAATGATGCTAGACTCCTTTCTCTATATTTGGAAGAGCTCTGTTGCAAAGTCACCTCAAGGAGAAAGAAGAGAGGAGATGGAAGAGGAGGGCGGGGGGGTGGGGGGTTGATGAAGGTGGGGGAGGAGAGGAGAGGAAGAGGGTGGTGAAATACAGCGGAAAGGAGAGATGGAGGACAGAGCCTGGGATGGAAACAAAAATGGAGATTTTGTTTTGATTCAGTTTAGTTCAGTTAAATTTAATGACAATTTGAGCCCACATTTGATATGGTAAATACACCGTTCAGGCATAACATTATGAGCACTGACAGGTGAAGTGAATAACAGTAAATAACACGTCATCATGGCACCTGTTAGTCGGTGGGAAATTACCATTTTGTCCTCAAAGTTGGAAGTAGAGGTGAATGATAATTATCGCCTATGATAGCATCGTAAATGTTGTTTTGACAATGTGCAATTTGACATCATTAAGTATTTGTACCTGTATCTAGAAACGAAAATAACGGAAGGCGCATAGGATAAAGGAGAGGTGCAAGTCCTCGTTCACCGAGTTCGTGCCTCAGAAGCCAATCAGCAGGCAGGATTCAGTGCACGTGGTGATAACATGATCTCCGCACAAGCAGTCTCTGCACAAACCATAACACAACATCGTCTCTGAGGCTCAGAACAGAGTGTTTTTTACAATCTGGACCTTATTTCTAGCACAGTGTTTTTCAACCTTGGGGTCAGGACCCCATGTGGGGTCGCCTGGAATTCAAATGGGGTCATCTGAAATGTCTAGTAATTGATACCTGCTAAATTTCTGTAGGTTAGCATCGTATGTGGGCATGTCGTTGTGCTAATAGCATTTACTCTCGGGTGTCCATCAACTTTTATCAGTCTAAATTGAGAGTTTTTATTTTCCAGGAGTAATTTCTTTATGCAGTCTCACATAGTCACTATCTTGGGAGCGTTCAGCTCAACAGCTTTTTTGTTTGACAAACCAACTTTGAAGTGTTTAACGGCAGATTGTGACAGCAACATTCACAAAGATATAAACATAAATCATCAAAATGTCTTCTCTAATTATTTTCCCTACATAGAGATATGTTGTTTCACTGTAACAGGGCCGTACAGGGGAGAAAGGTGATGATAATTCTAGGGGCCCAGCGCCCAGTAGGGCCCACAAAAAAAACCAGTAGTCTAATCTTTGTATGACTGAATTATTCTGCATAAGACCCTGACTGATACTCATAGTAATGCTGCATTAGCATCAAAACAAAGTAGGCTAAATAAAAAATGATTTTAAAAAAGTGGAAAAGTTAGGGGGTAGGGGCCCACTTTAGTATTCTTTCAGGGGCCCAGAATTCCTAACAACGGCCCTGCACTGTAATGCATAAAAACTGAAAAAATGTCTACTTGAGCTCCTATTGGCTGCTACGCCTCTCAGTCTTGAAAAAAAGTGCTTCTTCTGTTGCTGCCTCCTCCAGGAGATTATCCCTCTGTTGTTTGCAGAGTTGTCCCCCCTCACCTGAAGCCAAGGTCACTGAGGCTGCATCTCTACAGAACTCATTTAAATAAGAGTTACAATCTTGACTTCCAGCTCATTACCCCTCTGTTGATGCTTCAGTGTTAGAATACTTAATCATGCTTTTATCTCTTGCGGCCTGTGATTGTGTCTCCCGGGGATCCTGAACCAAATACCGCACACTATCAGAATAATTCTTAAACTCTGGAGCCTGTAGGATGTGGTTTTCAGTGTGTGCATATGTGTGTGTGTGTGTGGTGGCCAGCTGAGACCTTCCATCTGGAGCGGACACCTGGACGACATGATGCAGGGGGTTGAGAGTGTTTGAATAAATTAGTTAATTTATTGTCAGGGCAGCGTGTGTGTGTGTGTGTGGACGGCCCTCATCTCCTCTCCTGTCACACTGTGACACTGGATCACAGGACACAGAGCCAAAAACACATGCAGGAGGAGGACACACTGTGAGGAGGACATGCTGTTAGACACACATCTACTGGCTCCGGACCAGTCTCACCACCGTTACATGTTGTTCAAATGTGTGTGTGTGTGTGTGTGTGAGAGAGAGAGAGAGAGAGAGTGTGAGGTACAGGTAGTAGGAGGTGGATCAATGTCAACATACTGTTCCCTCAGCCTCAGTGATCACACACACCCACACACACATGCACATTAGCATTCATGTACTCTCAGAATGGAAGCACTATTAATGTACAGAGAGCTGCTCTCAGCTCAGAGGATGGGATGTTCAGAAACACTCTCAGTATGTACATGCATGTTAACGAATAGGTGTGTGTGCACCTATAACTTATACAATAAAATTCATTGTTATTACTATTATAACCTTTATTTAACCAGGTTTGTCCCATTGAGCTCCAAGATCTCTTTTGCAAGAGAGAATGACAGCACATAAAGTTTCAACACATTGACACATTAATAAAAGACAAAAAAAAGAAGAAACAAACAAGTGGAATACAATAGCAACTGAATTTTCAAAATTAGTTGAAAGAATTTACAAGATTAGTCAAACATTTGCACTCAAATGAAACATTTGCACTCCTGAAGCCTGGATGTGATGGAATATCATGGACTTGAATACATTCAGAGATACCAGACTTTGGAGTTTGAGCTCTGACTGCAGACTGTTCCATGGACTCGGAGCAGAAAATCTAAAAGCTTTCTTCCCCATTTCTGTTCTCACCTTAGGAACAGTAAAATGACAAAAGTCCTGAGAGCGGAGACTGTAGGCCCTGTTAGTCAAGATTAGAAGGGATGATAAATAAGATGGAATCATCTCAAGAATAGCCTTGTAAAATCAGCACATATCAATGGCCGAACCTGTGCACATGTAAAGATGGCCTATTTACTTTACTGTATAAGACACAATGATGAGTTAGAGCTCCACAGTTTGTAATAAACCTAAGAGCACCATGATACACACCATCCAGCAGAAGGCATTGAACGGAGGCATTCATATTAACACATCACCCTAATCAATAATTGGAAATAAAAGCTTCATCTTCTTTACAGTATACTCAATAAGTGGGCATCAATCAAAAAACCCAGATATTTCAAAGTAGATACAAGTTCAATTTGTTGACCATTACTGGTGACAATGACAGACTGACTTGATCTTGCTGATTTGTTTTATCTGCATTTAGAACAAGTTGCGTGCAAAGCAAAATACAATTATATGCTCTCTCTCTACAACAGTATCACGCTTGGTAATGGTCTTGTATTTGCGATCCATTTTTAAATCCCCCCCGACAACTCAGTGAATACGACTTAATTACTCTGAAAGAGTTTTTTCTAATCAATGCGCAATTGAAAGACTAATTACTGCATTGTTAGTAACATGTATAATCTGTAATAAAATGTTGATTAAAAACATTCTGCGTTACAATATGACACTGATTAGTCACCTGACTCTCATACAATGTGCAGTTGACTCCTCTCAATACAAGAAACAGAGGCTTGGCGGGGTGCAGTACTCATTTTAAAAAGGTGCTGATGTAAAGACTGGAGCCACGAGGCGGGGTTCACCCTGGCCAGGCCGCCAGGCAACCACCAGGTTAACTCACATTCACACTTACAGGCAATTAAGTTCAATTTCTAATGGTATACATGTTATGTACGAGTAAAACACTATTCTGGTTTACGACGTTTTACGTCAGGGTTGAGGAGTATTCGTGTGCGTGCTTGCGTTGTCAGAGAGAATGGCACAGTGAAGTAAACAGCGGCGTTTTTCTATGCAAGACAGAAACTGAGTGAGACTCGTTATTCTTACACCACACAAGAATACAACATTTGGCGACGAGGATGGCTGAGTTTTCTTTACCTCCACCGGCGCCGTTTTTGTCTGTCCCCGGCGACCCGCCGGTCCCATGGTCCGGATGGCTGGAGGATTTCAGTGTGTACCTCGAGGCCATGGCTTTGGACAACATCCCGGACAAGAGGAAAGTGGCGATGCTCCGTCATTGTCTCGGTACGGAGGGCCAGAGGATATTCCGAGCCCTCGGCTGCGCGGACACCTACGCGGAAGCCGTCGCTCTCCTCACGAACCACTTTGCCGGTAAACAGCGGGTGATCCTCCGGCGGTACAGACTACGTAAGCGGCTTCAACGGCCCGGTGAGTCCGTCCTGAGCTATGTTACGGACCTGCGGGACCTGGCGCGTGCCTGTAACTACGGTGTGCTTCAGGATCAGATCATTCGAGACCAGCTTATTGAGGGCACTTTGTGTGACAAAATCAGGGAGAAGCTGCTCTTGGAGCCAGATGACTTGACCCTCGATGATGCCCTGGCCAAAGCCATACAGGTGGAATCCGCGCTACAGTGCTCCACCGCGTTGATTGACAGCCCTCGCCCCGCCCCCCTCCACACGGGCTCTATAACACAACAGCTCCACCCTGTGGCAAGCCAAGAGGACAGCCATGAGCCAGATGAGGGTTTCCCAGTGCAGCTCAACCGCAGGCAGGGAAACATCCATAACTCTGTGACTTGCAATAACTGTGGATCCAGCTCACATAAGACCCGGGCCCCTAACTGCCCAGCCCGAGGTCAGATATGCAAGAACTGTTTGAAAGCCAATCATTTCGCCAAGGTTTGTAGGTCTGCTCCTGCTTCCCGCTCATCACAGCCCAGACCCCCGTCATCTTACAGCGACCGTGCAGAGATCAGAACTGTCTCTATCAACCATGTGACTTTTAAGACATGCACGGTGCAGCTTGAAAATGTGAGCCTTCCCTTGCTGGTGGACACAGGGGCGGCTGCATCCCTCCTCAATCATAGCACTTACCGTAAGTTTTTTGCACACATGCCATTGCAGCAGCCCTCCACCCCTTTGCTCGGTTATGACAACTCAAGGATTGGGATCGTGGGCGTCCTCTGGGTGCAGGTCCGGACGGATCCAAGACCATTCCTACGTTTCCGTTTCATATTGCAAGGCGGGGTGCCAATCTTCTGGGTTTTGACCTGTTTACAGCCTTAGGGTTTTCACTGCATGACAACAACGGCTCACCCATTCATCACGTCACTTCCACCTGGGAGCAGAAATGGCCAGCTCTGTTTGACGGACTGGGCTGCCTCACGGCATTTACACACAGACCCCTCGTGAACACGGAGGTGCCCCCGGTCATACAGCCCCTGCGCCGGATTCCTCTCGCATTGAGGGACGATGTCACAAAGGAGCTGAAGCTACTGTTGGAGGCAGGCATTATCGAGCCAGTGGATGCTGCCCCCTGGATTTCAAACCTTGTGCTCGCAAGGAAAAAAACAGGCGGGCTGAGACTCTGTGTGGACCTGCGGCGTGTCAACAAAGCCATTATTCCAGATCGGTATCCCCTACCCACCTCAGAGGAGCTGACCACTCTCTTCTATGGCTCCACAGTGTTCACAAAGCTCGACCTGCGGCAGGGTTATCTTCAGGTGCCCCTTCACCCAGCCCGCAGGGACCTGACGGCTTTCGTCACACATGCCGGGGTGTTCCGGTATACCCGGATGCCATTTGGGCTTAACTCTGCACCCAGCTGTTTCCAAAAGATTATGGCCACCATCCTTGCTGGCATCCCCGGGGTGGCTGTGTACCTGGATGACATCGTGGTCCATGCCCCAGACATGCAAACTCATGATGAGCGGCTCGACAGGGTGTTCTCAGCCCTCCGGAAGAACAATCTGACCCTGAACAGTGAGAAATGCTCCTTTGCCGCCGCCACCATCGACTTTGTGGGGTTTCGCCTGTCAGCTAAGGGCATCACACCTCTCCTGTCAAACGTCGATGCCATACATTGTATCCCCGAGCCCACCTCAGCTTCCCAGGTGGCCTCATTTCTGGGCATGACGGCGTACTACCTCCGGTTTCTGCCCCACTACTCTCAGACCACCGCTCCCCTGCGCCACCTCCTCAAAAGGAGGAGCCGTGGAATTGGACTGCAGCTTGCTCAGAGGCATTCAGCTCACTTAAGGCTCAGCTCACCACACCCCCGTCTTGGCCCACTTTGACACGTCCAGCCCCACCCTTGTCACCTGTGACGCCTCAGCTGGAGCGGTGGGGGCTGTCCTCTCACAGATGCAGAATGGCGTCGAGCGGCCAGTTGCCTTTGCCTCCAGGGCCCTGAACCCCACCGAACAGAGGTATTCAGTTGGTGAACGTGAAGCCCTAGCCTGTGTCTGGGCATGTGAGAGATGGCACCTCTATCTGTACGGCCGCCAGTTCACCCTCCGCACGGACCACCAGGCCCTCACTACTCTGCTGTCTGCCTCGGGCAGTGGGCACAGGCCCCTCCGTCTGCACAGGTGGGGGGAGCGGCTCAGGCAGTATGACTACCAACTCAAGTTCACTCCAGGTAGCGACAACGTGGTTGCAGACCTCCTCTCTCGGTCTATTAACACTCCACCTCCGACTGTTTCTCCTGCCACCATCGACGAAGAGCCAGAGATCATCCAGCTGTTGCATGGGCCCCTGCAAACAGTCGTGTCATTGGAGGAGCTACGGCAGGAATCGGAACAGGACCCGCTGCTGTCTACTCTGCGCACCTACATACGGACTGGGTGGCCTCCACAGGTGCCTGAGAATCTTGCTCCATTTGCTAGGGTGCGACACGAACTCTCATGCTGGGGCGACGTCTGTGTCTCCAGGGGCCTCTGCACTGTGGTCCCAAGTAGCCTACGTGCGCGTGTCATGGTAATGGCGCACGAAGGCCACTTGGGGATAGTCAGGGTCAAACAACGATGCCGTGACCTGGTGTGGTGGCCAGGTATCGACCGCGACATTGAGACCATGGTCAAAGACTGTGAGCCATGCCTCCTCAGTGGAAAATGTGGGCCACCGCCCGTGACGCCCCTGCAGCCTGTCCTGTGGCCGTCCCACCCATGGGAGCATCTACAGTTGGATATCTGTGGTGAAATCCACGGCCGAGGGGTTCCACACCACCAGCGGTTTCTAGTGGTGGCATATGACCTTCACTCAAAATGGCCTGAGGTGGTCCCAGCAGGTACAGTCACAACTCAGGTCATCATCGACATTTTGGACGGCCTGTTTGCAAGATGGGGCTTGCCACTCACTATAACTACAGATAACGGACCCCAGTTTGTGGCGGCGCAATTCTCAGACTTTCTCAGAGGGAAGGGAATTAAGCACATCCGCACAGCCTACTTCCACCCCCAGGCCAACGGGGGAGTCGAACGCTTCAACCAAAGCCTGAAAAATGGAATCCGAGCACATCTGTTCCAGGGATGCACATTTCAGGCTGCGCTCAATCAAACACTCTTGCACTACAGAGCGAGCCAACACGCAACGACGCAGGCTTCTCCGGCAGCCCTCATGTTGGGACGCGAGATGGACTTGCCACTGGGCAGACTCAGGCCCAGAGATACAGTGTCATCTGAAACACTCAACACCCAAGATGCCACGCAGGCAGTGGTGAGGGAAAAGCAGCGGGTGATGAAGCAACGTTTTGATAAGAAACACAGAGTCAAGAGCACTGCTATCCAGGTGTTAGACTGGGTCCGGGCCCGGAGGCCCCAGCGGTGCAACAAGATGGCGTCTTTCTGGTCTCGGCCCCTCCAGGTGACACGTCAGCTAGGGCCAGCCACCTTCATGCTGAGTGACGGCTCCCGCTGGCACGCCAGCCGACTGCGCAAAGTTCCTGCTCCTTCGGGGCCAGCCACGCCCACACCTACACTACTACCAGCTGCTAGTGTGTTGGACATGGATGCAACGGTGTGGAGACCTCCGAGACCCATATTGCCGGGGGATCCACTGCAACAACCAGCCGCGCAGCCCTTGCCTGTCATCCCTGTTCCTCCTCCTCCTGAACGGCCACCGGGCATGCACCCTCCTCAGCCGCCACCAGGCCCAGAAATAGGGCCTCATCCCATGGTGGCGGAGGGCAGGCCACAGCGGGACCGGGCTCGGCCCCCACGCTTCAAAGACTTTGTGACTACGTTTCATACATAAGCTGCTGATGTCTTATCGTGTTCTGTGAGGAACTGTTCTGTTGTTACTCAGCTGTGTTGGGTTTTGAAAGGGGGGGGAAATGTTATGTACGAGTAAAACACTATTCTGGTTTACGACGTTTTACGTCAGGGTTGAGGAGTATTCGTGTGCGTGCTTGCGTTGTCAGAGAGAATGGCACAGTGAAGTAAACAGCGGCGTTTTTCTATGCAAGACAGAAACTGAGTGAGACTCGTTATTCTTACACCACACAAGAATACAACAATACATTTTAAACAATAACTTATTTTTTCATTCCTTGCTAATAAGGTACTGTAATGTTATAAGGATTTAAAGGGGACATGATATGGAAATATCTCTCTCAATTTTCAGGCTCCCGCGGTTGAAATCGATGTGGTTTTATCAGCTGTTCCTTCAGTTGTCTAACAATGATGTAACTAGTTTTCAAATTTGCATGACCCCACCCCTCCCTGGTAGAAAGGCAGGGCGGGGCTATTAGTGGTTCATTTGCATTTAAAGGGACAGACACTCAAACCAGCCGCTCTGAACAGGACTGTTTAGAGAGGATGAAAAGAGCTGTGATGTTTGATCCTTGAGGTATTTTGACCAAAGCATGTCACAGACATGTCTTTAAGACACCTGGGGACTATTTTCATTTGTGGAAAAGGGACAGAATATGTCTACTTTAAACAAAAAAGTCAATATTATTTTATCATGTTATATCATAACGTATAAACATCAGTTTGACACCTTAGCACGTGTTTTCTAATTCTCCTTTTTTTTTGGTAAAGCCAAAAAGAGAAAAATACAGCACCTGCTGCTGCTGCTGCTGCTGCTCAGACTCCATCACCTGCTACATTACATCACACTGATTCAGTCAGCCAGAGATGAAAGACAGTAAAATAATTCATATGAAGATGAACCGTCAGCCTCATGGTTTTATAGCACTGTTTGTGGATACAGTCGATGAGGGAGCACAGTTACTGGGGGAGGGAACTGTGTGTGTGTGTGTGTGCGTGTGTGACAGTGAGATGGACATAGAGAGAGAGAGGAGGGAAGAGAGAGATGCAGTATGACTGAGAAAATCTGCCTTCAAGTGAGTGGACTAATCCTGCACCGAGCTCAGTGTGGGCAAACTAATGCCATATAATCCACACAAGCCCATATCAACACAGTGCACTTGCAATGGGACAGCAGCGACATAAACTGCTTTAACATGAAATATACATACAGTGCCGTGTGTCCACTCACTGTAACGTCCCCCACCAGCGAGTCTCATAAGTCCTCAGTCCAACAATCAGCTCTCCACACACAACAAAACAAACCCCGTCTCACCAACAGTACATTAAATACAGCATGTGTGACAACAAGATTACATAACTGAGGCTGAGCAGTGGAGCACATCGCACAGTACAGTGTTCAAAACATCAACAAAAAACGGTTTGTTTGTTTTTACAGTTTTTGGTTATTGCTCAATTTCATTCATTGCGTGAATGCGTCACATTTAATTTTAAACGCCACAAACACAACCTGATAGTCCTATTCAAAATAGCATTTTTGGACCAAACCGTCACACACTCACATATGCCCAGGCGTCATACAATACAAACACATACTGTGCAACATTCACACAGAACAGGATTTACAGCTGCAGGACTCCAACAGAAAGTGTATTTATGTCTCATATCCTGTAGAATGAAGCACTGCAATCAAAACTACATGAAGAAAGTCAGACTTCTGCAGCAAATTGCAAACACACTATTTATATTACTAAATTCTTATCTGGCCAGCAACACGCTGTCGTGCTGAATCAAAAACGCTTTAAATTCTGCTGAGAAGCACACACAGAAACACAACTACCAAACCTTTTATATTTCCCCATAACAAATCAGACCAGTCAGTCGATCAGTCACTCAAATACGCAGTACATCTTACATAACAGTTCTAGGAACAAGAAAAATCACCAAATACAGTAAGCAGAAAAGAAAAGCTGAAAAAAACAAGAGAGCTCCACCAAAACAACTAAACTGGGCCGAGGGGAGGAGAGCAGGGAGGAAGGTACAAGGAGCTGTTGGTGACTGGTCTGTATGATGGATGCTGACATTGTCCTATCATATATCTGTTCTGTTCTGTATCTACGTGGTCCACCAGCATCACAATTCAGCAGCTGCAGCCTACACGGTCTTCAGGGGCGCCACCGATGGCATCAACCGTTGGTAAATGGATCTTAGTACTATAGGCGAAAAATACTTTCTACTATAAGTGTACTTTTGATATTTGAGTATATACTTAAGTGCATTTAATGTGAGCAACTTTAAGACTTTTACTCAAGTGATTTTGGGTGACTAACTTTTGTAAAGTCATTTTCAGTTATGGTGTTTGTACTTTTACTTCATTCATTTTTTCAAGTATTATATACCTCTGTAGGTGGCTAATAATAACAGCGCGCAAAGACCACCAAGGATAGGTGCAGTGCGTCCTCTTAGAACCAGCAAAGGAAGGAGGGATTCGTTTGGAGAAGCCTTCGAATTGGGACAGGCCTTGTCGCACCACTGTGACGTAATCTGCCTTCAAATGACGCCTCCGAAGGATGCAGCCCCTGAATTGGGACACAGCAGCTACGGTCTCTCCAAAAATGTGTAGTGTATGACCAAGGGGGGAGTTGTGGGTTCTACAAGTGAAGAAAAGCTGCGGTTCCCATCCGGCCTCTGGGGGCTGGCTCCAGAAGGGACCAACTCTGTAAAATAGCCGACTTTACAGCTTAAAGGAGTCATCACCCGGAAATCGCAATTTCTCTTGTTAAAACATGCATATTGGTGTTTGACCTCTGTTGAAACTTGCCTGAAAAGCTGGAGTTTGAAAGTGGCGCCGTTTTTTCGCTTCGGCTCTTTTTCCGAACAGGAATAGTGCCTTCCTAAAGCACGAGATTTTGATTCTGCTCCTACGGTGACGTCACCGTGGAGGCTACTTGCCTCTTTCACCACCCAACCCCGGCCCATCCGCTACCTGAAATCGCCGAAGCGGTACCAGGGGGCTGTTTATGTTTTGGAGTCTGCATGCAGGCAACGAATGCCTCATTACATATTTTGCACATCCAGACCAGTGTAATTGTGATAAAGTCATGGTACAAAAAAGGGTCAGAACAAGCTCAATGTTTGATTACATTTTTTTTTTTTTTTCTAATAAGTTTTACGAATTGATCCAAAGCGATCCAAGGGGGGGCTGGATACGTAAAAAACCAGGTTATGACTCCTTTAAAAAAACATATTTACAGCCTGGTGCATTTAATTTTTTTGGTCTCAACCGAACACTGTCGGTGGGTGAATTTTGTTTGTACTGCAACTGTTTTAGTGTTGTTTAGGCTTCAAATTCGTGCATAAATTACATTGAGTGACAGGTTCACAGACAGTTTAACAGCCGTTAATTGGTTGCTCCGAGTTCAGTGGGCGTGTTCGCAGCCAGCTAACCGCCGCACCTCTCCAAATATGGCAAGTAGACTCCAGCTAAAATCCAACATGGCGCAGTTCAAACCCCCGTAGTAGAGGCACAAAACAGACTCCCACAAACCAATGGCTGACGTCACAGGGGCTACGTCCATTCTTTTTACAGTCTATGTGTATGACCAAAGTTGGCATGGCAACGGAGAACATCATATACAGCAGCACTGTGAACAATGCAAGTGATGGACACCGTGTGAGAGGAGGACTCCTGACTTATAGAGAATGAACCTTAGTGGAACTCAGCTGATGCTGAGCAGGACCCTCTGTAAAACCATTGTTACCACTGTGGTCAACAAGATATCATCTGAAAGCTGTTTCAACCTCACCCCCCCCCCCCCCCCCCCCCCCCCCCCCCCCCCCCCCCCACACACACATCCACCCACACCTCTATCTACTGCTGCTTCTACTCGTTGTCGTTCTAAGTGTCTTTTTATAGCAGGCCTACTTCCATCCTGATGATGAGTCAACATTTAAGCAGTGATGTGTTTGTGGCCAACTGGTCAGTTGTGTGTTGCTGTTGTGGCGTTTTAAACAGCAGTGTTTCGAAAATGCAAACAAATGACTTCATGCCAGATTTGTGTGTTTTACACAGAGGTGTGTGCAGTGTGCTGCAAAAAGTGTCATGTCAGATTGCAATTTGGGTGCAAAGGTGAAAATGTGTTCAGAGTCTTAGAGACATGAGTCGAGGTTTTACTCTGAGTGTCAGCTTTAAAAATTTAGTGCGTTAACAAGTGAAAGAATGTAACTGTGGTGTAGCAGAAAGCTGAGGGCCTGTTCTCCAGTCTCTCAGGAGTTGATCTGAACCGGGAGCTGTTGGACTCCGTGGATTCAGGAGACTTGGAGGACGAGTCACTCACTGCAGCCTGACGGATCCAGGAGGAGAGACGGGAACACGAGTTCAAACCGTCTCCACGTATGAGACCAAGTGTGAACAGATCACGACCCCGACAGGTGTGGCTCCGTCCCGTCCTGTCTCTGTGGGGCCTGTGCTCGGCCTGGGTTGCCATGGTAACTGTCAATGGGGATGGGGTAGCTGTGGCTGTGGAGAAACCTGCACTAATAATACATACTTGAAAATCTCATATGCATAATACCTATGTACGACATATGTAAAATACATATACAGCATTTTCTACAGTATACTGCATATGGAGGGGGGGTCCAAATTCTTTGCAAAGAGGGACAGATTTGGTGAGGTGAAAATGTGTGGGGGCCGACCATTCAGCCTGACATCCTTGGAACCATTAATATTAAATGCAAACAAACTATTTAATACATTTTGCACATGGCGTTCTTATTATTTCTTTACATAGAATATAAATAAATGTAAACAAGTTTTTACCTAAATCACTCTGCTTTTCATTTAAAGACCACATAAAATGAAGAAAAAGTATGTCTGGAAAAAATAACTTTCAGGAAGCTTAAACATATCTAGGTTCATTTGAAACACTGAATATTATATTTTATATTACATTATATTTTAGAAATGGGCTGGAAGGACAAGGTCAAGGGTCGCACGACTAGAATGCGGCAATAGGCAATGCCACACAAGTGATTTGGTTACAAACTCTTATTTAACCGTCCTGTTGTCCTTCTGTCAAATTGACCCAATCTGTTTCCTTCCTTTCTCCCTTCCTTCTTTCCACAATCCTTTTTTTTTTTACCTTCCTTCCTTCGTCCGTCCTTCTGCTTCCTTCCTTGACCTAATCAGTTCCTTCCCTCCATTTTTTTCTTTCCTCCCTTTTTCCCTTCCTTCGTTCGCTTCATTGTTACTTCTTCTTTCCTCTTTTGATTCTAATTGACCCAATCTGTTCCTTCCCTCCATATTGCTTTCCTTCCTTCTTTCCACAACCCTTTTCCCTTTCTTCCTTCATCCTTACTTCTTCCTTCCTTTTTGAACCAATTGACTCAATGTGTTCATCTATCATCTCACTGGTTGTCAAACTGCAAGTTTTTTTGAACCACATACGGCCCTTCCAGTTTTTTTTTCCCACCACTGTATCAGTCAGTGAAAGCAGCCCCTGCCTTGATCCTTCCTTAAAAGCCCCCTTTGGTACAGCTGTCATTCGGAGGTGAACGTATGGTTATCCCCATATTTACACTTGTTTCATCCGTATTGAACATCTCTTATTGACCCAGGAGGACAACAAAGGAGGGTTGAAGCTTGCCAGGCCTATGGTTACGGGTCAGGTGACTGTTGCTAACGTATGATTGGTCAATAGCGGTTTTAGGGCGGAGTCCGCGAAGGGTCAATTGACTCAATCTGTTCATCTATCTTACCTTCTTTTTCCCCTTCCTTCTTTCCTCCCATCGCTCCCTTTGTCCTTCCTTCCTTCCTTCCCTTCATCCTTCCTTCCTTGACCCAGGAGGACAACAGGAGGGTTAAGTACAGCAGACTTGAGACATAACAACTTGATTTACTCTCAGAGAGAGAGAGAGAGAGAGAGAGAGAGAGAGAGAGAGAGAGAGAGAGAGAGCTCATAATGGTCCATCAAACTGGCAGCTCTAATGCAGGTCCATCTTAGGTTTTTTCTCCAGTGCTGGACAAATTTAGAGCGCACGCACACACACACACACACACACACACACACACACACACACACACACACACACACACACACACACACACAGAGCTGAACACATCAACATTGCATTCTTAGAGCACTCTCCTCCACAGAGCAAACTCTATTAGCAGGCGTCCTCCCTCAGGGCTGACATCGACTTGTCTCTTCTAACTTCACTGTCCTCAAGAGGCCACAATACACACATGCACACGCACACACACACACACACTAAATCCTGTGGCATGACAAGCACACATGGTTTAAGCAGGTCTGTTTTCTCATTAAGAAAGCACAGAGATGAAAAGACAAATGTAGTGGGACTGAGCACAGAGCAGCTTTCAGTGGAAGTGAGGCTCTGTCACCGTGACGACCCCACTGTGATGCTGCAAAAAGAGCGCGTCTCTTCCAGTTTGTGCTCAAACACTCGTCATGTGTGCTGTGTGAAGAACAGAGACGGGAGGACTGACTGAATGAGTGGCTTTAAAGGGATAGTTTAGGTTTTTGATGCGAGGGTTGTCCGAGGTAATACTGAATAGACTGGGAGCTAGGCTACTATGTTAGTGACATCACCATAAAACTTCCCAAGTTTATTACTTACATTAAGACAATTATTATTTGTATCATAAATGTATTCAAATTTTATGTTTAAACTTGCAGATGAGGCATTATCTAATACTAATTTGCAGACTTTTGCGGAACACAAATCTAAATATTGGAGCCCATTTCAAAATTCTAGATTCATCTGAGAGCCGTGTATATCTGTATAATGCAAGAACACATGGGCAGCGCAATGCAGCCTCTAAATAACACATTATCTGCCGAAACTCGTTCATTTCACCAATATTTTGTTATGATACTCTAGTGCTATTCCCCTCTGAGTCCAGGGTTACTGTTATCAACAGCATCAACAGTACACTGGGGTCTGTAGGTTGACCTACTGACCTCTGACCTGGATGATGTCATCTTCGACCGGTGTACGGCTCATTCTGATAATAATGATTTCACTTCGGCATTTGGGTCAATTTTTAGCTCAACTAGCCAGAGCTTTAGTGAGTGCAGGCTGTGGAGAGGAAGTCTGTGGAAGCTGAACTTCATCCAGCTGGCAATACAGAAACACGCAGAAACGGACCATAGCATTAGCGGTAGCAAGTTAGCCGCGCCGGGCAGCGGCCGGAGACGACATCATCCAGATCAGAGGTCAGTAGGTCAAACTACAGACCCTGGATGATGGTAACATGCCACCACGGGCTCGGAGGGGAATAACACTAGTGTATCATAACTAAATATTGGTGAAATGAACAAGTTTTGCGGTAGATAATGTGTTATTTAGAGGCTGCATTGCGCTGCCCTGTAGACTCACATTATACGGATATACGCGGCTCTCGGCTGGAGCTAATTTAGTCAGAACGACTTGTAATGATACCAAAGTTATCTGTGTGAGTGAATGATCATATTTTATGCTAGAAATAAGGTCCAGATTGTAAAAAACACAAATCATCCTTTAATGTATTCATCATGACGACCTCATCTAAAACCTACAGTACACTGTGGACATCTGACAGTGTTTATACCTCAGCCTCAGAAGATCAGTAACTGACTAGATATCAGGATCACTAGAGCCAGAGTTTCTTTAAATTATGACCATGTTCTCTTTAAATTCACTGTTCTTCAAGGTTTGGGCCTAAAACAGGTCGTTTCATTTCTTGCCAAATCCAGCCTGATGGCACTTGATGTAAAATGCAGCGAGGAGGCTGCTAATCCTCTTGGCAGTCGTGTTCTTTATTGATGGTAATTAAAACAACATCTTAAAATTAATGTGGAAATGATTTATTGATCTTAAAAAGCTGCTTACACTCTATTGGTTGACATCGGAGACACAGGCTGAGAGGAACAGAGTGTATCACAGAAAACCCAAAACGACACAACTACAACATGCAGACACACCTCCACGGTTCAGAGCATCACACAGGTGCAACAATCAGGTGAAGCTGATTAAAAAAAATTAAATTTCCAGTGAGATCATTTGTAATCAAATTTGAAGAAATTCTCCCAGAGCATCACAAACACATCCTGTTTACAAAGCCATAACCATGATTCGTATGATCGCCATAAATCATCACAGCCTCCTTCTCTGTCAAACTAATATGTCAGCTCTGCTTTAAAGGTAGAGTCTGTACAGTAGGTTTGTTTGTTGCAGTTCGTAAACACAACTATTAATTTGGGCCCCTCCTCTCGGGCTCAACTCCACACGCCTCCTGCCCGTGACAGCAGTTATCAGGACTGACCCATGCTGTTCACATGGAACCTTCTCCACTTCAGCCCTTAATGTTCTCCTTTGAATATTTGCTGCTACCATCAAGATCTGCACCCATGACAGCTCCACCTGGAGCCCTGCTCCCTCAGCATCCATGCTCATCACTGCATAGCGCTCGGGGCGCCCTCCAGTGCCTGACCCGGACTGTATTTCCTTTTCTTTACTGCTAAGTGTGGATCCGTCCATTTCTTGATGCTTGTAAGCATCCAGTCACTATGTTTTATACAAGCCAATAACGCTGCCCAGCGCTCAGAGACCTTTCTAATACAGATGTTATACTTAGTGGCCATTTGTACCTCATACAACCCCACTTAAAAAAAAAACTGAAATATCCCTTTCAAATCAAACTCAATTGTGTTTTCTTAACTTTGACCTGAACAATAAGTCTCATTATCTGATTAAGTGTAATGTTTCATATTTGTTGTTGTTCACACATGAGATGATTGTTGTTGTTGTTGTAACCGTCCTCCACAACACCTTGTTGGCTGAGTGCATGAAGGAAGGTGCGCACGGAGACACACACATTATTCACATTCACACGCGCGCGCCACGGTGTCGTTCAATAACCGCCCTTTCACTCCCGTATCCGTAGCGCGACCAAAGTGCACACCTGGTAGACTTTCTACTTTCATACATGAAACTTCATGTCCACTCACCTGCGCTGCGTCTCACCGCTGTCTGCGTGTCAGGTCAGCCAAGCACCAAACAGGGACAGCGCGTTTCCTGTTATTTAAATATCGTCATCTCGCGCGAGGTTGTGGCCGATGGAGCGTGTTGGTCTGAGATGCAGGTGATCAAGCGCGACATCTAGAGGCGATGACATCCTGTAGCTACAGTAGGTTGGCCTCTATGGTTGGCCTCCTGGTCGATCAGTCAGGGGTCTTTGAGAGGGTTCAAGGGGGTCTCAAAATTTTACCACATTTTTCCCCCAGGAATATTACATTTTTCCCCCAGCTATTTTTTGAAAATTATCCAAAAATTCATACCACTGGCAGTAATTTGAACCTCGCCTACATTGAAAAAAAGTAATGTTATTTAGTCTCAGAATAAATTTATATTTCTGTATTTGTTTCAAAATTTTGTCTAATGGGGGGTCAGTGGTCTAATTTGTGTCAGTTTAGGGGTCCTTGAAAAAAAAAATTAAAAAGTTTGAGAACCACTGGGTTAGCTGGTCAACTGTTCAGTTGATTGGTGTGTTGATTGGCAGATGGTGGATGATTTGGTCCATTGATTAGTTAGTGGGGTAGTTAGGTAGTGGGTTGGTTAGTTGATTGTTGATCCTTTGGTTGGTTGGTTGATCATTCAGTAAACTTGTCACTGAATTCTTGGATGATTGCTATTCCTGAAGGTCATAATTACCTCATAACCCATGATTGATGATATGATCAGTAAGTGTGGCCCTAATCAGAGCTGGTCTCATGTCTTCTCTTTCCCTCTGCATCTCCCTCCCACTACTCTCTGGTTCTCTTTGCAACTTTCACATCCATTTTTTGAAAATAGATACTGCTGTCTGACCTTTGGCCTTCATGGGACTATTCTAGGGCAACGGTTGGTTAGTGATCGGTGAAGCAATTATGGTTTCCATCTGTGTCAGACCGGTGAATACGTGTAGCACTCCCTGTGGTCCCAGAGTGTGTTGTAGGTCCCTCCAGAGTCCTGTAATGTGCCGGATCAATGGTGTGTGTTGGTGTGATGTTTAGTAAGAAAACAGCTGAACATCCTGCCGAGAGCAGCGGCTGATGATAATTAACATAATAGACATTTATTTAAGAATATGCACCATTTAACTTTCGACACATGTAAACAATACAGGAAGACTTTAAGGCCATGATCATTTTATATAGTGTCTTAGTGGTTCATATTCCCAAACATACTTGGAATTACAAAAAAAAAAAAAGAAAGAAAAAAAAAGATCACAAACCAAGAGACAGACATTTGAATCTGTTGGAACAACAACCAGATAAAGCGCCTGCTGGTGTAAAAAAGTCTGGGTTGTTCCATCGTATTGAAAATTTTTTCTATTCACATACTGTATCAATATGTATATTAATTATGAAAAATAGAACAAAGGATCATTCAACCTCTACCCTCGACCTGGTGAGGTTTTTTATTTCTTAAGGTTTGACTTCATACCTTGGAGGCGTGCTTTCGTCACACTCCACATGTGCAGGAGCATTGGCACAGTACAAATATTTGTCATTTCAACTTCACAACATCCAATAACTTAGCTGTGTGTTTTCTTCAAACGAAAGACTAACAGGTCCTAACAGAGGAGAGTGATGAGTCCAGCCATCAACCCGTTACCTATTCAACCAATATTCACTAAGAACTTGTTGCGTGCTCTAGGACCAGAGGCCAGTTGCACAAAACATCTGAAGTCCAACTGTTGCTAAACTCGAAGGTTTTCGTAGAATGTTGACTTTCTTAGACTTATACTTAAGAAATCACTTAATGTCAGTTAAACCATTTCACAGAAGACCTTAGCAGGCTCCTTGGAGTGTTTAGAGATAAATGAAGAAGATGAAAAGATTGTTCCATGATTAGAAGAACATGATGTCTGCCTTAACCCACGAGGAAGTGATTTGCTCAATAGATTTAATCTATGGAGCAGCCAAATGATGATTGGTCTGACTGTCAGAAGCTGGAACGCTGCATTTTCTGCAGCTGTGAATTAGAATTTCATGTCCATGGATCAACTCCGTGCTGTCAGTCAAAACGTCTTCATGGAAGATTTTTCCTGCTGTATTATGGTTTCATTATTGCAACTTTAACTTTACTCTGTACAACAACCTTAACTAACTCCCTGAAAGAACTCGATCTTGATTGTCAAACTTAAGTAGAAAACTTGAAGTGCTTTGTGCAAATGGCCCATGGCTTTTGAATGTGGAGGACAGTTTTAAACATAAACTCCATTAAGACATCGTTAATCCCCCTTTACCTGTACACATTCAAATCAAAACACTGAAGGTGTTTCCGTTGCTTGTGTCGTTTTATTGACATACAGTATGAGTGTTTGTGCATGTGTGTGGACCTGCTGCATATACTGCAATAAAGCTTCTTTTTTTTAAATTGAAATTACTTGAACTTAACTAAAGTGTCAAAAGGCGACCAAGCAGGAGCTACATCAGCCTGATCCACAGCTCTTCACCAACCTGTCACCTGGAACAAACTCACAACATCTGTCCAGGTGAAAAAAAATATAACCCAGCACTTTACTAGAATGAATGAAGGTTGTTAAAAAAAAAAAAATCTTAGTTTGATTGACAGCATGGCAGGTTTTCCTACTGGTGCAGCGGCTGTAGCTGGTTCAGGCTTCAGCCTCGTAGTCCTCCAGCGGTGCCTCGAATGCACAGAGGTCAGGGATGAAATATCTTTGGTGTTTTCCCCTTTAAACCTCCGATCATTAACAAACACCTTTCAGTTTTGCCTCCCAAGGACATTCTATCCAATCCCGTAGACATCCAGCTGCCATCGGCCCCTCCCACCGTGGGACTGCAGCTCCACTTTCAATAGTCTGTAGTGTAAAGGTGGTGTGTGATGAAAGTGCTCAGGCAGCTGTAGTGAGTCCAGCAGAGGGGTTAGTCACTCATGAAGCCCTCCATGAGCCGTCCCCCTGGACGTCTTTGCAGTGTGCTCCACATATTCTCTTCCAGCCAGTCACAGTCAGTCGCTCAGTATCTGTCCTGGTCTCGGCTGTGAATGTCCCTTGTCCATTTGATCATAGTCTCTGGAGATCTATAGAGGAAGATCAGTTTGGAGTAAAGTTCCTCCTCCAGCTCCAGCTCTCCTGTCTCACGCACCTGAAACACACACACACACACACACACACACACACCTCTGTTTAAATTGGGAAAGAGGGCAGCAAACAGCATGGAGACAAGTGTGTCTGTGGATTTATTTATGAGAGAAAATAAGCTGATGACTAGACTAAAGGATTATTTCAGCTGGCTCAGGTATATGCAGTCAAAACAGTGTTATTAAAAGGACTAATGTGTAAAAGAATGAGAAAATAAATGTTGGTTTGATATCAATATGATGAGCAACAGATGTTTTCTTGTTTGTTCTGGTGGAGAACTTCTCTGTAGGTGCCACATGCAATTAGGGTTGTGGGCAACAAGGTTAAGGGCTGTAGGGTTACTCTAGTGCAACTGTGTAATCTGTTTTTTTTTCTTTTTCTTTTTCTTATCTTTTCTTGTCACGGTCACTGCTGATTTAGATATGAACTACACTGGAGGTACTTTGTTTTGTTTTTTTTGTTTTATCGTACTTGCTTGTTTATTTATGTTTTTATGTTCCCTCTTAGCGTATTTCCTTGTATTGGTTTTCTATTGTTCTTCTATGTACTGTATTTTTCATGTGTTTTTACTTTGTCTCTTTTTCTGTTATTACAACATCCTGCCTGGGGACAACAGACGAAAATTAGCCGTGCCTATGATCTGGAATATTTACATGATGTACAATATTCATTAATATGCGTTGTCCTTAATCTAAATAAATAAATGCATATTTTTAAATTGATTTTATGGTCATTTTAGTTCATGATTAATTATATTTCAGATATGATGTTAATTTAATTTATTTTAATTGCGTTTAAAATGATTAATTTCACTGATAATTACCGTATTACTTTGCATTATTATTATTCACACAAATATACACACAATAATCGGTTTGAGCGGTTCATCCACCTTCAACCAGGGCAGCACTCACATCTCTTCTATTGTTCATACACACAATAATGTCATTATTTGTTACTAAGTGACAGACAAAAAAGAAGAGCCTGTAACTTTAAGGGAGTTTGGGCTGACTGATGCACCAGAGCCAGGGGAGCTCACACTACACACAAACTGACCAGAAAGATGTCCGTGCAGAGCTTGAGGATGCGGTCAACACAGGGCAGCTCCTCAAACATGATGGAGTGGGAGATCTCACTGAAGAAGCCACGGACAAACTTTCCAATGACCAAGACCACGGACACATACAGACCCATGATCCTGGAGGGAGACAGTTCACCATCAGTATCAGTGAAGACAGTGTCAAACGTCCATTTGTATTGGTACTTCATTAAGATGTTGTTTGTTTGTGACTGTGTGTGTTCCTCACCCGTATCCAGCGAGGAAGCCCAGGCTCGGTGGACTGACTTTGTCATTGAATATAATCATGGGCAGAACCTCACATGAGGGGGCACAGCCCGCGATGGCGATGTCCCACCACTCCTGGTTTCTACTGTCGTTCAGCGACCTGTCGCTCATCAGGGACAGGGTTATATTCAGGTAACCATCTTCATCACCTACAAGACAACCAGTCAGCTGTGTTAAAACACACACTGGGAGATGTTACTGACACAAACATACAACTGCTGATGTCCAATCTGAGACTGACAGTGGTCAGGCTGCAGGTGAAGACATGGGGCTCTATTTTCGTGAACCAGGCGCAGGCGTGGCGGATTCTCCGTTCGCCTCACGTCCGCCGCGCCAAAGGGGTGTGTCTCGGTGCATTTTGCGATTTTGCTTCTATGTACGACGGAGCGCATCCCACCCACATCCCTCCCACAGGCGCAAGTAGGAGGGAAGTGGCGTAGGGGGCGGAGAGTGGGTTTAACTCAGCCGAGTCCGTTCTTCACCAATCAAATGAGCTCCTCTCCTCTCCTTTAAATCCTCCGCGGGAGTTTTTTTTCACACCGTGCAGGAGGAAGTAGAGAGACGGGAGGAAAGTGACGTTCTGATCCGGTCCAAGCTGCAGGGTCTGAACATGGTCTCGCGAACAGACCTCACGGGATGACTATGCAAAAGTAGTCTGTGAAGACGTCACTAACATTGTTACCCAGGTTTGCTCTGACATAATGAGAGCCCAGTAAAAAAAAAAAAAAAAAAAAAAAAAAAGGAGGAAAAGAAAATACACACACACCTATTTTCCATTAATAAAGACACTTATATTTAGTAACCTATATTTAAACGTGTGTGCACAGACACAACATCTGCCATGCGTAACTGCAGCTGTGCGTAAAGGAGGCATTGCGGAGTGACTCTCTTTTCTTTCCTTTCTTTCCTGAGACAGGAGATGAACAGGTGAATATCTGCTCACGTTGCAGCACTATCTGATGCAGAGACTGATTGTGGTTTGCTGAGAGAGATTATAGTTTATTTGTTTTCAGTTTTTCGTTATGGTCTCGTGATGACACGGCCGCTCCTCTAATTAATCAATAAGTAAATAAATAAATATAGTGCGTAATGGCACAGTGCTTAATGTCAACACAGCAGCAACATGCAGTCATCCACCTGCTCGTAGAACATCCACAGCTGCTTTTTTTTTTTTTTTTGCTCCTGGTTTCCTCTGTGTTAAGGTTGAGTTAACATTACGCACGCGGACAGCCTTTGATCTGTCATCAGATGTGACGGGACAGTGACATAGATATAAATGTGTGTGCAGATTCAGATAGTTATATTAAATAGTGGTTGTTGTTACTGTTTATTGCATTTAAATGTGCCTGGAACTGTGGAAAGCTGCCCGTTAGATCTTGGTGACGGTTGCGCACTAGACCCTGGGCAGTCAAAATACGACTAGACTGGCTGCGCTCCGCCTTGCGCCGAGGTTAGACCTGCTTGGAGCTGGCGAGCTTTCGGTGCAGTCTCGACGTGGCCTTTTAGCACGAAAATGTCACTATGCCAAGGTGAATCTGTCGACACCTCCTCCTGCTGCGCGACCACACCCATCTTGGCGCACAGAAGTCTGCCAATTTAGCAAATCCGCTGCGCGCCCTGGTGCACTGGAGCAAAATAGCTCTCCGCCAGCTGCACCAGGGTTCGCCTCGCTGCGCCACCCAGAGTTGCGCCGGCAAAATAGAGCCCATGATGTCTCTTCTTTACTTTTGGGACATCCATGAAAAAGCTGGATCACTAGCCTTACCAGGAACTATAAGTAATAAGTAAACAAGTAGATACTGCAGAAGAATGGAAAGTAGCCATTAACTCATGTTGAGATGGGACCAAGTCACACGTGTGCAAGTCTCACGTCATTATTTCTCATGTCAAATCAAGTAAAGTCAAGTGGTTACTGTATGTCAAGTCACCATATTATTGCAATTTTACCTGCAGAAACTGATCTTAATAAGGTGAAAAGACAAAATATTAGTAACTGACAGTTAACATCATTGGCAAGTTTATCCAACCTGTTTAAAACAATGGTATTAAAGGGACAACGAGGAGTTTGTATTTGGTTATAAAAAAAAGTCTCATATTAGTGTGGATGAATCTACCTCACCCACACTTGTTAATGGGTCCATTTTTGATAAATGTATCGTTTTGTCTTTATAGTTATTTTGAAAATATTATTCGCCCAGCACTTCCTACTTTTGATTTTGCGGACGCTGTCTGGTGGGTCATGGGAATAACGCAGCTGAATCACCTATTATGGTCGGAATTATGATGGTATTTGACCATCTTCCAACCTCCGACTTTCATTCTTGATCAATGAAAACATTCTTGGCAAATGTTTTCGCTTTCGTCTATCTTGCGCCGGTCCAAGAATTTCAAGAATGGGAAATGTAGTGTGAAAACACTTAGCTTTCCAAAACTCCTTGTTGTTTCTTTAAATTCAAATTATATTCAAACTGAAAACATGAAATCAACAACACTCAATCAAGTCATAATTTCCAGTCAAGTCAAGATCTGAGTTTTAAACGTCCAAATCCGAGTCCAGTCTCAAGTCTTTTAGTTTTAGTCAAGTCAAGGCACAAGTCAAAACAGCGACTCGAAGCGACATCTCTGGTTGCTCCCTCTATGTTTGATCCTGTAAATGATTCTGTTTGTTTTGAATTGTCAAGCACTGAAAAGTATCTAAATGACCTCTGACCTTCATACAGCTGACTGACAGGTTTGGCTTCCGCTCCGTTTGGGGCACGAATGTAGTTTGGGAACATATTGGGAACATGCCTGAGAAGGAAACAAGATAACATCTTTAAGGTACAGCTGCTGAATATGTGTTGAATAAAACACAAAACCTAAAGGGAGAGAGAAAACCTACACAGGTTTGGTGCGATTGCCGACCAGTAGTGAGGCCAGCTCGGCTCTGACTGGGTTCCCTGGTTCCAGGTCTATAGAGTGTTTGTCAAAGGTGTGTTCCACTGTCCCTCCTTTCCCCAGGTCCCTGTCACACAGAGGAGAGACAGATAACAGTCAGCTTCAAGAGTTCAGTGCTAGGCTCATGATTGTTGTACAGTAAGTCTGCAGGAGGTTTTACCTCTGGAAAGTCCAGGCCAGACGTAACGTCAGGTCAACCGGGCTCCCGAGTAGTTCTTTAATGACTTCCTGTCTGCTGGGGGGGCTGATCCTCCACACTGAGCCTGAACTGCCTTCAATCATGGCGGTCACGATGTCGTCGTAACTGTAGAGTGTGATGAACTGCATGGCAACCTACAGGTACACACACACACAGATGAAAAAGGGAATATAGAATGGTGACACAGACACACATATACACACTAGACAGAGGTACATGGCTGCAAGTGCACGAAGTAAGAGTAAGACATGAATGAATAACAAATGGTATTTCTTATCAGACACATACAGCAGTGATGGTTATAGGGACAGTGATATGATGCAATGACATGCAATGACATGTGGACACTTCCTGCTGCTGCAGCTCAACTGTCTGCTGTGAACTGGGATACCATACAAGCCAGTCACATTTGACATATTTTCAAGTTGATTACACTGTCAGCTGTTTTATAGAGTCTGAGTGTGTTTGTTAATGACACCTGCTGCTAATCTGACTGATTGTTCCAGTTAATTCATAATGTCAGCTGTTGCCAGCAGCACTCATGATGCTGAGAGGAGACCGACTCATCCTCCATCAGATCATTTGCACAGTGAGGCCATCCTTCAACTCTGGCTACAACCTAATAGTCCAGTCATTTTAAGCCCAAAAGGGGTCAACGATGAACAAATGGCAACAGAAGCAAACCCAACTGATTTTGTATCCTCAACATGTCCTGAATGAGGGAAAAAAGCCCTGAAGAATCCCATTAGGGGAAAGTTTAGAAAAAGACCCAATATAGTCCATTCATACGCCTAGTCATTATTTTTCTCACGTAAATAGGGTAACATTTTCAACCTTTAGATATCTTCTATAAAATTACTGAGTTGATTACTTACGTTAAGACAAACAAAAAATGTATTACAAGTTTTTTGAAATTCTTTGTTAACATGAGCAAATTTGCATAAATTCCAACATTTTGACGACACATGTATACATTAAGGTGCTGTGGTGGTACCAACATGAAAATTGGGAATGAGTTGACTCCATCGGTCAACCGACAAGAAACCACTTTAAATTTCAAGATGATTGCAATTTTTCAAGAATCCTATAACTGAAGTAAGAGACAGGCTGAAACAAACTTCTCAACTCTCGAGACAATGTTCAGGTGTTCACTGTTCAGAGTGACCCTGGTTTTGTTCAAATAACTACAGTAAGCTGACATGTTACATCTTATAATATTGCTGATGTTGGTGCTGAGCTATATTACTATACACTACCCTTTATTCCAAAGGTTTCTGCTTTGCATTGCAACACTAATAGCAGGGCAGACAGAGATTAAGTGACATCAGTACTCACAGCATTGTCTCCAAACTCTTTGGTGAGCGCGTCATATTCAGGCTGCGTGAAGGGCTTGATGGACTGCTGCTGCACACTCATGGTGAACAGGGGCTGGATACACACACAGGAGCACAAAGGATTATACACACTGCACCAGCTACGTCATTTGGCTTTTACATTTGTGTGAATTTTCCACTTGTCATCACCATACTCTTTGTGGACAAGATCCACTGTTCAGAAGCTGAGAAACTCTGTGATTGCAAACACTTCCTATTTTCCTGTTATATCAATAATTGAGCTGCATGTTGGATTAATTACCAACATCTGGAGGAATGATCTGTTATCTTGAGATAACAAATATCATGTTTTCTATCTTGAGACTGACATCCATTATCTAAGATACTGGAATAATTATCATAATTCTTCATTACAAATTTTACTTATCTGTCACTTTTTGTTTTTATGCTTTTTTTTTCTTGCACACTGTATTTTTTTGCTTAGAAACTAGAAAATATAGCTTCAGATTATGTTTATTACCTCATATCCTCCCAGCTTGACTGTGACTGTGACATCAATGGGGTGGTTGACCACGCCCACCACTGATCTGACCAGTGAAATGAAGAGCAGGGGAAACCAGATGATACAAATCAAGAAGAAGATGATGAGTCCACCCATGCCGTATTTCACTATCTTCTTCTTCTTCTGTCCTTTAGGCTGCGGGTATTTCTGAGGGGACAAAAAATGTTTCGTTGTAGGGATTGTTTTTTTGTTTGTTTGTTTTACAGTGCTCAGTATTTTCTTTCTTGTGACTCAGTTTAGGTGTTTAAGTGGTGATCCTTTGAGCTGTGTTAACACCAGGTCCTGCTTAGGTCAGCCAGTTGGAAATTAAAGATGGCTGCCAATTCTGGAAAGGAAATGTCAGTCAATCTATAAGGCAGTAATCTGATGGTGATGGGATCTAATACACTGTAAAAAAAAAAAAAAAAAAACGAAACTAAAGTACACTTAAACAAAAATATTAGGCCTAAACAAAAACTCTCAATAGTTAGCATGGCGATAAAGAGTCATGACCTTCCCACCCTTCTCTACCTCCTTCTGGGTCTAAACTCAAGACTAGAGTTTAACAAAGAAAAGATAACTATACGTTGATCTGCTCTGGTTTCATGAATGGAAAGTCAGCATGTCTTATCCACAGCGACGCCGTTGCTGTTTGCAAGGAGCAGAATATTAGACAGGCACCATGAGACGAATCATAGCACCTTCACAGTGGCCTTTCTGCTCCAGACAGAGGCATGAAAGTGTGAAATTGAAGCAGTGACAGCGGCAGGATCCTAGTGTGAGGTCTAACAGCTCAACACAAAGTGACAAGTGTGTCTTGGGTGCTTGCACGGTATAACAAGCCATTTTCTGATACACAGGTTTACAAAGAGGTTATGGTCACAGTTTTGAAAGATCAGGCTACTGACAGGTTGATGGATGGTGTCATTGCTTCACTACAACAGGTCCCCGTCTGCAAGGGCCACACTCTGCAGGGAGTTAGTATCAAAGCTATCAGTCATATTCCTTTTCTGGGACAACTGGCCAGAACACTGACAGATGTAGCCCTGCCCTGATGTGTGTCTATGATAATAGTTTGATAAAAAATTGAGTTTTTGGAGTTGTTTAGTTTGCATTCATTCTCATTTGGGAAAGTAAACTAATTTCATCATGGGTACAAGCGTTCAGCATCACCTCTTCTGAATCACTGTGCCCGAATCAGAAGAGACAATGCATGATGTGCTGCTGCTACAGACTGAGAATGTGCTGGGTGAGGAGAATATTAGACATCTTCTGTGTGACACTGGATAAGGCAATGCTTCAGTAGAATGAGCAAGAATAGAGCAGCAGCATCTAGAAGATGAAAGGTTCATGTCAAATGTAGCATTTTGTCTTTACAGTGCTCAGTATTTTCTTTCTTGCGACTCAGTTTAGGTGTTTAGGTGGTGATCCTTTGAGCTGTGTTAACACCAGGTCCCGCTTAGGTGTTACTCTTTTGATTAACTTGAAAATTCAAGATGGCCACCAATTCTGGAAAGGAAATGTCAATCAATCTATAAGCCAATAATATGATGGTGATGGAATCTAATCTAATACACTGTAAAAAAAAATTAAAAAAATAAATAAAATAAAATAAAGTAAAGTGGATGTTTCTTGACCATACTAGGGATCAGCTTAACCTGCAGATGCTGGGGGAAGGTGAAATATGCAAACCTAGAACAAGTGACAGAGCTGATGGTAACCAGCAACCAGCTCCAGGATGAGGACAACAGTACTCCATCCCAAACCTTCCTCTGGATGAGCCTTCCATTGAGAAGAGCCAATTTCCCAACAGGCTCCCTGGTCAGCAATGCCCTCTGAAGTGTTGAGTGTGTGACATTTGTGAGCATCACGTTTACTTTTTATATCATTTTATAACATTTATGTCATATCATTGTTATGTAAGCTGCTGGGTGATCTGAATTTCCCTCCTAGGGATTAATAAAGTATTGTCTATTATTCTCTTTCTATTCTATCATGCTCAGAACAGTACAGCACAATCAAGAGACTCACATTTGCTGTAGCCTATGTGACCGATGTTGTTCGGTTCGGACTTGCCCTGAGCGAGGATCGAACCCACGACCTTCCGCACCGGAGGCGACGATGCTAACCGCTTCGCCAAGAGGTTGACAACCACTTGGCAGGTTGGTTAGCACGTCTTTTAAGGGTGAGTGAGTTTACTTCCGGTACCGCTACCGCCACAACCCGTCACTTCACCTCACTGGTCCCTCGTGACTGTGGACCTCGTTACACTCACCCCCTAAACTCACTCAACCCAGGGCATCCGGGTCACGGCACCAGTGTGTTCGGTTCGGACTTGCCCTGAGCGAGGATCGAACCCACGACCTTCCGCACCGGAGGCGACGATGCTAACCGCTTCGCCAAGAGGTTGACAACCACTTGGCAGGTTGGTTAGCACGTCTTTTAAGGGTGAGTGAGTTTACTTCCGGTACCGCTACCGCCACAACCCGTCACTTCACCTCACTGGTCCCTCGTGACTGTGGCACACCCGCGGACCTCCGTTACACCTACGTGATGGCGATGTTCCTACCACAATCAACCCTCTGGTCAACAAATACTATAAAGATGCACATGAGAAAACCACTGACACAAACTCTGGGAATTCCCTAAGCCTCAAAGAGACATATCACAATTATTTACTCTGACAACTGAAGTAATAAAGTAGATTTTGTTCATTTGTGCCAATGTCTTTAATTCTTTTTTTCTTTTTGGACATTATAACTACTAACATTTTTGACTTGAGTTGTCAACCACCAACTCTTTCTGGGGAGTTGCTGCTTTTCCCCCAGAGCAAGGTATGAGGTCAACTCTGACATCACACAGACTCACTCACCTTCTCTGTCTCACGGCTGCATTTAATGATGAAGATGTTGGCATAAATGTCCTCCACACACATCCAGTTGGACAGAGACAGGGTTGTGTCCGTCCAAACCCAGTCCATCACGGCTCGCAGCTCCACCAGGAACGGCACCAGACGGAACCTGGGCACACACACACACACATGGAAACTCAAACATGAGATGTTCTACTAAACAGCACCGATAGCTGCAGATTCGCTTCGCTGTCCGTACCCTTGGAACAGAAACAGGTTGAGGTGGTTGTATTTCTTGGTGAGGAAGTTGCCAAGGATACGAGTGGGATATCCAGAGCGGATCTGATAGGCTGAGAGGCCGAAGTAAATGCATTTGACAAAGTACCAGAGCTGGGCCACAAAGTTCTGATTGAACTTCCTAAACGGAGAAAAGGGAGGAGAGGAGGATTAAAGCTTATTCAGTCTCATCTTCAGCAACATTCAGAAAACTTCACAGACCATAACAGTGATATTCTTCTACTTTATGATTTTATCAAGACACAACTGAACTTTACCTTTCAGTGACAGCAGGGAGGATGAAGAACATCCACAGGTGGATTCCGAACACAAGGATCACCTGAAGGGAACGAGAGGGGGGTGTAAGTAAACAGAGAAGCTCAGTGAGTGTTGATGTTGAAGAAAACTGGATTTCTTTTGGATTTTTAAGAAATGTCGCCGTATTTAACCCGAGGTGGGGATAAAGGTCTCAAAAGGCCTCTCATATGCCTTGGAGATGGATGGACCATCTAAGCCCACCTTAGAGAGCACCTCCAAGCAGGGCCGTTGCTAGGAATTCTGGCCCCTTGAAAGAATACTGAAGTGGCCCCCCCTCTTGTTACTATTGTTTGGTGTTTTCTGTTACTGACAGTGCGAACGACCGATTGTCATTATTAGTTTGCGGGGGGGCTACTGTTGCTCCAGCATGGACTAAGCTATTTTTAAAATAAGGCAGGGGGTTATTCCTTGGAAAATAAAACATATATCTCAGCTTTTTTTTTTTTTACTGATGCAGCATTAATATGAAGATTAGTCAAGATTATATGCAGAACTATAATTTAATCATAGAAAGATTAGGCAAAAGGGGATTTTGTGGCCCCTACTGGGCTGTGGGGGCCCCAAGAATTGTCATCACCTTTCTCCCCTATGCAACGACCCTGCCTCCAAGGTGTTTCAGGATTTCATGGTGTCATGAGAACCTTCATGGACAATAGAGAAGCTCATGATATGAAGATCAAGAAACATCCTATCCTAGTCTTCTCCTGATCAGTTTCCTATTTATGATGCAGTTACATTTGAAACCTTTCAGGAGGCAAAGTAATTCTTATTCACTTTCCTGAAAATACACTGGACACTGTTTGTGAAAGTGAATAAGGGAACAAAATACCAGGCCTCCTCCTCCTCCTCCTCCTCCTCTCCCAATACAATGAACCACACAGATGGATGAATGACCTCTGATAGACTGAATAAGGGGACCAAACCTGGAAGATGAGTTTTCCCAAGACGGCCTTGCGTAGATACAAGGCTCTGTCAATGATCATGGTGCTGAACTGGATGAGCAGCATCACCAGGAAGGCCTCGGGAACCTGGTCCTCAGACAGGGTGGAGGCTATATCAGCTGCTGCACTGTGTTTCTGCAGGAGAGAGGTCAGAAGAGACTTTTTTTATTTTACTGAAATGATAAATACTCTACTATAAATGGATTCCTATCTTTAATTAACTGATTAACTCATTCAAGCACAGGTCGAACCACACAGAGTTAATACTCTACAGTGAATAAGCATTGCAGCATGTAAACACAACGTCCATCCATCTCTCACCCCAAAGGCCCAGAAGCCAAAGATGACGATGATGAAGTCAATGACGTCAGTCAGGAACATGAGAGCGTAGACGTCAGTGGCAGCTCGATACTCCGCGTGGAGAATGTCCCCGAAGAAACCCTGAGCCGGTTTGTAAACACTCTGAACGCTGCAGAGAGAAACAACATGTATGAGTGTTATAGTACTGCAACTAAATCATCAGCAAATCCACATTTGTAATGGAATAAATTATTCATTATGTCGTCAGTACCCTGTGAAATGTTTAGATAAATGTTCTTAGAAGGTAACTATGGTTAGTTTTTTACCTGTCAAGTGATTCAGACCTTAATGTGAAACTGCACTCGAGAAAACTGTTGATTGTCAACTTGATTGAGTGTGAATGTTTGTTAGGAGTTCTGTCTTGGAGATTGCAAAACTAAGAAATTATGATAAATATTCCACTGAACCTTATGTTTCATTTAATTCAAAGAAAGGACAGAGGTCCCTCTGTGATCAAGTAAGATCGGGTGTCTTATCCTTGGCAGTTGATGTGGGTAATTATAAAGGTATTATTATAAAACTAACTCATGTCTTTCTCAGTATGCAGAAATCTTGAATCTTGATTGACATCAACTGCCCTGCTCACCCAGAGATGCAGACTTGTTTTATCTTGTGTCCCACAGCGATCAGCCTCCGACTGGCTGCCTCCCTCCTCCGGCCTTTCTGCTTCTTCTTCACTGGTTCTTTACTGGGATCTGTGGTCTCAGCTGTGGACTCCTCTGAAACAGCTGAATCTAGAACCAAAGGGGGATTCAAACAGAATTAGCACCACATACCGTATAGGACCAACTAGAATCACACCTGGACCATCTCAGTCCACATATGGACACAAACCTCTGCTGCGGCGTTTTTTGGGCTGTTTAGATTTCCTACGGAAGCGGATGCTGCTTTTCTTGGGGACCTCCTCCACCACCTGCTCTTTGTCTCCCTCCATTTTATCTTCCTTCAGACTGCTGGAAGGATTCGATGTGTCCTGTCCATCTTTTGACCCCATAGGTGTTGATGTGGCTGTGGGGGATTGTGGGGTAGCAGCAGCAGAGCTGGCACTTTGCTGAACATTGTCACCATTACCCTGTATTGCAAAAGCAAATAGGAATGAGGTATCTTTATCAATCTGTGAACCATTGTGTGATGTCATCACAGAGGTCAGCTCTTTAAAAGCAGTAACTGATAGAAACTAACCTTTTCAAGCGGGTCCAGTTCTGTTATTTCCAGGTTGTCCAGGGTGGATGTTGAGCTGACTTTACCTTTCTCCTCCTCCTCTCCTCCTCCTCCTTCCTCTGTCTTTCCATCATCATCTCCCTCTCTAGCTTTTCCTTCATCCTTACAACTTTCTGGTGAGGGGCTCTGCTCCTCCAGTGGGCCCTCATGGTCCCACAGACCATAACGCTGGAAAAAATACAAATGCATTAAGCAAAACTCAAGATCTTTTACCTCTTCTCATGAAATGATTGTGACAATGTGATTTATTCTTAATAGATAAAATGTATATCTTCTGAAAACTGAATTTATCAATCTCTTCCAAACAAAAAATTGAACCATAAATAACCTTTATAATATGAATAAGAGGAATGTGCCTGAAAAGTAAAATCATTCCAACTTTATGGGAAACAGTGTAGAAACACAGCTCAAATCACTGCGAGAGGTTATAATGTGAAATCACTGAATCCAACCTGAACAGGCAGAGTTGACTTGGTATCAAAATATGACAAGATAGCTAGCTGGTTAGCATGCTAACAACAGCTGAAGAACAGTAGTGACCATAATACAAGCAAAAAAGTGATGAGCATTGGGGACCCCAGGAAGAATAGCTAATGTCATGACATCAGCTAATGGGGATCCTATAAATAAACAAACAAACAAAAATGTCATGTTGTTTCCCACTTAGTACAAGTGAAAAGTGAAAGTTGAAAATTATGATTTCATACAAGTTGTTTGCTGGTTGTTGAGTGTAAGCATCATGTGAATACCAACTGACCATGAGCAGTGATCTGTGGAAGAAGAGAGCCAGCAGCTGAAGAAGATCGTATCTGATGTAGTTGTCAGTTTTCTCCAGGCCCAGGATGCGAGGTGGGAAGAAAGGCTTGTCTTCGTTCAGAGTCATCTCATACGCACTGTTCCAGGGAAAGAACCCAAACTGGAAAAGGTACTTCACCACCACCATCACCTGGAATGAAACAGAGCAGGTGTAATACTGTAGATGTAAGCATCAATATCCTGTATCCTGTTTTCTTTAGTATGGTATTATATTTTATGGTTAATTATTGGTAGAGGCACCTAATAAGCTCCTTGAGATTTCACCTCTTCCTGCACTTTAAATTGTTAAATTGTTATTTTTGTCATTTTTAACTGTGCTAATAAATAAAAATTAAAAAAATCTAAGCAGTCACCTGCTAATCACTCACACATGTTTTGGTCCTGTTTGAACCTGACTGGCTTTTGGTGCCAAATTTTTGACACTCTTGCAACAGTGCTTATGGATCTTAACCCTGAGCCTTGCATGGCCCTGAATCTCACTGCGTCAAAGCGCCGGGTACTGGCCTTTACAACTCTATTGGCCAGATGTCTTATTTTGTTAAGGCTTAAAAGGATAGTAGCATTTTTTTTAAAGTGGGGTTGTATGATCTACAAATAGCCCCTACAGTAAGTATTTTAATTGCAGTAGAAGACTCTCTGCACTCCTCCCGTTAGCAACGCCAGCCCATAGCCCTGCCCAGAGATTTACAACATACATTGTTGTGAATGGAACCAAAGAAACGGCCTATTTTCACGACCTGAAAGAGGTTTTACCTGAAAAAAAAACACAGTTCCATTGTTGGCTATAATATAATTTTTTCCAGCCCCTCAAAGTGCAGGAAAAACGCAGTTTTTATTTGGAGCTACAGTAACCAACTGCTGATCGGCGGGCGCTAACCCTGGGCCGCAGGGATACGTGAGTTGGTTAGCTCCAAATAAAAACTGTGTTTTTCCTGCACTTTGAAGGGCTGGAAAAAATGATATTATAGCGAAAAATGGAACTGTGTATTTTTTTTCAGGTAAAACCTCTTTTAGGCCGCGAAAATAGGCCGTTTCTTTGGGTCCATTCACAACGATGTATGTTGTAAATCTCTGGGCAGGGCTATTATTGGCTGGCGTTGCTAACGGGAGGAGTGCAGAGAGTCTTCTACTGCAATTAAAGTACTTAGGGGCTATTTGTAGATCATACAAAAAAAATGCTACTATCCCTTTAATTTTTTTTTTTAAATGTAAGAATCACAGGTTATGTATCTTGTGAATCCACAAACAGCATGGTGTGTGGAAAGTATGTGCCCATACCTCTGTGTAGACTATAGCAGTCATCCAGAACTTCTTGGTTGGTCGTGGAACAGCCAGCATGGCCCATAGGAAGACCAGGATGGGGAGGACCAGTGATATGACAGAAGCACTGACCACATTGTTCAACACTATGATGAAGTAGCAGACCAGCTCTGAGTTTGCTGCCAGGAGGTTGTACAAGGCAAACAACAGCTTAAGCAGACGGTTCTGGTTGGTGTAGAAGTCTCTGCTCTGCTCCAGCTCCTCGATGAAGAACTGCCTGCAGGGACGGACGTCACAGTCACAACCAATTGGATTTATTCATCAAGATTTGAGACTGATAGATTACAAAGCACGGCGAAAGTGCTGAAACTGTGGATTACTGTCGGTCATCGGTATCTACCTTTCTCCCAGCAGCTCACTGGCTGTTCTGGAGTGTCTGTGTTGTTTGGGCGGCTCTAGCACCAGCTCCATGCCGCTGGGTAAGGCTTCAGGACACAAGAGGTTCCCAGTGCTGTTGAGCCTCGGTCTGGGGGTGCTCCGGCCTCGGCTCTCCACCTCCAGGCAGCTGACACAGAGATTCAGACACACGACAGATGTGAAGACTGAGACACTTGAAGTGAAGATGTGATTTTTGTACAGAAGAAGATCTAGAGCAAAACTTTAAGGCGAGACACTACACTGTTTTTTCATGTACTGATCAATTTTGAGGTTTTGGGCTATTTTTCTTCCATAACGTCGAAAGAAATAGTACTTAGATGTCTGTACAGATTGAATCTATATTTGTTTTGCTGCCCTTCTTATAATTGAAGTGTTTTTTAGTATTTTTTTGTTTTGTTTTTGTTGTTTGCATGTTTCGTTCTTTGTCGTTTGTTTTGATTGCCTGTTTATTTGTTTTTTTTCCCTCTATCTGTTTTATGCTCTGTCTGATATATATATATGATATATGATATATCATTCAAAGCCTGATTTATACAACACTGATGAAAATTCTAATACAAAAAATATTTGTCTTGGGAAGTTTATATTTTTTACCCTATTCACCTGTAATGTCTCTGCATAGTATATGTGGAGGATGGTAAACTATCAAATCAAACTTTATTTATATAGCACTTTTCATACATAAACAATGTAACACAAAGTGCTTACTAAACTAACTGCTAACTAGAAAGTAAAACATTGTTCATCTCTATATTTCAGTAAATCACCTGCTGTTAAACAGAAGACCAACACTAACCTGTATCTGGTGGAGTTTTCTGCATCTGTCTCATCCAAACACGTCTCCAGCGTGGGACTCTCGCTGCCCTGAGACAACTGGTCGTCCGTGGAGTCCGCTGCTGTATGCTGCAGCCAATCAGAGAGAGACAAAGGTTAGAGAGAGAGACACAGAGAGAGGGAGAGAGAGGATGTGTGTTATTGTTGTTACCTGCTGTATCTTGTGTATGATGGAGTAGCGTTCATTGCACAGAACAGTGGAGGTCTCTCTGTACTGTTTGGTCAGCAGGTTGAGCCACTGGGTCAGTCCGTCCACCATGGCCAAAACTATGGCCCATAGGAAACGCAGGATGTCCAAGATCCTCTGAACCATCTCACCATGACCTGCAGCACAGACAGACAGACAGACAGACAGACAGACAGACAGACAGACAGACAGACAGACAGACAGACAGACAGACAGACAGACAGACAGACAGACAGACAGACAGACAGACAGACGGGTGGGTGGAGGGTGCAGGGTGGAGAAGAAACAGTAAAAGATGAAAACTGTACAACTTTAAGATTTTCTCACAGTTCTGTTTTGCTAGTGTTGTTTTATAATGACAGCAGAACGACAGGCCCTCTACAGTCTCTATCTAGCTTTATAGAGGGAGACAGGTCGGTACAAGCTAGAATTCACTGCCATGCGCTCCATAGCAGTGCAGCAGAGAGCTGCAGATGTTTCAGTGACATCTTTCAAGGCTAAACTTAGCACAAACCATTCTCGGGTTTTACTCTTTGGATATAACACATAAGCCACAAGATGCCACTGATTCTGGCAAGGAATGTTATTATGGTAAGTAACACTATAAAAAAAAAAACACTTAATAATAAGTACACCCTAATGACCCTTCCCAGGGATCCACTGCAACTAAAATACAATATTTTGTAAGAAATTACACATGTTCACATATCAGCAGCTCAGGATCATTATTTATCAGAGTGTTGGTGTAGTCTTGTAGCTGAAAGTATTTTTTTTGTTTCTTCACTGGCTCAGTCAGTCTGACACCTGCACTTTCATCAGAGTGCAGGTGCAGACAGGGACAGAGACACTGAGCTCAGTCAATGTACAACACACTGACAAAAATCAACTATGATCTATTTTTTAAGAACTTTTTCCCCCTGACTTTACCCTTTGTGAAGAAGCAGCATGAACCTACCAGACTGCTCTTCCTCTTCCTCCTCCTCCTCAACCTCCTCCTCCTCCTGAATGACATGGTCCTCGAACACATCATTGTCACTACAACCTACACACACAGACAAAGAAAAAAAAGCATTTCAGCTGACATTACATTGACTTGCATTGTTCCCAGAGTATCTGTAGTTAGTGAGCAGCCGTGACAGCTCAGCACTCAGGGGGGGGACCACATCCTTCTTTGACCTCAGTCTTCATTTGATCTGAGCTACATGTCTGTGAAGTTCTGCTGTTGCAGTGGCAAACATCTGTCCACACACTGACAAACACCTGCTGCTCAAATTTAATAGTTCTCTCCACAGGTACTGTATGTCTCAGACCGCACACTGTGGTCTTTAATTAAATGACTATCACATTAAGTTTGCTATGAATAAATGAGAGACTCACAAGTTACAAGACAGATTAAAGGGATAGTCCAACATTTTGGCAAATTGGCCCATTGCCATAATCGCTATAGTCATAGCAATAGCTTTGTTACCTTTAATTGTCGGTGTAAGCTATGTATAGAACGGCAGAGCAGAGCCGTGAGCTGCTCAGAGCTAAGCTATAAGGCTAATGGAATTTCTCAGTTTCCCTTATCAAACTCATCAAATACACAATCCAACAACTCCAAAACGCTGTCATGGACAAGTTGTGACCTGCACATTCACCGCGCTATAAGATAATAACGGAACGTTACGAGACAGAGTTGTTTCAGAGGTAACTTCATGCAAAACCGCTGATGAGCGTTGCCTTCAGGGTTCAGGTTTTTCAGCAAGCAGTCTCTGTATTTACCTCGAAAACGGCCCCGTTATGTAATGTTCCATTATTATCTCATAGCGTGGTGAATGTGCAGGTCACAACTTGTCCACCAGAGCGTTTTGGAGTTGTTGGATTGTGTATTTGATGAGTTTGATGAAGAAAACCAAGAAATTCCATTAGCCTCTGTAGCGTAGCTCTGAGCAGCTCACGGCTCTGCTCCGCCGTTCTAAAAATAGCCTACATTGACAATTAAAGGTAACAAACCTACTGCTATGACTATAAGGATTATGGCAATGGGCCAATTTGCCAAAATGTTAAACTATCCCTTTAAAGGGAACACAACACTGAGTATACAGGTACCTCTAGTCTGCTCTGTTATTGTGTCGTAGCTTTAGGGAAACAGACATAAGGAAATCTGACCTAATAAAGCGAGAGCCTCCTGTTGTGAATCCACTCCTCCCTCCTTTTCTTTCTCTTTCTCTGTCTTTTCTTTTCTCTCGCTCCTCCTCACATGTCGCTGACGTTTCTGGCGATCTCTGAGCGCTGTCTTCACATTGGTAACCCACGCCTGGTACGCCAGCTGAAGAGACACACCACAATCAGTATACAGAATATGCAATCTGTATGTAGTGCAGCAAAAAAAACCAGTTAACTTGCATATGTCTTGACTCTAAGGAAGTTAGTTAATTAGCATTTTCAAAATTTTCTTGGGGAAATATCTGAAATATGTATTTATTGTCATTTTTTATAGTGTAAATGTGTGTCAATCTCTTCCTCTACATCATTAAAAGTTATGATTTGACACCTGGATTATTCATGAGAAAATAGTGGATGTACTATGCAACCATTGTGGATTTCAAAAGTATAATACCTGAGAAGGATATGTGCCAGATTTGTCAATGAAACATTCAGGTATCTGCTGGTCCAGACGTACCTGAAAGGCGGTCATTTTCTGAGGCTTCTGTTCCTCAGACTGCATCTCCTCTTCATCCTCACTGTCTGATTCAAACAGGTAGTACTCTCCTGAGTGCAGCACTGTGAGCAGGAGAAGATCACACATCACAACCTCCTTCACTTCACTACAGAGAGATGATCACACAGGCTTGTGTTTGTCCTACCTGTGGCGTGGTCCAGCCACGGCTGGTGCCACTTCTTCCTCTTGGACTTTTTCTTGTCTGTCTGGGTCTCTGGAAGTAAACAGGGGGAGATTTGGTTTGGATAATGGCATTATAAACATGGATATGACCTGAGGGTGACATCAATATTCTGAGATTATCCACCAAACTCTGATCAGTTCATCCTTGAGTCCAAGTGAAAGTTTATGTTATTAAATATTAAAAAGTTCTGTCAATACATTCCTGAGATATTGTGTCCATTTGAATGAGACAGAGCAATGGCATGACATTGTATTAAGAGTAAAATCTACTTCAGTATCAGTCATTTGTACTGTTGGTGAAGAACAGTCGGATTAGTTACTATCTAATACTATCTAGTGTGGTGAATGTGCAGGTCACAACTTGTCCACCAGAGCGTTTTGGAGTTGTTGGATTGTGTATTTGATGAGTTTGATGAGGGAAACCAAGAAATTCCATTAGCCTCCGTAGCGTAGTTCTGAGCAGCTCGCGGCTCTGCTCCACTGTTCTAAAAATAGCTTGCACCGACAAATAAAGGTAACAAACCTACACCTAAAATTATAGGGATTATAACAATGGGCCAATTTGCCAAAATGTTGAACTATGCCTTTAAACATCCCACAGTCACTGGATGAGAAAAGACCACAGACAGTAACTGGTGGCTCTGCTGATGAACCGGTGAAGGCCGCAGCCTAAACACAGGCTGACATCTGTGTCATTGTCAGGCCCCGATGGGAGCGGCAGGGCTGCAGTTTGCTGAATATTGGTGTATCATTAATCATTAATGGTCCGACCTACCAGCAGCATGACTCTTGCTGGTGTCTTCACTTGTTTTATGTCCGTCTCTGTACTTCTGCTGCTTGGAGCGGATTCTCTGCATCCTGAGAGGAGGAGACAGGAGAGGAGGAGGAAGAAGAATAGTGGTTCAACTTTCTCCTCTAGCAGGTTCATAATATTTGCTGTGACAATGTAACTCTGTGTGAAGAATTGACCTCTTAGATTACTTCTGGTATATTCAGTAGCTATTGGTCTATTGGCTGCTGATGTTTATTTTTTAATATTTTTTTTATTTTCTTCTTCTCTTGCTTTGTTCTGTTTTATCACAATTTATCTCTTATTCAACTCTCTACATTTTTGGCTGCTGTGTTGCAGTGTCATGTCTTCCTTGTCTTGTGCTGTGTCATGTCATTATGTTTGTCACTTGCATTGCACAATAAAAAAAACAATAAAAGTAAATTATACTAGTTCATTAAGGTTGGACTTGATAATAAAGACTTTTATTCTAGTAAAATAGCTGATAGCTCAGTGGGTTGAGCAGTCGCTCCATATGCAGAGGCTACAGTCTCTCTCTGCTGCCGACCCCTGTTTGAATCCCCAATCTGGTGGCCCTTTGCTGCATGTGCTTCCCCATCTCTCTGCCTTCCCACTTCCTGTCTCTCTCAACTATCTTATCAATTAAAGCCAAAAGGCCAAAAAAATGTACTTAAAAAAAAAAGAAAACCGATTATGTCAGACTGATACAATGTTGTGAGAAGAAATGTACACATAGTGACATCAAGTGGTCATTTTACACACTCACATGCCCACATCAGTCTGATTTCTGCTAAATGTCATGGTTGTTGGGATCTTTCACCAATAATTTCAACTTCAGAGACAAAATAAGAGGTCCATCAAAGTCACTGATGAAGCTGTTTGAACCACACCAGCAACTCCACCCACTATTAACCAGTGGTCGAGGCATTTCATCCAGCTTTACATTTCTCCCTGCCGCTTTGATGCAAAATCAAAATGCTGTTCACAAGAGACAACGTCCTCAGCTGCTCTTACTGCTGTGATTGTGAACACTTACGATCTCTTGAGCTGTGACAGAGACTTCTTCTCAGTTTGCTGGTGGAACTTGATGTTCTTGATGATGCTGGCTCTGAAGAGCTCAAAGCCCCTGGAAGGAAAAAAAAACAATAATCAAGGCACTGCAACAGTATATGAACAATCAGCAAGTAACTGGGTAGCCCGTCTCATTTAAATGAACATAAACTGTATCTAATTAACTAATTATAGAATTTCTCATTTCTCAAAAAAAAGCTCCGATACACACATGTTTTCCTTGTATATTTGCAAATAATTACAAGTGACACTACTGGGTCAATGAAGCTTAAAGGAGTCATAACCTGGTTTTTTACGTATCCAGCCCCCCTTGGATCGCTTTGGATCAATTCGTAAAACTTATTAGAAAAACAAAAAGATTTTAATCAAACATTGAGCTTGTTCTGACCCTTTTTCCTACCGCGACTTTATCACGCGAGTAACAGTGGTGTTTTGCAGACTCCAAAACATAAAAAAAAGCGGACGGGCCGGGGTTGGGTGGTGAAAGAGGCAAGTAGCCTCCATACGTCACTGTACACATGTTTTCCTTGTATATTTGCAAATAATTACAAGTTTCAACTGAGGTCAAACACCAATATGCATGTTTTAACAAGAGAAATTGCGATTTCCTGGTGATGACTCCTGTAAACTCTACTTGTGTGCATACTTTCTATTATCACCATTTACACCAATCAGACCCAACATTATGACACTGACAGGGGAAGGGAATAACATGTCATCATGGCCCCTGATGGTGGGTGGGATAGATTAGGCAGCAAGTGAACACGTTGTCCTCAAAGTTGATATGTTAAAAGCAGGAAAAATGGGAAAGAGTAGGGATTTGATCCAGTTTGTTAAGTGGAAGGAAAATGATTTCAAGATTTTTTTACAAATCAAAGACCAAAGTTGAACTGTTGTGTATGTACGCACATGTGCATTAGGATCCTGGGTTTGAACCTCTGACAGAGGGAACAACCCTCTCTATCTGCAGAGCCTCAGCCATCCCCTAATCAATAATAATAACTGTCACCTAATCTGGCTGAACTGAGGAGAGTCAGTCTAGAGCTGTGAGGGCCTCATGTCAACTCACATTTCCTCTGTTGAATCACTGTACTTTTTGTTTTTTTTCCGCCGAGCGGTGGGACAGCGCGGGCATCGCATATTACCTTGAGGCCTGTTTGGCAGAAGCCTGCAGCTCGGCTGTCACATGCAGGAAGTAGAAACTGAGGAAGACTCTCCTCTGCAGTAAGAGGCAGAGAAAACAGATACTGTCCCAGATGATCCCAGCCTCCTCCACAGGAAGGCTGCAGGTCTTGTCACTCACTGCTTTCGCTGTCAGGAAACAAAAAAACATGCAGTGACACGTGAGTGAGGGAAATATTGAAAACTCAACACTTATATTTAACAGGGACGATACATACAACTTTGCCACGAAAAATTAGGAAAATGTGATGCATATAAGACATCTTGCTTCAGCTACTGTAATTTGCAGTCTTTGTCCCTGGTCAGGCTTTACAATATCAAGAGGGTATAGACTCCAAGAAATTTTTGGGAATATACAGTACATAGATTCATTCAATCAAACTTCAAAACCATATAAATGAGCTGACTCTGACTCTTCCTCTTGAAGCTCTTCTAACTTTGTATCAGTCTCTATTTGAGCCTCACTTGAACTATTGCAATGTTATATGTATGGTGTAATACATATCCCAGTGATCTTGAGAAATTAAAGATCTTACAAAAGAAAGTAATTTGAGTAATATCATGGACCAAGCTAAATGCCCCCAGTTAAAAACTTCTGAAACTCTATGAATGTAACACTTTCTATAACGCCTGTGTAGTGTATGATGTAGCATTTAGACTCAACAACAGACTCTGTCATCTCATCCCTATTTCTTTACCCACTAACGAATACAACACGAGAGGAAAACAACTTATAAAGGGAAAGAGACGGAAACTAAAATGTACAAGTCTTCGTGTGGCTGTTAAAGGACCACAGACTTGGAATGAGGTTGAGAGCATGATTAAAGAGTCTGCATTACTGTCTATTTATAAAAAGAGATTAAAACAAAAACTGCTGCTAAATTATGCCTGTGACTGATGTGTTGATATTTTGTCATTATTGTATTAAACCATAAGCTCTATATTGTTGTTTTGATGTCTCTGGTTCATAAGCTACAGAAGCTTCTGGGGTTACCCTTTTTACAAGATCATGTCCACTGTATATTGTGAATTGAATTTGTATTTTGTATTTTAAAATGATTTGTAAAATAAAACAAACCTTGAACCTTGAATAAAATATACTAAATTCAATAAATGCAATGATACAAATACAGTGAATAGGTACCATGAATAAATAAACACAGCTGCAGTTATACTGTACATTTCAGATTAAAGCACAAGTTAAATTTAGCATGAAACATGAGTAAAGTGTTGTATTGACAATGAGTTGAGAGAAGTTCATGTTCACATTCCTGCTGCTGCTTGAGCCAGTGTTTAAATATGACGCAATATGGTGCAATCAGAAATGATAATTGGATTAAATCACACAGATACTACTACTGCTGTATAGATGATCACTGTTGTGGTGGGAAATAGTATTAAAGCACTCACGGTCATAATATCCTTTGACTGTACAAACCAGGCTGAAGAGCTGAATCACCCAACAGAAGCCCTGCTGCATCTCATGCACAAACACACACGCTAATATCTGAAACAAACACAGAGAGACACATCAGTGCTTCCTGGGACACGTCACTGTTTTTACACTTCATACACATTTGTTTCCTTCAATTATAGAGGAACCACTTGATTATATAGCGTGATGAATGTGCAGGTCACAACTTGTCCACCAGAGTGTTTTGGAGTTGATTGTGTATTTAGTTTGATGAGGGAAACCCGCCAATCTCAAAACAACACACATCACCAATTCAAGGTAATGAACCGACTATCACTATAAGGATTATGGCAATAGGCGAATTTGCCAAAAATGTTTAAATATCCCTTTAAGGTCACAGAAACACAACCACTACCACTAAAGCACTATGATAGTGATACTTACTGATAACATGTTTTTGGATATAATGACGGCCACGTTGTAGATGATGAGACAGTCCCACAGGGCGAGGCGGGTCCTGGAGGGTTTGACCAGCAGCCGGGTGCCGAACAGCAGGAAAAAGAAGCAGGCCAGCAGGTAGCCCAGTCCAAATATAGAGATCCTGGTGGCCCCCGTGATGAAGACCACCGACAACACGAACCAGAAGAGGTGACGGAACACCAGCACTTTAACCATGTCCAGGTAACTCCTGGGAGAGTAGGGAAATGTTCAAATGACCATTAGGCTCCCGTACATGTTTGGTTTCTGTTCTCCATGTGTGTGGTTCTTCAGTCTGACACGGTGTGTTTACCTGCAGTTGATGAAGTTGGGCGCGGGGTTGAAGAGTCGACCCTCCATCGGGTCGGGCTGGTCCGTGTTCTCTCCTGCCTGAACCATCCAGTCCTCAGTGTGCTCGCACTCAAACACCTTCCACTGCTGAGACGCACACATCAGCAGCACAAAGTCCGCTGTGGACACACAACAACAAATTAAACCCTCATTCTCATTCTCATCATCATCATCATCATCATCATCATCTGAACTCATTCTTCAAACTGTCTGTTTTTTGGTCAAAACCGCTATGTTTGTGTATTTGCTCTCTCTTCAGCTGGCTTGTAAAGAAAGGCTGAGTGATAAGGAGACATATTGACTGTGCATTTTAAACACTGACCTATGAGGTTCTTGGAGTTGGGCACGGTGAAGAAGTCGGGCAGATAGATCCATTTAATGAGAGCTGAGTTCATCAACACCGGAGTGTTCCACCGCCAGGGGTAGTCTGCAGGACAAGACATACAGTTAACCCTCAGCAAAGTGCTATTTGAGGTCATGCAGGGCAATCTTTAAAGTTTGTTTTACATATAATTCACTGTATGTGAAATAATTTAGCCAAAGCTGACAAAGCTGGGTCTGACTATCATCTGATCATCTGAACAGTGAGCAGGCAGGAAAAGGAAGTGAAGTGTAAAAATAAAAACCAAGAAGACAAAGAAGTGAGCACTGGAGGAATAAATCAATAAACAAATAAATAGCTGTGGGTAATTTCAGAGGAAAGGAAAAGTTCCCACTGAGTCTGACCACTCCTCCTCTACTGAGCTGCTCAGGCCACGACCTCAGCTGGTCACGTCTACTCAACACTGTGTCAGGGATGATGATGCTATTCACATCCATCCATCAACTGTCTGTGCCACTTATCCATGTGAGGTCACCAGGGGGGGTCGATCCCAGCTGACAGAGGGCGAAGGAGGGGTTCACCCCAGACAGTCTGTCACAGAGCTGACACAGTATATATACTGTAGAGACGAACAGCACTCACACACTCACATTCACACCTACGGACAATTTAGAGTCTCCAATCAATTGATCGATCAATCAAATCAAATCAAATCAAATCTGTACAGTATAGCATTTTTCATACAGTAATTGTAACTCAAAGTGCTTTATACGGAGAGAAACAATGAACTATAACACCCCCACAGTGATTCTGAGACAAGTAGCTGTTGAAACCAGAGCAAACTGAGGAAATGCTATCATTACTTCGTAATGAGGAAATACAGGAGGTTATTATTAAATAAATATTATTAAATGTGAAATCTAAGAAATAAAAACTAATCCATACAATAAAATAAAATAAATACAATTATAAAAAGTGTAATAAATCTGACAATAAATGAGAGTATAATACAGGTATAGCTACAAATAAAAGCAAAGCAAAATGGCATACAATTTTTAAAAAAGTAAATATAATATAATAAAATAACATTCATCTTAAAGCTAGACTAAAAGGATGCTTTTCAAAGTATGTACACTTGGTGCCGCGCTCAGGTAGATTGTTCCAAAATGGAGAGCCATTGTGATAAAAAGATGACTCATCATTATGTTTTAGTTCTGACTTGTGTTATATTAAAAGACGACGACCAGACGACCTGAGAGCTCTCACAGGCTCGTACGATAAGAGAAAATCTGATAAATACGAGGGAGCAAGACCATTAAGAGTTTTATAAACTAGTAAAAGAACCTTCAAATGTATTCTAAAACTAACAGGCAGTCATTGCAGACTGCCTGTTAGTTTTAGAATCAATTTGCGACTAAGCAATTTTGAGAATTTTTGGCCACAATTTTGACTAAGCACTGTAGTGGTGTGTAATCCCGTCATCTAACCGACCAAACCTCCCATCAGGACTCACCTATACACAGAGCAGGGGGTATGCCCACACACAGCACGTACTGGTAGATCATGAAGATGGACAGGAAGAGACAATACTTGGGCCAGATATGGGCGATCGCCGCCCGCCGGCGTTTCACCAAGATGGCCACCAACCAACAGCCGTGGATTATCACCAGGAAGTTCATTCTCTGGCCAATCACATTCACCGTCATCAGGAAACAAATCTACATGGAAAGAGAGCAAATATTTTGGAAATCTATATAAACTTACTGTAGCACTTTCTTGTTGCTACAATAAAAATCGTATAATTTTTTATGCCTCCTTCAATAAAAGTGAGGTTTCTGACCTCTAAGCCAAACTTGTAGAAGGCGTAGTTGAGCAGGTACTTGAGGCAGGAGAGGAGGCCCTTGTCCAGAGTGTCCCTGGTGGCGCCGGGGAACAGGACCAGGATGACGGGAGGAGATCTCTGGATCTGACGGTAGTGGTGAGCCTGGTGGCGGTACACTGTCGCCTCAAACACCAACAACATCAGCACTAATAAATGGTTCTGCAAAAAAAACAACATTCAGGAGTGAGAGCAGGTTAGTGAACAGCAGACAACACACAAAGGAAATAAAGGTTTAACTTTAACCTGGGTGTGTAAAGATTAATTCTACAGCCACATGTTTCCTCTAACATTACAAAACAAACTGTATATTGAACACACCTTGCTGTATCCCAGTACAGTGGCATCTTTCCTGATCCCAAACCAGTTGGCTGGATCCACTGGACCCTCATACAGAGAGGAGTTCAATATCTCCTCTGGTAACAGGTTGGTTTGGTTGAGTAATGGCTGTGAGGGCAGAAAAAAACGGAAATATACCAATTCATTAAAGAGATAATCTACAGTTTTAGATTTAGATTAAGAACTTTATTTATCCCCAAGGGGCAATTCAGTTCAGCAGACTCAGTTTCACTAAAAGACAAATAAAAGGAAGAGAAGGGAGACAAAACAAATCCATGTCAGGTAATCAGTATGTGGCACAGACTCTCACAGTACATCAGTAAATAAATAAATAAAAGAAAGAAAAAGAGGTAAATTCATGTAAAACCACTGATGCATGTTGCCTTCAGGGACAGTTTTTCAGCAAACAGTCTCTGTATTTACCTCGAAAACGACTCAGTCTTGTAACGTTCTGTTATTATCTCATAACGTGGTGAATGTGCAGATCACAACTTACCCACCAGAGAGTTTTGGAGTTGTTGGATTGTGTATTTGCACCGACAAATAAAGGTAATGAGGTACTGCTATGACTATAGGGATTATGGCAATGGGCCAATTTGCCAAAATGTTGAACTATCCCTTTAATGCAATGAAACAGTCACAGAAGCTGAATCAAAATCATTCTGGCTAACTTGAAATATAATGTTTTTGCTTTTTTTTTCTTCTTGTGTAAAGTCATTAGAGCTTCTTGTCAGTTTTTTTTTCTTTATTTGTCCTATTTCTTGGTTTTTGACAGCCCATCAGTCGTGTTGAAAGCTCTTCATTGACTGAATGAAGTATTTTTACTGTGATACTCTTCCAGGGAGGCAAACTACTGTAAGCAGGAAGTACACCTGACATGACAGCAGTCAGGTGATGAGGCTGTGCTTGTATCCCTCCACCACCCCAGAGCCGTAATGACTGACTGAAACATGACCGATACCATTGGTGCAGTGTGTGTTGCTACATGTCTCACCGGGCTACACTTTTTGGAATACTGCGCGGGGTTGACGACACTGAGCTGGTACAGCATCTTGCACACGATGATGACGCACACCCAGACTGTAGACAGACAGGAGGCCATGGGCCTGAAGCGACAGTAGGGCATCGCCAGAGACCACAAGATCACCAGGACCAGGTTCATCACCGACGGCTACACACAGGAGAGAGGATTCAACAGAGATCAGAGTGTATATATGTCAGGTATATAATAATATTTCAAAAAAGTCTAATTTAGTATGAATCATAGAAATCACTGAGCTCTACCTTGTGAATAAAATTGTGATTAAATATATCTTTCTTATGTCAGAAATTTTTGGCCAGATTTCAAGCGTCTAATGGACTTTTACATTCCACTTCTTATGCCTGAAAGAGAATTGCAGCTAAATCTGTTTTGTTTGCATTGTACTGTACACTCTCTGTAATCGGTAACACTTTACTTGATGCCCATCTCTATAACACATTATAACCATACTCATAATGAGTTATAATGCAATTATAGCACTGTATAACTATAGTTATAAACACATAACGCATATTAACAATAAGCATAACACACTATAAAGCATTTTATGCATGACCGCATCAATAATGCATTATTAAGTAAGGGATAATGCCTGACGAGGTGTCCATTCTCAGAAATTAATGGACAACGCGGAGGCGCTTCACGTCGGACGGTTGCTTCCGCGAAGTCCATTAAAAATCCAGAATCGAGTATTCACCCACACCATGGTATAATGTGTTATAATTGTCTTATAAACGTGTATAACTATCATTATAAACACTCAGTAATTATCATAAGACTTTATAACCATACGCATAAGACATCATAGAGCATTTTATAATGTCTTATAGGGTCTTGGTATTATAATAGAGTTATAATGCTCTATAATGTGTTGTGCTTGTTGTTATAAAGTCTTATGTGATTATAATGGTAGTTATACATGTTATGTATATGCATTCGCTGTTATGCATTGTAAGCGAATTACTAACAATTAACATTGTTGTTAACAATAACCTATTATACCTGACCTTATGTGTGTTGTGATTATTGTTATAAAGCATTATGATCATTTATGAGGGTTTATAACTATAGCTATATAACTGCATTATAACTCATTATAAGTATGGTTATAATGTGTTATAGAGATAGGTGTCAAATAAAGTGTTACCATGTTTTCTTTGTCATTCACACACACTGCGCTTACCTCTTCCAGTGCAACCCATACAGAGAAGAGGGCCACCATCTTGAGGATGTGGAGCTCCAGAAGCATCCAGACAAACACTTGGACCTTGGTGAGGATGTCAGAGAATCTCCTGGACAAGACCAGTAACCTGTCCATCACCAGGCCCCACTTACTGGGCACTAACTCCACTTCACAGAGGACAGGGAGAGGACAGATGGACACACACAGTGAGAGGATGAGAGGACAAGTCCAAGTCAGCTCAGATCAGTCTTTTGAGAAACCTTTGGGCTCTTGAATGGCATAAATATATACAAGGCACTAATCTACTAATAGTCAGATGAGAAGAAAACTCCTGCAGAACAACCTCTTATTGTTATTTATATTTTTCCCACCACAAACTTCACATTACACTAGAATATACACAATAATAATGTTGTTGAGTTTTCTTTTTACCTTCATCTTCAGATTCCTCATCCGTGTTGGTCACCAGGTCTTCGTCCTCCTCATCATCTTCTTCTTCATTTTCTTCCCCGCCCTCATTACGAGGTGCAGTCCTAGTTCTTTCACTGTTCTTCTTCCTGGAGACAGATTGTGTGATTATATTTAATGATGGATAAAACAATGGTTAAAAGCAGTGGTCCAGCATAAATATACAGAGGTATTTGGATGTTTTTTGATGTGTCTTTTTGGACAAAGAAAAGTGAGCACCATTCACAACCATGAAATGGACAAATACTGCTGTGCGGACCCCCCGTAACTCAGAGAAGGCTTGGAGGAAAACTTTCTCACAGCTCTTAGCCGACTTGAGGGTGAGTAGATAATGAGTGAAATTTGAATTTTGGGTGAACTATCCCTTTAAATCACATCCACTACAGCTGCTCCTCTACCTGTCACTCAGCAGAGGAGAAATCCCTCATGCTCTCTATCCAATACTGGAAACACTCATTTTCTCGCTACGCACTTCTTTTGAAAAGAAAACCTCAGCTGGGTTTGACTGGAAAATTAGTCAACTTTCCAGGTTTTCCAGGTTTTCCAGGATGCATGGGAACCCTGAAATGCCATTCTGTTAACATAAACAAGATGTTGCACTTTATCTGGAGCAGCTCGTGCAGGTTCTGTTCATTGCAGACTTCACCACTCTGTATGTGACGGCCACCAGAGGTCACTGTGATCTGTCAAACGTAAATGTCCCATTACAGTAAAGAAATGACTTCTGGCTGAAGCTGAAGTTAAACTAGGTGAGAGCAGCTGAGTGCCAGGTTCTGGTCTTCTTTTCTCCTGGATGCTCCTGACTGACTGAAATGACCTGAACTACTGTATCTGAGCAGGAGCTGAAAGAAGGAAGCGTTCAAACACTGGAACCTCCTTTATGAAAGGAAAGGAAACAATGCCGTCCCACATTTCCTTGCTACAGCAACATTGTAACACAATCCAACATTGGAATCTTAAATAACAATATAATACATTTAAAGAATTATATTTGGTGGTTGTTTATCAAATGTTTATATCCATTAATTCAAATTCTGTCCCTCTAAGCATTTATTCATAGTTTTCTAAAAAACAGTACATTTAAACTTTTTTAATCAATAAAATAAGAAGGATGCAAAAACTGTAGAATTCTATCTTAATTTGATTTTAGTTTTTTTTGTTTTTTGTCAATATTATTGTGTTGTATGTCTGTATTTATAACTCCCTGTTAGTGACATCAATGCTGGAGAATAAAATATTGATTTATTCTCTTGAAATCCATTTAGTCAACATAAAGATAGAGAATGGTATATTTAATCGATCTTATCTTTATCATCATAATAATCTGTATTATTTTAATGGTTCTAGTTTATTTCAACATTTCAATCAACTTTTTATGTTTAAAGGGGGATTTTATATTCTATATATTATGAATAAAGTTATTCTAAAAGAAATCCTGGTGTAACATTGTGTCAGATTCTTCTCCCTATGAACTCTCCGTCACATCTGTACTCGGCTTTATGATGTGTTCCATCAAAGTGGAGGACAAAAGGTCAGAGAGGAGCTTATGAATAAACAGCTCCTGTGATATGAAACAGGAAAACTATCTGATGTGACATGCGAAGCGGGTGTGTACATACTTGTGTATAGGTGTGACATGTTCCAGGTTGGTGATTCTCATGAAGGGCTTGTGGAAGTAGTGCAGCTGCAGAATACAGGCCAGCAGGAAGAAGCCGGGGATCAGAATACTGCTGAAGAGCTCGGACAGAGCGAATGTCTCCAGACCGATGGCTGCCAGCCTGAGAACCACATGACCACATATTATTATTTCACTTCAATTTATTTTACAAGTGTCTTATTTCTAAATAACTAAAATAAAAAAGAATGTTTGTAAAAGAAAAAAAAAGATGAGAATGTAAAACACTCTTTCAGGCAGTAATGTTTAAATATGTGATAAAAATGTTCTCTTTGATAAATCAATCACAAGCTCTAAATGACCACTCAGAAGGTTTGAGCTGAAAGAGAAGGAATGAGGTGGGTGGAGGACGATCAAGCTTTGGTCAAAGAGACACATACTGTTCCTCTGTGAAACCAGTGAAGTTTCTCCAGTATCGTGGGAAGTCTTCAAACTGGTAGGTGTAGATGGCGATGAGCACCAGCATGGTGTAGGCCACAACCAGCCACCAGAACAGCTTCAACAGACGCCTCCATAGAGAGTAGTACACCTGGAAGATGAGAGGAAGGTGGTCAGTTCACTGCTGCTCTGGGTTCATTAGTGATGGCTACATGGAAATATGAACTGACTTCCTGTTACTAATGTTACAATGTGTCCAGCAAAGGTTTACTGCTGGCTGGCCAACAGCATTTCTGTAGATCACAGCTATGCTGGCGTGGGATAATTGTTGTGGTTGTGGTTGTGGTTGTGGTTAGATGTTTTCTTGCTGCCTCTATTGTTCACAGGGTGAATTCACTGAGTTTTCAGAGCTGACTGTGTTTCTGTGTTTGCTTGTCTGTTTTCTTCTGTGGACTTTTTACTTTTCTATCTGTCCGCTATAAGCCTCTTCAGGTTTTTCTTAAATCTCACCTGCACTGGGAGAGAGAACTGAACATCAACATTAGTCTGAAAGAATTGAGGCTCATGGGAAATGTAGTGCAAAAACACTTTGCTGTCCAAAACTCCTTGCTGTCCCATTACATTTCAATAAAAATGTGGGTCTCACCTGCTTGTTTATTGCTTTTTTATACTGTTGTGCAAATAAATAAATCACAACAGTTGAGCTTCTTGTGTGTCTAAGGACACTTTCACTGAGCTCTGTAACACCTTGCTGACTGAAACATACAGTAAAGTGAGGGGGGAGCTGTGGTGTGAGATGTTGGTGGTCTGCTGCAACATCTGGTGCCAGTGATGACTGCTCACTGAACAAAGGTTTGTGGGTCTGTTGTTCTCACCTGATAGAGACAGAGGCACAGCAGGAACAGCAACATGTAGATGATCTTGTATCCGACAAGCTTCCCGGCAAAGGAGACCATGATGAACATCCCTCCGCACACATAGATCCAGTATTTGGCGTAGCAGCTCATCACCATGCCTCCGAGAACCTTCAGCACCGACTCGTTGGCGGCCGCCTCTGCTGTCCAGGAGGAAGGGTTAGAGAGGTTAGAGCTGTCAGGGAAACGGTGTGTTCTGTGAACTGCAAATGCAAACTTTTCCAAATCCTGTTGGGGGCAGTTTTTCAGCAAGCAGTCTCTGTATTCACCTTGAAAACACCTCTGTCTTGTAACATTCTATCTCATAGCGTGGTGAATCACAACTTGTCCACCAGAGCGTTTTGGAGTTGTTGGATTGTGTATTTGATGAGTTTGATGAGGGAAACCAAGAAATCCCATTAGCCTCCGTAGTGTAGCTCTGAGCAGCTCATGGCTCTGCTCCTCCGTTCTAAAAATAGCTTGCACTGATGATTACAGGCAACGAACATATACTCCTAAAACTATAGGGATTATGGCAATGGGCCAATTTGCCAAATGTTTAACTATCCCTTTAGACTACTAGCGATATGCTAGTAATGTAGTGTGAGTTCAGCTCAGACCTAAAGGGATAGTTCAACATTAATAAAAACTTACAACTGTTCAACTTCAATAGACATTCATATCTGCAGATCATGTGATGTGATGATACCTTCACCGTTTTCACTGCACACAAACAAAAAGAGCCAGAGACTCTCTGACCTCAACTCCTTCTGGTACCATTCCCTGCCCTCTCCACCGTGTACAGTACATGTTTGCGCGTGCATGTGAAAAAAAGATGTCCAACCTCCTGTAGTGACTTCCTGCAGCGGTACGGCCATTTTCCTCTTCCTGCTGAAGTTCTCCTTCACTGACTGACGTACCAACAGCCAGAAAGTTAAAGTGAACAGAATCTGAGGAGAGAGAGAGGTTGCAAGGTGGAAAACCACAGAGCAAGAAAAACTTTAATTCATTTTAAAAAGCTGAAGAAACAGTTTCTAACTAGCAAAATAGCCAGACCATATAAATCAACCATTGCCCGCTGCTCAATAAAAACATATTAATATTAATTATAAATACATATTAAGTATAAACCAACAAAGGCTGAAGAACAACAAATATACTTTTTATAATAATATACTCTTAATGTGAGATAATGGGATATTCATGGTTTGTGCAGGAGAAAGGAAAATGCGTTGGTCTCGGCTGTGATACTTCATGTATTTATATTCTGTCAACAAGACAGATGCCTCACAGCGCAGCGTGGAGAGATGGCCCCTTCTACTTGTAGATCTGGTTTGGATCACTCCACTTTATGGACACAATCCAGCTTCCAACAGCAACTCTCCAAAGCCAATAGTCAGCGATGAAGGATTGTATTTAATAATCAGTGTCAAACCGAATGAGGCCATGGGTTTAATATGAATACCTGCCATCTATGCTTTGAACGTACCATAGCTCCCAGTCTCAGACAGGGGTACTGAGCCCTGTCCAGGCCCAGCTGTCTGAGGCTCATGGTTCCCACTGTGGTGGGCAGCTCGGGCTGCAGCTCCATGGCCCAGACGTACTGCAGGCAGCACAGAGCCAGGCCGTAGAGCAGGATGAACGGAGAGCACAGGGTGGCTGCATGCCGTCTGCAAGAAGAGACATGGGGTTGAATACGCAACGTATCGGTGTGTCTCCTACACAGCACAGCTGACAGACAATGGCTGGAGGAGGGAGTTCAGGACCTTACCTGGCCCGCAGGATCCAGATGAGACAAGCCCACAGCAGGAGCACAAAGGTCAGCCAGCTGTGGTACGTGATGCTCCACACCTGGACAACACGGGAGCAGCACATGAAGACAGGAACAACTTTTTTATGTTATTATAAAATCATGGTCCTGTTAGTTACCATCATGGCGATGAGAGCACAGACGTAGCTCTGCTGCATCACCACCTTTCCCAACAGATAGAAGGGGCTCTCACTCTGCTGGCCACTGGGGGCGCCACCCACTTCTGAAAAAAATGAAAAATCACCTCAGTGAACACAGCATGACAGAGCCGCTCAGAAACTTAAGAAAACACAGGCAAACACTGATAAATATCTAATTATGAAGTTAGAGGCATTAAAACAAATGAGTCTGAGCAGGATCATCTTTTTCTTTTTTACTCTTATTTAGCTTTAATTCCTTTTTCATCAGACTCCACCTTCATGGTACTTTCTCCTCTTTTTTCTATGTTTGCTCACTTGTTTTTTTCCTTTCTTTCAGATAAAGATAATCAAGACGTGTTCTCCAGCAGCCTTTCTTATTCTGACCCTCTGTGCTGGAGAATCTTTCACTGTCTTCTTTTCTCTACATATTTACATACACACACTGTTTGAGTCACATGGATGATTTGCAAAAGGGAGAACGTGATACCCAGATCTGTCTGACTCTCTTCGGCCACGGTTTCTCCTCCGCTGCTTCCCATTCCCACAGACAGGAGCATGAGCTGAAACACACACACAGACACACAGACACGCACACTTTTAGATACAGACATTCAACTTCACATGTGCAGAGGCAATATGAACACAACTTCATTACTGACTGGGACTTAGGGCCCTATTTCCAGGCCATACATGTTCACTCTCTCACAGTCTGGTATTTTGGTGACCTTGTCTGGGTAGTATTTCTATACCAGCACGAAGCACGGAGCACAGAGCGCACATGTGGCGTGAGAGGTGAAAAAACACCATGGAGGTTCATTCAGAGGAGCCAACGTTGGGCGGGTTGCTGGTGTTAAAGTGAGAAATGTGCAGACTGTGTTGAGAACGCTCAGAATAGACGTCTCAGAACCATGTCTGATCCTGCAGTGATATCATCTAACTGCCACTTTGTCCACTGTGTCAACAAAGGCAAAGGCAATACTTGGAGTAAATGCACAGCGATAACAGAATGAGGTAAACGTACACCGGCCGGCCATGACATTTCAACAGGTGTCTGATTTTATCAGCGGCATGAGCGGGATTGTATTTCATAGTATGCACAAGAATTGTGTGTCTGCTGTATGCCACATGTAGGTTCCCCACACACATAAATACACTTTACTTATTCAACAGGTGAGTGAGTGAACAAGAGAGAGGCCTTTCTGGGTGGAGTTTTCATGTTTCCCCTTTGGTTGCTCCCCAGGTTCTCTGGTTCCTCCACTGTCCCAATGACATGGATATTAGGTTGAGACTCTTAGTTCCCCGTAAGGGTGAATGTAAGTGTGTGAAAGTTGTTTGTCTCCACATGTGACCTTGTGATAGACAGGTGACCTGTCCAGAGTGGATGGATGGATGGATGACTGGATGGATGGATGGATGGATGGATGGATGGATGGATGGATGGATGGATGGATGGATGGATGGATGGATGGATGACTGGATAGTGACTGGATGGATGGATGGATGGATGGATGGATGGATGGATGGATGGATGGATGGATGGATGGATGGATGGATGGATGGATGGATGGATGGATGACTGGATAGTGACTGGATGGATGGATGGGTGGATGGATGGATGGATGGATGGATGGATGGATGGATGGATGGATGACTGGATGGATGGATGGATGGATGGATGGATGGATGGATGGATGGATGGATGGATGGATGGATGGATAGATGGATGACTGGATGGATGGATGGATGGATGGATGGATGGATGGATGGATGGATGGATGGATGGATGGATGGATGGATGGATGGATGGATGGATGGATGGATGGATGGATGTTTCTCAAGTGTGCCAGGCAGCTTTAACATAACTTCACCAATATTCCCAGCATCTCTCATGACCACAAGCCCAAACTGAGGCAAATGTGTGGCTGACCCAGAAAAAAGAGTATTTACCTCTGTGTCATCTTCGTAGTCATCTTTCTGTTGATTCCACGACCTTAACTCCATCATCTCCTCCTTTGTTTCGTCCTTTTTGTCCTGCTGCTCCTGCTCCTCCACCTGCTGAACACAAATACAACATCTGAGAGAAGATGCATGTTCAAATTCACAGCTTTCTGAAACACAAAATAAGTGATGATCATTATTGCAAGTTTTGGTTTCAGAGTCATGGTAGATGTTTTTTCCACTGGCACCTGTTCCATTTAAATCTTGTTTTGCCTCCTGGTTCTTCTGTAACTATTTTGTGACAAATCAGCCGGGCAGAGCTGCAGGCTCTGTTGACATTCACTGACAAGAAATGTCATTTGTTACTTAATAGCAACTCAACAGATGCAGTTACTGCACTGATCTGTATCACTGTACAGTATGTCAGTAACACTTTGGCCCTGAGAGCTCAATTCACTGAAGCTTGAGAAAACACAGCAAACAGACAAAACACAAACAAATTCAGATAGGATCTTCTAACACATTGGTGTTCCAATATTCACAGCACAACAGAAGAGTTTCCAATGGAAAATTAAAAAAAAAAAAAAAAAAAGAGCATAGTACCATTTCTAATATCAAAACAAAACAAATAACCATGACCTGCAAAGCTACGTTCAAGAAAAGCGGAACCAAGAGACTCAGAATAAATACAACAACAAACATCCAGAATACTGTAGCTTGTTGCATGTTCATGTTGTTGACACCCAGTTTAAACCACATGTAATTAAACTAATAGCATAATTACATTCATATGTGCATAGTGATTAAAGTAGCTCTAATTAACCAAATGGGCACCCTGGCATAGCTTTGCTGGTGTTAAGTAATTGGCAGCTTCCCCAACGCTGATGGCACACATTAACTCAGCACTAACATCAAAGAAGTAGCAGGTACCTGGTTAGGCGTTCCATGATATCCCGTCTTGAGAACAGTTACTATGGTGATGTAGAGTAGAAACAGTATTCCCGGGTTGACGTAAACCGGCCAATCGTGACTGACGTTGAGGTTGAGGTCGTAAGTGGTAGAGCAGTTTCCTGGTAAGATGATGTCCTTCAGGCCAAAGAGTCTACACACAATGAATGGATGAAATTGTTTCATTCACATAACACAAACCTCAAAGTCAACCATTTAAAGTGGACAACTTAGCTACAGTAGCATATATCATACATAATTACATCCATACATTTCACACAAAAAAATTTACCGTACAATACAGTGACCGAAGGCCTAAAGTACATTTGCCCGTCCTATAAACTCCACAAGAATATCAGCAGGACAAAATTAAGATGTCATTATTGTAATTTATCATTTTTGCTTTTTACAGGGAACTACATCCAAAACAACTCAGTCTATAATCCCTTTACGTTCTGTTATCATCTCTATTTTTAGAGCGTGAGCTGCTCAGAGCTACGCTACGGAGGCTGATGTGAATTCTTGGTTTTCCTCATAAAACTCATGCGATACACAACCAGACAACTCCAAAACGCTCTGGTGGACAAGTTGTGACCTGCACACATTCACCACACTATGAGATAATAACATTATGAGATGGAGTTGTTTTCGAGGTAATTCATGCAAAACAGCTGATGCGCGTTGCCTTCAGGGACAGTTTTTCAGCAAGCAGTCTCTGTATTTACCTCCAAAACAACTCAGTCTCGTAAGCTGTTATTATCTGTAGCTTGCACTGACAAATAAAGATAACCTACTATGACTATAGGGATTATGGCAACGGGCCAATTTGCCAAAATGTTGGACTATCCCTTTAATCTTCTCACTGAGCTTATTCCATATTTTGACTCCCAAACATGAAGCACATTTGTATTTTACATTAGTTTTCACTTTACATGTTTCAAAAATCAATAACCCTCCCTAATTTTAACATTATAACACAGCAACAGAGAGAGAGAAAGAACACAGGATTATTAATACAGTCCATATTCATGGCCAGGCTGAAGGAAAAACTGAGAAACGTCCTATTTCTAACAATATTAACTGAGATTCATCATGTTTAGAGTAAACCTGAGTTCATTTTGTTGATGTAAGGGCTTTGCAGAGTCATCTTGTGCATGATTTATCAAGATTGGTGGATAAACATTTAACAAAAGTGAAGCACTGAGCTTATTAATGTCAGACATTAGAATATACTGTCATTGAATAGGTTGTAAAAGATGTCAGAATAAGTTTGTGAATGGTAGTCCACGAGACGGCCATGAATGCGACTCAACAGACACCACCTGCTCCACCTGACTCATCCACCTGAAGCACATTTTTGACACGCTCTGCTCGTGCGTAACAGGCAGAGCGCGCGCACACACCTACGTAAGCACTTATTGGCTGATGGATGACCAGCTGGTGAAGTCATGACACACACACCTGGCAAGAGCTCTGGTGAAGATAGATGAGGGAGAAACAGAGATCGTATGTCACAGTGGAATGCCGCAGCACTCGTTCATCTCTCTGCTGTTCAACTGACAAAGTTTGGTGAGGTCATTAGTATCAGCTGTTTGCTATTATGCTAACTTCACAGTTCGGCCTCTGTTGTTCCACATGCCAGAAGAAGAGTTTCTATCCGTGGACTGATCCAAGACTTTCACCAAGACGCAGCATTAGGGTTTCCAGTAAATTTCCAGAAACTTTCCATGGGATATTAAGTTGGGGAATTTTGGAAATATTCCAAATTGGAAACCTTCCATGGGAATTATGGGAATTTATGGGAATTAACTGAAAATGTTGGGTAATTAAAAAAAATAATAATAATAATTATTAAAAAACATGACATTTCAACAGACTTATTTGTGAGTAGAACTTTATCAAGTTTTAATTCTTGTATGAACAATCAATTCTTTTACTGAACAACAAAAACATGAATGTTGAGTAAAATAGAACCCCTCCCCCACTGCGTGATTGAGGAATAGCATAGATATTCAAGTGTACTTGCATTAAATCTGGTTGTTTTATCCAAGATTATGCTATATTTTCCCCAACTATATTTCAGTTTTGTAAATTTCGGATTTATTCCAATTATTCCCATATATTCCCATTAATTCCCATATATTCCTGTTAATTCCCATGAAAAGTTTCCAACTTTGAAAATTACCTGAATTTTGCAACCCTATGCAGCATACACCTGACAGATGTGTTGCATTTTAGAAATCTAGACTAGTCGGAGAGTGTATATCCAGCAGCGTGAGAAGTGCTGTGACCCTGTTAGGTCTGGTAATGAGAGTGGTGACAAGCAGCAGACGCAGGGCGAGGGAAACCTGGAGGAGTTCAAGTGAGCCAATCATTCCTCACATTCCAGTCCAGGAATCACATCACGCTCACCTCACATTCCTCTGCTCTAACTCACACATTCACCTTCTGATTTCTCTCTGTGCCTTTAAAATCACACCGTCTCTCAGGCTCCTTCTGCGCTTACTTTTTGCAAACACACTATTAATAGATATTGTAGGTTTCCCTGAGAGGGAACATGAGCTGCACCTCCAGTGCCTGAGGAATATCATCCAGTATACTGAGAGGACAGGGAGCATCATGGGGGATAAGATTGATTTTAGAGATATGCTTTGCTTGTATTCAGCTGGTCTTTGTTTACACTGGTGTATGTCTGCTTCCTGTTTCAGGTGGATACAGCTCTTAATATCTGACGTAGATTGCTAAATTGCAACATTCAGATGTGGAGTTGCTCCTGGTAAATAGATGCAAAAAATGCTTTTATTGAATCAGAAGCCCATGTTCTTTTACACTGTGTTTACCATGCTGACATTTGCGCTGAATTATTTCATACACTTTGTAAGTATGTTGTCCATTTTAATGATCTTAATTATAGAAATAAATTGTGTGTAATTGTATCTGGTAAGCACTGCATCTGCGATCCTTAATAGAAGATTGTCTTTCATGACCTTCGGTTAAACAAAATTGTTTTTGTGCTTTGTATTCTGACTGATAGTGTACTTCTTTTTATTTTATTTTATTTTTTACTTTTCTTACTTTCTTTTTTCATCGTTCTTAGGTTTTTTTTAAGTCTGTGTCTCACAACTCTTTTCTGAGTGGTCCTCAACACTTGTTAATTTTGTCAAGGCAAGGGGGAGGTGGTTAATGTACATTGAATATTGTAATTTATATGAACTATGTCTATGCATTCTCCCTGTACCCTTGTGCATTTTGCATTTTTATTTTGTGTTGTGGAGTGACACCTTAATAAAGGTTATAGATTTGTTATATTATGCGGGTGATTTGTTATATTTTGATCTTTGAGTTTCGTTTATCATCAATATTTGTGAAATAAAAATGTTGCTTATAGTGAAGATTCCACATAAATGAAAACCTACTGAGCAGATATCTACGGAAGTGTATTGCATATTGCGTATTGTTTATTTTTTTGGTTTGTTTTTCAGGGTAATTATTTCTGTTTTTCTGTGTAATTTATTTGTTTGTTTGTTTGTTTCTGACTAATTTTTTTCTGTATTTCATGGTCATTTTTTTTCTCCCTGTTTTTTTCTGATGTAACGAGATTTCAAAATCCTGCGAGAAGCTCCCACCTGCAAGTAACGTCTAACCACTGCAGTCAAGCCTCCACTTCATCACGGATCTATTACATCTTAGATCCATGGATATGCTCCACAAATATACAGTCTGGCTGATTTTCAAAGGAAAACCCCTCTCATGTTTCTTATTTTCACTGTGTTCCCAGTAAATTCAGATTTATATTGAAAGGAAATTACCTGTTATTACAGAACACCACCTCAGAGGGTGTTACTATTATTATTATTCAAGTCAATGCAGTCTTTTTACACTGTAATGAGATGATGGGGAGTTGCACAGCGTGCTGCAGTCTTACCTGGCCCACAGGCTGTGTGGGGGGAACAGGGCCTGGGCCAGCAGACTCTGGTACAGGTACAGGCAAACCATGTGACCGGCAGTGAAGAAGCCCACCATCACACACAGCGCATTGAAGCCCAGGTGGCTGATGGGAAGGTGGTACGCCCACCACGTGCAGACACCGATGAAAAGCAGGAAGTAGATGGCTGAGAAGGCGGAGGGCAGCGTGATGCCTGGGGGGGAGAGGTCAGAGACACATAACTGGAGCTTTAAACAAGTGTAATCCCTGGAATTAAGTGTTTGTTGGACATGGACAGAATCCTTCAGAGTGGTTACACATGGTTTGCACGTTTTTGTTTTTTTTTAAAGCTTCATGCAGTGAATCTGTCCTGAGCTCTGAGCTCTGTGATGTGGCCTGCAGCTTAGACAAAAGTGTGAGAGCACAAGGGAAGTACGCTCATTCTGACCAGTCTTATTGTGTTGTGCAGGAAATGTTGATTTTTGCCGGCAATAGCTTAACGCCATGAGAGCATGGGAAAGTCGGGTTGATGTAACCAAAGCATGAGAACAGCGCTCTTAGACAGACAACATGGAAACAGCAGAGCAGTGGAAATAACACAAATGTTGCTGCTGAGTTAATGTGGTGGTGACTTGGTTCTAAGTGTGAATCTCTGTTGCATTATTTTAATTCAAATGTCGATAACATCATCCTCTTTTCTTTGGCTTTTTCACACCACGTAGGTTGATTTCATGTGCACACTGCACAGATATTTTGTTTATGTTTTATTGTGTCTTTTATTTTAGTATTTTGTCTTTTCATTACGTTTTATGGTTTTCATTTTACTGTACAGCACTTTGGAAACTGTTGTGTTTCTTTAAAAATTGTGCTTTATAAATAAAATGGATTGGATTATTGTTGCTCTTTTTAAAGGTTGCCTATACATTGGTTTTTGTCCCTTTTCAAATACATTAACTAAACATGAAAAATGAAAGAAATGGATTGGATTCTGGGCCTTGTACAGGTTTTCTTTTCTCCAAAGCTACAAAGCTGCTTTCACTGAGGAAAAGTGGAAATCTCTGTTGCTATGGCTGACGTCACCACTCACGGACGAACTTGCTCGCACAGTAACGGGTCGATGAGAGACATGAAAACACATGTGCAACTTTGTGCAGGAATAAACAATAAGCACTGAGGAATAAACAAACGCAGATTAAACAGTAACAGAGTAGGTGTTGTTCAGGTCCAGTCTGTCGTACCTGCCAGAGCCAGCAGGCTGATGGCGAGGATCCTCCCCAGGTCCCGCAGGACTTTACGGGCTGTGGCCTTCAGACGCTCGGCCAGCTGCTTGGCTCTGGTCGCCGTGGAAACCTCTTCGTCTGGGTCACCGGGCAACGACCTCTCCTCGTCACCCTCATCTACCGAGGTGTCTTCGTTGTCATCCTCCTCTTCCTCCTCTTCCTCCACCTCCTCCTCCTCCCCTCCTTCATCAGGTGTGGTTTTCTCTGTTACGTCATCTTCTAGCTGAGGTGGGAACGGGACAGAGAGAACAGTCACTTCAGCAGTGTTGGTTCCAACAGTTACAGTGTTTCAGCGTAGGTAAGTTCATGAAACGTTCAGTGACGGCAACTGAAGGTGTGTGGAATAGATTTCAACCAGCTGTATTTATTTTAACTGTGTTGTTGTTGTTCAGGGCTGTATTGAATTCAAGAAGAGAGGATGATGAGGTCAAAGGTGAGTTTTTGTTTCCAGTACAGTGAAACATTATAAGAATTTTCCTGGAGCTAGATTATTTTTTTGAAGTCATGAAGCTCTAAATGAAAACAAAGGAATGTGATGATTATGGTGGATAAGCTCAGATTCTATGAAAACATCCCACCTCTTCCCAAAAAGATGCATGAAAAAAAATCTCATTTTCATTTCATAGTCCTGTATCGATATTCAAAAACACTGTACTCATTTTTAATGAACAATTTACAGGCAAATATTCACGCTGATGGTTCATTTTTATGTGGTATTTAATCAACTCCCCTGCTCCACCCCTAGCACTAGAACAGCCAACATTCCAGATCTAGGCCAAGAGTTCATTTTGACCTGGCTCTTCTAATGCAAAAATGGTAAATGGACTGCATTTTGAAGCATATAATTTAAACCCAGCCAGACACACAGTTCAAAACACTTTATAATAAATTCATATACATCACATATTTTACAAAAAATAACAAAAGTGGTTGCTAGGCAACCAATATCATCACATTCTTTATTTTTCTACGAACAGTTGTAATGTAAAAATTTTCAAAATTGTTTCAAATTTTTGAATTTGTCCATTTCTCATGAGAGCAAGGGATTGTCATTGTTATGTTCAATGTTTATGAGTAATATTAGTTTTTTATCTGTTTGACCTGTTTTAACTGTTTGACAACTTTCTAGTATCTGAACTCATGTTGTGTTGTGAGATGAGGTCAAAATGACTAACTAACTAAATAACTAACTATAACTAACTAACTGGCAAACTGAGTGACTAAATGGAAATTATTTAGCCCAGATTGCAATGATTGGAAAATCAATTTTATACATGTTTATATACACACACTATTCGAACAGTAGAAAAATAAAGAGTCATCTATATTGGTTGCCTAGCAACAACTGTTGTTATTTTTGGTAAAGTATGTGTGTGTATATGAATGTCAAGTATTACCATAAGGTGTTTTGAACTGTGTGTCTGGCTGGGACCATTCTAAATGCAGTCCATTTACCATTACAAATGAATGGAGGTAAAAAACCTCTGTTCTAAACCTACTGCTTTTCTTAGGTATTTTTATATCAGAATCACGAAAACCATAAATGATTAGAACACACTTTTAGGAAAAACCAACTGGGAGACTTCTTCTTTTGTTCAGAGTTCTTGTATTTTAAATTAGGTCAAAATGATGTTTAGTGCTTTTTTAACCCAGACTCCTCTGGCCCATTTTAGATTTCTACAAGGAGAGGCAAAGTACTATTATTAAAGGGATAATTCAACATTTTGGCAAATTGGCCCATTGTCATAATAATGACAATAATAAGGTTTGTTACCTTTATTTGTCGCCACCATCAAGCGGAAAGCTGCTCAGAGCTACAGTACGCTACGGAGGCATTTTGGATTCAACCCCCAAAAAGTGAAGAGGTCAAAAAATACAGAAGCTTTGATTTCAACTCTGCTTGATTCATTGTATTCAGATGTTAAAGAGTATGGAAAGTTTAATATAGCCACAGCTTCCACTGCAGTATACAGTGTGTTTGCTTTAAAGGACAGAACAGCTGCCCAGTGTAACGCTACACTGAACACACACACACAGACTGAACGGATTCCCTGCACGTTTAGCAGATTACAGATGGAATATAAAAATAGAAACCACCTCCTCCTAATTGTTCTGTTGATGTCCAGTAGATAATTACAGTCTAATTATCTCTGTGACCTCTCAGGGCCGAGCAGCAGCAGCAGCAGCAGCAGCAGCAGCAGCAGCAGCAGCAGCAGCAGCAGCAGCAGCAGCAGCAGCAGCAGCAGCAGCAGCAGCAGCACAACATCCAGCCATGATGTGCAGCAACAGGTGGCAACCATCTAAAGTTACTAATCACAGACAGGAATATCACTCTAACTCATCCTCCCTTCACTGCCACACTGGAGACCACTGACAGAGGTGAGCAGTGGGGAAACCTCTGAATTATGACACATGATAAATCATTTACTTTACAGCTTTATAGCAGACTGTGGCCCCGGCCCCCGCCTCTCTCCCAGTATGAGCCTGCGTGGGGCATCGCTCCCCTCAGACAGTGACTCAGCTACTAGTGCATGTGAAGTGACGGCACAAAGATCGGGATGCCGCCCAGCAGGTGACACACCTCTGAACAGAGCAGTCCAGGTGGGACGGTGGAATGCGCTCCAAGGCCTGTGGGGAGTTACGAGCGTCTGAGCCGCGAGGGCTGTTATTAAGCTTCATGCTCCACCAGCATCGCTGACGGCTTCAGCGTTTGATACTATTAGAAAACACTCTGCCACAGCTGTTGTTCAGGAATCACCTGTCTCTCCCTTATTCTCTCTACTTTCCCCTAATATTGATAATGAGGTTTATTTATATAGCACTTTTCACAGACAAATGTCAAAGTTCTTCACAAGAGCGAATATCAAAGGTGATTCGGTAGAGCACAAAACAGACACACAAAATAAAAGAGTAAGTAGAGCAAGTAACTAAAAGGTTAAATGCCTGCATAAACGGAAGTGTTTTAAAGCAACACTAAGTAACTTTTCAACCTTCATATAACATTTTCAGAACTTTTGTGATGGTATATCGACTTACAACAGGTTGAATGACACTTCTGTCATGGCCTGTGTCGGCTTCACTGACACTAAGCAGCTTCCAGGTGGATGGTAGGAACCTCCAACTACAAATGTCCTGACCACTTTATGGCATACATCACTTCCCCCTTTCCCCATTTGTTAAAAAGACGGAAGTCGGTGCCTTCAGGCGAAACACTACCGCTTTGGTCCACTGGCGCCGCCAAACTCAAACAAAAATGAAAGTTTGCTCAAGAAAAATGAATTTGATTCCACTCTGGTTCTTAACATTAGTGTAATAACTCATCTATCAGACGATGTAGCCTAAACTTTGTGCAAAATTCTATTTTCGAGTAAATCTGGGGGTTCGTTTTTTTCACATTGGATAATGCAGGCACAAAAATTATGCGTCACGCTGCTAACGATTCATCAGCCACTGATATTGGATCCGTCATCCGTCAATCAAACGTCTGAGACACACACACACCGAGCTCAGTGAATGTCCTGCCTGCTCGATAATGACCAATCAAATTCGTTTTCCTTACTCGGGTAAACTCGTGCGGCAACTTGTGGAAACTCGTAGAAGGAGGCATGACAAACAGGTCAAACGGCCATTTTTGCACATCTTTAAGTATTGCTTTAAGTTGCTTCCTGAACGTTTCAAAGGAAGCAACAGAGCCCACTAGGGACACAGAGCGTTCCAAAGTGTGGGAGCTAGAGCTCCAAATGCTGCAGAGAAACATTTGTATGTACCTTCCTTGTCCCATCCAGACAGACCAGACGGCCTCACCTCTGCGCAGTCACAGGGTCTACATCAGTTATAAACTAGTATTTAGGCAAGAGTCGTAAGCACTAAATACTGAATTGCGCTCATGATAAAAGTATTTTGTTGATCTTCAGCAGATCATTAGCATCCACCACATGTTTCATGAAAATCCTCTGCTGCAGAGACTTGTCATGGACCACAGTCAAGGAGACATCTGACCTGGCAACTGCACTCAGTGAAAGGTCAGAGGTCAAAGAAATTAAGACAATGACTCATCCTCTGGAGATAATGAATGAGCACTCCAACTGGTGGCTCTTGAGATATGTTGCTGTGGAAGCGTCACTGATCTGACAGATTGAGACTGTGCAGGCCTCCAGCAGTGACAAACTCTCTCCATCACATCTGACATCACATCACATCTGATTATCACATTAAAAAATCTGGTACAGGAATTTGTCTTTTACTCAGACTGCGCTGACTCCTCCTTTCCTGGCCCACAGCTCTGCGCTGTTTGTTGGGGCGGTTGCCCCGGAGACACAGAAGAATGAAAGTGAGAAGGTAAAAGAGAGTGAGCAAAAGAGAGAGAGATAGGTGGGAACTCACAGATCAGACAGAGAGACACGACAGGGGAGTTTGAACCAGGAACTTTTATTCAGTTTCTATTTTTGAGACTTTTCTCTTTCCCCTCTACACTCAAAGACTGAACCCCTGTCTCTTTACTGTTATCTCATTACCAGCATGTTAGTTTAAGAGATACGCTCACAAGACAGCCATCTTATTGTACATATTTCTCTTCCCTCTGTTCCTCTGTCCATCTTTTCTCAACGCATCGTGAATGTAAGACTGTAGGAATCTGAATTCAAGGTTTTAATCTGTGACTGAAATGTCTAAAAACAGCTAGACCTGTTTGTACACGGACATACGCGAACTCACCGATGTAATGTTGGCAGCAGCCACCATTTCTCTGTTCCTGACCAGTCTGCAGCAGAGGATGACGGTTACCAGGGCGACCACACACACGCCCAGATCAGGACATAGAAGGCGCAAGACACTCCAAGGATCATCCAGGGGAAGCCTGTGACATACACACATCCACATGAGCAAAGGTTAAGTGAGGTCAAACATCCATCCATCCATCCATCCATCCATCAAAATCTCATTTAATAAGTGAGAGTGATATTATATCTGGATATAACTTGAGTGCATGATTGATTTCAATTGTGCATTAAAGGGATAGTTCAACATTTTGGCAACTTGGCCCATTGCCATAATCCCTATAGACGTAGCAGTAGGTTTGTTATTTATATTTGTCGGTGCAAGCTATTTTTAGAACGGCGGAGCCGAGTGGTGAGCTGCTCAGAGCTACGCTTCGGAGGTTAATGGGATTTCTTGGTTTCCCTCATCAAACTCATCAAATACACAATCCAACAACTCCAAAACGCTCTGGTGGACAAGTTGTGCCTGCACATTCACCACGCTATGAGGTAATAACAGAACATTATTAGACAGAGTTGTTTTTGAGGTAAATACAGAGACTGCTTGCTGAAAAACTGACCCTGAAGTCAACGTGCATCAGCTGTTTTGCATGATTTTCCCTCTAAAACAACTGTCTGGTAACGTTCCGTTATTATCTCATAGCGTGGTGAATGTGCAGGTCACAACTTGTCCACCAGAGTGTATTTATTGTGTATTTGATGACAGCAGTATGGATAACTAGTGCTACACACCTGGACACTCCTATGTGTCTGGTTACGATATCCCATCGTGAGCAGTTGTCTCCTATGGCGTCGTCGAGAGGAGGATATGTATACAGCACAGTCTGGAAGGTGATGTGAGCGGACACAAACAGCAGACTGGTACAGAATACCGCTCTGATGAAGCGACCTGTGTGACCTGGAAGACAAAGAGACAGAGACAACAGTCAGGAGAGGGTCAGATCAGATAACAGGAGCTGTTTTAGCCCAAAAACTGGAGGTCGTAGGTATACGATACAGTTGGGGATGATCAAGCTGTCGGTTGAATGGTCCCACCAATTATGTAAAAGATTTAACCACATGAAACACTGATGCTGATGCTAAAAAGGCACAGTGGGGCACAGAAGGGGTGAACTCCAGGTTGTAACAACAGTCCATCAATCTTTCAATTATGGTTTGTGTTGTAAGGCAACAACGTAATGTTCTCTTGGCTCGCTTCAGTTGTTTGCTTCTTTTTGTCTATTAGAAATGCAGTGATTTTTTTCGGAATGAACCCAATCATATGCCAGACAGCTGACGAGCTGATGATGTGTTATAGAAAACTGTTTCCTTCTGTTGATACCAGAGCTTGTGTTGCACTTGGAGCTGGATTGAAGGTCTGTTTACTTAATTAGGGTTAGTCGGTGATCAGGCTTATTTAGGATTATTTAGGATTATTAGAGTTTTCAAAACGTGGAGTATGTTGGGTAAAGTGTCCATAATGCATAATGTATGTAATTCCATAAACAACCCCCTAGGTGGCGCTTCAACGTCTCACTGCCCAGAGACACAAACTTGACAAACATTGTGCAGCCAAAGTTTTGTCTCACAGTAACACAATAATCCACCACTTAAAATCTGAGAGCTGGAAAATATGATGTGCAAAAAATTCCACAAAAAGAAAAATCTCAGTGGATCAGACGTTTCTGACAAAACAAATAAAAAACGCAGAGACAAAAAAAGCACAAGGCTTGCTTCAGGCAGTCACACGCAAGGAGACAAGGTGATGCGTAAAAAGCCTTTAATCAGGGCATGGAGACAGGATAAAAAAGAACAATGACCGGTTTTGACCGATAATATCAGATGAATAAATTAAAAATAGATGTATGACATGATTGAAGAAAATGATCACAGGCAATATAAAGAGGGTTATCACTTCACATCAGAGTTATCACATCATAGTGTATCTAGAAAAAATAATCTGAAGGAAAAGGAAATATTAAAAACACTGTAAAGTGTCAATGTAAAAAAAAATTACACAACTAATACACAAGCATTTTGAATATAATAACAAATCTGATATGTTTCTCACAAATCACCTTCAGCAAACGATAAATACAAGAAAAATATATCTATTGACTTTTGCAGGAAAGTATATAATGAAAGAAAGGATGTCACATCATACACATGACCTGGTCAGGTCCAACACAAAACTGTGTGAACATGGAGTTCCAACACCGACACCAGAAAGCACTGGGTCCCAGTTGGAGCAGGTGCACGTCACTGAGCTAAAAGGACACACGGACCTCAGGGACATAAATACACTGCTCCACTATGTAGACCTACTGACAGTCACTGGAGACCAAGCAGAGGCTCTGGATCAAGCGTGTATATGTAGAGCATTATCATGATGAAGACCTCCAGTGAATCACCAGGCCCAGAGTCGAACCATCATCAACCACCACATGTGAACACTGCTCACATGACAGAGACCCTGAAGCCTGATGAGGGTCCAACCTGCCTCAGCACTCATCACCCTTAATTTATAATAAATACACATAAAGACATAAAGATGTCAGCAGAACTCCATCCATGCCAGGTGAACATCAGGTGAACATCAATGCTTGAAGGAGGTTCTAAAAATAAAGTTAGCATTACAGTAAATTTGGGCCCGGCCCCTCCCTCTCTCGGCTAAGTTTCACTGCACCACCTCCATGTTCACTGTCTCAGCGTAAAACAATATTCTTTGATATCCTCCTACAGTATAAACATCAGGAGAGGATCTCTGCACTGCTGCCTCACAGAGGCCTCGACCTCTCCACATCCAGATACTGCAGCCTTAACACGGTGTAGTCACAAATGTTTGATTGTTATCATTAAAATGAAAATAAAGCCAGCAGAGCAGCTACTGTATGGTCAATGATGACTGATATGCAGAACTCTGAATGCAGCAGGAGTCTGAGCTGCACTGAATCACAGTATCAGTGCTGCATTCCTCCAGCCTGATTCATTTCAAGATTCACCAAATCATGACTCAGCTGGAGAGTGCATCCACACACACACACACACAATACACAGTGGTGTGTGGAGTTGACCTGTGACAGACTGTAAGTACAGTAGTTGCATGATGACCCACTAAGGCTGAGGATATAAACAGCAGCCTTAGAGCCAACATCTGCTACAAGCAGTCACTTAGGGTATCCACACACACACACACACACACACACTCTGCAAAGAGAGTCAGCTCTATAACTACAGAAGTGCTGCACCATTTTAATATTGGTTCTTTCGTTAATCCACTTATTTGGTGAGAGAAATGTCAGTAAATGATCAAAACTTTCATCACTGTTTCACATTTATACATATAAATATACATATGAATTCAGTTATCAGATCCTCGTCATGTTTGGTATTTTATTTAGAAACTGATCTGATTATCTATTGATGTTGATTTCATAATCAAAACGTCCTCATGTGGAAGTTGTCAGTCATCAGGCCAGAGTTCTCTGAAACAGCTGAATCTAGGTCAGCTGGACCTGGTGGTGGATTCTTGAGGATGTTTCCCATCTGATCCAGGAGGGATCTTCACTTCTGACTGGGTGGGGGTGAACCCAGTCAACAATCTACAGGCAGGTCCAGCTGACCCAGATTCAGCTTTCTCAACACGGAGGAGGTAAGGACAGTGTGTGAGTGTGTGTGTGGGGAGGTCACAGAGGTGCCCTCACAGCAGAACCCCCCCCCACACACACACACATACACGCACTGTTTGTGTTTCCAGCCCCAGCCCTGGACCTGGACCTGGACCTGGACCTCTGTGGATGGAAATCACCCTCACGTCCCCACGGGACAGTTTCAGTGTGAATGTGTTTCCACAAAAAGAAAAGATGAACTCATTATGTTACTAAACTGGACAGTAGCCTCAGTCGGTTGTGGATTTCCTGATACCATGACAACATATAAACATCTGAGTCACCTCCACCTCAGCTCTGCCCCTGCTGAATCCTCATTAATACTGACCACAAACATAAAGACTGAGACTGGCACAGCTTTTATTGGCTGAATAGCAGGACTGACTGACTGACTGACTGACTGACTGACTGACTGACTGACTGACTGACTGACTGACTGACTGACTGACTGACTGACTGACTGAATGACCGACTGAATGACTAACTGACTGACTGACTGACTGACTGACTGACTGACTGACTGACTGACTGACTGACTGACTGACTGACTGACTGAATGACTGACTGACTGACTGACTGACTGACTGACTGACTGACTGACTGACTGACTGACTGACTGACTGACTGACTGACTGACTGAATGACCGACTGAATGACTGACTGACTGACTGAATGACTGAATGACTGACTGACTGACTGACTGACCGACCGACTGAATGACTGACTGACTGATAACGGACTGACTGAATGACTGAATGACTGACTGACTGACTGACTGACTGACTGAATGAATGGCTGGCTGACTGACTGACTGACTGACTGACTGATAACTGACTGACTGACTGACTGACTGACTGACTGACTGACTGACTGACTGACTGAATGACTGACTGACTGACTGACTGACTGACTGACTGACTGACTGAATGACCGACTGACTGACTGACTGACTGAATGACTGACTGACTGACTGACTGACTGACTGACTGACTGATGATCATGGCTCCTCCACTGGAAAGGTTTGAACTTCCTGTTGGTCCCTACTTTTTCTAAATGAATTGGCACCAATATGCTCTATTAGGGTGCGTTCACAGCCCGCAGTGTTGCCAACTTTTTTTCAAGAAAGCACCTTGCAACACATCCAATGACTTTTGGACAAACTTGATCTGCTCAGGAGAGTCTCCAGTCCTGTTCTCAGTCCGTGTATTTACTTTTACTTTACAGATATACTTTAATCTTCTTTGTCCCAGTCTCCCATGTAGGCAGGCCGTGACCTTTTATTTCTATTGTTCTGAAAAAACTAAAGAAAATCAGGCTGGATGTGAGACCAACTGTTCATCTCAGTTCACCATGAATCTTAAAACGTGGCAGATTGTTTTAAACAAACCAGGACTGTCAATTCTGACTTATTGACTGCATCATTTGGATTTTCTGTATTTTTGTTAGAAGAATAGTTGCTAGTGGCAGCTCTGCTGAGAGATCGTTTTATAATTAAATACAGTCGACTCAGCATTTGTTTCTTTTTTTAACGTCAGTCCCTGTTTCGTGCTGGGTCTGTTGTCGTGACAACAGAAACAGAGAAATGTGTCGATGAGGACAGAGCTGTATTAAATGTGTATGTCATTATAAAAAGAATCTGTGGCCACATGGCTGAACACAATATGACACAATGGCATCCTGTGTTTACAGTTAAGTTCTGTACCTTCACTACCCATAAGTGTCTCAGAGGAGACCACAGACTATAGAGACCTGTTTGTCCAGGACCTGAAGTCCAGTTTAATGCAGCAGACAGAGTGTGATGGAGCTAAGCTGTAGAAACATGTCCTACTTCTCCTCCAGGCTTTGTTAGAACAACAACAGGGTTCCCACTCTTCTCTTGAAATTGTTTTCCAGGACTTTTCCAGGATCAGCTGCTACAGTTTGACAGACATTAGCTTTTATGCCATAAACCGATTCATCCCCTGTCCTGTTCAAGTGTTCTTTTGGACAATGGTACCTTATTTTGTAAATGTAATCAATTTGTTTCTATGTTTATTCCTCTAACTCATTCTCTCTCCCAGAAGTCTGATTTAAAGATGTGCAGTCTTCGGCTCCAATGTATGAAATAATCTCTTAAATGTTAAGGAATTATGAAAAATGTATCATAGAATAGCACAAATGTTGTTTTTTTGTTTTTTGGGGGGGAAATTAAATCCTTAGCAGGGTCTGAAAAAGTCAAATAGAGCTCTGGTAGCTGATGTCATAACGTGATAAATCACAACTTTTTAAGCTTTTCTGGACATTTGACTTTTTTTCTCATTTTCCATATGTTTTTCATAATTGAAAATTTGGTCAACCATTTTCCAGGTTTTCCAGATTTTCCAGGACGCGTGGGAACCCTGAACAACATGAACAATAGTTCTCCAACTCAATCCGAAGGCTCACATTTGAAGAAGTCAAACTGGGCACTGAGACTTTTCATGTTTATACTGTTACTGTGTTTATACTTGTAATGTTTATACTGAGTTTTGTCTGTCCAGTCCAAAGGCTTAAGGTACTAAGGTCAACTATTCTGCATCCATCCACTACCTACACTGTGCCCAAGCATCCTTGGCAGGGTGACAGAGTGTTGGATCCTGGTCCCTGAACAAAGACCAGTCTATCATGACAGAGGTCAGAGGGAAGTGAGGCTGCACAGACACACTGAAAACATTTACAGAGAACACGGTGTGAGTTGTCTGCTGACCTGTGTGTACATAATGAGATTGCTCACTTCACTTCAAGTGGACACTCAAGAACTGAATTGGATACACACCAAAAGAAAGTGAAAACAACGAAGTATGCAAACATGGTCTGCAGCGAAGGTGAGGCAGGTATGAGCATCAGGCCACCCACGCTGCTGGAAAGGCTTATCCCGTTCTCACGCAGCAGTGATGGAGGGCAGCAACGACTTAGAAAACAATGTCATCAGAGAAGTGGAGCAGTCACACACACTCCCTCAGTGGTTAACTTTGGCCTTGACTGACATTTTTTTCTGCTGCCTGTTTCACACAGCCCATGGAAAACAGCAACAGCAAGAGTCATCTGTCAACTTAACAAATGTTACAGTTGCTCCAGAACACGTTTTATACTCTGAACCATACTCTACCATGATTTATGTTCTCACACATGAAAAGTGAAAAAAACAACTCATCTTCTCCTTCTTCCCTGTGAAGTCTGGATCAGGCCTTGGCTTCTGCATTTCAAGGTGGAAACACTCAGGTTTTTTTTAAAGTTTATTTAATGAGGACAATGCACGATAAGCCAACGGCTATCACGCTGTAGTCCTCCTGCAGGTGTTAAAAGTCATGGTGTTGACTGATTATTTCCCTTATCATAAGTATTGTATTATATATTTAACACTTTTTATCAGAGGGAGATTTAAATTACAACATCACATGTTTACAAAGTAAAACCAGACACATCTGTACTGAGATACAGTAGGGTATTGTGTGCTGTTGTGTGTCTTATTGTTGACACATTAACATATAAAACACAAAGTGCTTTCATCTTTTATTTATACCCCAGCCTGGCAAGATGCCCTCCCATAATTCACCCATAAACCACTCATGGTTGAATACTGTAGGTAAACAGGAAACCAGACAGTGAACACACAGTGGTGACACAGTAAACGCAGGTTGATGGATGGCAGCTGGAGAGACACCCAGCTCCTTCTATCAGATTAGTGTCTGTAACATTTCCACATTAAAAACAGCCCAGCCTCTGCTCTGCACGTTGTTTTGAGTTGGGTTCTTACTTTTTCTCAAATGTTTCCATTGATTCTTACTTAAACCAAGGAGATCTGTGATGCTTCACTTCATTGGTCACCTGTCAATGATGTCATATGATCATGTCAGTGTTGAGTCCTTCTGACAGAAGCTCAGCAGTGACTTTTATCTTGTTTTAAGCTCCAGAAATTTGGTGTTTTTTATAGAATAAGGATTTATCTTATAGGATACGGATGTAAGGATTTCTCCTATGGGATAAGGGTGTATTCTATAGAATAAGGATTTAACCTACTGGATAAGGATGTATTGTATATAATAAGGCTATATCCTATTGGATAAGGATGTATTCTATAGAATAAGGATTTATCCTACAGGATAAGGATGTATTCTGTAGAATAAGGATTTATCCTACTGGATAAGGATGTATTGTATAGAATAAGGCTTTATCCTATTGGATAAGGATGTATTCTATAGAATAAGGATTTATCCTACAGGATAAGGATGTATTCTATAGAATAAGGATTTATCCTACAGGATAAGGATGTATTCTGTAGAATAAGGCTTTATCCTATTGGATAAGGATGTATTCTATAGAATAAGGATTTATCCGATAAGGATTTTAGTCATTGGACGTCTGGATTTGAAGTTCTTACAGAAACAAGAGGAAGTTTTGAACAGCTCAGCTCCAGCTGCTGGAGACGTCCCGTCCTGTGTCATTGGTGAATCATTGATGTTGAAATTGTGAAACTGATTTATTTGTTGTTTCTGGTTTTATTCCCCTGATGTCTTAGTTCTATGGAGGAGGACTCGTCCTCTGTGGACAATTCATCTGCTTGTAAAAACCTGCTGAACATCTGGTTCCTTCTCAGGGAAACAATCAGAACAAATCGTTATATCCTAAACAACGTTATAATTAAAGATCTTGTTTGATTTCCTGAACCGTCTGACGCTGAAGGAATCCAAACCAGGAGGAGCTTAGCTTACAGTAATGGCTGAGGAGACAACAACTCCCACAACCCCACGCCGCAGTGCAGCCTGACTTTACAGACACACCCAAAATTCCCTGACCTGATGAAACTTTGTCTTTCTGAACGCTGCCCTTCAAACAGCTTCACCGCTACATGTGATGTGTGGACGTGTGTGCAGTCACACCCACTCGGTCATTAACACCCGGAGTGTGTACAGAGGAGCCCACGCTGGGGTAAAGCTGCGCTGACGTAGAATGGAAATTTGGCAAAGAATGTGATTTCAGCACAACACTGGTACCAGTGATTATTTGCAGGGCGAGACCAAAGGTGGGTCTGTGGGACGTCTGTCATAAACATTAGAAATATCACTATTAGTTTATTGGGCAACCTGTCAAACCGCCGGTGAAAAAATAAATCTGAATGTGACGGTGGTGAAAAAAGAAACAATCAAGGCATCACTGAGTTCATACTGTTAGACTACAGGTCAGACTCTCAGGGACTCATGGGTAGTCCCCTAGACCCCCACCTTCAGACTAAAGAAATCTCAGCTCCCCTCTGAGAAAACTACTATAGGAGCGTAACAGTCTTGTTCGTAGAAGATGTATAACTGAATATTTGAAGACGTGCCAGTAGTTGAGTCATCTCCAGCTCCGACTTAAACTGTCTCTTAATTGTCCTCAGAGCTCTTGAATTTTTTTTTCCCCCCTGCTCAACTTACACAGCTCTCTAATGTGAGTGTGTGAGCGTATGTGTGGGTGGGTGCATGTGTGTGTTTAAGAGCGTATGTGTGTGTTTGCACATGTCAGTGTTTTGGCAGACCGGCGGGTTTTCCACTGGGGTACCCGCTCCCCCTCCCCTCCTCCTCCCCCCTCCCCTCTCACTTTAACTGTTCTCCCACCAAAATAAAAGCCTGTCTACATATTTTCATTCCAGATCAGAGAGAGTCGGTGGCAGAGACAGGAGGAGCAGCCGATCTGTGACTCTTGTCCTACTTAAGATCATCAGGTCATGGGATGGAGTCATTTTCATTTCAACATCCTGGAAAATACCAGTGGAAATGACTCCAACAAACATATTTGCAGAGATGGACAGAGTACTCGACCACAAAATGTACCCTGTTACAAGTAAAAGTAGCTCAGTCAACATTACTTGAGTAAGAGTAAAAAAGTACTTGCTTTCAAAGGTACTTAAGTATCCAGAAGTACATGCTTTTGAATGTACTTTTTTTCATTACAAATCAATGAATTACTATATTTTTTTCTAAATGAATGTAAGGACCTTTTAACTCTTGTTTCTGAGAATTAATTAACTGAGTAGGGGAGGGTGGGGTCAAGTGTAAGTGTTTTATTTTCTGAATTTCTCTGGGATTGATTCAACTAGATAAGTAATTTTTTTCATTACAAATCAATGAATTACAATATATTACACAAAGAGTACAATGTTGATTTATTTCAAATGAATGTACTTGACCCCGGAGGGTTTTAACTAACACCTTCTTTGACACTACAAAACTCACAAAAAAGAAAATAACTCAAGTTTTATTACATAAATGATAAGAATAATTAAGAATAATTAATTCAAAAAATGTTCTTATCTTTAGTAATCATCTTAGTTATTAAATTTGTACTGAGTTTTTCAGCAATGAAAATAATCAGTAAAGATAGTTTTGTCTTGAAATAAACCTCTATGAGCTACTCCATAGAGTATATAAGTACTAAAACAAATAGGTTTGCTTCATTAAAAACAAGTAAAAACTACATTGTGATCCTGAAAACAGGGATATGTACCCACCCTTGTCAGCCAGTTCCAATGTGCTGGCTAGTGGAAGGCAATGAATCAGATGTTACATTTGTCCAGCTAAGACATCAGGCTTCAAAATGATATAACTGAGGTTCATTGCCTCAAGAATCAGGACACCAGTTAAAATATACAGCGATTTTGAAAATTTACTTTCTTACCCGAAAACAGTTTTTCCCTGATAAAACCTGATGGGGTCAGAAAATAAGAGGATCATAATGAACATGTTCTGGTGAAAATTTACTTGTTTTACTGGGTAAAAGTGAGGTGTTACACTTGACCCTCCGTTACACTTGACCCCACCCTCCCCTATTTTAGAAAAAAAAAGGCAAAAAAGACAAAAAAAAGAGCAGACCTGAAAGTACTTTTCAGCCTTCAGAGTAAAAGTAAAAACATTTGTCTTGGAAATGTAGGCTATTCATGTAAGAGTATAAGTACCAAAGAAATATAATACTAAAGTAAAGTACAAATGCTTTATCTTTTACTCTGTTACTGTCCAACTCAAAGAGATTGGAGAGAGCTTGAGATAAGGCCAACTGGTCAAAATTTATCAGATTCAGACTGAGACTCATCATATGTCTGTTTGTCTGTGTCCACGTTTTTTCTTTTTCTTCTCCTGATGACTACCCAGCCATACATTTGTCGTCCATTAGTCCGACCCCCATAGTTTTGAGTTGACCCTAAACCTAACCTTAACGCTGTAGAATGGGTAGTCGGAGAAATGAGCTGTCGGACTTTGGGGCAGTCTGACTGACGTATGCTCCCCGTCAAACTCAAACATGGAGTGCAGATAAGGCCAAGGATTTTCTGAAAGTTCCTCCGGATCAATATCAGATTCAGACTGAGACTCAGCAGATTCTTTTCTTTCTTCTCCTGATGCAGCCATTGTCACGGTATAGTTTTGAGTTGACAAAACAGCTTGTGTCCAATAGTACTTTTTAAAAAATGGGGAGGGATGACGTACTTTTTTAGATCAGCCTGCCTAGAAATTGACAAACACAGCTTGTGTCCAATAGTATTTTAGAAAAACTACTTTTCAGCCTGCCTAGAAATTAGTCTTGGAAATGTATTCAAGTAAGAGTAATAAGTACCAAAGAAATATAATACTCAAGTAAAGTACAAATCCTAAATTTACTCCATTACTGTCCATCACTGCTTATTTGAAAATGTTCACCTAAAATACATATTGCATTGTAGGTTATACTTTATAAAAATGGACTCTTTTACACAATTGATGGAGATTATAGAGAATAAAGCAGAAGAAGTGGTATGAAAACACAGCTAGGTCACACAAACTAATGTAAAAATGTGTGTGTGTTCATACTGAGGTGAAAAGCTACCAGTTTAACACCAGTATCAGAGTGTGTGTATGTGTGTGTGTGTGGCCAAGAGGCTCAGACTGAAAGCATGTTCTCATTTGCGCAGCTAAAATGAAGCAAAGTTTACTAGAATCAGTGTGAGATGGAGCAAGAGCTCAGCTTCAGCACACATCTAACAAACCCTGTCAGCAGACATGCTCCACTTGTTCTGTGTAAACACAGGAGTTAAAAATATCTGATCTTGGTGTCTATGTTTGAGGTATTTAGTTAAAACTGAACATCCACTCTGGTGCAAGGAGGGAACAATCCACCCATTGTTGCCTGGCTGTGAGAACATGATGTCTAATGTGTTTTGACTGGGATATAGATCCTATGTCACAGAGGCAAAGAGGTTATTTCCACTCCTGTATACAGGACACTGGCAGCCGAGCTCCTTTCATGTGAAATCCAAAAACACACTGTAATGAATCCAACATTTCAGCAACAACACTGAAATGCTGGATGCTTTGTGAAAACGGAGTGGTTGAACCTGGACTCAACACAGCCTGATGTTGTTTTCTTCATATTAATATCTTCCTTGTGTATGTAGCCTACTGCATACTGTAGATGGATGTGGAATGTAACACGGCAGACTATTCACAAATCACTGTCAATAGCCGCGTCCCAATTTGGGCCCACATCCTTCAGAAGTCCCGTTTCAAAGGCTCCTTTAAATGGTTGGTGCCATCTATCCATAAGATCCAACCTGTCTCAAGATTCACTACACAGAATGTAAGTGTTGTGTTTTACACCAACGGTACAACAACCCATGTGTTGTCAAGGTTGCCAGGCAACAGGAGCATTTGTGGCACCGTGCTTGTGAAAGTTGCGGACAGTTATAATCCTCCACGGACCAGATCATCTTATTTCACTTCTGCTTTCAAGAAGCAGCCACATTTTTTGTAGAGTGCGTCCTCTGAAGGGGGGCCCTGCTGGGACGCAGATAATGTAAAGACACTCCCATGTCCCACACATGTGCACACAAGATGGGTGGAGCATTGTTTGCCAATGTCAGCGGTCATACCATACCATCAGTCAGGCCATTGATGCTGCAGGACAGAAGAAACAGCGCCCACCAACTCAGTGCAGTAAACTTTACTATCTACCAACCAGGGGCCAAACCACTGAACCAGTTGTTCCATCTACCATGACCTCACAGTTGTTGTGAATGGTGATCGTCCTGCAACAGTCCAGTCCAGTCTTCATCATGGATCACATTGAAGCCATGCGTCATCCAGACTACACAGTGAGACTCTATCAGACCATTTGAACCCATTACTGTTAAAGGGATAGTTCCTGTAGTCATAGCATTAGGTTTGTTACCTTTGTTTGTCGGTGCAAGCTATTTTTAGAACGGCGGAGTAGAGCCGTGAGCTGCTCAGAGCTACGCTACGGAGGCTAATGGAATTTCTTGGTTTCCCTCATCAAATACACAATCCAACAACTCCAAAACGCTCTGGTGGAGAAGTTGTGGTGAACCGCTGATGCGTGTTGCCTTCAGGGGCAGTTTTTCGACAAGCAATCTCTGTATTTACCTTGAAAACAACTCAGCCTCATAACGTTCCGTTATTATCTCATAGCGTGGTGAATGTGCAGGTCACAACTTGTCCACCAGAGCGTTTTGGAGTTGTTGGATCGTGTATTTGATGAGTTTGATGAGGGAAACCGAGAAATCCCATGAGCCTCCGTAGCTCGCCACTCAGCTCGGCCGTTCTAAAAATAGCTTGCGTCGACAATTAAAGGTAAAGAACCTATGACTTTTGCCAAAAATGTTGAACTATCCCTTTAAGTGATTTAATCCAAGCCTGCGTGCACCACCGTGCCATCACCACATCTTTGTTCTAACAAAAGAGGTAGAAGCAGAACTCAAACAGAAAGCACCTCTTGCTGCTTCTCTGTTTAAACCAGACAGGGATGTCAAACATGGCCCACGGGCCAAAACCGGCCACCGGGTCCAGTGCAGCCTGCAGGATGAATTTTTCACAAGAAATTTCAGTTTGTCTATAACATGTTTTGTAAAAGGACGATTCATTTGCACTAAATCTAACGGAATATTTAGAGTTCTCGTTATTAACAGGTTATTATACTATTATTTCACTGGCCCAACCCATTAGAGATCAAATTGCACTCTATGTGGCCCTTAAAATAAAATGAGTTTGACACCCTGCCCTCATTTAAACCTTTAAAACACTAATCATTATCACAGGACACAAAACAGAAGATGTGCTTCCTGTAGTCACAGTAGTAGGAATGTAAAAATGCTGATATATAAAAAAAAAAGATAGTCTTACCTCTGATGGTGTGTTTGTTGGGACACAGGAACCATGGCAGCAGCAGCAGGTAGAAGAAATAAACTAGTGACAAGATGTTGAAGCGAAACAGGCAAGCTGCAACGACACAGAAACAATCACATCAGTGGGCATTCAGACATGTTTTGTAGCAAAGAAGCAGGTAACAGAAGTGTAAACTATCGTGAACTGAGTCTAAAATAAATTCTGAACTCTGTTTTTCCATCTAGAGTCCCCTTTTCAAACCAAAGAGAATCTTGGACCAAACTTAAACCAAATAGTTAAGCTGCCTAAACTAAACCAGACTTTAAAAATTCCCCCTGACATATTTCAAACTCTATTAAAAAAGTATCTGCTTATTTTTTATTTAACATTTCACACAGTATGGACAATGAAATATAGGTGAGAAATCTGGATTAGGCCTTAAGCCCCGCCCACCACCTGCTGGCTACAGGTTGACAGGTGAGAGAGCAGAGAGCATCAATTGTCAGTGGAAGAAACATCAGAGAAACTGAGCCACATGTTTGAGACTCAGAGGAGGAGTCTGCGGAGACCAGAACCAGAGACCAGATGGATCAGAACAGTTAGCATCTTTTATTGTTGTTTGTTAGCCAGCACTACATTTACAATTCCAGGTTCCAGGTTTTATTTAGCCCCGCCCCCCCACATCCTCAAATTGACAGGATTGGTTCCTCAGGTTTGTGACATATGAAACTCGGATTGTGTTTCTATGAGACTTGTCATTGGTTCACTGCAGCTCAAAGTGGAAACACTCAGTCGTCGTGGTGTTGCCTGAATATTCCTGAATATTTCACTCAACATATGTCTTGAATTATAAAAGAAACACACATCAGATGGAAGAAAATGAAACACTTGATCAGAGGTTCAACTGTACATGTTGTACTGGTTGAGCTGTTGTGTTGTTTTGTTGACTTGACAAATGAGCCAGTGCCACTAATTCAGACTGTGAAGAATCATTTAAGAATGAAGAACCTTCTGTGTCCAATTTTATCTCATCTAATATCTGACGGTGTTAATGTTCTTTCAAACAGCAGGATGAAAATATGTATTTCAGGACAGAAAACCTTCACACTGCACTTTCATGCAAAAATATGGAAGATAATAGACTCTGGGTTCATTGTTTTTGTGCTGACGCATGGCGCACAACACCACAGCACACTAGTGAACTGCTGTTTTCCTGTGGTGCACAGAGGTTACTTCCTTCCATGGCCCCCAGCGGCAGGAAGGGCGTGGTAGGAGGTCCACATGCAGCTCTGTCTCTATCACTTCGTCCATTTAAATCACACACATGTTCACATCCTGAGAATCACAACTGCTTGTTACTCATCTTTATGTCTTTCATCATTTCACTTCAAACCACAACTACACACAGCAGATCCGCTGGTTACGTCTCGTGTTCACAAGTTCCAGAAAAACAACCACAGACAACCTCCGCGCGCACGTGCACATCATCACAACGCTTCACAAAGTCTCCGAGTACAGGTCCATTAACATGACAGAGATCCTGCAACTCCTATTCAGATCAGTTCATTATCCGTTTTGTTTTTTTTAGCATCATTTTCATACAAACAGGCCAAATGAGTGAATTTAACATTCTAACATTTCAAATTCAACTGTCACATCTGTGGATCATTATACAAATACAACATTGCACTATTGTGCACAGTAAAAATATCAGAATAGAATCCCGGCTGTCTAACACTAGTGTTCACAGCTCAGGAAGCAGTGAATGTGATTGGCCAGGAGTGTCATTTACTGTCTCTAACACACTCATAATATCACTCAGTAAGAAAGACACTGGTGTCGTGACTGATGTCATGGTTATAACAGTCATGGCTTGATAAGATTAAGCTACTCAATCAATCAATGAAACTTTTTTTTGTAAAGCACTTTTCATACAAAAAAGCAGCCCAAAGTGCGTTGCATGATTATAGAATACAATGGCAGGCACACACACACACACACACACACAACCACAGACACACACTTTACAAGAAAAAAATAAGCACTGGGTAAATGCAATCTTACACTTAAAGCAGAAGTAAGCGATCCGGTCGTTTTGGCTAAAATGCAATTCTCCTATACTAAAGCTTCTTGGGGGAGACATGGAGCTAACCCCAGCCTCTGATGGCGGGCAGGACACACCCTGGACATCCACACTCACACCTGTGCATGTCCTGCATAAGACCATCACAGGTGCAACATGGACCACGGTGCTGCACAGTGCTGCACCGTGCAGCAGCGTGCCGGCTGAAACAGCAGATCAACTTATTTGTTAACTCCATCATCTGATTCATGATTCAGCAGATGATATGAAACAAAAGAGGAAGAGCCTGACAAAAAACCGTGAGACATGAACTGTATGTGAGGAAATCAGTTCATCATCTCTTGTGGACATTTTGTCTGCAACTTGCCACCTAAATGAAGAAGACTTCCTCATTACAATGACAGAACAACCTTATATAGCCACAATAGATAATCTATAACTTGCAGTAGATGGGGTTGAAGTAAAGCTCCACAGCTGTCTTCCTCCTCCATGTACAGTGCGAGAGGGGTTTTATGAGGTGCTGCTGGCTTCAATGAATTAAGACGATCTGCCAACATTAAGACCTGGAAATAAAGAAAACGCGAAGGCTTATTTCCTCCCGTTAAACACACGCAGGGATAATTACTGGCTCACCTAGAGTTAAGATCTAAATTCTTCATCTCGGTCTGCCCAGTTTGAGCGTGAAGGCGCGAGGTTTACTGCACACGCTGCTGTCTGGCCCCGAGGTCTCTACCTCCACCTCTGTTTATTCACACTGCACATCAGCTGACAGCTTGAAATATAACTACGAGGAATCCAATACAATGTGTGTTATGGTACTATTATATCTAGCACAGTTCTATCTATTTTAATTTTAGTATTTTATCTTATTACATATTGATGTATCATGTACATACATAATGTATATGGATGTAGTGTCCATATTTTATCTATCTATCTATCTATCTATCTATCTATCTATCTATCTATCTATCTATCTATCTATCTATCTATCTATCTATCTATCTATCTATCTATCTATCTATCACCTCTAATTTTGTCCTTGTCTGACTGTGTCTCTATCTGTGTCCCTCTGTCTCTGTCTGACTGTGTCTCTGTCTGACTGTGTCCCTCTGATAGAATCATTATGACTCATACTCGTGGTCAAACTGAGGAGCAGACAAAGAATCAAATACCTAAGCACTTTGTTATTTCCTGCAGTTGCTAAAGCATGAAACCTACTGTCTTCCTTTCCTGTCTGCAGGAGTTAGACCAAACCCACAGCAGGCCGTAAACGTCACGTTTCCTATACCTGGCAGCCTTTTCACTATTCATCTGTTCATCTCTTCACCACAACTGAGCTGGTTTTGTGTGGTGTGGATGGAGGATGGGTCAGACACTAAAACTAATAGAAACACTGACACACAATAGACACACAGGGGGTATTGTTGAGTTTCCAAGCCTTTGATGAAGCCATTTACAGTGTGAAGGCCAAAGGTTGTTCTGGTTGTTATCAGTAGGACAACACTGACCAAACACACCCAGCCCTGAAAAACCACAACTAGAACTCCAGTGGTGTACAGCTGTGTGCGGTTCCTGTTCCTGGTCAGGACTGATGTCACTGACGCATGACTTTCTCTTTGTTTCACGCCTCAAATGTTTCCTTTTCCTTAAGGTCTCAAGATCTAATCACTCATCTTCAACCATTCAATCATAGAAGGTCAAATCAAATCAACCCAAAAACTCTTCCTGTTGCTGTAACATCCATACACAGCTGAAGGCCTTTCTTTCCGAGTGTTCTCCTCCGGCACAGTTTCCTCTCAGCCTGCGTACATATACAGTAGCTCCGCCTGTTCAAATCTTGGCAAAAACATTTCTAACTTGCAGCATAAACTAAACATTTCATTTACTTGGCCAGTTCTCTGGGAAATCTGCTCGTGTATACAGCATGTTTAGACTGAGAGGATGGCGATAAAACACTATGAGTGACCAGGGAGTAAGAAGAAAGAGAAACCTCCCAGGGTGAATACTAAATACTAAAGGGATTAAAAGCTTTCTGCAAAAGATGTTGGTGCAAGAGAGAAAATAATGTAATAAAACTTCGACAATTTATCGCAAATAAAATAGTTCGCAGGGGGAATCGTTAAGCTTGGTGGGTTGAGCAGGCGATAGTCCCCCGATTCTACCGGTGGCCCTTGCTGCATATCGTCTCAGTCTACCCATTTCATGTCTACAGCTGTCCTGTAGATTAAAGGCCTAAAAGCTCCCCCAAAATACTTAAAAAAGACAAATATGTTTAAAAAATAGGCTAAAATAAAATGAAACAAGTTAGGGTTTCTGTATGAGTCATGACAGCTCACTCCTTATTCTTTTTTCCCCCCTTTACAGTAACTCCCAATAAAGCTTAAAGGGATAGTTCACCCAAAATTCAAATTTCACTCATTTTCTAATCCCCCTCATATCGACTAAGGGTTGGGAGAAGTTTCAGAGCCATCCGTGCCTTCTTGACCTCCCAGTGTCTCAGTTCACAAACACAGCCCTGTTTGGGACCGTCATATGGACATGCAGTGCTGTGCGGAGCCACGCTGTAACTTCAAAAGGCACGGAGGACTCTGAAACTTCTGCCAACCCTTAGACAACATGAGGGTGAGTAGAAAATGACTGAAATTTGAATTTTGGGTGAACTATCCCTTTAAGGAGATAGCTTTATGTGTTCACTTGTGATAATCAAGTCCTCCAATTGGTTATTTTCTATTGACTACTTATAGAAGACCCTCTGACTTGGTTGTCATGGTTACTATAACAGTCATGGCTTGGTTAGGCTAAGGACAAGGCTCATCATGGCTGAGTCCAAAATCACCCCCCCCCTTCACGCCTCCCTACTCATAAAGGGAACTCTATATAGAGGACTTAGCTCACCGGTAAAATAAAAAAAAGCACATTTGGACACTACTCCCCGCCGCAATGCATTATGGTATATATTGCTTACTTAGTGACCATTGGTTGTAGACTACTTTTCATGCTGCATTGTGGGATACGATGAGTCTAACCAGACAGCACTACAAAAAGGCACGGTCATAATGAGTAGTGAGTGATTTTGGACACAGCCAATAATTTGGGTTAAAGACAAGTAAGTACTTCCTCTACTTTGTAACCATGACATTCCACCTGTTATGGTTGCATTAAAAACAATGGGCGTGGATAAACACAACCTCCTTCTCATGTGGACTCTGTCACTTTATACAACATCTTCAGACTCCCTTCACTCCTGTCATAATTACACCTTGATTACTGTAAAAAAATAAATAAATAAAAAACTTGATGTCGCCTAGCAACAAAACAAAAAACAAGCGACTGCACAGACGACCTATGAGCTGGTTCTTACAGGACAGACAACAAGTAATTTGATGTTGAAATATGAAAACACTGGAGCGCCCTTTACCACACTGTGTTCAGTCTGTCCCCGCTACAACACCACAGCAGCTTTCACTCAGCTCTGCTCAGTGTTCTGTCAGACAGTTGCAGCTGTAGTGCGGTGGACACAAAAAGTTAGATATGGACCACACAAAGCCTCACCTATATAATGATTCACGTCATGATGATGACATTTTCATCCCATAAACCTTAGCTGCTGGCTGGCCCTCAAGACCACTCTTAGAACTTTTTATTAGTCATTTTACAGAACATTTCCTGACATATGGCTTCATTCAATAAATGAATGACGACTAGCAATATATGTTACAATTAAAAGAAATAATTAAATAGATAAATAACAAAAATAAAATAGTAGTAGCCTAATAATAATAAATGTTTAATTGATTTATTTGATACGTAAAAAAATTTTAAATATGAAATTAAATACTAAGAATAGAAATAAATAGATAAAAAAACGAATTAATTAGTTAATTAAGTTGAATAAATAGGTAATAAAACACACATATCCATACATAGTCCACTGTGTACATACACACACATAAGGAGGTAAATGTGATTAATGCATAAAGATAAAGTAAAACAGAATAAGTAAAAGTAAAGCAAAGCAGAAATAATTGATTAAAAGGTAAGTAAATGAATAAAATATAAGACAGAAGTTTATTAAATGTGTTGTCACGCTGATGATGATGTTTGTGTTGTGTGTGTTTAAAACACACGTGACCTCTATCCATCTAGCAGACCATCACATACGCACTGATGCAGAGTGCATTACAAGTGTAAGGGACACAGTTCTCTTCTGTCTCTGTTTGCACTCATCCAGCACCGCTAATCACTAACACCTCAGCTCTACTGGGTGGAGACGGAAGACAAATTAAACTTTAACTAACTGCATTGGGAGAAACAGCACAGAGAAGACAGAGGACAGTGTCTGGCTTTGAGTTTTGTGCTTGTTTTCTGTTTATTTATGGTTCTGGGCTCATTATTTTCTTGTTGTGCTGCTGCAGGCTCAGACTGTCATTAGATAATTCAAGGAAACCCCTGTGAACAGTGTTGGCCTTGAGAGGAAGAGAAAAGTCAACAGCATGTGAAATAATTAATTAAAATGCCAGGTCACCATAAGTAAATCAGACGTCACAGCCAGTAAATATCACAGAGCCCATTGTTCTCCTGCAGGCTTTAGGTCTGTCTCAACAGATCGCTCAGCGGTGATGTCACATCTTAACTCTGTGCACTCGAGAAGAAACAACTAAGTGATATTACTCAACTGATCCTGTTCTGCAACAGAAACATAAAGAGAGGCTATAAGGGATAGTTCAAGTTCATGTTGTTTTCTCATGTATTCACCACAGTATGGGATGGTTGCAGTTTCCAACAGGACGATCGCTTAAAGCTGGGGTATGTAATCCTGTTCAAAAGCACTTTTTCTTATACTGGGGGAAATGGCCCGTCTAATTTCAGAGGAATCGGTACGCTATGTCAGCAGGAAAAGGAACGGAAAATAACAGAGCTCTGTGACAGCCACTACACAGAGAAAACTCCGCCCAATCTGTTCCCTTCGGTCTGAATAGCACGGATTGGTCGAAGTTTGCTCGGAGACTAAGGAACCAATCAGATGCCTTCATGTCTAGTTCTGCACCCGCCCCCTCCTACGGGAGCGCGCACAGCCTTCAGCTCTTGCTGCCTGCTGCCGATTCAGTACACCTCTGCAGGACTAGAGTTACAGGACGGATTTCGTGATCATTTGAGCAATGGCTGAGAAAACTAGCAGCCCAAACCGCCTCAACTGTATCACATACGGCTCTTCCAGAGAAAAAGGCAAAAAAGAGAAAGCCAGAGGAAGAAAAGTCTGCAAACAAAAAGCTTCTGGATAAAGCAAGAGCGAAAACCAGAGTCAACATTGGTTCAGCTTTTGAGCGGTGGAGACAACTGAGGGATCTGACTCAAAAGTGATGCCGAGGTTGCCGTCTTTCTGTTGGACAGGTAATTATTTGTTTTGCTTCAGGGAGGATTTCTTATTTTCATGAAAATGTAGGCTAACTTTTGCTAATCACTACTATTGTAGCTTAACAAATGCTAATATTAGCTTCTCTGGGTGGAGACGGAAGACGCTAGTATTGAATAGATACTGATTTTTTAAAAGATATTACTCTACAAATTAAACTGTGTCTGTGTTAATAAAAACTGTACATATTTGGAGAAACAGCTCATTTGTGTTTCATACAGAGAAGGACAGCCAGATGATCCAGTGTCAACATGGGGTTTTCAGGTGTCCCAGCTCCATCGATGCAGGAACTTTTGCAGACCCAACTGAGCAGAGGCCTAGGAGAGTTTTCTTACAATATTGTAGCTTGATTATGTTTAACATAATGTACACATTATGGGCTCTAATATTCTTATTCTTTGATTGTCTCAAAAAATGTATTAATTATTATCAGATGTGTAATTGTGATATTCTTCCTAAAGGTAAATCACTGCCAAAGGAGTAGATCACCACTGACAACTACTCCACACAGCCTGACCATTAGAAACACCATGTATATACTATTCTTGAAAATCTACAGATTATTTAAACAATAAAAAGAGTTATACCAATTTTGTTGTTGTTTGTAATCACTTATTTTGAAACAGTAGTAAAATGGCCATTCATCTTTTTCAAAAGTTTTATTCCAAAATGACAAAATATAAATAACAAGAGACACATTTTAAACAAAAGTCAAATATAAACAACCTTGTTATGTGCATAATGTAAACCTCAGTGCAAATGTTGCCATATAAATGACAGGGCTTCAGTGTAAATCTGTGTTTAGACTCTGCTAGGGACAAAACCCTTGTACTGTCCATTGGGGTTGGTCTCTGATTTTCCAGACACAGCAACTGAATAACACTCTGTGCCCAGCACCCAGGCCCCATGGCATTTCCATGCTGGAAATGCCAGGTTCACCTTTTTTTCTAGATCTGTGGGCATCTCGCAGCACTTTACACAAGTGGGTAGATGTGGAGCTGGAGGGCCTGGTGGAGGAGCATCTCCTGATGCTGAGATCTGCAGGACGTGGAACAGGAGGCTCGGGTCCCTTGTAAGGCAGATCTGAAGCACCTGATGGGATTCTTCCAAGCCAGTCGTTCAATTCTAGCCTGTAAAAAAAAAACAGTTCATCAAGAAGATTAGACCTTGTCCTTTATTATTACTAATATTATTTTTGGTTTGTTGCCAGACCAGAGTTGAAAATTTAATTTGTTTATATTTTTCTTTTACAGTTTATGAATGACATAAACTAACAGAAATGTTGTGCTCACATAATGGCATGTCATTGTTTACCGTTCTAGATGATGTGGAGATCATGGGGGGCTTTTTAGCCTCTGCCCCTGTCTCAACACCGCGTCCTCTTGGAGCTGAAGACGTTCTCGGTTGCGGACTGATCGGATCTGAGCCAGTGCTCTGATCATCTTAACTCTGTCAAACAACAAAGATATCGAGAAGAAATTTCTGTCTAACTAATTTTTAGAATAAAATTGACATATTGGCCCAAATTTACTTCTCTAACACTTTGCATTACCCTGCATTATTGTCAATGAAAAAACTGATCCTGCTATTTCTGTGACTAATAACAATAAGAATAAAAATAGAAACACGTTTGTCAGTGAATAACAAAACGGTGTTACAATGTAATTTAGCTGATGGGTCTGTATCCAGCCGGATCCTTGGAGAGATTCGGCAGATTCATCACCTGCCTCTGGGTCTGCACAGACTGATGTGCTAGAAAACAAAACAAAAAACACAATAATATAGTTTACTTACAGATTCATGATTCTGCTCGTTGTTGTCCTCCAAAATACTCCGAAATAGCTAGCTATGGGATGGGAGGGGGAGCAGGGGGAGAACTTAGAGGAGGCAGGAGGAGGTGCATTTTTCAAAGGAGTTTTCCAGGATTACATACCCCAGCTTTAATTTGGATTTTTTATAGTTGGGATTTCTGGCCCACAGTGAAGGGCACAGATAGCCACTGCAAACATAAAGCCCAAAATCCATTTAGTGTTTACTGCAGGATCAGACTGGACTGACCAAAACCTCCTGAGGCACTGCACAAGAGGCCTAATGAATAAGGGATACATTTACATGTAAATGTATTACCTGTATATGTATTATTATAATGTTTATCCTTCGCAACTGTCCTTTAAAGTCCCCCTCCCACAACCCTTTTTGGTTATTTTAAAACATCCTCTGTGGTCTTTAAATTGCAATTATGAAGTTTTTAGCCAAAATCACAAAACCTGTGCCATTTCCCAGGGCTTTTCTTCTGCACAGCACCAGCAGCTCATTAGCAATGCGCCTCTGGAGGGTGGGCGGAGACTGTGCTGCTCTGTACCCGCCCAGCCAGCCCCTCCCCATTCTCGCTGACAGCTGGACACTGTACAATTACCGATTCAGCACGTTTAAGTGGAAAACTGCACTCTGGGATTCGATCCCAGACTGGAATATAGGCCTTGCTCACAGTGCAAGCTGCTCTGCCAGGTCAGCTGTACCTTGACAGCTACACCGAGCTGTCCAGCCTTTCACCTCTGAGCCAGATGCAGAGCGGGGCAGGAGCTTGTAGCACAACTGGGGTTGTAACGCATCAACCCCAGTCTCCCTGAAACTGCTAGTTTGCGTCTGCCATTGGTTCACAGCAGTTTGAAGGCAAAAAAAAAGCAAAAAATGCAATTTTGCACTTCCTTTTCTGCTGGTATGTCCTCTAACATCAGAAAAATGCCACAGGAACATGTGAAAAGCACGAAAAACATGATTTTCATGGGAGGGGGTTTTTAATGAGGTGCTATGCAAGTCCAGTAGCGTTTCTGCTGCTTTGCTAACACTCCTTGCGGCCATGTGTATTTATTTTTAACGAAGCCAGCAAGAAAGCAATTTATGGAGCGGTGGATAACATTATATATTATATTATATGATGTTAGGATGTGTATATTTGTGTAGTCTTATCTGTCACAAACTTGCGTCACAGTGCCACAGAGATGACAGCTGGGATACTGGGTCGGAGACTCTGGTTGATTGGTTTTCAGCCAAGAGATGCTAGGTGGAGGGCAGAGAGCCTCCATTCTCCCTGGAACAAGTTACAAGTCATTTATTTAACACAGTTACTCCAAAGCTGTTTAATTGAGGTAAAAAAGTATCCTAGATAAGGTAAAAAATCTCGCTTAGTTCCCCTTTAAAACATAAATTTGCTGGTAGCAAGTAAACCATGTGAGGCACATACTAGTCTTTGAAGGCAAACACTGTGTCCAGTACCAACCACATCACACTGTGGCTCCGATGGGAACATGAGCTTCATCATCATCATCTTGTGACCCTTCATATCAACAAACCCTCAAAAGGTGACGGGGATAAAGGCAGAGAGGATGACTCATTTGATGTCGACACGGTCAGTTCAGTTGAAGAGACCGTACTGCGGACCATGCAAAGGCTTTCATATGATTCTCACAGCAGTATGTTATTGTCCTCAACGACAATATCTGCCTTCACGCACGGAGCCAGCTGAGTCTTAAAGAACTCCACCCCTCCCAGCTGCCCAGTTAATCATCAAACACACCCAAAACGATGGCTGTGGACGGACATGATAACACTGTTCAGTGACAGCTATCTCTCTCCGCAGCGCTCTCTGCTCATGTTTCCTCTGCACGTCTCATATTCAGGTGCTAACGCAACAACAGCCTCTATGATTCGGCTTGTTTTCCTCCTCATTGGCACATTGTGGTAGGAGATGTCGCAACACTTGAGTTTCACTGCTGCTCTCTTCGTCTCAGCGCACTCGCTCTGCGGAGGGGGTTTTTGGGAAATGCTCCTTAATAACAAGTGGCTCACTGAGTAAGCAAATCAGGAAGTGATTCAGTCTCCTGGGGCCGTCGTCGTGACCTGAACAGACCTGTACCTGAGGATCAGACTGCAGTTACTCCTCATCTCCTGTTCTGCTGAGTGCTGTACCTCTGCAGGATTTGTTTTAAGGTCAAGGCCAATATAACCTAACATGACCTGACCAGGTTTCAGAACTTTTCAAGATTCCTCTGATCCCTCACCTTGTTACATGCCACATGAAAATATATAAATATCTTAAGTTTTTGGTGTCAAATCACTGTTAACCACACTTGCAGAGCAGAGGCCGGGTACAGCAGGGGGCAGCAGGTGGTGGGTTAAAGGTCTGATCCAGGTTTCTCAGACAGGAAGTCAGAGAAGATGAGTCTCAGACGCAGTGTGTTGTCTATAAACCAACTGCAACTTAGAAACATTAACTTGTCTACTGTAATAAAGATGTGTTATCTCATGTCACAGTGAATGCTATAGCTGCAGATTGAGCAGCCAAACCTCACCGGGCTCTGACTGAGCTGCTGCTCAGTTCTGTTATCATGAGCAGGATCCAGGAGAAGTTTCACCTGCACAGTGTCCTCCAGCTGCACCTAAGCTGGACAAACCAGAGACTGTATTTATCAAGCTTCAATTACTCCTGCTAAGAGTTGACTTATGAGTAAAAAAAATATTCGATGTAAGCTGCACTGTACTTACAAGTTAGTTAACAAGCATCTTACTCACTTTTAGCAAAGTGTAGGACTGAATCGAGCTGAGTTACGACAGTAGGCTACTATGTGCCATAAACGAAATCTTAGATGACGTCACTTCCAGATGTATAGGAATCCTTATCGCATATAGAAATATCTCAGTGAAAAGTTAAATGGTCAATGAGAGTGTATATTCTACTGTATTTTGACAATAATCTACACAATAATACAAAATTCTCAGCACTTAAAGGGATAGTTCAACATTTTGGCAAATTGGCCCATTGCCATAATCCCTATAGTCATAGCAGTAGGCTGTAGTCGTTACCTTTATTTGTCGGTGCAAGCTATTTTTAGGACGGCTGAGCCAAGTGGCAAGCTGCTCATGGGATTTCTTGGTTTCCCTCATCAAACTCATCAAATTCACAATCCAACAATTCCAAAACGCTCTCGTGGACATGCTGTGACCTGCACGTGCACACTCTGAGATAATAACAGAACAGAGACAGAGTTGTTTCAGAGGTCTCCATGAGCAGCTCGCCGTTCAGCTCGGCGGTTCTAAGAATAGCTTGCACCGACAAATGAAGTTATTAATGAACCTACTGCTATGACTATAGGGATTATGGCAATGGGCCAATTTGCCAAAATGTTGAACTATCCCTTTAAGGTTAAAATGGTACTCTAGGACACTTCTGATGTCTGCTTCAAATCCCACCTGCAGTCAAGCTTGAGCAGCCAATGCAAAGGCAGGAGCACTATGAGCGCTATATGATTACAATGAAAGGTGTGTGACACCATCCAGGATGGAACATGCAAACTGTTCAACAAGACTTAAAACGGAGGTGAACATCAGAGGACACATTCACTGAGGATTATCACCAAACTCATGCCTGTTCTTCACACTGCTCCCGCTCTTATCTCACACACTGACCTAAGCAGAAACCAATATGGTGTCATCTCTCTGACTGAACAGCTAAAAAAACCATCAAGCAGCACTGTTAGGAAAACTGAATAAGGAGTAATGAATCAGTTTAGTGTGACAGCTGGATTTACCTACATAGAGACATTATGTCTGATCACGGCCTGAGGCTGGAACAGATGGCAGCCACACACTTCGGCGTGAATCAGACACGTTATCACTGAGTGTATTTACATTTAGTTATCTATTATCTACACACACATCTGAACAAGGCAGGGCCTTTATAAAGAGAGAAACAGGTAAACTAAGTAAGCAGGGAGCCAGGAAGTGAACAGGAGCTGAGGGTTTTTATATGTAATTCTCAGTCTCATGATTCTGCTAATTGAAGAAGCATTCATCCCAGCTCTGGATATGAGTTCCCCTCCTATGTTTGTCTGTCCTTCAGCCCTCATTAACATCTATTTCGTCTCCCTGCTGTCGACAGCCGGAGCCACAGGTACGTTGTTATCAGGTTGTGTCCATCACATTCTTGTGGAAACAATATCTCAGTGACGCCTCGGTGGTTTTTAAAAATTGGTGCAAACATTTACTAGGACGAGAGGACAAACTGATTAGATTTTCATTGGGCAAAGGTCAAAGGTCAAGGTCATCTGTCCTGTCTTGTGTTGTCTTCTGCTGCTGGTAACACTGCTAACATTGTAATTTCCTGCAAAGGAGTAATAAAGTATCTTTAACTTTTAACTTAAACCAGGCATCCACCCAGAACAATTCAGTTCATGTCCTGATCCATAACGATAACCAGTCATAAGGCTCGGGAGAAAAAAATGGTTTGAGTCACACACGACATACGTATGAGCTGAACAAATTATAAGTTCAGGTCAGCTTTATTGGTCAGAGCCTTATGTGCTTAGTGCTAAGCCCCAACCCAGGACCAACCTAAACCGAATTACAACAATAAAGGTACATTTCTACCCTCCACAACTTCGCAATGGGTTTCCACATCAAACACGTGGCTGCAGCACAGAAACACAGCCACGATGCTGATTCAATAACCTGCACAAATATCATACAGTCTCATCGTACCACAGTTGCATTTATTCCAAGACAAAATCCCACATTCCCAACACAGTGGATCGTGGTTTCTCCAACCATTAACCCAGCTGTGCAGGTAGCTGCTGTCTCCATATAAGGCAGTGTTCTGCAACTGCTCCAGAACCATGATGTCCAGATAGCACAGTAAAATGTAAATAGGTTTTACCTGCATTAAGCTGTTATGTGGTGTGTTTCTCACCAATGTGGAATTATATGTTTAGATGACCACCTGTGATCAGTGACAAGGCCTTCATTCTTTAAGAAATGGGTCTTTATATGAAGTGTACACGTTTACAATAACAAATTTTAAAGGGACAACATGGAGTTTCTCCGTTGGCAGAACGAAAAATTACGCAACAATAAAAAAGTCTCATATTAATGTGGATGAATCTACGTTACCCACACTTGTTAATGGGCCCATTTTCCCCTAATGGTAACCATGGTAAACTTCTTTCCACCCATGCTTAGATCAAAGTCATGCTACGTTCAGGTTCATTGTGTTTGACCTGGTGCCATACGTTGGTAGAGACCAGTCACATGACGGAGCAGTTTATACATGACGTTCCACTGTGCTGCTGTGCTGCCTCAATGAAGCACTGCCATGACAACATCTACCACCATATATTTAGGCTTTATGGAGACTGGAGGTTGTGTGTGTGTGTGTGTGTGTGTGTGTGTGTGTGTGTGTGTGTGTGTGTGTGTGTGTGTGTGTGTGTGTATGGCGGAACAATCGTGTCAAAACAACTGTAAGGACGCGCAGCTATGTGTGTGTGCACGCTTGGTTAAATTGTTAGGCGTGCGTGCGTGCGTGCGTTGTTACGCGCAGGTTGTATTTCACACGTGACAACAAGCTGCGTACGTATGAACGTGTGTGTGCACGTCTGACAGTCACTGTTTGACAAATTATGTTACGCGTTCACACACACGTGCGTTCGCAGGCTCTGTTGCTGCGCGGCCGGAAGTGGATTTGCAGCGCGTGCAACACTGCGCCTCACTTGACGTGTAATGTAGTTGGACTTTTTATTTTAGTCAATCAGCGGGGGGCAGCAGCGAGCCATACTATGGCTGCCGGTGCCGGAAATTCAAAAGACGAAGAAGAAGAAGAAGAAGAAGAAGAAGAAGAAGAAGAAGAAGAAGGAGACCGGTGACTTGGAAGCTAATGGCTAATACGGTAGGTTACTTTATAAATACTCTGGTCATTTGTGTTGTATAAGTTTAAAAGTCGAGCAGATTTTGATGCTACGCTGTTGCGAGTGGATAGTGACCATAGATTTCACCACATGCCGCCGAAGAGAGGCTGAAGCAGAGGGTGTAGCTACTACGAAGCCAGTTAGGCTAAGTGGGTTAGCGAGCTAGGCTACATGTGTGTTGACTCTGAGCCAGGCTCCTTGTAGCTACCGCCAGGCTCTTAGCCACAGTAGATCTCAATGTTAACTTGTGATTAGCTCATAAGCTGGTCCCGACCAGGTTATGTACAGAGTTTAATCATAAAACCGACTGTAAAAGTGCAGTTGCTATTTACTATTTAACTCATTTGAAAGTCCAGTGGATCTGGATCAGAGCAGAGCGTTTGTACCGAGGGAGAGATCAGCTGATCGCTGCTGTTTACTTTATCTCAGCGTCTCGGCGGCTGTGACTCAACGACTCACATCCTTGTGTGCACTGGCTGTGATGTTGACTCTCTGCTCTGTGATGGACTTTTAGCATTGTTTTATAGCTAATCAGGATAGTTCAGGATAGCCTATTTTAATTGTTAGAGTAATGGGTGCCACCCATGCACCCAGAGGCAGGCTGTGATTTTAATTGTGGATCCGTCTTTTTTGTAGGACTGAACCTTGACTGTTTAAAAATAGCCTAGGGGAGAGCAGTGTCGAAAGTAGGCAAAATAGCCTAAACATAATTTTAAAAACTAGCGTTACAGAGAAGAAATCTTTTTGAGATCCTTAAACCCAAATCATGAATGTGAACTTTTGCATTATAGTTTAACAGCAGATCCACTCAGACACATGTCACACTAGTGAAAAGCACCTGTAGAACTGAGTTTTGAGAGCCTAAAGAACTAGTGTTACCTGTAATATTGTGTTTGGTTTTCACCATTTTATATACACTAAGCTTGTCCTTTTTCACGTCAGTGATTTTACTCCAGAACACAGCAGAGTGGTCAAGGCCTGCAGACCGACCCAGTTCCACCTGCAGTGAGGAGACCCAGGAAGAGGAGTGTGAGATCCACGGGGAAAGGAGGAAAAACAGAGCGTCAGCTGTCGTCAGCAGACAGGCATCGACTGTCCCACCAAGTGAAATGTGAGTTTGTACTCTGACCAAGGGATGTAATGGCATTAACATCTGCAGTATTTGCCCTCATTTCATACTCTACACGTCCATGTTACACACTCCACTCCGTGTTTTATTTGTACACAGCAGTCTGAAATAAACAAACAACAAATACTTAATGCCGCTTGCAACATTAGTTGACAAAGTTGCGCTGGACTTTCTCTCTTATCTGCCACTGGTTGCCACGACAACGAGAGGAGCCTGGCAGCAGCGACAGCGACGGTGTAACATTTAGCACAGTCCGACATAATTAACACAATCTAACAATTACGAAACACCTATGTAAACAATATACAGTAAACAACAATATTATGTTAGCACATAAAGACTATAGATTTACAGTGTCGACATATTGACAACACACCAAAACATATAACAACGGTCACCAACTGCCGCCACTCTCACAACTATAACATTTCTAACACATTTATCAGTAAACAGAGTAACGAACACCACCGCGATAAAACACAGAAAACATCTAGACATATGGGTGCTTGTGTAGACTGACGTGAGACTCACCTGAAATAAACAAACAACAAACACTTAAAGGTTGAATATGTAGCATTACCAGAACAATAACAGAACGTAATACTGTTGCTAGGTAAAACGTGTCGTTGCTAGGGACTCTGTTCTGATCAGAGGACACAGAGGAGGAGAACGATGCAAATGTTCAGGGTGCCACACCCACAATAATATTGAGACACTATTGTTATTGCGATATTGCGGTATTACTGTTACCGTTACATCCCTACTCTGCCCCCATTGTGGGAGTAGTGATCCCTGGCTGTGGAAAGTTATTGTGAATGTGTGTAAAAAGTAGAGTGACTGAAGTCTCTCCCCCCACAGACCAGCGTGCAAGGCCGACGCCCGAGACGGTGTGACAGCAGTGGTGCCAAGCGACGAGCGGTGTTGGCCCGAGGTGATGGTGAACCGTTTATACTGTGCCTCATCATGTGAGTAACAATCTTAGGACGTAAATGAAGTGGCGTGCATGTATTGGGTTTACGTGCAGTGACTGCCATCTTTTTTACCTCACAGCTCTCCAGTCTGCGCCCGGCAGAGGACAGTGTGCAAGTGGAAGACCAGCGTGGACGTGGACAATCGGTGTTGCCAAGCTACCACAATTTCGGACTCCTTCCCCCCACACCCCATTTTATAATTTCTGTGAATAAATCTTGTTTTAAATGCCCTTTACAGTCTCCAAGCACTTTCTTGGTTTTAAAAAGGTACTCACTCTTACAGATCTTGTTTTAATTGGAAACATATTTTAGATTAGTTTTATTACTAGATTTAAGGTAAATGAAAACGCAGACACACATTTAGATCCAGTAAGTGTGAGCATTAAATGAATATTAATAAATTGCATGACATTTGCATCAATTTCCTTAGTTGTTATTTTGATGGTGGATAGTCTTGTCTAGTGTCTAACATGTCCACAACAACCCAATTGGTCTTCTACCAGTCACCATGAAGGCTATAGAATATAAATTACACCTCATTCCTTTGTGGATTGGGTCAGCTGGAGGAAAGCACTCCCATCAGGATCAAATCTTGTTTTTATTATAGGATACAGTTGATCAGTCATAAGTGAATCCTCTGTCTACACCATGCCAGGCCAGAAAAACCATGAGGTCATTTAAATGCCATGCTACACGTGTCATATTATTACATCAATGTTTACTCAGTGGTTTATGGAAGATATCATAATTTGGTGCATTTTAGAATCAACATGATGCTACACATGTGTAGAAAAGCCCCAGCTCTTTCCAGCCCTCCTCCTTCCCCTCGCAGCACTGGAGGGCAGAGCCCAGAAGGCAGCTCACCTGTGTCAGGCCTTTCTGCTCTGGATGCTTCATCCTCATCCTCCCTAATCCCAGATTGTTGAGTTTTGTATTTGATGTAAATTATTCAAGTTCCACACACCCTTAGTTTATTTTGTTACGTCGTGACTTTAATTCGACTGTTTTTCAACATGTTAAAATAATATCTGGGCAAATATTACATTAAAAAATGTGCATTTTAGTGCGAGTTAACTGATTAAATACTGCCAGCAAACGTTTCTCGATCTGCGTCTAGATGATGACATCCACTCGACGTCGCGTCACGACGTGACTTTATTTAGACTTTTAGACACATATTTAACTGGAAAAAAACACTGCCAAGAATGATTTCCTCTATCTACTGCTGTCTGGTGCTGTGTGGAAATGAAGACATCTAGTCAACATCCAGTCATGTCAGGACGTTGATTCCACGTCTGATTAATGTTGGTCAGACAAAACCAAAGAAACACACTTAAAGATTATGAACAACATTTATCCCTCTAAAGAATTACTTAGGCTCCGCTTTAATATCGATGACAATTTATGCACATTTTGTGAAAATGACATCGAAACCACGGACCATATGTTCTTCTCATGTAATATAATACAAACCAGAGATGGGATCAAGTCACCATGTGCAAGTCTCAAGTAAGTCTCAAGTCTTAACCTTCAAGTAGCTTAAGTCCCAAGTCATTTTCCTTTTGGGCAAGTCAAGTCAAGTCACGGGTTTTGTCAAGTCCAAGTCAAGTCACCTTATTATTGCAGAATCTAATCTAAATAAGTGCAGACAATATATTAGAATAGAATAGGATTGAATAGAATATAAATTTAGCCTATACTATCATGACAACACCATTCTCAGCCTGGACTCATACCAAGTAGTTGTAGATATTAATTTCATATTTTATATGTGTGATGTTTAAGAGAAAAACACAGCATATGTCACTGTATGTTTAAACAAGGTCCAGGTTAAGTCCAGGTTAGTGTTATACCCTGTATGCCCCATAAGAGGGCGCAAGGAGTATGTTGTATAAAAGCAACACTGGGGTTGTGCCTCAGTTTAGTGATGTGTGTTGTTGTTGACCTGCCTGCCTGCTAATACATGACAGCTGTCTACTAGCCTGCTAAGTCGTTGTGTTTCACCTCCTTCCCCACATGGTCTGTCGACAGGACAATATTCAAATGTCAATGTGAGAATGTGAAACATTGAAACATCCCAGGATGCTACAAGTGACAGACAAACCAATCAGATAACAACTGTAGTTGGGTTGCAGCACCATCTGCAGCAGTGAGAATGTGGGGCTGAAGGAGAGGAGGTTAAAAACATTCTGGGCTGACATCCATAATTGGATTAAACAAAAAATTGTATTATTTCCAGATGCTATCTCACTTGATGATGTCACTTTTGGTATGATCTTACAAAACAAATATGACAAGAATAGAGTCATAAAGTCTTCTCCCAGATTTATTGTCTTCTTGTATGAATTTAAATACATGAAATCCCTGAAACTCCTAACAGAAGTAATAGCACAACAACTAGGTAGGCTACAGTATATGATAACTAAAAATGTCTTACTGAAATGAATAGCTAAAATTAATTTGATTCCCCCTTAAGAATCTAATGCTTATTATAGCCGATTTTTTTTTATATAGAGAGAATTTGTTCCTGAATATGTTCCTGACTTTATATTTGAGAGATGTATTTTATTTTTTTTTAACATTTGATATGAATATATTGAAACAGTAATGTATATGTTCATCATGGAGGTTCATTTTCCATGTTTATTTTTGTACCTTTGTATCTTTTCAATAAAGAAGAGAGAAAAAAAAATTACGTTGGGCAGGCGGGTTGATATGACGTCTATCTGAGGGGCTGAGATGACCGGCGGATGACCTGACCGACGTAATTTCAACAGCTTTTAGATGGCATCGGTTTACGTTGTCAAAAACTATTCAAAATGATAGAAATGTGTTTGTGACTTGAAGAGAACAACGTGGTATTAATGTTTAATGGAAATGTTTGTTATTCCAGCATCCCTCTAGGAACTATTTTTCCTCGCGTAGTGAGCGCACTCAGGTGTCAGATGCAGCGCAAGTAGGTTGTTTACAGTTGGAGAGGAGCGGAGAGGAGCAGAGCAGACAGGCTAACGGATGTGAAAGGTAAGCTTCCGAGAAAGCTAATTTAAAATTAAACGGTGTTTGTTAAGACATTATACGTTTATCAATCACTTGTGGTTTTCTTGCGGCATCGTGTATTTTTACAGATAGCTGGTTTTTGCCTTTATTCGTAGCCGAGCGGCGGCTAACAGTTAGCAGCCGAAGTAGCTGAGCTATGTGAAACTGCCGTGTGTCAAAAAGCCTTTTCAATACTGTCTCAGGCCTTATTGACAGCGAGAGGGATGATAGCTTTTTCCCTCTCACTCTACACTGCCTATAAAAGTTATTCACCCCCTTGGATTTGTTTTTTAATAAATTAAATCATGACCAACACGGTTTGGCTTTTTAGACCAAAAATAAATAAGAAACAACTCCTTCATGTCAGAGTGAGAACAGATTTTTACAAAGTAATGTCAATTAATTAAAAATAATCATGTAAAAATACATGATTGCATTAAATATTCACCGCCATTAAAGCCATAGACTTAATTCAGCTGATGTAAATATTAACTTGAAAGGGATGATTTAGGCTATTAATTTATGAAATCATGTATTTTATGTTGTGATTTTTAATCAATTGACATTACTTTGTAAAAATCTGTTCTCAGTTTGACATGAAGGAGTTGTTTCTTATTTATTTTTTGTCTAAAAAGCCAAACTGTGTTGGTCATGATGTAATTTATAAAAGCAATAAAAAGAGAAATCATCCAAGGGAGGTGAATACTTTTTATAGGCAGTGTAAATGGACTAGCTGCGAGTTAGCCTAGCTCTTACAGGCTACGTGAGGCGAGGCCTAAAATATTATTCTGGTCTTCAATTTATCAACAGATTCTCTGTTTTCAACTTTAACACTTCTGAGAGGGAAAGTCATCATCATATACAAAATGATTGTTGTTATATGATAAATGTTAACAAATGTATATTTTATATTAAAACTTACACTAAGAAAAGGTTGTCAGGATAAATTGGCTGCTGTGAAAAGCTGCAATCACTGCATTATTTTCCTCATAGGCAATGTTATACAGTATGGCAAACATTTTATGATCATTAAACACTACTGAGTCTGATAATGTCATAGTTAATCAATGTAACTATCTCTACCTAAAACAGTAGCCTAATCTATTTGTGTGTCTCTGACTGTCCCTCACAAAGACCTGTTTTGATAACCATTTGTCCAATTTACTTCACTTTACAGGTGTATTGCAGTATGAGGTGTAAAAGAAAGAGAGACACCCACCAGGTGAGATACACACACACGGAGGGTAGACATCAAAATGTTTGCTGGGGTTAACTATGTCAGCTATGGGCATTTTTATTTCTGACTCTTTCTTTTCCCACCATTGCTCCTATGTCCCAGCAACGACAGCAGCTTAAAACAGGGGCAGATGACTTGATGTTATTTAACCCAGTCTCGCTCGCATAGGTTCGCTTTTTTCAAATTTTCTCATCCTCTTTCAAAATGTAGACCATAGCTTTAAGTAGAAATTAAATATTATCACAGATGTGAAGTGTGAGAAAAGTCTATACAACTTGTGTACAGATAACAATTGTTAATCCTGCCAGAAGAAATGCTTACTTGAGACTCTCAGACATGACATCAGATGTGAGAGGGAAGCTCTTCATGATGGAGGTAGCCTACAATACATGGAGAAGTGGTTCTTTCATTACTCTTTCAGCTCCCAAAACAAAGTGTTCCTACCATTCAGTGCATTTAGCATCTGTCTGACCATCATTGTAAATAAGAACTTGTTCCTAATGATTCTGCCTGGTTAAATAAAAAATCTGAATCAGCGCTCTGTTTATTTTTTCTTGTGCCCTCTCTCCAGCTGCTGTGAAGAGATGGAACATCAAGGCCACAGATGCAGACATTGAAACTGTGATCCAGATCCACCTGAAGCATGTCCCAGCAAGAAGCGGGGGGAAGCGGCAGACCTCACTGGACCTTACTTCAAAATAAAATATTTGTTACATTAAACGTGTCCATTTTTTATTCAAGGGTATTTATATACGTATGGTCCAGAATGCTGTCTATTTTTGTCCATGTACTACTTGTATTTTACAGTAGGTAGCCTATGGGTGAACGTCAATACAATATTTGTTAACTTTATCACAGGTGAGTTTATTTGCTATCAAAATTTCAGGTTCACTATTCCTGTGATATTTTAAGTTAGAAAAAGTGAAATTTGCTGGTGAGTTGATGTCTATCAGACTTTGACTATGATGCAGTTAATTCAAATAGTTGTAGAATAGAGCACTGCGAATTCTCTGGAATTACACATGTAGCTATGCACTACTAATCCTGACCTTGTGATGTGTTGCTCAGCTGTGAGCCAGGCTCATTCTTTACTGAATGGATAGAAAACTTTTTGCCACCACAAAAGACCCATGAGATAATTATATTAGGACAGGAGGCTCAGTGATGTCATGTTTCAACCTTCCCGATGGTTTGACTGTTTTGTTATTAATAAAGTAAAAAAAAAAAAAAAAAAGCCCAATGCACATCTCCAGCTGTCCCAGCAGTTGTCAATGAACTGATTACGTGCGGGGGGCGTGGCGCTTAACTTAAAAATGTTTGTCATTGATTAATTGATTGTGTCTGTGTAGTAGGCCAGAAAGCAAAGTAAAAGAATCAGAAACAGAATTATTTCGTTTTTCCGTTTCAAATAAATCATGTCAGTCTATGTCGTGTTGGATTGATAGCACCATCTACTGGCTGAAAATGGAACACAGAACAACTACACGACGCGTCAAGTGACGCGCAGTGCTGCACGCCGTGCAGATCGACTTCCGGCCGTGAAGCAACAGATCCTGCGAACGCACGCACGTGTGAACGCCTGTCAAAGTAAGTCAAACAGGGACAGACAGACGTACACAATATGCTTCATGCGCACACAGCTTCTTGTCACGTGTGACAGATGTTGCGCACGTCGTTTCCGCGTACGCGTGAGCGCCTGACAAAATTGTTCAATCAGCTTCATGCGAGCGTTAATGCGTGCGTTTGCTACAAAACGCGTGAATGTTTACACGTGACCACTACGCGTAGTGTGATTACCGGCGCGCAGCAGTCATCACACGTGAACGTGCGCGTGAACGGCGGGCCATTATAAGTCAATGAGGAAACTACATTACATGTCAGACGCTGGCTCCTGCACAGGCGTCAAAGCACGCGGGTTGTGACACGTTCAGTTGATATGTGCGCACGCTTTATGAAACGATTGTACCGGCATAGTATGTGTGTGTGTGTGTGTGTGTGTGTGTGTGTGTGTGTGTGTGTGTGTGTGCGTCAGTTCCTCCTCTGTAATCAGAGGGCATGGTGTTTCTGCTTCACTGCTCACTGAGGTGTGTTTCCTCCTGATGTCCAGAGATCTGACGGCTGCCTGCTTCTCTCTTTACTGTTTATGACCAGGATGAAGATGAATATGTTAAAAGTTAAAGGACCCATGTTGTGAAAATTATGATTTTCATTTTTTTTTTGTGATAGGGAAGGTCTTTGGGCGACATAAATAGAAAATGCACACGGCCTGTTTTTTTGTTTTTTTTAGAAACTATCCCTTTAAAATAAGCAGTCTGAATTTCCTCCCTTGTGTGATGTTACACAGAAGAAATAACTGCTAATGGCTTTAGCCTTTACTGCACTGCCCCCCCAGACTTTCATTCAGTAGGTGAGCTAACAATTAACATAATTAAAACAATAAAAAGAAACAGAGCCTCTGCTCTGCTTGGCTGAACAATCAGAGCTCTGATAAGGGTTTCACATAGGCCAGTTCCAGTTTCCAAACCTAACTTTGAATCAGCCGGTGCATTCAGACCGAAAAAATAACAGGTTTGGAACCTGAGAACGTCTCAACGGAACCAAAAAATAGGTGGTTTATTATTGTGAACCTTTGAAGACGAGCAGGAAGGAGAAGAAGGCAGTTGACTGGCAACCGGGAAGAAAAGAATTTGCAGTGGTCTGAGGAAACAAAATGTTCGATGGCAATTTGAGCATCGACAGAATTTCAAAAAAAGAAAGCAGAACAAGAAAGAACAAGTTGTACAGCACGGCTGGCTTCATTTCAACACAGCAAGACCAAATAATTGATAAACCTAAAAACATGAAGAAGGATATACTGAGACAGCAAAAAAGCCATGTTTTTGCTGCCTGAGCACTGAGTAACATCCTCACACTTCTGTTCCACTTTAACTGGTGTGAACGTGGGCTGGCTCACCAGAAAGCACCAAGGTACTGAGAGTCCAGAACAGCCAGAGCCAGAGCCGTGTCCGTCTGGAAGTGATATGAGAGGCTTTAGAGAGAACATGTGAGACTATACTGAGCTGACCAAAGGCACACAAAACCACAAATACATCTTCTAGGGATATTAAAAGTTCAAATAAAACCCTGGAAAAGTGTACGACATGAGGCCTCTAACAAGTAAAAGCAGTTTCAAAAAGATTGTAAAGGAATATCTATTGGCACAGATCATCAGCCCCTCTAAAAATGAATTATTCATTCAATATATCCTACGTATATCATCATTAATGAGTTTTTCATGTAGTGTATTTCACCTTATTCTTCAGTCACTATAAATGCTGGTTTAGAGGTATTTATTTGAGCTGTGTCAAATGACTGTAACTTTAAATAACACATGGGAACTTGGGATCATTATTGGGAGTTTTACTGTTGTCAGTATTTGTTATTTTCTTGTTCCCTTTGTTGTCTTTGACTTTAATTGACCTCGTTTTGCATTATGATGTATTTTCTACTCGAGTGCACCCCGGGAATGTGGATTTTTTTAAAAAATTTTTTTAAATCTCACATTCGAAACAAGAGACAGATTTTCCTCTTCGCTCTCTGCTTCAAGTTCAGGGTGTGAGATGCTGCTGTGTTGAGGGCCGTGGGGTTTTGTGGGGTGTTAAGCTTTACAAGCCTCCAGCTGCAGAGGGGCTATACCCAGTCTGCCCTTTAAACGCCGCTCTTAAAATCTCCCAAATTTGGCTCGCCGAACCCCGCTGAGAAGATTAGGCTTAAACAGATGAAGCCACGATACTGCTCGCTGGAAAATGTGGCTTTCTGCATTCCTCCATGTCCTCTTCCCTCTGCGATGAACGTCTGTCTCCAGAGGGCAGTGCCCAGGCATGCCGAGGTGCGCGCCGAGCCGAGCCGAGCCGAGCCACGGCTGGCAAAATAACAACAAGCACATCCAACAGCCAGCCTCTGCTGAACGCGGCAACGTCACGTTCACTTACGACGCAGACAGATCTGTCTATGTGTTTTTATTCCACACCTCACGCTGACTGGAAAAACCAACAGGTCTGCTGAGAGAGAGCGGGGAAGCTCCATGTGATGAAGGTGCTGTCCAACTCCGCTTATTTGGAATGGAAAGTGTGTATATGTGCGTGTGTATATGTGTGTGTCTGTGTGCTTTCCTGTTTTTATGGAAAGAAAATGGCAAAACAGACATCAATAATTTTCACTCATTCTCACTCCCTGTCTCTCTTTCTCTCTCACACAGACACACATTATCTTAATTGTGTTGGTGCTGAGGGTAATTTATGGGCAGCTGATGTTAAAATCATTGCTCCCCTGTGTGTACATGTTAACACCGGGGCTCGCTGCAGGGTTCCCACCGCAGCCTCACAGCTTCCATGACAGTGAAAACAAACACGCCACATGTACACGGCGTGACTCCATTACAGGAGGCTCGCTGGCTGTGATCACGCCGAAATCTGACAGCAGCTGCGAAAACAACTGACAATCACATAGAAAACTAGAAAATTTCCTCTTGGGAAATTTTGAAAGGGCACCGGGAGCTACTGCCGTTCTAACCATCTCTGTCAACATGGGAATCAAACCCACGATCTTAAGGTCAAGACAGAGCTGATCAGACACATGATCCTATCTCTATGCACTGATATGGAGGAGCTGTAATCACATGAAGTTACCTGTGTTAGAGTGAGAGAGATGAGTGCGCGCTTACGCGCGCATTTGATGTGTTTGTGTGTCTTTAACTGTAATCACAGGAAGTTACCTGTGTGTGTTAGAGTGTTACCTGTGTGTTTTTAATGTGTGTGTGTGTGTGTGTAACTGTAATGACATGAAGCTGGTTCTAGAGTCTGTGTGTGTGACTGAGCTGCATCCTGTATCAGTCTGATTTAGCTGTGTGTCTGTGTTTACAAACATCTTAACGAGCTCCAGGTGGATTGTTTATGGAGTTAACGACCCTGGCCTGAGGATCAGAGGTTACCATGACAACTTGAGCTGGTTGCCAATGACGATAGGGGCCCCCAGGCTGAGGCAGACAGAAACGTCGAGAAAAAGACCGATTTTCTGCCTCTGCACTGGTCTCGCATTTAGGCTTATTCTGACAAAACGGTAGCTCCTATCAGAACAAAACATGGATCAACGTTGCCCTAAGGCCTTCCTGAAAATTTTGGTACGATTTGGTGTTTCTACTGTAAATATTTTGGCGACACGGGCAGTTTTAAAACATTGGTCCGTTCTGCTCCTCTCAGAAAATTTTTGTATTGGAGTCAATGAGGCAAAGAGACAGACATGGCTGCACTCAGGGGCTGATAATTCAAATTCTGTAAGTCTCTCTGATATTTTGAACACATTGTGGGAGACACAACAAGTTTGTCTACAAAACTATGAAAAATTATGTGTGTACAGTGTAAATTGTGTCCAAGAGGAGTGTGGAAAGAGAAAGAATCAGGAGTTTTTCTGGGCTCTCTCCCCACTCTAGCTGATGACATCACGCACTCTAGCACGAACATTCCGTGCAATACACACCCATTATAATCTCATAATTTCTCCAAAAATGATCATGGTCATTGATCAGGGATTGATCAAAAACTATACAACCTATCAAAACGTGGAGTAATACACCAATACACAAGACTTGTGTCCACTATTTAAAGTTTAAACGGAGTCTCTAGGTGAAAGTATGCCTGAGCAGTAGACAACAGTTGGCAGTATGAAAAATCCGATGATTTGTTTGTTTTTTTACCTTCTCCCATGCATTCTCTATGGGAAATTTTTCGCAGTTTTTCGCGACTTACGTCGCGAAAAATTCGTACACTGTTTAGAAAAGTAATAGCACACCGATCCCGATCAGGACGCACATTTTGATATATAATATGTCCTGCAACTCGAAGAGTTGCAGGACTAGTAGCGAATCGAAAATTGGCCGGAAGTGGAAAAATAACTAGGAAAAAATCCACAGAATAACAATAGTGCCCGGCTTTGCCGGGCACTCGTCCCTACAGCTATTTCATAGCTGTTGGGTCGAGTGCCCTGGCGATGGCCGGTGCCCTAATAATCTAGAGGGGAAAATCAACCTCCAACTGTTACTATGTGATGAAGATTGTGACGTAGGAAGTCAAGTTCCTCTGGTAACAACAGGAGCTATGATGTTACTGGAACACCATTATATATTATAGAGGTGTTCACTGTCTTTACATTGCAACAAACAGGGCCGTTGCTAGGAATTCTGGGCCCCCTGAAAGAATATTAAAGTGGGCCCCCTAACCCCCTGACTTTTCTACTTTTTTTTTCTTAGGTAAAGTATGTATTATCATTTTTTATTTAGCCTATACTTTGTCTATGGATATTCTCATTCATCCTGGTCATTGTTCTTTTCTGGGCGAATTGAATCGTAGGCAACTGGACTCGTATTTGTCTGGGAAGACGTTTTGCCTCTTATCCAAGGGGCTTCATCAGTTTGTACGCAATGCAACGCAAAAACAAAAAAAGAAGCCTACTTTGTTTTGATGCTAATGCAGCATTACTATGAGTATCAGTCAGGGACTAAGCAGAATAACCCAGTCATACAAAGACTGGGGTTTTTTGGGGCCCTACTACTGGGTGCTGGGCCCCTAGAATTATCATCACCTTTCTCCCCTATACAACGGCCCTGAGTACAAACACATGCTCAAAGACCGGCTGAGGTGTAAAAGTGAGGTTTCATAATCAATAAACACTCTCATGATAACAATGACTCCATAATTAGCTTGTTAACACTTTATAAATCACTTATAAGCTTTTATAACGCATTAGGCCTACATAAAGAGCTCAACAGAGACCTGTTGCTTGCCAAATAGTGCTCCCACATGTCTCTGTGCTGTTGATCTCATCTCTCATTAGTTCCTTTGTTTCCTCCGTCATCAGCTTCTGTTCCTGCTGCTTCATCACATGTTTGTTTGGGCTTTTAATCTGTCTATTTGTTTTTTTGCTTTTTTTTCTACTAATTTTCCCCTCAGTGATTAATAAAGTTCAATCAATCAGTTAAATCAACAGCAGTTCATCTCCATCAGCATCTTCACGGTCAGAGAGATTGATTGACAGATCAAATGATGGTAAATTGATCATATCCAATCAATGATCCTGTTTTAAATGGTAACTCGCTACTAGAAGTAACAAGGAGTATTAACTTGATCCTGCAAAATAATGAGACAGCATCCTGTCAGCTAGTGAGAGGAATTGTGTGTTATTGCAGAAAAACATCACTGTCCTCTACACGGAAGCTACAACAACAACATCACCACAATCTTTGAGAAAGTTCATATTTTTGATCCAAGACAGACTGAGCAGGAGAGAGCCAGAGCTCTAAACCTTTAAACCTCTCTGGAGTAACTATCAGATCTGAGCAGAGTGTAGAAATGTGTGGAATTACAGAGGGAGTTACTGAGAGGAGCAGAGAGCTCTGAGTGCTGGAGCTAATGTGAGTTCTAATGTGCAGCGGGAAGGGGAAAAACATTTTATGTGGCTATGATGATAATATTCGACATTGTCTATTAAATTACAGAACATATTGGTTCTCCCAGGCGTAAATATAAATATATACGTGTGTGTGTGTATATATGCCCATTTCCAGGTGAGAACAGCACTGAAAGCAACCAACAAGTTCCAGTCAGGCACAACAAAAACAACAGCTATACATTCAACTCAACACTCAACAGTCACAAAGTAATAAGCACCTTCATGTTGGCTATAATTTAAATCTGTTATAATTATAATCTTTATTTTCTTATTTAAATTGTTGTTAATTAAACTGTTTGATTATTTTTGTGCTTTTGTTATTTAGCCTTCCTGTATTGATACACATGGGGTGTGTAGTAGTAAATACCCTCAGCTTATGTCCTACACTTAATGTCACAGTAGTTTTGCATTGGTAGGCTACATTTCTTCCAAATATCAATTATGGTCTCTCCATATTGGCTGAACAACTGATTTGGGGACAGCCCTATCTTAAATGTCACTGAGTGATGATATTTCAGATCGTTGTCAAGCCCCGGTCACACCAAGCCACTGTTTCCCTGCAGCTCAGGAACTGCCAGGAAGTGGAGGAGTGCTTCCAATACACTGAGCCTGACCTCCATTCTCATCCAACTCTGTTACGATCTGGAGTTGAAGTATAAATATTAAACTACTGTGTATCCCATATGGAGCTGTGAGGTCCCAATGGTTCACCTGGTGGAACAGGTGACATCTGGGCTTTAAAGGGATAGTTCAACATCTTGGCAAATTGGCTCATTGCCATCAAGTTGTGACCTGCACATTCACCACGCTATGAGATAATAATAGAATGCTACGAGACAGAGTTGTTTTCGAGGCAAATGCAGACTGCTTGCTGGAAAACTGCCCCTGAAGGCAACGCTCATCAACTGTTTTGCATGAATTTACCTCTAAACCAACTCTGTCTGCTAACGTTATTATCTCATAGCATGGTGAATGTGCAGGTCACATCTTGTCCACCAGAGCATTTTGGAGTTGTTGGATTATGTATTTGGTGAGTTTGATGAGCGAAACCAAGAAATCGCATATGTCTCTGTAAAGCTCTGACCAGCTCACGGCTTGGCTCGGCCGTTCTAAAAACAGCTTGCACCGACAAATAACCTACTGCTGTGACTATAGGATTATGGCAATGGGCCAATTGCCAAAATGCTGAACTATCCCTTTAAGTCCTTGACCCAAGGAGTCCAGCTTGTGGCCCTGTGCCGTGTGTCATCCTCTCTTTTAAACTGCCTCCTCTCACCTCCACTTGGTAGATATGCCTGAATACATCCTCTTTGCCTTTCATTCATGTATTTGGTGAAATTGTCAGACATCCTCAAACACAAAATCAGGATTAGACCATAAACACTTACTTGGTTTTGATCTCATCTTGTTTTACAGTTCTATTGTAAACAATTTCATGATATCAGTATGCAAAACAGCTGGTAGAGGGACGACCCACACAAACAGTGCGCAGTCAAAGTAGCAGCCAGGAAGACAGGACATGTTAAAACTTGTATCGGATCAAAAGCCGAGCAGTACGCTAATGATACTGCAGCATTTCATATGACTCCATCCCTGCTGTTGATTCAACAGTTATCCTCTGCCTGATCACTGTAACCCATATCTATTTACTCTGTGGGAATGCAGAGGTGGAGAGCAGTACAATGAGATACATTATTTACCAAAGGATATCTGTGCCCACTACAGATGTCTGGATTTGATCTTTCAGTAGTTACAACCACTGAGCGAAACCCGCTCAAGCATTACAACAGTTCACTTATCTCCTGGTGGAGGATAATTAAATAACTTTTGTCCTGGTTCATGTTGAAATCACATCGACGCTTCCCAGAAAGTGACTTTTGTGGTCAGATGTTCCATGAGTTAATGCTCCATTACAGACGGGGGCCAGTCGGAGCCTTGGAGCAGATGCCTGTCCTGGCTCTGAACTCTCAACATGCCACGCTCTCAGCACGCTGGCTCAAACATGCAGCAGCATCTCTTTACTTAAAAAAGTGAGGAGGGAAAAGGCAGCCAGCACTTTGGAAAATTTGACTTATAGGCTCTGCAAAGTGGAGGAAAGCTGGTAAAGTTAAACATTAGGAGGAAGTGCAGTTCTGCTGATGGCGTGGGGGTCGAAGCCCAAACAGACCTGCCCTGCCCTGCCCTGCCTTGCCTTGCCCCCCCTGCACTCAGCCCTCCCCCTCCTCGCCCTGGCTCACTCCCACAGAATCACACACACTCTGCATATTTCTCACTGAGCAATGAAGTCTTGTTGTGCTGATCTGCTGAGGAGTGACTCAGACCCACTGGCTTAGCAACACTCATACACACACAAATCACAGCACTTTCTCAGAAAGGACAACTTTTGTTTTTGACATTTAATATGATCCAGGTAACGACTCTAAAGACCTCTAACCTCAGTGAGTGGGATCGAATGGGACCAAATATTCAGAGGCTGTAACTAGATTGGCCGTTGTATAGGGAAGAAAGGTGATGATAATTCTAGGGTCCCAGCCCCCACACAAAACCCCAGTTTAATCTTTGTATGACTGAATTATTCTGCATAAGACCCTGACTGATACTCATAGTAATGCTGCATTAGCATCAAAACAAAGTAGGCTAAATAAAAAATGATAATACATAGGCTACGTAGCCTAAGAAAAAAAGTGGAAAATTCAGGGGCCCACTTTAGTATTCTTCCAGGGGCCCCAGAATTCCTAGCAACGGCCCTGGACAGATGAGAATGATAATAAATAATTGCATGTGGTGTTTGGCTGTGACCTCAACCGTTTCATTCAACACTAACAGGAAAAGCAGAGTGTTCCACATTCATTACAGTATCTCACTGAAACTGTCAAATAAATGTAGAGCAGAGGACAGTGTTTCCTCTAATGTGGTATTTGCCTGACTGAACGGTGGTAATTAGCCCGACACAAGACTAATAAAAGCCTAATAGTCCTTAAAGGTGGAAGTGTTGTGAAGCCCTCATTTTATATTATACTGTAGCCTACAGTATGTATCACGCCTTCATCTGCTGAACAAATTCATTCTATTCAGAATAAAGACCCTGAAAGACATCCATGTGTCCTGTCTGTGCCTTTCCATTTTCATCATTGCTATTGGTCACAAAACAAACCACCATCACTTGTGAAACCATGCAACACTGTGATTTTTATAGCAGCTTTCCAGCCAAGACAAGTGTCCAGCACCCTGACAGGCCTGGCACATGCGTAAATATAGTCATCAAAATGTCAGCGTGGTAAAAACAAACAAACTGTAAAGCAGCCAAAATAGCAGTCATCTGTTCCTATGACGAACTGGGAAAGTAGAGATGAAATCAACACAATCAGTTAAATCTCCTTTTTTTTTTTTTTTTTTTACAGGGTTGTTCAACCTTGAGCCTCCAGAACAACTTTGAAAGTCCTGCTTATACAATTCAGTTGGGGATAGTTCAACATTTTGGCAAATTGGCCCATTGCCATAATCCCTATAGTCATAGCAGTAGGTTTGTTATTGTCGTGCAAGCTATTTTTAGAACAGCCGAGCCGAGTGGCAAGCTGCTCAGAGCTACGCTACAGAGGCCACGGTGTCACATCAGTGTAATCTCCTCATCAAACCAAAATGAAGTTAAAGATCAAATACAAAGCCTGTCTACTACACCTCCATGTAGGACCAGTTGGAGTAAAAGACCAGTCCTCACTACTTCAAAGACCTCCTTGGCTTTAGGGACAGAATTTGACCCTTCGCGTAAGCCCCGCCCCCTTGGTTACTGTTGCTTTGCCGGGCAAGCTTTCACTCCCAGCCATGCTCCTGGCAATATTTGGTATCGATTTCAAAGGAAGTATCAGCAAATTTCTCGATAAACTGTTCAGAGACGATAGAGAGAAGAAGAAGTCATTCATAGTTCTCAGTGATGTGACTCGCACAGGAGGATAAAACATCTGTTCAACGACACGACTGGACAATGTACAGAGCAGCAGTAAGGGCTGGTCATTCTACCGTCAACCCACCAAGACTTAGGTCATCTCACTGGTTGTCAAAGTTTTGGGGCGATTGTGAACCACATACAGCTTTCGCTACTGTTTTATTATTATTATTTATTTACTGTATATATATTATTTTATCTATCTATCTATCTATCTATTTAGAAGACCAACTTCTGGTTGGGACTTCCGGTATGGATTGGACCTATGGCAGTGTCCTTGTCCATGATGTTGTTAAAGATCAATTAAAGCAGTGACATTTTTATTCTCAAGGTCAAAAATCACAATTTGCAAACACTTCTAAACACTTCTGGTCATTATTCGGTGGTGTAACTCAGGAAGGTGAGACTGGGACCATGTTTCCTGCTGGTTAAAGGAGGAAACAACCACAGAGACGTGATTCTGATTTATCATATTGTTGTGGCTCAGACATGACAGCTCGGTGAAAACAACATGTTGAACATGTTTTTTGTTGTTGTTGTTGTTGTTATTTTTCTGTTTCTGTGGAGTTATATGTTATAAGTTATATGTACTTATGTGATATTCTATATGTTACTGAAGTTTCTAATTAGGGTCTGGGCAGGACAATATTGTATTCCTAGGAATTCTTCTTCTTCTTCTTCTTCCGAGGAAGTCATACTTCCCATGGGCGAAAACTCACCAAACTTTGCACAAAGGTCCAGTCCCATGCCAGATTCACTCAACTCCAAGGACATGTTTATTTTCTGTATGTTGTCATTATTTTGAGTCTGATGTAGAGGATCTATATCCTGTATCAGATGTATTTTCATTAAATTTCATAAAAAATGTCATTAAATAACATCTCTCACACTCACTGTGCCACCTCCTATGACAAACATGCAGATGAGTCGTCTTTTATTCTAACGCATTCATTCTTTGTATTTGGCATCACCACTTTGAAGAGGAGGGGGTCTGACGTCACGGTGGCGGTGCCCTAGGCTACCTTTACAAGTCTGCTGCATTAGACTTTCATCTGACTCACAGTTAGCTGGTTAGCTGTAGATGTGTGTGTCTGTGCATGCGGCCGCGCGTGTGTTCGCATGTGTAGCAATGTCTGGGCAATGCTATTGGCATCTTTCACTTCCTTTGACTCAGTAAAATTCATATGAAGACTTCTGCAAGCTCTTGCTAGTGACATCCTGTCTCGTTCTCTCCCTTACCCACACCCACATATGAATTTTGCCTTTCATAACAAAACATTCAACCAATACTATGCTGCCCACAGAAGGGTGGGATCATATTGAAACCGATTTTTCATAAACATGTGCAGAGGATAAATAAAAAACAGAACAGCTTAAATTATGTGTGTTTTTAATGGAAACTATGGTTTCTCTCTCCCTCACTCTGTGTGTGTGTGTGTGTGTGTGTGTGTGTGTGTGTGTGTGTGTGTGATTTAGGAGGTTTGGGCCTGCACCAGAGAGTCAGATTAGCAGATCAGATTAGTAGGTTAGCTTTGTGCTTGTATGTGTAACAGTGCGTAAACCTATGCTGCGGTGCAGCTCAGACGATTGGATAAAGGAACTGAATCATTCTGGCACTGACCAGTCAAGTCGCTGGAAAATAAGTCTGTCATTTGCATGGGATCCTGCAGTGTTATTAAGTTACACACCAGATATAAGTCGCTTTTACAGGAGAAGCATTTGCTCACGTTTTACTAACAATGTTGGAGGCTGGTAACGCTGCTGCTGACTTGCTTTTATTTACACAGGATCTCTGACGATGGATCATACAATATACACAGAGTACTCAGAGGGGAAATTGAACAAATACAATGCTAATGAAATCGTTTCCCCATGACATAGAGCGTAACATAACACAGCAGCTGCAGGTTAGGTTTTCAATTTCAGTGAAAGTGCATGAGTTGATCAACATCATCTCTCACCAATCAGCCACTCAGCCAATGAAACACTTCGATTTTGTCTGTCTGTGTGATACTGGAGGAAAAAGTGCAACTGCAGAGTATCAGTCACAGGAATATTCATACAACTTTTTATCTATGGCCAACACTACATCCCTCCTTCAGTATGTCACCTTCTCAGTGTGATGTTATTAGTGAAAGAGTCAAATATCGGGATATGAAGTGAGGTTTTTCCTCAGAGCGAGCAGCCTGGACAAAGCTGCTGTGAGAGGAAACCAGTCTATAAAGCTGTGACAGGGGCCGAGTCCAGTGCCAGTCTATCTGTGGCGCAATCCCCACATCCTACAAAGTCTTTCCCATACAGACCAGAATAATCAGTCACAGAATAAGGTGACCACTGACCAGACGTCCCTCCCCGTCTTCCAGGGACAGACAGTGTCCTGTTTATGTGGCCTGTCCCTGGAGAGAGAGAGAGGTCTCTGTTTGTGACTATAAATTAAAAACTGGCGGGACAGAAATAAGTGGCAGCAGGCCACAAAAGCATGACTCACATTGTGTTGGAGGTGGCACATAGTCAGAAGGCGGAGTTACAGCTGACTACAGTATAGCTGCTCTATAGGCAAATAAACAACATTTTTTACTTCGCACTAAATCAACACTGACAATTCTGTTGTAGACTATACATTACATTTTATTCTATTTGCTATTGCTATTTTATTATGTATAGGTTTGTTCTTTATATTCTTATATGTTGTTATCGTCACTGTGTAATGCTGCTGCGGCACTGTAATTTCTCAGCTTAATCTATCTATCTATCTATCTATCTATCTATCTATCTATCTATCTATCTATCTATCTATCTATCTATCTATCTATCTATCTATCTATCTATCTAGCAGCATCCTTATCAATTTAACATTACTTATTGCACTAAAGGAAATATGCCTGAAAATAAATGTGTGTTTTGTTTTTCTTGCTTGTTTTTTTTTTTATTAAATACTTTTTTTATTGTTGATAATCATATTATATGAAACAAGAATTGAGAATTATATATGTATGGATAAAAACACAAGATGTTTTAAGAAGATATTTTAAATACACGCTGTATTGATGTCCATCAGGAAAAATAACCTTTTTTTTATCAGGAACCTGCTCACCTTATCATATAAAACAAACATAACACGAGTTAAGTCACCTTAAATTCTGATAGTGAACACAGTCACTGGAGAAACTAACGCGACTATAAGTGCTTCAGTCTGACACCAAAGGGTGCAACACAAGCATGGAGGAGCTGATTCTAATGTTGCCTAATGATCCTGATGTTCAACATCTGGCTGCATGGACACCACACCACAGAAGAAGACTAAAAGACAGCAGACACATTAGCTGGCAGGATGGCGGGTCACGCTGCCTTCAGTTTTCACAACTTGAGAACTTTCACATTCTCTTAAAGCTGCAGGCAGACCGAGAGCCACGCGCACAGACAATAACACACAGGTTGTTTAATCGGTTTAACAGTCACACTGTCGTTCAATAACAAATCACGGATGACATGATCACTTCTATCCACAGCTTCCCTCGCGCTCGCTCTCCCTCCCTCTCTCTCTCTCGTGGCATTCCTCCACAGCAGCGCGCACACGAACACACACACACACCGACACTTTTCTTTCCACACTGGGCTCAGACCTGAACATGTGTAAAGAAATCCTGCAGATCGTCGTCATTTCACGCAGAAACACTTATGGAAACTGTAATAAAGCTGCTGCTGAGGACTTTACGGTTCTCCTTCCAGCTGCTTTTTTACCAGTTACCACCCAGCGCGGCTCGAGTTTCACAGCTCGCGTCAGCCGGACAAGGTGGTAAACTGGAGGGGGGGGGTAAACTTTTTGTTGTGACACATGTTGATCGTTAGAGTTGATTTACCGCATTAAAAGAAAGCGTGTTACCTGTTATGAGCGCGGTGGGCAGCAGAAAGCAGTAGAAGAGCCACACGACCACCTGAAGGTCCATGTCAGCGCCGATCACTTCTCACCTCCTCCTCCACCAGGCGATGATCAATAAACCACCACTTATCGATAACTACCATCGATCGGAGCAGATCAACGCCGCTCCTGCAATTACAAACGGCTCCATACTGGCTGGGGGGTTGATTGATTAAACGTGACAGAGTAACGAATAGGCCATTATTCCTCTCCTATGCGCGCTCATGATCTCCCATCAGAAAGACAAAAAAAAAGTATCCCCAAGTGGAAAGGGTTCAAAAAGTTTCCAATCAGTCGATAATGGCTATCGATCTGGTGTGTGATCGCTGTTAGGCAGTAACGTCGACTTGTCTGAGTGAGGAAGAAAAAAGTTGGGCAGCGGCAGCAGCAGCATGTGTTCCTGCGGAGGGGCCCAGTCAAGTCTGACAGTGTTGTAGGTGGAAAATGTGATTCACAGGCGAGTCGCTGTGAAGGGCGTTCATAGAGGAGCTATTCTCCGGCCCAGCAGGCAGCAGCTGCCGCTTCTTCTGCTGCTGCTGGTCACCTCCCTGCTGCAAATAGCAAAAAAAATATGACTGGTGACTCCCAGCTCCGCTCAGCCGCTTTACTGCTCAGTTTAATTACACAGTTTGGGTGGAAAAAAAGAAAAGAAAAAGTTTATGATGAGAGAAGGAAGGGAGAGAGCGCATGCAGGCTCATGCAGACACGTGATGATGAGTTGTTGGGTTTCATACTGACTTTCTGACTCTCGGAGTTTCGTGGCTCTTCTTGAAGACACGATACAGCTGAGCTGTAGCCTATCTGCCCCTGCCAGACACCGCAGATATGAGGCACAGACAGTGCGTCAGTGGCGCCCCCTGGCGCGCGCGCAGAGCCTGTACAGCGCGGAGCGTGTGAGGGTGTCACGAGTCAACGGGTTCCTCTGGTGACTGGCACAAGGCGCCAGGTTTGCTGTGTATTCCTCCAGGGCTAGTCAATTAGAAAAAAAAAGCTGTAATCCGTTTGAAATGTCAAGATGTTTCTGGCACAGCGGGCATAGACTAGGCTACTGTAGCCTATTCCAACAGACAGTTTACCCACAAGATTTCAGTTATTTTGTAATTCACTTCAGTTTTACACTATGTCAAATTCACAACTCTTTAATGTCCTTCCATCCGCACAATATCTAATATGTAGGCTACAATGAAAAATACTACATAATGCTAATAATAGCCTAGGAAAGTGCCGTTTGTGCACTTTATTGCTGCCTGATGCAGAACTGCACTATGGATGGTCTTATCGTGTTGTCTTTTATCAATCAATTCTGACATGTGCCTATTACATCTCAGGTTGTCCAAGCAGTGGCAGAACGGAGAAAAAAAAGCAAAGTACAGGCAAAGATAATAAAAATGACTGATTATGCATGTGAAGGCAAGCAGCTTTGCAGTATTTTTTTTTAGGTGAAATGAGGACAAAAAAATCAGCAGGGGATAGAATACTTATTTTGCCCACTGTGGATGCATGGTTTTTATATAAGGTATGTGTATGCTGATGTGCACCTTAGGAGTTGCATCTCCAACTTCATTGCACTGCAGTGACAATAAAGACTTCTTCTTGCAGACCTTACAATGAATCAGTTACCGGGCTCCTTTACTGTGGAACCAGCTCTCTCCATGGGTCAGAGAGGCAGACACTCTAACTACATTTAAGTCTAGGCTTAAGACCTTCCTCTATGACAGAGCTTTTAGTTAGGGCTGGTTCAGGTGGCTCTGAACCATTTTATATGCTGCTATAGGCTTAGACTGCTGGGGGACACATCTGGTTACATAGAGCCCTCTCCTCTCCTCTCAGCACATTTTGAACTGTCATCTGTAGCACTTAGTTTGGCCTTGGTCGCACTCTCTCTGTGCTTCCACGGATCCACCAGAGCTCCATCTCTCGGCACCAACTGTCGCCTGCATCGTCTTCTTCCCCCCTTTCCCCTGCTGTTAAACCCTGTCCTCCCTTATGAACCAGTCTACCATCCAGTCCTCCCATTAAGCTGGCCTGCTCTCCCTGCTGTTCTTTATTCCTCCCACCAGAAGCTGCCTCTATCAACTCTTGTTAACATTTCCATGTTTCCCTGTGTTATATACTACAAACTGTTTTCTTGTCAACATACAACATCTATTGCACGTCTTTCCGTCCTGGGTGAGGGATCCCTCCTCTGTTGCTCACCCTGAGGTTTCTCAGATTTTTCCCCGTTAAAAGGGTTTTCCTTAGAGTTTTGTCCTCAGGGTCTAAGAGCAGAGGATGTTATGATGCCATGTAAAGCCCTTTGAGACAAACTGTTTAAATGGGCTATACAAATAAAATTGCCTTGCCTTACCTTTCCTTGGATCAAGGTTTTTGTGAGTAAGTTTTTGCTAAATTAATTTCTTTTCTTTTTTTTAATACTGTTTCAAAAATGTTTAATTTGACACCTGAGAACACTTACTGCACAAAATAACACTTCCTTGCCAAATGGTTGCCATCTCAATTTTTCCTGTGGCTAGTGTATCAAATGAATCATCTTATGTTTATATCCTTGTCAATAGTTTATCAAGAGTAATACCAAAGGAGGATCTGTGCCAAGTTTAGTCTTACCATAGTCAAGTTTACTCCAGTCTACTGCACCCCATGTTGTAAGAGCAACAGGTATTCTCTTTATCTCTATTTTAAATTCTGGCCAGGGTTCTACTGAGGCCACAACTCATGCTATAAGCATAGTGTTGCACTGTCTCATTCATATTTAATGTATTTGTTGACATTTATCGTCCTTGTTGTTGATTTGTCTCTTTGTATAGTTGATCCCCATCTCTGTATCTCTTTTGCATATTGGATGTCATCTCCTTGGGACATAAATAATAAAGTCAAGTTGAGTAGACTATTTTAATCTTTTCGACCCCTCTGATTTCTCTTTCAACCCTTTAGTGGGTCTCCCTCACCAGTTTGAGAACCACTTCATTTCACCTCTTTAGTGAAGCAGTGTTTACAGCCCATAATCCTTTCAGAATGACCACTGTTTTCTTTACTCTTCTATGCTCCCATTAAAGGTTCCGGTCATCTCATCTAGGATTACAGAGGAAACCTGAAGCCCCTTGAAGCCACTGAGCACTCAAGGGTCAAACTCTTCATTAAAATGAGAATATGTGTTAATACGGTAAAGACAGCATTTTAAGTATGGTGGCAATCAAACAACAAACTATTGAATGTTGAGGATCTATCCATTATATCAAACTATTATAATCAACCTTTTTAAATGATGTAGCTATACCCACATATGATGATTAATGATGATGAATGTATTTTCTTAAAGGGCCAGTTTCCCCACAACAACAGGGTGGACAGCAAAGTTGGGGACACACAAAATGTTAATTATTATTATGAAAATAAAATATAACAATATAAAATGTAAAAGGATATTTCAATTTTGTGTCATTGAACAACTTTGTACGCTCACTGAAGTTAGCAGAGCAGCGTGGGGGACATGGCAAAATCACAAATACTGATTCAAAGAAAGTTGTATAAAATGAAGAAAATACATTTCAAGATACTTGTAATTGTACCAATGTGTGTATAAATGTATGGTCATTTCTAATATAACCTCAGAGTTTCATTATCGTATCACATTTTTATGAAGCTGATGATGGGAACACCAAAAAGCACTATGGTGATTCATTTGACCCATTGTTGACAGTTTGTTTTCACCATGACTGTAGCCAGCTATGAGGTCTGGACCTCGGTAAAAGTTTCTGTGAGAAAAAAATAAAATAAAGTGTGACAAATCTGCAAGAAGGTAAGAATTCCGGAAGCCAGCAAATACTTTTTCACTGCACTGTATTTAATAGAGGGGGAACAACACCTGATAAAGGCTGAAAACCACAGGACAAGCCTGTCCTGCTGGTCAGCGGTGTAAGGCTCAACCAGGCTCCTTTCATAACAGGTCTAATAATAATACTAAAAAGTCTAAGTCTACTTTATATAATTGTGGGTCATTTTGATGTAATTATGTATTTATCCACTAAAGGAGAACGCTAAGCTTAGAACAGTGGTGAAAACCTTCCCTAGATGGCTGCCATACAATTACTTTTTAATTAATTCCGGACCCCTCCAGACCTCACCAATTTCAAAACCCTGGCTACGGCCCTGGTTTTCACTGCAGGGATCCCCTCATCAGATGAGTGTATAGATCATCATATGTGAGGTGGATGGACAACAAACTGTTAATGAAATCAATCAAATCAAATGTCTTTAAACTTAAACAGCTAATTTGGTTTAAGAACATTCATGGAGGTCATGTTAAATGCAGATCTGGTATTTTAGAGAAGATTCCTCTACATGTTGATTTTCACACTGGGATAGCCATAGAAACACGTGTTTCGAGAGAAATTAATCAAAGAATCAACCAGTGATCAATGGAAGAAACAATTAAACACTCACATCAATATCAGGGCGCACGGGGTCAGGGTGTGTGTGTCTCTTTAAGAAGTGAATTGCCCCATCAACACGTCCTTCCGTCACGTGACCCGGACGGGGGCGTGGCTTTGTCGATTCCGCGCGAAAGTTCCATTCTTCTTCCTGTGGAGTTTGTTGTGGATGGATAGTATTTAACCTGTAGCCGGTAGCAGTCTGTAGCTCAGCGGTGCAGCGTCTATCAACATGTCTCAGGCCAGAGTGACCGACTTCTTCTCCCAGAGGAAGAAGGGCCTCGCCGGTCCCGTCAAACCGGCCAAGCAGCGCGGAACCGTCGCCAGCACACGGTCCAGATCCGCTAAAAACAAAGAGCTGTGCTCGTCCTCCGTCCACCAGGAGTTTCTCCGAGTTATCGACGAGGCGGCGGGGTTACACGACGGAGACTCCTCGGTTAACAACGCCGCAAAGAGCCCCCCCTCCAGCCCCCGGACGCCGAAGCGGAGCTCGGCCGACGCGGAGTTCGACCTCGGGGCGGCCGTTTTCTCAGCTACCGCCGACCACAGCACGGCCAAGAAGAGGAGGCATGCGGAGCAGAGCCGGGAGGCTGCAGCAGCTGCGCCGGAGAAAACGACGAGGAGGACGGCCAGGAAGAAACTGATCCTCCCGCAGGACGCACCACAGGTACAGTATGGCTCTGCTGCTCTCTGTGTGCTGGGGACTGGGCTCAGATAATGGTCATCAGAATATCAGTTTATCAATTTATAGATTTGCTGCTGTTTGCCTGTTCAACTTTAAACTTAAGTACGGCAGGCTGAAATTCTACATAAACCACTCGATGTCGTGGAGCAAAGCCTCAGATCATTATGCCTCCTCCACCCTGCTTCACCTCTTTATTTACACCACGCACACACGTGTTCTCCTGCTGATGTGGAGGATCGATCATCTTCCAGACAGACTTCAGATGTTTCCTGTGTGTGGTATATAGACAGGTGGACACTGAGTTTATGGAGAGTAACCACACAGCTGATCTGATCTGTGGTCTGGTGAAGACCTCTTCAACACCTCTCAGCTCTTTGTTGTGCAGATCAGCTGATCTTTCCTGTGAAGGACAAACTCAGGTGTTTATTCAGTGTCTCTGACCCACAGCTCCACATCAGTTTTGGCTGATTCACATTAAACTGAGCCATAAACTCTTGGATGAAGAACATAACACAGACGTGGCAGTTTTATTTGTATAGCCTGTTTTTGCAGTTTGTCTCAAAGGGCTTTACGTGGCATCATAACAGCATCCTCTGCCCTTAGACCCTCACATCCACTGAGGAAAAACTATACTGCACAAGGTGCAAAACACATGGTCATTTGAAGTTGGAGTAAAGTCCCTGTCTGTTCTGTTGTGTGTCCAGACCGCTGCAGCCCAGCCACCCCCCGCCCCCGCTGCAGTGACCCAGCAGCCGTCAGCTCCAGTCCCAGCTCCTTCAGCTCCTGTGTCAGGACGGGAAGCTGCCGACCAGGTCGAGGTGGTCAGAAAGAGCTCAGCACGGCACAAGAGCAAGGTAACACTCAGAACAGAACAAGTGTTGATCACGATGTGGCTGTAGAAAGTCAGGTTTTTCAGTGTGACCAGGTGAGTGTTTGATAGAAGGAAAATGTTTATTGAAAATCTGGAATTTAGAAAATCAAGGAAAGTGTGACATTTAATTTTCTAAGAGTATTACCAGCAACCATAGACGGGGCTCCTACGCAAGTTTGGAATTTGATTTTTATACATTTCCAGGTCTACAAAAGTATGGAAACATATTTATCTTGATGTACGCATCTTGGTTTGGTCTAACCTGAAGTTATTTGGGTTAATTACTTTGTTATTTGTATGTGCTATTGTACCTACAATATCCTGGAAATGGTTTGATGAAAGTACGGTGGCTGCTTCGGCTGTTTGTGTCTAGCAATAGAATGGACTCCATTTCTTCAGTCTTGCCAGTGTCATGATGATGATGATGAGCCAAAAGATGAAGAATCCTTATGTGACACCTCTATTATAGTAGAAGTTCACAGGAAGCTCAGTATGGCTTATTTTAAAGCTGCTGATCCCACACAGCACCTGAAATGACTATTTGTCACATTGACTGTATGAAGCAACCTGATTCATTTGATTCCCAGAACTACAACTTAATAATTTTGATAAATTGATATTGATCTGTCTTCAGGCTCTGAGTAAAGAGGACATCTCAGCCCTGAAGTCTCGCCTCCAGAAGATCAAGAAACATGCAGAGGACAAGGCCAGCAGAGCTCCAGCCCCCACAGCCTCCTCATCCCCTGCAGCAGCCGGACCGGTACCCGATGGCGCAGACACCCCCGTCTCCAAGGCAACCACGCCCTCCACCTCTGACGCCAAGTCCCTCAAGCTCACCGTGGCCCGGGCCCGAGAGCTGGCCGCTAAAGCTCAGAGGAGACAGGAGGAGCAGGAGGCAGAGCAGAGTGAGACACAGCCTCAGGACAGGTGAGCATGGACACGCACAACAACAAAGACACAACACGGAGACAAACCCAAAAAAAGCATCCTAAAGCGTCTCCTCCTCTTGTCCCCTCAGCACGGAGCAGCCGGCGTATCAGCGCTACCACACCCTGGCCCAGGCCGCCCCCCCAGGCCTGGCCCTGCCCTACCAGTACAAGCTGCTATCTGAGATGTTCCGCAGCATGGACACGGTGGTGGCCATGCTGCACAACCGCTGTGAGACGGTCACCTTCGCCAAGATCAAGCAGGGGGTCCAGGACATGATGCACAAGTAGGTGGAGGCAGAGGGAGGCGGGTCATTAAACACAGGGTGGGGGCAGGGTCCCTACACACTAGTATGGAATTCGATTTTATTTTTTAAGTCAGCTGGATCTGACTGGAGCTGATGTTTTTTGTTGTTTTGCAGGCGCTTCGAGGAGAACCACGTGGCTCAGATTAAGACAGTGTTCCCCGAGGCCTACACCTTCAGACAGGAGAAGAACATCCCAACCTTCAACAGCAGCATCAAGAGGGGCAGCTACCAGCTGACTGTGGAGCCCGTCATCCACTCAGGTCAGAACACACATGGCCTCAGCTCCAGATGTTTGATAGAATTGTGATTGCACTTCACACATCTGTTTATATGGATTGATATTCATATCATTTCAATGGTGTTATGTTTCCATACAGACAGAATTGTGTTATCATGCTCTCCTTTGAGGACCTGCGGGTCCCACATTTATGAAATAATTAACCCCACACCCCTCTGCCAGTGCTATTAAAGGGATAGTTCAACATGGCCCATTGCCATAATCCCTATAGTCGTAGCAGTAGGTTCGTTGCCTTTATTTGTCAGTGCAAGCGATTTTTAGAACGGCGGAGCAGAGCCATGAGCTCACAATCCAACAACTCCAACCTACTGCTATGACTATAGGGATTATGGCAATGGGCCAATTTGCAGAGTTGTTGAACTATCCCTTTAAATGAATATTAATTGTATTGATAAAATGTCTGCCATCTTTATGTGTTCATTTATTCACGTGTGTGTTTGTGTGTGGTCCTCAGACCAGAACGAAGCGCGTCCCCTCCTGTCAGCCTCTCGTCTCCTGGAGAGACGACACGTCTTCCACACGAACCTGCTCTCCATCGTCAAACAGCACCACAAGGTCAGCCGTCGCTCTCACTCATGGTGACGCTCTGTTAATGGTAATAAAGGAGGTTCTAACCGGTTCTGGTTCTGGGTCTGCAGGTCTTCCTGTCCTCGCTGGATCCTCCGGTGTCCGTACCGGACGACAAACTGACCCGCTGGCACCCCCGCTTCAACGTGGACACGGTGACCCCCGTCCAGAGCGGCGCGCTGCCTCAGCCTCCTCACACGGAGAAGCTGGCCACGGCCCAGGAGGTTCTGGACAAGGCCCGCTCGCTCATCACACCCAAGGTACTGGAACTGTCGCAGCGTTTGGATGCAACCTGGTTCTGTAAGGCTGCGTCATGTTGTATTAACTGTATTTAACACTGACACTGAGTTGTGGTCTTGTCTGGTCTCAGATGGAGAAGGCTCTGGTGAATCTGGCTCTGAAGAAAGAAGAAGAAGACAAAGAGGGAGAGAAGAAAGAAGCAGCATCTCCTCCACAGAAGCCAACGACCCCCCAGACATCAGCTCCATCAACTCCTGCAGCTCAGGTCCCAACTGCCCTGAAAGGAGTGTCTCAGTCCCTGCTGGACAGGGTAAGGAGCGGAGGGGGGGAAATGAGGACTGGACTATATTACAGTTACATAATATTATAAATATTCCAACCACCGCTGGTTTATTGCAATCTACCAGTTTTTTATTCACCGACGCTAACCCTAACATGATTTAAAAAATGATTTGGTCTTTAAAAAGTATTTTATTCAAGAAGGGAGGGTCATCTTATATCCAGGTCATTATGGTATGTTGTTATTACCTCATTGATTTGTCTGTGTGTTTGTTTGTTTTTTTCAGATCCGGGCGAAAGAAGCCCAGAAGCTCCAGGCGGCCATGACTCGAAACCCGGCCCAGGAAGACCGCCTGCTGATGATGTCACGGCTCGGGGAGCTGGCGAGGATCCTCCGCAACGTCTTCGTGGCGGAGAAGAAACCGGCTCTGATCATGGAGGTGGCCTGTAACAGGATGGTGGCCAGCTACAGGTCTGCTCTCAGCACAGGTGAGCGCCACAGGCTTCCTACGCCAAATATGGAATGAGATTTTTATGCATTTACAATTATGATTATTTCTTCCATTCAGTAGTTTCCATTGTTCCATATTTCCACTTTTACGTGTTTTGTTTTTTTCTAAAACAAAATCAAGAATATCTAAGAAAGAAGGCAGAACAGCAGTTTGAAAAGGTTCATGAACTGTCCATGTGCAGCTTGAAACAAAATGCCATGCCGTGAACGTATCTGGGTTTGGTTTTAATTTATTTGTATGTGTTGTGTTGCCTAGCTACATCATCTGGAAATTATTTTATGACATACAGATTCAGAACAATTAAAGGTAACACTTTGCATAATAAGTACACACTATGAAGCATCAGTTGAGCATTAAATAAATAAAAGTCTTACCCAATGAAACACCAGTGATCAACTGTATAATTTAATTACATGATACACATTTATTTACTTTAATGTCACAAATTATTAGAATTTTTCTTATCGAGAAGTCTAGAATTGTGAAATTCCAGGTGTGTATTTGCTCTGGGTCCAGCAGCAGGAGGAAACTACTGTCATCTGACTAACGTTCCTCTTCTTCTCTCACGAACAGGAGAGATGGAGAAACACATCCGACTGCTGGCAGAGGTGGCTGCCGATTGGCTGACGATCCATCCAGTCAGGAAGGACTTCTACCTGAAGATCAACAAGAACACGGAGCTGAGCGTCGTCCTGGACAAACTGAACAGACGGATGAAGGAGGAGGAGAGACTCTGAGGACGGAGCGATGCGGTGAAGCTGCTTTTACATGCTGGATTTTTTTTAAAAACGGACTTCATGGTTTATTGTCAGCAGGAGAACAGACTGATCACAGACCAGCCCTGTTGTAAACAGGTTGTTTTAATCACACCACTGTTAAAGTGACTCGTGTATTGTTGTTGTTTTGTTTTTTTCCCTCATAATGTGGTACACTGGTGCACACAGACCTGCATCCAGTCTCTGTATGGAATCGTTTTCTACAATGTAGAACTGAAGAGTGTTACATTTACATTTTGGTAACTGATGTTGATGATGTTTAAGAAATACAAGGCTTTGTCAGAGCTCAGCGTCTCCAACCTTTTTGTTTTTTTGCATGCGTTTTTAATTAAATAGAACAGTTGGTAAAACACAGGCAATAATTGCATTGATTATCTAAAGGTGATGGTGTGAACTGTTTCTGGTACATGATGCAGAGGAAGAGAAGGAAGGAGTGACATCACTCCACTGTGGTGCAGTGGAGGAAACTGGAATTTAAATTGTGATGCTGAAACAAACACAATAACACCAGTGTGTCTCAAGCCAAATTCAGTGGTGTGTTTTCTGTAACAGTCCTATCTGAATGCTGAACGACCTGTGTCAAAATGAACATGGACTGAAATCAAACTTTTCACTCTTTTAGTCTTTGATCATACATCTTGTCGCCCAATCACACAAAGAACGTTTCCTAGCACACATTCCCACAAGATTAGGCTACTCTTCATATTTGCTGGACCTGGCTTTTAAAGGGATAGTTAAACATTTTGGCAAATTGGCCCATTGCTATAGTCATAGCTGTTTGTTACCTTTATTTGTCGGTGCAAGCTGTTTTTAGAATGGCGGAGCAGAGCCGTGAGCTGCTCAGAGCTACGCTACGGAGGCTAATGGGATTTCTTGGTTTCCCTCATCAAACTCATCAATCCAACAACTCCAAAATGCTCTGGTGGACAAGTTGTGACCTGCACATTCACCATGCTATGAGATAATAACAGAACATTACGAGACTGCTGCTGAAAAACTGCCCCTGACGGGAACAATCATCAGCTGTTTTGCATGAATTTACCTCTAAAACAACTCTTTCTGTCTTTCAACTTTTTGGAATTGTTGGATTGTGTATTTGATGAGGGAAACCAAGAAATCCCATTAGCCTCCGTAGCGTAGCTCTAAGCAGCTCACGGCTCTGCTCTGCCATTTTAAAAATAGCTTGCACCAACAATTAAAAGTAACAAACCTCCTAAAACTACAGGGATTATGGCAGCACCTTGACTTTGCTTGGAGTCACTCAGTCTGTTTGGACTCATTTATAACTGAGCTGTTCTACACTACCAATCAAAAGCGTGAACACAATTTCTTATTCAGGGTTTTTTTTAAAATTTCTTTCAACATTGTAGATTCAAACTGAAGACATCAAAACTATGAAAGAACACATAGGGAATTATGAAGTCTCATCTGTCACCTGACCTAAACCCAACTGGGTTTAGTGGTGTGTCCAAACGTTTGACTGGTGGTGTATATAATATATACATATGGAGCGCAGTCGTGTCTTAGGTTATAACTTCCTTTATTAAATACATGTTTGTGGGTTACACATATAAAACATACAGTATGAGTTCATCCATTAAAGACAAAAATCAAAACAGCATGCAGCGGTGGTCAAAGGTCAAGTGTTAGTCAACAGCTGTATGACTTTATACAGAACATAACAGCTTTGGATCATTTGTCGCTTGCCTTTATTTTTAAATAAAGACTTAAAGACTCTGATTTCTTTAGGAGCAAAAGATAAAGAAATAATAAATATTGAGCGCAGCCTCATGGATCCCATAGCTTCGGGTCACAGACCCACAATCATCCTCTCTGAACGGACACAGCACCTCCATGCTGAACATGAGGAGGAGGATCTGGTGTTAATCAAATACAAGGAAACAAAATTTAAAAAAAGTAAAAAACATGGTTGTTCAGTCTGCCACAGATAAAATGTTACCTTTCGTTCTCTATGCTCTCTTCCTGTTTTGGCACAGAGCCAACGAAAGGACAGTTAACCACAAGCGAAGACATATTTAAGACACTTTTAACAATCCCGGTCGAGACCGAAGCATTCTGGGTAAAGGCTCCGGCACCTGCGTCCAGAAGACTAGCAGGTTTGTGAATGAAGGATTTACAATTATTTCATATCTGAAATGTAAACCTGTATGTGTGAGTGTGTGGGATCTGCAGAGGTTTTGTGTTGTTGCAGAGGTGCGAGCTGACAGTCGCTCCTCTTCCTCCTCCTCTTCCTCAGTACTGGACCAGGGAGAACACGCCGTGCGGCTTCAGCTTGTCGGCGCCGTTCAGCTCCTTGAGCTCGATGACCACCATGCAGCCCAGGACGTCGGCCTGCTGCTTCCTCATCAGCTCACAGGCTGCAAACAGAGTCCCTGCAACAAGCACACAACAAGGCTGCCTGAGTCACATGGCAATATGACAACACACTGTGATGTGTCTGATGATCTGTATATTGTTTTTGTTGGGAGCGAGAATATTATTATTATATAATATTCTCCATCTGTACTGGCATGTTTGAGGCTCCACAACAGTGTCACCCTTAATACACGTTACAGTATTGTTCGTGTTGGTATAAGCCCAGTCCATTGTGTAACATTAGACACAAAAACCCTATCCCACAATGCAAATTAACTTGTTTTAACAATCTGACATCCCAGTTAAAGGGGAACTATGCAAGCCTTTTCTCTGTTTTGTTTCTTTTTTCCTCTACAGAGCTCCCGCTGCAGTTTCTAAGTACATGTTTTCACTGTCATTAAAACTCACTGCTAACCCTCCTCCCGGCCATGTGCATTTGTTTTCAGTGTAGCCGGAGAGAAGACGGAGGCTCCGATCTTACGAGGTTGTTTTTTTTGGCCAAGAGACGCTAGGTGGCGCAATTACTCCACAGCTGTTTAATTAACGTAAACATCTTGCATAGTTCCTCTTTAAAGGGATAGTTCAGCTTTTTTGAAGTGGGGTTGTATGATGTACAAATGGCCATGAAAGATAATTTGCGGTGGAAAGGTCTCTTTTTATTTTCACCACCTACGAGAGGTCCCTTCTCAAAATAATAATTCAAGAGTGCGATATAAAGTAAAAATTTACAAAGAATCAGCTGGTCAGAAAAAAAAGTTAGTTTATCAGGAACAAGCCAACTCACTCAGTATTCCTCCACATTCTGAGTCAGTTGGGTAGTTCCAGATAAGCTAACTTTTTTCCGACCAGCTGATTAAGTTAGTGATACACTTAGTGGCTATTTGTACCTCATACAACCCCACTTCAAAAAAAAGGAACTATCCCTTTAAGATTGTGAAAGAAGCAGGTGAGTGAGATTCTCTCTTTATCTGTAAGAGTTTAGTTTGTATGTGACAGATACCTCCAGTGGCCAGCAGGTCATCGATGAGCAGGACCTTCTGTCCTGGAGACACAGCGTCCTCCTGGATCTCTGCCTCAGCCTGGACAGACAGAAGAAGACTCACATGAACCCTGTCCACCAGACCACCCACACTGATCACCGAGGATACAGAATGATATGACCATTGAATCATGCAGTTACATGTGATTACAATCACTGTTTTCTCTGGTTTGACAACTGATGGCAACATCTGGCTGAGTGTAGGAACACAACTCACTAACATATAGAACAGATGTCCAGTTGTTTTTAGACATTTTAATGTGCGACTGTTACAGACGGCAGCAGCTGTGAAAGTGATACTGTGATGGTGCAACAGTGGAGAGAGAGGGAGGAGAACATGTGCACTGGATCTGATCTGGATCCTCTCTGAGGCTGCAGGAGGTCATCACTGTGACCCACAGAGCTCACCCTCAGTAACCAGTGGAGCTAATATCACACTGTGACTTACACCTCTAGAGCTCTGTGTGTTTTCAATGTGAACTGGACTAAAGTATGACTTAAATTCAATCCTCAGTGTGTGTGTGTGTGTATGTGTGTGTTGCTCACCTTGCCGTACTCCAGGTCATAGGCCACAGACACGGTGGCTCCAGGCAGTTTGCCCTTCTTTCTGACCAGGACGAAGCCCACGCCGAGCCGCTGGGCGAGCAGAGGCCCGAACAGGAAGCCACGGGCGTCTAACCCTGCACACGCACACATGACACAACAACTGTGTTAGCAGCCAAACATACATGGGACACACATATCAGGACAGGATGTGGCCGAGTGTAATCGTGATCAGATCAGATATGAACAGAGCTGTCCTATCACTTCTGCTCTGGAGGAGCAATTTCAAAAACTATTTGAAAATGCATTTTAAAAGTGTATAATATCCATATCCATGAAAACAGGTGATGACAGCTGCCAGATGTGGCATAAAATGTCAAAGTTTAGGTGTGAGAGGATCTCAATCAGGTTCAATCACTTCAAAAAAGACAATTCACAGCACCTCATGCTGTCATTAGAGAGGTGTTATTACTAAAAAAAAAAAAAAGAACTTTCTATTTCTTTCTTTCATTCTTTCTTTTTTAATTTTCTTGCACATAGACCAGTGTTTTTCAACCTTGGGGTCGGGACCCCATGTAGGGTCGTCTAAAATTCAAATAGGGTCGCCTGAAGGTCTGGTAATTGATTAAACTTTTTAAAACTAATTATAGTATTATTAACTAAATTATGATTAAACACCACAGACAATCTTAAATAACAAATTAAATAACTATATTGGATACTTTCACTTTCTCAAATATAAATCAAGATCAAATGAAATGCAGCATATATAAATATCTGAGCTTGCACATCTTGATTGAGGGGTCACCAGAAATTTGTGATGTCAAAATGGGGTCATGAGCCAAAAAAGGTTGGGAACCACTGATGTAGATCATCCAATCATATAGGTGTAAAGGACTCAGGAAATCCAGCAGGTAGTAAAAGTAAAAAATAAAACTATAAAAGCAGGGAGCAGATCACTCTCTTTACAGCTTTAGTAAATAGCAGCTAGTAGTAGGCTAACCCTTAATATGTTAACAATTCAATTGAAAAAAAATTAAAAAGCCATTGACTTTGCTGTTGATAACATGACACTGTCACCAAGTATAACTGTGTTTTTCATACTGAAAGTGTAAAGGCTGGTACATTACATTAGGCTCTGCTTTGTTTTCTTACCTACGATCAGATCGACCTCCTTGTAATTCTTCCTGGTGTGTTCCTCAAACAGGTCGATGACTGCAGTGAGAGCAGCCGGCTCCTTCAGGATGGGACAGATGTCTCTGCAAGACACATCAGCATCAACATATTTATATGGTGAGAGCAGACTCACCGAGGTCACCAAAACCTACATCCATTAGTCCTGGTCATGTCTCCTTCACTGCGTGTCAATAAAAACTATTTTATTGCTCAGCAGCGATTCTGTCTTTCAGCTCAGATTAATCAGTGAAAACGTCTGCTGACATTTCCTTCCCTGGCAATTCATATCACAGCTGCATGGTGAAATAGCGTAAAATTCCCCCTCTTCCGGGGGAAGCTGGTTTACGAGGCTATTAACAGCACACATGCACAAAATGCATAGTGCTGGCTGAATGGAGTAGTGTTGACGGTAACAGCAGCACACTGTCTGACAAGATTCACCAGACTGCAGATAAAGTGTTGGACTGTGAGCTGTGATCCTTGACCCCTGCTTCACTTACACACAGACACACATGCGCACAGAGTGAGGTTTCAGTCACCACACTCACACACACCTCTGCAGCAAAGCTACAGGGCCAGGTGTAAGAACAAGACCTTAAAGGGATAGTTCAACATTTTGGGAAATTGGCCCATTGCCATAATCCCTATCATAGCAGTAGGTTCGTTACCTTTAATTGTCGGCGCAAGCTATTTTTAGAGACAAAACGATATATTGATCGAAAATGGAGAGCAGATTCATCCACATTAACGTGAGACTGTTTTATGAATAGAAGCTGCTCAGAGCCGTGAGCTGCTCAGAGCTACACTATGGAGGCTAATAGGATTTCTTGGTTTCCCTCATCAAACTCACCACATACACAATCCAACAACTCCAAAACACTCTGGTGGACAAGTTGTGACCTGCACATTCACTACGTTATGAGATAATAACAGAACGTTATGAGACAGAGATGTTTTAGAGGTAACGCAGAGACTGCTTGCTGAAAAACTGTCCCTGAAGGCAAGCCACATCAGCGGTTTTGCATGAATTTCGCTCACACCGACAAATAAAGGTAACGAATCTACTGCTATGACTATAGGGATTATGGCAATGGGCCAATTTGCGAAAATGTTGAACTATCCCTTTACCATCCATTTCTATCAGATGATCTGATCACAGAAGGTCATCAGGACTCACATGTGAAATCCTGTCACTCAATATAAAAGATCTTGGGGTGTTGGTGGGGGGACGCCATGTGTAAATATGTAAATATGTGGTAACAACACTCCCCCTCCCCTTTGTTAATCCCCCCAGGAGGGTGGAGGAAGGTGTTTTACATCTCACCTGATAAGAACTATTGATCTTATCAGTGAATTTTCATGTGTAAAATAACTCTCTCTCCTGTGGTGAGCCAGCAGAGGAAGTGCTGCAGGACTGATGTCAGTACAACATCTGTATGGTTTACAGCTGGAAATCTTTCTGCCTGTAGGGAATTTTCTGTTGACTATTTATATGGCCTGAAGCCACTAACTGACTGAGACCAGCCAAGGCCTCGCAGCAGCACAGCAAACAGTTCACGGTCAACAATTATTAACGGTGGATGGGTAGAACGATGAAACAGCAAATAAAGAACTTTATGAAACATCACTTCATAATGACTTTTTGGACAGTGTCATGTTAAAAGGTAAAGTCTGTTAAAGCTGCTGTCACCTGGATCAGTTATAACACTTACCACTGTGAAGCCTCACAGAATACCAACAACCTTTGTTACAATGACATTTTGGCAGGTGGTCTGATCACCAACCATAGTGACAGCTGTCTGGAAGCTGTATGGGCTGAGTTGAAAAGATTAAAGGACATAATATAAATAGGCCTATAAATAAAATAGAATGAAATATAATGTGAAAAAATGCTCAAGCATGTCAAATATGCTCATCCAAGAGATAATAGGCTACATTTCCAGGAAGATATTCTCTGTAGCTGTTGCAATTACTCTGGCAAGTGCGTAAAGATATGAAAGTGGTCAAAGGGGCTGGCTACAATCTGGAGCACAGAGCAGGAATAAACCTGCAGACTGATCTGCATAGGGATGACTTCCAAACACAGATGTCAGAGGGATCATACACATGTAAACACATCATACCTGATTAAACTAGGCTACTGACTGCAAAAACTTGATTGGCCACATGACATGTATTAAAAGTTGTACACTGACGCCTTTGCTGTGATCACGGACACGCAGCTGCGATCTCCGTGTGATCCAGTTCGCATACAGCGGTGCAGTAACAGCTGTATGCACCCTGGATCGCTTTTCGGTAGACGATACTCCTGGACCCTGACCCTGGAGCTCCTCACCTGTCTCACCCCCAGACTGTCCCGGGACCATGAGGGGACCAGTGACCGCTGAGGAAGCCGCAGACAGGCACGTGGTTGGTTCTGACAGCCAGGGCAGCGTGTGTGTGTGTGTGAGTGTGTCTCACCTGAAGAGGATCCCCTTCTTCGGAAAGTCCGGGAACGGTCGGATGTGTCTGTGAACCAGCTGTAGTTTGGTCTCTGAGTCCGCTGCCATTCTGACTGTCTGTCTCACATCAGCTGCCTCAGTCCGGGCTGAGCCGGGCTTTTATCCCGCTTCTTGTTCTTCCTATTTACACAGAGAGCGAAGACGCAGCAGCGCCCTCCTCTGGACAACATACGGTACATACATACACTGGGGGTGACGACGATTATGATTTATTACGCTTTTGTAAAGTCCATTAAAAAAAACTTTCATAGTTTAAAGAATGCTATGAACAAAGTCATCTTTGTGCAGTGTGACCTGATGGACGTCTGCCTCGTTCAATAAAAAAGAAAAGAAGAAAAAAGAACTCAAAAGTGTGAAAAAGAAGAAAATTAAAATGGTTAATCATATAGGCCCAATTGCTGCATAAACCAACATAATACTATTTTTCCATGCAGTCTGAAAAAGGAATTACTAGCCTGTCACAGGATGAAATGCTAAACCTAAACACTAAAAACACTAAACCACTGTAATAAAACCACTGTCATCACCAGCAACAATGATATTTTGATCATTAAATTTGTTTGAGGTAGAGACTCAACTTAAAGTAAAATAAAGTATAGCAGTAACCTCAAAGAGCAGAAATAACCTTCTTCTAATCACTGAGGGTATGAGACATACAGTGATGATTTGAGACAGATATTTAGATTTTATGTGCACGAGTACTCCTGTGCTGTAGGTGGCGCTCTCCGTCTACGGTGCCGCTTAGTTCTCGGAGGAGAAGAAGAAGAACCGCCTCTTCCGGTTTGACCGGATTGTTTGGTTGTTGGACTCGAGTCGAGCGCAGCAGCGGCTCACCCTCCTCGGCTGTGTGTCCTGCGTCATGTCGGTAGCTGCCGGTGGTGTAGCGCTGCTGTCGAGGACCGCCCGGCTCCTGTCGGCTCACCGTGCTGCGGCTCCGGCCTGTTCCCGGGCTCTGTGGCTCGGTGCTGGGAGAGGGAGCTGGGCTCAGAGCAGAGGGCGCAGCGGCACACAGCACGGTCCTCCAGGTCAGTGTGGAGCCCAGAGATAATAACACATCTTATCTGCAGCTGCTCTGCGGTGTTAAATGTTACTTCTGACACATAGTTTTATAAACGGCAGTGTGTCTGGAGCCGTGAGTTGTGATGTTGTTATACTTATGAAACCATCCATCCGCCCTCTCTTGTTGTTGCCTGTCCAGAGCATGATGCAACATACAAATCAGGCTCAGCAGACAGTTCACTCAGTCACACATAAACCTTAATGGCTTATTAATATAATTCATATACTAGTTTAGCCTGACTGTGGTGCGTTGAATTTAATTGATGTGTTAAACTGAACTTGAAGCACACTCGGACCACATGCGAACTGCGTCATTACAAAACAATTTGTACGATAGTGTGCAGTTCCTCCACTGACCACTAGAGTGAGCCAGTCCCCATAGAGTCCCATGTTAAAATGTCCAACTTAACTTTACAATAGAAATAAACATGTTTTCAGCCTGTTAAGGACCAAAACTATGTAGAATCGAGGGCATGTCCTCTTTGAGTGACAGGTGGGTGAACGAATCCTAATTATAATCCAACATGCAGCCACACACGCCCCAGCTCAGACCATTTTTAGATGAGCTGGCAGTTTGGGTGGTGGGGTTATAATTCAAATTCATTTATTTATAGTTCAAACCCTCTCCTCAGAAACCTGTAGGTAATGTCAACGAGGCTGCTGCCATCTTTATTTTCAGCCTGTCCATGATTCTTAAATAAATTCTTATATAACAGGCTGCCACATATAAGATGCTCCACTTCAGACCAATTACACTTAAGCATCCAAAGCAACACACAAGACATGAACATCACTAAACCCTTTACTATCATGAAATACTCTTTATTTAATTTCTTGCAAACTCATCACTTCATATATTTAAACATTGGACATTTGGCCCTAATACTGTCGTTCCCTTCACACCCTCAGCTGTTTGATGGATCACTAACATGAAGCACATAAGTTCCCATCTGTCTAAATGTTATCTGACACACATCCCACCTGTCCTACACTGTGGACAGTGAGCTGACCCATGATGTCCCCTGAACAGTAAACCACCCTGAGTCTTGTCTTGTCTCATGATCATCTTCAGTTTATTTTTATTTTTTAATTAGTTCATTAATTTGTGCATTTGATAAAAATAGAGAATAACAACAACAACAAAAGAAAGATGCACAAGTGGGAAGAAGAAACACACAAGAGCTTGTAAAGAGAACCCACTCAACACTAGAATTAAAAACCAGCTGTAGGCCTATACATTTGCCAAAAAAATACAGATAATAAATTACAACGATAAATATATTTAAAATGTCTGAAAGAAAAGGGAAACGTGTTCTTTACTGAATAGATTCACCAGAAGTTTTGCAAAAAAGCTGTCTCACCCCTGTCCTGTCACATCCTCACCACCTGTTTTCATCCTCTGCCTTTACGATGATTTCTTCACGATGACACTGACCATTAAAGTGTGGATTTTGGATCAAATCAAAGCTTGTGCACCTGCTAACACCTTGCAATCTACCTACCTGCCCGCTCTGCTCTGCTCTGCTCTCTGCCCCTCTGACCTCGGCGTAGCCTGCTGACCTGACTGGACACCTTGTCTCACTATGTTGTCTTCCTCCCAAGGGAAACTTGTGCGGAGCGGTGAGGAGAAGAAACCGGTGGTGAGTCTTTGACCTAATCAGTTCTCAGTTTCACTAAAATCAGAGCTCCTTCTACTGTACAACGACTGACAACAACGTCCTGACCGTCCGTCCTATTTGTTCCTCTGCCACTGCTCTCAGATCTGTGTGGAGGGGAACATTGCCAGCGGGAAGACGACATGTCTGGAGTACTTCAGCAAAACCAGTGACATAGAGGTAAAACAAAAGCTTAGCTATACAGTCGTACTTACTGAAAATGTATGTGTCTGTGCTCCTACCAGGAAGTAGCACTCTTACTGTTCAGTTCACTTCAATGGGGAGTAAGGGGACTACAGTCGGTGCCCCATGGTACACACTATCCAGCATGTGAAGACAATGAGCAGAGGCATTCATATACAGCACATCTCCATAGTCTAGAACAGGCAAAAGGGTTGTTTCCACCAATATTTGTTTCACACAAAGAGAGAAGATAGTAAAACCCTAATAAGATTTTCTTTTCCTTTCTTTTTTTTTCTTCACAACATTCTGAATGTGTTCCTTAAAAGACAAGTGGTCATCAATAAAAATTCCTAGATATACCAACTCAATTTGTTGAACATTTCTTGTTAATTTTTTTCAGAAACTGCTGATGTCACAGGTCTTGAAGTGGTAAAGAATATACACTTTTTTCTGCATTTAATAAGAGACAAAGTTGTTCTTGTCCTCTATCAAAGGCCTCAGCAGGAGTGGGTGCTGCACAGTATATGACAGTACCATCTTCCTCTTCTGTCTCCTGTTAGTTTTTCCCTGGGGGGGTTTTCCTCAGTGGATGTGGGGCTCAGAGGGCAGAGGATGTTGTTGTGATGCTGTGTAAAACCCTTTGAGACAAAGTGTTTGTCAAAGATGGCCCATACAGATAAACCTGCCTCGCCTCACTGTTACACACACTGGCTTGAGTTGTAATAACTGCCATTGGTACGGTGGCCCCTGAGGCCCAACGCACTGCAAATAGATACACAAATTCAGTCAACACCTTTGCTACTAATACTGTAGACACAAACACACTTAATTTGGTTGTTTTGTGTATATTTGCAGCACATTTGTTTAATTCAGTTGTGCGTTGGTGCCTTAGGGCCTCCATACCGGTGACATAAAGGGGGAGGGGGGCGACACCATGTAAACAACTATAGTGAATTTCTCATCTTAACATTTTTTTATTCAGGTCCTCACTCAGTTGTTTAATGAATTATTATTGTATTATTGTTCTGTGGTTGTGGTTAGTGTTTTGTCTGTGTGTTGTAAATAAAGTTGGCTAAAAAAAACCCAGTGTACGGTTCATGAACACATCTTTCCTCTCCTCCCTTGTCTGTTTCAGGTCCTCACAGAACCAGTCGCTAAATGGAGGGACCTTAATGGACACAACCCTCTGGTACTGTGCACGACAACACTGTGTTGTAGTGCGAGCGCACACACCTGAAATTACACCTAGATTCTTCCGTATCCATAATGTGTACCCCAACCAAGACCCCCCTTATCCACAACCCCTACTAGTACACATGAATTATAAGAATAAACTGATCAGTTACAAACTTTTATTTACAAAAACAAACAGTAGTTGTAGGTGTTTGTTCCTTTGTTTATACATCATTTTGGTGACGTGATGGGTGTGGTATTAAATTTTAATATGCAGAAATATAATTTTGATAATTTCGCAACCTCAGATCTATGGCGCCCTCCTGAGGGGCCCGGACCCCAGGTTGGAAAGCCCCCTCACGGAGTCCTGATCTCATTATGGAGTCAGTCAGGAATTACATGAAAAAACAGAAGAAGTTGTATTTAAGGGGAATGCAGGCTTAATTCAAAGACCACTTAAGTGATGTGAGGACATGACCTGCATACAGGTGACATGATGTTAATTCTACTAGTTTCCAAGCACAAGAACAGATGTTAGAGGAAACATACACATGTAAACACGTCATACCTGATTAAACTACTGACTGCAAAAACATCTTTGGCCACATGACAAAGTCGTACACTGACTTGCCTTTGCTGTGATCACAGACACGCAGCTGCAATGTCAGTGTGATCCAGCTCTTATACTGCGGTGTACTCACAGCTGTATGCACTTAAAGGAGACATATTCTGCCCCTTTTCCACAAATTAAAATAGTTCCCAGGTGTCTTAAAGACATGTCTGTGACATGCTTTGGTCAAAATCCCCCAAGGATCAAACATCACAGCTCTTTTCATCCTCTCAAAACAGCCCTGTTCAGAACGGCTGGTTTCAGTGCCTGTCCCTTTAAATGCAAATGAACCACTGCTTGCCCCGCCCCTTCTATTGGCACCAGGTAGGGGTGGGGTTATGCAAATTCAAAAACTAGTTCCATTATTGTCAGACAACTGAGGGAATTGGTCGTAAAACCACATGGTTTTCAACCTAGGCAGCCTAAAAATTACAGATTTATTTGTAGGCAAGATGTGTAATAGAGCCGTTAAAAAGTGATATTTCCATAATATGTCCTGTTGATGAAACTTTACGCTAAGATGAGGTTGGTCTCTGTCCCTGCAGGGTCTGATGTACCAGGACCCTGAACGCTGGGGCCTCACACTGCAGACCTACGTTCAGCTCACCATGCTGGAGAGACACATGTCATCCATGGTGAGTGCACTGTTGGCTGGAAACACACCCACTCTATTGTACACCGTCAGGAAATGAGCCTTTTTTTTGTGCCCAAACCCTCTCATTGCTCGGTTTCAGTCGGCGGCGCCCATCACGATGATGGAGAGGTCCCTCTTCAGCGCAAAGTACGTCTTTGTGGAGAATCTCTTCAAAAGGTACTGCCATGTGTGGAGCACTAGGATCACAGTGAGGAGAGAAAACAAACACATCTGGAATTTGGAAACCAGAATCATTATAATTTCTCTTTCAGTGGGAAAATGCCAGAAGTGGACTACACTGTTCTGACCGAGTGGTTCAACTGGATCACAGCCAACATTTCCATTTCTGTCGATCTGATTGGTGAGAACAACACAAACACTGAACGGACATGAAACAGTGGCTGTAGTCAGTGTGAAGACTGGTGATTAGCAGTGGTGTCCATGTCATGAAGTTTTAGTTTACCATTACTTGCCATACAAATAATTTTGATTCATAATTGAATTGTATTTTTCTGATCATTTTATGCCACTATTATAGTATGAGCCTAAACATGGTTTAAAGGGATAGTTCAACATTATGGCAAACTGCCATAATCCCTATAGTAGGTTTGTTACCTTTATTTGTCGGTGCAAGCTATTTTTAGAACGGTGGAGCAGAGCAGTGAGCTGCTCAGAGCTACACTACGGAGGCTAATGGGATTTCTTGGTTTCCCCCATCAAATACACAATCCAACAAATCCAACACAACGCTCTGGTGGACAAATTGTGATCTGCACATTCACCACGCTATGAGATAATAACGAAACGTTACGAGACAGAGTTGTTTTAGAGGTAAATTCATGCAAAACCGCCGATGCCAGTTCCTGTCAGGGGCAGTTTTTCGGCAAGCAGTATCTGCATTTGCTTTTTCACCAAGAGCGTTTTGGAGTTGTTGGATTGTGTATTTGATGAGTTTGATGAGGGAAACCAAGAAATCGCATTAGCCTCTGTAGCGTAGCTCTGAGCAGCTCACGGCTCTGCTCCGCCATTCATAAATAGCTTGCACCAACAATTAAAGGTAACGAATATACTGCTATGACTAAACAGATTATAGAAATGGGCCAATTTGTCAAAATGCTGAACTATCCCTTTAATAATACATACGCACACCTTATGAAGAAGAGGCTATGCAACTAAATCCGAATGTCAATAGATATTCATTGAAATGTTGTTGTCAAATATTTGAAATGTTGTTGTCAAATATTAGAAATGACGCTCCTCTAGATAAACAGTTTGTGGCTCCACTCATGTGTCATTAAACCATAGAAGAAGAAGAAGGGGGCGCAAAGTGATGATGTAATTAAAAGAGGAGCAGTCAAACCTCAAACGGTGGAAATAGTGATGGAAATCTGTCATTTCTGTTGCATGCAAAATAATGCAGTCGTGGTCAGATCAAACAATGGCCATCAGGTGATTATGTAATAGCTGTAACAGGCCTAAAACATCCAGACTCTGTCACAGTAACTCGACTCAATCTGTTGGAAAATCATCACAATCATCCGTCATCTGAGACCAGCAGTGCCGAATGTATCACCCTCCACACATGGGAGTGTGATGGAGTCTGTTGACATGACTCTTCCCTGTCGCTCCAGTTTACCTGCAGACGTCTCCTGAGACCTGCCACCAGAGGCTGAAGCAGAGATGCAGAGAGGAGGAGCAGGTCATTCCACTGGTGAGCAGGCCAGCAAACTGCCAGTCAGCCTCAGGGAAATAAACCAGCCTGTTCACTGAACTGATCACCAATGTGCTCCCGTGTGTGTGTGTCCACCAGGAGTATCTGGAGTCTCTCCACCAGCTGCATGAGGACTGGCTCATCAGGAAGACCTCGGCCCCGCTCCCTGCTCCGGTCCTGGTGAGAGAGAGACTCTTCTCTGTTCTGTGGTTTGTGTTAGTTTCTATCCTGGTGGTCTCAGGTGACCACATGGGTGAACAGAGTTAGCTGTAATGTTAGAATAACATAATTCACCATTAAAATATTTTAAAAGAGTTATGTGTACTTACTGTAAGTATGAGATTTGTTGACATTGTTCCAGATGTTTCAATCATTCTCAACCCAGAAAAGTCTGATTTGTATCATGGTAACACTCAGTTGGTGTCCGATTATCGACTTTTTATACAGTTTTATACAGCTTTTTCATTTTTTAAGGTGGTTTAAAGAGGAACTAAGCAGGTTTTTTCCCACGGCTATACTACATTTTTACCTTAATTAAAAAGCTCTGGAGTAATTGTGATAGTTAACTACATGACTTGTCACTTGTTACGAGTGAGAACGGAGGCTCTCTGCCTTCCACCTGCCATCTCATGGCTGAAAACCAACCTTGCAACATCAGTATAGTACCAAACACGAACACGCTCCGTGACCCAAAATCTTTTAACTACACAAATATACAGTACATGTCGTAACATCGTATATGTTATAAAACGTTATCCATCACTCCACGGATTGATTTTTTGCTGGCTTCATTGTAAACAAATGCACATGGCCAGGAGGAGGGTTAGCAACACAGAGGAAAAGCTATAGTTTCCCTTGAAAAGCTTCACATGTACAACTGAGCACTAAAAGATGATTTTAACGTTTTTCTTTATTTCTCATCTTTATTTCTTTGTCTGTGTGCACAGGTGATTCCTGCAGACCACGACCTCCAGAAGATGCTGCACAAGTATGAAGAAAACCGGGATAAGATCCTAGCTACTAGCAGGGCCTAGCTGCACACACACAGACACACACAACAAAATGATTACGCATCAACACTGATCAGTTATTTACTGTCACATTTACTCTTACGGTTACAGTCGTTACTGTGTTAACTCATAGCTGCTGCTTTTCTTTACACCTGTGAATTCTTAGTTACATCACGTTAAAAGCTTTCTGTCCTAAAAGATCAAACTTCAGACCAACTGGTACATTCCACTGAGCTCCAGTCTCTCAGTGAAACACAGGAGACTGCTCCATTACAGGCAGCCCAGTCATTCCAGTTCATGTTTATCAGTTTGCTCCAATAAAGTGAAGTTTACACATCCAGAGATGAGCGCAGAGGCTGAGCCAGTGACACCCTCAGAGAGAGGCAAGTGCTAATAATACGTATAGTTGAACTGTTACTCTGTCATTAAGTTAATCCACATTGAGGGAATCTTTGTTCTTAATCGTTGTTTTGTCTTTAATAAAAAGTTCTTAATGAAATCCTGAGTTGTGATTTTTAATCCCAGCTGATAACGTGTGTCCACATGATGTTTTTGGGTCAATGATGTGACACTGCTTCCTTCACTTGATCCAGTATCAAGTGGTGTCCTTGGTATTTTTTCATAATCTGACTTTATTGAGGAAAATAAATCTGGACTCAATGTGGAATAAATGTACTTCACTTTCACAATGCACCACTATGTTTCTTTACAAATTTTGTCACATTATTGAGACAAAATACTGTGTTTAGGATACGTCCTGCTCAGTGTTGATAAAATACATCAACATTTTAATACAGAAACAGCAGAAAAATCTATTTCAACTAATTGTTTTCAGAAGAAAGTATTTTAATAAGGATACTTATAATATTGAATATTGGCGATTCTTATTTTCTGGGCGATATGAGAAACTTGTTGACTTCTCCAGTGCATTTGACACAATTCAACCCAGAATTCTGAGAGGTGATGTGGAGAAGATGGGTGGAGATCAACCATCATTGTAGGTCTATAACTTTCAGATGGTCACAGTATGTGAGGCTGCATGTCACACAGTGGTGAGCAGTGTTGGAGTACCACAGGGTTCTGTGCTTTCACTTTATCTCTTCACACTGATCACTGCTCATTTTACATCAAATCTGAATCTTGCCATGTGACGATACAGCCATCGTGGCATGTGTGAAGAAGGGACAGGAAGATGAATATGGGGGCGTTCACAGACTGTTGCAACAAGAACAACTTGTACTTGACTTGGCATTTATATCATATCCTTTTAGGTTATGGAAGCTGCTGGACTATTTGAATTTCACTCCAGGGGATGAATAAAGTATTTTTCAGAGGCCTCCAGCTTTGGAACGCCCTGCCTGCATGATGCCTATGAAATCACTTTCACAGACTTGTCATCCTCTTATTATGGTCTTTATTGTTTTCCTTTTGTTTGCTATCATTTTTATTCCCCATCTTAATGTTCCCTTACTCCCTTAGTTGGTTTTGGTTTAGTTCCCCATTCTACTTTTAGAATCACTGTCACACTCCTTCATTATTGTTATCTTATCATAATATTATCTCCTTTTATCGTGTATACCCCCTCTTTCTAATTAAAGCAGATATCAGTGGAATGTTTTTGTTAATATAAGTCCTAAATAGTCCTATTTTCCGTCAGCAATCACTAACATGGGGTGTTTCAGCCGTAACACGAGTCTCTCTGTCACTCTGCTCTGCTGCAACCCGAGGAGAAAATTTTTCTTGTGGGATACAAGTGTTATCCAATGAGGAGAGAGAACGGCATGAAGGGCTGTGTGTGCAGCCAAGGGGTGCGCGTGAATGTGGTGACGTAGCACGAGGACCAATAGATGCCTGACGAGGGCGGGGGCTGCTAACTCATGGTGCGTTCAAGGAAACTCGTACTTTGTGTTTTTCCTTCCTGTGAAGTCATACCAGTTCGATCTTGGCGAGTTCACGGGTCGGAAGCCCTTCAGTGGCCGTTATAGTGAACTTTCACAGGCAACAGGATGGTGAAAACACAAGCTACGGGTTGCCTGGAACGTTACAAAGTTGTAGTTGTGACTTGAAGCTGTAACTTACGGTTTCAAAAGCCTGCCTTGAACGCAGCATTCGCCGAAACGGCCGTGCCGCTGATATCTGCTTTAACTGCATCCTACATTTTAATTGGACTCAATCTGTTGTTGGGGCCTGTGTTGCTGTATTGCTCCTATGGCTTTATGGATCTTGTTTGTGACTTGTCTTCTGTGGTGTCTGTTTGTTTTGTCAAGAATTCTGTAAACTTGTGTTTTTAAAGGTATTATATAAATAAAGTTGTTATTATTATTGTAATATACAGAGGCTATAGTCCTCACTGCAACGGCCTCGTTTCCCCTTGCTGCATGCATGGATGTATGTCATTCCCCGTCTCTGTCGCCCCATTTCCTGTCTTTCTCTGACTGTCCTGTTGATAAAAGGTATAAAAATACCTCCTGTACATTTGCAGTGAACCAAGCAAACAACCACTATCAGTGCGATCCTGAGGCGAGCAGCTGATGGGCGGGGCTTAATGCCCCATCTGCATTTCTCATGAAGTAGAAATAGACGAGCTCCAAAAAAGCTTTTTGATTATTTTTTTAATCACATTTTATGTGAAAAATCTGTTGAACAAAAGATAAGTCATAGCAGAGCAGCTGAACAGTTTACAACACGTCTGTTCCTTCGCCTTTATAAACTGAGTCACATCATTTACAGAGTGATTCAAATAAAGTCATACAAAAAAAAAAGGAAGTGAAGAAAAGTAATATCACACCAAAATCTAATTTTAATATATTTGGCTTAAGAAGTCTGACACCACTTCCCCATTCAAGTGAATGAATACATACTGGACTCAGCTTCTTTTCAATACAATTCAATATGAAGCAACACTGAAGGCAGGTTTTAGTTTTTTTCATTCACAGACGCTACAACAGTGTGTTCGCACACACCTGCAGCTGACGTGATAAAATGAATATTAACAGAGAAAAAGAAACTAATTCAGCTGGATGCAGAGTTCACGTCACCAGGAGGAGTCCAGCGCTAGATGATGAAGCTCTGTGGAGGCTGCTCATCCTCCTCCTCCTCCTCTCCTCCTTGGCCTGTTGCAGCTATCTCAGGATCTACTCCTACCTCCTGCTCCCCCCCTCCTCCTCCTCCTCCTCCACAGTCCGTCACAGTGTGCTGCCTCTGCTCCTTCATCGGCGCGGGATCAGCCTGAGACGACCTGCTGCACCTGGTGACGTCGTGGCTCGGCGGCGGACCCGTCTCCATCACCGGCTTCCTGTACCTCTGCTCCTCCGCCTCCCCCTCCGCGCTCTCCTTCCTCTCTTTCCTCCTCTTGTCTTTGTTGGCGCTGTCCTCCCTCCTCCTGTTCTCCCCCCTCCTCCTGGGCTGTGGTTGCCTAGGCTGCTCCTGCACACTGAGCTGATCCATCCTCTGCGCCAGCTCTCTCAGATCCCTCTCCTCGTCCTCGGGGCTCAGGGAGGAAGGCTCCTCCTCGGTCGGCCTCTTGTTGTTTGCGCCTGTGCAAATAGACTCGAGTGTGAACTGCAGGGTGGACAAGTGATGCAAAAGTACCTTGCAAAAGTCTTCATACCCCTTGAATTTTTCTACATTTTGTCACGTTACAACCACAAACTTAAAGAGATTTTATTGTGATTAAAGAGAAACTATAAAGGATTTTCCCATGGCTATGCTATATTTCTAAAAAAGCTCCAGAGTATTGATAGTTAACTTTGTGACTTGTGAGAACGTAACATCGTATATGTTATATAACATTATCTATCACTCCATGTATTGATTTGTCGTCGGCTTCGTTGTAAACAAATGCACATGGCCAGGAGGAAGGTTAGCAAAACAGAGGAAAAGCGACTGGACTTACATTACTTTACATTACATTACTTTCCTCTTTAATGTGATAGAACAACACAAAGTAGTGCACAATTGTGAAGTGAAAGGAAAATGATGAATGAACCCTCCAAATCAAAGACCAAAATTGAACTTTTTGGCCTTGATGCAACACTCTGTGTGATGGAAACTTAACACATGAACCTGAACACACCATCCCCAGTGTGAAATGTGGTGGTAGCAGCATGAGTTGATGGAAGAAGGATGGAGCTAAATTTAGTTCAATCCTGGAGGAAAAGCTGTTAGAGGCAGAAAAAGACTGAGACTGGGATGGAAGTTCAGCTTCCAGCAGGACAACCACCCTAAACACACAGCCAGAGCTACAACTGACTGGTTTACATCAAAGCATGTCCAGGTGGTACAACGGCCCAGTCAAAGTCCAGACCTGAATCCTACTGAGAACCTGTGGCAAGACTTGAAAACTGCTGTTCACAGACTTTCTCCATCCAATCTGACTCTGGAGCTGTTTTGTAAAGACGTTGGTAGAGACAAACCCCGAAAGACTTGAGGCTGTAACTGCAGCTGAAGGTGGTTCAAGATTTGATTTGTATAAAATCTTGAACACCATGTATCATTTACCTTCCACCTCACAATTACGCGCTACTTTGTGTTGGTCTACCACATAAAATCTGAATAAAATACAATTAAGTTTGTGGTTGCAATGTGACAACATGTGGAAAAGTTCAAGGGGTATGAAAACTTTTGCAGGGTTGTGTAAAACCTGTGTGTGTGTGTGTTACCTGCTGCAGCCTGCTGAGACTCTCTGGGCTTCAGATCCCGCTCCCTCTGGGATCCAGCTCTCAGTGTGATGTGGAGGGAATGATGACGATCGCCCGGAGGAACGCTGACCTCATCAGCGTCAGCACTGGTGTTGGTGGTGGTGGACGTCCCGCCGCTCCCTCCTCCGCCGTCCACCGACAGCTCCCCGGCAGCAGCGGCTCTGCCGTCTCTTCTGGGGACCTCGGGGTCTTTACTGTCGTCGCTGTAACTACGACCGGCGGCGTGAGCCACTTTACCGCCGCTGCTCCTGCTGCTGTTGGCTAGGTGAGGTTTGTCAGGGACCAGCGGCCGCCCCCTGAAGGCCAGGTCGGGGTAGGTCCTCTGCATCTCCATGATGGACTGGTCCGCGATGAAGAAGTGGTTGTGTCGGGGCTTGGGCTGCGGCTTCGCTGCGAACTTGGTGTCGGAATACTGAGGGACCTGCAGAGACGAGACGGAGCTGTTAACCAGCCTCTGATTCTGATTGTTGATGTATTCTATCCATCAGAGGCAAGGAATCTTTATTTATATAGTGCATTTCATACCAAGGCAACTCAAAGAGCTCAGCTATAAGCACATGAAAAGAGAACCTGGATTTAAAAGTGCTTGGATCTGAGAGAAAAATGAAGGCTGAGAACACCAGTGGGGTTTGTCTGTGTAATATCTCTGGAACAAGTGGGATTTAAATTAACTTGACTATAGATCTTATTGAATCAACCACATGAAACCCAGAGACAGTCACATTTGAGTCTATGAACAACCTGTGGTGATGAAGGACGATGACAGACCTTCCTGGAGTCAGTGCTGACTGTCTGCTCAGCATCCATCTGGCTCCCTCCAGTGTTAGAACTCTGTACACGCTACCAGGGCCGTTGCTAGGAATTCTGGGGCCCCTGACAGAATACTAAAGTGGACCCCTGACCCACCCTCCACTTTTTTTTCCCTTAGACTACGTATGTATTATCATTTTTTATTTAGCCTACTTTGTTTTGATGCTAATGCAGCATTACTATGAGTACTAGTCAGGGTCTTATGCAGAATAAATCAGTCAAAAATCAGTGTAGAAATAACTTGTATTCGACTAATAAGCCAAATTAATAGAGAAAATCTTTAAAACTCACATTTACACCTAAATTGTTTGCTCCTTCTTTTCCTCTCTCAGGCTTTGCACCTGTTCAAATTCTACCGCTGCCTCAGTTTTATCATCATTACTTTCCATCTGTGTGCATCTTGCATCACGCTACCTTTTTTCCTCGTCACTGTCACCATGTGTTTACTCACGGTGGCTGGGATCTGTCTAATCTTGTTCTTTAAAGAAGATCTACACCTGCTGTGTAAGCGCTCTGCGATGACCTCTCTGCCACCTGACCTCTTCTCTCTGTCCTACCTCTTTCTTATCTCCCTCCTCCTCCTCCTCCTCCTCCTCCTCCTTCCTCTTCTCCTCTTCCTTTCGCTCTGTCGTTGTTTTCTTTCCCGGAGGCTCTGGCTCTGGTTTTGAAGACCCTACTCTCCTCTGCAGAAGCTCCAGCCACTCCTGCAGGGGTGAGATCACAGCTGTCACATGAGGCCACAGAGTCCCAGTTAGAGTGTCCATTCACTCCATCCTATGGCTGCCATTCATTCACATGTACTGTCACATCAGTGATGTTTGTATTTCATGGTCATGAGCTGCACACTTACACTATGAGCTCAATTATTGCTCAAGGCAGAATGTCCTTCAATATTATCATACTACATTCCTCTTTCTTTCATTTTTTTAGTGATTGATTCTGGCCTTGTCCCTGTTTTGTGCAGCTTACTTTCCTTCCTTTGTTGCTGTTTTAAGCCTCATGTGTAGGGTTGAGGATGCAGCACAGACGCAGAGCTATCAGAAACATTTGAAAGATGATTCAGTCAGAGTGACTTCTAGACACAGTGGCATGCAAAAGTTTGGGCACCCCCGAATGTGCACAGTTAAAGGGATTGCCATAATCCCCATAGTCTTAGGGGTAGGTTTGTTACTGTACCTTTAATTGTCAGTGCAAGCTGTTTTTAGATCAGCGGGGCAGAGCTGCTCAGCTAATGCAATAGAGGCACACAGTACTTTCCCTCATCAAACTCATCAAATACACAATCCAACAACTCCAAAACGCTCTTGTGGAAAAGTTGTGACCTGCACATTCTCCACGCTATGAAATAATAACGTAGAATTACAAAACATTACGACACATGAAGCCAATATTTGGAACTACTTGCGTTTTTGAAATCAGTGCACCCAGCAGCCGTGTCTGGAATGTAGTTCCGGCTACACATTTGCCTAGAAAACAACTCTGTTCCATAATGTTACATTATTATCTCATAGCGTGGTGAATGTGAAGGTCACAACTTGTTCACCAGAGTGTTTTGGAGTTTTTGGATTGTGATGAGTTTGCTGAGAGAGAGGCGAAAGTACCATGCGCCTCCGTTGCGTTAGCTGAGCAGCTCGCTTCTCTGTCCCGCTGATCTAAAAACAGCTTGCACCAACAATTTAAGGTATAATGAACCTATAGGGATTATGGCAATCTGCGAATTTGCCTAAATGTTGAATGATCCCTTTAAGCAAGTAGAAGATGAAATCTCCAAAAGACATAATGAAACAATGTTTTGCAATATTTTAAACAACATCAGTGTATTGTTTTTGTTTTCTACAGTTTTAGAGCAAAAAGGGAAACAAGGCAGCAGCCTGCAGAAGAAGGTAAGGTAACGTGTTATCTGCCTTTTGGAGATCATTTCATCTTTCACTTACTGAACTGTTAACATTCCCGAACTTTTGCATGCCACTGCACATTGATTGTGTTGTAACTGAGAGCTCAGCACACTGCAACACATGTAAACAAACACTGCAGACGCACAACACTTGATTTTTATCAGAGATTGATCTAAGTTGCAGAGGGTTGACCTCTCAGCTCCACTGTGTCTGTCTGTCTGGTCTCTGTTCTCACCTGTGGCTGAGGTCCCAGCTGATCTGGGTCCAGCTGCTCCAGGAGCTGGTAACACTCCACCCTGGCCAGCAGCAGCTCGAAGCCCACCAGCATGGCTCCGTCTGGGTCGGCTTCCTCACTCAGTCTAAACTCGCTGCAATTCATCAAACAGTAAAAGAGGACAACCGAGGACAAAAAGTGATCAGTGTGTGGGCGGCTTCAAAGCACACTCCAAGCAGGTGCCTAGAGGAGGCGCCTGCCTGTGTGTCTAGACGATTCTTGTCCTCCTTGCTCTGTACCTTTGCGAGGCGTCGGTGTGGGGCAGGTAGCCAATAGATGCCAGGACGGACTGAAGGGTGGAGCCGCTGAGGACCGGCTGCAGACGGTAAACAAACGGACCCGTGAAAGTCTGGAGGGGACAGAGACAGAAACACATTGTTTTTCTCTTGCCCAGCTTGGCATTTTTGGTCTTCCGGATACCCTATATACAAAGAATTGGAAGTAATAGCTTTTACCTCACTAATTGCTAAATGCCACCTCCTTCTGAATTGGAAATCCACAGCACACAATGGATTAAAGAGCTATGTACTTTTTGAAAATCAAGAAAATTAGATATTCAAGAAGGGGGAACTTGAGCAAATTCTAGAACAAATGGCAACCGTTTGGACTTTTTTTTCGCAACGATGTAACCCCCCACAGTGCCTGTACTAACCTTAGACATGGCTCGACTGTGTAAAAGTAAAAAATATACTTAAAATATGCAGACTAAAAACTCCCATCACGCAATGCAGCATACAGAAAAGGCATACATAAACAAGGCATAAGTGACAGCATTGTCTTTATATAGGCCTATAGGCCTGTGTGTGTGTGTGTGTGTGTGTGTTCAATCGCTCTGTTTTTCAGGTGTTTCCTCTACCACGTCCTACACACAAACAGGAACTGGAAGTCGTCTGGAACTATCACTGAAGTTTATTGTGCCAAAGTAAAACCACCGGGTTCAGAAGGAGACCTCACTAAACTACCCACTAACAAACCAGCATCACCATCTGATCTTCATCTAGTTTGAATGAGTGGCTGGCTGCTGGAGGTTGGGAAGCCCCCGAACAAGTTAATCCAGTCATGGTTTCGTCCTTCTGTGTGGGGGATAGCCTACTGAACTGAACCACTGAGGTGACTCCACAGTCTGGCTTTAACGTTTAGAGAAAATGATGGAGGGAAAGAGAAAGAGAAAGCGTTTTATGGCCAATCCAGGGGTCAGATGATACAGAGAGTGAGATCTAGAGTCAGACTGACTGATTTATAATGTAAACAACAAAAATCAAAACACAGACTGAGACCTGTCATAGGGACAGGAACATTAGGCTACACCAACTCTAGCCTATTCATTAGTGATAACACAAAACCTGCTCTTAACAGTTATGAGTGAATTTACATTATAGGCCTGGTCTATATAGAAACCATAAAGCCTGTGTGATTGTATTTTTGAAAGAAAGAAAGAAAGAAAGAAAGAAAGAAAGAAAGAAAGAAAGAAAGAAAGAAAGAAAGAAAGAAAGAAAGAAAGAAGGGCAGTGCCACCTTCAGGGTCTTGAACTCCTTCTTCCAGGGCTGGAGGAACAGGTTGACGCACAGGGTCTCCAGCAGCTCGGTGGCCTGGATGAAGGCGGACAGGTGTCTCCTGCAGTCCGCCCTCGGGGCTCCGCGGTCCTCGGCCACCGCCTGGTAGAAGGGGAACACGGTGAAGGTGTCCGCGGGCTCCGGCTCCCTCCGCAGGTACTGAGCCGCTCTCTTCAGCAGCCGCGCATCGCAGCACGGCCGAGCCTCCGGACTCTGCCGCCGGTACCAGCTCACATAGTCCCCGTACAGATCCTGGCGGGAGACCTCCGTCTGTTCCGCCGCTCCGGTACCGTCCTTCATAACCGTGTCACCGACCATCACACACAGAGACAGACAGACACATACACACACACACTGTTGATCTCAGTCTAACTAATGAGGAAGTGGAGCTGTCAAACAACCTGACGAGGAAGTGAGAGTGAGGCAGCAACAAACATGACCGGTTACTGTCATTCACCCTTACAGTAACTATATTTATAGGCTACACTGGGACTGTAGCACTACAGGGACAGAATAAACTTATAACAGTTACAGACATCATGATAAAACTATAGACTAAATATAGTGTTGTATTACAGTGGCTATAACTGTAACTTTCCCTTATTTATCAGTCTGTTATTAAACAGACCTTTAAATGTTTATTCTTTAATGTTAAAATGTTTTCAAGAATAAGTATTTTCATATTGACTATCTTTATAACAGCCAAAAGACACAAATGACATTCAGGATAAATACAGACAAATAGAAACAAGTTAGTAAACAGATTGCAGCAGGTCAGATGAAAGACAAATAGGCTAACAGATCATTCAAAATTTAGACAGATGTAAATTATTTTAAATATGACAGAATTTCATACATTTTTAAATAATACGATGTTATTTTAAAACATCTGAAAAAATATAGGCTATTAAAATATACAATATATTCCCAAAAAAGGAGGAAGTCTAAACCCTTTCAGCCTACAGTAGGCCTAAGCTGCCTTATATCTATGTTAAAGGGTAAATTTTATTTTGAAAACGCTCAACCGGATGTACTGGTCTTTGCTTCCGGGTCGTGTTTCCGAGTGTTTTGCAGTCACGTTGTCGGAGTCTGATCAGTGTCCAGATATTAACTTCAGTGTGTTGGTGATAAAGTGTTGATGCTGGAGCAGCACAGGTGAGTCCACACTGTTTGTGTTACTGTTGCGGTCTGTACAGGAGTAGCTACACGTGTGAGGTTCGAGTCCCGTCTGTTCTCACTCAGCAGCTACTGACATGTTGTGGACTGATGCTGCTCAGACACTTCAAGTCTTTTCACTCAGTCAGAAAGAATACGATCACAGTCTTGACATGTTGTTGTTGTTGTTTTTTTGTTTTTTTAAAAGATTCAACCCCATAATAATAAAACATTAACTGAAAAAATGAGTGTAACTTTAGTTTAACATTTCCAATGCTAATAAACCTCTTCCAGGTTCCTGATTGGCTGTTTGTTTTTTAATACGTAACTGCATAGATTATGGTGATCCACTACCATCATGCTGTTCAGAGGAAATAGTAATTATTTTGACCTCAGCATTCAGTCGTTGTGCAGCTGTATGATGTGCCTGTTGCTTGTTGTACGTCCTGTGTCCTGCTGCAGACTCACAGAGACTCAGACATGAAGAACAGAGGTGGAGGCTGGGTGGACGGCCGGCTCAAACAGAGAGTGGAGCAGGTACACCTTTACTTTCCTCATTCAGTGTGGGCCGTACGTGGGAACTGTCCTGGGAGGGACAAACACAGGATCTCATTTGTAACAGCCTGAGTCTCAACTTCATGTGTTGTACAGTATTATTCATTGGTATTTGATCTTATTAAAGGACCATACCAGTGATTTTTGCAAATTTCAAACTCACTCATCAACTCAGGCATTCTTTTAGTCCACGTCATGCCCCAAAACATGCAGGTCTGTCGTATTTGGAAGAATTCACTAAACATTGAGAGTGAAATGAAAGGCTGTGTTTCACCTTAAAAAAACAAAGTCAGGCTTTGAAATGATCCTCCAGCTCTTGTTAACTGTGCAGTGGCAGCTGGTGATGTCACTGATGTTTGTGTTTTTATGTTTTCAGTATCTGGAGTCAAGTAAGAGTGAATATGTGGACCTGTCAGCCATGGCCCAGGAGCTGCAGAGACTGCACAGGTAGGTTTGACTTCTACCCTCAGGACTAATTTAAACTGTTTAAAGGGATAGTTCAATATTTTGGCAAATTGGCTCATTGCCATAATCCCTATAGTCATGGCAGTGGGTTCGTTACCTTTAATTGTCGTGTGCAAGCTATTTTTAGAACAGCGGAGCAGAGCCGTGAGCTGCTCAGAGCTATGTTATGGAGGCTCATGGGATTTCTTGGTTTCCCTCATCAAACTCATCAAATACACAATCCAAAAACGCTCTGATGGACAAGTTGTGACCTGCACATTCACCACACTATGAGATAATAACACAACGTTACCAGACAGAGTAACGTTCAGAGAGAGGCATGGGAGGTAGAGAGGGGGAATGACATGCAGGATGCGGGATTCGAACTGGGGCCGCCTGCAGTGAGGTCTTTAGCCTCAACATGGGACGGCTGCTCTACCAAGTGAGCTGAATGCCGCCTGTACTCCTAAGAGTTAGTGAAAGAATATGTATTAGAATAAATAAAGTCAGCTCAGGACTGCTACTCTTGCTCCATGTCTTTTATCAGTTTATAGCACATTGATGTGCTTTTTAATTTTGTTAATCAAGTTTCTGTTGTGTGTTCAGAGTGGAGTATGGCAGAAGAAACAAGATTGCTTTCAGGATTCAGGTGGAGAAAGGTAAGATGGAAACAACATGGAAGCTTTTAAAGTAATCCCTCACATGTCTCCTGCTGCTTTGTCCTGACTGTTGACCGTCTCCTCCTAGTGTATGACGTCATCATGAAGGACTCAGACCTGAGTCCTCTGGAGAGCAAACACCTGGCAAAGAGAGCCAAGCACAGCCACGAGGACAACGGGTAGAGGACTCACTCTGTTTCTCTGTCTCTGCTGAACTCACACTGTCTCTGTGAATGTACAACCAGTCCCTCACTACTGTGTGTGTGTGTTTATGTGTCCGCAGTGACGGCAGCAGCAGCTCAGGGGAATCCTCTGACAGTGACGACCACGTCATAGAGAACACAGTAAGACATGATAGAGAGCTTCACAACCAGCATACATCCAAGGAATATTAATTAATAAAGTTCCTTTTAAATCATATTAATTCAGTGCTTTTTTAAAAGCATATATTATTTTGTTGTTTGATAAAGTTTGGTAATAAATTCCCCTTTTGGGTAAGACTTTACTTGGCGCCTATCTCTATAACTCATCATAACCATACTTATAATGAGGTAGAATAGCACTGTATAACTACAATAATAAACACTCATAAATGATCATAATGCTTTATAACAATAAGCATAACACACTATAAAGCATTTTATCTTAACTTATAAGGTCAGCTATTATAATATGTTATAATTGTTAGTAACTCACTGACAATGCTCACATCGATAATGCATTATAAATATAGCCATAATGTGTTATAATTGGCTTATAGACGTGTATAACTACTATTATAAACACTCATAAATTATCATAAGGCTTTATAGCAATAAGCATAGAGCATTATAACTCTATTATAATACTTGATCTTATGAGCCATTATAAAATGCTCAATGATGTGTTATGCTTATTGTTATAAAGCCTTATAGTGTTTATAATGAGAGTTATACATGTTTGTAAGACAATTATAACACATTATGACTATATTTATAATGCATTATGATGATGATGATTGTCATAACATATTATGATAATTTATAACTGTATATAACTATAGGTACAGTTACAGTGTTATAACTCCTTATGGTTATTGCATCATAGAGAAGTGTTTTAAAGTGTCCATTTTTGCATTGCTCTATACACATATAGCAAAGAACAGTGCTGTACACATTAAGATGATATAGATGATCTATGAACAATCTCCAAACCTGTAGTATTATAATCAGAAAGACATTACCACCTCTGTCTCCTCCCAGCCCACCAACCACATGAACAGCTCTCTCACGTCTCTGTACCGGAAGGGAAACCCAGACTCTGGCACCAGCTCGCCCAGGAGAGATCCCCCCGCAGCAGCTGCAGCCACCCCCCCTCCCAGCGCAGGGACGCAGGTCTCTGCAGGGGGCTGGTTCATCGACAGAGGGAGGGGCCCCGAGAAGAGCAACATCCTCATCGACTTGTGTGACGAGGAGCCAGTAAACACAATGTCTAACGTAGGTATCCATGGAGACCCAGTCTGCACTCTTCTAAACTGATGGGTTCAACTTCATCAAATGAATAAAAAACAACAACAAACAAGCACTGCCATGTGTTTGTGTGTGAGCAGCAGACGGATGTGTCCATGCTGGAGCCGGAGAAATCTCGCAGGAAGTCCAAGAAACGGACGAAGAGCTCCACGGAAACCGTAGAGGCTCCCACCCTGGGGAAGAAAGGTACAGCCCGGTCCAGTCCAGCTGGAGAGTCTGGGTCCAGTCAGCTCGGTCCTGACACAGAGACGACTCAGTGTGATGTCCTGTTCTCTCTGATGTTGCATCACAAAGTCATTTTCTCTGATTATTCCTCAGCAAAGTCCAAGTCCCTGGAGCTGCAGTATCCCACTCTGAAGTTCGAGGACGTCGGAGGGAACGAGGACACGTTAGCGGTCCGTATCCGACTCCTGCTGCTTTCTCTGTTGCTATGAGCGACCCATCTCCTCTGTGCTGTAAGTAAGGGATTCTCTCTCTCTGACCCGCTGCAGGACGTGTGCAAGCTGCTGGTCCACATGCGTCATCCAGAGGTGTACCAACATCTGGGGATGGTTCCTCCGAGGGGCTTCCTGCTGCACGGGCCCCCCGGCTGTGGGAAGACCCTGCTGGCCCAGGCTGTGGCTGGAGTGAGTTACAGGCATGAATGAAGGACGGTGGTTCATTATTAGTTCTGAGTAGCCAGTTGAAGTGGTCCTTTATTATTATAACCTTTGTTTAAACTCAGAAATATATTGAGGAGCAACCTCATTTACAACATAGCTGGAACAAAACACAAAACATTTGAAACATACATGAGCATATCCGAAACACCAAAAAAGTGACAAAGACAAATTGAACACAGAGAAGTCTCCAACAGGAGGTAAAATAAGATGCAGTTAAGGATTTAAATTGTCCTAATGATAAAAGTGAGGTAAGTTCCAGATGGTTTTACAGATTGTTCCAGGTTGCAGGTGCACAGTAAGAAAAACTGGACTTTCCAAATTCAGTGTTAAAGGGATAGTTCAACATTTTGGCAAATTGGCCCATTGCCATAATCCCTATAGTCATAGCAGTAGGTTCGTTATGTTTATTTGTCGGTGTAAGCTATTTTTAGAACAGTGGAGCAGAGCAGCGAGCTGCTCAGAGCTACACTACGGAGGCTAATGGAATTTCTTGGTTTCCCTCATCAAACTCATCAAATACACAATCCCAAAACTCCAAAACGCTTTCGTGGACAAGTTGTGATCTGCACATTCACTATGCTATGAGATAATAACGGAACGTTACAAAACGGAGCCATTTTTGAGGTAAATACAGAGTAAATGCGGATACTGTTTGCTGAAAAACTGTCCCTGAACGCAACACACATCAGCGGTTTTGCATGAATTTACCTCTAAAACAGCTCAGTTTCGTAACGATTCGTTATTATCTCATAGCGTGGTGAATGTGCAGGTCACAACGTGTCCATGAGAGCGTTGTTGAGTTGTTGGGTTGTGTATTTGATGAGTTTGATCAAGAAACCAAGAAATTCCATTAGCCTCCATAGCGTAGGCCTGAGCAGCTCACGGCTCTGCTCCGCCATACTAAAAATAGCTTACACCGACAATTAAAGGTAACGAACCTACTGCTATGACTATAGCGATTATGGCAATGGGCCAATTTGCCAAAATGTTGAACTATCCCTTTGACAGAGGGAACCTGCAGTGTGAGCCAGTCCGTTGACCATGTATGATAGAGACCTGCATTAAAAGATACTACACAGTGAATATAGGATGGTAAGAGGCCAGTGAGAACTGTACAAATGAATCAAATCCAGTGTCTATCACGTCTGTTAGATAGTGAGGACTATTCAGCTTTAAGTCACAATGATGTTGTAGCTGTCGCCTGGAATAAATCTCAGGGCTGAATGATAAACAGTGTCAAGTGGGTGTAGAGTTGTAGCTGATGCATGCCTGTATAAAATGTCTCCATAAGCTAAAACAGACATAAAGGTTGCTCCAATACGTTTCTTCCAAATTCTTTGATCCAAATTCCAAGATATTTGTATTCAGAGACTCTTCCAATAGTATCCCCAACCATCACACTTGTCTATTTCTAATTTTTTGTGGCAGGCAATTATATGAAATATTTATTATATTTTTTATATTTTATTATTATAATTCTGATATAATATAAAGCAACTTGCACCAACTGAACGATGATCACGTCTCAAATGCCAGTGCTTTATTCCGTCGCCCCTTTGTCTCGTTTGTCCACAGTGTCCAATATTGTTTGTCTACATGTTTTTCACATGCTTTTTATTTCATTCTATGCCTGCAGCACTGTGTGCCTGAGGCAAATTTCTGTCAGGACAGTTATTAATAAATAATTAGATTTAATTTGTTAAACGGTTGGAAGTGTCCTGAGGCCTTTTAGTCAGACAGGTTGTGTGTCTGTTGTGTGTTCCAGGAGCTGCAGCTGCCCATGCTGAAGGTGTCCGCTCCAGAGCTGGTGTCTGGAGTGTCGGGGGAGTCTGAGCAGAAGCTGAGGGAGCTGTTTGACCTGGCTGTGGTGAGTAGACCACGTGACGTTCCTCTGCCCCACACCGTGTCGCTGATAAAGATCCTTGACTCTCATTGGCTGCGTTCGCCCGCCCCCTGCAGAGCTCCGCCCCCTGCATCCTGTTCATAGATGAGATAGACGCCATCACCCCGAAGAGGGAGGTGGCCTCCAAAGACATGGAGAGGAGGATCGTGGCCCAGCTGCTGACCTGCATGGACGGTAGGACGCTCCGCTGTCCTGCAGAGGACATGTCCCACTCACAAGGATTATATCAGCAGAGACAGTTCCTGTTCCTGTGTCACCTGGTGTTCTCCATTTGACCTCCATCATGTCCCCTTTGTTTTAGGGCTGAGTAGGGATGTAGGGATGTCTTGAATGTAGTTCCAGCTGTGCATTTGCCTCAAAAACTCTGTCTCATAATATTCTGTTATTATCTCATAGCATGGTGAATGTGCAGGTCACAACTTGTCTGTTCTCATGTTCCTCTACCCCTCTATTCTCATCTTCCTCTGTTCCGTTCCTCCTGTCAGACCTGAACAGCCTGACGGTGATGGCTCAGGTCCTGGTCATCGGTGCCACCAACAGACCCGACGCTCTGGATCCGGCCCTGCGCAGAGCCGGACGCTTCGACAGAGAGATCTGCCTGGGTATCCCTGACGAGGCGGCTCGTCTCAGGTCAGCCACACACTGCTCTTATTGTGCTTAACAATCTGCTCATGATGAAGTGTTTATTCAGGGGCGGAGCTTCAGGAAGATTTTATTTTATTTATTTATTAAACAACGGCCGACCGGATGTGCTGGATCGCCCGTCGAGGAAGCAGGAATACATTCAGCTTCATCTTGTCATGTTTAGATGTTATTTTCACCGATCACAGATTCCCTCTCAGTCCAGCAGCACCATAGTGATTGCAAAATGTCAAACTGAACTGACGACAGAGTGTGTGAACGGATCGTTTTGTTCTCCGTCAGGATCTTGAAGACGCTGTGTCGGAAGCTGGCGCTGCCGGAGGACTTTGACTACCAGCAGCTGGCCCGCCTCACTCCGGGCTACGTCGGCGCCGACCTCATGGCTCTGTGCCGCGAAGCCGCCATGAACGCTGTGAACAGGGTTCTGATGGTAATCAGAGGACTTCCACAGACCCAGAACCAGAACCAGGACCAGGACCAGAGCTCTGCTGAAGAACTAGCAGCCAGAAGCAGCGCTGAGGCTGAAGCTGCTGTGACAGACGGAGACGTCACAGAGCAGCAGACACCAGACGTCAGCGCGGCACCTCAGGAGGAGAGCAGACAGAGTGACCTGCAGGTACGAGAACCTCCACCCAGTTCAACAAACTGCACCCAGGTCAGCTGATCATTGCAGGTATCTCCTGATTTGACTTGGGTGAAACATGATGTTCCAGGTTCCTCATTTTAAAGCAGGTTAACACTGCTTCTCCTGATGTTTCCTCTCTCCAACATCACAGAACTTATAATTACCATTTTATCCTCATTATATTGTGAGTTTTTGAAATATTGTTAGTTCTTCTTAAAATCACTGTTTTATTCTTCTAATACTTTTATTTTACTTGTGAAATTTCATGTTTTTCCCTCAATGTGACCCCAATACTTTGACATACATCACCTGCTGCATCTGTAGTTTCAAATTAAAAGTGCTCAGCAGACTGGAGTAAAACATTTAAAGGGATAGTTCAACATTTTGGCAAAATGACCCATTGCCATAATCCCTATAGTCACAGCAGTAGGTTCGTTACTTTTATTTGTCGGTGCAAGCTATTTTTTGATTGGCGGAGCAGAGCCGTGAGCTGCTCAGAGCTACGCTGTGGAGGATAATGGAATATCTTGGTTTCCCTCATCAAACTCATCAAATACACAATCCAATAACTCCAAAACGCTCTGTTGTGACCGGCACATTCACCACGCTATGAGATAATAACGGAACATTACGAGACGGAGTTGTTTCAAAATTTTTAAATATACCTTTAAACTGTTACTCTTACTTTGTTGAACTATCCCTTTAAAGAGAAAATAGTTAGTTTCAGAGTGGAAACAGTTTCTAGTTATGAGTTTTGAAATTCACTGGTGTGGCCTGTAAATGTCCCTCTCCAACTGTCTTCCTGCTGTGTGGTCCTGGTGGCTGGTGTCCAGCAGGGGGAGCTGTGTCACCTCCTGCACCTGCTGAAGAACACGGAGAGCCTGACGGAGCAGGAGCTGGCCGGCCTGTCTATCCTCATGTCAGACTTCCAGGACTCTCTGGCCAGCGTGCAGCCCTCAGCCAAGAGGGAGGGCTTCGCCACCGTGCCGGACGTCACCTGGGACAACGTGGGAGCCCTGCAGGACATCAGGGAGGAGCTCACCATGGCCATCCTGGTAAACACCAGCTCATTTCAGCCTCTGCCAGTGTTATTTCTTGAGACAAGGCTTCTCATGTTCCTATCAGGATATACATTAAAATAAAATGAAAAACTAAAAAATGCATTTAAAAGGAAAATAAATAAATAAAATCATATATATAGAGATATTTTTGTTTAGACCAGTAAGAAACCATTATAGTAGTCCAATCTACTGAAAATGAATGCAGGAACAAGACAGAAAACCCTTCATTCTTGGTGGTGTGATTCTCTCTAAGTTGTAGTTTGACCTGGTTCATTGTCACAGTGCTTATTTTGTGTGTTAGTGTAGAATAACACAGCTGTGTGTGTCTGTGTGTGTGTTTCCTGCAGGCTCCAGTGCGCTCTCCTGAGCAGTTCAAAGCTCTGGGGCTCAGTGCTCCATCTGGAGTTCTACTGGCCGGACCTCCAGGATGTGGGAAAACGCTGCTGGCCAAGGTTCCTGTCCACAGTCACACCATCACACCTGATACCTGTCTGTCTGCTGGACACTGTTGGGACAGTTCTGATGCCATTTCTATGATTTACAGTGTCTAGTGTTTGAAAATGGTCGGGATGTGTTTGCCTAGCTTAGCATAAATACTAGGAGCAGGTGGACACAACTAGCCTGTGTAACCTGCACTCACCAACAGCCACATCCAGTCACGCTCTCATGGTTAAAGGGATAGTTCAACTTTGTTGAAGTGGGGTTGTATCAGGTGCAAATGGCTATTCAGAATAATATCTGCAGTAGAAATGTCTCTGCCTCCGTCTCTTCCACACACCGCTGAAAGGTGGAGTGATACTGCGTGTTGCGGAGCCTTCCTATGTGGAGGAATACTGAGCGATTTGTTAGTTCCAGATAAACTAAATGGTACACTGTCAATTTTTACTTTAGATCATTCTCTTGAACTGGTGTATTATTTGGAGACGGTTCCTCTCATAAGCGGAGAAAATAAGTGTTTTGTGTTTCTCAGTAAGGGGGGGGGGGGGCAGAGACCTTTCTACTGCAGATATTATACTTAAAGGCCAATTGTACCTCATACAACCCCACTTGAAAAAAAGTTGAACTATCCCTTTAAGATGCTTCCGTGTAGCACAGTGGTTTCCAAACCTTTTTGGCTCGTGACCCCATTCTGACACCACAAAGCATTTTATTTGAACTCTTTATATTTGAGAAAGGGAAAGTATAGACTACAGTTGTTTAAAGCAGATATCCGTGAATTGTTTTTGTTAATATAAGTGTCCTATTTTTAATCATAATTTTAAAAAGAACAATAATTAAAGAAATGTTTTTATCAGTAATTTTTAAGTAATTAATCATATAACAGACATTTTAGGTGACCCCATTTGAATTCCAGTCGTAGTTGTGCTGTAACCCAAAAGCCTGCCTTGAACGCAGCATTAGGGTCCTGACCTTTAAGATTGTGTGTGGTGTTTTTAATCATAATTTTAAAAAGAACAATAATTAAAGTTGTAAAAACACAGTGGGTTTTTGTTAATAGCAACTATTTTGCCAACATGTCAGCTGACTGTCTGTCCACAGAAAAGAGGGAAGTTATCCAATGGTGAAGGGCTGTGTGCAGCCCCGTGAATGTGGTAACATAGCACGAGGACCAATAGATGCATGACGAGGGTGTCTCACTCTTGTCTCACTGTCGTTTTTCCTCTGTGAAGTCCCTGACAGGCGGTTACGAGAGGCCGTTATAGTGACTTTCACAGACAACAGGAGTCCGGCCTCAACTTCATCTCAGTGAAGGGACCAGAGCTGCTCAACATGGTGAGTCACATGATGCGGTGGAGGCATTTGAATCCCAGGCGACCCCACGTAGGGTCCTGACCCCAAGGTTGAAAAACACTGGTGTAGCAACTGCCAACATGTCAGCTGACTGTCTGTGGAGCTGGGTCAGTCCGGCCTCAACTTCATCTCAGTGAAGAGTCAGAGCTGCTCAACATGGTGAGTCTTGGACTGACAGGTGTCGCTGTGGAGCTGGGTGTAGAGTGACAGGTGCGTGCGTGTGCAGTATGTGGGAGAGAGTGAGCGAGCTGTCAGACAGGTCTTCCAGAGAGGACGCAACTCGGCTCCGTGTGTCATCTTCTTCGATGAGATCGACGCTCTGTGTCCCCGCCGCTCAGGCCACGAGGTGAGAATCCATTGAGCTTCATAAACAGTGTGACAGGCCATAATAATATGTAGGATACACATCATCACACCAGCAGGACGGACAGCTAACTGACGGTTGGAGCAAATGCAAAAACAAAACAACACTAGACACAGAATGGATTTACAGCTGAATTTGGTATCAGTCTAACACTGTTCTTATGATCACAACAACAAACTTGAACAAACTGCTTCAAAATGTGTAAAAAGACATTATCACATAAAAAAAACATTGTCCCAAACAGAAAACAAAATTGTCCCAAACAGAAAACAAACAACTCGGCTTGTGTTTTGGTTGATAGAACCTTTTTATTCTATGAATGAAAAAATGTTGAAAATTTAAAAATAACGCCACACAGGCATTAACAGACAACTAATAGATGATATTATGCAAAAAACTCAATTTTGAAAAAAAATGGAGATAGAACCTTATAATTCTAAGATCAACACACGAGACTCTGGTTTAAAAAAGTATGAAAAGTTCATAAGTTAGATTGCTCTTTGCTCTGTTGCACTACTAGAGTTTATTCTCATTCAACAGCTTAAAGGGATAGTTCAACATTTTCAACATCAACTATGTTTATTGCCATAAACATAGTCAGCAGTAGGTTCGTTACCTTTATTTGTCGGTGCAAGCTATTTTTAGAATGGCAGAGCAGAGTGGTGAGCTGCTCAGAGCTACGCTACGGAGGCTCATGGGATTTCTTGGTTTCCTTCATCAAACTCATCAAATACACAATCCAACAACTCCAAAACTCTCACAAGTTGTGACCTGCACATTCGCCACGCTATGAGATAATAACGGAACTTTATGAGAGTTGTTTTAGAGGTAAATTCATGTAAAACAGCTGATGCGTGTTGCCTTCAGGGACAGTTTTCCAGCAAGCAGACTCTGCATTTACCTCTAAAACAACTCTCTGCCATTCTAAAGCAGTTAGATCTGCTTTTTGGAATTCAGTGTGTGGAGTCAGATGAGATTTCTGTGGCTTGTTTAACTGCCTCATTGATGTAGAAGCTCTCTACAGGCTCATTATTTTTCATGCCAGTTATCTTTCATTGCTGTCTTGTGCATGCTGGCCAGCTGGTTCTTCAGCTGTGCTGTGAGATTGCCAAACCAAGCAGTGATTCCATATCTGATTCCTTTCAGCCATTCAGGACACATTAAAGATCTGGTCACACACAGTCAGAGCTGGTCTGGACCACTTGTGGTCACATTCCTTTAGCAGTGTGAGCACTAACGCGTCCAGACCACAGTGAAGGACCAATAGTGAGATGCATGTGTGTATGAACTGTGTGTGTGTTCAGTCAGGAGCCAGTGTGCGGGTGGTCAACCAGCTGCTCACGGAGATGGACGGCCTAGAGACTCGACGACAGGTCTTCATCATGGCCGCGACCAACAGGCCAGGTACACGACCTGAGAGCAGAAACACATCAGCAACATCTGTATCGTTACCTGCAGGTGGTGAATGAGACCACTACACTGAATGACTGTTCCTGTCTGCTCTCTCTCAGATATCATCGATCCCGCCATACTGAGGCCAGGGCGACTAGATAAAACCTTGTATGTGGGTCTGCCGCCTCCAGCTGATCGCCACGCCATCCTGCTCACTATCACCAAGGTAACACATTAATACACGAGGACAGGGGTGGCGGCGTAAGCGTTTAGCCTTTACAAAAAGTCCACTGGCGTGTCTGTAGCTCAGCCAGAAGCAGAGTAGCCCTGCCTCAAACATCTGTGTCCAATAGGAGACTCCTGTCCCATCACAGGATGGACCAAAGTCCTACAGGAGACAGAGCGCCTTCACACCATGTGACAAAGAGTGTTCCTTTACATCCAGATGGTTGCTCTGTTGCCTTGTATGATTGCAATTATCAGAAAATCAGCCGTAAATGCAATTAATGTGTAGATTACCATTTTACACAAGCTAAAACCAAGACATGGGATCATATGGAAGGAGAGAATCTGTTCACTGCAGGAAACAAGACAAAGCCTGTGAACAATAATGTTCACAATAATGTCTCGTCTCATTAAGGCAGGAGTTAGGGTTTGTTTTAGATGTTAATCTTAGTCTCATCTCTTCCTGGATGAATAAAGGTTAAATGAATAAAAAATAAATACTAAGAAGCCTCACCATCATTTTGAGCCAAATCAACAGAGAAAAGAGACAAACTTTCTCTGCATGTGATCATGTAACTGAAATAAGGCCACAATATTTTTCTTGAACTTTTGTTATTTTGTCAGATGACGTTAGAGTTATAAAATCAGGATTTACCCTCAGGTGGTTTAGACATGTCCCAGATCTTGACCTAGTCTTGTTATTTATCAAAAGAAAAAAAAGATAGAAACATGATCCAAAGTTCAGTAAAAATCAGATCAGAGTTTGCTGTGACTATCCTTTGCCTTTTTAAACCAGCACCAGTTTTCCTTGTTCACCTGCTCCCAGCTGCCCAGGTGTGTGGCAGGTGCTCATAATGAATTAAGATAAGACGGGTGCAATAAAGAGAAGCAAGACTTTTTTTTTTTTACAAAAGCACATTGTTTAAAGGGACATTGTGTAATTTCTCCTGTTATCTATTCACGAAAATTGATTATTTCGTTCAAAAGCATGTTTTTCATCAATCAGTAATCCCCCATCAACAAACTGAAGTGTTTGCAGCGGCTGTTGTCCGTCTGCCATCTGCCCAATTTCATGTGAATGCAGCATGAAAAATACAATTGAATTGCTTGCGATCTACAACCACAACGCTAGATGGGAGGAATTCCTACATAATATACCTTTAAATTTGATAAAAACTACTCCAGTGACTAACAGTAGCTGGATGTTGGTGATGTCACAGGGAGGAACCCGACCGCAGCTGGAGCAGGACGTCAGTCTGGAGGAGATCGCCTTCGACCAGCGCTGTGACTGCTTCACGTACGTCCACACACACATCCACACACTCTGTCCTGCTTCACTCCTAACACCTGTTCTTGACACATAGAGTCCATAGAGTCTAAGTCTAGTGTGTGTGTGTGTGTGTGTTATTCCAGTGGTGCTGACCTGACTGCGTTAGTGAGAGAAGCGTCCGTCAACGCCCTCAGGTCCTTCCTCAAGTCCCAGAGTTCCTCAGCTGCTTCCTCAGGTAACTCCACTCCACCTCAGTACAGCTGTTTGAAGGTATTTAAAGATGGGGATGTGAGGTCACATGGGTCTGGTCGCCATGGTTTCACCTCACCGTGGAGCTCTGCTGCTGTTGATGTTCATCTACCACACAACATGAGCTGGAGGCTGAGTGTTTGTTGGGGAGCTGATCAGATCCAGAAGTCACTGTGACCTCACAAAACAAACTTTTTATCCATGACTCACGAGTTCATTCGTCAAATTATGACACAACCTAAAGGCCCAGTGTGTTTATTGTCAAGGTTTATTGGCAAAATCTGAATATACTACTTTGTACAAGTGTATAATCGCTATAAAATAAAATAAGTTTTACACACTGGACCTTTAACTCCAAGGTGACTTCATAACGCTCTGTAACAGCTCATCCTGTCATTGCTCAACAAGGAGCCACTATGACTTTACTTCCTCTAACTTGGGCGTAGGTCGGTCGGGTTGACTTGATCAATCAGTGTCCAAAAGGTCATCTTTAACCCTGATCTTGATCATCATGTTAATAAAGTTTTAACTAATCCAGATCAGGGCTGTGGTCGAGACCCCTCAAGTCTAAAGCACTCTGACGGTTTAGTCAAGGCTAAATCCACATTCGGTCCAGTCTGAGCTAAGACCCTCCAGCTCATGGGGAATGGAAGAAATAAACAATCAGCTGTGATATAACTGAAGTCATTAGGAACAAGCCAGAACAGCCAATCAGAACCCAATCTGAAATACAACAGAAAATAATAGTACAAAACACTATATTTACCATATTTACCATACCCAGTGTACAGTTATTGATACTATTATATTCTAACCTGTACAGTATGTTAAATATATGTATAATTTATTACCAACAGTTTATCTGCACAGATTTAATCATTTCTTGTTTATATTGTCATGCGCTCCTGCTGGAATGTGTTATTATTTGCTTGCTGCAACCCTTTCAATTTTCACACTATGGGACGAATGAAGGATTATTTTAACTTATCTTATCAAGTTATCTTATCTGCTAGAAGAGGAATGTTTGGTTGTAAGTAGCGGTGACGGAGAACAGCTCCTGTGTTTACATTTCAAAAAGTGTTTAGCACAGCCGTCACAGCAGGGCGGTGTGTGTGTGTGTGTGTGGTGCTGAGGAGACGTGCCTGTGCTCAGCCACTGAAGCGTCCTTGTCGTTCCACACAGGTCACACCAGCTCCTCTGGATCTGTCGCCCACATCAGAGTCAGCAAAGACAACTTTGAGGAGGCGTTCAAGAAAGTTCGCCCGTCTGTGTCCAAAAAGGTGAGGAAGTGTAAATAAGACATCAGCTGTTTTTCTGTTTGGGTTTTTATATATGATAGCACTTACAGGTCACTGTAAAATAAAATAAAATAAAATAAAATAAAGAGAATTCTGACTTTTTTTTTTAAATCAGCTGACAGATAGAGGACGTGAGTGTCATATCTGCAACACAAGGCTGAAACTACAATGATTAGATACAGTATATTTATAAGAAGTAGGAAATCAAAGAAGAAGAATATCAGATTTTTAAAAAAGGAGTCGCTGGACCCCAACACTTTAGAAATGGCTTTGCAACACTTTCCAGACTGATAGATGTCATCGGTTTTGTTTTTTTCATCTGTTTGTCTTGAATTTCTTGAGTTTGAGATCTTTTAGCCTCCGTCACTTTGTCAGACAGATTCTGTTGAAGTGATTTCTGGATTCAACAGGTCTGGCAGGTGCAGAGAGTGAAATTGAACTCAGCTTTCAAGAAAAATTATTCACAAAAATGTATCACAGTTAGTTCATAATTTAACAAGGGGGGCAAAAAACCCAATGATATGACTATAGCGATTATGGCAATGGGCCAATTTTCCAAAAAATGCTGAACTATTCCTTTAAATGTGACAAATATGCAAAAAGATCAGGAACGGGGCAAATACTTTTTCAGAGAGAGAGATATCATATCTCATCTGTTATTTTGCTACCAGCAGTTACATTGTCTTGAGTGAGTTATTAAATATCTAATACAGTAAATAATGAGTAGAGTAGAGTAGAGTAGAGTAGAGAGAGAGTAGAGATATAATTTATTAATCCCTTACAGGGAAATTCAAAATTAACTGGTAGCTCAAACACAAAAAAGAAAAAACATATTAGGAAACACAAAAACATTTTAGGACTTGTTATATAGACCGATTGCAGCAGGAACAAACGATCTTTTGAACTATTCCTTTAAATGTGACAAATACGTACATATCTCATCTGTTATTTTGCTACCAGCAGTTACATTGTCTTGAGTGAGTTATTAAATATCTAATACAGTAAATAATGAGTTGATGTTGATGAGACTGAAACTTTACCACTACTACATCAGCTCACTGTGATGGGAGCACATGTCTGTTGTGTTGTTGTTGTTGTTGTTGTTGTGACTGTGTCAGCTGCAGATAAGGGCTGTTGACAGCTCAGCAGCCTCTCAGATCACTGTCCCATCGTCTCCCTGCTATCAAGTAGCCAGCAGAACCTGTCCAACCCGTCCCACACTGTCACATTAATCCTTCACACTGTTTAGAAATAATCCCTCACACCACGGTGAACCCACGCTACAGATATGTGTGTGTAGTGAGAGGTGATGGCGGCTCGGCTTCCTCTTGTGTGTCTGTGTGAAACCTGGCAGCGTGCAGTGACACTTGTGTGTGTGTGTGTGTTCCCCATGCAGGACCAGAAGACATACGAGCAGCTCCGAGAGTCCCTGAGCAGATGAGCCGGACCAGCAGCAGCAGCTCTGCTCTCACCAACTTAATACGTTATACACACTTTCTACATGTTTTATTATGGAAGACTCACAATGCTGTAACCTGCTTTTGTTAATAAAAAGTGCAAGGAACGACAAACACATGTGGCATGTTGTCTGGTGTTATCCGAGGTGCAGATCAGCTACTGTTCTGCTATCAGGCCGAGTTTGACGCCACCCGGCGCTCCATCAGCTCCTCGCCACCCGGCCTCCAGTTTACTGATAGCTGGAATGAATGTACACACTGTTGTTTATTACTGCTCTTTATCAGATGGATTGTTTCCTACAGAAGAGGGTTAAGGCCACTGTACAAAAAAAAAAGAGAGAGAGAGAGAGAATTCTGACCTTTTTTTTTATCAGAATTGTGAGTTTTTAAGTCTGAATTCTGGTTTATGGTCAGAATTCTGACATTTTTTAAAATCAGAATTCTGAGTTTAATCTGAGAATTCTGAATTGAAGGTCAGAATTCTGACTTTTTTTCCCTCAGAATTCTGAGTTTAATTTGAGAATTGTGAGTTTAAATTCAGAATTCTGACTTTTCTATCAGAATTATGAGTAAAGTCACAATTGTGAGAAAAACACACACAATTCTGAGTTTAAAGCCATAATTCTGACTTTTTCCCCAGAATCCTAAAGTCAGAATTCTGAGAAAAAGAGCCAAAATTCTGACTTTAAACTCAGAATTCTCAGATTAAACTGAAGATTCTGACGTTTTCTGACTGAAAGAGTCAGAATTAGCCCTTAGCTGGCTCTTCCGTAGTTTCTGTTTATTTTGTCATAATCAACACCCAACATGCATCCCTCAAGGCTCCCTGTAACAACAGCAAGCAGCATCACACACATAATGAACCCACGTTATGCAATCAAGTCACAAAGCACAAAACCTACAGGTGTTTGTTTTGACATCAGGGCTGGAATGGCTGTAAAACCCAACACTGAGCTCGTCTGGCTTGATTTAACCTGATGGGAACCAGCAGGTGGCAGGATTTGTTTCAATAATAACCAGGATCATAGATGAAGAAAACCAAACTTCCCAAAAAAACATTTGGAAGCGTTATTCCAGTCAATAATTTCTCTCCTTTAATAATTATGGTGTTGTATTTTATATCGTTGGATAGTCACCTTTGCAAGAAGGAGGTACAACTGCATACATGTAATGAACAACACAGCTAAATGTACTGGAAGAGCCCAAAAATGTGCCAAAATATTCTCCTGTTGGTTTTCACTCTGGTTCTGAGCTGCTCAGTGATTGGATGATTGCACTCTCCCACAGTAATAAAGAACAACCAACACATTTTTTCATTCATTTGACCTGTCAGGGAGCTCAGTAGTGTGTGGAAGATCCACATGCAGACACAGCAGCAGCCTGGCTCCTCCTCCTCATGATGCCTGACACTAATCTGCACTATAACTCACCAAGTCTTTAACCCATTTTTGTTGTTGTTGCTGTTGTTAGATATGCCAGATGTAATACTATATGTGATGACACTAAAATGGGAAACTGTTAAAAAGGACTGGTCTTCAACCCTTAGATGAATGGATGTCACAGGTTTGATTTCTGAGTGCTTCCTGAATTTGTTTAAATTATTATCAGAGAGGAAGAAAGAGCCAGACAGCACAGCAAAAATAGCTTTTTCTTTTGTGTTATTGTTATAATTATTGTTACCGAATGTTCCAGTACAACCTTGCTAGTATTTTCAGTAAATGTTGGTCTGAGTCAAATAAAATAAAGTTCATTTGTACCGTGCCTACTTTACAGTATATGAAGTAGAATGACAACAGACTGAATGCAGTGGTGTACCAGTAGTGGATGTACTGTCTGTTTGAATACAGCAGCACTACATCACACCGCCAAGGTGGGTGGACTGTGTGTGACCGTCCTGTGCTGTCTGCTCATAGAACTCTCATGACATTTGGTCACTCAGGTTCACAACATGATTTCTGCCCTAACGTCTCTCCTCACTCTGCAGCCTCCTGATGCGTCCACACCAGAACTAAAGCAGAGTTTCTCCTGCTGCTGCCAGTGTGGGTGAGAATGAGAATCAATCAATCCTCATTATAGACCACAGCCTTGTATTGAGGTTTCCTCTGTTAGTTCTAGTAGATCTTAACTACCCATCATCCCACTGGTCTCCTGTGAGGTCACCTGGAACATCATGACAACAGTCTGATGTCATCCCAGTCTACAACCATCCAGGAGCTGGAGACCAGTCCCATGAAGATGAAGCTGCTCTTTGTGGATTAGAAAAGAAAAAAACAAGTGAGAAGTGTTTTATTTCATTAACAGTAGTGTGATTTTCATTTACCAGTATAAAAGTCAACAGTCTAACTGGATTTGAGGTCAGTGGTGACTCAGCAGCTGTGCCACACTGACCTGCTGCCTGTCACCAGACACCAGGCGGTGACTGGGCTGGATCTGCTAATGTGATTGCTGCCGTGTTGTGTCACCGGCTCCATCTGGGGCCACAGCAAGGGTTTGTGGGTAATGAGGTGATTTTGTCAATGTCCCAGTTCTGGCGGATACCAGAGACGTATTTGGAACGTTCTCAAGGTATCGGGTGTAGATGTAGTTGAGTTGTGTTTTCTTTCCTGTTGCTGCTCTCTCTCTGTCTGAACACACCCGTCTGTCACTCTGAAACTTCTACAGACCACATCTTACATCTCCACTGAATGTTTCACCAGTTTTTGACACTCAACACTTCTATGACAACTTCTGCTGATGAAGATCATGTGATATGGCCAAAAGCTTCACAACAGCCTGTGTTGCCTGCTGTTTCCATAGTTAAAGGGACATTGTGTAACGTCTCCTGTTATCTATTCACGAAAATTGATTATTATTGGACCAACTGATTAATCCAGGTGTGCCTGACCATTGTTGTGAGGTCAGACACACCTGGATTAATCAGGTCCAACAATGTAAGACAGGAAATAAAGGAGCTGGCTTATTTCAGGAAGTAGTGGAGCTGTGCAAATAACTATGACAAGTCCATTGTTAAATGAAGATGCTAAATAACTATACAAAGGAAAAGCAAGTGGAAAAAGGAAATTGAGGAGTGCCTTTAAAATATTTTTAATGAATGAATACATCTATGTATAAATGGTATAATAATAATTCTAAGGTATTTATTGATTGATTAATAGTTGAATCAAATATTCTTTTTAGAATTACTATTTCAATGCAAGTTACAATGTGATTTCTTTACCCCTGGATCTCCACATCCCTCTGGAATAAACAGTGTTAAATAAATCAAACTTTGCGTATTTGCTCATTGATTTATTGATTTATTTCATTGGCTTTAAAGTAGTCAAAGTTGATGATACTAAATATAAAAGCAGTGGAATGAGCCACATCAGCCTCAACCACATACGATTTGGTTACTAAATTCATTTTGAACATAAAACACAGAGGACGTGACTCGAGGAGGAGCTGCAGTCCCACCGTCCTGAAGCAGGTGGTGAGAGAGACTCCAACACACACACACACACACACACACACACACATACACACTCGTTCTATCATCAAAGTGAACTCATTCCTTAAAACTCACATGAAGGCAGACGTGAAGACAAAGCTGAGGCACTAACACACTTTGATCTCGCATGCAACGCAACCTCGCTGCGACTCCTCTCACAGCGTCACACTCACAGGTTGTGCATGTCATGGTGGATTTAAAGTGTCACATGTTACATGAAAAAAAAAAAAGCTGAGCGGTTGAAAACAGGGTCATGGGCCGGAAAAGGGCAAATCTTTACGCTTCAAACAGAATGCACCTGGTGTGAGCCTCTCCATCCACTCAGCACAAGTAGTATCAAACAGGCAACAATCAGTTTATAATGGAGGGGTCTAATGAGTGGATTCACCCACGAGTTCAACTTTGGTCCACTTCAGACACACACAAACACACAGATAGCTGTCGACCAATAGCGAGTCCGAGATGGGAGGAAGGTGTCGGGGTGTGGTTGGGCTGTGGCGGAGCTGGGACCTCAACGTGGAACACTGCTCTCCGTCAGTAGAGGAGGGGGCTGGATGCACAAAGACTTCACGCAGCCGTCTGCGGCCTCTGGTTTAGTTCTTACTGGTCCAGTTAAAGACCATTCAAGGTTTGAGGATCCAGAAACACACGAGGAAAACTTTCTGTCTGTGCTCTCAGACGGCTAGATGTGTGGAGTTAGTTTTACACCTCGGTCCTACTTCAGTCAGATCACAGGGGGGATGAGACGTCTTGACTACTGACTTGAACTACGATAAGCCTGAAGTGTTTGTGCAGCCAGCCAGCCCCAGGTACACACTCATACACTCACACACCCTCTCGTCTTGGTTTTTGATTGCAGCTCTGTGAGGATATCTCCACACGCCAAAAGTCCTGTGCACAAAGTCTCCGAATGGATTAATCTGCAGAAGCTTGTTAAAGTTTATAGGATGGTTAGCCCGGCTGCTGTTGCAGCTTTGTTCTCAGAGATGGCTTTTTTTTTTTTTCATCTGGAGACGTTACTCCTGCTTGACGTCTCCCTTCAGCTTCCTCTTGATCCGCGAGTACGGGCTCAGCGAGTCGTCCATGATGAAGTCGTACAGGACCTTCACCCACGACGTGTACTGAGGCAGGTCATCGTAATACTCGGCGGCGATTTTCTTCACCTGGAGAAAGACAAGAGGCAACAACAGTTTGACTTTTGTTTGTCTGTGTGAAACACTCAGCTAATGTGGCTCTAACTGACCCTTAAATACTGCGTTATACTGTGTCAGTATAAAGTCTTGTTCAATCTTTAATAGTTAATTCATTCATATCAAATGTTAACATTTTTTACAGGGTAAAGTTCAACCAATCGGTGAAGTGGTGGGGTCAGTGGGATCACTAGGTGATGTGTTCACCATCGTTTGAACTGGGAGAGTATCAGAAGAATTACATTTACAATGGAGTCGCAAAGAAAATTCACCTCTTCCAAGCAATTATATGACAAGGCCACATGACGATGGTGTGTCCAGGAAATGACTGGATCAAACATCATCTAAAGTCCAGGCTGCTGACAGACAGAACCTCAGGCTGCTGCAGACGGGTAGAGAATGAACTACCTTTACAGCTCCGGTCAGTCATTTCTAATGGGTTAATTATAGAGTGTCTTATCTTTACTGCTGAAGGCTGAAGTTTATTTGCTGACTTGATTATGCAAGTTGCCGTTCCTGAGGAAAACGTTTTATGGTGCTCACCGCCATGAGTCTGAATCTTAGCGTACTAACTGGAATCTGGATTATTTAAATCAAGTCCTTATGAATCTGTAGATAATACTAAAATGTACAGATTAAACACAGTATGAATGATTTGCATGTTGGCAGAACACCTTCCCAGCTCTGACAGGCTTTTATTAACAGAAGCAGGTTGAAAGGAGCCAGGATTGTTTGAAGCCCTGATGAGCTTATTTAAAAACAGTGAGGATAAATTATTTTTACATGTGAGAAATCATGTCCTAATGAACTCACTGTGTAGAGATAACAATAGATGACTATTCTCACAAGATACTGATGTACTTCACTTTGTGAGATAATAACACACAACACATTGTCTTAACTAACAAACTAATTAACTAACTACAAAAACAGATTGGAGATGCAGATTATCAGGTTTAACTTAAGTTAAAGAGTAGGCTAAATAAACAGTTCCTGTGAAACACTCACTGTTTACAGGACAGTTGAAAAAACAAATCATGGCCTTAAACCGACTATAACTGAACAACTAAAGTGCAGGTAAACACGTTAGTGACGTTTTTGACAAATACAGGACTTCGCCTTAATCTGACTGAAACTGGACAATGCATGTACGCATGCTTCACAACAGTAGAGACGGCACAAAGTGGAGCAGAGAAGTTTCCAACTGAGAGAGGGAAAGCAGTTTGACCGCTGTGCAGCATTATGCTCGGTGTGGATGTGTTGCTCAACTTTTTTTTTTTTCAAATTCTACAAAAAGTGGTAAAATTTCAAATAAATAAATAAATAATTTCTCAAAAAAAGAAAAGAAAAAAAGTTTAAAAACTCCTGAGAACTACTGATCTACACCACCTATGCTGAGGAGGACACTGTCAATTATTCAGTTGCATGTAAACTGGGACAAGGAGACGCCCAGGAGCGATGAGCGTAGCTGGACTTAGCTGTGCATGTAAACACACTGACTGTTCCCTCACATGTATGTACAGTAGTAGCGTATGTGGCTCCCAGTGATGCGGCGTACTCACCATAGGCAGCCTGCGGCCGGGGATGCTGGGGAAGTCGTGGTGCTCGTTGTGGTAGCCCACGTTGAAGGTGAGAAGGTTGAGGGAGCCGTAGTACGAGTAGGTCTCGTGGCCCTTCAGGAACATGTAGTGCTCGGCTATGAAGTGACCCGAGATGGGGTGCAGGCCCATCCCCAGCATGGAGCCGGCCAGCATGTAGACCACGGGCTTGGCCCCCCACAGCCAGTAGAGCAGGACGTCAAAGGCCAGCTGGACGGCCACGTTGGTCAGCTCCAGCTGAGTGATGGGCTTGGGGTTGATGCAGAGCGGCCGGACGGCGTAGAACAGCGGCTGCAGGATGATCCACACGAACTTCCGGAAGCGCGTGCAGAAGAACCAGCCTTCGAACTCGGTGGGGATGTCCACGTCCACGCCGTCTCCGCCCAGGTAGCGATGGTGATCCAGGTGGTAGCGCTTGAAGGAGGCCGAGTAGGGCAGGCCGATGGGCAGGTTGGCGAACATGGCGAAGTAGCGGTTCCACAGGGCCTTGTTGTTTCCGAAGGCCGTGTTGTGAGAGATCTCATGAATGGCCAGGGTCATTGAGTGGTTGATACAGCTGCCAAAGGCATAGGTCCAAAACAACACCCACTTCCAGTCCAAGTCTTTGACCAGGTAGAAAGCTAAAAACTGTATCGCCACCATCATACACACAATCCATTTCAGCCTGGGGTCGGGTCCCATCAGAGACTTGATTTGTGGATATTTGGCTGCAGAAGCAAAACAAGAGAAAGTTATTAAATTAGAATTATATTCAAAAATATCAAATTTCAAAGAGAGCCACAATTACAATTCTTACTGGTTCCAACCACAAAATCTCTCATCGGGTGCAGAGGTCAGAGAGTTCATATTATACACAAGAGTATCACAAGAGAATCAGTTATTCTTTTTAAATAAATTATGATTAGGATTTTATTCCAAAAAATGTTAACTTTTAGGAGGAAGTAGCTGCTGGAAATGAGCTGTTAAAAGTCAGTTGTTGTTGTTGTTGTTGTTTCAGTGGGTGAAGGCAGATTTAACTGATATCTCCTGCTGCTGTTTGTATTTTTGTCTTTCAAACACTTTGTTCAGGATGAGTTCAGTTCAAGAGGCTGGAAGTCAAACAAGCGTCTGTCTTCTGTCAACACATTTCAAGGGGTAGTACCTGCCCCATGTTTTAAATACTGTACTTATACTTAGGTTGTTGTTGTTGTTTTTTAACCTGCTTGTTTCTATTTCAGCACAGGGAATAGAAATGAGCTTATCTAGAATTGAGTACATTTACATTTTATTTTAAAATGCTTATCAATGTACACTGTCCCTCTTCATCAAATAAAAGGAACTGATTAATTTCAGTTTCAGTTGTTTGTAAGCAATGATTACACACTCATCATGAGTTGTGGTTCCGATTCTGCTTCAGTGAGCACTGAGCAGATGTGATCATGAAGGACTGGACACACAAAGAGACACACAAATTACAACCCTCACCCTGGCACAGACTTATTTATATATTCTGTAGTGTTTCCCATTCATAGACCAATGCGTGGCCCAGTGCCACAGAACCAAGACCAAGCGGCACAAATTGATTTTGCTTTTTTTTTCTATCAACGCAACACCATTCCATAGCGCTGCTCCGTTTTGGCACGATTTGGGACGATCCGCTACCACCACAGTCTCCTTACAAACCTGTGGGAAACACTGTTCTCACAATGAAAATGCTAAAAAATTTCCACTCATATTACGACTCATATCACAACCTCAAAACCTGCTAAAATAATGGAAATATGCAGAACTTTAATTTAGTCTGTCCTGAGGCTGTCTTTCAGCACATAATCATTCTGACTTAAATATTTACAGAATGCATTTCTGTAGATTTAAGATTGAAGTTGTGATTTTTTTCCGCACGTGTGGCTCCAGCCCTGGTCTATGTGTCAGAGTGTTGGCAGACAGCTGACAAACAGGGCTGTGCAGTAAAACCTTTTACTCACTCCTTGTTATCTGAATCACTGATAGGTCCGTGTCGGGGCATTTCAGGTGATTAGCGTCAAGTATTAGTATTACACAGTCTCTCTCTCTGAGCAGTAACTCAACAGGCTGGAAGGTTCAATTGTTGACCAGCCGGAGCCAATCATTACTAACTGGTCAGGCATTTGTTCCAGCCTTGATTCTTCCAACAGCCATGTTTTATCTCCTCGCTACTGCTGTTTGAAATGCCTCACTCTAACACACCAGTCAGAACACGCAGGGTGGTGTGTGTTTGTTTAATGACACAACAGGTCCCTGTGGAAGCGGACACAGTAGTTTGGGAGTAAACAGCAGAGTTCTCACATCCTCCCACACCGCTGTAATGTTAGCCTCCCTGCACCAGGCAGGACTCAGACTGACCTCGCTCTCCTCTGGTCATTGTCACATCAGCTGAACTTACTTGGATGATTTTGAAACCCCATCTCTTTATCTGGGCTTTTTATTGGTTCAAGTTTTATGTGCCGTGTCTTTTTATTGGTTCAGGTTTATGTGCCGTGTCCTATGTTAGGATTGCTTTATCAACCACTCTTTCCGAGGTCAAAAAATGTGCTCGGCATTCCTGTAGCTCCCTGTGAATGTTTCCAAAGTTAATCTAATGCTGTCCTTTGTCCTTTAAATTTATGCGCAGGAAAAGTTCCGGAGGAATTCAGCTCCACTTTTATTTGCATCAAGTCCTGTCGAGTGCTTCAGTGTGTGGACTGCGGCTGACTGTGCAAACAGCCGGGTGTTGATAAGCCACGCTGATGGGTTTAACAAGTCACTGTACATGGATGCATTGTTGACCTTTACACTGAATATGAGTTAATCTATCAATGTCATCGAGCTAAAGGAGGAGGGAAGAGCATCCGGTTAATTTGGATATCATGAACTCTTTGTTCAAAGTGAAACAACTGCCACACAGTCACTCGCAGTAGGAACCAGCATCACACAGACCCTCAAGTGGAGCAGAATGTCTGAAGCTGCTGCAACATCTAGGCTATTGATGCTGCTAGTTAAAGGGATAGTTCAACATTTTGGCCCATTGCCATAATCCCTATAGTTTTAAGAGTATCTTCGTTATAACTAGGCTACATCTCGTAGTGTTCTGTTATTATCTCATAGCGTGGTGAATGTGCAGGTCACAACTTGTCCACCAGAGTGTTTTGGAGTTGTTGGATTGTGTATTTGATGAGTTTGATGAGGGAAACCAAGAAATCCCATCAATCCTATCAATCCTACATAGCGCAGCTCTGAGCAGCTCACGGCTCTGCTCCGCCGTTCTAATAATAGCTCGCACCGACAAATACAGGTAACAAACCTACTGCTAAAACTAAAGGGATTATGGCATTTGGGCCAATTTGCCAAAATGTTGAACTATCCCTTTAAGTGAGTAAGTGTAGAAACCGTAACTTCAGCCACTTCAACGACAAAAAAAGGCCAGTTATGAAACAAAGGAACCGATTATGCTCAACAGTGAATATAATCACTATGGTAAAATCCACAAAGCCACACAAAGCTTTATCAGCCCAGTCAGTAAATATGCAATTGTTTCCAAAGAGATGCAAAGTGCAACAAGGACCCCCCCCGGGGCTACATAAACACGGCCTATCAGCCTGACGACCAGGAGGCACGTCCTGTGTTATTCGACTCCCCCCTCCCACTGTTGCGCCGGCTCTGTGGGAGAGGCCTGAGGCATGTGACTGCACACAACCGAGCTCTTCACAAGCAACAGCAAGGCCACAATATGATCACAAAATTTTAAAAAGTAAATGTAGAAGTGCAGCATGAGCAGAACACACACTGACCAAAGGTTAGAGACTGTTAAAAGCACTTCCTGCTATATTTATACAGTTATGTTGCTGTTTTGTGGGTTTTAGCCGTTTTAGCGTGTAAACCAAGTACTTTGCATACACTGCTGTGTTTGTTCAGTGCGACTCTCAGGGAAGGTAAAATACAATGCAAAAGGTTTTAATACCAGAAATACACTAAGAAATGAAGAATAAAGAAATAAGAGCATAATGAACATTTAATAAAAACAAAATAGAAACAGTTTCTCAGCTTCCACACTAACCAGCCTCTCCTGATGCAACATTCAGTACGAATCAACATGAATAATTCAACCCAGGGAACAGATCTGTCATCAGTGAATTATCTTTACCCATGACTCAACACAATAGCAGTACTTTGTGTTGACAACTTAACTCTTGTCTGTTTACAAAAGACATAATCCAGTGGATGGCTGCAATCATGTTGACACAAATACTTAACTAAGTATCCTTCTTGGGTAGGCTATGTGGATAAAACACATGAGCCACTGGACTGCATTACAGAATCATTGAGATTTGTTCCATGAGTAAAACCTAGTGGTAAAATAAAGGTTTCATAAACCAGAAACGGCAGCTATCAAGAAATGCTGGCATCTTTTCAAATGAATGGCCGCTGGAGATAAGCACACCAATTCTGATGACTGTTCAGCCACATTTTAAAGTTTAAAGCAATTATCTGCTGCACCTAAGCTATATATAGCAGCTCTACATACACAAGTTATACGTATGCATCCTTTAATTATCCAGAGCGCAGTCATGTTCCCGGGGCCTGGGGCACTCACAAGCAGGCAGACACATGATTTTTGTAAAAGGGCACGTTCACACAGGACGGAGTTTACGTCACGCGGACCCTTGCGTTTATGCAACCCTGTCGAAAAGTAAAACATTGGCACTATGGGAGGGGGGCGCAGTGGTATAACTGCGGCCTGTGACACGTCTCCAGCACTGCGTTATAATGTAGTGTCACACAGGCGACTTCTCTGCTCCTGAATGTGTCACATCATTTACCCAGATTAATTTACTTCCGTAAATACACACAGATTATCTAACTGTTCGCAACCTGGTATCGCTTTTATATGGAAAATACAAATTTCCTGCTAAGAAGTTTCATGGCTGACTGTCTGTCACAGCCTGGGGGGGGGGGGACTCCTGGTGGAGCCCAGCTGTGGTTACCGAGGCCGTTACCGTAACTTCCCCTTGCTCAGCCCGAGGGGGGGCGGCTGTGCTGCTTCAGGGAGTGGCTGCGCTCTGCTAACGTTATATGTTACATTTAGCTAACTAGCTGTAACTACCTTGTATATAAGTATATAGACTATATATCTATATTTCTATGAAAACCAACATTACTTAATGTCGGTTACTTTGACGGACCCAAGTTGACGCCGCTTCACCTCGTTTAGTTAGCTGGGGCTCGTCAAATCCCCGGGCGGGTACAGGACCGTTAGCTCGGTTACGTTAGCAAACCGGGTCAGTTAAGAACTGTGGTGGTAGTTTATAAAGCTTATTACACGGCTTACTAACCACCATGTCGTTAAATAAGCCCCACATATAGATTAAAGTCACCACAGCGAACTTAAACTAACATTACAGATAATTCAAAAAAAATGTGCTGGAGGATAAGGTTAAGCTAGCTCACCCAGGATCTCTTTCCTCCTGTCGGCGTGCGGCTGGTCCGTGTACACCCACTCGTAGTCCTCACGGGCGACCCGGTTCCCCATCTTTAGCCTGTATCACCGTTTCAAACTACTCGGAGAGACAAGTGTGGAGAAAAAGAAATCACAAGGTGGTTTAAAAACAAAGTGCGTGATACTTCTCCACTCGTCTCTCCTCAATACCGGTACGCCTAGCCGACCTGCCCGGACATCAGTCAGTTCAGCCCACAGAGAGCGACTCCGCCCCTCGGGCTCAGATCCATCCAAACACGTTGGATAACACAGCGAGCGCTCATCACATCACATCACATCACATCCTCTCCCCGTCCTCCCTCTGTCACCGCCACATGCGCTCCTACAGCCAACATTTGTGGTTAATGACAGTTTCAGCCACCAAATTACTTTTAGGCTATCAGATTCGTAAGGAAATGACACTGTATTATAGAAACATATTATAGGCTGTCAGGGCCGTTGCTAGGAATTCTGGGCGCCCTGAAAGAATACCAAAATGGGCCCCTGACATTTCCACTTTTTTCCTTAGACTATGTATGGATGTATTATCATTTTTTATTTAGCCTACTTTATTGTGATGCTATTGCAGCATTACTATGACTATTAGTCAGGGTCTTATGTAGAATAATTCAGTCATACAAAGATTAGAGGGGTTTTTTGTGGGCCCCACTGGACGCCAAGAATTATCATCACCTTTCTCCCCTATACAACGGCCCTGTAGGCTGTATGAACCATGCTCAACTGTGTAATGTTATAGCCTAGGCCTAGCCTATTTTTACAGTTTAATTTTAACACTACATCATTCTCCACACTACCACACATTTATTTTCCATTAAATACAATAGGCTATACCTGTTAGCTGCTATAGGTTTTTATTTAACACGACACAAGGGTAACTACTGTATTTAAGATAGGCCTAGCATTTGCCTGCAATTCCCCATTTCAGATTGTGTACATTTCTGTGAATACTGAATTGTAGCTACATAACATCTAATATTTGTCTTTTCAAGAATTTGTGTCAGATACTGCAGCTTTTCTTTCCTCCTGTGAAATTGAATATCTCCCTAGTGTGGGACTAATAAAAGACTATCTTATCTTCCTACTATCTTATATTATTTGAAAATATGTCAGTCAACCATAGCAACTGAATGTAAACTCTTTAAGGATGATAAAATCCACAAAAGGGCCCTCAGTGGAAACCACAGACCTATGTTTAGAATTAACCATTATACAGTATTTACATTTCAGAAATGAAACAAGTTCCCCAGTGCAGGCCTCCACAGCCCACATCGCTATGTCCATTCCTAAACCAAATTTAAATGCAAATCCTAAGGGACGGTGACACCAATGCACATGTTTAATACACAGAGGCTGCCAGTGTCAGACCCGAGTCCCCGCTGACCAGTGAGAGTGTTGTTGCTGCAGCCTGAGAGTATTTGCCATAAACAACACCAGAGCTGTGTGTTCAACAAAGGAGTATACTGTCTCAGCAAATAAGGCCCAGAGGGATGTCATCAAGCCTAACTGGTACAACCGCGAGATTGCGAGCATGTGGAAAGCAAAGACAATTACTGTCAGAGGAATTCACAGTTGTTCTCCAGTTACAGAAATTCATAATCTTCACGCCTCCTGAAGAGGGTCCCACAGGATGCACCGGTATGTGGATTCATTTGCACTATTTCAGTGTTATAACTCGACTGGGGATTATTTCGTTTTATATTCTATAAAGAAAACTGTCCCTGTCAGATTATTTAACTTTACCGGTGCGCAGGTGGACTAGCAATCTGACTACTTTATTCCAGGTGGGACACATTTGGTATCTTGCATAATGTTGTAGAGGGACCAAACTTTTGCATATTAAATGTATTTAAACATTTTTATAGAGCATGTCTACCATTGTAATAACTTCAAATATCAACAGAATTTGTCCTGCAGTGGTTATTATAGTAATTACACAGCACATTATACTATTATAATATAAATTATGAGTGATAATACTGATAAAAGACTCTTTGTTAATTCCTATTTTTTTACTATTGTTCCTCTTTAATGCTATAGCCCCTGTTGTCAGGGCCAAAAATAATAGAAAAGGCAAAGTGAAATATGTGTAACTTCATCTCTTTGTGCTTGTTGGATTTCTTAAAACAGATTAAAGGGATGGTTCAACAGTTTGGGAAATTGGCCCATTGCCATAATCCCTCTAGTTTTACGAGTAGGTTCGTTACCTTTAATTGTCGGTGCCAGCTGTTTTTAGAACCGAGCTGCTCAGAGCTAAGCTGGAGGCTGATGGGATTTCTTGGTTTCCCTCATCAAACTCATCAATTACACAATGCAAAATCTCCAAAACGCTCTTGTGGACAAGTTGTGACCTGCACATTCTGGAACGTTATGAAACAGAGTTGTTTTCCAGGTAAATGCAGAGACTGCTTGTCGGAAAAACTGCCCCTGAAGGCAACGGGCATCAGCTGTTTTGCATGAATTTACCTCTAAAACGACACTATCTCATAATGTTCCATTATTATCGCAGCGTGGTGAATGTGTAGGCCACAACTTGTCCACCAGAGCGTTTTGGCATTGTTGGATTGTGTATTTGATGAGGGAAACCAAGAAATCCCATGAGCCTCCGTAGCGTAGCTCTGAGCAGCTCACCACTCGGCTTGGCTGCTCTAAAAATAGCTTGCACCAACAAATAAAGGTAACAAACCTACTGCTATGACTATCTGGATTATGGCAATGAGCCAATTTGCCAAACTATTGAACTATCCCTTTAATAAAAAAAAATAAAAAAAGATATAAGAAATCAACCAGTCGATCGACCTGATGAGTAGAATCCATCCTGCTCTCTATGATGGAGTCTGTGGAGTCAGCTCTGTGTGTTCTTCACTAACTGAAGACAAAACAAGAGAGACTCTGAGTTGATGAATTACCTGCACGGATGCATGTGATGAAACCAGAGCAGGGAATTGACTTTTACTCAATAAAGTGTGAAGCAATCTGAATATGTTCTGTGACATAACTCACAATATCAGATTTTCACTGACATTTGAAATATAGATTATGAACAACAACAATAGAGAGCATAAAAACAACTCATAGATAGACACTAGGGTAACTCTGATGTAAGAGATGTTTAGAGGACATAAAGCTCCCTACAGTTTGTGTGAAGTACACACTGGCACACACACTCCTCCGGCGGCAGCAGCTTATCTCAGTGCAGAGCTGTGGCAGGAGAACAATAGCACATTTCCTGTTCTTTTCTGAGGGAAGTGGATGGAACCAGAAAACGATAGGGGGATAATAGATATGAGGTTTCTAAGATCAACATAGCGACATACCTTTAATCCACCGTCACTAAACTTTCCACTGTGTGACCTCTCACTGCTGTGACCTGTTCATGAGGCTTTTACCTCGGGCCAGTGTCTATTTTTCAGTTTAGCTTCTTAAAATCCAGTGTGATCTAAACATAAATACAATTTATTCTAATTTATTAATGTCATATTACTTAACAATTCCAAAGTATGAGCTAATGATTAACATCCTGGCTCCTAAACAGCATTCCTCTCCTGTTCAGTGTGCTTTCTGCCCTATAGGGTAAAAAAAAAAAAAAATCAATTTGACACTTCCACCTAAAATCACAGTTTTTCACTTGTATCAGATATTGATGTCAGGAATAGAGGAAAGTATGAGCCTAGTGTGTGATGTTTATGTTTTAGATATTAAAATAGATAGATATTAAAAAAGTGTATAGCCAGATAAAAACAACAACAAAAGGAAATAAAGACAAGTATATAAAGTCAAAGTCAAGTAGTTAGGCTATAAAGGAATGATTATAAGGCAGTATTAATTCAAATGTGTGAGTGGGCCCCAGCCAGGGAGAGGTGAGAGGTCAATAGGTCAAAGCAGGCAGAGAGGTTCAAAACAAGTTATTACAACAGGAGAGAACATGTAAGGTTTATAGGGACGTAGGCATAGGCATTCCCAATTAGTTGCTATTATTCAAGTTAAATGTTAATTGTGATGGTCAGGATTTTTAGGATGTTTTATAAGGTTAGGGTTATGCTCTGATGAAGGTCTTGTGAGACCGAAAGCTTAGTCTTGAATAAAGTGACATTGCATATCTAAGTGTGCGAGATCCTCTTCTTCAGTTTAGACACTTTTGATGCCTCCAGCACCTTAGCAAAGAACCAGCCGGGTAGGGTTAGAAAAAAAAGAAAGGGAGAGGTAATGGCTGAAAAACTATCTGTATAATTAGGAAATTGATCATATAATTAAGTTTAGCTTTAAGTATAATAAATGGTTACGGTTAGGAAATCCAATTAGGGTAAGTTATTAATAATATAATAATAATATAGGGTTAGAGTTAGACTTTAAATTAGGTTTAGGCATAAATTACGGAAGTAATTTGAGTCAGCCCAGAGAGAATAATTTAGTATTTGAGAAGTGCATCTAAATGAACTCCACCCATTCTAATAGTCTAATAGTATTTAAACTTAGTTAAAGTAATAAAATAATACTAGAAAGCATGCCAAAAGACAATGAAAAAGACAAGTATTTATGAGACTTCTTCCTACAGGCACACACAAGAAGGGGAAGAAGGTAAGTTTTCATTTGTCTTCTTTTTTTAGGTAAGGTAGTGTAGCATCTTCCGGAGATACTGTAGGTAAGGACAATTAAATTCCACACACATACACTTAATCAAATATTTCAAGTAAAAAGGGTTCAGAGGAGGGTTTTAGGTAGGCTGCAGGTTCAGCAGGATATGACAGTGGACCTTCTCCTGGGTTTAAACATCTCACAAATGTGCCTCATTGTGACGTCTGCTATTTCATTCAGCAGAACTGGAGAGAAGCTCTTGATGCTGTTCACCAGGACGCCATGTGTCCACGTCTGCCTGATCTCTGTCAGGACGGACAGGACCATGTTGTCCCTGATGGAGCGGCTGAAGTTGGCCTGACATCCCACAGCGGCGAGGGCGTCACAGACACGGTCCAACGTGGCCTTTGTGACGCCAATAGAGAGTTTGCTGAGCAGCTGGGAGGGCATGTTTAAGAGGGCTCGAGGGGGGAGCACCCAGAAGCCCTGCAGGACTCTGGGAACCACCTCTAGCACCACTTGGTGTGGACACAGCAGTTTGGAGCCGGGCGCCTCCAGATCCCACAGGATCTTGGCGTAGTCTCGTGCCATGTTGAGGACTGTGTGATGTCTGTGTGTTGCAGACAAGAGAATTCAAATTAAAACCATTCAAATCACAGACATATTGAAACTTATTTAGTTTAGCTGTCAATAAATATAACTCACTGAAAATTAGGAGGTACAGCCTCTGGGGACTTGAGGAGAATTCTGGCCTCAAATTCAACATCCCTCATTTTATTACTGACATTCACTGCCCACAACTGAAACAGCAAATTACATATGAAATGCAGTTATTGCATAAGTAGGGATTAAAGTGGACACGATCTCCAGTCGACTCTGGATTCTTGTCTTACCAGCGTCAGAAGTGGCGTAGCTTCGTCTTCATCAAAGCCCTGCAGCTCAAACTCCCAAAGACTGTAACCACACAAAACACAAATTTGAGCTTCTACTTTGTATCACTACAGACTGTGTGATGAAATAAACTGGTGTTACAAACAAAAAATATGATATTTGGTTCCAGACATGCATTGGTAAATGATCCTCAACAGTTGTCTGTTGATGAAACACAAATTGAACAAGTTAACAAGATCAAGTTACTTGGAATAGTCTTTGATATTAAACTTTCACGGTCAGAACATATTGATCACATTATGAAGAAAATGGGTAAAAGTATTGCAGTGACAAGAAAATGTTCCAAGTATGTTGAATCAGATACTCTGAATCAAGTAATCAAGGCTCTATAGTGTCGTCCCATCTGGATTATTGCCCGATTATTTGGTCATCATCTGCAGCCACCAAAGATATTAGAAAACTTCAAATTGCACAGAACAAAGCAGCTAGAGTTGCTCTTAATTATTCACTGCATGCAAATATCTTAAAAGTGCATCAGAATTTATCATGGCTTCTGGTTGAAGACAGACATGAGGAATTTGATTAACAGTAAAAAAAAACACACAATATTTCTCAGATCATATAGTGTTCACCAGAAATGTCAATAAATATCCAACCAGACAATCAGGATATGATAATTTACTGGCACCTAAACCAAGAACAAACTTTTTAAAACATGCTGTAATATACAGAGCCATTATAGGATGCAACACATTACCTAATAATATCAAAAATATTAACTCAATAAATCATTTTTAAAAAGGTAGTAAAAGACTATTTAAATAAATTGAAAATTCAATGAGTATGAAATATAACATATTATAATTTATTATAGGAATTTATTTGTGGGTTGAACTGTTGTGGCACTGTAATGTGATGCATGATGTATTCTTTCTACCTTATAATATATTTTAGATAGTTTGTTATTTGTGATGACGAGGTGTTACAGTGATCTGTAACAGCGATGAATGTGAGTTATGTTCTTTTTAAAACTGTATTGTGGATCCCAGGAAGAATAGCTAATGGGGATCCTATAAATAATCAAAATGTGAGCAGAGCTGAGGATGGACTGTGTTTAGGTGTGGGCGACTCACCGCTCTCTCAGAGTACTTTTGCTCTTCTCCAAGATGAGCTGGATCATGTCTTCAGCAGTCACCCAAGATGGGATCTGGTTTTCCTGCTGAAGGCTCAGGAGCTCCATCATAAGTGCAACCTGGAAAACATTGAAGAGATATGTCACCTCTAAACAGGACAACACACAGTTCATCAGGATTTATCTGGTGTATCTGGGTTTGTGAAGCACTGCAGTTCACACCTGAGACTTGTAGCTTTTGATATGCCAGCAGAGTTGAAGAGCCCGATGATAGATCGGTGTGTCAAACAACACCTGTACACCAAACAATAATATTAGTCATTAACTTTAACTGGATGAAATACACCTCAAAGTTAGAAACAAACCCAGCTGACATACCCTGATGGGCCTGTAGATTCCTCTGCTTCCCTCCACAAACTCCATAGTCAACTTGTGGACGTCACGATACAGAACAAGCCAAGCACAAGTCCACAACGGTCAGTAGGCTACGAGGAAAAAGCTGAAGAGAACAATGTGGTCGATCCTCCACAAATGTACAGACTGAGACAGAGTGAGCTCATAGGTCGTCAGGGAAGAGCATTTAAATATAAACAGTAACAACAACACATTTAGAACACCACTGTGAAATGTTTCATTCTTCACATTTGCTTTTACTCTGGTCCAAACGCTGCACTGTCAAGAGTTACGTAAAGCGAATTTCTTTCAAAAATTCAGAGGTTTTTTAAGTCATGCAGAGGAAGCATTAGGGATGTAATGTCTAAACTCAGGCATCAAGTTTTTTCTGTAAGAGCTGCTGGCACACTGAGAGATCAATAGAGGACGGGCCAGCAGAGAAAAATGGGTCCACTACCAATCATCTCCTATGAAGCTTAATAGATAATACCAGTTGGGATGTTTCTGTGGGGAGCCATGACAGAGTGCAGGTGTGGGCGTAAGGCGCCGTGGGCCTGCATGAAACATAGCGGAGGGACAGATACACAGTTGGCAATGAAGAAAAAGGAATACAGTCCGAATAAGGTGCTGCAGCGACCGGCCTGTACCTGCCTGTCGCAGGCAAAGTGTGTATCCACCATTTCACCCGGCCTGATGGTGTTCAGTGGCAAATATTAAAGGGATTGTTCAACATTTTGGCAAATTGGCCCATTGTCATAATCCCTAATAGTAGGTTTGTTACCTTTAATTGTTGTTTCAAGCTATTTTTAGAACGGTGGAGCAGAACCGTGAGCCACTCAGAGCTACGCTAAGGAGGCTAATGGGATTTCTTGGTTTCCCTCATCAAACTCATAAAATACACAATCCAGCAATTCTAAAACACTCTCGTGGACAAATTGTGACCTTCACAGCACGCTATGAGATAATAACAGAACGTTACAAAACAGAGTTGTTTTTTAGGTAAATTCATGCAAAACTGCTGATGCACGTTCCCATCGAGGCAGTATTCCTGCAAGCATTTACCTCGCTTGCACCAGCAATTAAAGGTAATGAACCTACTCCTAAAACTATAGGGATTACGGCAATGGGCCAATTTGCCAAAATGTTGAACTATCCCTTTAAAGGAAAACTTTGAAGGGCAAAGTGGAGAAGGGTTCAGTGTGAACAGCATTAGAACATGGGTCATATACTGTATATAAGAAGACAAGTAACTCACCCAACAGTCGGCCAATGACTTAGTGTCGCCATACGGCCGCCATCTTGGCTCAATCCGGTCGCTCTCTTACAGCATGAAGCCTATGGAACATGTTCTACTAAAAGAATCTGACTGATTTTCAAACGGTTTGGTTTGTTATGAATGTCAGAAATGCAGTTTTGATACTAAAATCATAAATAATTGTGTACTTTTCTATGGAAGTAACATCATGCAAATACTGTAGTATAGTTATATATACGGAGAAAATAGAAATATAGTTTTTTAGTGCAGATGATTGTTTCTAAGTTGAGTGACCCAATATGGCCGCCAGTGTTACGTTGGCATGGACAGTTGAGAGGAAGGGCCCAACTTGAATGTTGTGTTTACAAACTGCAATGGACAAACCTACAGACTGTACCTTTATTAAATGAACTGATAGAGAGTAAAAGAACACCTGGGTGGTTGAGATGCAGAACGAGCCTTTACACACACAGATATGTGGATAAGTTGAGTTTTAATAGGTTTGATTTGTACATTTTGTAACAGTAATGAGTGCAACAAAACCATACAGTTAGCCCCAAGTCGGCCAACTCAGAAGATAGTTTTCTTGGTATACATACATGAAATAATTCACAATCTACACTTTAAAGTACATGAAGATTACAGTACAGTTTCTAAACTGAGACGCAGTCTCAAATTAAGCCACTAGATTACATCTTCTTGTGTTTTGCTGCCCAGTGTCATTATAATACACCTTAGTGTTCACCAAGATGTGAACTGCGATTTCCAAAGTTTCTTTCCCCAGAGTCCATCTCATGAGTGGTTCAGGTCATCAACAGAGAGAGAAAAAAAAGCTTCAAACAAAGAAAACAAAAGTGCAGCCACAATATGGGCTCACAGCTAACCTAGCCTCACAAGGCAAGAGACGGGTTTGTACAGAGGAGGGACAGAGTGCTGCTGCACAGGGAGCTCAGACTGAGTCTAAACTCCCCTGTCAATCAAAGGTGGTGATGCAACATAAAGTTTTTTTGTTTTTTTTAATGCCAGCACTTAGATGTATCGTCTCTCTTCCCTCTGGTGACACTGATCCATGCATGGAGCCTGAATGCCTTTGGACCGAGGCGGACGTCTGACACCGACATTACCTAAACATGGATGAGAAAAAAAAAACAGAACTGTCCGGCCCGGCACCAGAGAAGAAGAGAGCAGCCCCTTTAGATGTCAGTACAACACAGTACACTTTAAAAAGATTTACATCTCAAATTCTACTAGGACCTAAGGACCATACAAGTGTTTTCTGTGCATTCCCCCTGATTTCCTACAAATCTGTCTGAATCCCACAGGACATGATATCTGACTGATGACTGGGAGATACATCTGGAAAAATCCAGGAAGTGGATAACAGCTTTTAAATCTTATGAAACTGGAAATAAATGTTTTTTTGGGGGAAAATGTAACTCAATGATATGCACACTAGCTTTTCACTGGATTTAGTTCATTCTCATGTGACTCAACAGTCAAGGTCCACTTACTAGTCCTTTCAACAATCACATGAGATGTGATTGAGAGTTTTCAAAAAAAAATCTAGCAAGTGACTTTAAATTCAAAGTATTTTGCCAAAGTAATATTTACAATTTGGCAAAACGATCAGTCTTCTGAGGGATAAGGCTGAAAAGAAAAAGCTGGAAAGTGGACCTTGAGTAATTATATATTCTTAAATTCTAAAGTGACACGTTGTTGTGCGACTGCATTTTTAGTTTGTCTTGAGACAACCGGAGAAATTTGAACAGAAGTTTTTCCTCAGTTTGAGAATGAAGGTGAGTCATGATGATACCGTTTCCTGCATCAATAGAATTCAAAGCAGAAACATCATGTTTCAAACACAACAACACTTCCTGTACATTGTTTGTAACATGTCAGGTGAACTGTGTAAAAACACTGGTATGATCCTTAGAGCACAGAGGCTGAATGCTGTTTGCCCTCTGCAGAGCAGTTGTTTAGTTTCTCTGTCCTGAGAAACTTGAAATGAGGAAGTGAAGCATGATCTTTTTTTTTGTTTGTTTTTTAAAGAGATGATTTTCTCATGGTGGAGCTGTGGGCTCCTTCAGCACTGCTGCACCTCTACGAACCAGAGGACTAAATGATCTGTGGGAGGTGAAATCCCTTAATTAACAACGACCACCTCCATGTTTAGTCAGCGGATGCCACCTGAACACTGCCTTTCTCTTTTTATTTAGATGATTTATTTATTGCACATAGCCGAGCTAGGAAGAAGCAAGTGACTGAAATGAATGTTTATGGGTTCAGAGAGGAGTCACTGATTCCAGTAACATGCAACTTTAATTAGGTTCCATCATTTAACTTGGAATTAAAATGACTACCATGGTTTTTTTTTTCACTCTGACATCTTTTTGTTTTTAAGTTGTGTGCGTTTCCAAAATAAAATCTCAAACAGTCCGTTAACCAATTTCCGGACCTGAGTTGCTGTTTGTTTAACCAAATAATTCATAAATACGAGCCTCTTAGAAAAGCATCTACATTAAAAAGCTGTACAGTCATTTTTAATGTAACCTTCAATAAACAGTCCTCTAAGCTGCAAAAGGCCGAGTGCCTGTCTACACTGTGATTTAGTCCAAGAAGCTTAGGAAGTCCTCAGATATCCTGGACTTTTCCTCCTGTCATCGAATCCCACGCGAGGACCCGAACCAAAGCTGAACCGGTCCCTCTGACAACCAGGCTGCGTGGGCTTCGCTGACACCAGGACAAATAGAGAATAATGAGAGACTCCAACAGTATGTGACAATCAGAAGTTGACCCTGTCAACGTTTTGTGCAAAGTCCTGATGAGGCTGCGGGCTCAGAGTCCCACCTGTGGACAGCAGCGAGCTGTTTAACACTATTGTCAAATCCAACACCACGAGTAGTTTGCGTATTTTTGGGTTAAGCCTACAGGGATAACTCTGACTCATCTGACAGACAGCACAGGTTACAAGCGTTGGTGGGGAGTGACGTGGGGGGAGGAGGGGGGGAGGGGAAGGTGTGATCAGTCAGTCAGACCCCGAAAAATCAAGAAACAAAAAAAAACAAAAAACTTGAACTAAGTGACACGCTCAGTCTCTTATTTCTTGCTGCGCAGCCGTTTGGACTGTCGCGGGAGGTCCGGGCTCTTTCTGGTGCGTTTGAGCGACGACCCCCCCTCGCCCTCCGCCTCTATAGGTATAGAGGCCGCGGCCAGGCCGCCGGCCGCCAGCGTGGCGCCGGACGTGCCGGCGGCGGTGGAGGATGCGGCGGCGGCGGCGCTGCTGGATGTGGAGGGGACGGTGGCGGCTGCGGCGGCGGCGGGCCTGGGCCCCCCCATGGCGGCGGCGCTGCTGTCCATCAGTTCGCGGAGCTTGTGCTCCAGCTCGGCCAGGCGCGCGTTCTGCTCGCCGATCACCTGCGTCTGTTCCAGCAGCTTCTGCTCCTGGTCCTGCAGCTGCTTCTGCTGCTCCAGCTGCTTGACGCGGATCTCCTGCATCTCCCTCCGCAGCACCGTCATGGACGCCCCGTTCACCTTCACCTGCTGCTGCACCTTGGTCATCTCCGAGCGTGACGGCGTGTTCTTGGCCAGTAGGGACATGGTGGTCAGGGAGGTAGACGGACCTGCCACTGAGGGGACAAGGACACACAGGCAGAGAACTGTCATGCTGCTGCTGAGTCAGTGGGTTAACGCTCTTCTCTTAAGGGATAGTTCAACATTTTGGCAAATTGGCCCATTGCCATAATCCCTAATGGGATTTCTTGGTTTTCCTCATCAAACTCATCAAATACACCAGGGGTGTCAAACTCAAATACGCTGAGGGCCAGATTTGAAAAAATGGCACAAACCGAGGGCCACATGGTTGTTTATTGAGAACTTATTGAAATGACCTTTTGGCACATATTCAACCTAAAACTAATAAAGCTTGTAAGTTATTGTATATAAAACAACAATAAAAATAGGCATAAAATAAAATAAAAATGTTGCATTCATTTCTAATGGCTCTATCTGCAGTTGTCATTTTAATTAGGATAATGATTAACCATTAACCAATATCAAAACACTGCTGATTCTTTTTTTTTTCTTTTTTTTTTTAAGTTATGGGGGCAAGCAGACAGCCTTCAGTCATATCAGTCATTCGTTTCTCAGCAGGAAATTAGACATTTGTGACAGTTATGCACATGGATCTATAATAATATAATACACCCATGGTTCTGCAGCGCAGTCCAGTGACAGACGGTCAGACGACAAAACGTAAAGGGACGTCTGCGTGTGCATCACCTGTAACAACGACGCTACTGAAAAAAAAGTAGGGGGGAAGAGAAAAGTCCGGTAGGCTACTGTGTTCTCCAGCGTTCCTCAGTGTTGACCTCCAGCAAAGCCTGCAGATCCACAGAGGAGCTGTCAGAGGAACTCTGCTGTTCGGCTGCACTCGCGCTGTGTTTCATAACGGCAAGAAAAAAAAGAACGTCGTCGATCGCCCGCTCAATTGACAACAGAGGATCAGGTTGCTGGTGCTGATGAACAAGTGGGACCAGGACTCGCGCTCGCGGGCCTCTGATTTGGCAGTGCATTGTGGGATTTGTAGTTTTAGTGAGTTTGATGATGCGGGCCAAAGATAAACCAAGCACACGCGGGCCACATAAAATGACGTGGCGGGCCGGATCTGGCCCGCGGGCCTTGACTTTGACACCTGTGAAATACACAATCCAACAACTCCAAAACACTCTGGTGGACAAGTTCTGCTCTGCTGATCTAAAACAGACAGTTGTTTTTGATAAATTGCAAAAAGGTATTGCCTTCAGGGACAGTTTTTGAGCAAGCAGTCTCTGTATTTACCTAAAACCACACTGATTATGGCAATAATTTGTGTTATCATCTCATAGTGCACAGCTCCACCAACTTCCTGAATTTTGGCAGGTTGTTAGATTTCCTGTCTTGATGATTATTGGAAAACAAGAAATAATCCAGGTGTGTCTGATCTAAAAACAGCTTGCATAATTAAAGGTAATGAACCTACTCCTAAAACTATAGGGATTATGGCAATTAGATGAAAAAATGTTGAAATATCCCTTCGAATCTTTTGTGAGAGGTGCCATCTTTTAATCAGAGACCATTACTGTCTCAACAGCTGCTGAGAGATTTTCTCTGTGGAGTTAGAGGAACATGGATGTTACCTGGTGCAGAGCCAATGAGGCGGCCTGACAGGTCGGCCCCCGGCAGCTTCTTCTTCAGGATGGGGACGATCTTCTCATCAAAGTACTCCATGGCCATGGAGGAGATGTCTCTCAGCTCCTGCAGGACCTCATGCGCTCTCTGAGGAGCTCGAGTGGAGTTCACGTAGCGCAGCACGCGATAAATCTCATCTATCACCTGACAACACACACACACACGATCAGGACAAAAATCAGAAAACACACAACTGCCATGAATGAAACAAGGATGAATCACTGGCTCTTCAATAACATCATAATTGTCAGTGTGCCCTCTGCTGTCAGGTCTGAGAACTGCAGCTGGTTATTACAACCCTCAATTTCAAATAGGGAATTGTTGATCCTGATTAGAACGAGACCAGTTTCAGGTGAGCTCACCTTTCCGGGAATAAAGCAGCAGAGGTTGGAGTCCACATACTTCATGAAGGTCATGTTGAGCAGAGACAGACGCGTCTCCACGGCAGCCAGGATGTCGGCATGGCGGGCCAGGGAGTGGTTTCTCCTCTCCGACTCCCGCCTGCTCACAGTTCATGATCAACACAGAGGTGAGGAGAGCTTTGGTTTGTTTTTACAGGACAAAACAGGTTTCAGTTTCAGACATCACATACATAACACTGTGCTTATCAGAGTAAATCTTCAGGTGGTAGATTGCACATCTCAGCTGTCAGCTACAGATCAGCCACATGTTCTCAATGGAGGTTAGTTGAGATAGAACAGAAGTGAGCACATCTATGCATTTTGTCGTCAGGGCATTAGACAGATAAATCATCTTGACCTCATCTGGATGTGAACATGAGCATTACTGCTATCACATACTGTATGCTATCCCACCTGAGGCCACTAATAGACATGTGATCTGTTGTAACACATGAATGATAAACCCACTGTCTTGAATTATAAGTTTCAGAGGAAACCAAAGTGTCTGCAGCTCTACAGTGAGAGCACTGTCTTCACACAGTTGATTCAATAGAACGAAACAATTGAGTAAGTGTCTACATGAGCAGCAGTGTGTGTGTGTGTGAGCCACATTGATACTGGTAGACATAAAATAAAAAGTTTTTAAAAAATCTCAGATTCAGCGGCTTATTAGTGTTTTGGTGGAGTTTTGTTTACTTGCAACTATTGTAAACTCAAGTATTCCACATACTATTACAGAGTACAAACAAAACTCACATGACAAAGTTGTGATGGAGTGTGTGAAAGCTCCACAAATAAAGACTAAAATCAGCAGCTGCAGCAGAGGCGAAGCAGCTGATGTGCTGACTGTAAAGCTGAGCCTGCTGGGACTGTGAGGTGAACCATTCAACATTAATCAACACTAGACAAGTGACTAACAAAGGAAAGGTGAGTTCTTAAGTGTTGGAGAACAATTCTATTAATCAGCTGATATTATGGAGCTATTTTTAGATCAGTGGAGCAGAGTCGTGAGCTGCTCAGAGCTACGCTACGGAGGCTATTTGGAATTTCTCGTTTTCCCTCATCAAACTCATCAAATACACAATCCAACAACTCCAAAATGCTCTGGTGGACAAGTTGTGACCTGCACACTCACCACGCTATGAGATAATAACGGAACGTTATGAGGCGGCTCTGCTCCGCCGTTCTAAAAATAGCTTGCACCGACAATTTAAGGTAATGAACCTACTCCTAAAACTATAGGGATTATAACAATGGGACAATTTGTCAAAATGTTGAACCATCTAAAGCTTTTCTTTTGTGTGTGACACAATTCAATGTGTTTCTGAATTAGTAGTGTATTTCTGTCTTTGCATGTGTTTTGGGCTCTCAGGGCCACTGTAGTTTGGAAACATGATACATTTTCCCTGCATTGGAGGAGTGTGTGCTGGTGTGACGCCGACCTGGGCAGCTGGGCTTTGACTTGTCTCTGGCACAGACTGTGGTACCGCTCCACTTTGAGGAAGCCCTGGTTCAGGACCCGCTGGCAGATCATGTCCATGCGCTTACACACCTGGAGAGAGGCAGACAGAAGACAAAACAGGTGAAGAAGTGGTTCTCTGATGTGGGCTTCAGCCAATCAGATTAGGATCTCCATCAGCTCACAATTCCTCCTTGTAAAGGAATCTCCAGCGCTTCCTCTGCTTGAGGAGATAAGACAGGGAGCAGTGAAGCTCCTCTCAGTATCATTTGCAGCACTGATCCAGCTCTTTATCATAACTGCTGCTCAGATACGTCAGGTCTCAGGTCAAGTAGGGATGTCCAATCACTTCTTAGATCCTGGGGCTTTAGAATATGAAGTGGATTTTTCATAATACAGAGCATACTTAAATTTCAGCAAGCCTACATCAAAACCACTAAAGGCGGGGTGCTCAGTGGTTAGAGAGCATGTGACATCCCATGTTGGTGCATGCCTGAGGCGCTCATCGCCGATCCGACTCCCGACTGGGACGATTCTTGGTGCATGTCATTCCCCAAGTCTCTCTCCCTGCTTTCCTCAGGGCTCTAGACTACCTTTCTTTTACTCGGAGCACAGCGGCCCCCTATCTTAAAATTATAGGAGCACAAGCAGAAAATGTAGGGGCGCACACTGTAAATCGACTTGCAAAGCATACATTCACATTTCATTTTCATTCATTATCCTTGCACACATTGGCCTGACACCTGTTATGACAGATACCAGATTCTTTGAGTCGGCCTCTTCGTGTTTCACCAGTGTTCAAAGGGAATTGCCATTTTTTACAATCTGGACCTTATTTCTAGCATAAAATACGATCGTTTACTGACCCAGATAACTTTGGTGTCATTACAAGTTGTTCTGATGAAATTAGATCCATCCGAGACCTGAGTATATCTGTATAATGTGAGTCTACAGGGCAGTGGAATGCAGCCTCTAAATAACACACTATCAGCAGCGAAACTTGTTCATTTCACCAATATTTTGTTATGATACACTAGTGTTATCCCCTCTGGTCTGTAGGTTGACCTACTAACCTCTGACCTGGATGATGTCATCTCTGAGCACAGCTGGGTTTGTTTACCTGAAAGTTGCTACTGCTAATACTATGGTTCGTTTCTGTGTGTTTCAGACTTCCTCTCCTCAACCTGCACTCACTAAAGCTCTGGCTAGTTGCACTAAAAATGGACCCAAATGCTGAAGTGGAATCATTATCAGAATGAGCCGTGCAGCACTCAGAGATGACATCATCCAGGTCAGAGGTCAGGAGGTCAACCAACAGACCCCGGATGTTGATAACAGGACCCTGGACTCAGAGGGGAATAGCACTAGTGTATCATAACAACATATTAGTGTGTTATTTAGAGGCTGCATTCCGCTGCCCTGTAGACTCACATTATAGATATACGCGGCTCTCGGCTGGATCTAATTTCATCAGAACGACTTGTAATGACAGCAAAGTTATCTGTGTGAGTAAATGATTGTATTTTATGGTAGAAATAAGGTCCAGATTGTAAAAAATGCCAATTCCCCTTTAAAAAACAACAACAAATTTACTGGTTGCACATGCGCAAGTAGATGAAAAATTTATTTGCACTGTCTCAAATTTTAGGGCAAAATTCCCCCATTAAGGGGCAGCCTGAAGCCCTGTTTTCTGTCTCTCTGCTCTGTCCAGGGGTGTATCGATACATGGTGATTATTACATTTGATTAAAACATGTAGACTGTTGGTTTACAAAAGTCCCAACAATCAACAAGCTATTTGCATTTTGTGCCCATAGTGAACCAAACCCTGACCTCACAACCGAGGCATGTATCAGACAGTGATTATAAAACAATTAGTCCTAACTCGTAAAGACAAAAAAAACTATCTTTAAAAAAAACTAAAAAAACTAAAGACATGTTATGTTTTCAAGTGTATTCTGTGGTTTTCCATGATGTCAGGGAAACTGAGTGTCATATGAGACCACTACAGCCACTGACTGTGTCCAGGAGGTGAGTAGGTTAATGAGCGCATGTAAAGCACCAGAGCACATCTTCATTCACATCTTAACAAATCTGTACCATTCTTCAAAGTATGACTGGACCTGTTTTCGACAGTGCTGTGTGTATGTGTAGGTAGTGGAGATGTGATTCTTCCTGGACAGATCGAGACGGTATGATGACCTCACAGCAGGTGTTCTGGTCTGGCATCAAATTTACAAGAGAAATAAAAAAGCAAGCGCAGGAAACAATCAGAGTTTTGCATTTGACATGGATTGTTGGGGACAAGTATGCAAACAGCGCCACAGAGCATTTCAAGTGAAACACGGGAGGAAACACATCGAGCTCATCTAAAGCAGGTCAAGGACACAGCACGCACTGTACACAGAGATCAGCCTGAGAGAGTTTCAGCTGCTCCCTTTATATCAACACAACGTTCCCATCACCTTCTGTGAGCCACGCCCCACCTTCATGAAGGCTAGCATGCTGACAAAACATTTAGCACCGACTTTAAAAATAAATATTTTCACACCACCGGTCTGGTCCCTGGTCAACTGGCAGCTTGACGACTGCATATGGAGATGTTAGTGTGCAAACATAAGCCTCCGAGGATAAAACACAAAGCTAACGCAGAAGAAACAGAATCTGGCTGCAGTTCCTCCACTGACCACTAGAGTGAGTCTCCAACAGTGAGTCAGTCTCCACAGACTCCCATGTTAAAGTGTCCAACTTTACAGCAGAAATAAACATGTTTACAGACTGAAGAAAAATACTCTCTTTATCTTATTTGCTCCTTCAAGACAACTGTTTACTCACATGTTTACATTTCATTGAAGAATTTTAGAATTGGGGGCGTGGCCTCTGAGGGACAGGTGGGTCAACTCAGCTCGTGCTTGCAACAAACCAAGATCTACCAAAGTTTCACTTTGACAGCCAGCTAAAATCACCTTTGCCCATTTATGGATATGCTGGGAATTAGGGGGCGGAGTCAGGAAATGCCAAGACAGCAATCTGAGGGTGTCACCATAGAGAATACATCCATTATGTACAGTCTGTGTAGGCTACAGTGTTCTGAGACAATTTTCAATTGTATGTTTCTAGAAATTTACAAATGAAAAATGTTGAATAACACATTTCTTGTATGACATCCCTTAGAAGTCAGCCTGTCTCAATCATAGCCATAGATAATTATAAGACCATAGCAGCAGCCATTGTCTACCACAATAACTAAGGTACATAGCACTGGGTGTGCCCTCTTGTGTTGAGCTCAGAGCCATCACATCTCTTCACCTGCAGCAGGAGCTAAATCGTTGCAACAATCAAATCAATGCATAAATTACAAAGCAAAAACATGCAAACAGCTCAGAATAATGTGGAGGTGTGGACTGGTGGTAATCGGGGGGCTCCTGTTACCCATCTACCCAGTGGCCCATTTTCATCTCAATCCACCCATGCAAATATAAGGATTATATGAAAAGCACAGTGTGAGGCTGAGTGCTTTGCATTGCAGAATTATTATAATGATGGAAAACAGCTGCCTCTCTGGAGAGCTGTAAAAAAAAACCTGTAACCTGTGCATCACTGCTGGAGGGGCTGCAGCCGCTGTGACAACATTGAATGTTTTTCCAGCTAAACACAAACAACAAATGACCTGTCCCAGAGGGGGGGGCAGGCAGCGTCTGCAGTGCAGGAGAGTCCAACACACCCAGAGAGTCAGACAGACAGCTCATCCCCTCTGTGTGCTGCTGTCTCACTCTGTCTCCTCGGCTAGGCTCGTCCTGCTAATTAGCACAATGAGCACTGCGGGCCGCGGCTGCAATTAGCCCGCCGCTCAGACAGCACACACCGGCTGTCGGCCCCTACACCGCTCCGACACCGGCTCCTACCGAGATTATACACAAGTACTTTGCAAAGACGAGCGGTGCATCTGTCTAGCAGCAGCAGCAAGCAGCAGCAGCAGCTTTGTTCCCCCTCTGGCTGCCTTGTTTTTGTTCTCCTTACCGAGCGGAGCAGGCTGATTTCGTCGTAGGACAGGAAATTGAGAATGGTCTCAATGGCCACGATGGGAAGTCCTAACAGCGGGTTGTTCTGGTGCGGCTGGTCCGGCGGAGGGGTGGACTGTCTCGGTGACACCGCGTCTGAGTCCAAGGACCCAACACATCCATCAACTCTCTCTACGACGGCCGCCATCTTGCTTTGCTAAAGGAGGAGGCGGAAGTGACGTCTGTAAAGGAAGCTCGCGTGCCATTTTCCCCCAAAACGATACACAAAACCCGTGCAGTGGCACGTTAGTTTAGTGGGAAGTTAAACAGAGTTTTACAGAAAGTTTTCTTGAAAAGAATAAAAAAAAAAAAAAAAAAAAAAATGTTCTTAGGTAATAACCTTTTTTTTCCCCCTTTTTTTAAAAAAGCTATTTATTTCTAACATGTAAAACAAAATAAGTCACAATTTTAGTTTGTTCCTTCTGTAAATAACAAGTTGGACAAAAATTGGAAACAAAATCTGATTAATAAATGACAATGAGTGGAATATTTTAATTTACACTCCTGCAGATTATGTAGACTTGTAAGTCTCGAGACCGGTCTTGGTCTCGAGACCGGTCTCGAGACCACTTTTTTGTGGTCTTGGTCTTGTCACGGCCTCGGCTGTCTTTGGTCTCGGTCTTGTCTCGGTCTCGGGTCTCTCGGTCTCGCAATGTCTCGGACTGGCGGAGCGGTCTCGAAGGGATTTAATATTCAGGCAGGCACGCTGTATTTTGTATTTTAAATCAATATTTATACGCCGACTTCAAGTGCTATCAATCACATGCATTTTGTGACACAGATGCGTTACTGCTCGCTATGTGATCGCGCACAGACAGGAGCAGACTGCAGCAGGCAGCAGCAGCCGACCGCGGCTGCTCCGTCCACGGGAACGGGACCGAGCGGCCGTGCAACCGTGGTGATTTCCAAACCAACCGTCTTGGCAACTTTATCTTGGTAAAAGCGACTAGCGACAAATCTAGCTACGTTTTGCTGGGGTTGTTACAAACGTTTGTGGTTTGGAGACTCAGACGTGAAAGCACGTTGTCGCCGCTGTCTTCAACGAGCAGCGTGTGCCGTCCGTGCCAAAACTCAGCGGCAGTCAGTCAGTCAGTCAGTCTCAGTCCGCGAAAGTCAGAGACCCGCCACCCCACCAATAGAATAGTAGTATAGGCTAAATCCTCAAAAGTGCTGGCACTGGCTGTAGTTTACACTGAGGGGAAAAAGAACTAGTGAATGAGTTAAAGGGACAACGAGTCCGCGCGCACCGTAGAATTCCTCCACCGGCGCAAGACGGAATGTTTTCATTCATCAAGGATTAAAGTCAGAGGTTCAAAGAGGTTCAGTTATAGTTCCGACCATAACGCCGCCAGAATCGCCGTTATTTTGCGTTTTCGACCAGCATCTCCGCCACCACTAATAATAACAAAATAATGATAGAGACAAAACGATATATTGATCGAAAATGGACCCATTAACAAGTGTGGGTAGCGTAGATTCATCCACAATAACGTGAGACTGTTTTATAACCGAATAGAAACTCCTCGTTGGCCCTTTAAGCATTAGGCCTATGCCATTTCATTGATGCTGATATTGTAATTTGGCTACTGGGAAATAATGCCATTGCAAGTTGATATATGTCACGTTTCATCTATGAATTAAGTAGGTCTAGTTAATTTAAATCATTAACATTTTCAATTCATTAGAATTTTGTTAGATGACTTTGGGACTAGTTAATGGTCAGTCCGTCAATCCTCTAGAAAATATGCAATAATGCCACTATTTGATCACAGCCAATTGATGAAAACTTAAAATTTGATGAAATTGATGAAAATTAGTGAGTTCACACACAAGACATGCACTGTCTCTATTGTTGTGCCTGTAGTTGAAATAATACAATCTCATATTTAAACCAAGCAGCTGAACCCTATAGCAAAATATGAAAATATGGTGTAACTAGATTTTTTTAAACTTTTTTTTTTTGGTCTTGGTCTCGGTCTCGGTCTCGAGCTGAACTGGTCTTGGTCTTGACCTGGTCTGTCTTGGTCTTGGTCTTGGTTGTGTCTTGGTCTTGATACTCTCTGGTCTTGGTAGTGTCTTGGTCTTGGATGAGGCGGTCTTGACTACAAGTCTAAGATTATGTGAGACATGATATTTTGAGTAATTAAAATTTTCAATTTTTATTTTCAAGCCTTTTCCCAATCGACCTTGATGTGACCCATCAGTGTGACCATGGTGTCAGAACAGAAGCCACTGTCTACATCACCTTATTAAGGATGTGTTTGTTTGATGCAACAAATGTACTGGTGGTTAACAAATTATTCCTTATTGTGACTTTTTGGAAGCTATGATGTGGACAGTCCTCAGTCAGAATGAAAAACTATCTTCCTTAATCTTTAAATGCTTCAAACGCAGACTTCAAATCAGATGATGGTGTCTGGTGAGGAATCTTCTGTCTCATCTTTATCTAGCGTAACATCATTTGGACAGGTCCTGACATGATACTCAGTGAAGCTCTGCTTCAAAGTAAGAGAACTTCATGAAGACTGGGGCAGTAGTGGAGTGAAATGTACAGTATTTGTTTTCAAGTGTAAGTAAAAGTCAGAAATTTCAAAAAGAAGTTAGTGAAAAACTCATGAACAGTACTTCATTTTGTCACTGCCCACTCCTGATCAACAGAAAAATGTCATCAAATATGACAGAGGGTAAATACATCTTATCTATGGAGTACAAGGCCAAGTGACAGTGATGTATTAGCATTAGGTATGAACACACAACAGGATGCTGGAACTGAAGTCACATTGATAGGCATGAATCAGGTCTATCTGAACTTGTGATACTGAATCATTAACTATAGTCATGCTAACATCTGTTTTAGAATGTTGTATTTCTGTTTTATTATGTTATCACAGATCCATACAGAAAATTGTACAGTATGTCTGGACATTATTGGGGATTGTTTTTTTTTTATTATTCAACATGCTTTTTAACCAAAAACTGAGTGGTATAAAAACTACAGACTGCAGTATATACAATACTTACAAGGAAGTCTAGCAAACATAACATCTGCTTTCTGAAAACATTGTATAGTTTTTTTTATCAATGCAGAAATAGAGCCATTCAACTGAGAGCATAATAAATATAAGCTGGGCTGTGACATATTTTAACACCAGATCTTCTACGGTGGCTCAGTTGTCAAATCACTCCATGTCAGGGGCGTCCAGCTCAGTGAGAAACCTCTGACATTTGGTCATGAGGACCTTGATGGCCTCTGTGACCAGGACCTCTGGAGGAAGGATGCCAGTCGACTCCACAGTAACTGTGAGAAAAGAGATCCACAGTTTAACTGAAAAACATTCAAGCTCCTATATCAGAAGCACAACAGACATTTTAAAAAGAAGCAATATAAAAAGTCAGACATGAAATATCAGAATACTTTATAGGGATAGTTCAACAGTTGGGCAAATTGGCACAATACTATACTATAATGGAAGCAATACTATAAGCAATACTATAATCCCTATAATTTTACTCCAACATGTTGTGACCTGCACATTCACCACACTTATGAGATAATGACAGAACCTTATGAGACAACTTGTCTACGAGAGCGTTTTGGAGCTGTTGGATTGTGTATTTAATGAGTTTCAAAACAAAGAAATTCCATTAGCCTCCATAGCATAGTTATGAGCAGCTCACGGCTCTGTCCTGCTGTTCTAAAAATAGCTTGCACCGACAATTAAAGGTAACGAACCTATACCTTATAGTAATGGGCCAATTTGCCAAAATGTTGAACTATCCCTTTACGTTGAGCTCTTAGTCTGCTGTCTGATCAGCGTCTACAGAGCAGTATGCATCGTACACATGAACGATGTAAATGAACGTACAGATGAAGTGATCTCGCACTCTGCCGAGTTTCACCAGGTTCTTCAGGTCATCGTGTCGGAGGACTTCCCTGCTGCAGGTATCCAGACGACTGTTCACTACTTTGGCAACCTTTTCACCTGGGGGGGGCGACACAAGGAGACAGATGGCGACATTTACAACTGGACACCAGCAGTGAGGCTGTGGTCTGCAGGAAGCCCCTCTAGAGCCTGGGTTTATTCTGTCCCATGGCCATTATAGAAGAGTAGATCTGGAGGCCTCCAAAGACTGTCAATGGTGATTATACACTCATAAACATAACCATGGCCATTGTATTCTTATTATATCAATAGGTTCTTCCAAATGATTGTATCATAACAAAATATTGGTGAAATGGAGCGTGGTAGATAATGTGTTATTTAGAGGCTGCATTGCGCTGCCCTGTAGCCTTGGACGCGGCTCTCGGCTGGAGCTAATAACATCAAAAGTTATCTGGGTGAGTAAATGAGCATATTTTATGCTAGAAATAAGGTCCTGATTGTAAAAAAAGAAATTCCCCTTTAAGAACTCTATAACATGTTGACTTGGTGTGTAGGTGTCACTTAACGTCTGTTCAACTGTTGCATAAAAGACCTTGGCGACAAGTTCACCAGTTCCTGTTGAAACAGCAGGAGGCAGAGAGGGAAGTTCACTTCTTTAATGTTACCCACTTCCCTAAAGTCACGATGGGTTAGCCACGGCAGCACATCAACAGTCTCCATGGAAACAGAAGGTCACTGCAGTATAAAACTATATAATTTTTCCTGAACTAAGTTAAATAATAAAATAACAACATGTCCATCAGGGACCAGTAGCAGAACTAGGTTCGCTTTGTAAATGATAAGAAATAGCATTTTCCTCCATCACCCTCCCCTGTGCTTTGGCTGATGCTTAATAAACACACATTGTTGCAGCGCCGGCGTCCAGGGGACTGTCACACAGATGTTAGTCAATATAACCACAGTAATTGGCTGCAGTTATCGTCATAGTTAAAATTTCAGCAACAGGCATTTCTATCATGATAATAGCTTCAAGCTGCCATCTCTAGTCTCCTCATAGACACACAGCTCCTCACTGCTACTAGCCTGGCTAACACCAGACCTCATCTCAATGGAGATTAAGATTCGGTCTGGGAACCACCAGTTCATTTATTCGTATTTGAGGCATGGTTTACAAAAGCTCAGAGCTGTTTATTGCCCGCTATAATGTCTTTCAAATGCGTCTGTACGTAGCTCATAGACAATCGTATCAATCATACACAATGACGTATGTAGAGCGTCAGAAATCCGCTCGCTAAACGTTTCTCTTTTTTCTAAATAAACTTGCGGTCTAAACTACAAAAGTAAAGCGTCTGCCGACATGTTGGATTGACAAGCCATCAGGTGATTTCTTTCGTACCGTCGACGTCTTCCAGTTCGATGACTCCTCGCGAGAAGCAGCGTTTCAAGCGTTCTGCCTTCTCCCCCTCCACCGGCTCCAGCAGCGTGACCTCTGGCAGGAGGCGGTAACTGGCCGTGGCCACTGGAGAGAACTTGGCGTGGTCCTTCCCTGAAAGCACAACAGAATACTCACTGGTGCAGGTTGACTGTAAAAGGAACCTATTCAGATTTTGAAAGACACGTATAGGCCACATCAGAGCGTCTGCACTCACCGATGCCTTTGACACAGTGCATGGTGATGTCCAGCTCCTGTCCCGGTCGGAGCTGGGCGATGAGGATGTCGTCGTGTACGGGTCCGATGCTGGAGTCTGCAAACACGTCCGCCTGGTTCCCGAGGGGGACCCACTTTATGTCCTTGGAGTAAACTGAGGTGAGACAGCACAGGACAGGGGGAGGTGATCACTGCATTACTAGAGATCTCTTTACATCAGTGCCTTGAGGAGACCAATTGACCTTTTGCACGTGACATAACTCTCCACTCACGTGAATGGGCGGCAGAGTGGACGTCAATTTAAGTAAGGGATAATGTATAGTTTGGAGGTTGTTATGGTGAAATAAACCCAGACAGGAGGGGTTCTATACATCCTGTTGGGGTTTACGAGTAAAATAATTCATTTGAAACACGATGTTGATCAAAATGCAACTTTTATCGATTTATAAATTGCATCATTTAGCAAGTCCGGTCTCTTCTACGCCGTTTTGCTAACCCTTTATCCCCAATGCCATCTACATAATAAACAAGACACAGTAAAGGGGATGTTTGTATTTATTGATTATTTATTATTTTTAATTCTACTTTTACCCTTACTATCTGTATGTAATGTGATGCTACTCTGTCTCATGTAAGTCTTGCTGGCAAGTGTTTGTCTCCTGTTTGTCTGTCTATAAGTGATATCAAAGATGAATCACTAATTAACTAATAACCCTCCTCCAGATAGCCTTTCCTAATCAGTGAGTGGATCGATGGATTGTTACATGTTGCGATGTGTTTACTTGTCTATTCGGGGTTTGTTTGTGTTGCGGACTCGCGTTGCCACCGAGACGAGAGGAGAGCTGTGACACCGGGTCAGACGCTCTGATCGCAGGTTTGGTTTCCAGCCACAATGTGGAAGGAGCCTCCACTCTCCTAGTAACAAGTTACAAGTCATTTATCTAACATCACGATTAGTCCCAAGCTGTTTAATGAGAGTAAAAATGAAACATAAGGTAAATATCCTGCATAGTTTCTCTTTTCTGTGTTGCGCTGATCAGACCAGCGTTCCTAACGACGGTCATTATACAGAAAAAAAACGGACCGTAGAATGCAGTGATGGACCAATCAGAGAGCAGCATTCAATAGAGCCGTGTAATAAGATATAATATCTACTCATCCACTGCTGTTTGCTCTTTGTTGTTCGCTATAGAATCTCTCTCTGTCTTCTGTATCACTTATCACTTTCTGCCGTCCACCGTGGCGCCGCCTCCCACGCCACGTGATAATTGTGATGCGTCTGCTGCTCAACACTTGATCTGAGGTGCAGCTTGTGGATAAATACACAGGTACTGCTGAGCAAGATGTGTAAGAGGGTAAGGCTCTCTGAACTCTGAACCAGGTCAGTGTGTCTGTCAGCAGCATGTTCTGCCAAGTTGGTCTGTGTGGGTTTCAACCATCTGTTACTGACCAGCTTTGCCCTGACTGGCGGTTCTGTGGGCTTACTGATGCCATATTTCACTTTGTCTATCTTCTTTGTTGACAAGTCGTGGACACTTGCACCTGTTGTGCTGCTGTAAGAGGTGCAGCTGCGTCTGACAGAGAAAAAAAAAAGGCTGGCATGCCCTCTATAGCAGCAGGAGCAGAAAGAGACAGAGCTGCAGACACATACTGTTGCACATTGATAAATAAAAACACTGTCATTCTTATAGTCAGAGGTAGAGAGGACAGAGTCAGACAGAAGAAACCTACCCATGTGGTTCAGATACAGCTCTCGTGGGTCAGAGGAGTCTTTGCTGGCTCTGGGGTTCCTGCTGCATTTAATCTTCAGCTGCAGCTGAATTGTGTCTATTTCTGATCCTTCCTCCTCTGTACACTCCTCACCTGGAATAGAGAGAGGAGATATGTATATATAGAGCAGACACACACACACAATGCCTTAAGGATAGTTCAACATTTTGGCAAATTGGCCCATTGCCATAATCCCTACAGTCATAGCAGTAGGTTCATTACCTTTAATTGTCGGTGCAAGCTGTTTTGAGATCAGTGGGGCAGAGACGTGAGCTGCTCAGCTAACGCAACAGAGGATTTCTACATTTCCCTCATCATTTCTACGTTTCCCTCACCTCAACGCTCTCGTGGACAAGTTGTGACCTGCACATTCTGCCCAGCAGCCGTGTCTGAAATGTAGTTTCAGTTACATATTTCTGCCTATTGCCTCGAAAACTGTCTCGTCACGTTTCATTATTATCTCATAGCGTGGTGAATGTGCAGGTCACAACTTGTCTAGAGAACGTTTTGGAGTTGTTGGATTGTGTATTTGTTCCGTAGCGTTAGCTGAGCGCTCGTATCTCTGCCCCGTCATTCGAAAACAGTTTGCACCGACAATTAAAAGGTAACAAAGCTTTCTCTAAGACTATGGGGATTATGGCAATAGGCGAATTTGCCAAAATGTTGAAATATCCCTTTAAGGAAAACAACTTGGATGTGGGGTGAGCCTCTGTTCAGAGGACATAAAGACCTCTGAGCCCCTCACCAGCCATCCTGCTATTCTGATACAAACATCAGCAGTGCTTAAGCTGTTGATGTTTGGAACAGCGAGAGGGTCAGCGGGAGAGAGGAGGTCTAATGACTGAGATCAGGACAAGGATGGATGGAGAGTGTCCTGCAGGGATGTAACAGATCCATTGTGTCCTGTTATTGTTGTTATCTTATATCAGCTGAAGAGTTTATTTATATTTGTTTATTTGGATGCTTAAGCTCTTTCCTCCAGAGTAGACAATGATGCAAATGAGATCATGAATCCATGAAGGAAAAAACAACATGATTCAAAGACTAGTTGACTAAAGGCAAAACCTGACCAATCAGATCCGACTATGAAAATTGACAGTGTTGGCTGCTTTTTTTTTATTTACAGTGTTGTATTTGCTGCTGTACTTGTACTTACTGCTCAGTACAGTCAGTGGATATAATGTGCTGTGGCAGAACTGGCAGTTAAAGTGTTTAATAGGGCTGACCTCGAATAGTCGCTGATTCGACGATTCGATTCGGAGAGGTCTGATTCGACTATGAACCTCGTAGTCGAATCATACCATTCTGACTATATGGGGGTGTCCACGGCTGCTGAGCATTAATTGTTTCACAGAATGTGTTTTTTTTTCATTATAAAAAGCCTATTTTGATACAAAATCCGACTACTTTCTGTTAATAAAGCATTCAAAATGAAATGTGCGTTTAAACGGTAGTTTTAGCTTCTTACTATGTGTTAATAAATCACCCACTGCAGTTGTAATCAAATGCGCGGAGGTGAGCAGCATGCACACAGGACCGTCAACGTCACGGTGAAGTCACTGCAGACGTTCACTGAGCAGCAAAACGAGGAGGCAGAGCCGCCAAAGTTTAAAATCAAGTATAATCAAGGCAATTTTCTCCGAGCCCACAGCACAGGCTACCGGTCTGACATCTAACTTTGTCAGCATGCAGGTTACATACGGAGAATGCGGACTTTGACCAGGTTGCATTCAAGATCCTGCTTTCAACCACGGAAATTGGAAATCTTGAGCTGTAATTGTTTTTTCGATCGATCAGCTGTGTTTACCGTTTCATGTGTCGTAGTTCTGATGTTAAGACAGAATAATTAGTCTCTAACACGTCCTAAAGTTTGACATGTCAAGAGTTTTTCAGAAGAGGATCTCGTTTTTTTTCCGAGTTGTTACCATTAGCGCAGCTGTGATCTGTCCCTCTGCAGCCTTTGTCTCTCTGCGGTGTCGCGGTCAGTGTATATTGATTAAGATTAAAACACACAACTGCGGATTGTTGAGTCTTGTGACCTCCGTTTGTTTTGTTTTACCCAGTCGGTTTAGTGGAGTTATACGATCTTGCTGCTATGTAAAAAAATAAATAATAAAGGTTCGACTATTAGCAGCAAAAACTCAGGACAGTTCGAAAACAGCCCTAGTGTTTAACTGTTCTGAATTGGTCTGGATGAGGAGACTCTAAACCCACAGAGACTGTCTCTGACATCTTACTCTCTTGCACAATAATCACTGATGTCAGCGTGAATCTGTTAACATGAAAACTGTCTGGAGTTTTTGTAAAATGTCTGTTTTTGAGGACTGGTGGAGGAGGAAAGAGGAAGTGTTTGCTGCACTGCTGCTGTGCATGTGCAGCACGCATGACACATAAAACTGTGGAAATCAAAAACATAAAGAATACACAGGCATTGAGAAATTGTCTTTTTGAAAATGAGGTATGAAGTCGTACTGCTACTCTGTATGATGAGTGATGTACGAGCAGCTTATCACATTATCATGCCAGAATGAGTTCACCTTATTGATAAAGGCCTCGGGTACATGGAGTAATTATCTGAGGGAAGTATTTCACCGTGTCAGACAAATATGAAATCAGTATTTTCATATCTTCTCTTGTTCAGCTCAGTTTCAGATTACACTGAAAATAAAAATGGATTTCCATTTAACCTGGTGTGATTCTACAGTGGATTAAAAGGGATTTGTATTTAATCAGCAGATTTATTTTTGAACGATGACTCAATGAAACGCTGTCTGAGCCCAAACCCACTCGTCAGTCTTTTGTAGAGCACAGTAAACCGGCAGCTCTGAGGACTGTCGTCATTAGAGTGTTTCATGGTGTTACTGTACCTGTGTTCCTGTACTCAAACAGACGGGGGTCAGCTTTGATGGGGATGAGACCCAGTCTGTGGGCCAGGACTTCATCCTGGACGATGGACGTGTTGTTATAGATGAACACCTTCTCTATGGCCATGGTCGGCACCTGCAGGCACAAACAAGGCAAAGAACATTCAAATCTAAACCTTTATTTTGGAAATACGGATGCACCAAATTTCAATTTCTTCAGATTCACCTTAATAGAAAAAAAAAAACATTCACAGGTGGAAAACTTTAAACATCACCACAGCTGTTTGGATGAGACACTAACGACAGTCTGGAGGGAACCACTTATTTCCAGGTGCCTTTGATTGAAAACATCAGGATGTTGACTGGTCAATGAGTGACACACTTTAAAGGGATAGTTCAACATTTTGGGAAATTGGCTAGTTGCCATAACCCCTATAGTTTTAAGAGTAGGTTCATTACATTAATTGTTAGTGCAAGCTAGCAGAGCAGAGCCGTGAGCTGCTCAGAGCTAGGCTATGTAGGCTAGTGGGATTTCTTGGTTTCCCTCATCAAACTCATCAAATACACAATCCAACAATTCCAAAACGTTCTGGTGGACAAGTTGTGACCTGCACATTCACCACGCTATGAGATAATAATGGAACATTACGAAAACAGTTGTTTTCGAGGCAAATGCAAAGAATGCTTACCGGAAAACTGCCACTGACAGGAACACGCATCAGCGGTTTTGCATGAATCTACCTCGAAAACAACTCTGTCTTGTAACATTCTGTCATTTACTCAGGTTACAATTTGTCCACAAGAGCGTTTTGGAGTTGTTGGATTGTGTATTTGATGAAGGAAACCAGGAAATCCCATTAGCCATGGGCCAATTTGCCAAAATATCGAACCATCCCTTTAAGACTTGTTACTGAGACATTCCACAAGCCTCATTTAAGCCTGTAAGCTACATCGTTGTTAATTCATCTAAAATTAAAGATAGAGTCTAATAATTCATTATCTCACACGGTATGTCATTTTAAGATTATTTTTTATATTTATTTTATATCTTATTATCTAATTTTACAGGGGCTCAAACTTTAACAAGAAAAAAAAGAGAGAGACATCCGTCATAATCCAGTGTATTTTTCTAGTCCACAAATGTATTTTTGATGTAAATAGAACGATGCAATGTAACTGCAAAGGTCAGTTTTCAATTTTAAAACTATCCAAACCACCAAGACTACAATGTGACAGCACATCACTGACACTAAACAATCCCCAGTGCAAGTATCCAAATACATCTATCACATCAGTGGATTAACTGAAACTAAAACCAGGTAATCACACTCAGTCAGAGTTTTATTAAACTTCTCTCCTTGATGTATCCAGGCTTGTATGGCTGGATCAAACACCCAGGTATAAATAGAGTTTGATCGTCTGAATGTATCAAGGTTATTATGAGTAGTCAAAAAAAGAGACCTGACAGTGTTTGTGTCCTTAGAAACCACCGAATGATCAAACATAATAGAAATGGGAATCCCACCTCTGCCAGTAAGATCCTTCTGAAGGCGTTGGCGATGGCTGCGTCTATCCCCACCATGTCAAACTCCAGAGTGTTCTCATCTAGACTGACCATGTCGATTCTGAAGTTCTGCAAACAGACAGCTTCACTTAATAAGAAACATAGTCATAGTCAAATCCATCATTTACATCAAATACATCAGTGCAGAAGTCTGAGACTTCAGTAATAACTGCAACACTTGAAATACAGACTGATCCATCAGCTGCTCATTTCACAGCTGAAATGATGGGGAAAAAATACCTTTTGAAATTTTTCCATATTCCAAGTGTCATCATAGCCAGGGTAGTTTCCAGGGTAATCTGTTGTATGGACCTAAACAACAACAACAATCAATCAATCAATCAATCAATCAATCAATAATAAAAACAGAATAGAATAGAATACAAATAAAAGACCTCTTGTCTACATAATTATAAATAACACTGAAAATAAAAAAGGTTATTGATCATCCTCAAGATTATCAAAGGAATCTACCGGTACTGGTATAATCAAATGACATCAAGTGGGATAGGCTAGCTGTTTAATCTTAGTGGGTGACCAGTGCGCATCAGCTAATTAACTTTTTGTTTTTAATTCAACTGGTCGTCACGAGAGGATGGAGGGGAAGAGAGAAGCCTGCGTGCTTCAGGGCCCGCCTCCAGGTGCGTTCAATGACACCTGCCAACCTCCACACGAGAGAAGAGCAAAGTATGAAGACTTGTGTTGCTTAGCAGCAATTTTGTGCCAGTCCAGTTGCAGGACTATTTCTGTTGGCGTAGGGAAATAAAAGATGAAGCGCGCACCTGACATACAGTACAACATCACCCCCTCTCATGTGATGCTGCTTAATTTGACTAAAAACCGAATAAGAAAAGCAGAAACAGACGCACAAACAGGACCAGAGTGCAGGAAAACATAACAGTCAAAGTTAACCGGAGTGGAAGTCCAGACCCCCAATGAACTGTCCTCCTCTGTGTCCACGTGAAACCTGGACATACTGGGACTGGTCAGTGTGTGGGCTCAGGGTTTCTATCACTGTCACGTAGGGAGACGTACTGTCACATTCCTACATAAACCTGACAATCTGCAGATAGCGTTAGCTCGTCTCCAACACACGTTACGTTATAGCGCGTGCAGGTTCAGATGTGAGTTGACGAGCACGCGCGGGTCAGTGTAACCGCAGAGAGACACGTGAACGTCACAACTAGAAAACAACGTAATAAACAGTTAGACCTTTAGACTCAAACTTACATTCTTGATGCCAAATTCCCCGAGTATTACTCGATTCCGTATCTCATCCACGTTACTCATGGTCGTCGCCATTTTGTCATGTAGACTTAGCTCCGCCCACACTTCCGGTGTTATGCCGAGAACTGCATGCACGTCGCGGGAGCGCGCACAGCTGAAGGGAAACTACCGTAGGATTTCAGAAGGCGTGGAACACGCGTGTTTTAAGCGTGGGATTTCAGATAGTTCGGCTAAAACAATATTTTTGAATGTGGAAAAAGAATGTGGGGTGTCATCCACACTGTCAAGGTCGATCAAATAAAGTAAGCTGGTGCTGGAAAGACCCTTTGATTCCTATCATTCTTTGATTTGAAGTCTCACATGCATTATTCCGCGGAACTGATTGCTGCTGCTGAATAATGCTATTTATGCCTCACTAACATTAAATGTATGAAATGCACACTGTTAAGCCAAAACAGCCTAAAATATGAGCTGGTAAATAACATGTGATTCAAAGATATCCAGCCATAAAGTTACAGGGTGGATGCACTTTTGGTGTTGGTGTTTACTATTGATTTCTGATTTTGTAAAGTGTCCTTGAGTGACCTGAAAGGCGCTTCCAAATAAAATTTATTATTATTATTATTATTATTCGGCAGAGCTGTACAGTGAGCTGCCGAAAAGTGCATGCACCTGTTTTTCCAGGCTAGAAGAGTAGCACATGTGTGAAATTCACACTGTTAAGCCAAAACAGCCCAACATATGAGCTGGTCAAACCATGTGATTCAAAGATATCCAGCCATAAAGTTACAGGGTGGATGCATTATTCGGCAGAGCTGTACAGTGAGCTGCCGAGAAGTGCATCTCCTTTCTCAGGTGGGGCTCAGCCTTAAATTCACAGTAACATAAACATAGACCATACATTCCTTTCTATGGGAAGCCCATATTACACACAGTGTTCTGTGCTGTACAGTGTACAGCCCTGGAGATTTCTTTAGAGTTGACCCTCACTATATGCACATAGCCTACACTTTCAAATTGTCACCAGCTGGGATGATGACACTTTATCCAGTCACAAATATAAATTAACTACTTAAAACTCTAGTCAGGCTCCTGCCTATATCTGTGACCCGCTACCATTAAGAGCCTGAATGCTGTCTGAGATCCACTGGCACGGCCTTGCTTAAGGTCCCGAGGTCCCGTCTCATCAAAAAAGGTGTCTGTTGGAGCCTATTTAGATCTATTATTCTTTTTGATTGTTTTTGGTGGATTATAATAGAAAATTATTATTTACACTTTTATTTCTAAATGTTTTCTATAGTTAGACCCTCCTCCTTGTCATGCAGCGACCCTCCTCCCTTGATTATGGAGTGAGGCCAACTGGTTCTGTATGGGATTCCTTTGTCTGTGGAAGGAGTGAGGAGTGATATAGTTTTTTGACCACTAAAGTAACACTAGATTACCACTAAATCGCTAGATCATGTTTTATTTTATCTATTCAAAGTCAACCCGGAGATGGTTTTTGTTTTGTAAATAAAGCTCAGTATTTTTTGATTGAAACTATCTCTCCGCGAGTGCTTTTTTGTTTAGTGAGTCGACCTCCTCCTCACACACCTAGCCTACTCTTCAGTTTTTGTTCACCACTTTTTTTTTGAAGAACTAAGAGTAGTCACAACAGTGTCTTTAGTTATCATAAAACAAAACAAAAATGCAGTTTAGTAGATAGTAGTACTCACACTGTATTTAGAATATGAGACATATATGTATTAAATAAAAGAACAGCATGACTCAACAGGACTTCAGAACTTTGTATGACCTTGGATGAACGGTCCAGGACAATACAACATACTGTACTTATACTGTACATGTAAGTGTTATGTTTAAATGAAATTACACACAAAAGAAAAACATTAAAAATAAAGATTTCGGCCCAAGTGAGCAAACAAGATAATGAATAAGAAAATGGAAATAAATAATCAAATGTTAAACTATTTACAATTGTCAGGCCCCCATTGCAAAAAAAAAAAACTTGAAATGCACATTCAAGTTTAATATGAACAACATTATATCATAATTCTGACATTGCTTCTGTTTTACTGAGGGCATTACTACTACCATATTACTATAATACTATGTTATAAACCTGGTACAAGTAATGACAGACTAACCCATGAGATGCATAGTGACTGATGTTTCAGAGATAATGGTGTAGATTTTGCAAGCTAAAAAATATGTCTCAAATTTATGTAATTACCCATTGAGGGTTAGAACTGTCCTTGAATCCACAATGATGGCAGAGGTCCTGGAGCGTGTCTGTAACATACAACAGTGTTATTTGATATTCATACTAATAAGTATAAACTTTTTGTCGTTGTTGAAAGAACACTATATCAATATCAAGACACTTAAATATCATACAAATTATAAGCCAAAAGGGAAACACACCTGATTCACGGAGGAGAGTGCTGGCTATATCCACTCTCATGCTGTTTACAGCGCTTGTGCTTGTATCAAAGGTGGTGGCCTTTCCCTCCAGTATACACTCAGCAAACTGATGAAAATAGATGGTCAGCAAAGCATTTTTAAGATTACTTTTTGATCAAACAAAAACAAATGAAAAGTACACCAATTACATAAAGAAAATTAAATACTCATCACAGGATATGTACATTGAAAAAAGTTGTAATGTGTAATGTTCTTTAATGTTCTTGTCACCCTTAATATTTCACGGTTAAAAAAAAGTTACACTCACTTTCAAGGCAAAGACACCGCATGATGTGCTGTCTCTCTGTAGTCCATGTGGATGACTGCTACATGTCCATTTTGACACACTGCATCCTCTTTTCCGCATGAATGCCCTTAAGGAACAATATATAGATTTTTATAACTTTCACTTTCACCACACACACACACACACACACACACACACACACACACACACACACACACACACACACACACACACACACAGACATTTTAATTGCTTTCTTTAATCCTTTGTCACCTTGTTTTTTCCTTGCACCAATTCATTTTTGCCTAATTGTCATCAATTATCACCTAAAACAAACTAATGTCTGGTTATGCCTGTCCATTTACTGAAGCCTCTTTGATAACATTAAGTAATTAATAATGCACATGATAGTCAGCATATGTTTTTACAGACAAAGAATGAAATTTGCAAAAACATACATTGCAAAAACAGGTGCATGCACTTTTCGGCAGCTCACTGTACAGCTCTGCCGAATAATGCATCCACCCTGTAACTTTATGGCTGGATATCTTTGAATCACATGGTTTGACCAGCTCATATGTTGGGCTGTTTTGGCTTAACAGTGTGAATTTCACACATGTGCTACTCTTCTAGCCTGGAAAAACAGGTGCATGCACTTCTCGGCAGCTCACTGTACAGCTCTGCTGAATAATGCATCCACCCTGTAACTTTATGGCTGGATATCTTTAAATCACATGGTTTGACCAGCTCATATGTTGGGCTGTTTTGGCTTAACAGTGTGAATTTCACACATGTGCTACTCTTCTAGCCTGGAAAAACAGGTGCATGCACTTCTCGGCAGCTCACTGTACAGCTCTGCCGAATAATGCATCCACCCTGTAACTTTATGGCTGGATATCTTTGAATCACATGGTTTGACCAGCTCATATGTTGGGCTGTTTTGGCTTAACAGTGTGAATTTCACACATGTGCTACTCTTCTAGCCTGGAAAAACAGGTGCATGCACTTCTCGGCAGCTCACTGTACAGCTCTGCCGAATAATGCATCCACCCTGTAACTTTATGGCTGGATATCTTTGAATCACATGGTTTGACCAGCTCATATGTTGGGCTGTTTTGGCTTAACAGTGTGAATTTCACACATGTGCTACTCTTCTAGCCTGGAAAAACAGGTGCATGCACTTCTCGGCAGCTCACTGTACAGCTCTGCCGAATACTGCATCCACCCTGTAACTTTATGGAAGGATATCTTTGAATCACATGGTTTGACCAGCTCATATGTTGGGCTCTTTTGGCTTAACAGTGTGAATTTCACACATGTGCTACTCTTCTAGCCTGGAAAAACAGGTGCATGCACTTCTCGGCAGCTCACTGTACAGCTCTGCTGAATAATGCATCCACCCTGTAACTTTATGGCTGGATATCTTTAAATCACATGGTTTGACCAGCTCATATGTTGGGCTGTTTTGGCTTAACAGTGTGAATTTCACACATGTGCTACTCTTCTAGCCTGGAAAAACAGGTGCATGCACTTCTCGGCAGCTCACTGTACAGCTCTGCCGAATAATGCATCCACCCTGTAACTTTATGGCTGGATATCTTTGAATCACATGGTTTGACCAGCTCATATGTTGGGCTGTTTTGGCTTAACAGTGTGAATTTCACACATGTGCTACTCTTCTAGCCTGGAAAAACAGGTGCATGCACTTCTCGGCAGCTCACTGTACAGCTCTGCCGAATAATGCATCCACCCTGTAACTTTATGGCTGGATATCTTTGAATCACATGGTTTGACCAGCTCATATGTTGGGCTGTTTTGGCTTAACAGTGTGAATTTCACACATGTGCTACTCTTCTAGCCTGGAAAAACAGGTGCATGCACTTCTCGGCAGCTCACTGTACAGCTCTGCTGAATAATGCATCCACCCTGTAACTTTATGGCTGGATATCTTTAAATCACATGGTCTGACCAGCTCATATGTTGGGCTGTTTTGGCTTAACAGTGTGAATTTCACACATGTGCTACTCTTCTAGCCTGGAAAAACAGGTGCATGCACTTCTCGGCAGCTCACTGTACAGCTCTGCCGAATAATGCATCCACCCTGTAACTTTATGGCTGGATATCTTTGAATCACATGGTTTGACCAGCTCATATGTTGGGCTGTTTTGGCTTAACAGTGTGAATTTCACACATGTGCTACTCTTCTAGCCTGGAAAAACAGGTGCATGCACTTCTCGGCAGCTCACTGTACAGCTCTGCCGAATAATGCATCCACCCTGTAACTTTATGGCTGGATATCTTTGAATCACATGGTTTGACCAGCTCATATGTTGGGCTGTTTTGGCTTAACAGTGTGAATTTCACACATGTGCTACTCTTCTAGCCTGGAAAAACAGGTGCATGCACTTCTCGGCAGCTCACTGTACAGCTCTGCCGAATAATGCATCCACCCTGTAACTTTATGGCTGGATATCTTTGAATCACATGGTTTGACCAGCTCATATGTTGGGCTGTTTTGGCTTAACAGTGTGAATTTCACACATGTGCTACTCTTCTAGCCTGGAAAAACAGGTGCATGCACTTCTCGGCAGCTCACTGTACAGCTCTGCTGAATAATGCATCCACCCTGTAACTTTATGGCTGGATATCTTTAAATCACATGGTCTGACCAGCTCATATGTTGGGCTGTTTTGGCTTAACAGTGTGAATTTCACACATGTGCTACTCTTCTAGCCTGGAAAAACAGGTGCATGCACTTCTCGGCAGCTCACTGTACAGCTCTGCCGAATAATGCATCCACCCTGTAACTTTATGGCTGGATATCTTTGAATCACATGGTTTGACCAGCTCATATGTTGGGCTGTTTTGGCTTAACAGTGTGAATTTCACACATGTGCTACTCTTCTAGCCTGGAAAAACAGGTGCATGCACTTCTCGGCAGCTCACTGTACAGCTCTGCCGAATACTGCATCCACCCTGTAACTTTATGGAAGGATATCTTTGAATCACATGGTTTGACCAGCTCATATGTTGGGCTCTTTTGGCTTAACAGTGTGAATTTCACACATGTGCTACTCTTCTAGCCTGGAAAAACAGGTGCATGCACTTCTCGGCAGCTCACTGTACAGCTCTGCTGAATAATGCATCCACCCTGTAACTTTATGGCTGGATATCTTTAAATCACATGGTCTGACCAGCTCATATGTTGGGCTGTTTTGGCTTAACAGTGTGAATTTCACACATGTGCTACTCTTCTAGCCTGGAAAAACAGGTGCATGCACTTCTCGGCAGCTCACTGTACAGCTCTGCCGAATAATGCATCCACCCTGTAACTTTATGGCTGGATATCTTTGAATCACATGGTTTGACCAGCTCATATGTTGGGCTGTTTTGGCTTAACAGTGTGAATTTCACACATGTGCTACTCTTCTAGCCTGGAAAAACAGGTGCATGCACTTCTCGGCAGCTCACTGTACAGCTCTGCCGAATAATGCATCCACCCTGTAACTTTATGGCTGGATATCTTTGAATCACATGGTTTGACCAGCTCATATGTTGGGCTGTTTTGGCTTAACAGTGTGAATTTCACACATGTGCTACTCTTCTAGCCTGGAAAAACAGGTGCATGCACTTTTCGGCAGCTCACTGTACAGCTCTGCCGAATAATGCATCCACCCTGTAACTTTATGGCTGGATATCTTTGAATCACATGGTTTGACCAGCTCATATGTTGGGCTGTTTTGGCTTAACAGTGTGAATTTCACACATGTGCTACTCTTCTAGCCTGGAAAAACAGGTGCATGCACTTCTCGGCAGCTCACTGTACAGCTCTGCCGAATAATGCATCCACCCTGTAACTTTATGGCTGGATATCTTTGAATCACATGGTTTGACCAGCTCATATGTTGGGCTGTTTTGGCTTAACAGTGTGAATTTCACACATGTGCTACTCTTCTAGCCTGGAAAAACAGGTGCATGCACTTCTCGGCAGCTCACTGTACAGCTCTGCCGAATAATGCATCCACCCTGTAACTTTATGGCTGGATATCTTTGAATCACATGGTTTGACCAGCTCATATGTTGGGCTGTTTTGGCTTAACAGTGTGAATTTCACACATGTGCTACTCTTCTAGCCTGGAAAAACAGGTGCATGCACTTCTCGGCAGCTCACTGTACAGCTCTGCCGAATAATGCATCCACCCTGTAACTTTATGGCTGGATATCTTTGAATCACATGGTTTGACCAGCTCATATGTTGGGCTGTTTTGGCTTAACAGTGTGAATTTCACACATGTGCTACTGTTCTAGCCTGGAAAAACAGGTGCATGCACTTCTAGGCAGCTCACTGTACAGCTCTGCCGAATAATGCATCCACCCTGTAACTTTATGGCTGGATATCTTTGAATCACATGGTCTGACCAGCTCATATGTTGGGCTGTTTTGGCTTAACAGTGTGAATTTCACACATGTGCTACTCTTCTAGCCTGGAAAAACAGGTGCATGCACTTCTCGGCAGCTCACTGTACAGCTCTGCCGAATAATGCATCCACCCTGTAACTTTATGGCTGGATATCTTTGAATCACATGGTTTGACCAGCTAATATGTTGGGCTGTTTTGGCTTAACAGTGTGAATTTCAGACATGTGCTACTCTTCTAGCCTGGAAAAACAGGTGCATGCACTTCTCGGCAGCTCACTGTACAGCTCTGCCGAATAATGCATCCACCCTGTAACTTTATGGCTGGATATCTTTGAATCACATGGTTTGACCAGCTCATATGTTGGGCTGTTTTGGCTTAACAGTGTGAATTTCACACATGTGCTACTCTTCTAGCCTGGAAAAACAGGTGCATGCACTTATCGGCAGCTCACTGTACAGCTCTGCCGAATAATGCATCCACCCTGTAACTTTATGGCTGGATATCTTTGAATCACATGGTTTGACCAGCTCATATGTTGGGCTGTTTTGGCTTAACAGTGTGAATTTCACACATGTGCTACTCTTCTAGCCTGGAAAAACAGGTGCATGCACTTCTCGGCAGCTCACTGTACAGCTCTGCCGAATACTGCATCCACCCTGTAACTTTATGGCTGGATATCTTTGAATCACATGGTTTGACCAGCTCATATGTTGGGCTGTTTTGGCTTAACAGTGTGAATTTCACACATGTGCTACTCTTCTAGCCTGGAAAAACAGGTGCATGCTCTTTTCGGCAGCTCACTGTACAGCTCTGCCGAATAATGCATCCACCCTGTAACTTTATGGCTGGATATCTTTAAATCACATGGTCTGACCAGCTCATATGTTGGGCTGTTTTGGCTTAACAGTGTGAATTTCACACATGTGCTACTCTTCTAGCCTGGAAAAACAGGTGCATGCACTTCTCGGCAGCTCACTGTACAGCTCTGCCGAATAATGCATCCACCCTGTAACTTTATGGCTGGATATCTTTGAATCACATGGTTTGACCAGCTAATATGTTGGGCTGTTTTGGCTTAACAGTGTGAATTTCAGACATGTGCTACTCTTCTAGCCTGGAAAAACAGGTGCATGCACTTCTCGGCAGCTCACTGTACAGCTCTGCCGAATAATGCATCCACCCTGTAACTTTATGGCTGGATATCTTTGAATCACATGGTTTGACCAGCTCATATGTTGGGCTGTTTTGGCTTAACAGTGTGAATTTCACACATGTGCTACTCTTCTAGCCTGGAAAAACAGGTGCATGCACTTCTCGGCAGCTCACTGTACAGCTCTGCCGAATAATGCATCCACCCTGTAACTTTATGGCTGGATATCTTTGAATCACATGGTTTGACCAGCTCATATGTTGGGCTGTTTTGGCTTAACAGTGTGAATTTCACACATGTGCTACTCTTCTAGCCTGGAAAAACAGGTGCATGCACTTCTCGGCAGCTCACTGTACATCTCTGCCGAATAATGCATCCACCCTGTAACTTTATGGCTGGATATCTTTGAATCATATGGTCTGACCAGCTCATATGTTGGGCTGTTTTGGCTTAACAGTGTGAATTTCACACATGTGCTACTCTTCTAGCCTGGAAAAACAGGTGCATGCACTTTTGGGCTGCTCACTGTACAGCTCTGCCGAATAATGCATCCACCCTGTAACTTTATGGCTGGATATCTTTGAATAACATGGTTTGACCAACTCATATGTTGGGCTGTTTTGGCTTAACAGTGTGAATTTCACACATGTGCTACTCTTCTAGCCTGGAAAAACAGGTGCATGCACTTCTCGGCAGCTCACTGTACAGCTCTGCCGAATAATGCATCCACCCTGTAACTTTATGGCTGGATATCTTTGAATCACATGGTTTGACCAGCTCATATGTTGGGCTGTTTTGGCTTAACAGTGTGAATTTCACACATGTGCTACTCTTCTAGCCTGGAAAAACAGGTGCATGCACTTCTAGGCAGCTCACTGTACAGCTCTGCCGAATACTGCATCCACCCTGTAACTTTATGGCTGGATATCTTTGAATCACATGGTCTGACCAGCTCATATGTTGGGCTGTTTTGGCTTAACAGTGTGAATTTCACACATGTGCTACTCTTCTAGCCTGGAAAAACAGGTGCATGCACTTCTCGGCAGCTCACTGTACAGCTCTGCCGAATAATGCATCCACCCTGTAACTTTATGGTTGGATATCTTTGAATCACATGGTTTGACCAGCTCATTATGTTGGGCTGTTTTGGCTTAACAGTGTGAATTTCACACATGTGCTACTCTTCTAGCCTGGAAAAACAGGTGCATGCACTTCTCGGCAGCTCACTGTACAGCTCTGCCGAATAATGCATCCACCCTGTAACTTTATGGCTGGATATCTTTGAATCACATGGTTTGACCAGCTCATATGTTGGGCTGTTTTGGCTTAACAGTGTGAATTTCACACATGTGCTACTCTTCTAGCCTGGAAAAACAGGTGCATGCACTTCTCGGCAGCTCACTGTACAGCTCTGCCGAATAATGCATCCACCCTGTAACTTTATGGCTGGATATCTTTGAATCACATGGTTTGACCAGCTCATATGTTGGGCTGTTTTGGCTTAACAGTGTGAATTTCACACATGTGCTACTCTTCTAGCCTGGAAAAACAGGTGCATGCACTTCTCGGCAGCTCACTGTACATCTCTGCCGAATAATGCATCCACCCTGTAACTTTATGGCTGGATATCTTTGAATCATATGGTCTGACCAGCTCATATGTTGGGCTGTTTTGGCTTAACAGTGTGAATTTCACACATGTGCTACTCTTCTAGCCTGGAAAAACAGGTGCATGCACTTTTGGGCTGCTCACTGTACAGCTCTGCCGAATAATGCATCCACCCTGTAACTTTATGGCTGGATATCTTTGAATAACATGGTTTGACCAACTCATATGTTGGGCTGTTTTGGCTTAACAGTGTGAATTTCACACATGTGCTACTCTTCTAGCCTGGAAAAACAGGTGCATGCACTTCTCGGCAGCTCACTGTACAGCTCTGCCGAATAATGCATCCACCCTGTAACTTTATGGCTGGATATCTTTGAATCACATGGTTTGACCAGCTCATATGTTGGGCTGTTTTGGCTTAACAGTGTGAATTTCACACATGTGCTACTCTTCTAGCCTGGAAAAACAGGTGCATGCACTTCTAGGCAGCTCACTGTACAGCTCTGCCGAATACTGCATCCACCCTGTAACTTTATGGCTGGATATCTTTGAATCACATGGTCTGACCAGCTCATATGTTGGGCTGTTTTGGCTTAACAGTGTGAATTTCACACATGTGCTACTCTTCTAGCCTGGAAAAACAGGTGCATGCACTTCTCGGCAGCTCACTGTACAGCTCTGCCGAATAATGCATCCACCCTGTAACTTTATGGTTGGATATCTTTGAATCACATGGTTTGACCAGCTCATTATGTTGGGCTGTTTTGGCTTAACAGTGTGAATTTCACACATGTGCTACTCTTCTAGCCTGGAAAAACAGGTGCATGCACTTCTCGGCAGCTCACTGTACAGCTCTTCCGAATAATGCATCTACCCTGTAACTTTATGGCTGGATATCTTTGAATCACATGGTTTGACCAGCTCATATGTTGGGCTGTTTTGGCTTAACAGTGTGAATTTCACACATGTGCTACTCTTCTAGCCTGGAAAAACAGGTGCATGCACTTCTCGGCAGCTCACTGTACAGCTCTGCCGAATAATGCATCCACCCTGTAACTTTATGGCTGGATATCTTTGAATCACATGGTTTGACCAGCTCATATGTTGGGCTGTTTTGGCTTAACAGTGTGAATTTCACACATGTGCTACTCTTCTAGCCTGGAAAAACAGGTGCATGCACTTCTCGGCAGCTCACTGTACAGCTCTGCCGAATAATGCATCCACCCTGTAACTTTATGGCTGGATATCTTTGAATCACATGGTTTGACCAGCTCATATGTTGGGCTGTTTTGGCTTAACAGTGTGAATTTCACACATGTGCTACTCTTCTAGCCTGGAAAAACAGGTGCATGCACTTCTCGGCAGCTCACTGTACAGCTCTGCCGAATTTTGTTTATTTGTTTATTTATGGCTGGATATCATTGAATGATGTTGACATCAGCTATTCTTCCTGGGGTCCCTAATGCAATTTAAAAGAACATAGTCCATACATACACACATTTCCGTACAGTCTAGTCCATACATACACACATTTTTCGCTGTTACAGGTCACTGTAACACCGAGTCATCACATACACAAACAGCAAACATTCTGTCTAAAAATACATTATTAGGTACAAAGAATGCATCATACAGTCATTACAATACCAAAAAGTATAACCCGCAATTAACTGTACAGCTCTGCCGAATAATGCATCCACCCTGTAACTTTATGGCTGGATATCTTTGAATCACATGGTCTGACCAGCTCATATGTTGGGCTGTTTTGGCTTAACAGTGTGAATTTCACACATGTGCTACTCTTCTAGCCTGGAAAAACAGGTGCATGCACTTCTCGGCAGCTCACTGTACAGCTCTGCCGAATAATGCATCCACCCTGTAACTTTATGGCTGGATATCTTTGAATCACATGGTTTGACCAGCTCATATGTTGGGCTGTTTTGGCTTAACAGTGTGAATTTCACACATGTGCTACTCTTCTAGCCTGGAAAAACAGGTGCATGCACTTTTCGGCAGCTCACTGTACAGCTCTGCCGAATAATGCATCCACCCTGTAACTTTATGGCTGGATATCTTTGAATCACATGGTTTGACCAGCTCATATGTTGGGCTGTTTTGGCTTAACAGTGTGAATTTCACACATGTGCTACTCTTCTAGCCTGGAAAAACAGGTGCATGCACTTCTCGGCAGCTCACTGTACAGCTCTGCCGAATAATGCATCCACCCTGTAACTTTATGGTTGGATATCTTTGAATCACATGGTTTGACCAGCTCATATGTTGGGCTGTTTTGGCTTAACAGTGTGAATTTCACACATGTGCTACTCTTCTAGCCTGGAAAAACAGGTGCATGCACTTCTCGGCAGCTCACTGTACAGCTCTGCCGAATAATGCATCCACCCTGTAACTTTATGGCTGGATATCTTTGAATCACATGGTTTGACCAGCTCATATGTTGGGCTGTTTTGGCTTAACAGTGTGAATTTCACACATGTGCTACTCTTCTAGCCTGGAAAAACAGGTGCATGCACTTCTCGGCAGCTCACTGTACAGTTCTGCCGAATAATGCATCCACCCTGTAACTTTATGGCTGGATATCTTTGAATCACATGGTTTGACCAGCTCATATGTTGGGCTGTTTTGGCTTAACAGTGTGAATTTCACACATGTGCTACTCTTCTAGCCTGGAAAAACAGGTGCATGCACTTCTCGGCAGCTCACTGTACAGCTCTGCCGAATAATGCATCCACCCTGTAACTTTATGGCTGGATATCTTTGAATCACATGGTTTGACCAGCTCATATGTTGGGCTGTTTTGGCTTAACAGTGTGAATTTCACACATGTGCTACTCTTCTAGCCTGGAAAAACAGGTGCATGCACTTCTCGGCAGCTCACTGTACAGCTCTGCCGAATAATGCATCCACCCTGTAACTTTATGGCTGGATATCTTTGAATCACATGGTTTGACCAGCTCATATGTTGGGCTGTTTTGGCTTAACAGTGTGAATTTCACACATGTGCTACTCTTCTAGCCTGGAAAAACAGGTGCATGCACTTCTCGGCAGCTCACTGTACAGCTCTGCCGAATAATGCATCCACCCTGTAACTTTATGGCTGGATATCTTTGAATCACATGGTTTGACCAGCTCATATGTTGGGCTGTTTTGGCTTAACAGTGTGAATTTCACACATGTGCTACTCTTCTAGCCTGGAAAAACAGGTGCATGCACTTCTCGGCAGCTCACTGTACAGCTCTGCCGAATAATGCATCCACCCTGTAACTTTATGGCTGGATATCTTTGAATCACATGGTTTGACCAGCTCATATGTTGGGCTGTTTTGGCTTAACAGTGTGAATTTCACACATGTGCTACTCTTCTAGCCTGGAAAAACAGGTGCATGCACTTTTCGGCAGCTCACTGTACAGCTCTGCCGAATAATGCATCCACCCTGTAACTTTATGGCTGGATATCTTTGAATCACATGGTTTGACCAGCTCATATGTTGGGCTGTTTTGGCTTAACAGTGTGAATTTCACACATGTGCTACTCTTCTAGCCTGGAAAAACAGGTGCATGCACTTCTCGGCAGCTCACTGTACAGCTCTGCCGAATAATGCATCCACCCTGTAACTTTATGGCTGGATGTCTTTGAATCACATGGTTTGACCAGCTCATATGTTGGGCTGTTTTGGCTTAACAGTGTGAATTTCACACATGTGCTACTCTTCTAGCCTGGAAAAACAGGTGCATGCACTTCTCGGCAGCTCACTGTACAGCTCTGCCGAATAATGCATCCACCCTGTAACTTTATGGCTGGATATCTTTGAATCACATGGTTTGACCAGCTCATATGTTGGGCTGTTTTGGCTTAACAGTGTGAATTTCACACATGTGCTACTCTTCTAGCCTGGAAAAACAGGTGCATGCACTTTTCGGCAGCTCACTGTACAGCTCTGCCGAATAATGCATCCACCCTGTAACTTTATGGCTGGATATCTTTGAATCACATGGTTTGACCAGCTCATATGTTGGGCTGTTTTGGCTTACCAGTGTGAATTTCACACGTGCTACTCTTCTAGCCTGGAAAAACAGGTGCATGCACTTCTCGGCAGCTCACTGTACATCTCGCCGAATAATGCATCCACCCTGTAACTTTATGGCTGGATATCTCTGAATCATATGGTCTGACCAGCTCATATGTTGGGCTGTTTTGGCTTAACAGTGTGAATTTCACACATGTGCTACTCTTCTAGCCTGGAAAAACAGGTGCATGCACTTTTCGGCAGCTCACTGTACAGCTCTGCCGAATAATGCATCCACCCTGTAACTTTATGGCTGGATATCTTTGAATCACATGGTTTGACCGACTCATATGTTGGGCTGTTTTGGCTTAACAGTGTGAATTTCACACATGTGCTACTCTTCTAGCCTGGAAAAACAGGTGCATGCACTTCTCGGCAGCTCACTGTACAGCTCTGCCGAATAATGCATCCACCCTGTAACTTTATGGCTGGATATCTTTGAATCACATGGTTTGACCAGCTCATATGTTGGGCTGTTTTGGCTTAACAGTGTGAATTTCACACATGTGCTACTCTTCTAGCCTGGAAAAACAGGTGCATGCACTTCTCGGCAGCTCACTGTACAGCTCTTCCGAATAATGCATCTACCCTGTAACTTTATGGCTGGATATCTTTGAATCACATGGTTTGACCAGCTCATATGTTGGGCTGTTTTGGCTTAACAGTGTGAATTTCACACATGTGCTACTCTTCTAGCCTGGAAAAACAGGTGCATGCACTTCTCGGCAGCTCACTGTACAGCTCTGCCGAATAATGCATCCACCCTGTAACTTTATGGCTGGATATCTTTGAATCACATGGTTTGACCAGCTCATATGTTGGGCTGTTTTGGCTTACAGTGTGAATTTCACATATGTGCTACTCTTCTAGCCTGGAAAAACAGGTGCATGCACTTCTCGGCAGCTCACTGTACAGCTCTGCCGAATAATGCATCCACCCTGTAACTTTATGGCTGGATATCTTTGAATCACATGGTTTGACCAGCTCATATGTTGGGCTGTTTTGGCTTAACAGTGTGAATTTCACACATGTGCTACTCTTCTAGCCTGGAAAAACAGGTGCATGCACTTCTCGGCAGCTCACTGTACATCTCGCCGAATAATGCATCCACCCTGTAACTTTATGGCTGGATATCTCTGAATCATATGGTCTGACCAGCTCATATGTTGGGCTGTTTTGGCTTAACAGTGTGAATTTCACACATGTGCTACTCTTCTAGCCTGGAAAAACAGGTGCATGCACTTTTCGGCAGCTCACTGTACAGCTCTGCCGAATAATGCATCCACCCTGTAACTTTATGGCTGGATATCTTTGAATCACATGGTTTGACCAGCTCATATGTTGGGCTGTTTTGGCTTAACAGTGTGAATTTCACACATGTGCTACTGTTCTAGCCTGGAAAAACAGGTGCATGCACTTCTAGGCAGCTCACTGTACAGCTCTGCCGAATACTGCATCCACCCTGTAACTTTATGGCTGGATATCTTTGAATCACATGGTCTGACCAGCTCATATGTTGGGCTGTTTTGGCTTAACAGTGTGAATTTCACACATGTGCTACTCTTCTAGCCTGGAAAAACAGGTGCATGCACTTCTCGGCAGCTCACTGTACAGCTCTGCCGAATAATGCATCCACCCTGTAACTTTATGGCTGGATATCTTTGAATCACATGGTTTGACCAGCTAATATGTTGGGCTGTTTTGGCTTAACAGTGTGAATTTCAGACATGTGCTACTCTTCTAGCCTGGAAAAACAGGTGCATGCACTTCTCGGCAGCTCACTGTACAGCTCTGCCGAATAATGCATCCACCCTGTAACTTTATGGCTGGATATCTTTGAATCACATGGTTTGACCAGCTCATATGTTGGGCTGTTTTGGCTTAACAGTGTGAATTTCACACATGTGCTACTCTTCTAGCCTGGAAAAACAGGTGCATGCACTTTTCGGCAGCTCACTGTACAGCTCTGCCGAATAATGCATCCACCCTGTAACTTTATGGCTGGATATCTTTGAATCACATGGTTTGACCAGCTCATATGTTGGGCTGTTTTGGCTTAACAGTGTGAATTTCACACATGTGCTACTCTTCTAGCCTGGAAAAACAGGTGCATGCACTTCTCGGCAGCTCACTGTACAGCTCTGCCGAATACTGCATCCACCCTGTAACTTTATGGCTGGATATCTTTGAATCACATGGTTTGACCAGCTCATATGTTGGGCTGTTTTGGCTTAACAGTGTGAATTTCACACATGTGCTACTCTTCTAGCCTGGAAAAACAGGTGCATGCTCTTTTCGGCAGCTCACTGTACAGCTCTGCCGAATAATGCATCCACCCTGTAACTTTATGGCTGGATATCTTTAAATCACATGGTCTGACCAGCTCATATGTTGGGCTGTTTTGGCTTAACAGTGTGAATTTCACACATGTGCTACTCTTCTAGCCTGGAAAAACAGGTGCATGCACTTCTCGGCAGCTCGCTGTACAGCTCTGCCGAATAATGCATCCACCCTGTAACTTTATGGCTGGATATCTTTGAATCACATGGTTTGACCAGCTAATATGTTGGGCTGTTTTGGCTTAACAGTGTGAATTTCAGACATGTGCTACTCTTCTAGCCTGGAAAAACAGGTGCATGCACTTCTCGGCAGCTCACTGTACAGCTCTGCCGAATAATGCATCCACCCTGTAACTTTATGGCTGGATATCTTTGAATCACATGGTTTGACCAGCTCATATGTTGGGCTGTTTTGGCTTAACAGTGTGAATTTCACACATGTGCTACTCTTCTAGCCTGGAAAAACAGGTGCATGCACTTCTCGGCAGCTCACTGTACAGCTCTGCCGAATAATGCATCCACCCTGTAACTTTATGGCTGGATATCTTTGAATCACATGGTTTGACCAGCTCATATGTTGGGCTGTTTTGGCTTAACAGTGTGAATTTCACACATGTGCTACTCTTCTAGCCTGGAAAAACAGGTGCATGCACTTCTCGGCAGCTCACTGTACATCTCGCCGAATAATGCATCCACCCTGTAACTTTATGGCTGGATATCTTTGAATCATATGGTCTGACCAGCTCATATGTTGGGCTGTTTTGGCTTAACAGTGTGAATTTCACACATGTGCTACTCTTCTAGCCTGGAAAAACAGGTGCATGCACTTTTGGGCTGCTCACTGTACAGCTCTGCCGAATAATGCATCCACCCTGTAACTTTATGGCTGGATATCTTTGAATAACATGGTTTGACCAACTCATATGTTGGGCTGTTTTGGCTTAACAGTGTGAATTTCACACATGTGCTACTCTTCTAGCCTGGAAAAACAGGTGCATGCACTTCTCGGCAGCTCACTGTACAGCTCTGCCGAATAATGCATCCACCCTGTAACTTTATGGCTGGATATCTTTGAATCACATGGTTTGACCAGCTCATATGTTGGGCTGTTTTGGCTTAACAGTGTGAATTTCACACATGTGCTACTCTTCTAGCCTGGAAAAACAGGTGCATGCACTTCTAGGCAGCTCACTGTACAGCTCTGCCGAATACTGCATCCACCCTGTAACTTTATGGCTGGATATCTTTGAATCACATGGTCTGACCAGCTCATATGTTGGGCTGTTTTGGCTTAACAGTGTGAATTTCACACATGTGCTACTCTTCTAGCCTGGAAAAACAGGTGCATGCACTTCTCGGCAGCTCACTGTACAGCTCTGCCGAATAATGCATCCACCCTGTAACTTTATGGTTGGATATCTTTGAATCACATGGTTTGACCAGCTCATTATGTTGGGCTGTTTTGGCTTAACAGTGTGAATTTCACACATGTGCTACTCTTCTAGCCTGGAAAAACAGGTGCATGCACTTCTCGGCAGCTCACTGTACAGCTCTTCCGAATAATGCATCTACCCTGTAACTTTATGGCTGGATATCTTTGAATCACATGGTTTGACCAGCTCATATGTTGGGCTGTTTTGGCTTAACAGTGTGAATTTCACACATGTGCTACTCTTCTAGCCTGGAAAAACAGGTGCATGCACTTCTCGGCAGCTCACTGTACAGCTCTGCCGAATAATGCATCCACCCTGTAACTTTATGGCTGGATATCTTTGAATCACATGGTTTGACCAGCTCATATGTTGGGCTGTTTTGGCTTAACAGTGTGAATTTCACACATGTGCTACTCTTCTAGCCTGGAAAAACAGGTGCATGCACTTCTCGGCAGCTCACTGTACAGCTCTGCCGAATAATGCATCCACCCTGTAACTTTATGGCTGGATATCTTTGAATCACATGGTTTGACCAGCTCATATGTTGGGCTGTTTTGGCTTAACAGTGTGAATTTCACACATGTGCTACTCTTCTAGCCTGGAAAAACAGGTGCATGCACTTCTCGGCAGCTCACTGTACAGCTCTGCCGAATTTTGTTTATTTGTTTATTTATAGGATCCCCATTAGCTGATGTCGTGACATCAGCTATTCTTCCTGGGGTCCCTAATGCAATTTAAAAGAACATAGTCCATACATACACACATTTCCGTACAGTCTAGTCCATACATACACACATTTTTCGCTGTTACAGGTCACTGTAACACCGAGTCATCACATACACAAACAGCAAACATTCTGTCTAAAAATACATTATTAGGTACAAAGAATGCATCATACAGTCATTACAATACCACAAAGTATAACCCGCAAATTAATTTGCGGCTCTGCCGAATAATGCATCCACCCTGTAACTTTATGGCTGGATATCTTTGAATCACATGGTCTGACCAGCTCATATGTTGGGCTGTTTTGGCTTAACAGTGTGAATTTCACACATGTGCTACTCTTCTAGCCTGGAAAAACAGGTGCATGCACTTCTCGGCAGCTCACTGTACAGCTCTGCCGAATAATGCATCCACCCTGTAACTTTATGGCTGGATATCTTTGAATCACATGGTTTGACCAGCTCATATGTTGGGCTGTTTTGGCTTAACAGTGTGAATTTCACACATGTGCTACTCTTCTAGCCTGGAAAAACAGGTGCATGCACTTTTCGGCAGCTCACTGTACAGCTCTGCCGAATAATGCATCCACCCTGTAACTTTATGGCTGGATATCTTTGAATCACATGGTTTGACCAGCTCATATGTTGGGCTGTTTTGGCTTAACAGTGTGAATTTCACACATGTGCTACTCTTCTAGCCTGGAAAAACAGGTGCATGCACTTCTCGGCAGCTCACTGTACAGCTCTGCCGAATAATGCATCCACCCTGTAACTTTATGGTTGGATATCTTTGAATCACATGGTTTGACCAGCTCATATGTTGGGCTGTTTTGGCTTAACAGTGTGAATTTCACACATGTGCTACTCTTCTAGCCTGGAAAAACAGGTGCATGCACTTCTCGGCAGCTCACTGTACAGCTCTGCCGAATAATGCATCCACCCTGTAACTTTATGGCTGGATATCTTTGAATCACATGGTTTGACCAGCTCATATGTTGGGCTGTTTTGGCTTAACAGTGTGAATTTCACACATGTGCTACTCTTCTAGCCTGGAAAAACAGGTGCATGCACTTCTCGGCAGCTCACTGTACAGTTCTGCCGAATAATGCATCCACCCTGTAACTTTATGGCTGGATATCTTTGAATCACATGGTTTGACCAGCTCATATGTTGGGCTGTTTTGGCTTAACAGTGTGAATTTCACACATGTGCTACTCTTCTAGCCTGGAAAAACAGGTGCATGCACTTTTCGGCAGCTCACTGTACAGCTCTGCCGAATAATGCATCCACCCTGTAACTTTATGGCTGGATATCTTTGAATCACATGGTTTGACCAGCTCATATGTTGGGCTGTTTTGGCTTAACAGTGTGAATTTCACACATGTGCTACTCTTCTAGCCTGGAAAAACAGGTGCATGCACTTCTCGGCAGCTCACTGTACAGCTCTGCCGAATAATGCATCCACCCTGTAACTTTATGGCTGGATGTCTTTGAATCACATGGTTTGACCAGCTCATATGTTGGGCTGTTTTGGCTTAACAGTGTGAATTTCACACATGTGCTACTCTTCTAGCCTGGAAAAACAGGTGCATGCACTTCTCGGCAGCTCACTGTACAGCTCTGCCGAATAATGCATCCACCCTGTAACTTTATGGCTGGATATCTTTGAATCACATGGTTTGACCAGCTCATATGTTGGGCTGTTTTGGCTTAACAGTGTGAATTTCACACATGTGCTACTCTTCTAGCCTGGAAAAACAGGTGCATGCACTTTTCGGCAGCTCACTGTACAGCTCTGCCGAATAATGCATCCACCCTGTAACTTTATGGCTGGATATCTTTGAATCACATGGTTTGACCAGCTCATATGTTGGGCTGTTTTGGCTTACCAGTGTGAATTTCACACGTGCTACTCTTCTAGCCTGGAAAAACAGGTGCATGCACTTCTCGGCAGCTCACTGTACATCTCGCCGAATAATGCATCCACCCTGTAACTTTATGGCTGGATATCTCTGAATCATATGGTCTGACCAGCTCATATGTTGGGCTGTTTTGGCTTAACAGTGTGAATTTCACACATGTGCTACTCTTCTAGCCTGGAAAAACAGGTGCATGCACTTTTCGGCAGCTCACTGTACAGCTCTGCCGAATAATGCATCCACCCTGTAACTTTATGGCTGGATATCTTTGAATCACATGGTTTGACCGACTCATATGTTGGGCTGTTTTGGCTTAACAGTGTGAATTTCACACATGTGCTACTCTTCTAGCCTGGAAAAACAGGTGCATGCACTTCTCGGCAGCTCACTGTACAGCTCTGCCGAATAATGCATCCACCCTGTAACTTTATGGCTGGATATCTTTGAATCACATGGTTTGACCAGCTCATATGTTGGGCTGTTTTGGCTTAACAGTGTGAATTTCACACATGTGCTACTCTTCTAGCCTGGAAAAACAGGTGCATGCACTTCTCGGCAGCTCACTGTACAGCTCTTCCGAATAATGCATCTACCCTGTAACTTTATGGCTGGATATCTTTGAATCACATGGTTTGACCAGCTCATATGTTGGGCTGTTTTGGCTTAACAGTGTGAATTTCACACATGTGCTACTCTTCTAGCCTGGAAAACAGGTGCATGCACTTCTCGGCAGCTCACTGTACAGCTCTGCCGAATAATGCATCCACCCTGTAACTTTATGGCTGGATATCTTTGAATCACATGGTTTGACCAGCTCATATGTTGGGCTGTTTTGGCTTACAGTGTGAATTTCACATATGTGCTACTCTTCTAGCCTGGAAAAACAGGTGCATGCACTTCTCGGCAGCTCACTGTACAGCTCTGCCGAATAATGCATCCACCCTGTAACTTTATGGCTGGATATCTTTGAATCACATGGTTTGACCAGCTCATATGTTGGGCTGTTTTGGCTTAACAGTGTGAATTTCACACATGTGCTACTCTTCTAGCCTGGAAAAACAGGTGCATGCACTTCTCGGCAGCTCACTGTACATCTCGCCGAATAATGCATCCACCCTGTAACTTTATGGCTGGATATCTCTGAATCATATGGTCTGACCAGCTCATATGTTGGGCTGTTTTGGCTTAACAGTGTGAATTTCACACATGTGCTACTCTTCTAGCCTGGAAAAACAGGTGCATGCACTTTTCGGCAGCTCACTGTACAGCTCTGCCGAATAATGCATCCACCCTGTAACTTTATGGCTGGATATCTTTGAATCACATGGTTTGACCGACTCATATGTTGGGCTGTTTTGGCTTAACAGTGTGAATTTCACACAAGTGCTACTCTTCTAGCCTGGAAAAACAGGTGCATGCACTTCTCGGCAGCTCACTGTACAGCTCTGCCGAATAATGCATCCACCCTGTAACTTTATGGCTGGATATCTTTGAATCACATGGTTTGACCAGCTCATATGTTGGGCTGTTTTGGCTTAACAGTGTGAATTTCACACATGTGCTACTCTTCTAGCCTGGAAAAACAGGTGCATGCACTTCTCGGCAGCTCACTGTACAGCTCTTCCGAATAATGCATCTACCCTGTAACTTTATGGCTGGATATCTTTGAATCACATGGTTTGACCAGCTCATATGTTGGGCTGTTTTGGCTTAACAGTGTGAATTTCACACATGTGCTACTCTTCTAGCCTGGAAAAACAGGTGCATGCACTTCTCGGCAGCTCACTGTACAGCTCTGCCGAATAATGCATCCACCCTGTAACTTTATGGCTGGATATCTTTGAATCACATGGTTTGACCAGCTCATATGTTGGGCTGTTTTGGCTTACAGTGTGAATTTCACATATGTGCTACTCTTCTAGCCTGGAAAAACAGGTGCATGCACTTCTCGGCAGCTCACTGTACAGCTCTGCCGAATAATGCATCCACCCTGTAACTTTATGGCTGGATATCTTTGAATCACATGGTTTGACCAGCTCATATGTTGGGCTGTTTTGGCTTAACAGTGTGAATTTCACACATGTGCTACTCTTCTAGCCTGGAAAAACAGGTGCATGCACTTCTCGGCAGCTCACTGTACAGCTCTGCCGAATTTTGTTTATTTGTTTATTTATAGGATCCCCATTAGCTGATGTCGTGACATCAGCTATTCTTCCTGGGGTCCCTAATGCAATTTAAAAGAACATAGTCCATACATACACACATTTCCGTACAGTCTAGTCCATACATACACACATTTTTCGCTGTTACAGGTCACTGTAACACCGAGTCATCACATACACAAACAGCAAACATTCTGTCTAAAAATACATTATTAGGTACAAAGAATGCATCATACAGTCATTACAATACCACAAAGTATAACCCGCAAATTAATTTGCGGCTCTGCCGAATAATGCATCCACCCTGTAACTTTATGGCTGGATATCTTTGAATCACATGGTCTGACCAGCTCATATGTTGGGCTGTTTTGGCTTAACAGTGTGAATTTCACACATGTGCTACTCTTCTAGCCTGGAAAAACAGGTGCATGCACTTCTCGGCAGCTCACTGTACAGCTCTGCCGAATAATGCATCCACCCTGTAACTTTATGGCTGGATATCTTTGAATCACATGGTTTGACCAGCTCATATGTTGGGCTGTTTTGGCTTAACAGTGTGAATTTCACACATGTGCTACTCTTCTAGCCTGGAAAAACAGGTGCATGCACTTTTCGGCAGCTCACTGTACAGCTCTGCCGAATAATGCATCCACCCTGTAACTTTATGGCTGGATATCTTTGAATCACATGGTCTGACCAGCTCATATGTTGGGCTGTTAACAGTGTGAATTTCACACATGTGCTACTCTTCTAGCCTGGAAAAACAGGTGCATGCACTTCTCGGCAGCTCACTGTACAGCTCTGCCGAATAATGCATCCACCCTGTAACTTTATGGCTGGATATCTTTGAATCACATGGTTTGACCAGCTAATATGTTGGGCTGTTTTGGCTTAACAGTGTGAATTTCAGACATGTGCTACTCTTCTAGCCTGGAAAAACAGGTGCATGCACTTCTCGGCAGCTCACTGTACAGCTCTTCCGAATAATGCATCCACCCTGTAACTTTATGGTTGGATATCTTTGAATCACATGGTTTGACCAGCTCATATGTTGGGCTGTTTTGGCTTAACAGTGTGAATTTCACACATGTGCTACTCTTCTAGCCTGGAAAAACAGGTGCATGCACTTTTCGGCAGCTCACTGTACAGCTCTGCCGAATAATGCATCCACCCTGTAACTTTATGGCTGGATATCTTTGAATCACATGGTTTGACCAGCTAATATGTTGGGCTGTTTTGGCTTAACAGTGTGAATTTCAGACATGTGCTACTCTTCTAGCCTGGAAAAACAGGTGCATGCACTTCTCGGCAGCTCACTGTACAGCTCTTCCGAATAATGCATCCACCCTGTAACTTTATGGTTGGATATCTTTGAATCACATGGTTTGACCAGCTCATATGTTGGGCTGTTTTGGCTTAACAGTGTGAATTTCACACATGTGCTACTCTTCTAGCCTGGAAAAACAGGTGCATGCACTTCTCGGCAGCTCACTGTACAGCTCTGCCGAATAATGCATCCACCCTGTAACTTTATGGCTGGATATCTTTGAATCACATGGTTTGACCAGCTCATATGTTGGGCTGTTTTGGCTTACAGTGTGAATTTCACACATGTGCTACTCTTCTAGCCTGGAAAAACAGGTGCATGCACTTCTCGGCAGCTCACTGTACAGCTCTGCCGAATAATGCATCCACCCTGTAACTTTATGGCTGGATATCTTTGAATCACATGGTTTGACCAGCTCATATGTTGGGCTGTTTTGGCTTAACAGTGTGAATTTCACACATGTGCTACTCTTCTAGCCTGGAAAAACAGGTGCATGCACTTCTCGGCAGCTCACTGTACAGCTCTGCCGAATAATGCATCCACCCTGTAACTTTATGGCTGGATATCTTTGAATCACATGGTTTGACCAGCTCATATGTTGGGCTGTTTTGGCTTAACAGTGTGAATTTCACACATGTGCTACTCTTCTAGCCTGGAAAAACAGGTGCATGCACTTCTCGGCAGCTCACTGTACAGCTCTGCCGAATAATGCATCCACCCTGTAACTTTATGGCTGGATATCTTTGAATCACATGGTTTGACCAGCTAATATGTTGGGCTGTTTTGGCTTAACAGTGTGAATTTCAGACATGTGCTACTCTTCTAGCCTGGAAAAACAGGTGCATGCACTTCTCGGCAGCTCACTGTACAGCTCTTCCGAATAATGCATCTACCCTGTAACTTTATGGCTGGATATCTTTGAATCACATGGTTTGACCAGCTCATATGTTGGGCTGTTTTGGCTTAACAGTGTGAATTTCACACATGTGCTACTCTTCTAGCCTGGAAAAACAGGTGCATGCACTTCTCGGCAGCTCACTGTACAGCTCTGCCGAATAATGCATCCACCCTGTAACTTTATGGCTGGATATCTTTGAATCACATGGTTTGACCAGCTCATATGTTGGGCTGTTTTGGCTTAACAGTGTGAATTTCACACATGTGCTACTCTTCTAGCCTGGAAAAACAGGTGCATGCACTTCTCGGCAGCTCACTGTACAGCTCTGCCGAATAATGCATCCACCCTGTAACTTTATGGCTGGATATCTTTGAATCACATGGTTTGACCAGCTCATATGTTGGGCTGTTTTGGCTTAACAGTGTGAATTTCACACATGTGCTACTCTTCTAGCCTGGAAAAACAGGTGCATGCACTTTTCGGCAGCTCACTGTACAGCTCTGCCGAATAATGCATCCACCCTGTAACTTTATGGCTGGATATCTTTGAATCACATGGTTTGACCAGCTCATATGTTGGGCTGTTTTGGCTTAACAGTGTGAATTTCACACATGTGCTACTCTTCTAGCCTGGAAAAACAGGTGCATGCACTTCTCGGCAGCTCACTGTACAGCTCTTCCGAATAATGCATCTACCCTGTAACTTTATGGCTGGATATCTTTGAATCACATGGTTTGACCAGCTCATATGTTGGGCTGTTTTGGCTTAACAGTGTGAATTTCACACATGTGCTACTCTTCTAGCCTGGAAAAACAGGTGCATGCACTTCTCGGCAGCTCACTGTACAGCTCTGCCGAATAATGCATCCACCCTGTAACTTTATGGCTGGATATCTTTGAATCACATGGTTTGACCAGCTCATATGTTGGGCTGTTTTGGCTTACAGTGTGAATTTCACATATGTGCTACTCTTCTAGCCTGGAAAAACAGGTGCATGCACTTCTCGGCAGCTCACTGTACAGCTCTGCCGAATAATGCATCCACCCTGTAACTTTATGGCTGGATATCTTTGAATCACATGGTTTGACCAGCTCATATGTTGGGCTGTTTTGGCTTAACAGTGTGAATTTCACACATGTGCTACTCTTCTAGCCTGGAAAAACAGGTGCATGCACTTCTCGGCAGCTCACTGTACAGCTCTGCCGAATAATGCATCCACCCTGTAACTTTATGGCTGGATATCTTTGAATCACATGGTTTGACCAGCTAATATGTTGGGCTGTTTTGGCTTAACAGTGTGAATTTCAGACATGTGCTACTCTTCTAGCCTGGAAAAACAGGTGCATGCACTTCTCGGCAGCTCACTGTACAGCTCTTCCGAATAATGCATCTACCCTGTAACTTTATGGCTGGATATCTTTGAATCACATGGTTTGACCAGCTCATATGTTGGGCTGTTTTGGCTTAACAGTGTGAATTTCACACATGTGCTACTCTTCTAGCCTGGAAAAACAGGTGCATGCACTTCTCGGCAGCTCACTGTACAGCTCTGCCGAATAATGCATCCACCCTGTAACTTTATGGCTGGATATCTTTGAATCACATGGTTTGACCAGCTCATATGTTGGGCTGTTTTGGCTTAACAGTGTGAATTTCACACATGTGCTACTCTTCTAGCCTGGAAAAACAGGTGCATGCACTTCTCGGCAGCTCACTGTACAGCTCTGCCGAATAATGCATCCACCCTGTAACTTTATGGCTGGATATCTTTGAATCACATGGTTTGACCAGCTCATATGTTGGGCTGTTTTGGCTTAACAGTGTGAATTTCACAAATGTGCTACTCTTCTAGCCTGGAAAAACAGGTGCATGCACTTTTCGGCAGCTCACTGTACAGCTCTGCCGAATAATGCATCCACCCTGTAACTTTATGGCTGGATATCTTTGAATCACATGGTTTGACCAGCTCATATGTTGGGCTGTTTTGGCTTAACAGTGTGAATTTCACACATGTGCTACTCTTCTAGCCTGGAAAAACAGGTGCATGCACTTCTCGGCAGCTCACTGTACAGCTCTTCCGAATAATGCATCTACCCTGTAACTTTATGGCTGGATATCTTTGAATCACATGGTTTGACCAGCTCATATGTTGGGCTGTTTTGGCTTAACAGTGTGAATTTCACACATGTGCTACTCTTCTAGCCTGGAAAAACAGGTGCATGCACTTCTAGGCAGCTCACTGTACAGCTCTGCCGAATAATGCATCCACCCTGTAACTTTATGGCTGGATATCTTTGAATCACATGGTTTGACCAGCTCATATGTTGGGCTGTTTTGGCTTACAGTGTGAATTTCACATATGTGCTACTCTTCTAGCCTGGAAAAACAGGTGCATGCACTTCTCGGCAGCTCACTGTACAGCTCTGCCGAATAATGCATCCACCCTGTAACTTTATGGCTGGATATCTTTGAATCACATGGTTTGACCAGCTCATATGTTGGGCTGTTTTGGCTTAACAGTGTGAATTTCACACATGTGCTACTCTTCTAGCCTGGAAAAACAGGTGCATGCACTTCTCGGCAGCTCACTGTACAGCTCTGCCGAATAATGCATCCACCCTGTAACTTTATGGCTGGATATCTTTGAATCACATGGTTTGACCAGCTCATATGTTGGGCTGTTTTGGCTTAACAGTGTGAATTTCACACATGTGCTACTCTTCTAGCCTGGAAAAACAGGTGCATGCACTTCTCGGCAGCTCACTGTACAGCTCTGCCGAATTTTGTTTATTTGTTTATTTATAGGATCCCCATTAGCTGATGTCGTGACATCAGCTATTCTTCCTGGGGTCCCTAATGCAATTTAAAAGAACATAGTCCATACATACACACATTTCCGTACAGTCTAGTCCATACATACACACATTTTTCGCTGTTACAGGTCACTGTAACACCGAGTCATCACATACACAAACAGCAAACATTCTGTCGAAAAATACATTATTAGGTACAAAGAATGCATCATACAGTCATTACAATACCACAAAGTATAACCCGCAAATTAATTTGCGGCTCTGCCGAATAATGCATCCACCCTGTAACTTTATGGCTGGATATCTTTGAATCACATGGTCTGACCAGCTCATATGTTGGGCTGTTTTGGCTTAACAGTGTGAATTTCACACATGTGCTACTCTTCTAGCCTGGAAAAACAGGTGCATGCACTTCTCGGCAGCTCACTGTACAGCTCTGCCGAATAATGCATCCACCCTGTAACTTTATGGCTGGATATCTTTGAATCACATGGTTTGACCAGCTCATATGTTGGGCTGTTTTGGCTTAACAGTGTGAATTTCACACATGTGCTACTCTTCTAGCCTGGAAAAACAGGTGCATGCACTTTTCGGCAGCTCACTGTACAGCTCTGCCGAATAATGCATCCACCCTGTAACTTTATGGCTGGATATCTTTGAATCACATGGTTTGACCAGCTCATATGTTGGGCTGTTTTGGCTTAACAGTGTGAATTTCACACATGTGCTACTCTTCTAGCCTGGAAAAACAGGTGCATGCACTTCTCGGCAGCTCACTGTACAGCTCTGCCGAATAATGCATCCACCCTGTAACTTTATGGTTGGATATCTTTGAATCACATGGTTTGACCAGCTCATATGTTGGGCTGTTTTGGCTTAACAGTGTGAATTTCACACATGTGCTACTCTTCTAGCCTGGAAAAACAGGTGCATGCACTTCTCGGCAGCTCACTGTACAGCTCTGCCGAATAATGCATCCACCCTGTAACTTTATGGCTGGATATCTTTGAATCACATGGTTTGACCAGCTCATATGTTGGGCTGTTTTGGCTTAACAGTGTGAATTTCACACATGTGCTACTCTTCTAGCCTGGAAAAACAGGTGCATGCACTTCTCGGCAGCTCACTGTACAGTTCTGCCGAATAATGCATCCACCCTGTAACTTTATGGCTGGATATCTTTGAATCACATGGTTTGACCAGCTCATATGTTGGGCTGTTTTGGCTTAACAGTGTGAATTTCACACATGTGCTACTCTTCTAGCCTGGAAAAACAGGTGCATGCACTTCTCGGCAGCTCACTGTACAGCTCTGCCGAATAATGCATCCACCCTGTAACTTTATGGCTGGATATCTTTGAATCACATGGTTTGACCAGCTCATATGTTGGGCTGTTTTGGCTTAACAGTGTGAATTTCACACATGTGCTACTCTTCTAGCCTGGAAAAACAGGTGCATGCACTTCTCGGCAGCTCACTGTACAGCTCTGCCGAATAATGCATCCACCCTGTAACTTTATGGCTGGATATCTTTGAATCACATGGTTTGACCAGCTCATATGTTGGGCTGTTTTGGCTTAACAGTGTGAATTTCACACATGTGCTACTCTTCTAGCCTGGAAAAACAGGTGCATGCACTTCTCGGCAGCTCACTGTACAGCTCTGCCGAATAATGCATCCACCCTGTAACTTTATGGCTGGATATCTTTGAATCACATGGTTTGACCAGCTCATATGTTGGGCTGTTTTGGCTTAACAGTGTGAATTTCACACATGTGCTACTCTTCTAGCCTGGAAAAACAGGTGCATGCACTTCTCGGCAGCTCACTGTACAGCTCTGCCGAATAATGCATCCACCCTGTAACTTTATGGCTGGATATCTTTGAATCACATGGTTTGACCAGCTCATATGTTGGGCTGTTTTGGCTTAACAGTGTGAATTTCACACATGTGCTACTCTTCTAGCCTGGAAAAACAGGTGCATGCACTTTTCGGCAGCTCACTGTACAGCTCTGCCGAATAATGCATCCACCCTGTAACTTTATGGCTGGATATCTTTGAATCACATGGTTTGACCAGCTCATATGTTGGGCTGTTTTGGCTTAACAGTGTGAATTTCACACATGTGCTACTCTTCTAGCCTGGAAAAACAGGTGCATGCACTTCTCGGCAGCTCACTGTACAGCTCTTCCGAATAATGCATCTACCCTGTAACTTTATGGCTGGATATCTTTGAATCACATGGTTTGACCAGCTCATATGTTGGGCTGTTTTGGCTTAACAGTGTGAATTTCACACATGTGCTACTCTTCTAGCCTGGAAAAACAGGTGCATGCACTTCTCGGCAGCTCACTGTACAGCTCTGCCGAATAATGCATCCACCCTGTAACTTTATGGCTGGATATCTTTGAATCACATGGTTTGACCAGCTCATATGTTGGGCTGTTTTGGCTTACAGTGTGAATTTCACATATGTGCTACTCTTCTAGCCTGGAAAAACAGGTGCATGCACTTCTCGGCAGCTCACTGTACAGCTCTGCCGAATAATGCATCCACCCTGTAACTTTATGGCTGGATATCTTTGAATCACATGGTTTGACCAGCTCATATGTTGGGCTGTTTTGGCTTAACAGTGTGAATTTCACACATGTGCTACTCTTCTAGCCTGGAAAAACAGGTGCATGCACTTCTCGGCAGCTCACTGTACAGCTCTGCCGAATAATGCATCCACCCTGTAACTTTATGGCTGGATATCTTTGAATCACATGGTTTGACCAGCTCATATGTTGGGCTGTTTTGGCTTAACAGTGTGAATTTCACACATGTGCTACTCTTCTAGCCTGGAAAAACAGGTGCATGCACTTCTCGGCAGCTCACTGTACAGCTCTGCCGAATTTTGTTTATTTGTTTATTTATAGGATCCCCATTAGCTGATGTCGTGACATCAGCTATTCTTCCTGGGGTCCCTAATGCAATTTAAAAGAACATAGTCCATACATACACACATTTCCGTACAGTCTAGTCCATACATACACACATTTTTCGCTGTTACAGGTCACTGTAACACCGAGTCATCACATACACAAACAGCAAACATTCTGTCGAAAAATACATTATTAGGTACAAAGAATGCATCATACAGTCATTACAATACCACAAAGTATAACCCGCAAATTAATTTGCGGCTCTGCCGAATAATGCATCCACCCTGTAACTTTATGGCTGGATATCTTTGAATCACATGGTCTGACCAGCTCATATGTTGGGCTGTTTTGGCTTAACAGTGTGAATTTCACACATGTGCTACTCTTCTAGCCTGGAAAAACAGGTGCATGCACTTCTCGGCAGCTCACTGTACAGCTCTGCCGAATAATGCATCCACCCTGTAACTTTATGGCTGGATATCTTTGAATCACATGGTTTGACCAGCTCATATGTTGGGCTGTTTTGGCTTAACAGTGTGAATTTCACACATGTGCTACTCTTCTAGCCTGGAAAAACAGGTGCATGCACTTCTCGGCAGCTCACTGTACAGCTCTGCCGAATAATGCATCCACCCTGTAACTTTATGGCTGGATATCTTTGAATCACATGGTTTGACCAGCTCATATGTTGGGCTGTTTTGGCTTAACAGTGTGAATTTCACACATGTGCTACTCTTCTAGCCTGGAAAAACAGGTGCATGCACTTCTCGGCAGCTCACTGTACAGCTCTGCCGAATTTTGTTTATTTGTTTATTTATAGGATCCCCATTAGCTGATGTCGTGACATCAGCTATTCTTCCTGGGGTCCCTAATGCAATTTAAAAGAACATAGTCCATACATACACACATTTCCGTACAGTCTAGTCCATACATACACACATTTTTCGCTGTTACAGGTCACTGTAACACCGAGTCATCACATACACAAACAGCAAACATTCTGTCGAAAAATACATTATTAGGTACAAAGAATGCATCATACAGTCATTACAATACCACAAAGTATAACCCGCAAATTAATTTGCGGCTCTGCCGAATAATGCATCCACCCTGTAACTTTATGGCTGGATATCTTTGAATCACATGGTCTGACCAGCTCATATGTTGGGCTGTTTTGGCTTAACAGTGTGAATTTCACACATGTGCTACTCTTCTAGCCTGGAAAAACAGGTGCATGCACTTCTCGGCAGCTCACTGTACAGCTCTGCCGAATAATGCATCCACCCTGTAACTTTATGGCTGGATATCTTTGAATCACATGGTTTGACCAGCTCATATGTTGGGCTGTTTTGGCTTAACAGTGTGAATTTCACACATGTGCTACTCTTCTAGCCTGGAAAAACAGGTGCATGCACTTTTCGGCAGCTCACTGTACAGCTCTGCCGAATAATGCATCCACCCTGTAACTTTATGGCTGGATATCTTTGAATCACATGGTTTGACCAGCTCATATGTTGGGCTGTTTTGGCTTAACAGTGTGAATTTCACACATGTGCTACTCTTCTAGCCTGGAAAAACAGGTGCATGCACTTCTCGGCAGCTCACTGTACAGCTCTGCCGAATAATGCATCCACCCTGTAACTTTATGGTTGGATATCTTTGAATCACATGGTTTGACCAGCTCATATGTTGGGCTGTTTTGGCTTAACAGTGTGAATTTCACACATGTGCTACTCTTCTAGCCTGGAAAAACAGGTGCATGCACTTCTCGGCAGCTCACTGTACAGCTCTGCCGAATAATGCATCCACCCTGTAACTTTATGGCTGGATATCTTTGAATCACATGGTTTGACCAGCTCATATGTTGGGCTGTTTTGGCTTAACAGTGTGAATTTCACACATGTGCTACTCTTCTAGCCTGGAAAAACAGGTGCATGCACTTCTCGGCAGCTCACTGTACAGTTCTGCCGAATAATGCATCCACCCTGTAACTTTATGGCTGGATATCTTTGAATCACATGGTTTGACCAGCTCATATGTTGGGCTGTTTTGGCTTAACAGTGTGAATTTCACACATGTGCTACTCTTCTAGCCTGGAAAAACAGGTGCATGCACTTCTCGGCAGCTCACTGTACAGCTCTGCCGAATAATGCATCCACCCTGTAACTTTATGGCTGGATATCTTTGAATCACATGGTTTGACCAGCTCATATGTTGGGCTGTTTTGGCTTAACAGTGTGAATTTCACACATGTGCTACTCTTCTAGCCTGGAAAAACAGGTGCATGCACTTCTCGGCAGCTCACTGTACAGCTCTGCCGAATAATGCATCCACCCTGTAACTTTATGGCTGGATATCTTTGAATCACATGGTTTGACCAGCTCATATGTTGGGCTGTTTTGGCTTAACAGTGTGAATTTCACACATGTGCTACTCTTCTAGCCTGGAAAAACAGGTGCATGCACTTCTCGGCAGCTCACTGTACAGCTCTGCCGAATAATGCATCCACCCTGTAACTTTATGGCTGGATATCTTTGAATCACATGGTTTGACCAGCTCATATGTTGGGCTGTTTTGGCTTAACAGTGTGAATTTCACACATGTGCTACTCTTCTAGCCTGGAAAAACAGGTGCATGCACTTCTCGGCAGCTCACTGTACAGCTCTGCCGAATAATGCATCCACCCTGTAACTTTATGGCTGGATATCTTTGAATCACATGGTTTGACCAGCTCATATGTTGGGCTGTTTTGGCTTAACAGTGTGAATTTCACACATGTGCTACTCTTCTAGCCTGGAAAAACAGGTGCATGCACTTTTCGGCAGCTCACTGTACAGCTCTGCCGAATAATGCATCCACCCTGTAACTTTATGGCTGGATATCTTTGAATCACATGGTTTGACCAGCTCATATGTTGGGCTGTTTTGGCTTAACAGTGTGAATTTCACACATGTGCTACTCTTCTAGCCTGGAAAAACAGGTGCATGCACTTCTCGGCAGCTCACTGTACAGCTCTGCCGAATAATGCATCCACCCTGTAACTTTATGGCTGGATATCTTTGAATCACATGGTTTGACCAGCTCATATGTTGGGCTGTTTTGGCTTAACAGTGTGAATTTCACACATGTGCTACTCTTCTAGCCTGGAAAAACAGGTGCATGCACTTCTCGGCAGCTCACTGTACAGCTCTGCCGAATAATGCATCCACCCTGTAACTTTATGGCTGGATATCTTTGAATCACATGGTTTGACCAGCTCATATGTTGGGCTGTTTTGGCTTAACAGTGTGAATTTCACACATGTGCTACTCTTCTAGCCTGGAAAAACAGGTGCATGCACTTTTCGGCAGCTCACTGTACAGCTCTGCCGAATAATGCATCCACCCTGTAACTTTATGGCTGGATATCTTTGAATCACATGGTTTGACCAGCTCATATGTTGGGCTGTTTTGGCTTAACAGTGTGAATTTCACACATGTGCTACTCTTCTAGCCTGGAAAAACAGGTGCATGCACTTCTCGGCAGCTCACTGTACATCTCGCCGAATAATGCATCCACCCTGTAACTTTATGGCTGGATATCTCTGAATCATATGGTCTGACCAGCTCATATGTTGGGCTGTTTTGGCTTAACAGTGTGAATTTCACACATGTGCTACTCTTCTAGCCTGGAAAAACAGGTGCATGCACTTCTCGGCAGCTCACTGTACAGCTCTGCCGAATTTTGTTTATTTGTTTATTTATAGGATCCCCATTAGCTGATGTCGTGACATCAGCTATTCTTCCTGGGGTCCCTAATGCAATTTAAAAGAACATAGTCCATACATACACACATTTCCGTACAGTCTAGTCCATACATACACACATTTTTCGCTGTTACAGGTCACTGTAACACCGAGTCATCACATACACAAACAGCAAACATTCTGTCTAAAAATACATTATTAGGTACAAAGAATGCATCATACAGTCATTACAATACCACAAAGTATAACCCGCAAATTAATTTGCGGCTCTGCCGAATAATGCATCCACCCTGTAACTTTATGGCTGGATATCTTTGAATCACATGGTCTGAACAGCTAATATGTTGGGCTGTTTTGGCTTAACAGTGTGAATTTCACACATGTGCTACTCTTCTAGCCTGGAAAAACAGGTGCATGCACTTTTCGGCAGCTCACTGTACAGCTCTGCCGAATAATGCATCCACCCTGTAACTTTATGGCTGGATATCTTTGAATCACATGGTTTGACCGACTCATATGTTGGGCTGTTTTGGCTTAACAGTGTGAATTTCACACATGTGCTACTCTTCTAGCCTGGAAAAACAGGTGCATGCACTTCTCGGCAGCTCACTGTACAGCTCTGCCGAATAATGCATCCACCCTGTAACTTTATGGCTGGATATCTTTGAATCACATGGTTTGACCAGCTCATATGTTGGGCTGTTTTGGCTTAACAGTGTGAATTTCACACATGTGCTACTCTTCTAGCCTGGAAAAACAGGTGCATGCACTTCTAGGCAGCTCACTGTACAGCTCTGCAGAATACTGCATCCACCCTGTAACTTTATGGCTGGATATCTTTGAATCACATGGTTTGACCAGCTCATATGTTGGGCTCTTTGAATTTCACACATGTGCTACTCTTCTAGCCTGGAAAAACAGGTGCATGCACTTCTCGGCAGCTCACTGTACAGCTCTGCCGAATAATGCATCCACCCTGTAACTTTATGGCTGGATATCTTTGAATCACATGGTTTGACCAGCTAATATGTTGGGCTGTTTTGGCTTAACAGTGTGAATTTCACACATGTGCTACTCTTCTAGCCTGGAAAAACAGGTGCATGCACTTCTCGGCAGCTCACTGTACAGCTCTTCCGAATAATGCATCCACCCTGTAACTTTATGGCTGGATATCTTTGAATCACATGGTTTGACCAGCTCATATGTTGGGCTGTTTTGGCTTAACAGTGTGAATTTCACACATGTGCTACTCTTCTAGCCTGGAAAAACAGGTGCATGCACTTCTCGGCAGCTCACTGTACAGCTCTGCCGAATAATGCATCCACCCTGTAACTTTATGGCTGGATATCTTTGAATCACATGGTTTGACCAGCTCATATGTTGGGCTGTTTTGGCTTAACAGTGTGAATTTCACACATGTGCTACTCTTCTAGCCTGGAAAAACAGGTGCATGCACTTCTCGGCAGCTCACTGTACAGCTCTGCCGAATAATGCATCCACCCTGTAACTTTATGGCTGGATATCTTTGAATCACATGGTTTGACCAGCTCATATGTTGGGCTGTTTTGGCTTAACAGTGTGAATTTCACACATGTGCTACTCTTCTAGCCTGGAAAAACAGGTGCATGCACTTCTCGGCAGCTCACTGTACAGCTCTGCCGAATTTTGTTTATTTGTTTATTTATAGGATCCCCATTAGCTGATGTCGTGACATCAGCTATTCTTCCTGGGGTCCCTAATGCAATTTAAAAGAACATAGTCCATACATACACACATCTCCGTACAGTCTAGTCCATACATACACACATTTTTCGCTGTTACAGGTCACTGTAACACCGAGTCATCACATACACAAACAGCAAACATTCTGTCGAAAAATACATTATTAGGTACAAAGAATGCATCATACAGTCATTACAATACCACAAAGTATAACCCGCAAATTAATTTGCGGCTCTGCCGAATAATGCATCCACCCTGTAACTTTATGGCTGGATATCTTTGAATCACATGGTCTGACCAGCTCATATGTTGGGCTGTTTTGGCTTAACAGTGTGAATTTCACACATGTGCTACTCTTCTAGCCTGGAAAAACAGGTGCATGCACTTCTCGGCAGCTCACTGTACAGCTCTGCCGAATAATGCATCCACCCTGTGACTTTATGGCTGGATATCTTTGAATCACATGGTTTGACCAGCTCATATGTTGGGCTGTTTTGGCTTAACAGTGTGAATTTCACACATGTGCTACTCTTCTAGCCTGGAAAAACAGGTGCATGCACTTCTCGGCAGCTCACTGTACAGCTCTGCCGAATAATGCATCCACCCTGTAACTTTATGGTTGGATATCTTTGAATCACATGGTTTGACCAGCTCATATGTTGGGCTGTTTTGGCTTAACAGTGTGAATTTCACACATGTGCTACTCTTCTAGCCTGGAAAAACAGGTGCATGCACTTCTCGGCAGCTCACTGTACATCTCGCCGAATAATGCATCCACCCTGTAACTTTATGGCTGGATATCTCTGAATCATATGGTCTGACCAGCTCATATGTTGGGCTGTTTTGGCTTAACAGTGTGAATTTCACACATGTGCTACTCTTCTAGCCTGGAAAAACAGGTGCATGCACTTCTCGGCAGCTCACTGTACAGCTCTGCCGAATTTTGTTTATTTGTTTATTTATAGGATATCATTAGCTGATGTCGTGACATCAGCTATTCTTCCTGGGGTCCCTAATGCAATTTAAAAGAACATAGTCCATACATACACACATTTCCGTACAGTCTAGTCCATACATACACATTTTTCGCTGTTACAGGTCACTGTAACACCGAGTCATCACATACACAAACAGCAAACATTCTGTCTAAAAATACATTATTAGTTACAAAGAATGCATCATACAGTCATTACAATACCACAAAGTATAACCCGCAAATTAATTTGCGGCTCTGCCGAATAATGCATCCACCCTGTAACTTTATGGTTGGATATCTTTGAATCACATGGTTTGACCAGCTCATATGTTGGGCTGTTTTGGCTTAACAGTGTGAATTTCACACATGTGCTACTCTTCTAGCCTGGAAAAACAGGTGCATGCACTTTTCGGCAGCTCACTGTACAGCTCTGCCGAATAATGCATCCACCCTGTAACTTTATGGCTGGATATGTTTGAATCACATGGTTTGACCAACTCATATGTTGGGCTGTTTTGGCTTAACAGTGTGAATTTCACACATGTGCTACTCTTCTAGCCTGGAAAAACAGGTGCATGCACTTCTCGGCAGCTCACTGTACAGCTCTGCCGAATAATGCATCCACCCTGTAACTTTATGGCTGGATATCTTTGAATCACATGGTTTGACCAGCTCATATGTTGGGCTGTTTTGGCTTAACAGTGTGAATTTCACACATGTGCTACTCTTCTAGCCTGGAAAAACAGGTGCATGCACTTCTCGGCAGCTCACTGTACAGCTCTGCCGAATACTGCATCCACCCTGTAACTTTATGGCTGGATATCTTTGAATCACATGGTTTGACCAGCTCATATGTTGGGCTGTTTTGGCTTAACAGTGTGAATTTCACACATGTGCTACTCTTCTAGCCTGGAAAAACAGGTGCATGCACTTCTCGGCAGCTCACTGTACAGCTCTGCCGAATAATGCATCCACCCTGTAACTTTATGGCTGGATATCTTTGAATCACATGGTTTGACCAGCTCATATGTTGGGCTGTTTTGGCTTAACAGTGTGAATTTCACACATGTGCTACTCTTCTAGCCTGGAAAAACAGGTGCATGCACTTTTCGGCAGCTCACTGTACAGCTCTGCCGAATAATGCATCCACCCTGTAACTTTATGGCTGGATATCTTTGAATCACATGGTTTGACCAGCTCATATGTTGGGCTGTTTTGGCTTAACAGTGTGAATTTCACACATGTGCTACTCTTCTAGCCTGGAAAAACAGGTGCATGCACTTCTCGGCAGCTCACTGTACAGCTCTGCCGAATAATGCATCCACCCTGTAACTTTATGGCTGGATATCTTTGAATCACATGGTTTGACCAGCTCATATGTTGGGCTGTTTTGGCTTAACAGTGTGAATTTCAGACATGTGCTACTCTTCTAGCCTGGAAAAACAGGTGCATGCACTTCTCGGCAGTTCACTGTACAGCTCTGCCGAATAATGCATCCACCCTGTAACTTTATGGCTGGATATTTTTGAATCACATGGTTTGACCAGCTCATATGTTGGGCTGTTTTGGCTTAACAGTGTGAATTTCATACATGTGCTACTCTTCTAGCCTGGAAAAACAGGTGCATGCACTTCTCGGCAGCTCACTGTACAGCTCTGCCGAATAATGCATCCACCCTGTAACTTTATGGCTGGATATCTTTGAATCACATGGTTTGACCAGCTCATATGTTGGGCTGTTTTGGCTTAACAGTGTGAATTTCACACATGTGCTACTCTTCTAGCCTGGAAAAACAGGTGCATGCACTTCTCGGCAGCTCACTGTACAGCTCTGCCGAATAATGCATCCACCCTGTAACTTTATGGCTGGATATCTTTGAATCACATGGTCTGACCAGCTCATATGTTGGGCTGTTTTGGCTTAACAGTGTGAATTTCACACATGTGCTACTCTTCTAGCCTGGAAAAACAGGTGCATGCACTTTTCGGCAGCTCACTGTACAGCTCTGCCGAATAATGCATCCACCCTGTAACTTTATGGCTGGATATCTTTGAATCACATGGTTTGACCAACTCATATGTTGGGCTGTTTTGGCTTAACAGTGTGAATTTCACACATGTGCTACTCTTCTAGCCTGGAAAAACAGGTGCATGCACTTCTCGGCAGCTCACTGTACAGCTCTGCCGAATAATGCATCCACCCTGTAACTTTATGGCTGGATATCTTTGAATCACATGGTTTGACCAGCTCATATGTTGGGCTGTTTTGGCTTAACAGTGTGAATTTCACACATGTGCTACTCTTCTAGCCTGGAAAAACAGGTGCATGCACTTCTCGGCAGCTCACTGTACAGCTCTGCCGAATACTGCATCCACCCTGTAACTTTATGGCTGGATATCTTTGAATCACATGGTTTGACCAGCTCATATGTTGGGCTGTTTTGGCTTAAGAGTGTGAATTTCAGACATGTGCTACTCTTCTAGCCTGGAAAAACAGGTGCATGCACTTCTCGGCAGCTCACTGTACAGCTCTGCCGAATAATGCATCCACCCTGTAACTTTATGGCTGGATATCTTTGAATCACATGGTTTGACCAGCTCATATGTTGGGCTGTTTTGGCTTAACAGTGTGAATTTCACACATGTGCTACTCTTCTAGCCTGGAAAAACAGGTGCATGCACTTTTTGGCAGCTCACTGTACAGCTCTGCCGAATAATGCATCCACCCTGTAACTTTATGGCTGGATATCTTTGAATCACATGGTTTGACCAGCTCATATGTTGGGCTGTTTTGGCTTAACAGTGTGAATTTCAGACATGTGCTACTCTTCTAGCCTGGAAAAACAGGTGCATGCACTTCTCGGCAGCTCACTGTACAGCTCTGCCGAATAATGCATCCACCCTGTAACTTTATGGCTGGATATCTTTGAATCACATGGTTTGACCAGCTCATATGTTGGGCTGTTTTGGCTTAAGAGTGTGAATTTCACACATGTGCTACTCTTCTAGCCTGGAAAAACAGGTGCATGCACTTCTCGGCAGCTCACTGTACAGGTCTGCCGAATAATGCATCCACCCTGTAACTTTATGGCTGGATATCTTTGAATCACATGGTTTGACCAGCTCATATGTTGGGCTGTTTTGGCTTAACAGTGTGAATTTCACACATGTGCTACTCTTCTAGCCTGGAAAAACAGGTGCATGCACTTCTCGGCAGCTCACTGTACAGCTCTGCCGAATAATGCATCCACCCTGTAACTTTATGGCTGGATATCTTTGAATCACATGGTTTGACCAGCTCATATGTTGGGCTGTTTTGGCTTAAGAGTGTGAATTTCACACATGTGCTACTCTTCTAGCCTGGAAAAACAGGTGCATGCACTTCTCGGCAGCTCACTGTACAGCTCTGCTGAATAATGCATCCACCCCTTAACTTTATGGCTGGATATCTTTGAATCACATGGTTTGACCAGCTCATATGTTGGGCTGTTTTGGCTTAACAGTGTGAATTTCACACATGTGCTACTCTTCTAGCCTGGAAAAACAGGTGCATGCACTTCTCGGCAGCTCACTGTACAGCTCTGCCGAATAATGCATCCACCCTGTAACTTTATGGCTGGATATCTTTGAATCACATGGTTTGACCAGCTCATATGTTGGGCTGTTTTGGCTTAACAGTGTGAATTTCAGACATGTGCTACTCTTCTAGCCTGGAAAAACAGGTGCATGCACTTCTCGGCAGCTCACTGTACAGCTCTGCCGAATAATGCATCCACCCTGTAACTTTATGGCTGGATATCTTTGAATCACATGGTTTGACCAGCTCATATGTTGGGCTGTTTTGGCTTAAGAGTGTGAATTTCAGACATGTGCTACTCTTCTAGCCTGGAAAAACAGGTGCATGCACTTCTCGGCAGCTCACTGTACAGCTCTGCCGAATAATGCATCCACCCTGTAACTTTATGGCTGGATATCTTTGAATCACATGGTTTGACCAGCTCATATGTTGGGCTGTTTTGGCTTAACAGTGTGAATTTCACACATGTGCTACTCTTCTAGCCTGGAAAAACAGGTGCATGCACTTCTCGGCAGCTCACTGTACAGCTCTGCCGAATAATGCATCCACCCTGTAACTTTATGGCTGGATATCTTTGAATCACATGGTCTGACCAGCTCATATGTTGGGCTGTTTTGGCTTAACAGTGTGAATTTCACACATGTGCTATTCTTCTAGCCTGGAAAAACAGGTGCATGCACTTTTCGGCAGCTCACTGTACAGCTCTGCCGAATAATGCATCCACCCTGTAACTTTATGGCTGGATATCTTTGAATCACATGGTTTGACCAACTCATATGTTGGGTTGTTTTGGCTTAACAGTGTGAATTTCACACATGTGCTACTCTTCTAGCCTGGAAAAACAGGTGCATGCACTTCTCGGCAGCTCACTGTACAGCTCTGCCGAATAATGCATCCACCCTGTAACTTTATGGCTGGATATCTTTGAATCACATGGTTTGACCAGCTCATATGTTGGGCTGTTTTGGCTTAACAGTGTGAATTTCACACATGTGCTACTCTTCTAGCCTGGAAAAACAGGTGCATGCACTTCTCGGCAGCTCACTGTACAGCTCTGCCGAATACTGCATCCACCCTGTAACTTTATGGCTGGATATCTTTGAATCACATGGTTTGACCAGCTCATATGTTGGGCTGTTTTGGCTTAAGAGTGTGAATTTCAGACATGTGCTACTCTTCTAGCCTGGAAAAACAGGTGCATGCACTTCTCGGCAGCTCACTGTACAGCTCTGCCGAATAATGCATCCACCCTGTAACTTTATGGCTGGATATCTTTGAATCACATGGTTTGACCAGCTCATATGTTGGGCTGTTTTGGCTTAACAGTGTGAATTTCACACATGTGCTACTCTTCTAGCCTGGAAAAACAGGTGCATGCACTTCTCGGCAGCTCACTGTACAGCTCTGCCGAATAATGCATCCACCCTGTAACTTTATGGCTGGATATCTTTGAATCACATGGTTTGACCAGCTCATATGTTGGGCTGTTTTGGCTTAACAGTGTGAATTTCACACATGTGCTACTCTTCTAGCCTGGAAAAACAGGTGCATGCACTTTTCGGCAGCTCACTGTACAGCTCTGCCGAATAATGCATCCACCCTGTAACTTTATGGCTGGATATCTTTGAATCACATGTTATTTACCAGCTCATATTTTAGGCTGTTTTGGTTTAACAGTGTGCATTTCATACATTTAATGTTAGTGAGGCATAAATAGCATTATTCAGCAGCAGAAATCAGTTCTGCGGAATAATCCATGTGAGACTTCAAATCAAAGAATAACAGGAATCAAAGGGTCTTTTCAGCACCAGCTTACTTTATTTGATCGACCTTGACACCCCACATTCTTTTTCCACATTCAAAAATATTGTTTTAGCCGAACTATCTGAAATCCCACGCTTAAAACACGCGTGTTCCACGCCTTCTGAAATCCTACGGTATTTTCCGTTCAGCTGTGCGCGCTCCCGCGACGTGCATGCATTTCTCGGCGGGCATGCAGTTTTTGGCATAACACCGGACCAGCGTTCTACATCATCACCACTGTGCTAACAGTGAGACTTTTTTTTTAATGCGTAATGAGTCAAAAAAAAAAACTTACAGTAAACATTCTTGCAGTTGTCACTTTAAATGTATTGAAAAAATAAAATAGAAAAAAATGCCATGAACAGAAGCCGTCAGAATAACTTTAGCTTCACAAATAAATTCATTGTAGCCATACATCCATGATTGTAGCCTATTCATATAGTTAGATGACATTTAACGTCTCTAAAGCCTTGATAAACAAGCTTCATTCTTAATGTTTAATTGTATGAATCTGTGCCCATTGCCTGGTGTCAAGGCATCATGCACTTTCTGCATGTGCACGGTCAAAGCATGACAAAAAGTTACATTTAGGCTACTTGTTTAATGATGTATGTTCCATAACTGAAGGTCCTTCAAAAGTTGTACGCTATAACATCACAGATGTGACAAGAAGTGGATTATTGTATGAGTTACAAATAGCCTCATATGATAGCCGTGATAGCCTACTGAGTGAAGCTTTTATGTTTTCAGTGAAGCATGCAGGATTCACCATACACAACTTGCAGTTCTAACACCGGCTGCAGTCGGTGTTCCGTTGACCACACACTGAAGTGTTGGAGGAGACTGTGGCAGATCACAGCAGTACCACAGGTGTAGTTATGATGTTCTGTGAAGGTTGATGACAGAACACAGATATCACTCATAATGTGCATATTCCTATTATTGACCACAGACACCTGACACACTCTTAGGCTAACATCACTAGAACAACAACAAAAACAGAACTTTAACTTTTGTGTCACTGCTGTATGACTCACAAACAAACTGTTGTTCAGAACGATTTTCAGATTCAGAACTAGAATCACCTCCTCATGTCTGCCTCCACCATATACTTTCAGGTTACATCCCTGTTTTCCCTTAGTAAAATATTGCCTCATATAAAATATTGACAGAATATTGATTAAGGTTTGGAGTGATGGCCTTAACCTTTGACCTCTGATCACCAAAATGTAATCAGAGTATCCGTATGCAGATAAACGTTTGTACCAAATTTGAAAATATTCTTTGAGCAGTTCTAGAGATAATGCATTCACTAGGCTGAAATCTTGTTATGTGAAGTCAATGTGACTTCAACCTTTAGTCACCATAGTCCAAGGAGTTCATCTTTGAGTGTTTGTGCTGTGTTTGTCAGCTTGGAAAGAAAAAGAAAGAAAATGTCCCCTCCTCTGACCTCTAACCTGTTGATGTAACACTTATGTAGCTAGAATTAGTGGTCAGAGCTCCACTTATATGATAGACATTCCCTATTAGCTCATGTTTAGCTAAACACAGTGTTTCCCTATAGAAGTGGTCAGTGGTCCCACCGTCAACCGGCATACTGAAACTAAAACATCATCAATGTTGATGTTGATCTATCCATTCAAATTTGGTAGATGTGGAACTGTGACCAAATGAGTCGTGATCTGGAGACCCGGACGTAACAGCACGAGTCCATGATCATTTGCTGTGTAGCTGCTAAGAAACATAATCAAGAAAAATAAGACATTATTTTTTAACATTATAGACAGAGAGAAAAGCTGAACCTGACACTCTGAATAAATGTTCAGAAGCCAAAGGAGGCCATCATTCACCATTATTCTGTTTATGCTTTATGTCCAGATAATGGAGCTCTGTCCTGTCCAAAGAGAAGAATCTCAACAGAACAGAATAAATACCCTGTTATCTCCATCATTACTGATCATTACTGAGATCATTTAGGTAAAGGGATACTTATCCCATTATCCCAAGAGAGAAACAAAGCCCTGTTATCTTGAGATAAAGGGATATATTTTTCGAGTATTCAGAGCTTCTGTACAAATGATAATCTTTGTCACTCATGTACTGTAGTGTTTTCTGCTGCATTCTGGATTTGTTTGACCCACAAAAGGTTTTTGTTGTTTAGAAGTGAAATATTTCTACAGACCTGAAGTCTTATCAAATCCAATTAATAGAGTGTTCAGGTCTGATAGATTCTTCTTCTTCTTTTTTTTTAAAGCACTGTAATAATCCTTCTCAGAACACTTCTATTATTATGGAGCCTTAATAATGGGAAATTGCACATATGAGATATCAGAAACAATTACACAGAAATGGAATTATATATGAATATATCATAACACAATTGGCTAAATTATTTTAAATATTATTGGGACTAAATTAATAAGTATTACAAGGTAAAGTTGGGAACACAGCAGAAGCATGATGGGAACAGAAGTGAGAAGTGTAAGAGAAAAATAAAGAGACAAATGAGAATAACATCATTGAAACATTGCTGTATTTATTTAATCATTATTAGAATGAAAATATAATTGAAACATTTTATCCCATGTATTATTTATTAATGAACTTTCCAAAGAAACTGCATGAAGCCACTGACCACGGCCACACATGTGGCTGCAGCTCAGACACTCTTCAATACATACACATTCTTTCATGAGGAGTTCACTTGATTTTCCTCAGAACTATAGAACATTGCAAAGTCTGAGTGACACATAAAATAACTAAACTGGATAATATCTTGAAGAATATTACATACTGTATATTCAAAAACCAGCACAGCCAATATTAACTAAACCTAATCCCACTGTGCGCCCTGTTCCCACACTGATCCAGGCTCTGTTAGTCTCATGATCACTGAGCACTCAGCTATGAATAAACACACGAGCCTGCAGTGAAGAAGAGAATATCTGGAGCCTCGTGTCCTTTTCATGTCATCAACACCATCAAAAGAAAATCTTGTTTACTGGGATGATGAAGATGCTGAGTTCAAAATCATGTGTTAAATAATACAATCACATGTAGATGTGCCTATCACTCACTCATATAAGGACTACCATACCTGTGGTGTTCATATGTGTGTGTATGTGTGTGTGTCCTTGTACATACTACGTTGTGAGGACCAGCGGAGGGAGGACATTTTTGGGAAGTGAGGACATTTTGGCCAGTCCTCACTTTTTCCATGGGCTGTTTGACAGTTAAAGCGATATTCCGGCGTAAGTGAAAGCCACGGTCAAACACACCGTAACACCGAGTCAGACCCCCCCTCGAGAGATCAATTTCCCCGACCGCTAGATTCACGAGTTCCACCAACTTCAGCAAAGACCGCACTATCGCCACACACGGCGCTCTGCGGATCCACTGTCTAACCGCAAAACGCCACTTTTAGCCACAAATAATGCTCAGAACTGCACCAAAGTTCATCAATAGTACATTACAGGGTCCCAGCACGTAGGACGAGCCGTCAAACATCCGCTAGCTTTGCCTGTTTTCTTCAGAAGACACAACTCAACGCTTGCTGGTGGAGAAGGACAGTTTGAGGCAGCGGAGCTAAAGAAAACATTTTAGCGGATGTTTGACCTCGTCCTACGTGCTGGGACCCTGTAATGTACTATTGATGAACTTTTTCCATTATTTGTGGCTAAAATGGCGTTTTGCGGTTTTTTACAGTGGATCCGTGTGGCGATAGTGCGGTCTTTGCTGAAGTTGGTGGAACTCGTGAATCTAGCGGTCGGGTAAATTGATCTCTCGAGGGGGGGTCTGACTCGGTGTTACGGTGTGTTTGACCGTGGCTTACACTTACGCCGGAATATCGCTTTAAGACTTGGGTTATAATTAGATTTAAGTTAGGTGTAGAGTAATGGTTAAAGTGATAGTTCACCCAAAATTCAAATTAAATAAGTCTGTATTTGCATTGACACCCAGCCAGTGTCAATGCAAATACAGACTTATTTAATTTTTTTTTCAGAACAATTTCTCATGTCGGGGCTTCAATACAAGAGGGACATTACAGACGAGTAGTGTGGAGGTATTTGGATGGTTTTTGGTGTGTCTGTTTGGACGAAGAAAAGTGAGCCCCATTTGTGACCGTCATATGGACATGCAGTGCTGCGCTGACCCCCCCTGTAACTCCAAGAAGGCACAGAGGACTCTGAAACTTCTCCCAGCCCTTAGTCGACGTGAGGGTTAGTAGAAAATTAGTGAAATTTGAATTTTGGGTGAACTATCACTTTAAGCTTAGGCATTTGTTTTGGATGGTTAAGGTTAAGGTATGGTAAGGGGCTAGGGAATATATTATGTCAATGAGTGGTCTCACAAAGATAGCATTACAAGGATGTGTGTGTGTGTGTGTGTGTGGGAGACAGGGAACCACAGGTCAAGGGTGAATGCTCAGGTTAACTTGAGGTAACACTGTATTGACATTTGACATTAACATTTATCACTGGATTACATTAGCCCCGCCCCCTCCCCTACACATTCATAGTGTTTATTGCAGGCCTGTTGTATCAGATTGCTTTACATTGTACAGGTGCTGCTATTTCAGTAGTTACACACGAGGAGCTTCCTCAACACTGGCAGTGCAAAGCTGCAGCCACGTCCAATCCTGGACGTATTGATCCAAATATCACACTAATCTGTCATTAGTTGTAGTTTAGCATTAGTTTCTTCTCAGCCATTTCCTTTTAACTTCAACACAAATCTTTAAAGGTGTTAAGAAATGGCCGTTTGTCCTGTTTGTCGCGGCAAGTTTCCACGAGTTGCCGACGAGTTTACCCGTGTAAGGAAAACAAATTTGATTGGTCGTTATTGAGCGGGCGGGATATTCAAAGCTTGTGGCGAAACCAAGCTCGGTGTGTGTGTACAGACGTTTGATTGACGGATGACGGATCTAATATCAGTGGCTGATGAATCGTGAGCAGGGTGATGTATTATTTGTGTGCCTGCATTATCCAATGTGAAAAAAATGCCACACTTTCATCCCGGATTTACTGGAAAATAGAATTTTGCACAAAGTTTGAGCTACATCGTCTGATAGATGAGATTTTACACTAATCTTAAAACCGACAGTGGGCTCAAATTCAATTCTCTTTTCTGTACAGCTTTAATAATGATGAGACATTTGATGTGAAGCGTTTGAACCACCATTGATGCAGATTGTTCTTTGTCTTGTTCCACGGTCCTTTTGATCAGTCGGTGGGGGACGTTTGAGGCCGAAGCTCTGAGCAGCCGTCCTGGCCACCGAACACAGTGTTCAGGTTCTGTCCCTGTCCATCAGCCGTCAGTCCACGGCCGTGGTGGTGTGGGTGCAGCAGGTCCGGATGGAGCCCATCATCCTGCTCGTCTTCCTGCGGCAGCTGGTGTTCCCGCTCTGCCGGGAGGTGTTGGTGTTCTGGCGGGACAGCTTGGCGGCGCGGCTCGCCGTCTCCTTGATCTGCAGCTCCAGGTGTTTCTGGATGGCCAGGCCCAGCTCCTCGGGGTCCACGGAGGCCCCGTACACCTCCCACGTCATCCCCTCCGCGTCCCACTTCACCTCCTTCACCGGGGATTTGGGGGCACCACCTGGTTTCTTGTCAGCGTTCGTCGGCGGTGGGGTCTGGCCGGAGGAGGAGGAGGAGGGGGGGGCCTCACGCCGGCTCTCCTCTGCCAGACAGATCTGAGGGAACACGTGGGCTGCGACGGCCGGTCCCGTCTGCACCGCGACGTCCCTCAGCTCCCTGCGGCCCGTCATCGTCCCCATGTCCCTGGTTGTCGTTGCTCTGGCTCGGCTGATGGGGCCGCCGCCGCCGCAGCAGCATCCCTCTCCACCGAAGTGCTTCTGGGGCTGTGGCCCGCCGCCGGGAGGCAGCGAGCTGACCCAGGAGCAGCTGAGGTTGCAGCAGCGCAGCAGATGTTTGGCATCCAGGCCCGTCTCGCTGACCGAGGAAATGAGGCGAGGCAGGGTGAGGTGGTTCATCGCCGAGGGAAGCACCGTCGCTCGCTGGTCACAGCTCTGCTCCACGCCGGCCAGCCGGGGCTGCAGCTGGGAGGGGGCGGGGATGGGCTGGGGGTGGCAGTAGGCGGCAAATGTGTCTTCGAAGTTGGCATGAGGGAGGTAAGAGCTGTAACACAGGGCATTGTCACACTTAGGGATAAGACGGGCCTTCTCTTCAACACCCTCCACTTTGACAGCCGCCCTGGGGGGCGATACGCACGCACACCCGGCGTGAGGCTGCGGTGCACCGGGCTCTCCACTGGTGACCCCCCTGCAGGTGGTGGTGACGATGTTGCACTGTTGCAGCAGCATGGGCTGCTTGCAGGCCAGCGTTGAGTGACTGTCAGCGTCTTGGATGCTCTGATCTCCCCCCGCGTGGTAAACAAGGCCACAGGCCTGGCCGTCTGGAGCGTGGGGGGGTAATGAGTCTGAGTGACTCCTCTGAACAGGGAGCGAGGCCACCGCTAACGTCCTGCCAGCCTGAGGGTTAGGACTGCCGGTGTGGTGGAGGGGTGCAGACGTCTCAACCAGGCTTTGAGGGCGACTCGACACCCTGGGGGGCACACAGTGTTTAGATGGGCTTTGTTCCTGTTGGCCAGGCGCTCTGCCCACCCTCAGACCGCCGCAGTTAGCTTCTCTGCCTGGGGGAGATGCAGCGCAGATCTGGATGGTGGCCTCCTTCGGCCCCTCCTGGCAGGAGGGACCTGGTCCTGCAGCCGGTGCCGGTGGTCCCACAGCCTGGGTGGGGCTCTGGGAGGTGTCACAGAGGAACTGACCGCAGAGGGTCGACTCCATGGAAACACCCCCCGCCCTCTGGTTCAGCTCCAACTCAGGATGCCCGGCCTCTGCCATGGAAGACCTTTAAGATGACATAAGACAGTGTGTTTCAATCAACACCACAACAAATCCCTTCTACGCTGAAAATAACTCAGCAAGGACTCTAATCACCGATCAATAATGATATCTGAGTGATAATGAAGTCTGATGATGCCCCATGTAATTACCACATCAGCTGAGATGGAAAAGCATCATGAAGCTACAGAGCATCACTGCTGCACAAAGTGTGTGGGCAAAGTACGTCAGAGTGAGTGGAGTCTGTCCAACACAGATCTGTGAGACACCTGCTGGTGAGAGCAGGTACTGAACCGTCCACCTGTGACTGACTGGTCCAGTCTCTGAACAGGAGATGATGACACTCCACGGTGACATCCACTGACGGTTCAGTCCCTATTGTCACCAGCAGGTGTCAGCATTCTCAAGGATGTTGGTTTGGTTCATCAGTTACATTTTTCCTTTTTGATTTCCACTAAATATCTCTTAAAAACATACGTTTCTGCTTTTAAACACATTTCGCATCAACATAAACAAATATGAAATCCTTCTTCTTATCCCACATGGCTGGTTATTGGGAGTCTGCTAAACACTCACTACAGCGCCCCCCAGTGGACAAACTAGAGACTGAAGTGACAGCATACAGTAGCATACTGCCAGTCAGGTCACACATCACACATCCTCTACTTCATTCTGGTTATAAATAATAACTGATATGACACTCACAGTCACATGCAGCAACAACAACAACAACAACAACAACAACAACAACAACAACAACAACAAAAAGTCACACTTTTCTCCCACAATGCAATGCAAAATGGAAAATAGAGGAGCTGCTCACAGGTAGAAAGCAGCTCAGGAAACAAACTGTTGCATCTTTTGTGCAACTATTTGTTTTCTGTGTGTGGATTATTAACCCGGTATGAGGTTGTCAGTGTGAAGAAGTGAATTTAAATATAATGCAATGTTTGCTTTCTTCACATTAGAGGGAAATCAGCTTTTGCTTCTTTAATCCTAAAACAGACATGATGATTCCATTCTTGTAAATGTATAACAATTTTCTCCTGTAGAACTTGTCAACACGCCCAGAGCTCACTGTAAAAATGACAGCTTGTCTGGAGGGAGGGGGTGGGGGTGGGGTCACACGGTTACACAAACGACTCTGAGACACACACAATGCCTTCATCAGAGAGCTGTAGAGCTGGTGGTGGGTGTGTCTTTGGACCACCTGCTCCTGGTCTTTATGGTAAGCTAAGCTAAACACACATCCTGACTCCAGCTCTGTCCACACACACACACACAGGTATGAGAGACGTGTTCTTCTATCGTCTCAATCAGAGACGTGAACTTTCCAAAACCACCACCATCTTAACAAACAGTTGCAGGGTGATCGTGGCGACATGAACAGCTGACTGGCTCCAGATTACATCATGAAGACGTACTGTAGCATCATGAAGTGAGTCACAGGATTCAGACGGCAACAAGTCGGCGCTTCAGCCCTGCGTACGGGTTTCAGTCTGAATTATACTAACTTCATTTAAAAGACACTGACCAATCATAATTCAAGCTTGATTTTGTGTGCGTGCGTGTGTTTGTTTGGTCAGATGTGAGTTGATTCAGCTCCAGGAGCTTGGCTACAGGTTCAGCAGCAGGTTAACAGGTGTGAGATGTTTTCCAGATCCTGACTCATTCAAGAAAACAGCGTTCAATTTCTCTTCTTGGTCCTGAATTAGCCCACAGGAGGTGGGGCTCAGCCCATCACACCCCCCCTCCCCGCAGCCACATTCACACCCCCGAACACAACAAACGGATACACAAACACAACAACAAGCCTCCGTGCTAAACACTGCATTTTGTTCACATGCACAAGAAGAGGTGTTCCTCAGGAGGATGTGAAGGTTTCCTCCCTCCTGCTTACCTCTCACAGTGATCTGCTCGCCGCTCCGCCTGGCTCTCCCTCTCTGTCCTCTCCCTCTCGGATCAGTCGGGTGATGGATGCACTTCCTCAGAAAGCCTTCATCCTCCTCCTTCTCCTCCTCCTCCTCCTCTCATCCACAGGTGACCTCTCTCTCCCTGCCTCAGATGTCTCCTCCACAGCCTCCTCTCCTCTCCCTCCACCCGGCTGATGTGCACAAGATGGAGGAGACCTTGAGTTTAATCCTCTCCTACGTCTGATTACAAATGTGAGGATGCAATCTTCAAATCCCCCCCGCCCCCGTCATTCGCTCTGTGGCGGAGAGTCGAGCCGCTCGTGGTTGGCTTATCCAGCTGTAGTGGGAGACGGATGGAGGGGGAGGGGGAATGATAATGAGAGGAGATAGTCAGGCAGCCGGCGTCATTGTCCCTCCACCTGGGAAGAGCGGAGTGGGGCGGATGCATGAATGAATGTGTGCACCAGGGAAAAATAAAGAAACTCCCCCTGTTTCCTTTCTTTCACTACTCTTATACCTTCACACACACACACACACACACACACACACACATGCACATGCACACACCTCCACTCTGACCTCACTTACTGCTTTAATTTCACACATTGTCGTTCACTTGCTCAACCTCCCTGCAACCCTCCCACCGACACCAGCCCACTCTCCATCACTATTACTGTTGCTATGGAAACTGCAATACTCAGTGGGCCTGTGTGTGTGTGTGTGTGTATCTGTGTGTGTGTGTTTTCAGCCAGCAATGACACAACACACAGCCAAAACAGATCAGCTGGGAGCTGCTTGTGTTTGTGGTCGACTCGTCTGCAGCTAATTTCACGCACCAGCCTCCTGCTCTCCAGCTCCACACACTGTCAGACAACATGGAGGACACCGGAGAGCGTGGTGATGACGCACTGGTGAGACAAGTCCAGAGAACAAGTTAAAAAAGACAGCGAATCCACGGTGCGTGACACGTACTTGATGTGACATGGTTAAAATAAAAGACATCAGCATGTTCATTTGCAACTGTTTAAAATGCTTTAAGGCCAATATGTGGGTTTTCTCTGAAAAGTTTTCTTTAAAGGAGACATATTCTGTCCCTTTTCCACAAATTAAAATAGTTACCAGGTGTCTTAAAGACGTATCTGTGACATGCTTCGGTCAAAATACCCCAAGGATCAAATATCACAACTCTCTTTTCTGCTCAAAACAACCCTACCGGTAGTTATGCAAATTCAAAACTAATGACATCATTGGAAGACAGCTGAAGTAACAGCTTGTAAAACCACACGGATTTCGACCTCGGGAGCCTGAAGATTACAGATGTCAATTCTCAAATTTTTGCAGCTGGAAAGCAAGTCAAACGCCAAAATATATCTTAAAGAGCCTTCAAAAAGTGGTAGTTCCATAATATATCCCCTTTAAAGAGGTGGAGCTGCTGGGAGGGCGTGTTGGGGATGAAACACTTTTCATCACCACAAAAAATCTACAGGCTCCTGAGATTAAAATCCATGTGGTTTTACAAGCTGTTCCCTCAGTTGTCATCCAGTGATGTCATTAGTTTTGGAATTTGCATAATACCACCCCCACCCGTGAGTAGGCTACTGATGCAGGTAAAAGGGGTGGGGTGAGCATTTGCTCATTTTCATTTAAAGGGACAGACAGTGAAACCTGAACAGGTTTGAGTGGATGAAAAGAGCTGATGTTTGATCCTTGGGGTATTTTGACGAAAGCATGTCAGACCTGGGAACTATTTTAATTAGCGGAAAAGGGGCACAGGCACACTGGATGTTACAGTGACTGTCTATCACAAAGTGATGCCATAGGGAGCCCGGGCTAGAGCTAACTGGTTAGCATGCTAACTTCAGTACAAGAGAAGGAGTGATAGAGGTAAAAGAAGTGTTAACGTTGGTGTTAAAGGTGCTGCTGGTAGGAGTGAAACTTGATGCCGAGCTCACAACATTTCCTCCAGCGAGGAGACAGCTGTTCATGGTATCACTAACTATGTAGCAGTAGCAAATGAACTCACCTGTAGCACCTTTAATAACAGCTCTCAGGTCTGTCTATGTTTTACTTTGATGATGGCCACCATCATTTTCTCAAATGATTTTGGGCACAGAGAGAAGAGAGAGAGAGAGAGAGAGCATACGTGTGATTTTTAGGATGTAAAGTCAGTTTTGCAGAAGTCACCTTTGAAGCCTGATTCAAGTCAAGCATCAACCTCTGCAGTTCCTCCACTGACCACTAGAGCCAGTCTCCACCAGTGAGTCAATCTCCATAGACTCCCATGTTAAAATGTCCAACTTCACAGCAGAAAAAACTAAACGGTTTGGTCTCTACAGGTCATTTCCTCCTTCATGACAACCTGTTTACATTTTATATAAGACTAGCATAACTTAAGCAGATCAGCAGGTGAGTGTACACTTTGGCTCACACTCTTTATTTTATATAACCTTTATTTCACCAGGTCATTAACCCTTTGAGGTCCAAGACCTCTTTTGCAAGGGCGACTTTCCCCATGCTTGGATTGGCTGGGAGTTAGGGGGATCAGTACAGCAGCTCAGTCTGAGCAGCTGTCTGTGCTTTTTTGGCCATAACTCACTTATAACTTACACAGTTATGATTCATATTCACTCTGGTATTTTTAATGATAAAATCTTAATGTTCTACAAAAACGCTTCTGGTCATTATTCAGTCCACTAAAGGTTGATTTCCTGTCTTGTCCATTTATAAAAAGTCTACTGCACTGATTAGTGTTTAGATGAATGCTGAGAGCCAATAGCCTTTGATGATGAGAGTCTTCAGAGGCCTCAGTGGACTGCATCCTATGACGTCATCCACCACTTCTCATAATGTGCTGGATCCCACTGGCTTTGCTGGTTGCTGCACTGATGCTCGAAACACTTGTCACTGAATTATCCTGGAAACAAGATTCATGACCCCAGTGACACCGGCAGAGATTAGAGCTGGACGGTACTGCAAGTGTGTGTCAGTGCAGGGATCTAAAGAATTCATCTTATTGTCTCTGAGCATGTGTGTGCGTGTGTGTGTTGGGTGGATGGGGTGGGGGAGGTGGGGGGGGATGGCTGACAGCTGTGCACAGATTAAAGCCAAGATTTTCTTGGAGCGTCTCTGTGTGCATGTGTTTCTCTACATGTATTTGAAGTATTGTGTGTTACTACTGTTTGATCCTTCCATAGAGCTGTGATCACTGCTGTGTGTCACACTGCTGCGTCGCCGTCACAGCTCCACCAACAGTGACCATCTCTCTGCAAACAGTCCCCTCGCTGTGGCATTCAGCCGCCTGCAGAGCTGCTAAGCTGCTCTCGGATCAGTTTCATACATGCCAAGAAGTTAAGTAACAGCCGCAGTGAAAAGATAAAGAAGAAGACACAGAGGATGAGCACAAGTTATGACGTCTTCTTCTTACAGCTGCTTCCTCACACCCTCTCCCAGCTGTTGGCGAACTGGTCTCAGTGTTCAGGCTTCTGTTCAATGTGGAACAACACAACCTTGTGATAAATAATCAATAGAACTTTATTTATTTTAAGCATTTTAAAATCAGGTGCTTTAATTTAAGTATAGTGCCTCGCAAAAGTCACGTTACAACCACAAAATTAAATGTATTTTATTGGGATTTTTTGTGACAGAGCAACACAAGTAGTGAATAATTGTGAGGTGGAAGGAAAATTATACTTTTTTTTTTTTTTATACAAATAAAAACCTGAAAAGTGTGGTGTGCATATGTAGTATGAGTATAACCACCTTTCACTGCAGCTACAGCTTCAAGTCTTTTAGGGTTTTCCAGCTTTGCACATCTACAGCTGCACCTTTCACTCATTCTTCTTTGCAGAGCAGCTCCAGTTGAGTCAGATTGGACGGAGAGAGTCTGTGAACAGCAGTTTTCAAGTCTCAGTAGGATTCAGGTCTGGACTTTGACTGGGCCGTTGTACCACATGGACATGCTTTGATGTAAACCAGTCAGTTGTAGCTCTGGCTGTGTGTTTAGGGTGGTTGTCCTGCTGGAAGCTGAACTTCCATCCCAGTCTCAGTCTTTTTCTGCCTCTAACAGCTTTTCCTCCAGGATTGTCCTGGATTTAGCTCCATCCATCAACTCTGAGCAGCTTCCCTGTCCCTGCTGAAGAGAAGCCTCCACACAGGCTGATGCTGCCACCACCATGTTCCACTCCGGAAATGTTGTGTTCAGTTCAGGTTGATGAGCAGTGTTTCCACCACACATAGTGTTTTGCATGTAGGCTAGAAAGTTCAATTTGTGTCTTTGATTTGTAAAAAATTGTGAACACATCATTTCACTTCCACTTCCATATATAGCCTATCACATAAAATCCCAATAACATACATAGTGGTTGTAACGTGACAAAATGTAGAAAAGTTCAAGGGCAATGAAGACTTCTGCAAGGCACTGTGAATGTCTGACTGAAAACATCTGAGCATTAGGATCTGTGCTCTCTCTCTAGTGATGGAGCCGAATCACAATGGGCAAAAGTGACCTTTGACCTTCTAATTCTAATCAATTCATCCACATGGACAGTGAGATCTCACGTCGAGGAGAGTGAGACACAAAACACACACCGTCTTTGACTGTCGCCGGCACACATGCATAAAAATGTCGGATTTTGCTCCGGCTGCAATTTCAACATTTTAAAGGAGACATATTATGTAAATATCACTTTTTGAAGGCTGTTTAACATAAAGGTGTTTGTCCTGCTGCCTTCCAGCCCCCTGAATGTGAGAATTGACAAAAAAATCTTCAGGTTCCAAGGTTGAAATCCATGTGGATTTACCATAGACTGTAAAAAGAATGGACGCAGCACCTGTGACGTCACCCATTGGTTTGGGGGAGTCTGTTTTGTGCCGCTACTACAGGGGTTTGAACTGCACCATGTTGGATTTTATTCGGTTAGCCGGCCGAGAACCCGCCCACTGGCCTTGAAGCAGTGGTCTCCAGAGCTGTCACTCAACATTTCCGCACCCTAATTGGCCAGAATCGGTTGAGACCAAAAACATAAAATGTACCAGGCTTGAGCTGTAAAGTCGGCTATTTTAACATGGGGCTCAATTGGAGTTGCTCCCTTCTGACAGCAGCCCCCAGAGGAAGCGGCGGGGATTGCAGCTTTTTGAACATGGAAGTGAGCTTCACTTCTCAGACCGACAACTGCCCCCTTGGGTTTTACGAGCTGGTCCTCTTGTACCAGTAGAAGGGGCGGGGCAAGCAGTGGCTCATTTGCATTTAAAGGGACAACGAGGAGTTTTGGAAAGTGTTTTCACGCTGCCTCCGCGCGCACCGCAGAATTCCTCCACCGGCGCAAGACGGACTCATGTTTTCATTCATCAAGGATTAAAGTCAGAGGTTCAAAGAGGTTCAGAAACCATAAAATGCCGTTATTCTCATTTGCACCAGGCTGTAGGAAACGCTGGTCAGCTCGACCAGCATTTCCGCCACCACTAATAATAACAAAATAACGATAGAGACAAAACAATATATTGATAGAAAATGGAGCCATTAACAAGTGTGGGTAGCGTAGATTCATCCACAATAACGTGAGACTGTTTTATAACCGAATAGAAACTCCTCGTTGGCCCTTTAAAGGAACAGGCACTGAAACCAGCCCTTCTGAACAGGGCTGTTTTGAGTTGTGGTGTTTGATCCTTGGGGTATTTTGACCAAAGCATGTCACAGACATGTCTTTAAGACAACTGGGAATTTTATTTCATGGAAAAGGGACAGAATATGTCACCTTTAAAGTTGTTGAGTGGTCAGTGAGCTAAAAACCTCCACACTGTCATGACACACACCGGACTACAGAGGACATTCACACAGCTAACATGAGGAGCAGTGAGGTAAGAAAGAGGCAGCACCATGGCGTCCAACCTCTCTATGTGTTTATTAGAGATGATACAGTGTTGGCCTTTTTGACATTTATACAAAACAAACAGAAAACAACAAGACAGCAGCTTCTGATCAGTCTCCGTACAGCTCTCATGTCCTCTGTCCTCTCACATTCCTGTGTTCCTCTCCTCGCACAGAGAGCAAAGTGTGTGTGTGTGTATGTGGGATGATTGTGTTTTGGTTTATCTGATCTGTGTTGACGGGGTGAGGCGTATTGGGCGGGGAAGGGGGGGGTCGAGCACCACCCACACCAGGTCTGAAACAGCTGCGGTCCAGGTTTGTGCCTCATGATGCATCGTGTCAGAATCAGTTGTCGCCTGCTGCTTCACTATGGATCACTATTAAAATGGTGCAAACACTTTTTGAGTGATGATTAAATAAAAGAAATTAAACAGCTGAACTTGTAATCTAGTTCTCATCACTAAAAACACACGAGTCTCGTGGAAAATTCAAACCACACAAGCAGCGACAGCTGTAAACAACAACGTTGCCTCTGTCTCGTGTGTACGATGACTCTTGACACTACAATACCCATGATGCATCAGCAGCGGTTTGACGGGACACGACTCCGGCCTTAAAAAGAAAACACTTTTCTGAATGTAGCGACACGACCTCCAGAAGAACAGGGAAGCGCTCGCGCTGCTTCCCTCTGTTGGTCCGAGCCTGGATGGGAACCGAGAGGAGGGCGGAGGGAGGCCAAGGCTCCTGCGGAGAACAGGAGGAGAGGAAGTGTAGCGAGCTGCTGGCTGACAGGATGTTGCTGTGGCTCAGTCTGGAGCCGATCTGCACGTGACGGTGACGGTGACCTCCTCACATCCACTCCATCCGCCTGAACAGTCTGTGTGTGTGTGTGTGTGTGTGTTGAACAGACTGAGGATAAACGCTGAAGCAGCAGCAGCAGCAGCAGCCTGACTGCTGGCCCTACCTGTGTGTGTGTGTGTGTAACAGAGAACTGTGTGTGGACTGTCTGCTTCAGGCTGCTGCTCATTCCGACCCCCCCCCCTCCTTGGGAAAAAAAAAACAAAAAACGACAAAAAATAAAACAACCTAACATATACAATTGCTTTTGAAAATAGACTGCTTTACAATCATCCTGGTGGAGAGACGAGACGTGTGTGAGTGTGTGTGTGCATGTTAGTCCCGTGTCCTGTCACACACTCCATCGTCGTCCTATGAGTTTCTCCCCTCGCACGTTAAGGCGCTCTCACACCTGCTGGTCGCTCAGTTCATCTGGATCCGCAGCAAACTGATGGTGCCCCCACACACACATACACACACATACACGCACACATATGCACTCCCCACCTCCTCCCACACACACACACACACCAGTTGAGGCTGCCCAGTGCTCGCAGGAGGTTGGCAACAAGTCCCGAGCTGGAGGAGCTCTGCAGCGGGGACCGGCGCCGTCACTAACATCTCATGCCGTCTTCTTGTTGCCATGGAACGGGAGCACCGGTAACATCAGCTCTTTTAGTGTGCGCCGCCGCCGCCGTTGTTGTTTTTTTAAACTTTCCCCCAGATTAGATTAGAAGAGTCCCGAGTCTAATCCACAGCCGAGTGCTGGGCTCGTCATCTACAAGTGTCCAGTAGTCCAGTCGGCCCGGCCCGGCCCGCCCGCCGCCGGCCTCAGCTCCAGCTGCTGCTCTGGAGCTCTTGGCGGAGCCAGGACGGCAGCGGTTGGCCCAGCCGGTTCAGCAGGCGCAGCAGCTCCATGTTGTGTTCTCGGTAGTACTCGGTCAGAAAGGCACGGGACTGTGTGTCCAGGCAGAGAACACACACACACAGGGGGAGAGAGAGAAAGAGAGGTCAGAGATGAGGAGATCATCTATGAGTGAGATCAGGTAGATGAGCAACAACTATCAAACAGGAAAGACAACACAGTCACACTATGTAATAATCAAGGTTAATATTGTTTTACATTTTTATTAAGCTCAGTTTTCTTTCTTTTTTTTAAAATTTCAATTTAGTTTTAGTTAGTGCAACGAGTGATTAGGGTTTGATTTTTTTGTTTCGTTTTCATTTGAAGGAAATGGCTGGTTTTAGTTTTTCCAAGTATCAGGAGGAAAGCCTTGATTTGTAGACACTCTCTGTGACAGCTCTGAAGGTGAACTGTCAAATCTGTGGGACTTCCCTCTTTTAATTGCATCCTCACAGAAGTTCCCATCAGTCCTCATCAAGATACACTTACTTTATTCTACCTGGGAGTTGAAATAGTCCCATATTGGGCTGTGGTCTTTTCTTCCTGAAACTTTCACCATTTCATTGAAAAAATAAGCCAATAATTTTTTTCCTGTCATTTTTATTTTTATTTTAGTTAACTAAATTATCTTTTCACTGCGAGATAGTTCAACATTTTGGCAAATTGGCCCATTGCCAACCCCTAAAGTTTTAGTTGTAGGTTTTACACCTTTAATTGTCAGTGCAAGCTATTTTTAGAACGGAGGAGCAGCAGCTCAGAGCTACACTATGGAGGCTGATGGGATTTCTTGGTTTCCCTCATCAAACTCATTAAATACACAATCCAACAACGGAACGTTACAAGAGTTGTTTTCGAGGTAAATTCACAACTTGTCCACCAGAGCGTTGTGGAGTTGTTGGATTGTGTATTTGATGAGTTTGATGAGGGAAACCAAGAAATCCCATCAGCCTGTGTAGCGTAGCTCTGAGCATCTTGCAGCTCTGCTCCGCCGTTCTAAAAATAGCTTGCACTGATAATTAAATGTAATGAACCTACTGCTATGACTATAACTATTATGGCAATGGGCCAATTTGCCAAAATATTGAACTATCCCTTTTAGATGGTGTGTGGTGGTCAGACAGTGAAGCAGTGTGAGGTGCAGCCGTACCTCAGGACTCATCTCTGGGTATTTCCTGCCTTTACTCTTCCCCAGACATTTGGCTCGACCCCCCTCCACCCGCTGACACCAGAAACCTTTGCTGTCGTCGTACCTGCAGAAACACACGTGGTTAATGGTTAAACACTCTGGAAACTCTGGAGCTGCTCCTTTAAAGATACAGGTTCTCTGGATGTACAGTGTGTGTGCGTGTGTGATAGACAGTGAGTCACATACATTAGAGCCTGGGTGTAGTTGAAGACGGGAGTGACGCCGAGGAATCTCTGGATTCCCTCCATCACCAGAGCTGGGTTGGAGCGCAGGAGGGCCCCGTCCACAATGTGCAACTAGAAAACACACAAACACACACCATCAGTCAGGCTCTGCGAAACATCTTCCCAGACAAATACAAGTCCAGTTGCCTACGATTCAATTTGGCCAGAAAAAAACATGGAAAAGTCAGGGGGGTAGGGGGCCCACTTTAGTATTATTTCAGGGGGCCCAGAATTCCTAGCAACGGCCCTGCGGCCTTATAATGTGTTGCTTGAGTGGTATCTATAGCAACTAAAATCAGCTGGTCCTTCAGGGAAGCATCTTGAAGTCGAGTCCACACAGTGTTTAAAGTGGACAGGCTCGTCTGGGAGTGGACATCAGGGGGTGAAAGGGTCAAGTGGAGGGCGTCCCAGTGGTCAGGGAACGTACCATATGGGTGTACTGAGCCTCGAGCAGTGGGTCGACCCCCGGCCAGCTGGACTCTTTACTGCAACCCCCCCTCCCATACTGTCTCTCTCCACCTTCCCCATCTAATAACTGTCAAAACAACTAAACAAGACAAGGTCAAAGCCCAGTACACGTCTGGACTGCTCATGACAAACCTACACATGGATTAAATATAATAAAATACTGAGCTGTAATTCTATGTCAGAATGGGAGAAAAACCTGGAGAGAGGGGGAGGGAGATGTTGCCTATGTTTCCTGTTTTCCATGTTTCTCCCTTTACCTCCTTTAGCAGTAATGATGAATGCAAAAAGTTGTCGAAGTTGATAGGAGACTGAGTGTATTGGAAGTGCTCCTCCTCTTCCCTGCAGCTCCTGAGCAGCTAAGCAGACTGACTCGACAGGTTGATTCTCTTATAGTCTGTGTGAAATAAAGTCTATCTTAGATGTTGCTGTTGTTGGTATCATGTTTTGGGGGCTTTTTGCCTTTAACTGATATGACAGTAGAGATAAACAGTAAATGAGGAGGCAGAGAGAGGGGGAATGACATGCAGCAAAGGGCACACCGGGGGATTCGAACCGGGGCCGGCTGCGACGAGGCGCCTTCTCAACACAGTGCTCCAAAAGACTTTTAAACACACCTGGTGTGTCCAAACTCTTGGCCATTTCTCTCCACTTTTGTGCCTTTTTATCCAGGTCCCGACAGGCCTGTGTCTCCCGCAGCTCGGCACACTGGGACTCAGGCCAAATTATTTTCTCCTCCATTGTGCTCTGCATTGTTTTCATTCTGCAATCCATCAGATTGTTTTTAAGATGCCGCTACAGTCTCTCCTATTGGACGTGCCAAGATGTCGTCACAGTGCGTTGTGTCCAAATGAAAAAATGTTAAACTGAGATACAGTCACGCGCCGCGGTAGCACATACTCTATGTGGAAGAGGGGAGTATGCTGTCTCTGCTGCCTGCCCCAAACTCTGGATCTCTCTGACAAGCCCCCGACGTCTTCAAACACACTTTTATTCCTTGGCTTTTAACCCAGTCTGAGAGTTAAAGGGATAGTTCAACATTTTGGCAAATTGTCCCATTGTCATAATCCCTATAGTTTTAGGAGGCAGCAGGTAGGTCCGTTACCTTTAATTGTTGGTGCAAGCTATTTTTAGAACGGTGGAGCAGAGCTGCTAGCTGCTCAGAGCTACACTACGGAGGCTCATGGGATTTCTTGGTTTCCCTCACCAATTCATTCCGAGATAATAACGGAACGCTACGAGACAGAGTTGTTTTGAGGGAAAATGCAAAACTGCTGATGCGTGTTCCTGTTCCGTCTCCTAACGTTCCTTTATTATCTCACAGTGTGTTGAATGAGCAGGTCACAACTTGTCCACCAGAATGTTTTGGAGTTGTTGGATTGTGTATTTGATGAGTTTGATGAGGGAAACCAAGAAATCCCATTAGCCTCCGTAGCGTAGCTCTGAGAAGCTCACGGCTCTGCTCTGCCCTTCTAAAAATAGCTTGCACCGACAATTAAAGGCAGCGAACCTACTGCGATAGGGATGACTATGACTATAGGGATTATGGCAATGGAACAATTTTCCAAAATGCTGAAATACCCCTTTAAACATTTGGGGTTTTATGTTCTTATTGTTTTCAATTCATTTTATTGCTGGTTTGTTTTCATTTTTTACATAATGTTTAGTCTTTTTTAAAATTAATTTTACCTTTTTTTTCCACATACATGTACATCTTTTTGGGGCTTTATGCATTTAATTGACAGGATAGTTGAGAGAGACAGGAAATGAGGAGGAAGAGAGAGGGGGAATGACATGAACCGACTGCAGCGAGGACTGTAGCCTCTGCATATGGGGCGTCTACTCAACCCAGAGAGCTCTGCAGCGCCCCAGCCTGCTCCAGAAACAAAAATGGACCGGATTGTGTTGTTGATGTCCTGCTTGTCAAGTGCATTAGACGGTGTTACTGTGTGTGTTACCTGGCTGGGCTGGTAGTGCTGCAGCCAGCGCTCCAGGTGACTAGCATAGGCCCCTGGGTTAAGGCAGCGTCTCTGGAGGGCCAGCAGGTCCTTGGGGGCCGTGGGGCCTGCCGTCACCACTATATGAAACGTGTTGTTGAGGGCTGCGGGGTCCTGGTGGGCCCTCTGGTGCTGCGGCCACAAACACACAGAAAACATCAGTCAGATTAAACAGTGAGGAGGGTTCGAGCTGTAGAGCAGCAGCAGAGCGTCAGGCGCTGTCTCACCTGGTACCAGGAGTAGGCTCTGTCTGATGGGTTGATGAGCACTGCCAGGATCTTGGCCCTGGGCAGCAGGGCAGCAGCTCTCTTAGGAGCCACCTCTGTGTCAAAGTAGTTGGCACTTTTCTCAAACATGAAATCTGTGCTGACATTAGAGGGGAATGGGAAGAAGTCCATGTACCTGAGGAGAACGCAGACAAAACAAACAACTAAAACCTCAAAAAAGTCCCGACAGCCCCAAGCTGTTTTACTGCTCGACGTCAAAGTGAAAACACTAAGTGTTATTGTTGTGTTTCTGTAACAGAGGCCGAGCATTTGATTTGTATCTAAAACTCTCTTCACTTCCTTCTCAGCTTTATATCTGAACCGGATGAAGGGTTTTAGTCATCAGGTGTCTGGATGTGAAGTTCTCAGACACACAAACTGATGAAATGTTGGACAGCTGAGCTCTGGCTGCTGGAGACGTCCTGTCCTGTCCTGTGTCCAGTCTGCATTTATTAACTGCTGGTAAAAAAACCCTGCTGAACGTCTGGTTCATAGATAATTAAACAAACAAAAGGTGAGCCGTCTCAGCTCCAGCCATTCAGAGATGTTATGGCTCTGACTGAGAGTGTTGGCAAATGGCAGATTTTTAAACTATTTCTTAAGTTCATCAATCAGGATACATTTTTGGGGGTGTTCAGCTTTCGTTCCAACAGCAACAGTGAAAGAGACGGGAAGGTCAGGAGGAGCCAGAGGAGATGACATGAGCTGTAACAGCTGCTAACATAATAACAGCTCATAGGCTGAATATTTCATTTGTAGAGATTTGTCGCATTTGTTGCAAAGTGGAAATTGTAACAACTTCCCACAAATGTGATATAAAAATAAAACTTAGCTGCCTCCCAATAGATTAGAACCAGCTCATTGGCCTTGATTTTTCACAGTAATGTCATCACATGTGTTACTTTTGGCTAATTTATCACATTTGTGTGCTGTAATTAGGCCACAGCTGCAGCTGTTATAGGAGGACATTATAATAGAGGACACAGGTTGGACTGGAAACTGGCCTCCTGCAGGTGAGTCTCTTGGTTACCAGGTGGACCACCAGGGCACAAATACTGGTTTTAATGGCCTGACCTATTAGGAACAATCACAGCTCTGGCTCTGACATTTCTCTCCTCGGTCCAACACCAGATTATTTCATGACGTCACCCCAGGGCATCTTTTGTTTTTGATTGTGTGGGAAATGCAGATGTTTACCAGTCGATCCCGTTGTCATAGTTCACTCCGCTGAAGAACTGGATCTCCTCGAAGGTGGTGGGGCTGGGGAAGGAGCTGGTGATCGCCGGGTGGAGGCTCAGGAATGAATGAAGTGCTGTAGTGCCTTTGAGTGAAGACAGAACAACTGTAACAATGAAAACAGAGACGGAGACGAAGACGGAGACGGAGGGAGGGCAGTACCTGTTTTTTGTGGTCCTATGACGAGGAACTTGGGGAGTCGGTCACAGGTCTTCTCTTTAGACCAGATGTCTTTGTGTCTCTTGTCATGACAGGGGTTCTAAAAGCAAGGTGGTTCATTTAATACGACATACTCAGCATTTTAATCATTCTCAGACAGTCACGTTCCCTCAAAGCTCAGAGAGACCTGAGTGTCTCCCTTCACCAGGACCAGTGTTATTTAACTTTTGCTTCATTTAATGATGACAGTGACTGAATGAGGATTAAATTGATTACATTAACAACAGTCCAAAGGGGACTGAGACAAGGACAGCACATCCATTGTTCATCTAAGGACAAATTAAAATAGTAAAATGTCTAACTGTCTTCCTTTTTTTCCTCAAACAACTGAGAAATAATAGGATTTGTTGGGAGCACCGACCTGCCAGAGCGGGTCTCTCTCCTCTGGGAAGATCTGGAAGTACTTCTCAGCGAGCTGGACGGGGGGCAACGTCTGCAGCCGGAGGTTCGTCCAACACTGGACGAACTTCACCAGAGACTCAAAGGTGTAGAGACCGAGCCGGTCGTTGCCATAGTTTGACAGGTGGGTCATGAAGATACTGATCTGGAGGGAGAGGGGGAGGAGCCTCAGTTTCACATACTGTACAGTAGCTGCTACTAGTGAGACAATTCAAATCCACATACACACACAATAGTGTTGGAACAATATGACAGGTTTCCTATACAGGCTCATTTACAACGCAGCCGAGCAAAGTGAAAATGACTTAAAACAACAACAGTAAAAGCCACAAAAATATTATGAATAAATAAGAACCTTAAAAGGGATAGTTCACCCAAAATCGATATTTCACCAATTGTCTACTCACCGTCATGCCATAGGAAGGATTTGGGGAACTTTTTTTCATCAACGGCTTCAGTACACTTATTTGGGTTAGTATGGACCAGCAGTATGGAGGTATTTGGATGTTTCAATTGTGTGTGTGTTGGATGATTACATGGCAACCGATTGCCAGACCCCCCCTCGCAGAACTCCAAAGGCATTTTGATGACTCAGAAAGTTCTCCAAACCCTTCCTTGGCATGACGGTGAGTAGAAAATCGATGAATTATCAATTTTGGGTGAAGTATCCCTTTAACGATCATTCAAATATTTAAAAGGAAGATGTACAGATCAACTAAAACAGGAGAACCATTATCTGGCAGTAAAGGGAGATGTGCATGTAATTAAAGTTTTAAAAATAACCCAAGGAAAAAAGGTTTAGATGAATCTTCTTCAGTTTTCATGTTGCAACTAAACAACAGGAAAAACTGGATTTTTTGGATTTCTGGAAAGCAGTGAGTACAAGACCAATAAGAGCTGTATGTAGCATTTCTAAGTGATATGAATATTAAACATAAAGTAACATATAGGTTATTATGTATAAATCAGTTTTGTTGTGTTGTGTGTGTCTTACAGGGTTGAGGAGGACAGTGAGGAAGAGCTCTCCTCCTCTGATGCTCTTGTCCAGCTCCTTTGAGCCTCCTGGGTATTCGTTATAGAAGATCGTGTGGGTGAAGAGGCCGCACGTCTGCCGGGGCAACACCTGAAACACACAAACACACACAGACACACACACACCTGATTCAAACTGCTAAATGTTGTTGTAGAAAGGCCACATCCAGACCCCATCACAGGAGAGTCACTGACAGTCCTCTCCAGACTGAATCTACCACGGTGTCTCTTCATGAATAAAAGTGCAGCAGTCAGACATTCCTCTGGCTTTGATCCACACGGCGTTTGTAATTATCCAGAACCCACTAATAAACTCGTCTGCTGGAAAACTCTGAGGGTTGCAGACGTTTTTCATTCGGCTTCCATCCACAGTGGTAGACGGTTCCACGTCTGTCCTGTAGGAGGCGCTGCAGGTCTTTGTCCAACAGAAGAAGCTTTGCTTTTTGTCTCTTACATATTAAAGGCCACTCTGAGCTCAGCCTCCTGTCTCTGGAAGACACCGAGTCGCTGCAGCTCCGTCTCTTATTTATGATGTGATACGTGAAGCTGCCGACGCTGTGGACAAACTACGGAAACTCTGTTTGCAGGGAGAGTCAAGTGAGATCAGGTTTTCCCTCCCTGTTTCCAGCTGCCGTCAGACAACACAGCACCAGACTGACTCTGGACTCTTATCATCCTGCACTTTGATCTGACACTTTTACACTATTCACACATCTACTGTTTTTTCATTGCCCTGTTTAGGCTGCATTTACACAGTTTACAGGAATTTATTTATTTATGTCCAACACTTCATTTCCATGCCCAAACTGCTGTACACTCCCATACACCCCAGCCGTCTATGCAATAGTGTCTTTCTGCCTTTCAGTTCTGTTCTTGTAAATATACGGAATGTACAGAATCTCTCTCTCTTTTTTGTTTTTTTAAAATATATTTTAGTTTTTTATTTCTCTATTTACACATTTTTCTACTTTTTTGTCTACCTTGAGTGCTACAAATGCTGCTGTAAAAACCAAATTTCCACGTGTGGCATAAATAAAATGTCTTAAAGCTGTACAGAAAAGAAAATTGAATTTGAGTCCACTCTGGGTCATAAAATTAGTGTAAAAACTCATCTATCAGATTTGTCTTATTTCTTGTCAAAATGGCCAAACTTTGTGCAAAATTCTACTTTTTTGAGTGAACTAAGTAGAAAAATTGGAGCAAGGGATAAGAAAGTGCTATTTTTTTCACATTGGCCTGTACACGATTCATCTGAAAACTGATATTGGAGGTGATCATCCATCAATCCAAGTTTGTTTTGAGACACAAACACACCGACATTTCGGAAATAAGAGAAATATTCTTTGAAAGATCCGCCTTTTCGAGTAACGACCAATCAAATTTGTTTTCCAAACTTTGTGGAAAATTGCAGCTTTTTGACAATCCGGGATGAAACAAACTGCTATTTCTATACACCTTTAAGTCTGATGTTTGATATGTGAGAATCTGAGAACGGAGGTGAGTGGAGGCTCTGTGTTTTCAGCCCCCACCGCCCATTTGTGCTGTTCAGATTCATTCAAACAAAACTGTGGAAACATTAAAGGAGAATTCTGGCCATTTTTGACCCCTGTGACACCCTGTGTTGGGGGGGAGCAAAAAACGTGACTAAAATTGATGCAGGCAAACCGGAGTTACACCATGGCTAGATGGCGTTTCGGCTAGCGACAACACACTAACCCATGGGGGCAATTCTTTCAACCACAACAAACAATCAAAACACAATCAAATATCTATGGTGCATAACTGGAATCCTTATGACACACCACTCAACTCATAGTATAAACACTATAAACAGTTTATACTGTTTTTGCAATAAAATAACTGGTGGAGCAGTGCAGTGGTGATGTCCATAATATCTCTGACTGTTATTTTTTGTAAAGAAATCATCACAACAAGGAAAAAGTGTTTGTTTCTGTGGCGGGAGAGCAGTTTATGGCGTGTCATAAGGATTCCAGTCATGTACCAGAGATATTTGATTGTTCTTTGAGTGTTTGTTGTGGTTGAAAGAATTGCCCCCATAGGTTAGCGTTGTCGCTATCCCTAGCACCGTCTGGCCATGGTGTAAACTCTGGTTTGGCTGCACCAATATTAATCGCCCCCCCCCCAACACTGGGTGACCATCAAGACAACGATTTAGGAGTCAAAAATGGCCGGAACTCTCCTTTAACACAGCTACATTTGAATGCAACGTAAACAAACTTTCTACTAAAAGTGCAAAGACAGGCTGAGCTGCACTCAGCGTGTCGGTATGGAGACAGGTTTTCCCGTGGGAGCATTATGGGATTCATCCAGGGTTGCCGACTGACCTGGATCCCGTTGTGGATGAAGCCGCGGCGGTAGCGCGCCGGCCTCAGGTGCGGGTACTCCTCGGTGCTGGTCACCTTGATGCCCCACACGGACTTCCAGGCCTCGTAGAGCTGGCTGTGGACCGGGTACACCCCCGAGTGGTGGGGGGCCACGGCGTAGCCCATGTCCGTGGGGATGCCGTGCTCCTGGAGAGAGAGACAGATAGAGAGGCGGGGGGGTGAGGGGGGTGAGGGAGGGCAGATACCAGCAGCTGGTGTTGTGGTTATTATTACCAGAGTGAGAAAAGGCTGTTCAGTCCCTACACAGTGGAAATGCTCTAATAAATAAAAGGCAGCGTGTCTCACTACATTAACTGGGCTGAGTTCTCCAGACTACACAACCACACATGCAGCTCTGCTCTCCACTGGAAACAAATGGAGCCAATAAAAAAAAATAAAAACAAAACAGGCATCAGTGATGTGTGTGTGTGTTTGATCTCTCTCTCTCTCTCTCACGCATTTCAAAAACAGAGAAGCAGCAAACATCAAAAACAAAAACCAGCTTTTTCCTGTCGTACGTTTTATCCGTCTCACACACTTTGTAACAATTCCACACGCAGACACGGCGTTGTGGGTTTTATCGTGCGCTGGTGCAGTGAACGAGGAGGGAGGAGGGAGGACACCACACAGCAACACACATGGCTCCTCTAGAGTGTTAACCACAGGTCAGCACAGGCTTGGAGCTGATTGGTGTGGAGAAGAATCAATGCAGATCTACCTACACACCACTTACTCAACTAAAGTATTGTCTCTATAAAAGTCTGTAACACCTGAGATTGAAGAACAGATGTGGATGCTTTTTTCAGACGACACTGCAGCTTCTTAGATCGCACAACAATGATGCAGTGACACACACACACACACACAGCTTTCTGCTACAAACTGTTTCTTGATCGTCTTCGTGTCTAGACGACATCCTCCTTCCTCTCTGTAACACCAGGGCTCCAGACGCCACTAAATGGTCGCATTTTGCGACTAAAATGCGAGTAAATTTGTCATCTACTCGCTCATGTGCGACCAGTAAATTTGCTGATTTTTTTTTCAGTGACCACTGTGATTGGCTAATGTGTGAGAAGAAATTAGTGTTTCTCTTCTCCACATCTTGGAGGAGACATCTTTCCACAGCAGAGCTTTTTTTTTTCTACAAACCTTAAACATCCCATAATATGCTTGCATTCTCAGCAGTGGTACTCAAATCGTCACAAGGCAATGAAGCAGGTTGACTCGTGCTGCAGAACGCGCTGCACAGAGACTCCCATACGGAAATGATTATTGATCGATAGGTTGTTTTTTGTGGGGGGTTATTGGTCAGTGCAGCCTAAACATTAACTTTATATTTTCAATATTTAAACTGTTTCACAATAAAATGTGAATTTAAAACTTTATAATTTCTTCATTTAAAGTATTTATCAGTAATACAGTTAAAATCAGAGGAAATGTGAAAATTTACTTTGCAAGTCGATTTCGGTGTGCACCCCTACATTTTCTAGCCTCGTAAACCAGTCTCCCCTGGAAATGCAATTCATTTCATTCCTGAGGGGGGGTCTGGCCTCATCCCCACTGTGAGCGTTTGGGGTGGGTGGGAGCAGTAGCGTTGACAACCGATTCAGCCAATCAGCAAGTTGCTATATCAAACTTTTGCCGAATCCAGTTGGAAGAACAGTGAAAACGTCTTTTCCTTCAAGAAACTCAACAAGCGCCGACTCTTGCTCTTGTTTCATTGCTGTAATGGATGTAGTAAGAACTGTTTTTAGGCTGCTAATGCTATAGCTACTGAATATCTTTGCTGCTAGAAGCTCCGCCGTGGTAAGAGTCGCGCAGTGTAGTGATGGGGCTTTGCACCAGTCGGTCCCTGATTGGCCAACGTGCTGTGTCAATCACAGAAATCTGAGCGGCGACACTGATTGGCTCGGCCTTCTGAGGGTTTCAGGCCAAACGCTCACAGTGGGGATGAGGCCATGCATTTCTAGGAGAGGCTGGTTTACGAGGCTATACATTTTCTGCTTGCGCTCCTAAAATCTTAAGTCAGGGGCCACTGTGCTCCGAGTCAAAAAAGTTAGTCTGGAGCCCTGAACGCTGTCGTGTCTGTGACGTGTCGGTGCTGCTGACGAGGCGTCGGTGCTGCTGACCTGAGCGAACACCTTGTTGAGCCTCATCTGCTCGGCCAGCACGCTGACGTTGTGGAAGAGGTGAGGCTGCATGTGGCTCCACATGTGGGGGAACCACCAGAAGTCCATCCTGTGCTGCAGCAGCATGTCGTCCCCCCGGTCCTCCTCATCCGTACCTGGACAGAAATACACAAACACACACAGACACACATATTACATCACTGTAATTTGTTGTTAGTCCCCCTGAGGGTAAAAGTGTTTTTTCAATAGTTTAATTACAGAAGGTTTTATTGGGTCTGTAAATATGAGGTAGTGATGGAGACGGCTGGAGCAGTGGAGCAGTCAGGAGTCTCTGCAGTCAGAAACACACAGTGGTGGAGGTGCATAGCTCAGTTGGTAGAGGCTATAGTCCTCACTGCAGGCGCCCCGCTTCGAATCCTGCATCGAGCGGCCTCATCCTTTGTGTCATTCCTCCTCTCTCTGCCTCCCATTTCCTGTCTCTCTCAACTGTCCGATCAAATAAAGCCATAAAAAGTCAAAATATACTTAAAACAAACAAAAAGAAGAGTGTCTATGTGGAATGTCCCCCAGCCATAAACCTTCTGGCCCGACTGACCCAACCAGACCTGCTGGTTCAGGCCGGGGTCAGGTTGCATAGAGCCTCCTGGCTTTTTTGTGTGTGGTGTTGTTTTAAAAATAAATAAATAAATAAAACAACTTCTTCCTGGTTGTACCGTGTGCTGTTTATTGTGAAATGCACTGAATCAGAGCTGTTAGTTTTGGTGGTGATTGTCTGCTAACAGGAGAATGTACAGTACAAGTTAGTTCAGTAACTCCACACAGTTCTCAAACCTGCCTTGTATGGCTGTTCTGGTATTTCATTCAAGTTTCATCATGGCATCATGGTTGGTAGGGTAGAAAATTCATTTCATCAGGTCATCGTCACTATTATTATCATGTGTGCCTGTAGTACAACATCGTAATGACGCATCAGCCCAGGTGCTTTTTTCTTTTCTTTCAGGCTGGGTTGGAGTTGGGAGCTAATGCTAGTGAGACGGGCTTCAACACCCACAGGAGAACTTTAAAGGTCCAGTGTGTAAAATGGAGAGGGGGGGGGGGGTGGGGGGTCATCTGGCGTTTTGATTGTAGATTGCAGCACACACTCGTTACAAACTTTGAAAGGTCCAGTGTTTGACTGAGACAACTGGAAGTATTTCATGAACATGGAGCGATGAGGTGAAGATCTAAACCATTTTACAGTATGTCTGATGTTTCCTCCTCCTTCTTCTTTCCTTCCATCTTCTTCTTCTTCTTCTTGGTTGGTTTATTCATGAACCCAAAACTTGTGAAACTTGCTCTCTGGTTGGCTGGATTTTCCATTAGGGCTGCTGTGCAAACATGGCGGTGCAAGATGGGAACACTCTAAAGCAAGACCCTTGCTATATGTATATATAAAAGAAGAATTATAAGGCTATGAAAACCAAACAAATTTTATATTACAGCTCTTATATAAATATATTCATAGGTAGTATATTCAGATTTTGCCAATGACAATTATTACACACTGGACCTTTAATGTGTATAAAAACTTTGGGATATTTACCCAAAGTGAGAACATGGATTAAAATATTTTTTGTAACAAAACAAAAAGAAAATGGCAGCCTGTCACAGTAAGTACTTTGGGACATGGGATTAAAAGGTTAACGCTGTGGTCCCCGCTGCTTTCCTCCCCCTCATTATTACCACTGAGGGGCCTGGGGGCTTTTATCCAGACAATAGAGTGGTGTGAAGGGCAGGACCTGGGGATCTTTTTCAGAAAGCTGCAGTACGTAAGTGTTTCCAGACATGTTGCTTATCTCCATGTGGTGCAGTCCCACTGAACAGCTGTCAGACCACACTCTCTGCCTCTCATCTGTGATCTGTTTACAGCTCAACAAACAGATTAAATGAATTTCACCCTCTACATTTTTTTTTGATTCGTGGTCTGTTTTGAGACCAGTGTGCTTGGGAACTTTGCTCTACACTGGTATTCCCTGAAGAAAAGAAACATCTAAATTGTTTGTTTCTTACATAAGACTGCTGACCAGCCTTGACAGAAACATTCAAACATGTTGTTGAAAACATTCATCTGCTGTCCAAACCACAGGGACCCACACACTTGATGATATTCATCATTGATCTCAGACAGTGAGACTGACATGATCTGTGGCTGACATCGGCTCAGGTCCATGAAAAGTCACCACGGTGCAGAAGTCGAGAGAAAGCCGGTAAAACGTGGGTCAGGTCAACAATACGACATCACCATGACAACATATTGTCACGTGTATCGTTTTGCCTCATGCTGATGGACCACTTGTTATTATAGAGGCTTGTTTATGCCGTTAGGTGCAGCGGCTGTTGTCCGTCTGCCATCTAACCGATTTCACGTGAATGCAGCATGAAAAACCGCACCGCTAGATGTGAGTAATTCTTACACAATATACCTTTAAATGAAGTGAACATTAGGCATTTCCCATCATGCCATGTGGTTTTGTAGCTGGTTGCAATCACCTGGCTCCAAAAAGTGCATTTGCCTTGATCAGGTGAGGATGTTGTTGCCATGACATCAGAGTGACGTATGACTGAGTTGGACTGAAATCTACCATCGAGTCTGCCTCAACCTTTTTAACCAATCAGAGAAGGGGTGGGAGCTCACAGCTGTCAATCAATACAGAGCCAGTTTTAGCTGCTGGACGACGCTGAGGCCGACACGTTCCTGATCCCTGCATCATGATGGGATGATGTGTGGAACTCAGTTGGATTGAACTTTGAGGAAGCTTTGAGGGCGGAGGAGGTGGGACTGAGCTTTCATTCAGGAAATACTGTTTGTTTTGTGTTCTTGTGGATATTTGCACAGTGGGAGAGAGAGGGAGAGATGCTGCCGGGCTGCACTGAGGACAGAGACAGATGTTGCTGCGGTGAGTGAAGTAATGAAGCAAGACCTTTGATAAAAATGATGGATGATAATGGAACTTTCCAGAAAACTCCAAGCTGAAGGTGAAGTGCAGAACCAGTCAGATGCAGAGGCTTGATTTCCAAAACGTACGCAATGTATTTTATAGTTTGATGGTTTTGAATAACAATGAAATATAACATCACACTGCCCTGAAAGGAAAGATGTACAGCTGCATTTTATGAAACTGTTAGGAAAGATGCACAGCGGTGTTCTGAGACTGTCTGAACCCGACAGCTCCGTAAACACAGTCAGTCAGATGTTACGTACCTGTGTGATAAAACTTCCCAGAAAAGCCCAAGTTGAAGGTGAAGTTCGGGACCAGAGCTCTCAGTTTGTTTTGAATGTTGAGCAGCGCCTGTGGAAAAAAGGTGAAATACAGCGTGAGTTCACACTTAATGCACGACAGTATCAGTTTCTACTTACACTTATTCCAAATATAGACAAACCACTGATCAAAGACTAAGTCACATGTAGCAACGACTGACATCTTTACAGTGTGGGAGCTATTTTAAAGTGCTGGATAAAAACTCCATCACCTGAAATTTTACACTCTAGACGTCTTCCTCTTTTCTCAATTCACGTGAAGACGAACGGTACCACATTTCAGTACCTGAACGCACCACGTGCTGCGCCTCAGTTTCATTTGTTTTTTATTAGACAGAGTGTCACACAGAACCTTCTGGTTGTAGGAGTCTCTCCATGTTTCTCCTTCTGCCACAGTTTAAAGGGAACATTTACATTTTCAGTTCAATCTCATAAATCATTCAATTATTCAAAATTAATTTCCCATCCCTAAAACATAAAATACTCTAAAAGTCTGATGAGTTGTGATGGTGTTGATAAATAGGTGTTTAAAATTCAGAATTTTGTCAATTTTTTTTATGGACAAAATAACTTTAATCACCACATATGCACAAAAAGTACTGAAAAAAGTTCCATCGTATACCGAGTATCGGTACCCTATTGATTCAAATGTGAAAGGTACCGATCCCTATTCATCCTCCTGACCATCCCAACATTCATGACAGTGTTTGACTTATAGTGACTCTACTGTTCCAGCCTGACTGATGGACAGCTGCTGATTGGACAGATTGTGGGGCAGAACCGTCCTGTTAAAAAGTTTAAAAAGTAAATGGCCACTGCAAATATAAAGCATACATGTCTGTATTTCTGTAGGCTCACTTGCACAAGAGAAGCACAAAGCCCTGAGCTATAATTAGGACATGAACTTGTAAAACCTTTCCAGACGTTTCAGAGACTTTACATCTTCACGTCACAGAAAATCCTTCTCCACAGAAACACAGAGACCGGCCGGGACCAGAGGAAATCCACACTGTCCCACCAGAGCAGGAACAAAACCCACAGAGGAGAAAGCTGAGCCTTGATCCCAGTAACATGAACCTAGTCGCCAATCGGGGACTGTTTGAATTACACACCCTCAATCCCTCTCTAGAGGGAGAGGGCCAGGAGCATGCTGGGAATACAATTTAAGACGAGCTCAGATTTGCATTGGCCACATGAACCCAAGTCAAAGACAAGGCCCAGCAGCTCTTAGAGGTGGAATAACATAAACATGCACCCACATGCAGATTGAGCCCTGAAATAAACAGCTGCAGTGAAGGTGTCGGTGTTATGTGATGTTGTTGGTGTGATGTGAAAATGGCATCAGCAGGTCCAGACGCTTCTCTGGCTATTTTTACTGGGAGATGTGTGTCACACGTGAAAAAACAGCCAAGATAACAGATCTCCAGATCACACAGGCAGCATGGCTGCTCTAACATGTTAAGGTGTGCCAAAAATGAAAACCATCGGGTGGTATGTGTGTGTGTGTGTGTGTGTGGGTGGGTGTATGGCAGTGCTGCTTGTCTCACTTTCACTGGCATCACAGCTATAAAAGCTGTGTCTTACAGCCATTCTGTTGAAACACTCTTCATAGAAAACAACTGAAGATGTCAATACATGAGTCTCCAAATCTGGTCCGCCAAATCAAGTGCTGGTGTAATTAAGTTAAATAATATCCCATTATAGTTAAAGGAATAGTTCAACATTTTGGCAAATTGGCCCATTGCCAAGGTGGGTTCGTTACCTTTAATTGTCTGTGCTCCTCCATTCTAAAAATAGCTTGCACCTATAATTAAAGGTAACAAACCTACTACTAAAACTGTAGGGATTATGGCAATGGGCCAATTTGCCAAAATGTCAAACTATCCCTTTAAAGTAAACAAAGTTGAATAGATAGATGTGAATCAAAGCAGTGACACTAGAGCTTTTATTCTCAAGCACCAAGCTGGTCTTGAGTCAGAGATGTTGACGTCGCTACTTCATATTTGTCACATATTGACTTCTAAAAAGCCAAAAAGACCATTTTCCCACCTGTTGCTACTGTTTCCTGCAGTTGTGCAATTTGCCAAATTGTCTGTTGTATGTTTTAACAGTGTGTAGTGTGGTGCATGTTTCATGGTCGTTGTGCCATGGTTGTATTTTAAAGCATGGATTAGCTAAAAACAAACTTCCACTGCTGTGGACAATTAAGTCTGTCTGTGTTCTTCACATTAGTACGAGAATAAATGTCATCATCTCACAGTGCACCACTGCTGTCTTCTCTATACAGTGACATGCAAAAGTTCAGGCACCCCTGGTCAAAATTTATGTTAATGTGAACGGTTCAGCAGGTGCAAGATGAAATGATCCTTAAAAAGGCATTAAGTCAAAGGAATAGTTCACCCAAAATTCTAATTTCACTCATTATCTCCTCACCCTCATGTCGAGTCGACTAAGGGCTGGGATAATTTTCAGAGTCCTCCGTTCCTTCTCTGAGTTACAGGGGGGTCCGCGCAGCAGTATTTGTCCATATAATGGTTGTGAATGGATACCACTCCATCGTCCAAAAAGACACACCAAAAAACATCCAAATACCTCCATACTGCTCGTCTGTAATGTCCCTCTTATATTGAAGCCCTGACATGATAAATTGTTCTGAAAAAAATTAAATAAGAGAAGACGAGCAGTATGGAGGTATTTGGATGTTTTTTGGTGTCTCTTTTTGGATGAAGAAAAGTGGTATCCATTCACAACCATTATATGGACAAATACTGCTGCGCGGACCCCCCCGTAACTCAGAGAAGGCACGGAGGACTCTGAAAATTCTCCCAGCAGTAGATAATGAGTGAAATTTTAATTTTGGGTGAACTATCCCTTTAACGAAAATAGAACTTGATGTCTTTTGGAGATTTTTTCATCTTCCTCTTGCTGAACTGTTCACATCAACAGAAGTTTTGACCAGGGGTGCCTGAACTTTTGCATTGTAACTGCCACTGGAAATACCACTTGTGATCTTGTGTGTGATTATGGAGGACAAGGTTCACCCACCTCCACGTCTGACACCTTCATCCTGGTTCCCTCCTTGCCAACAAAGATGTCGTCCACGTCCACCAGGATGTGGCGGTCCAACGACAAACACAGCCTCTTCCCCGTCAGGTAGGCGATGGCGTCGACGAACACCAGCTTGTGGAGCCAAAAGTTCAGGTTGTTCCCGAAGAGAACTCTTTGAATGCCATCGTGGAGCCCCAAGTCCTGGACCACGGTGGCGTGGAGGGCCCGCAGCGGACTGGGCCCGAAATGAGCCAGCGCCTCGGAGGACTTGGTGCTGGCCAGAAGCACCGGTTCGTACGTCGAGTGGTTGGACTGGAAAATGGTCCAGTCGTCCCCCGGTAACGGGCCCTGCTCCACCTGGTTGGGCTTGGTGATGTAGAGCAGGGGGGCGCTGGGGTTGATGCGGTAGTCCCTGAGCCCCAGGTGCGAGTGGAGGAAGAGGGGGAAGCCTTTGAGCTGAGCGCTGAGGAGCGAGTTCTCGTTGGCTTTGAAGAAGCCGATTACGCCCACTCCGTACTCGGCGCAGTACTTGTCCAGCAGGTCGCGGTTCCACGCGTCCAGGTTGACGTATTTCAGCACATTCTCATAGATGATGAGCGTGTAGCGCCCCCGGTTGCGCTCCGTCAGCGTCGGCATGTCGCCTTTGCCGGGGGCGATCTCCGTCTGGTAGTGGAAGCGGCTGGACTCCAGTATGGCTACGATCTCCTGGCCCAGCTGCGAGTAGATGCTCTCCACGAACACCAGCACCACGGGCTCCGTCCTCGAGCTGTCCACCGCCTTCACCTGCCGCAGGCGGCCTTGGCGCGGGGGGAGGAAGAGCGGCGCCCTCTGGACGCCCGGCCCGCCTCCGCCTCCTCCGCCTCCTCCCGCGGCCCCGGGGCTGGCCCCCGGCGACATCCCCCCTCCCCCTCCGCAGTCACTGAAGGGCAGAGGCGGGGCCTCCTTGATTTTGGGGCTGTTGGAGACGTAGTAGGCGAGGAAGGCCATGGACAGCAGGCAGAAGATGATCAGTGCCAGGATGAGGCGGTGGAGCTCCAGCTGGCGGAATCCTCGCATTAGCTTCCACACGCCCAGACCTGCACCGACCATGGTGTCGGGGTGGGCGGGGGGAGGCGGGACCGGGCGGAGAGAGCGGGGGGGCGGAGCGGGGGCGAGGGGAGGAGGAGGAAGAGGAAGAGGAGGATCTAGCAGTAGACACCGACGCTATGCTGTGCTGAAGAATAGCCATTTACACTAGGTCACCATGGCCAGCATCATCCATTACCTGCTCTACAGCTGGAGCTCCACGGCACGGAAACACTGGCGGTGACTCAGAGGAAGGAGGGAGGGAGGGGAGGGGAAGGGGGAGCGGGGGGGTGCAGATGGTTATATGATGGATGGAATGTAAAAGCTCAGGAGATCCAACAGGGAGGAGTGGGATGTCGGTGGAACAGCAGCAGGCGATCTCTGTCCTGGATCTGGACCCGGATCTGGATCTGTGGTCCAGAGCTCGGCCTCCGGCTGCTGGACACCCGCTCAGGTCTCTGTGTCTCAAGCGGCCGTGCGGGGGCTTCTACACGTGGACTTGTCCCACTGTGGTGAAGCCGGCAGAACGTGCAGTCTCTCAGCAGCGGGGGGGTCTGCGCTGGTGGTCTGTGCTTCGGGGCTGGACCCCCTCAGGCCACCGAGCCTGGACATCCCACTAAATGACACCTAGAGGATGAGAGCGCAGAGAGGAGGGAGGGGGGGGCAAGGAGGGAAAAAGGGAAGAAAGTTTTCAATTCAGTGTTTATTTTGTCTGTTTGGCCCAAGGATCCATCAAAAAATGTTTGCGTCTCTGCATGAAGTCACCAGTCTTGGTCCCGCCCACTGAACCAAGATTTGTGTTGGAGTTTGTGTTATTCTACAAAAAGGTCTTTTTATCACAGATTTTTACAGTGTACAAAAAACAAACAAACAGTTTATTGTATCCAGTCTGATCTCAAGTGTGTGTTTCTTTATTTTGACACCAAAGTCTATAGAATATATGCTCTAAAATATTGGTTATCGGTTTCCTTCAATACTAATAATCGGTATCGCCGCTAAAAATAACACGTCAATTGATTCTGAGTCTAAATAATCTCCTCTCTAACCTCTTCTCCTAAAACTCCATGGAAAACTCCATGAGATGTGACGGGATGTTCAGAAGAAACTGAACTTCATACTAATTTATATTACAATTAACTTTATTTATAACAAAAGCTCTGTTCCTCATCACAGAAACAAAAACCATTGAAATCAAAGCGTAGACATGTGCTTGTTCTTCGTGACGACTCCTGACTGGATTTAAAGAGAATAAATCTGTATTGATTTGTCCAGATGAGGATATTTCCGTTCTGGACTGCGCCACAAACACAAAACAGAGGTTAAGTCCTTTAAAACGTCGGCTGCTGTGAGTAATTGTGGGAAGGCATTTTCTCTCCGTGTCCAGTGTTTCCTGTGCGTCCTACTTCTCTGCTCCGATACTCGAGGTATTTCACCTCATTAGAGAGGAAGTCCTCGCCTCTGATACACACGCTCTCAAAGTCTAATGGAAAAGCAAATGCAGCAACACAAAGACTGTGATCTAGAATTAGTACGTGCCACGATCCGCGCGGGGGGGGGATCGATACGGAGGCTTGAAATGAATCAGGTGTTGATTTGCTAATGGACCTACTCGAGCGTGTTCTCACTGATTCATCATTCACAGGCTGGATAAAGAAGCTGCCCACTCATAACTCAATACAATTTATCAATTCAGTGAAGTTTCACACAAGCACAGCTGCTTCACCGTGGCCCTGAGGACATACTCAGTCTAAGTGTGTGTTTCTGTGTGTGTGTGTGTGTGTGTGTGGTCCTTCAGCCACCTCTGTTACTTTGGTCTGAATGAGAGTGAAAGAATTTGCTGCTGTATAGTAACCGCGTGCACACACATGTCACCTACAGGCTCTCACTGCTAATTAAATGGGCTCTGACACACACACACACACACAGTGGAGGAGGCCCAGACTATTTGTGTGTGTGCATGTATATGAGCGGACACTGGATTGAATAGATGAGGTTTGCAAAGGGCTGAGAGACGACACACACACACACACACACACAGATTAATGGGAGCTGGCCACTGATGTTCTGTCAGTGTTCATCCAGCCTGAAGCTCCTGCTCAACAACATGAGTCCACAATAAGGAAAAGTCCTGCTCCTCCTGAGTAAATGTGAATTAACAACTTAAACACTGATGCAGCTCGGTGGGTGGGAGGTGGGGGGGGCTGTTTCTAGGAGATGTGAATGGCTGCTGAGGACACAAGGACACAACCACAACATTGTGTTCTTGCTTTAGAGGAGGAGATGCTGTTGGGGCTGAAGACTGGACGGGCTCACACGCTGAAGCATCTTTAGCCTCGTGTCCACGGGACTCGGTACGGGTGCAGTTTGGGTCGGCATTCTATAAAGGGGACCTTAAGGGGTAGGCAGAGTGCATGTCGAAGCGTCACAGACCAATTTTAAAGGGATAGTTCACCCAAAATTCAAATTTCACTCATTATCTACTCACCCTCATGAGCTGTGAGAATTTTCAGAGTCCTCCGTTCCTTCTCTGAGTTACGGGGGGGTCCACAAAGCAGTATTTGTCCATATAATGGTTGTCAATGGACACCAGGTTTCTTTGTCCAAAAAGACACACCAAAAAACATCCAAATACCTCCATACTGCTCATCTGTAATGTCCCTCTTGTATTAAAGCCCCGACATGAGAAATTGTTCCGAAAAAAATGAAATAAGTCTATATTTTAAGCTTGTTTGTAGCGGAAGCTCCCAGTGTCTCAGTTCACTGCTCTTCCTGTGTCAGTGCAAATCTCACGTGATTTGTAGCCTACTGACCGGCGGAACAATTTCTCATGTCAGGGCTTCAATACAAGAGGGACATTACAGACAAGCAGCATGGAGGTATTTGGATGTTTTTTGGTGTGTCTTGTTGGACAAAGAAACCTGGTGTCCATTGACAATCATTATGGACAAATACTGCTACACGGACCCCCCGTAACTCAGAGAAGGGACGGAGGACTCTGAAAATTCTCACAGCTCGACATGAGGGTGAGTAGATAATGAGTGAAATTTGAATTTTGGGTGAACTATCCCTTTAAGTCATAAAGTGGTAATAATCTTTGCGTACAGTAACCATGTTGACTTAACAAAATAAAATCTATTAAATTGATCGGTTCATTGTAAAACATTTCTTTATTTACATAAATGTGGTGATTTCAGCTCGTAGCCCAGAGGCAGCCCTGCTCACTTTTCATTCAAACAAACTAATGCGACTGCCACAGTTGGTAAATTTCATAAATGACTATAACATTAATCTCCTAAAAAGAATTTACCCAGCCAGCAGTAAACCTCTAAAAGCGTGCGGGATTCCCCGGGAGGACGACGGAGGTTGACCCCGGCCGACCAGCTCAGTAAGCAGTTAGCATTAAGCTAGTGGACTTTATAAGCTTAGTCGTGACACTGGTTATGTGTGTTTTGAACGTTGTTTCAAACTATGTGGGTTTTGATTGAAGATCTTTGATGCTTGGTCTTTGAGACTAACAAACAAACAGGAAGTTTTTCCAAACTGCCTCAAGTTCAAACGATGAGGGCAATGACATGAAATGTGGCCTCAGGAAGCTGTTTTTCCCCCTGCTATCAGCACAGCGTCGGACAGGGAGAGCTAATTAGTCATCAGATTAATGGAGCTAAAAGTAGTGTGTTACAAGGGAAAAGCCACAGGGGTTACATTTCCTTTGTGTAAGAGCCCAGCCTTCCCTGCAGTATTCAGGACTGACTGACACTCGCGTCCATAAACACAGCGGGGGAAAATACTTATTAAATGCGTCAATGGTGAGGCCGTGGTGGTTGAGTGCATTACTCATTGTTTACCTGCTGATTCCAGGTCTGTCTGTGAGTCTTTGGACTTGCAGCAGCACCTGGTCACGGCTGGTTTAAGGTGAAATTATGTTCTGTCTTTTCACTTCCGGCCCCAATGGTGCATTCAGGGGTTTAAAAACAGGTCTGTAACCAACGGCGTCAGTATGTTTTTCAAGGTAGGTATATGACCTTTTATGCTCATTTCAGGGGCTTTTAATATGATATTGGGGCACTATTGAAAGTTAGTGCCCCCAACCGTGTCCACTCTGCTGAGATTGGTCAACGTATCGAGGGGCTTACCCCTGCTCCACTCACATATGAGGAAGTTGTTTTGCCCAGTAACGAAAAGTACAGAAATTGGCTTCTTATATCATAGAGATGAAATTTGGCCAACAAAAATTTTTGGCCAATAAAAACCATTTTCAGTTTTCGGTTGAATGACTTTTAACACGGAAACAACACAACAGCCAAAACAGGATGTCGTGATGACTGTATACCACCAGATTGTGTGAAAACACCTACTGTGGCTGCACTTGAGTTCTTTTTAAAGGAATTGTTTTATAATTATATTATTTATATTTTAACATATTTAATTTTATAGGCCAGTTATAGACCTGCTTTTATTTTATTTTATTCGCTGAGGACAGTGCACAAGATGGATTAAGAAGCACAACGAAACCAAAGACAATTCAGTGCAATACAGTGCTACAGTGCCCATGTAAATTGGGCAAGAAAAAGCTGTCAGGGAAGGATAGATGAGATGGAAGTGCAGCAATGTAAGAGCCAGAGTGGGGTTTCTTGTTGGAGTTATGCTAAAATGGATTGAGAAAGACAACAAAACCAAAACATACAATGCAATTAAGTGCTACAGTGCTCAATGTTGCAGTGCTCATAAAAGTTGGAAAATCAGTGGAGTCAAGTAAAACCTTAAATTTAGAATATTATTTTAAATTTAGAATATTATTTTATATTTTGCATTGTTTGAATGTCAGTGTTTAATAAATATTTTCATAATTTTGTAATTGATTTATTCTTTGAAGCATGAATATCAATGTATGTGATTGCAATGCATTGACTTTAATGAGGTAGTAAGTACACAAAACACAACAGTAATACATATTGGGATAATCATTTCTTTCAGTGTTTCGGTCTTTCGGCCTTGGTTTCGGCCAAACATTTTCATTTCGGTCCATACTAGCATATTAAAAAGGTCAATTTCATCCATGCAGCCATATGTCTTCGACGTGGAATCTGACCCAGACACACGGCCTGAATCTCTGTCGCAGCAACGACTTTTGGAAGACGTATGCGTGAATGGTAAATGCTAAATTCCACTGCATCTCATGTTATCATCGTACAGTTAGATAAACAGTTGTGTGACACCTTGGCGATGACAAACCTTATTATAGGCATCATTTAGGACTAAATCAGCTCATCTGTTCTATTCTATATGTTTTCTTGACAGATTTCTGCTGCTTTCTTGTCTTTTCATTCCTTTCTGCACCTGCTCCTTTCCTTCACCTGTTCAATACCCACTTTGTCATTTCACTTTATCACACATTTTAATTTATGGGCACATATGTTTGGATTTGTATGTGTTGATTACTTGGGTTGTTACCAACATCTGGTGAAGATTTCATGTTACTAGCCATGTTCGAGATATATTTCCCCTGTACCTGTACATTCAAAATCTGATTGAGATACAGTGCGAATCTTCATCATTGACTTTTACGTACTTTTAAGACACATTTAAAGAAGAGTTTCCTCCAACACGTTTGACGTTTCTGTGCCGACTCCCCGGTCTGTTTCTAGGTTGATAATGACGTGTCAGCGGTGAGTGAGCGGTGGCGTGGAGCGGGCTGACTGATCTGTCTGGCTCTGAGAGGTGAGGGCAGCCTGATGGTCAAGGAGACGATGGATGGAACAAATAAATGAGTGTTGTTATGTGAATGGATGGTGTGTGACAGGGCTGAAGGATGAATGGGCGCAGGAGTGTGTGTGTGGTTATGCAACTTGTCAGCACTGCACAACATGGAGTGCAGCAGTGTGACTGCACTTGTATGAATGAACTGACTCACTCTTCAACAGCTCCATGTGAGATGAACAGTGACCTCTGCACTTACTCTACGATCATGATGATGACCATGACTCCCCCACGGTCTAAAGTTTAACTTATAGCAGTGTTTCCATTCACAAGTTATATCAAATTAAAAATGCATTACGGAAACAGTAAAACTCGATTAAATGTCATGAATAATGAGGAAAGGTTTGTACAGCTGACCTCACTGGATTTTTTCTTGAAGGCTTATACGATAAATCCTGAAGGAAACGACTCTTCGCTGAACAAATCTGAATTACAGTCATGTTTTACGTCAATTCTGCAACATATGTCTGGCTTAGTCCAGTGGACAGAAAGAGGACAGACGCTTTCTTTAAGCCACGAATAGTCCCATAGTTAGTTGTTCCCAAACCACTGGTCACCTCCACTGTCGTTTAATGCTAGGTCGACTCGGCACTATGGCAGTATTTTTGCGTCGCCATCTTCTGATGATAGTTTGGTATGTTGCAGTTAGTCGGCACATAAACTTGTGTTGGTACATGTGGTCCATGTTTGCTAATGCTAACTTAACTTGGTTGGCGTTCATATCACTCAGTGGTTTCCAAGGCAACAACTCGAGCGATTCATCACACTTGACTTATATGCATTTGGTTTTGTGATTCAATGCGAAAGACCTTGAAATGCAATGAATGTATGTCAATACATCAGTTTGAACAGCAAAACAGCATATAACATCTTTACGTACAGATTTCTATTCGATTTAAAGGACCATTGTGTAAAATGGAGAACATCTAGCGTTCATTTTCTAGATTGCAGCGCTAACTCGCTCGCTCGCACTCACCCCTTCCGTCGGCAAAGTGATGGTGGGCTACGTGGACAAAATACTTGTTTACTACGACTTGGGCGACTGGGAGTATTTCAGTAGCATGGAGTGACCCATTTTATGATATGTCTGCTGTTTCCTACTCCTTCTTCTTTCCTACAGTCTTCTTCATTGGTTTATTTACGAACATGCTCTCTGGTTGGCTGGATTTTCTGTCTGGGCTGCCGTGCAAACATGGCGGCACAAGATGGCGACACCCTTGCTGTATATATAAAAGAATAATAATAATGCTACGAAAACCAAACAAATTTTATTTTGTAGCGATGATACACTTATACAAATATATTCACAGGTAGTATATTCAGATTTTGCCAATAAACCTTGTTCATTTTTACGCACTGGACCTTTAAAGCTCATAGATGGAAATGTACTTCCACTGGCTTTATTCGCTTTAATATTTGTAGCCATCCTCAGGTAACTCTGTTGACAGGTGGAAGGAAACATAGCTCGTGTTTGCTTGTCAGGTCTGATACTTAACCCCTACCTGCCCCCACTCACCACAGCACACCCAGAGGACAGACCTGATATTAATAATGCACTGCTATCATCAAGCTGCATCAATGATTCATCAACTAGGCTGTACTAACACACATACACACACACACACACACACTTTCCCTACGTGTTGTGCATTACCTTCACTCTTCTTGTTGCTTCAGTGCACACACACACACAGGACAAAGCGACCATGCTGAGGTCACTGTGTGTTCACGGTGTCGTTTCAGCACGACATTCACTTCTACCAGATCACAGTGGCTGCTTTTCACTCTTGTGTTTTACTTTAGTATTAGGGCAGCACTGAAGAAAAGAGAATTTGAAACATTAAGAATAAAGTCAAACAACTGATAAAATGAGTCAAAATGTGAAAAATGTCATTCTCAGGAGGCTCCATCTTTATCATTTATCCTCAAAAACAACACAAATCCTAAAAATAACTCTTTATTCTCAAGATTACGACAACATTTTTTAGATTTTTCCCCCCCTCAGTGTGGCCCTTAAGACCCTGTTTTTGTTGTTCGAAACAATGGAAAATGACATCATTGGACAAGCTGTTTAAAGAGGGAAATAAAAGGTAAAGTGCAGTGGACACAAACGGACCATGTGACCTTGGCTTCTACAGCCTCAAAGTGAGTCAACACATCCAACGTTCCCAAAAACAGTCAACACTTGAACAATGCAGGCCTAACTTAATAGGTATCAATTACTGCTGAGCTGTGACAGCAGAGCGATCATGTCATCTGGCCCGGTCTGTGTGTTTGATGGTCCTGACATGCAGCCTCCTGACACTAACAAGCCCACCGAGTGGTAAATTTTACTCGCGCGTAGCCACTCCCTGTCTGAGGCCTACGAGTGCTGCATAATGAAACGGCAGACGCAGACAGACGGATGGGCTTTAAGGTGAGCTACATGAGGGGGAGGAATAGATAATAAATGTAGTGCGGGAGGCTGGAGGAGCAGCGTGGGGAGAGTATGGTCATAATGAGCATCTGCCGTTTAATGGATTGCTGAGTAGAGCTGAGCGCTCCTCTGGGATGCACGGGGAACAGCCAGCAGCAGGGAAGCAGCTCCGGACCGGCAGAGTGGAGGACGTGAATACCCACACAGCTTTATGGCGAGCCTGGCCATTAGTAATAATGTGGTGCTGAGCAAAATGGGCAGAGCCTATAGGGAGCATTAAGTGTTCCATAAATTACCTGAGTAATCTGGTCTGACTTTCATCTGGTTGCAGGGGTCAAACAGGTAGCACCACGGGACCAATGGAGGAGAACCAGTTCAACGACACCTTTGTTGACTTTGAGCCCGTCCACACGGATACGGCTTTAATCAATTTGTACATGTTTTTTCGTAGCGTTTTGGGAGGTGAAATCGGTATATTCCAGAAAATCGGTCCAGACGTCTAGACGCCAAAAATGGATCTTTTGTGAAACAATGATGTCACCTGTAACGTGAGCCACACCACCAGATACAGTCTGTGGATGTAATATAACAACAACAACAACAACAACAACTACTAAGGATTACTGTAGGTCCCTCCGACACTGCGGCTGAACCTCGCCCGTTAAAGGGACAATGAGGAGTTCTGGAAAGTTAAGTGTTTTCACACTACATTTCCCATGAGACATGAGACATTCTTGGAACGGCACAAGACGGACAAAAGTGAAAACATTTGCCAAGAATGTTTTTATTCATCAAGAATGAAAGTCAGAGGTTGGAAGGTGATCGGATACCGTAATTCGACGTAATTCCGATCATAAATAACGATTTGGCGGCGTTAGTCCCATGACCCGCCGGGCAGCATCCGGGAGTCGACCACTAAATAATATCAAAATAACTATCAAAACAAAACGATATATTTATCAAAAATGGACCCATTAACAAGTGCGGGTAACGTAGATTCATACTACAGCGTTATGATTTGTTTTCAGTGGATCCGTGTGAACGCAGATATTTCCTGAAACGATGCTACGTTTACGGGAAACTTTTTCCAAATGAAAAGGATGGTTTTGGGTGAAGTTCCCTTTCCATGTGAACAAGGCCTTTTGTCTTTGTGGACACCGTGTTCAGGCTGGTACCAGCGCTGCTAGACAGTCCACCACAGCTGAACATTCAGACTTTCTTCAGGCTTGTAAAAAAAACAGTGTGTAACTTGTAACTCCAGGGAGTCCTGCAATCAAAACAACAAAACACAGCTTATTGTGATCCCACACATCCCTCCTCCTGAGGGATTCCGAGTATTTCCCGGCCCAGATAGGATTTGTAATCCCTTCAGTGAGTTCTGGGTCTACCCCGGGGTCTCCTCCCAGTTGGACATGCCCGTAGGGAGGGTCCCTCGGAGGCTCCTGATCTGAAGCCTGAACCACCTCAACCGGCTCCTTTCAACATGAAGGAGCGGTGACTCGACTCTGAGCTCCCTCTGGGTGTCTGAGCTCCTCGCTCTATCTCTGAGGCAGAGCCCAGACACCCCGAGGAGGAAACTGGTTTCAGCCGCCTGTACCCACAATCTCACTCTTTCAGTCACTTCCCTTAGAGCTCATGACCACAGGTGATCGGCTGCTGAATGGAGACGTCTGTCTTTTGTCTCAGCTCCCTCCGCACCATGACTGTCTGATACAATTAGGGACGAACCGATCTGGCTTTTTCAGACCCAATGCCGATGCCGATACCTGGGCTTAGCGTATTGGCCGATACTCGATACAGATCCGATACCGCTGTTGAATTAATAACTTGTACATCTTGCCATGTTGAAGACAGTGAAGGCCTCAGGCTTGATATGAACATTACTTTCCTAAATAAAGGGTTCAGACTACACAATTTGGTCTTTCATAAAGGTCACCATGTCAGATTAAAGGATCACAGTGGCATTAATTCTTCCCGTGTTTCGGTCTCGAAGCAAGCACACCATAGCTGTGGCTCCGCCCACAACGATTGTGATTAGTTTAAAGAAATCCAAACAGCCGGGGCACTTTTGTGTGTCGATCTCAGAATTGGAGACCTTTCCTCTCTGGAGAAAGGTCTGGAGCGAGACTAGGAGACAGGCAAAATTATAAGTATGGCCTGAATCATTATTGTCCACAACCAATCACGACCCTGCGCGACTTCATGAGGGAGCGTTACGACAAACTGTAGTGCTGTGTCATGCTAGAGGTATCTGGCTCTAAATCTACCGTCATGCTGTTGATGTGATGTAGCATGCGTCACTAACACAGAATTGGAGTAAGTAAATCGGCGTCATGGATCAGCTCCATTATCTGATACCTAAACTATTTAGTCAATATCCCATTCCCTAGATATTAGGGTTTAACCGTTAACCGATAACAAGAACTTTGACCGATTAATACTATCGTTTATGTTTTATTATTATTAGCTACTTCTGTCATCAACTCATGAGGGCGTGTCGACTTGTGCCTTCAGTTATATTTTGCAGCAAAAATTTACACAGGACGACTGACAGTATGTGCAGCAGCCCCCGTGAAGGAAGGTCAGACAATAAATGTAGCTACACAGACATAGATGTGCATCACCTGTAACTACAGCGCTGAAGAAGAAGAAAAAAAAAAGACGTCGCTGCTCTCCAGCCTGTTCACCTGCAGCTCCACAGAGGAGCTGTCAGAGGAGCTCTGCTGTTCCTTCAGCCTGGTGTTTGGCTGCACTTTGTATAAAAACAGTTCTACATTGGACGATCTGAGCACGATCAGCTGAGACAGAGCACAGTGGATGTGACGTGTTGCTGATCAGCCGGCGCAGTGCACGTGTGTATTTAACGGGCAAAAAAAAAAAAAATTGGAGCGATTTTTTGGGGTTTTTTTTGGCCGTGCGCTGCCAGCGTCTTAATCTTATCGGTTAACGGTTAATAATCGGTTAACGAGCGTCGGTTGTCGGTCAGGAAAAAAATTCAAAATGTGCATCCCTACTAGATATGTCCACATTTCTGCTGATGTTGCACCAACCGGTCTGTAAACCTCATGCTCCATCTCACTCAAGACCCCAAGATACTTCCCCTCCTTCATATGTGGAAACAACTCACCCACCCACCCTGGAGGGACCAGACATCTTCCAGCTGAGAAACATGACCTCAGACTGAGAGATGCTGACTCTCATTCCAACCACTGCATTATTAATACATTTTTAATGATCAATAATTAAAAGTAAAAGTAAATTATCTATTTAAATAAAAACCAGGAGAAAAAATACAAGAGGTTAATCATAGACACAGAATACCCCGACAAGACTACACAGAACCTGAGATGATGAGAATCTAAGAAGAAAAACACACCGCTCAATAAGAAAATTAATTCGGCTGCTCATAGAAGAGTTTAAGCAGGACGGGCCCAGCAGCCATCACTGCCCCTCCCTCCGACCATGATGCCTTGGAAAAGACCTGTATGCCCCGAGGCCGCCGAGGCCTTTGTGCCCATGCTACTGTCAACATACAAACAGCAGCATCTCCCTCCCTCTCCCTAATGATCCATTCCTGCTCATGTCACAATGTAACAAACATGTCAGCACATGTTTATAGAGCAGCAACATCATGGATGAGCCCAGAGTCACGCCCATGAAATTGACAAAACCGATAAATACAGTATTTAACCTTTAATGACTCTACGGTGCTAAATGATTCATGCTTGACATTTGGACTGTTTATCTGCTTGATATCATAGACCTAGTACGGAGTGAAACTGAAGTTTCTCACCCTGATGAATAGTCTGTTAGGGTGAAAACTGTCTTAACACTAAATATTTACCTTTACTAACTGAGTTTGATAGTGTGTCTTACTGATTAACAAATGAAACAGAGCACCATTGATTTACTGACTGATGAAATAAAGCTGAGCCTGTGTCTCTACACTGGAGATGCCAAGCTGCACCTTACCTCATCACCACAACTAACACTGAACATGTAGCCTATTCTCCACTTTGACATTACTGATCAACACTGAATATACAGTATCTCACTGATGATTATTTTAGTAAACTGAGCACTTACACATTTTACCCATTTAAACAACTTAATCCTGAGTGATGTGAAACTTATTATGTAAGTTGTTCTGAACTGTATTTGAGCTGTTGTGTCCTGTTGAAGAATGTGAGCGAGTCAAGCATTAGCCCCATGGAGAGGTAGGAGCCAGGACATTATAGAAAGATTTATGTACCTGTTTATGCTTTCACTTTAGGTAGTAGTAAAGTTTAGTCTCATGTCTTAACTAACCTGTTGTGTCACATATTTTTGACTACCCCATTGAGTTTAAAGACGACTGAAACTTGTAAGCAAACCATATAGATTTGCGTTGAGCTTAATTCATAATGCAATTAAACAGTAACCTGTTTGATCATTCAGAGGTAAGCAGTGAAAGCAAAACATGCCCAAGGCCGAAGGGAGGAGAGGATGAGAGGTCTGTGAGCTGCTGAATGAAGCTTTTGACTTAAGAGTTTTACTGATCTGTGTTATCTGCACTGGACCCTCAGACACCAGGATGGAAGAGTTCTGTCAGCGTAGCGAGGGTTTTGTTGTGTTTCAGGCCCAGAGGTTCGTGTGCTGGAGAGATGGGACCAACCTGTGCCAGCCTGAGGACACCAACGAAGGGAGGGCTAAGTCTAAACCACAGCCACTCCCCACCTGTTTCTGACCAATACGAATCAATTACACACACATAGTACTAAGTATTAAAGGGATAGTTCACCCAAAATTCAAATTTCACTCATTATCTACCCTCATGTCGACTAAGAGCTGTGAGAATTTTCAGAGTCCTCCGTTCCTTCTCTGAGTTACGGGGGGTCCACGCAGCAGTATTTGTCCATATAATGGTTGTCAATGGACACCAGTTTTCTTTGTCCAAAAAGACGCACCAAAAACCATCCAAATACCTCCATACTGCTCGTCTGTAATGTCCCTCTTGTATTGAAGCCCCGACATGAGAAATTGTTCCGAAAAAAATTAAATAATTCTAGGTTTTAAGCGTGTTTGTAATGGAAGCTCCCAGTGTCTTGGTTCACTGCTCTTCCTGTGTCAGCGCAATTCTCACGTGATTTGCACTGACCGGCAGAACAGTTTCTCATGTCGTGGATTCAATACAAGAGGGACATTACAGACGAGCAGTATGGAGGTATTTGAATGTTTTTTGGTGCGTCTTTTTGGACAAAGAAAACTGGTGTCCATTGACAACCATTATATGGACAAATACTGCTGCGTGGACCCCCCGTAACTCAGAGAAGGAACGGAGGACTCTGAAAATTCTCACAGCTCTTAGTCGACATGAGGGTGAGTAGATAATGAGTGAAATTTGAATTTTGGGTGAACTATCCCTTTAATGTAACGCCTTTGTTTTGGGCATATGACAGAGAATTCTGCTCTCCTGGGATGGTGGCTGCAGCTGACTGCTGACAGACTGCGATTTCCTGAACAGGAGAGTTTCTTGTATCCGATTCCTTTGATGATCCAATTGAATAAATAGATAACCGGAACGCCGTTGTTCGTCCTCTCTTGGAATAAATGAACATGCATGTCAGCTTTCCTGGTTTGTCAACCTGACATCTATCATTTAGTGAATTATTTCTTCATGCGTGTTCAACATTCTCAGACAGATCGGCCTTTAACCTTCCTCCCATACAGTACGGCCTTTCTCCCGAAGGTCGTTCTGAAGTAACGGCTCCATTGAAATGTGGGTTTGTAACGAGGTTAGGATTAAACAGCATCTAATGAGATAATGCTGATCATATCTCAGACTGACTCATGACTCGCTGGGCGACTTGCGGAGCATCGTCATCAGAGCAGAGTTACGTGAACAGAGTTTATTTCCAGCCCTGTGTTATTTCAATTAGCGCTTTTTGTCCCATCCCGAGGTCCGCTGTGACAGCTGTGTGTGTGTGGCAGTTCACACACAGGTAGAGCAGCTCACAGTGTGTCCTCAGATGAGAGGTAACCTAGACAACACAAACCTATATTATAATATTCTCATATGACACCCCTTGTGGGGAGGCACTAATGTGATTGGCTGTAAATAAGTGAGACATCTGATTGGCTGAGTCACGTCAGGGGAGTCTCAAAAGGCGCACTGAACTGATTTTAACAACTTCAAAATGTCTTTGCAAATACGTTAACATGCGTATATTTGTGAATTTCTATTGCACATATTTAAAACAAGAAATATTTGTGTGCATCACAAATATGTTTCTCAATCTTATTTTTTATGTGTGGATTTTTGTCACTTATATATGGAATGAGTTAATAACAGACAATATTTTTAATGAACATGTTTTCTTTGCATTATTATTGTTATTCAAGGTCTGAAAAGACTTGATATTTTTTGTTATTTTGACCAGTTGTCATTTTCAGCCAATAAAAGCTCTAAATGACAATATTTTTATTTCAATTTTGGGAGAAATGTTGTTGGTAGTTGATACAGTAGAATAAAACAAATAGAATAAAACAAAAAATGTAATATAATTTTACTCAAACACATGCTTATAAATAGTAAAACCAGAGAAACTGATCGTTTTGGGAGTGGTCTCTTGCTGTTTATATCTCCAAATACATTTGTGAATCCCTTTTGTGCATTTATGAATTAGTTCATGCATTCATTCATTTTGAGACTGTTCTAGCTCCATATTGTTTTGCATCAAGTGCTGCACTTCTCAACATTTTGAAGTCACATCCACTCAAGTGTGAGAATGAAAATGACCTGAAAAGTCACAATGAAGAGTGTGCGATGTGTATGGTGTGTATGTGTGATAAAGCAGCAGCAGCCTGAACCATCTGGCGGCCCATCCAGTTCATAACATGGCCACCATGTCGCCACCACGCTAAGAAATCCAATCAAACATTAATTAAACTGACTGCCAAACGCTCCACCGTGGTTTCAGAGGGCTGGGATGTTTCTAAACCTCATCTTCAGTCACAAAGAGAGAAAAGTGCGATGACTCACTTGGGCTGGTTTTCCCTCCACTGTCACAGCAGCTTCAGCTCGACATCGCTAGTAGAAACATCTGGAAAAGACGGGAGGACAGACAACGGGTCAGGATTGTGCAAACATAGTGAGGAAGTAGCTCTGACTTTTTGTCATCCACCATGTTTATAAGATTTGGACCTGGGAAGGGTCTGAAAAATATTCTTTTTTTTTAAGCATACATGAACATCACAGGTTTCCTCTCAGTGGTCGGGTCTGATTAGTCAGCAGGGGAGCTGCTGTGATCCTCAGATGATTAAAACTAATTGTTTGTGCTGTGTTTCTGAGCGTTAGCACCTCAGGCGTCTTGTTCTGTGTCCTTTAATCCTCATTTACTGTGTTTTTCTGGCTGGATATCGAAGTACAGACGACTGGTGATGTTCTGCACTTTGTTATTGTGAGCAAATATGATGACAAACACCAGAATCAACAGTGAGGCAGCACATATGTTATTCCCTTTCATGTGTGAGTCAGTCAGCCTCAGCCCCACTAGCTTCAGACTGCAGATGCAAACAGCTCACAGATACACACTCTACAAAGGCACATTCATTTGCTTAAACAGCTGGACGCTGTAATTCTTCATAATGTTCTTCTAAAAGGAGGGAAGAGCACTTTTTTTTTTGCCAGGGACTATTTTCAACGGCGGATGGATCACCACATTTGCTGCTCCAGTGAATATTTAGGACAACAGGACTGTGTGTGGGACTTAGTTTTTCTATTTGGACCTCACACATACACACACACACACACACACACACACACACAAAACTGCGAGAAGCAGAGTCATCACATGCACTATACAGAACACACACTGCTTCTCTTCTTGGTGATTAATCAGACTCTTTCAATACCAGTAAATAAAAAGGGAAGCAGCTGACCCACTGGTTTTAATCCACATTTTTATTTTTTACCAGCAGCCTCAGACTCAGCATCTCTCAGTGTGACACACTGCGCTGCTCTACACACACACATCTAAACCACATGCACTCTTCAAGATGTCAAGAAGGTCTTTTATATTTGACTACATGTCTTAGCATGAACTGTGTTTAAACACATGTTATAAGACATGTGCACATGATTAGGGAAGCGTGTGATTAATATGGGTGAAATGGGTAAAGTGGTTTTACACTTCTTCTTTCTGGACAAGTCTGGTTTCAGTCTGATGATTGTTTGGGTTTTAGGATTTGAAAAATTGGATTGGATTTTTTTTTAATTCTTTAGCCTAACACTCTATTTTGACTTGTGCTTTTCCTTATAGAACCATTTGAAAATGTTTTCTCATTTCATCATTTGCTTTTACATTTTTTTTTTTATTATTAGTTTATTTAGGGGACATTGTGCAATGACATTAATCATTTACAGGATATGAAGAGATGGTTGCACCAGATTTACTCACAGCTAATTTCCATCTGCAGTATAACAAATACACAGGAACCTAGGGATGGGAAATTTATCACGATAATTTCTGCCATTTATCCCGGTGGCGATAAAAGTGACGATAAAAAATACCAATTTACCTGTACTGCAAAACTGCAATGACTTGAAATGTGAGAACAGGTTCAACATTTATTCAACTGCTGGAGCCTTGTTTAGCAACGAGCTCCTCGCTCTCAGCTCTGCCTGTTTTAAGTAATGAGAGAAATGTAAATAGTTTGTTCTGCTCTTCAGGGCTTCAGGCAGCTTGTTCCATTCTTTAATGGCTGTCCATGAAAAGGCAGATTGTGCAAAGGAGGAGTGTCGCATGGGAATAATGCAGTCACCCCTGGATACTGATCTTGTCTTGTCTAATTGTCGACTCGGAGCAGAGCTGCAGAGCTGCGTTGTGTATTATCTTATGAACCAGTCCAATATAAAACTTATATTTAGAGAGTATGTTGCAGTGATGGTTTGGATGGAAATATATTACTGAACTAAATTGTAGGGCTGGGACGATATGCTTTTCTCCCGATTCGATTCTTCTACGATTTTTTGGATGGCGATTCGATTTAAATTGCGATTCTACGATATTGCCGATTCTCTCGATTTTTAATCTGCATTTTTAACATTTATCTGCACACAAATACTGTAGGAGCCTATAAATTAATATACTCCATTATAAAGTGAACTTAAACCCTTTTCAAAACCTGTACTCTCTGTATGTAAAAAAAAGGCGAACAAATGCACATTGCACAGTATAAAAAATAAAAAATAAAAAAAAAAAAAAATCGATTTTTGAAAAAAAAAATCGATTTAAAAATCGTCAAAAAAGATATCGCGATATATATGTGAATCGATTTTTTCTCCCACCCCTACTAAATTGTGTTGCATTGATAAAGTTTCCTAAATGTCTCTGCCTGGCAGCACCTGACCTGCAGAGGGTGCAAAGCCCTGACAGTGACCGGCGTCCAGCAGCAGCCGTTCCTCTCTGTGGCCTCATGATGACTTCTCTGTCTGATCGATGCATCACTAAATAAAGTCCTGTCGCTCTGTCGATGGGCTCTGGGCATCATCAGCTGTCAGTCACCAGCTGTGCCGGTCAAACTGACCATGGTTCATATCGCAAACACAGTTACACGTCGTGGACACACACTCGCACGCGAACACGAGTTTCCTGTGGAGCTTTGTTACAGTTTCTGTGGAAGACACAAAGTTCACACTCTGTAACACCTGAGGCGCCAAAGTCACAAACAGAGACACACAACACCAACAACCCACTCAACGCGGTTCACGATGCACGCGAAGGCAAATTACTTCAAAGTACTGTGGTCAGCCGGAGCAGCCGGGCCGTCTGGCTGCTGAGCTGCTGCTGCTGCTCACGTGTGTGTGTGTGTGGGTGTTCTGTTATTTGATAGTTTGTAGGAAATGCTTTGCATGAGCATCAGAGGTGACTGTGGGGAAAGACAGTGAACTAGTGTGTGTGAATGTGGCTGGTAGTGTAAAGCAATGCGCTAACTAAATATAGCGATCTCGAGAAACCGGAAATTGAACTTATTTCAGACTGTCAACCACTCAAGAATCATCTGGGACCCAAAATCAAAGCCAAAGGGCATCTTAGGAGGACACTTAAATATAAGAAGTTTTAAACCCAAATGTGATCAAATTCATCAACTATTATTGGACTCCAACTTAGATTTTTTGTGTTTATCAGAGACATGGCTTAATGAAAACTCGCCACCGTCAATGTTACATGTCCCTGGTTATAATATCTATAGAAAGGATAGAGTAGGCTCAAAAGGAGGTGGAGTCTTAATCTTTGTGAAAGAGCACTTTCAATGTCATGAAATACAGTGGTCTAGCAATGAACTTGAGTGTATTGGTCTTAATGTGACGTTGTCTACATCCATGTCTTTTTCGATTATTGTATTGTATCGACCCCCTTCTTCCAATAATACTTTTTATGAACATTTTAAAAACATGTTAAAGGAATGTAATCTTAACAAGGAGCTGATCCTCATGGGAGATTTTAATGTCAACTGGGAAGTGAAATCATCAAGGAAATCCTTAAAACAGATCACCGATAGTTTTGATCTCACACAGCTGGTAAATGGTCCCACAAGAATTACAAAAACCACCAGCACAAAAATTGATCTCATTTTTAGTAATAGGCCAAATCGAATTGATAAATCCTTTAATATGCTGACTGGACTATCGGATCATAATCTCACTCTGATAGCCAGGAAGCTAACCAAAAAGCGTTTTACTCCATTTGTCCAAGAACAAGAATCCTTGAGTATTCCCAAAAACATGCAAGATGGGTTTAAAAGTGCTGTTCAAAACATCGACTGGGAGGCTGTATTGGCGGGAAATTCTTTGGAAAATGACAGTCAAAGGTTTATGCAAAAACTTCAGAGTACAATTGATAACTTTTCATGCAGACAAAGACGAAGGAAAAGAAAAAACATAATTCCCTGGATGAATACAAATATCCTAAATTTAATGAAGAAACGAGACATGGCTTTAAAGATTGCTCTCAAGTCCAAATTAAACAGTGATCGACACACCTTTACCAAGCTTCGTAATGGGGTAGTTAAAGAGCTTAGAGCATCAAAGGCAAACTACTTTTTGAATATCATAGAAAAAGCAGGAGGTAATACAAAACATATTTGGAACCAACTAAGAAAACTAATGGGGCAAAATTCTAATAATAGCAAACCAATTGAAATTTATGCCAATGGAATACTTTTGAGCAACCCACCTGATGTAGCAGCTGCTTTTAATCACTATTTCATTGATTCAGTAGATGATATTATCAAGTGTTTCTCCCCTGTAAATTTTATATCCAGCCAAGGTAGACACACTGAACCAGCTTTTAATTTGGAAACTGTCACTGAATCTGATGTTGGGAAAGTAATTGGTTCTCTTAGGTCATCAAGAGCCAAAGACGTCATTGGTATGAACACAATCATGCTTAAGGAGCTCTTTGCATCGTTAGAACGCCCTATTACACAATTAGTTAATCTTTCAATTGCCAAAGGAATTTTCCCGGACGTTTGGAAATTAGCTGCTGTTTCACCCATTTTTAAAGGTGGTGATCAACACTCCATCTGTAACTACAGACCAATTAGTGTTTTGCCGATGGTCTCCAAAGTGGTGGAAAAACTTGTTGCCGAACAAATTGTAACTCATCTAAATAACAGCTCTTACTGTCTGCACTCAAATCAGTTTGGCTTTCGCACCAACCACTCCACGGACACAGCTAATTGCTATTTCATTGAAAAAATTAAGTCAATGTTAGATAAAGGTGGAGTGGTTGGTGCCGTCTTTTTAGACCTCAAGAAGGCCTTTGATACAATAAATCATGGCATACTTCTCGATAAACTCTCCACTTTTAATTTTTCACTGGGCACCATCAGTTGGATTCAGTCCTACTTAGCAAACAGGTCTCAATTTGTTCGAATAAAGTCTCACCAGTCAGATGCCATTTCTTTAGCTGCAGGTGTTCCTCAAGGATCTATTCTGGGTCCGCTTTTATTTTCAATATATGTGAATGATCTGCCAACTGTGTGTCCTAATTCTAATACCATAATGTATGCTGATGACACTGTTGTTTTTATGCATGGTAGCAGCACAGCCCAAGTTGCCGCTCAGTTAACTGACTCAATGCAACACATAAAAAAATGGTTAAACCAAAATTGTCTCAAGTTGAACGTATCTAAAACAGTCTGCATGTTTTTCAGTAAAACAAAAACTCACTGTCCAGAACCCGAGGTGGTTGTAGATGGGGAGAGACTGCGTGTCGTCTCAGATTTTAAATATCTTGGTGTGCACATCGATAATAACCTTTTCTTTAAAGAACATATTAAAAAGGTTTCCAACTGTATTAAATTTAATTTGTCAAACTTTCGACATGTCCGCAGCTGCATGTCAACAAAGGCCGCATTGATGTACATGCACTCTATGATATTGTCCCACATAACATATTGTTTGACCACTTGGTCCCAAGCAAGCAACACTGCTCTCAAACCTATACATTCACTATATAAAAAAACTCTTAAGGTGCTGGACAGGAAATCCAACAACTATCACCATTGTCACATTTTACTGAAATACAAGCTGTTGAACTGGCAAAACCTGATTAAATACTCATATTGTTGTCTTGTGTACAAAATTATACATGGACTCGCGCCTCCTGTGTTGAATCAGTTTGTAAAGTTAGTGTCTACATCTACTCGGAGTGCAACTAGAGGAGACTGTGTTGTCCCGTTTAGGAAAAGTTCTTTTAGTCAGTCTGCTTTTTCTATCAGGGCTGCCCGTGAGTGGAACTCCATCCCCACTCATATCAGAAACATCCCAAATTACACCTCCTTTAAACACTTTCTAAAAAAGTGGCTGATCAGCGGTCAAGGCTGCGAACATTAAGTCTCCTGTTATGTTGTCTGTTTAGTGTGTCAGTTGTCTAGTATTGTTTCTTTTTGTGCATGGTTTTTATTGTGTATTATGTTATTGTGCCCCCCCCCCCTCTCCCTCCCTCTCTGTCGATGTCGATGTTGTTGATTATTGTTTCTTCTGTATTGTATGAAGTGGCTGTTGGTTGAGTTTGTGTTAGTTTGTGTGTGTATGCATGGACCCTCACTGAGTTCTCCTTTGTCCACTACCTACTTTTCTACTTTTAACCACTGAATGTATTGTAATCAAACTTTTTTATTTTTTAGGTTGACTTTTAACATCTGTCCAGGGACTACAGATGCAAAATAGCCCTTCGGCTAATTCTGGCATATTTACATTTTTTTTTACAAAAATGTCTTTATTAATGTGCACTGTCCCTGATTTTTAAACCTTTAAATAAATAAATAAATAAACAACCAAATAGCTACAATTTAGGGCTGCATGATTAATCGTTAAAGGGATAGTTGAACATTTTGGCAAAATGGCCGATAATCCCTATAGTCATAGCAGTAGGTTCATTACCTTTAATTGTCGGTGCAAGCTATTTTCAGAATGGCAGAGCAGAGCCGTGAGCTTCTCAGAGCTACGCTACAGAGGCTAATGGGATTTTTTTTTCTCTTCTTTTTTTTCAATACACTGACCAAAAAACAGACAAACAGAAGACAAACAACAGAGCAAACCTAACAACACAACAAAATATGACCAAAACAGGACAGAAAAGCAAAAAACACGCACAAGAAAAATAAAACAAACCACTACAGCAACAAAAGGGCCTTTCTGTGTGGAGTTTGCATGTTCTCCCCGTGTCTGCGTGGGTTTCCTCCGGGTACTCCGGTTTCCCCCACCACCAAAACATGTTAGCTAATCCTCCAGTCAGCGCCCCTGACCAAAAGCACTGGCTTAAATCTGGAGTTGGTCCCCGGGCGCCGCACCGTGGCTGCCCACTGCTCCTCAGGGATGGGTTAAATGCAGAGAAAGAATTTCACCTGTACATATGTGACTAATAAAGTACCTTAAAAAAAAAGGATGTGAAACTACTAAAATCAAATTAACAGTAACTACTTAAGAGCCTATAAATTCACTCAAAAGTACGTTTTTCCCATTTTTTGTTATGAATTTCTACCTTATTTTAAATCCTAGATATCTTATCCTAAATATAAATAGTGGGATTTCTTAGTTTCCCTCATCAAACTCATCAAATACACAATCCAACAACTCTAAAGTGCTTTGGTGGACAAGTTGTGAGCTGCACACTTATGAAATAATAAAGAGATGTTACAAGACGGAGTTGTTTTAGAGGTAAACGGTGTATTCTGATCTTAAATCAGCTGAGTTATGTTCATGATGCTTTAGGTTGTGGGCTATAGAAGAGAACAGAGGGAGCCGAGGCTGAAAGCTTCTCTCTTCCCTCTCACACCCAAACTACTAAGTAAAAACACACAGCGCTTCTCCTCTTTCCTGTGCCTTGGGTTTGAAAATGATTTTTTAAAGACTCACAGGTGAAACACGCTGCCTGCCAGGCTGCAGTAATGAAAGGACTCGCTGCTTTAAAGCACAGAGGCTACCTAACAATTAATGAGCCTCTGCTGCACGTCTCCTCCGGCTGGCGGAGGTGCTCTGTTGCTTCTGTTTCATCATCACTCCAAGCAAGAAAAACCAAACCGGCGAAGAAAGGAAACGCACACTAACCGTAAAGAGGACATCAGACACAAAACACAACCCTACATCAAGACGAGACCACAACCAGGAATGTGGCCGAGACGAGAAAGATACAACTGGCCGGTCTCTGGTCCTCTTGGCTTCCTGTTTGACAGCACACTGGTCAACGTGAACTTTGCCCTGGGTGAACAGGAGATGACCGGTATATTTGATTTGCTCTAAAACAATCAGCAGTTTACCAGATGTTCCCTCTGTCCCTACTTTAGTTACACAGTGACTATGAATATGTGTAATGGATCTTCTTCTCAGTCACTGATTCAGGCCGTCGCCTTTTTCACCTTTCCATGAAAGGAAAAAGTAGAAAAAGGGAAGCATTAAAAAAAGGAAGCACACATGACTGTCGCTGACGTTGCCTAATTTCACAGCTGCAACAGTTCAAGATAAGCAGCGAGTTCTGCTGCTGTTTCCTGCTCAGCCCGGGTTCGGTTCAAGCTTTTCACTTCACTAAATCTACACACCATGATGCATCAGTGACACACATGATGCTTCTGGGTACCAACTGAAATGTCACAGTTATTACATAATTGCCTCGTCGCAGTTATTTGAGCTGACCGCAATTATTTCACACAATGGTTAAAATGGTTTCCATTCATCTGCATAAAAACAGCTGGATCAAACAGAAATGTCAGATTTCCATCACTGTTTCCACTGTTTGAGGTTTGACTGCTCCTCTTTAAATGACATCATCATCGCCCCCCTTCTTCTTCTATGGTTTAAAGGTATTATATGTAGGAATTACCCCCGTCTAGTAGGGCTGGGCCGATATGCTTTTGTGCCGATTGGATTCTCTAATGATTTTTGGGTCCCAATTCGATTTAAATTGTGATTCTGATTAAACAAGTATTGCGATTCGATTTTGCCAAGAATTACGATTTTATATTTCAATTATTGAGATTTTCTTTCCTTAAACACTTGAGAATACATCATAAGTCATATTTACCAAAAACAATCCATATCTGAACGTATTCTTGATGTTGCATTCACGTGAAATCAGGCAGACGTCAGACAGACAACAGACGCTGCATGTAACAGGATAAACAAGCGTCTATGTAAACAAGTGGTCCTCCAGCACAAGGCAAAACAATACACATGACAATATGTTGTCATGGTGATGTTATATTTTTACCTGACCCACGTTTTACCGTCTTTCTCTCGTCAGGTAAAATGACATCCGGTTGGTTTGCCGACGGCGTCATTCAGGTGTCTGACTGCACCTGAAGGCAACATCAGTGCCTCCATCCTTCCTCACACTACACAGTGGTGACAGTTTTAACAGGCGCTGTCTGGAAAACTTTCTCCCCTAACAATTAAATTGTTAATTGCAATTATTTGTATGGCAATTATTGGTCTAATAAAAGGGTTCTGACAGTCCTAGAAATGTGTACACAGGATCCAGCATCATAAACTCTAACTCAGTAAGATCCAGATAAAGCATTTGTCAGATCATCAAAAGTCTGAAAATCCCCAACTGTCTGACTTTACAAAAGACACAATTCAGCACTTGTGGACCTTTAATAGACTTATTGGTCGACATGCTGCATCTGAGACAGAATGATCAGCGAGGTCTCGTCAGCGATGAGTCAGACGTCCTGAGCAGATTCCACAGATCAGATGGCTAAAATAAAACTGATCAAAGTCCTGTCCTTCTGTACTCAGCTCTGTGTTTTCCCTCCTCCGCCTGTCGGTGTTGCACTCTGCTCCGCTTTACACCACGCAGCCTCTGCACTGCAGGAGTTTGTCTCTTATGCTCCTGAAACGTGTGGGCAAATCATCCGTGCATCAGTTAATGACGAAACACATGGATTTGCTTAAGTCAGACGGTAACAGTGATTTGCCGTAGCGTAGTATAACAGCAGCTCCTGGCAAAGACAACGAGGTCGGTAACACTTGTAATTCATTATCCATGTTGCTCTCACCACCAGTGGTCCGGGGTCGATATGACCCAATCAGAGAGCAATTCTTGACAGTTTACATCATCACTTCTAACATTCTGAGGCTGGAAAACTGCGGTGTGGATAGTGGATGAAGAGCCGTAGGGCCCTATGATTTCAGTGATCACAGAATTGCGGAATTGGCCAATTAAAACTGAATCTATTTTTAATGTAGAATTTGACATAATTTGACTGAAATGCTGTTTTTGTGTTTAAGAAGAACGTATGTCTGGGGAAGATTGCACAGAGGGAAGCAAATCTGGGTGGCACAAGAATAAGCGTAAAAATACATGCAATGACCAACTATAGTCCATGTCCAAAAACCATTCGATAAACAAGGAAATCATTATTTTTTTCATTAATATAATTTATTTTACTGGAAACAGTTTAAAGCTCATAAGCATTAATATTCTATTGGTACTTGAAGTACTTATATTGCATCATGCAGTATTTGTTCTTACGGTAAGGAGAAAAGTGTTGTTGAATTGTTACCTCAATAGATTTAAAGTAATTTCTATTTAATTTGTGTACATTAGTCATTAAAATTAAAAACACACTATTTTTTAGTAGTAAAACAAGATTAAAAGGTAAAAAACAGAATTCATCCTTTGTTGGCCTTCTGATTGGTCTGCTGATCCACCAATCAGAGTGCTTCTCCCGATGTCATGAATTGCGCAAAGTTCTAGGTTGGAAAACCCTGGGATGAAACCATATGAAACAAGATAAGTAGACAGGAGTTGTTGTGTTTTTTTGTTGTTGCAAAAACTACGTTTTAATTTTACAATATGGTTAAAAGGTGTAACATAACATTATGCTAATGTATTTGAACTTTAAGTTTTATGAGGAGAAATGGGAGATTGGTGGAGATTAAGACTAGCTAGTAGCTAACGTTACACAGTGTCATTTGCAGCTTGTAGCTAACGTTACCCAGCGTCATTTGCAGGTAGTAGCTAACATTACTCAGCGTCATTTGCAGCTAGTAGCTAACGTTACTCAGCGTCATTTGCAGCTAGTAGCTAACGTTACTCAGCGTCATTTGCAGCTAGTAGCTAACGTTACAGTGTCATTTGCAGCTTGTAGCTAACGTTACCCAGCGTCATTTGCAGCTAGTAGCTAACGTTACCCAGCGCCATTTGCAGGTAGTAGCTAACATTACTCAGCGTCATTTGCAGCTAGTAGCTAATGTTACCCAGCGTCATTTGCAGCTAGTAGCTAACGTTACCCTGCGTCATTTGCAGCTTGTAGCTAACAGCGTCATTTGCAGCTTGTAGCTAATGTTACCCAGCGTTATTTGCAGCTAGTAGCTAATGTTACCTGGCGTCATAACTATTGTGAGGGTGCAAAACAATGATTTTTCACCACTTTTCAGAAATGTCATGTAATCCCCATTCAATCATTCTTTAGCCACGTCTGTCATCTATTACGGGCACAATTTTTCTGATAGATAAATTAATTCAAATTTCCTTAAATCTGCCTAATTTTCAATGGTTTCCAAATGGGAGTTAACCCTTTTGTGACCATTGTTTGACGAACCTAACAGCAGTAACTGCGGAGGGTGGGACTTGACAAAGGGTGAATTCCCCAAAATTAAAATGGAACTTCCAAAAAAAACTGAAAAGAATGGGATTTGGGAAAAAAAATCAACCAGACCCTAGAGACATAGCTTATGTGAGAGTGTCATACTGCTCAGCTTATCACAAGGTCTGAAAGTCTGCGAGCACCCAGGCAAGTAGATCAGGACATCTCTGTTCACTTGGTGTGTTTTCATCTTCTGCATCACGGCCCAGCAGTCTCCTCTGAGTCTCTCCTCTCTGGTGGTGAGGGATGTGGCATTGTGTGAAAAGCGTGACGTCAGAGCCCATCCTGTTGTGTTTCTGTGTTTCTGTGCGTGTGTGCGTGTCCCCTTCCCTCTCTTCACTTTGATGTCTCATGAGCAAAGAGAATCAATCCTGCACTTCATCAGCCTGCAGGGTTGAGCGCATGGCCTCAGCTGCTCTCCTCCGAGCTCGCCACTGATTAACACTCGTCCGCACACTCTTCATTAGCTAGAGCCACTTCACTTGAAGCCTTGTGTGACAGTGACAGCCACAGCCGCACGGTGCTTATAATAACAATTCTGCTCCTCGGCCACACTCCCTTGACTGTGGGGATTGTGTACCAGCCCGTGTGTATGTGTGTGTGTGTGTGCAGCGGCCGTGGAGGGGGAGAGAGGAAAGGGAACACTGTTGCATAATCTCCCGACAGCAGAGAGGACGACTCGGCCTCTCCTGACTGATGCTCTCCAATCCTGTTGGCAAACGCACAACGGAGGAACAGCTTGACCCTGGCAAGTCCCTTATTTGTGTGAAAGGTTGTCCATCCAGCAGCAGCAGACTGTTGGACACAAAGCCGCACGTCAACTTTTTCTTCTAAACACATTACCGTTCAGGATACACAGACTGTGTGCGTCTGCGCCGCTCTCTGCTGCGTCTCTTTATCTGGAGCTGTGTGTGTTTGAAATGTAAATGTGGATTTAATTTAATGGAAAAACTTTTTGTAATCGCAGAAAATCACTGCGCGCTGGAAAAAACAAAACAAAAACAGCATCATCAGGTATTCGTCATGTCTCTATTCTGGAGGGGTGGGGCGGATGGTGCCGTTCTGCAGTGCTGAAAGCAACACAGCCCCACCACGCAGTACACACTTCACTGAGAGGCACAAACCCAGCCACAGGCGCACAAACACACAAACTGTGGGGGTGGCTTTGTGGCTGTGCCTATGATTTATTTACACATGGGTAGGCAGCCAAACAGCCAATCTGTTAAACACTGTGCTATATTAGAATTGTAGCGTTTATGCCACCTCTGCATCTTACACGTTGTTCTCTTGTTAGTACAAAGTCTGCAGAATGAGTCTGCAGCATTTCCTTTGAAGTTGTGTTGGAAAAAAACAAAAAACGGCAACATAGGAAGCCTCAGAAACTGATCAGTGCTTCTTTATCGCCGGCTCCCGCTAAAAACACAGCGTGCCTTTATAAAATATTCTCCTATCAAACGGAGCTCGGTTCATTACTATTCAGAACTCCACGTACGACCCAGTCTGCTGAAAGTGGTTACGGAGCGCTGGAGGAAGACTCTGTGATTCCAAGTGTTCAGTGTGCAGAGGGTGGTGAAAAATATGTACACATGACTCAGCTCAGGTCTGAGCTTCAATCACAGTCAGACCGGGTTGGCTTTTAACTAGAACAACAAATCTGGTCGCTTTTCTACTGTTTTGCTAACCCTCCTCTCCTCCATGTGCATTTGTTTGCCGTCGATAAATCAATCCATGGACCAATGGATGACATTATCATATACAATGTTACAAGTCATGGCCTCACAATTACTCTGAAGCTGTTTAATTAAGGTAAAAATGTAGCATGGGTCTAAAATTCCATGGTTTTTGTTTTTCCCAGGTAACGGCCTCCTCCTTCTAGGCAAGATTTCCGACCAATGAGAGAACAGCTGGTTTGCACTAGGGATGTCACAAGTACTTGTTTTCACAATTAATGGCTGTGTTAAACGCCACAATTATTTAATCGTAAAAGCTCCTAAATACCGTCACTTACCAAAAAAGATTATGTTGGAACCATGTCGGCAGATCACGTAGATCGAAAGATGAGAAAAAACTTCGAACATTTCCTTTGAAGGATTAATAATTGGTCCTATATTAATAGATACTTGATGAACATTTTGTTTATATAAATTAGTAATGAAATTATGTTTGAATTATAGTCTATTTGATTTTACACACAGCGTTGTAAAATAATTTAAAGGTACAGTATGTAAGAAATCTAAAGCAACTGGTTGTAAAATCGTCCTAATATGTAACAGAGACTCAGGAATAATGTTCATATAACATACTGAACTCACCAACAACAATCCTACAGCCAAGATATTCGCATTAAAAAAATTTTTTTGCAGACCGCAAATCATGTTTATGTTTTGAATTTCTATGGTTGGTATGTGTCACCACCCAGCAATCTCTCCCTGTCACAGCGTCTGTGGCATTTCAGACTCCAGGTTGCCAGTTAGCTTCCACTGAGCTGCAAATACGGCTGGGAGATAAAACGAGATCATGAAAAAAAAGATTGTGTTCTATTATCGGTTATTGGTCATATTTGCTTGATATCACATGGTAGAAGCGGCTCTGTCGTTTAATAGGCTACACAGCTTGCTGTTGTGAGCATGTAGACTAGTTACAGTAGTTTGAGCTGCTGCTAACGCTAAAGCTAAAGGGAAGAATTACAAAGTTACAGTGTGTGTGTGTGTGTGTGTGTCAGCGCTGCACACACAGACACAGCGTCGGAGCGGTGAATGTAACAATAACTTGCAGATCACCTGAGTGACAGGAACTCCACTCGTAGTTACTGTGAGTCAGAGCAATAATAGTAATGTTGATGAATATTTAGCTTTTTACTATAGCTTTGAGACTGACTGAGTGAGCAGAGCGGAGGTTAGCGCGTCGCTGTCTGGCAACCTGGAGTCTGGTGGGTAGGGGAGGGGGGACAACGCGCTGCTGTGTTTTGAATTTGACTGCAGCAACAATTTTGGCCACATTCTTACATATCGTACCTTTAATACAATAATCGTCATATTCGTGATTATTTCTCTGACAATAATCGTACCAAGAAAATCTATAATCGTGACATCTCTAGTTTGCACACAGCATTGTTGACAACCAGCTTGGGACCGTTACCATGTGAACACAAACGACTCAAAAGGGGAAATAAAAAATGCAACAATTGTATCATTTTAGCACCTGAATCGGAAAAAAGAAAACGATTCACACCTTTAGAGGCCATCCACACGGATACGGGCTTAGGAGCAGTTTTTCAGTATTTGGGTATTTCGTCCACAGGGAAACGAGGAGACCGGAAATGGTATTTTTTGGTAACAGGTCCCAGAGTGGGTGACTCGCAGTCGACATTTAGCCCAGTTAACTTATGATGTTTGGATCCGTGTGTACACAGACATTTTTAGCAATAGTGCTGTCTTTAAAAAAAAGAAAAAACTTTTAAGGACCAGGAAAAAGATTCTTCTGGGGAAGCTCTGTTTCTGTGTGGACAAGACCTTCAAGAACTACTAAGAGCACATTCAATGTCCACGTTTCCTTGTCAAACCAGAGCCATGGGCCCCAAATCTAAAAAATAAACTATACAGCACCACACACAGTTAAAGAAACGAGTCCTCCACACATTAAAAATAGAATCACTCTGATGTATTAAAGTGTGAGACACTCCCTCTGAGCCTGAGGGAAGGCAGGACAGTCACAGTGGGGGAGTGGAGGGTGCTGAATGAGGCAGAGCAAAGCTTCCTGCTCAACTATTCATTACGGCCTACCTGTCGAGTCCTAACATGTTCCAACACACCTTCCCTCCTCATTCTCCAGGTACACATTCTCCACAGAAACCCCCGACAATGCCCTGAAACCACAGTTTCTGTAGAGACGCACACCGACAGCCTGAATGTTCCTGCTGACTACACAACGTTGTGAGACACTCGGCTCATTGTGTAACACTTCAAACCTTCTCAAGGTTTCTTTGATGTTATAGTCGCTCACCATCAGGTCACGGTCCCACCCTAAAATGGATTTACTGCGTTCTGTTTGGACGACAGAGTCGGATAAACTCGGCTCTGAGTTCTCCAACAGCAGCAGATGAGTGTTGCATTAATACCAACAGCTACAAAGCTACTGATGTCAGATGTTAGGCCACGTTTCCTCCTCCATCTGTGGTGTTAGGATCATCACACCATCACTGGGTAGTTCTTCACGGATCCGGAAGATGATGAGACTCTGCTCCGTGTCGACGTGACTGCATCCCATCATCTCTGCCCATTTATCCGCTGCGCGTTTAATCTCCTGATCTACCACATCCCAAACATGTTCTACTGGATCCAGGTGTGGAGGCCACCTGAGTTCACTGAACTCACCGTCATGTAGGGCCATCAATCTTCCCCCAGAATCAGATTCCAATTTCTAATGCTCCTTATGGTAAATATCTGAATTATATTTAAACTCTTAATGGGTTTTGTTTTGTTTCTTTTAGCTCATTAATTGTTATTACATCCTCACCAACTCTGTCAGTAACATTTGCAATTATTATGGGCAAATCAACCGGGGCTGTATTTTCCTAATTTTGCTCTGGAATCTGAAGATTTTCGGTTTAATTGCTCTGGTTTTGCGGTATTTGTGTCTGTCCCCGTATCGCCACGGCAGCGATGAATGGGAGCAGATGCAAGTTCCGCTGCTTAGGCTGTTTACATCCCTCAAAGCCGCATTTTTTTTCCACAGACAAGGAAAGTCGACACACAGGAATATCAACTCTGTCCTGTGATCCTTTGGCTGTTCACCAACACTGGTGACAGCCTCCTTCACTCTGCTGAGCTTCATGCGGGATAAAGTTCATGAAACTTTGATGTGTTTTCAACAGAAGGATTCTCCGTTTGCATGCTCCTCCTCCAACCAGGGTTTGTTGGTACTAGGCAGGTTGGGTCCATGAACTCAGACTGACTCTAATATCTGCTGCTTCATCAGCACGGATCCATCAGAGCAGGTCTTCAGCTGTCCAGTGTTGGTGAGTCTGTGTCCTCTACAGCTTCACCGTCTGATCTTGGGGAAAGGGAATTGGTCTCTGCTGAGCACAGGTGTAAAGTGGAATGAGGCCAGTCCTTCTGTCCACTCTCCTCAACGCTGCTGCTCACTGATTACTTTTGGTTGCACTCTGAATAAAAGCTCTCGAGACTGTTGTGTGTGAAAATCTAGACAAATCTGTGAAACAATCAAACCACCGCCTGATATCAACCATCATCTCCCAGTCAAAAGAGAGTGGTCGGCTCGATCTGGTGAATACACCCAAAATGCATTAAGGGCACATTTGAGGTCCAATCACAGACCACATTTGGTATTGGTATTGGATGCAGATATCGGCCCAGATATTGACTTCCATTGACTTCCATCCACTTCAGTTCTATGTTTGACATACAGCACAACAACCGTAGAGAAACAACATTTTACAACATTAGGAAAGTAATGTTTAAGTCACTGTCTTCCACATGGCAAGATGTACTGTTTATTAATTCAACAGTGGTATCAGATCCGTATCAGGTATCAACTGATACATTAAGCCCAGGTATCGGTATCAGCAGTGGGACAGAGAAAGCCGGGTCGGTGCATCCCTAATATCCAACAGCATAAATAAGTTGCTCCTCTGCAGCTCCACTGCTTCACATCATGTCAAACATCTAACAGCCCAGTCTCTGACTCATCAGGCGCTCTGGGCAACATGACTGACAAGCACACACACAGAGCTGTTAAGAGATGTCCAGGCACTTTATTGGGTTTTTGATGACCCCCCCTTCCCCCGCTTTAACATGACAGGATTTCTCCAGGTGCTCCCAATGGCCAGTGTGTTTTTATCAGAGCGATAAAGTGCAGGGAGAGGAGGGGTTGAGCGAATCATTACACTCAGCACATCTCCAACAGGAAATGCAATTTAGTCCGTTTTAAATAGTAAAGAGGGAGAAAAAAAATCAATGTGAGAAACACTGTGTGAAGACTATGTGAAGCTCCTGATCTGTATCTGTGATTTCATGTAGGCAGTGAACGGAAGTCACATGGTTGACAACACTTCTAATAATAAAGGTGGTCCATGAGGATAACAGCCATTATGGCATCAATGGGTGCATTTCCATTACGCCTAGAAATGCACTAAACCTAGATATCGCAATTAAAAACTAGTAATGGAAATGCCTACATTTCGAAAAACCTCTCGAATATCGCAAAAACATTTTTATGCTCTCATGAGGTGGTTTCAATAAAAGAGTATAAGTGTTATGGAAACACTAAGGGTCGATTCACATAAATATCGCAATATTTTTTTACGATTTTTAAATCAATTTTATTTTCAAAAATCGATTATTTTTTTAAGAATTAAAAAAAAAAAATTGTGCAATGTGCATTTGTTCGCCTTTTTTTTTATAATGGAGTATGTTAATTTATAGGCTCCTACAATATTTTTGTGCAGATAAATGTTAAAATGTAGCGGTTTACCTCAGTCTATATCTAATTTTGTAAGAAAGGTTTCAGAAGCCTGTTTTTTCTATAGGCTAGGCAACTCTTTTATTTTTGCCTCTTTTATGCAGTTTGAAAAGAGAGTAAACATATAGGCTATAGCTGCTGAATAAATCTTAAAAACTTACATGTGAAGTGTATTTGGGGGGGAAATATGGTTCCTGGAATAGTCTGTAGTCAATCATAATTATTAAACTGTTTCACTGGTGTTAAAAATGCAGATGAGATCGAATATCGTAGAATCGCAATTTAAATCGAATCAGCATCCAAAAAAATCGTCCCAGCCCTAAGAAACACTTATTTGGGTTCGAGAACATCACAAAGATGCCTGAACGTGTTTCATCTTCTGTTAAAAACAATTACAGCAACAGCTGTAGCGGCAGCTGAAATTGCTTTTCCAACACCACGGAAACGAAATACTTTTACGTCCATCGTGGGACAAGAATTATGGGATACTGCAAGACTATATACGGCTTTTCAACGGGAACGCTGCAAATAGCAATTGTGCTTTTTCAAAATTTAAGAAATATCGCTTTTATTTTGCAAAAACTTGTCATGGAAACTCAGCTAATGATGCTGATGTCTGATGAGTCCCCCCACCCCTCCACCCCTCCGCCACATGTGCAGTGTATCCTGGGTATTTTGCGAACAGGAAGCCAGCCTACACAAGCGTTAGATTCAGCTGTGACAGAGATGCTCTACAAATGAGTCAGAGGCCGTTAAAACAGCATCTGTTATGATAACCTGATGACCGCTGCTGCCGGGGAACAAGCCTGGGATCTTCCCTCGCTACACACCAACATACCACAGCTGGGAAGACAGTTGTTGTCCTTTTCCTTGGGGGACCACTTGCTTCCAGTATTTATCCCATCAGCAGAAACATTCATCCACAGTCAGACCATGTCCAGGCTGGTGCAGATACATTTAAGGACACATCCTGAGGCCTCATTTAACAAAGAGGGTGTAAAACTGCTACTAAATTTATAAATAATTTTATAATAAAGGCAAAATGTGCGTACGACCAAAAAATATACGCTCTTTTCAGATCTATCAAACTCCGCGTACACACGGCTGCACGGTATTTCCCTTGATAAATCACACCGGACCCTCCTTCCGAACGGCCCAACACAACCATATATGGTCAATGCAAATCATCACATGCATATTAATTAGCCATGTGCGCTCTGGAAATGTGTGGAGAGACATCCGTGGAAGACGGTGAGAGAAGTGGTATTTCTCGGAAAGCGAGATACACGGCAATATCAGTCAGAAACATCATCCTGCATTGAAATAGGCTACAATAAAAACAACTCCCTAATCTGAATGAAACAGAGAGCAGAAAGAAGAAGAATCGTATTTAATCTGCCCCTTTATTTTAGATTATGTAGCCTATATACTAATTTAAAGCAGGTTTTCCACTGCCAGTTACTGCTTTGAAACATTCTAAAACATTGAAGTCCACCAGTCTGTGACTTTTACTGAAGTTGGGCAGCACCATCCTTTTAGAGGTGTAGCCTACATGCAGGGGAAAAATATCAATATGATATCAAAAGAAAACTAAATTGGTTTTCTAAAGCCAGTAGGCCTGTTTAGGAGCAAACTAGTGTAAAGGCACAGGGAGGAGAACTGAGTCGCTGTGCTTTTCATGCTGTGAAGTGCCGATGTCAACACGTATGCGGAGGGAGGGGGGGGTCATCATCACCACCACTACTTCAGCTTCAAACACAGTGCTCCGCGCTCCTCTCTCCCTCGCACACTGTGATTCACCATGTGGTTTTACAAGCTGTTCCTTCGGTTGTCTAACAGTGATTTAACTAGATTTCAAATTTGCATAATACCACCCCTACCTGGTACCAGTAGAAGAGGTGGGCGGGGCAAGTATTTAAAGGGACAGGCACTGGAAGGAGTGAGTGGATGAAAAGAGCTTGGAATCCTTGGGATATTTTGTCCAAAGCATGTCACAGACATGTCTTTGAGACACCTGGGAACTATTTTAATTTGTGGAAAAGGGACAGAATATGTCTCCTTTAATGAGAGACACTACAGGAACGTATGAGAAGAAAATCACATCAGTGGACCTGCGATAAGGAGCTGATTCAGAACAAACGTGTCTTGGAGTTGAACGCGCTTTAACGCATTTTTAGTCAATAAAATGTAACAACAGTTCATATGTGACCATTTATTTTTGGACATTTTAAAGGAAGCAGAGTTTCTCCGTCTTGGTCAGATTCACTCTGTCCTTTGAGTTTTCGAAGTGTTTTCAATAGAATTCCTCCACCGGCGCAAGACGGACTCATGTTTTCATTCATTAATAATTAAAGTCAGAGGTTCAAAGAGGTTCAGTTACCGTCGTAGTTCAGACCATAATGCCGCCCTCGCCGTTATTCTCATTTCGAAAGTAATTAACGCTGGTCGGCTCGACCAGCATTTCCGACACCACTAATAATAACAAAATAGCGATAGAGACAAAACGATATATTGATCGAAAATGGAGCCATTAACAAGCGTGGGTAGCGTAGATTCATCCACATTAACGTGAGACTGTTTTATAACTGAATAGAAACTCCTCGTTGGCCCTTTAATATTTCCGTTTCTGCTCATTCACTCCGACTCTGATCAGTTGTTCATCATGCAGCCGTGGCGACTCACATGAGACAGTGACAGGTCTTTCTGGTTCTGTCATAATGTGGTGTGTCATTATTTGAGGGAAAAGACAAACAGTCGACACACAAAAAATTAAAAAGCGACCCATTAGCGTCCGGCGCAGCAGTTCTGGCCTCCACAGGGACATGAGTGGACCCACTGCACTCCTGGTCTCGACAAGAACTTGACATTAGACACTTGACACACAGATAAGGTTACATCAGGCCCTGCTGTATTTGGTCACATAATCTTTTCCAGGTGCTCGTGTTTGCCCGTGCTGTTTCCGAGTCGAGAGCAGGCGTACGGTGTAGACACACGGCAAACAACCCCGCGCACAAAAGCTTTGTTTTCGTGGCAGCACAAAGACTTGCACTCTGTGTTCGAATGTGCTTTGACTTTGATGTAAGAGCGAGAAACACTAGTCAGACGGTTCAGTGTGTTTCAGCTTTTCACATGAAAGACATTGACATCAGTGTCAGGGGCCGGGGAGGAGGAGGAGCAGCTAAAGAGTGTTCCCACGGAGAACGCTATCTTAACTACAGGGCTGTCCATCAATCCAGGAAATAACTATAGAATAGCCTTTTTAAATCGAGTGCCGTTGATTACACTTTTTAGATATTTGCATAAACTGAAAATATATACGGCATCACTCACCGAACGAAGACAGCCACACAAAGAAAAGTGTCATTGATGTAGTTTATAAAAGAATAGTTCACCCAAAATTCAAATTTCAGCACTGCATGTCCATATGACGGTTGCAAACGGAGCTCACTTTTCTTCGTCCAAAAAGACACACCAAAAACATCCAAATACCTCCATGCTTGTTCTGCAAAGAATGAAATAAGTCTATATTTAAAGCTTGTTTGTAGCAGAAGTTCTCTTCCTGGTCCGTCCAAATTGCGTGACATTTGGACGAAGGAAGAGCAGTGCTGGGAGCTTCCTCTACAAACAAGTTTAAAATATGGCCTTATTATAACAATGTCCCATGTCGGGGCTTCAATACAAGAGGGACATTACAGATGAGCTGTGTGGAGGTATTTGGATGTTTTTTGTGTCTATTTGGACGAAGACAAGTGAGGTCCGTTCACAACCGTCATATGGACATGTAGTGCTGCGCTGACCCCCGCTCTAACTCAGAGAAGTTACAGCGGGGCTACAGAAATTTGAATTTTGGGTGAACTATTCCTTTAATGACAAAAGCGAGCAGAGAGAAGGCAGAATTAAATCTGATAAACATCTTGAGCTGCTAAGGAACAGTTGCTGCTGTATAGCTGTGCATTCATCCTGACAGATGTGGCGGCAGCTGTGGGTCTCGGTCTGATCCCGTTTCTCTCCACACTTTGCTCTTTGCATCATTTTGATGGAGGTTGATTGTGGTTTCATCAGCCCACAGATGTTTCTTCTTATGTATTTTTGTGAATGGCCATCTGGCATGTCAAAGTTGGAGAAACTCAAATTCATCTTTAATTATAATGCTACTGAAGCCTAAACTAACTTTACTTTGAACAAAAACAGGGAGTAATCATTTTATCATTTGTTGATGTGAAAGATGTTGAGTTAACGTTACATCACCAACCCAGAGAAAAGCTGCTGTCACTGACGGTCTCCACATTGCCACGGCTGTGATTAATACCTGTCTCCCCATCGTGTGATGTGGTTATTATGGGGAACATACAAGCAGTGCAGGGTCACCCACGCATCACCAGATGCCTCAGTAAATCTGACATGTTTCCACTTCACACACTATTTTTTTTTTTTTTTACATTTGTTGAGCGTCCTGGTGTTGGAACGCTTTCAACTGAATTACAGCCTGTTTAGCTTTAGGCGATTTAACCGTGTCTATGGTTACAGATACTAGCTGACGGCAAGTGTAACGTTAACCTGTGATGGCAGGTGACGCCTCTGTCGTCACTAACATCTGTTTCCCTCCAGCAGAGGGGAAATGTTTCAATCAGCAGCTCAGGTGTTTGGGGTCGAAACTAAATGAAGCATCAGAGTCTGTGTTTTGACTCAGTCCAGTAGATAGCAGTCAAACAGGAACTGGTTCCAGGTTTCTTTCTGACACGAAAACGCTGCTTCACCAAAAACAATCTTGGAAAAAATCTCTGGAAACGCAAGAATTTTCAAGAAATATCTGCATCCAGTGAAAATGAACCAAAACGCTGTACATCCTCCATATGCTATCTAGTTTGGAGCACTTTGTTTTATCTTTATTCCTTTTGGTGAGGTGCTAAAAGACACATTTTATCCATAACATCTAGCATCACATCTAAAAAAGCAGCATCCGTCCTCACCGGTTTAAGGGATGTGACAGCATCAAGCGCTGGACAGGTTGAGATTTCCTGCTCGATACAACAAGGTGTCAGAGTCAGACTGGTCTGTTCTGTGTTGTGCAGCCGCAGAACGTTCAGTACTGTCTGTGTCAAAGTTTTAGGCACTTCAGATGTTTAGATTCTCATCCATTATGCGGTACCGTCCGAGAGGCCTCTGATAGGTCCCACATTTGTTCTGCAGCATGACAACGACCCAAGAAGTACAGCCAGTGTCAAAAATAACCAGTGCATTTCACAAGAGGAAGACTGAGTCCAGTCCTGCTGGGCGCATATGAAGAGATAGAAATTTATCTGAACTTTGTATGAAGTTAATCTATGAATAAAGACAATTTCTGGGATTATTTTTGAAAGCTATCGTGCTTTAAAGTTTTGCACAGTATTGTATGTATTCTCAGAGAGATTCTCAGAGGAAAACTCCCTTTTAAACAAAACCAGCTGGTCCACATCAGGCATTACGGTATAAAACCCATTCATAGAGGGATATAGTGATATTCGATAATGCATTGTAATATTTACATATCCCAACTATATCAGAAAATAGAAGGTCTTACACACAGTACCAAGACAATAAGCTATAAGCTTGAATATAATAAATAGAATGCCATAAATAGAAAAGGGAATAAAAGACAATAGTTGCATGACATCAAATCTGAAGATACAGGCCAAGCTACATCAGAGAGGTCCAAATGGAACCCAAAAAAACTTGGACACAATGCGCAACTATTTTAATGAGACCAAGATCTGGATAAAATTATATCAGCAATCGCTTCATATTAAGACCAGAAGCCTCCCATCTCTATCCAACTAGAGAACAAAACAACACAATCCTCCTAGTGCTGTTGTAGTAAACTGATCTGTGATAAGTACATGTCGTCTACTGTATGTATTGTCTGGACAATGTGGGGTCCACACATGTAGCCATAGGAACGCCCATAGAGCCCCCACACAGTAGTACATCAGTAAAGATAAACCCAAAAATAAACCCAAAAACTTTAATGGTAGAATAAAACTGTTGTCTACTCTCAAAAGAGGACAGTGTGCTTTGGCCCATTAATTTCATAAGTACAAGTGAACTGCAGTGATGTGTTCAAGACACATTATATTCATCACGATTATGCAAGAGAAGATTAAAAAAAAAAGCTATAAAAAAGGAGTGCCTGACAATTTCAGACTGGAGAGGAAAAGTTGAAGAAATTCACAACATGGAAAGGTTAACATTTTCCCTGAGATACAATTATTGGAAGAAATGGAGAGACTACATAGATAAGAGCTGATTTTACCACTGAATGTTCTTTTTTTTTAAGTATATCTTTTTGGCTTTTTTGCCTTTATTTGACAGTACACAGTAGAGATAGACAGGCGGCCACTCTAACCACTGCGCCATGCACCGCCCCTGTTTTCTATGTGGGAAAATTTGCATTTTTTTTCCCTGCGATGTGAACAAAAAATTTAACAGAGCCTGCCATTTATGACCCTATCTGACCCTTTATGTTTGTCTTTTGTTTCTGCTGAAAAAAAATCAATAATGTTAAAAAAATAATAATCTGTTGACGTTACATTTTACTTTGATTGTAGCCTGTAGTTTGCAGACAGAGTGGTCTTGTATCCATCTGATAGGTTTCAGTCCACATGTGTATGAGCCCATTTAAAATCCATAAAAGTGAATGATGTCAGCCGAGGAATGGAGCAGCTCCACTTTTACCACAGGGCAGGGTTTTAACAGCCTCGCCCTCATGCACAAACACTATCTCCCTGTGAGCCCTGGGGCCTTCCTCATAATTACCAAGTGTTATCTCAGACATCAGTAATATGCTCTCAGGACACAAGTGGGCCTGGGCCTACAGCGAGCCACTAATTGGGTTTCCACTCAAGACAAGAAATGAACAAGTCAGTTGTCAGAGAGGGGAATGTCACAAAGGGGGGAATCAGCTTTTTATAGCCGGCTCATTGTCGGCGTTCCTCTTCAGAGCCCGGCTCATCACTTCCATTCTTAGGGAGACCGATCGGCGGAATGAAAATCAGGTGATTCATAATTCATGGCTTATATGAATGTGTTGTGCAGCAAGTCAAACGGTTTGACTTACAAGGAGAGTGCTGACGATCCAGATGAGCGCTCATTGTTATGTTGCTCAGGCCTAATGATCCGGGACGAGGCTCCCTCTCTGACGGCTGATGAGCCTCAACACCGGCTCGCCTCGCTCCCCTTCCCCTCGGCCTGTCTGTCTCTGCTGGTGTTTGGATGTTGTCCGTTTGTCCGTCAGCAGCAGCAGCAGCAGACTTTGGTCAAGGACAAACGATCGACAAACAGTTTGCAGAGTGTTGTAAAACTGAAGTACAAGAGGCGTGAGTGGTGGATGATGGGTGATTTGTGTGCGATACGTCCACGCTCTTGATACTGAGGACAACTCTGGCCTGGACAGGATCGATACCAGTTTTTTGTTTCCCCCCTTCTGTGTTGGACTCCATTCAGAGTAGAATTGATCCGGACAAACAATGTTCTGTTGTCGTGAACACAAATAGGTTCGTCCCGCTTCTTGCCGATTGCCGTTGTCATGTTGTGCGCGCTCGGACATGAATGATCCAACATAAAAGCAACAACAGAGCGTTGACTGGTCTGCTCACCTGGTGGAGTGCAGACCAGTCAACTTCAGCTCTCTCTCCAACCCCAAGGTTGAAAAACACTGCTATACGTCCACATAATGACAGCTAATCTTTGGCAAAACACTGACTGAACATTTAAACGCACAGTCAGGATTGATCCTTTTAATGCATACACTCCATAAATCACAACAATGCACTCCTTTACATACACTGCTTTTGATGATTAAAAAGTATTGATAATCATCAACTGATGTCAGATAACGGCCACCACGAACTGCAACCAGACCAGACTAAACTATACACTAGAGCTGGGTACCGCAACCGACTTACTGAATTGATTTGATCCGATATTGATTAATTTAGAGATATTTTAGTTTCATAACCAAGTAACGTTAGTGTTGAAAGAGATTTCCACAGAACTAATGCTGCAAATCCTAAAAAGATGGAACTCTCTAACCTGGTGCATTATTAAAAATATTAATGTTCACATTAAGAATTGACCCAAAAGCAGTTACATTAATGCACATTTATTTAACATGACCCACTGCAGGAGTTGATTCAACTAGAGCAGCAGCAAGTTCAACTATTTTGATAATTGAATAATCAGTTTGGGCAGTCAGTAGTCAGTAGTTCTTTTAAGAAGAAAAGTCAAAATTCTCTGATTTCACCTTCTTAAATGTGAATACTTCTGCTTTCTTTGTTCCTTATGACAATAAACTGAGTCTGTCTGTGGTTTGTGGACAAAACTGGACATTTGAGGACGTCATCTTGTGGTTTGAGAAACACTGATTGACATTCAACATTTTATTGACAAACTAATTGATTAATAGTTTACATAATCGACAGGTAAATCAATAATGAAAATAATTGTTAGAGCCCAAATTCAACAACTGCAGTCAATGTGAACATTTCAGTAGTGAACGGACACAACAGAATGTAAACAGCAGCGTGAGTTCATCCTGACAACCTGATTTAATGAATGGATATCAGATTTTTCAAATGAAGATCAATGTGAATCTGAAAACAGATTCTTTTTAAAACCCAGCCCTCAGACACACACACACACAGAGACACACACAGACCAGTCAGTGAGAGCATGAAACTCAATCTGTAAATCCAGTGTGAGTAACCAAACACTACGTGAAGTGTGGTGAGACTCCAACACACGGTGCTGTGGGTTTTTTATTTCCCTGACAAGTAAACTGTGGAGTGATGTTGTTCATGTTAGTGTCGTACCAGGACGTGACGGGAGGTCGTGAGAAACTGCTTCACAGACAGACGGACAGGGGCGTTGGGGAGGTTTTCGGGGGCACGCTGACATTTGGCTCGTCAGAGAGTTCAGGGAGGGGGGGGGGGGTGGAACGTGCACATCCTGCACCGAAATAACTCTGCTGCCCCTTGTACTGTATGTTACACTGTACACTGTGCCTTACTTACAGAGGATGTGCACATGACGAGGGGGGGGGGGGCATCCAGCCCCACAATGGAGCCATTCATCACACAGCTCCCGTAGGTTTGCTGGTAGCGGCCGGTGTTCCATACACCACCACAGAGCCTCTTAATGACCACTGTCCATATAAACACATTACACATGCTCTATCTCATGGTTCTCAGAGTGACGTCACGGGACCTGACATTTTACCACTTTTTTCTAGAATTTTGTAACTTTTTTGGGGGGGGAATTTTTTGTTGTTGTTGTTGTTGAAATTCTACCTCTTCTCTAGAAAGTGGTTTAGAATATGTTCAAAAAAATCATGCCATTGGCCTAACATTGCATATCTCCGAAATCCAAAGTAGCCTACTCAAACAACTGCAGATGAGAACTGTGTCAAAAAGGAAAAAAGGAAGAAAAAAACAGAAACTTCATGATTGATTACCATGGCAATGAACAAAGTTTAGAAGCTTCAATTTTTTGGGTCAGCCCTAGAGTACATTGACAAAAAAGTAATGTTCTTCAGCCTTGGAACAAATATTTGTGTATTTTCTGTTTGTGTCCAGTGGTCTACGTTGTGTCCATTTAGGGGTCCTTGGTGTAAATTTTTTTTAAAGTTTGAGAACTCTATCTAACTCTCTCTCTCTCTCTCTCTCTCTTTGTCTGCAACAGTGTTTCCATCCCTATTAGAGACACCAGTTCAGTGAAGCCAGGACAGCAGCATCCCACCAGAATTCATCCGTGGCCTCAATTTTGGGGTCAGCTGATAAAGACAAAAGCACCCGGAGAAATGCACAAACACAACAGAAAGCTTATTTGGGAGGGATAAGAAGCAGCAACATGTTTATATGATCACTTAACCAGGGTGGTGTTTGCTTTAGTATAACGTGAAATTTTCTAAAATGACAAATGAATTCTGTCTGAGAAGAGAAGTGATTTGTCTCACGTCGGTAACAACATGCAGCTTAACTCATCGACGTCTGGACGTATAGAAAGAGAACGGCTTCGCTCGGTGTTTGGTTTGCTTGTGCTGTAACCTGCTGCCAGACAATCGAGCCGAGATGTTGTTGTTGTTTTTTTCCTTTTAGCTCCAGCAGTTCCACGGTCACAAACAGAGACTTAGAAATCACTTTGTGTGGAGGATCAGCGGGGTGCAGCTCGAAGCCCACACTGCAGCAGCAGCATCAGCAGCAGCATCCAGCCTGCAGCTCTGCTGGTGTTCATGTTTAACTGGTGCTCATGTTCATCCCAGCGATATAAAGCCAGACTGATGTTCTGCTTCACCTACATCTTCACCTCTCATTCTCTCCAGCAGCTTTTTTAAAGACTAAGGAAATTCATCCGTGTCACCTGGTCACAACACAGGCCTACTTGAAGGCATACTAAATTATTATTTAATGAAATTTAATGAAAATACATCTCATAGAGGATATAACTCCTCAACAAATGACAGCATACACTAGTGAGGATTTTCAGAAAGCAAAGTGTTTTCACACCACATTTCCCATGAGTCTCCACGCGCACTGTGGAATTCTTGGAACTGCACAAGACGGACAAAAGTGAAAGCATTTGCCAAGAATGTTTTCATTGGTCAAGAACGAAAGTAAGAGGTTTGAAGACAATCAGATACCGTCATAGTTCCGACCATAAACAATGCCAACTAGCGATCCGGTGGCGTTATTCCCAAGACCTACTGGGCAGCATCCAGGAAACCCAAACTAGGAAATGCTGGGCGAGGATACCACTAAATATGAAAATAACTATAAAAAACAAAATGATATATTAATCGAAAATGGACCCATTAACAAGTGTGGGGAACGTAGATTCAAGAGACTCTCATATAACCAAAAGCAAACTTCTTGGTGTCTCTTTAACAAAGATAATCTCCTACATTACCTCAAAACAAAAAACAAATGATAAAAAATCCAGGTCTGTAAAAGTCATAACCACATTTACATTAAAAAGTCCTTATTTGACCAGAAATCTGAGATCTTGCAGAGCAAAACTCTCAAGCAGCACCAACTCAAAAGAAAGCCTCAGTACACACACTGTTCATGACTGAACATGGTCACTGATCACTCCCAAACATCAACACAGTAGTTGTGTGGCCTTGTTGTGTTTAAAGTAGGACTGCACACGATGCAAAAAAAAAAAAAGTGCAGCTCGTGACGTGCATATACTTTCCTATACTCTCAGGTCATTTCTTGTTTACGTTGTCACATGTTCATTTCAATGGGAGGAAGTGTTGGGTTCTGTTTAATGAGCAATGCAAACAGGGATCATTTATCATCATCTTTTATCATTTTAGTTACCACAATAAAAATGTTATTTCCTTCAAGAAATCGCAACACTATCTGTAATCAACAGATATGATGATGTGTCTAAACTTCGTAGGCGTGTGGCCAAAATGAAAGGCACTCACACTGGTTAAAAGTGTGCGTGGAGCACTTGCTGTTGATTAATTATGGACCTGCAGTGCATGTCATTTCTTTTCTGCCAGACTGAACGCAGGCTTTGTGGGAGCCGATCCCACTGGGGCTGTGTTGGTCACCCACCTGTTGACAGAGACTTTTATTGCCCTGCATGTGTTTAGCATCGGAGGGGGAAAAAAATTAAGAGTCCATTGTCAAACCATGTGTGTTCTAAGAGTGACTCACTGTGTGTTTCACGTTAAATGGCTTGTGTAAACTGAAATTCTGCTTGTTTTTGCACTCTGCTGACTCTTCTAGAAACGATTCATTCATTTTCATTCATTCGTTTTCTATTTGTTACTTGCATAGACATTTTCAATTTATACACTGACAAAATAATGATAGCTTAGTTTGCACTATTCCATATGGAAAGGAGCAGGATGAAGAAAACTGAGTTTTCCTGCCCTTTAATCAATTCATTCTGGTACTATAAATAGATGGTCTGCCAAATTACTTATAAATATCCTAAAGCCGACGACAAAAGGAAAAAGAAAACTCAATATAGCCAATGCCTTCCCATTAAAAAGTAAAGTAAAAATCATAACATGAGGAACTACCTGCCTATGTCATATGATCTTATAATACTTTCTTTGTACCTTCTTTTACACACAACCTCACCATCAGAAACATCCATCTAAAGAAATAAAAAGAAATCACGTTGAAAACGCAGCAGAGCTTTCATCATCACCATCATCAGCAGCAGCAGCAGCAGCTGTGCCCACAAACAAAACTGATCATCTGTGTCCCATCACAACCATGTTTTATCATCAGCGGTGATTGAGACTGACGCTACGCTAAACGCGCGTCCTTTTGTTGCTCCGTCATTCTTGATCGTTATGTTGAAAACCCAGTTTCCACGGACGTGCCTCTGTGTTTATAACACCTGACGTTTGATCCAATCAGCTAAAGCGTAAACAAAGATCACAAGTTAACATGATCACCAGTTAAACCGGCAGCTCACTGGCACACACACAGCTCCACACTAAGGTCGGGCACCAAAACACCGCCACGCATCTGTCACTCCAGCGGTGAACACACACATGTAACACACGAGGAAGTAGAAGAAGACCCGAAAAGCTGCATTAAAGACACGGGGGAAACTTTATTCCTCCTCCCGCAGCAGCAGCAGCAGCGGTAGTCCGCCGTGGGCTGCCTGCCTGCCTGCAGCTAGCATGCTAACAGCTAGCTGTAAAGCAACAGTCGCTAACGTTAGCAGCAGCTAACTTAACGGCAGCTCACGCGGGCTCCGGGGTGGTGCTCTGCCGCGTGCCCTCCACCTGAGGACAGGTACCTGCGGTCTGAGCCGGCCACCCCCCCGCCGCCCTCTCCTCCGCCCGTGGTGCTGCCACATCCAGGGCGCCTCGGTGCAGACGCCAGTCCTGTAGCCACCGGGATAACGCTGCAGCTAGCTGCTGGCGCTACCGCCGCCGTTACTCCACCGGGAGCAGCTTCGGCTCCGACACGGTCATGTGGCCCGTGTCAGTGGTTTTTAATACTCACCGGTGTCGGTTCTCGGCGGGCAGCAGTCCGGTCGGAGCCAGGCAGAAAACAACAAGTCTCAGTGTTTGGAGTTAAAAGTCAACTTCAGCGCGTCGCCGCTCACTCCGCCATCTTGGTTCTGCTGGAAAACCTGGACTCAACCAAGTCTGGCATACCGAGGGGGGTGGGCGGGGGGGCGAGTGGGTGAGGGGCTTAACATATAGCCTAGACTAGACTAGAGCGCAGGTCTGGACTGGACTGCCCCCAAGTTTGTTTCCACAGACCAAAGTCCAGCAGGTGGACAGACAGTCCACATCAAGGACGAGCAGAGAGATAGGGCTGCGAGTCTATTGGCAAAACAGTCAGTGGTGTGTCTGAGTTGAAGCTCCCTCACTGCTCTCAGAGATCATGCCTGTGCTGAAAGTATTTTTGTATTCTTTAAGTTTTTAGGCTATTATACTGTAGGCTACATGGTCTATTCATATTTCATCCCATATCTCTCAATAGCAGAGCTGTCAAACGCAGGGGCCACATAATGCAATTTGATCTCAATGGGGCTTAAACGGTAACCTAACAAGTTCTCTAAACTTTTCTCTTTGTTTTTGTGCATTACTCAGATGTTTACATTAATGAGCTATCCTTTTACAAAACATAGCCTATTTATAATAGTTTTGGCCCACAGGCTGCATGTTTGACAATCCTGCTCTTTCACAATCCTTTAATTTGCCCTTATTTTTTGTTAGACTATTATTGTAAAGCCATAATAAAACATCCTCTATGAATGATGATGATGATTAGTTTCAGAAGTAGGCTACTAAAATATGCCATGGTTTATTTAGCTATTGTAATAGTCACTAAGTAAATATTAGCTGATGTTCATGATCTTTTAAACAGTTAATCATTTGTAAGCTGTTATAACACATTAGATAACACATGTATAACTGTCACTCCCCGGTAATTTATGATGTGTGGTTTACTTTATAATAAGGCCCCTTTACCAGAAAAAAAGTGACTTATTAATAAGATTGCATAACATCACAATGGGGAAAGGTAATACTGCCTTAATACACCTGCAGAATGTTGGAAGCCATTAAAAAATCTTTCTGAGGGTCTGTACTGTAAAGTGGCACTGAAATGATATCATTGTAATATATTTATTTCCATGATGTTAGACACCAGTAACATCAAACTGACACTGAGGTATTTGGGATGAGGTGGGTGGGAGGTGGAAGCCAAGCATTAATGACATGTTCAGGATTACTGGGTCCACTGGGCTCTTTGTGGAGGTGTGTCTCTGTGGGGGCCCTTTATTGTTTGTGTCCCCTCAGGCATCAGTCAATGCCCCAAGAAACAACAACAACCAAATTAGGAGCCGGCTCTCTAAACCTGTTGCCCAATAAGCACATAAATATTGTAGTAACAGACATGATTACAGACACCACAGTCAACTTTCTCATCTTTTCAAGAACATTCACTCATCATCTTGAGCTTAGAGCTAAAAAATTCACAACCTGAATTGCAACAAAATGATGTTAATTCATGCTCCACTTATGTCAGAGCTCTCAACCACACAGCTTCCTGTCTTCATCACCAAACTCAAGCTCAAGTGTCACCATGTCACCTAAATATGAAAAATGATGCGGGAGGAGATGAAAACATTTTTTGAATCTTAATCTTTAACTGAATGAAACACATATAGGCCTATTTACACTGTTATAATTTAATAAGCTGCTTTGTTGGATATATCTATTAGTGACAAATTATTATGATTATATTTTAAATATTACTATACTTCAAAATGATTCTTTAAGTCAGACATACTATATTCACTGTATCTGTTATTACATTTTTTTTGTCCTTGAGCAGGTCCTGACTAGCTCTTTGTAATACTGGTCAGAGTGACATAATAATAATTGTGATAATACTAATGATTGAAGCAGCTGCTGAGCATAACATCTGATGTACCAGGTCAATATCTGTTCATTTCGATACCAACAAAATATAATTGATCATAATCCACTTTCTGTTGGCTTCAGTTTCATGTGCGTCCCTCTGTCCGTCCCCTCACAGATGCTGCGCTCTGAGTGGGACGTCCTCACCTCTGATCCCTCACACACCAAAAGAACATGTCCATGAGTGTGTGTAGGTGAGTTTTTAAGACGTGGCTTTTTCACCAGGAGGCGATGTGGGATCTAATCTCTTTGAAGGCTGACCAGGATACTGAAAGTCTGGATATTTCATGATGTTGCAGCATCATGTTTCCCCCCCTCCGTCCTCCCTCCCCTCCTGTGGAGAACGTCCACTTCCTTGGTAACATCGTCACACAGGACCTGAAGGAGACTGTGGACGTTCTTGCTGCAGCAGTTTAATGGGTTCAACCTGCCAAGGACAGCGATGGAGAACATCTACGCCGAGTCCATCAGCAGCAGCTGGTGCTGCTCTGCTGCCACTGCCAAGGACGAGCACACGCTGCAGCTCATCATTCACTCTGCCTCCACAACCTGTTCACCTCCAGGCCCCTGAGCCACACATTCCCTCAGTCATTTTGCATATACTAACTATATATTACACATATTAATCTACAATTTAAAAAAAACATTTAATTGTACAAATAGTATTATTAAAGGGATATTTCAGCATTTGGTAAATTCACATATTGCCATAATCCCTACTCTTAGGAGTAGGTTCAGTACCTTTAATTGTTGGTGCAAGCTTTTTTTTAGATCGGTGGGGCAGAGCCATGAGCTGCTCAGCTAACGCACCAGAGGCTCATGGTATTTCTATGTTTCCCTCATTAAACTAAATCCTTGGAACTACTTTCGCTGTTGAAGTCACACTGCTGAGCAGCCATGTTGGGAATGTAGTTCCAGTTACGTATTTACCTCGAAAACAACTCCATCTTGTAACGTTACGTTATTATCTCATAGCGTGGTGAATGTGCAGGTCACACAACTTGTCCACAAGAGCGTTTTGGAGTTGTTGGATTGTGTATTTGATGAGTTTGATGAGGGAAAGCCTGGAAATACCGCACGCTACACAGAGCTCACGTCTCTGTCCCGCAGATCTAAAAACAACTTGCACCGACAATTTAAGGTAATGAACCTACTCCCAAAACTATTGGGATTATGGTAATGGGCGAAATTGCCAAAATGTTGAAATATCCCTTTAAACTATAACCTGCTTGTTTTAGTTTAGTTTTTTTTATTATGTATTTTTCTTCCCCTTTATTTAACCAGGTGAAAACTTGTTAAGATTTTAAAACCCTCTTTTACAAGAGAAGATACACAAACAACATGAGAATTATAAATTACAAATAGGGCAAATTACAAATTACACAGGGAAATCACAATCACAACAGTCAATGGATCGCCTTTCTCCATCCTTTATCTGAATTGATTCAGTTCATTGTAATGCATCAAAACACTAGGCCTAAAGCAAATTCCCAAATTTGTTACTGAATCAGGTTCTGATGTAGACCTGCTGTGAGCTCTGATGGTCTGGCTGGAGTGGATTTTAAATGCAGTGAATAAAAATGGATGACTATTGTGTTTCTGTCATGTTTACAGTTGATCCACAGACAGTCAGAGCGCAGCTGTACATCAGTGACTGTGCTGGTCACACCTCAGTGGTGGTGAAGGTCAAGGCCAAGGTCACGTGTATTTATATGAAGCAATCAAAAGACACGCACATTAAAACTAGGTGCTGGATCACAATAAGGAGCGAATCAGTCTGCACACTAGAATTTGCTCCACATGACGTTTGGGGCCCAGGCCCTTCATCAGACAGTTTATTTATGTGGCACCTTATAAACAACGTAGGTTGACCAAGGTGCTTTACAGAAAATAAATAGCAATAAATGATGCACTTAGAAATTCATCAAAGACCAAGATAGATACAAATACATTCAGCACACAAAACAAGTTTTGTCTCACACAACCCTGAAAGCCCGGGAGAAAAAAAACGTGTTTTAAGAGAAGATTTAAGAATCTGTCTGGGCTGCAGCTGCAGCGGTGTCTTCAGCCTGGGTCATGTTAACTAGGTCAGATGATGTGTGAACTGATATTTTGAGCGAGGCTACTGAGGCTCTGGACTTCTGATCAAGTGAAGTCAAAAGTTTCTGTGTCTGCTGTGGATCACTGTGTCCTGCAGACAGAGTCCTGACCCAGGTCCTGGATCTGCCTGCTGCAGCTGTCTGAGCTGAAGAATCAATCTGTAAAAGAATAAGAAAGTGAATGTGGAAATGTAAAAATGAATATATAAATAAATAAAAAACTTTCTGCTGCTCACCCATAAAACACTCCAACACTGTCAAAGCTGCATCGTGCTCAGTCTAGGCAGGACGGCCCGCCCACATCCGGATGATTGACAGCTCAGCGCCACATAGCGAAAGCAGCACATACACCCATACAAACAGCCTCCTACTGCACCTTAAGCTGTCAGATTGTCACAGGAGTCGTGACCATGGAGGTTGTTCAGAGTGTCACCACCTGCTCATTTGACTCATTTGCACAGCGTGTCCACACACACACACACACACACACACACACACACAGCTGAGCTCAGGGCCACAGTGACGTGTCATGTATTGATAAGGCAGAGCAGGCTCATGGAGGCCACTGCTCTGCCTTCACTCTATCTACTTATTCAGGTCTGTGAAGCTGTTCTTCACGTGTGCTTTTATTCCATCGTCACCTGGCTTTGATTTCTACACATTTATTTGATTTCTTATCTCTTTATTTACTTCTTTTCAGCAGTTTATCATTTCATCTATACTATACTGTCGTCTCTCTGTGCTCATGACAGTCAGAGCTGGAGGCGGATAGTTTTCAGGTTGTCCATGATCTCAGACATTCATTTGTATTGAAGGATAAAATTGTTAGATTCTTTTTTTTACTGAAAATGTTCATTATGTTCTCAGGATTATCAAATGTTCTTGTTTGTTTACCAGAGACAAAGTAAGGTTTTTCGTTTTACCCTCACCCGTCTTCATCAGAAGAGGCTCAGCGAGTCGTTATCAGTTATTCGAATGGGAAGACTGCGCCTGCACAAACCCAATGAACAGAACAGATTGAATTTGGGGACCCGTCCTGACTCCTGGCCAAGTGTCAGGTGTGCCTGACTCAACCTTTCACACGGTACAACTGTCTGGCAGCCCCCTGTCTTTTCCTTTTCCTCTGTTTTCTTTCCGTTTGACTGTTTCTCTGCTGTGGTATGTTTTGTACAGTTTTGTAAAGTTAAAAAACTGAAATAAAGTATTAATATAAAGAAAAATAAGTGTTACTTTGTGTCTTGTGGTGATGTGCCACAAGACACAAAGGCACAAAACCTTTGTCTGTGACAAACAAACAAGAAGATTTGGTTAGATTTTAGCAGCTGAGGTCAGATTCTATACGACTTCTTAAAACTACAAGACTTCAAACATCAACCATGATCAGGTTCCTCAGCAGAGTGACTGTGGATAAACAGAGACTGTGTTGGACCTGCCTTTGAATCCAGTTTGTTCTCACTTCACGTCCTCTGATTTAATATTCTATTATTTTGTCTTTGTCAATCTATCATTATCTTTGCTTATCATCGGTCTGTTTTCTCCACTGAACATAAAAAGTGTGAATTTGAATAACCATTATATCATTATTGATATTTATTAGGGTAGAGAGACAGGCCTGTTGGGCCTATTAACTATACAAATGATTATGCTGCATTATTAATACGCTTTTTTTGATTATTTGTTTATTCTCTCATCTTCATATAACATCAGGGGAATCTGCTTCCACATCATCAGCAGCAAAGAATGTGAACTTGATCTGTGCCGACTGGGGGATGTGGGCTGGAAGCTCACAAAGGCAAACGGAAAAATGAGCGACTCCCGGGCTCCAGTCAGACACAGCTGCTTTCTGACTCCTCTCCCACTGTAACTGCATCTGACACGGGCCTGGACCGCGCTGCGCTCACAGGAGGAGCAGGAGTCATCTGAAGTCAGCATGTTGTTTTATTGAGGTATCAGGGTCATTATCCCGCGATGCAGTCGCTTGTTGGAATTCTCGGGACAACACAGGGGCAGGACATCAAAGATAAGGGAAGACAATAGAATGGACACAGCTCTTTAAAGGTCCAGTGTGTAAAATGAGGGGAAAACAGTGACATCTAGCATTCTGATTGTATTATTTACCTTTTAAAGCAGAAGTAAGTGATATATTTGTGTTAATATAAGTCTTAAATAGTTATATCTTCCGACAGCAATCACTTACATAGAGTGTTTGGACCAAAACACGGGTCTGTCAGTCACTCTGCTCTGCTCTGAGCCGAGGAGAAAACATTTATCGTATCCTACAGTTTTTATCCAATGAGGAGAGAGAACGGCATGCAGGGCTGTGTGTGCAGCCAAGGAACGCCGTGAATGTGGCGACGTAGGGACGAGGACTGTTATGGTGCGTTCAAGGAAACTCGTATTTTTCCGACCGTGAAGTGGTACCAGTTCGATCTGGTACGAGTTCACCGGTCGGAAGTTACGAGTGGCTGTTATAGTGACTTTCACCGGTAAAACAGGTCGGAGAAACACGAGTGGGTTGCCTGGAACGCTACAAAGTCGTAAGTTGTGACTTGAAGCTGTAATTTACGATTTCAAAAGCCTGCCTGGAACGCAGCATTAGCGAAAACGACCGGATCGCTTACTTCTGCTTTAAATAATTCTATTGTTTATTTAAGAACGTGAAATTCTTGAAACTGAAATGTGCTCCCTGGTTGACTGGATTTTCCATTCTGAACAAACATGGCGGCGCAAGATGGTGTGACACACTCTAAGCAAGACTCTTGCTATATAAAAGAAGCATTATAAGGCTATGAAAACCAAACAGATTTTATTTTATAGCAATTATACACTTATACATATTCATGGGTAGAGTTGGGCGTGTCGTATATTCAGATTTTGCCAATATACCTTTACAAATATTACACACTGGACCTTTAATCAGGGTGCACTCACTCACTGCTGATCTTTTAAATTCAGATAATGTCTGTGTTTTTCTTTTCTTTACTGTTACATTAAAAACTGTTATTTTTTCACCCTTCACATTTTACATACCTGGGTGAGAAGTATAACTACGGAAGCTGAGAAAGACGAATATATTTTTATCCTCTTTTCTCCAGGTATAACCAGATAATTAGGTAGCATTTTCCAGATAAGTGACTACTGTAATTAATCTCATTATTGTGATGACAATGAGATACTTGTTCCAGGCTATCTATATCGATAATGATGGTTAATTATGATATAATCATAACCACAATTAGGCTAACTAATAATCATTCAGTTGTCTCAAAATTACAGATAAGAGAGACGTTTTCTGAGAGGACCGGATAAAGAAATAAAGTGTATGACCTTTCCGTATCCATGAAAGCTGAGGGGATGTTTTTCATTTCTTCCTTTCAGTTAAAACAAGCTCTTCATGTCCTGACAGGGGGATCATTAGTGTGACGGCTGACAAAGCTATCATTATCTCAGCACTGTTGTGTATATAATGGAAACCTGGGTGTGAAAGTTAGGGACGTGAACCAGGCCACAGACAGGACCGGGCCTGGACCAGGACCTGGATCACTGCTTCACTTCCATGTGGTTTTTGTTGCCTGTACATGATGCTGAAATTCTACAGAATCAAATATGTGGAGCAACAGAATATAAACACAGGGCCGTTGCTAGGAATTCTGGGCCCCCTGAAAGAATACTAAAGTGGGCCCCCTACCCCCCTGACTTCTCCACTTTTTTTTCTTAGCCTACGTATACTATCTTTTATTTAGCCTATACTTTGTCTATGGATATTCTCATTCATCCAGGTCATCGTTCTTTTCTGGGCGAATAGGCAACTGGACTTGTATTTGTCTGGGAAAACGTTTCGTTGTTATCCAATGGGCTTCATCAGTTTGTACACAATGGAAAAAAATCCTACTTCGTTTTGATGCTAATGCAGCATTTCTATGAGTATTAGTCAGGGTCTTGCAGAACTAGAGAATGCATTCCCTGAAGGAAATACGGGTTTATGCTTAAAACTGCTGAATGCTGAAAGCAGAATAATTCAGTGGGGCGGTGCGTGGCGCAGTGGTTAAGGCAGCCGCCCCATGTATATGCAGACGCAGGCGTCCCCGGTTCGCGTCCCGCATCGGGCAGACCTTTCCTGCATGTCATTCCCCTCTCTCTGCCTCCCCCTTTCCTGTCTATCTCTACTAATCTATCAAATAAAGGCATAAAACACCAAAATATACTTAAAAAAAAATAAAATAATTCAGTCGTACAAAGATTAAACTACTGGGTTTGGGGGGGCCCTACTGGGCGCTGGGCCCCTAGAATTATCATCACCTTTCTCCCTACAACAGCCCTGCATATATACATATTGCCCAGGGACTACAGGTGGATATTAGCAAATGTTGCTACAACAATGTTTCTGTAAATAAATTCCTATCCTATCCCATATGTGACATGTAGACAACTCCTCAGGATGAACTGTGTGGAACATCAGATGTGTGTGTGGCGTCTGGTCTTGACTGTTTGATGTGATAAATGAGTCTGCTCCGCCCCCTGGTGGTCACTGCTGAGAGAATAAACCAAACCTCCCCAATGAACCCCCCCTCCCACTTCACACCACACACATCAATCACAGCACGACTGTGTTTTCAATGAACTTTATTTAAGTAAACTCTACACTTTTTAGTATTGCTTTTAATTTTTTATTTATTTATTCATTTCACTCTAAATTAGAACCTTTTGCAATCAGCACATATATAACTTTTCAATCAAGCTACACTTTTTTTTTTGTTTTGTCTTTTGTTTTTTTTGAGAAATACAAAAATATCACAGTACATTTTCTACTAAGTCATCTTCACCTGTGAGGTCCAGAGCCAATCAGAGAGGCGGGTTCAGAACCACAGCAGCTGCCACGACAGAGATGGAACAACAACATGTCTTAAAGTAACAGCACCACGGTCTAGGAGCCAACCACAACTGCAGGAAGAGGGGGGGGGGGGGGGGGAGTGGATGGGGTGGGAGGGGGGGCGCTCACTGACAGAGGTCACGGAGCTCAGTGAAGCAGGGCTCTCCACAGACAAACCACCTGGGCTCTCATTTCAACAGCCACACAAACATTCAGCCGAGTGTGAACTGAGAATGAGACGCAGTCAGTGTTTCACTAGAGTGTGTGTGAGTGTGTATGTGTGTGTGACAGCCCCACGTGAGAAAGAAACCAACAGCTTAGACCTGAGCTGTGTTTTTTTTTTCTCTTTGTGGTTTGAGGCCCCAGTGATAAACGGTGGAACCTGTTTTTTTTTTTGTTTTTTTTTCACAGGAAGATAAACATGGAAAAGACGATGACGGGGAACTTGCTGATAAGTTCTGCTGATGCAGGTCTGGTTAACGTCACCACGTCAGAGACAGAGAGAGAGCAGACACACGGCTGCTTCCCTGCACTGTTGGGAGGGGAAAAAAACATGTGGGACTGTCATCCACACCAGACACTGATGCTGCACCGCATCCCAACTAGTCAGCCACTTGAAAGCTTAAAGGGATAGTTCAACATTTTGGCAAAATGGCCCATTGCCATAATCCCTATAGTCATTGCAGTAGGTTCGTTACCTTTAATTGTCGATGCAAGCTATTTTAGAATGGCGGAGCAGAGCCGTGAGCTGCTCAGAGCTACGCTATGGAGGCTAATGGGATTTCTTGGTTTTCCTAATCAAATACACAGTCCAACAACTCCAAAATGCTTTCGTGGACAAGTTGTGACCTGCACATTCACCACGCTATGAGAAAATAACAGAATGTTATCAGACAGAGTTGTTTTAGAGGTAAATACAGAGACTGCTTTCTGAAAAACTGTCCCTGAAGGCAACACGCATCAGCGGTTTTGCATGAATTTACCTCTAAAACAACTCCTAACGTTCCGTTATTATCTCATAGCGTGGTGAATGTGCAGGTCACAACTTGTCCACGAGTTGGAGTTGTTGGATTGTGTATTTGATGAGTTTGATGAGGGAAACCAAGAAATCCCATTAGCCTTCATAGTGTAGCACTGAGCAGCTCACGACTCTGCTCCGCCGTTCTAAAAATAGCTTGCACCGACAATTAAAGGTAACGAACCTGCTGCTATGACTATCGCGATTATGGCAATGGTCCAATTTGCCAAAATGTTGAACTATCCCTTTAAAAAAACATCCAAAAAATGATATTCATTTTAAATTGTTGTTTTTTTTAGCTGATCAAATCAAATCTGATAAAGTAGTAATCTGTCTAATGTTTTGTGGTAAAATATAGTCGAGATGGGAGACTGGAAAACAAGAAATGACTGATGAAGTCATGTTGCCTTTTGGAAAAGAAAAAAAAAAGAACAGATCAAAGAGATGTAAAATGATCCTCAGCTCTACTGACAGGTTGAACAGAGATCCAGATGTTGTGACGCTGAGTGGACTGGAGAAGCCCTTAGCGACCCCGCTCGGCCCAGTTAAGTGGTTAGTCGGCCTCAGGATTTTGGTCTGGAGCCGTTCACTGTTCACTCCTCAAGACAGGCCGAAATGTAAATATGAATCCCACACAACAACAGCACCTTAAACACTCTCGTTCTCTTCCCATTTCTATCTGTTTACATGTCATATTCTATACAAAGTATCAAAAAAGATTAAACAAAATACTGAAAAATCCTCACCCGTACTGACAATATAATTTCTCCTATTAAACCTTTTTTTTGTGTGTTTGTTTTAATTCCTTTGTAAATCTTTTCTTTTCTCCTGCAAAGATTCAGATCCACAGTGACAGCAGCGGCCGCTCTGGACAGGAATGTTGCAGCGTGAAAATGACTCGCAACACATTCATTCGAAACAAAAACGAAACAAAAAACTACTAAACACTGGAAATGAAGTGAGGATGGAGGGCGAGAGATCCCCATCGATAGCTTCAGTCTAGGGGGGGGGATGGAAGAGACGAGTTAGATGCAAGAAACGAAGGAGTACACTTTAATTCCACAGTTACACAAACAGGAACCATGATAAAACGAGAGTGAGGAGTCAGTCGAGAACAAGGGGGAGGGAAGGGTGACCCGGCTCCTCCTCCTCCTCTTCCTCTGAGCTCCGGGAAGGAGGGGGGAGTTTAACAAACACCCATAAAAAAAGGAAGTCTCTGTGGGTCAGGGGTACGGGAGCTGATTGTACTGCCTGTGTGCTGTGTTTGCTGAGTCCACACATCAGACAGCGGAGATGTGGCCCGGCTCAGTGCAGTGGCAGTAAATGCTGGAGGCTGAGTAGGCGGCTAGGTGAAGGGGCTCCTCGATGGCTCGGCCCCCCCCCGGTGGACGAGAGAGGGAGGGAGGGTTGGGTGGGGCTGAGGGGGGGGGGGGGTACGTTTTCCCCGCTCAGGGAGAGAAGGTGGCCATCTCCAGGGAAATGCGCTGCCACAGCTCCTTGGTCTGCTTGCCCCTCTTCAGGTTCTGCAGCACGTCGTTGAACTGCATCATGCCCACGGGCGTCAGGCAGAAGGCGCTCCGGGCGCTGCGGATGATGTTGACGAAGTCGTCGTAGTCGGCGGGCGTCAGGTGGATGAGCCGGTGGTGGATGTACTGCAGAGGGAGGGGGGAGGGAGGACACGTCAGCTCAGGCACCGTTATTACATTGTTTAGAGTCACACAAAGTTCTGTAAGTGGAAGAAATAAGAATTCATTCTTATGTAATGTTAAAGGGATAGTTCAACATTTTGGCAAATTGGCCCATTGCCATAATCCCTATGGTTTTAGGAGTAGGTTTGTTACCTTTATTTGTAGGTGCAAGCTCTTTTTAGAATGGCGGAGCAGAGCCGTGAACTGCTCAGAGCTACGCAACGGAGGCTAATGGGATTTCTTGGTTTCCCTCATCAAACTCATCAAATACACAATCCAACAACTCCACAACGCTCTGGTGGACAAGTTGTGACCTGCACATTCACCACGCTATGAGATAATAGGCTGAGGACGCATGGTACCTGCAGGTAGGCCTGTTGGCAGCGCTGCACCAGCTGGTGGAAAGCAGGCGTCCGCAGGTGAGCGTGGATGTGGGCGGGGTTGAGCCTCTGCAGAGCCTCCATGATGATCTCCTGCAGGACGAACGGACTGAGCACACCTTTGGCTGCTCCCACGCAGAACTGGTACACGTAGTTGACTCCTGACAGGATGGACACACAGGGAGGAGGAGGAGGGACAGAGAAGAGGAAGTGTCAGTGCAGATGTAAATGGCTGAGGACGATCTGATAGACACACATTTTGGATGTGACACGCACACCTACTAAAACTACCAAATTTACTGTTTGTGCATGTGTGTGTGACTCCTAACAGAGACATCTGATGACATTATGGAAACAATCCACTTTTTTGTTTTGTAGAAACATCCATTTTATCAGTGCTGTCCTCCATCAGACGAAGACAATGTGCCTCTCATCTGAGGCCACAGCTTCACTGCTGCCTCCGTCTGCCTTTTGTTCAGTGTGTTCTTGTCATAATGACACTTATTAACTCTCCTATCACATCAAAGCAAACTCACCTTTTTAGTATCTCCATCGTGTCTTTCTTTTGATTCATATATTGTAAGCAATTTACTGCTCTCCCCTTTTATTCTGTCATTACTTTTTTCTTTCCAATAGCCTGATTTATTTCTGGTAATTCATTTTACCTCTACTTTTATTTCTGATCTCACTCACTTGCTCCTTTTTCTCCCATGAAGGCTTTTATGTTTCATAGTGCTACACAAATCAAATCTGACTGATTGATCAGTTCTCCTTTTGTTCATTCTCACTGCAGCAGTCTACACTTAAAGATGTATATCATATTATATTATATTATGTAAGTTTTGCTAACCCTCCTCTTGGTCATGTGCATTTGTTTACAACAAAGCCGGCGGGAAATCAATCAATAGTGAGGAAGATAGCGTTATATATAATATACGATGTTACGACGTGCATGTTTGTGTAGTTTAATCTGTCATACATAACAGAGACGACAAGAGATTATGGGTTACGGGGTGCGTTTGTGTTGGTGCCGCTGAGACGAGAGCCGCGACATCAGAGCATCCGATCTTGGAAAGTTGGTTTTCAGCCAACACATGCAGTAAGTGACACGCACATGGAAGGCAGAGAGGCTCCATTCTCCCTCTTAACAAGTTAAACCATTTATTAAACCATCACAATTACTCTAAAGATCTTTAATTAAGGTAAAAATGTAGCAGAGTTACAACACAAATCCTGCATAGTTCCTCTACGTGAGCCAAATACCTCAACAACTGATCAATCGCTTCACCAACCAACAACTTCCTATATGAGCTTTGTGTGTGTGTGAGCTCACCCAGCCTGGCAGCCAGTCCCAGCAGCCATTTGACGTCCTCGGTGTAGGGGGGGCTCCTGGAGAAGTTGTTGGGGTGGTCGTTGTGAGCCCTCCTACCCAGCATCTCTAACGCCAGCATGCCTTCACACAGAGATCACGTGTCTGTTAACCCTCTGTACTACACTGTACATGCACATGTAGAACATAATACCGTGTTTCCTCAAATAGTGACCAGGGCCTTTATTTACTCAACAACTTTTATTATGGAGAGGCCTTTATTTCTAATTCCCTTTTTATATTTGTTTATATATGAATATGAAGTCTCCTTATTTTCTGTTTTCCTTCCATTTTTTCTGTTAATCTTTACACATTAGTGACCAAATACAACAATAAGCACCTTTGTTTGCTTGTGTAAACATCACCCTCGGTCGTTATAAGAGACCTGGTTCTTAATTGAACACCGACTTATAATTGGGGGAATACACTATACACATCAACCACAAACTCCTCACCAACTCTGTAGGCAGAGTGCAGGTAGTGCAGGCCCTGCTGGCTGATTGGCTGGCTGTGCTGCTCGTCCTCCGCCGGGAAGGGAGTGCTGACCAGTGAGCCGGGCTGGGAGGACAGCGAGGGTAGTGATGCTCCCTGGATGGCCTGGATGGTTGGACCTGCATGGACGCTGCCGACTGCCCATCGCAAACAAACGACATGAAGGTCAGCGCCGACTCACAGTGTTGCTTTAATATTTACATCAACCTACGTTTAAACAACAGTCTGCGGTGCTGACCTGCTACAGTGGTACTGAGGGGCAGGCCCGTCTCAGCGTGGTAGGGGTGGACGGCGATCTGAGTCATGGACGGTACGGGGACGCCAGGGAAGGTCACAGCTGTGGCTGCCATGGGTGGCTGGGGGCCGGCGGCCACTGAGAACGGGTACTGGGCCCCTATGAAGGCTGGATGCATTCCCTGAGGAGGAACACACACACAGGCACACACATACACACACAAAATTAATCCAATTAAATTACAAACAGAATCAGAATGACAGAGCCGGAAATCAAAACCACTGAATCAGTGCATTTACATGGACTTCAGTATCCTGGTTATGACCAGGTTTTGTGTATCCTGTTTTTGTGTTTTTACATGTAAACATCATATCCCGATTTCAGAAACCCGGATACACCAGAACCCGGTTTTGAGAAACAATCCAACAACTCCAACTGATGGGATGTGTTCCGGTTTCTGATAGCTGCAACTATTTTTGGCAATGAAAAAGCATAGTCACACACTGCATTTTAAACTCCACCAAGACGATCCTGTATTATTTTGGAGTTGTTGGATTGTTTATTTGATGAGTTTAATGAGGTTTGAAATCCAAGTTCAAAAAGTTCAAAATCCCATTAGCCTCTCGGACAAAGAGCAGTGCTGCTTCACAATTGTCGGCGCAGCTCATGGCTCTACTCTGCTGTTCTAAAAATAGCTTGCACCAACAAATAAAGGTAATGGATTTACTCCTAAAACTATAGGGATTATTATTTGCCAAAATGTTGATCTATCCCTTTAAGGGCAGCCATCCAACCTTGTTATAAAGAATACAGTGATGGGTACGGAACACATCCCCAGTAATAAATCGAAGAGCAGAATGATAAAGTCCAAGGGACTTCAACGTAGAAAGAGCAGCATGCATATAAATGACATCCCCGTAATCGACTGCCAATAAAAAAGTGGCCTGAACAAGCAGTGATCAGAAGGAGGGATACTGGTCTTTATCATAAACAGGGATATTAATAACCAGGTTTCTCTGTATGCATGTAAACGCAGTAAAATGATCACAAACGGATATTGCTCGTAACCGGGATATTCAAGTCCATGTAAACGCACCGATTGTCTAATTTCACTAATTAATCCACAAAAAAGAGTTACACATCAAATGTGTTCATATTCTGCTAGTCAACTTATTGATGAATCAGATATTGATCAAATAGCCCACTGACTGTGTAGTGAGCTCCGACCTGTGGATATGCAGCTCCAGACACAGGGAAGACGGTGGGTCGGGGGACGTGCTGCAGAGGGTGTCCCAGGTACTGGGGGGTGCAGACGGTGGGGAGATGGGCCTGGATGGTGGTGTAGGGGTGCAGGCCCTGGCTGTGGGGGTGAGCCATGGCCTGGCCGGGCATGGTGTGGGACTGGTAGATGGTGGAGCCCACCGAGATGACGGGCACGACGGCCGCCGCCGTGACGGACGCCGTGACCGTGGCCACGCCCGTCGACTCCATGTTGACCCCGCTGTCGAGGACGCCGCAGCTGGAGTCCGGGGGTCTCCTGCCCGAACCTCCGTTCGCCCCACAGCGCCCGGACGTCTCCCTCTGCTGGCCGGAGCCCCCGCCCACCGACTGCTCGTACAGCCAGTACCACTGGTGGGCCACCTCGAACAGGACCTCGGGGTAAACGCCTCCGCCCTTGGCCGCTTCCTCGACTGCCATGCAGGCCTTCTCCAGCATCACGTTGTCCTGGAGGGAGACGGGGACAGATGAGGATGGACAGGAAGTGAATAACTAGCAGGTTTCTATGAACTGAAAAGAACTAACTTCATTCAAAAGAGAACAAAACATAAAAAGCTGTTTTGTTGTTTTTTTTATAACTGGCACTATAATGTCTAGGGATGTCCCATAATATCGGCCCATATCGTTTTTCTGCCAATAATGAAAACCTGATAACATATATGCTTACAGCCCAACAAAATCAGCCTCCTTCTTACATGTTCTTTATCTACTCTCAGCAATTGATTCAGCTATGTTAGCATTGGTTCATCAGTTTTCTGTATTTTCAGGTTAGCTGCAGATTTCAACTCTTCAACTGTTACACTTTCACATATTCTGGATTTCTACATTTTTCTTCTGCCTGTTTCTACTGCTTTTACTACCTTACGGAGGCATTCATCTCTTAGCTCACAAGTTATTGCCTCTGTGGCTTCAGATGCGCAATAATAGTCCACGTGTTCTCACTACACACTATTCTGTTGTAAACAAACACACTGCTGCAACAGAACCACACAGTCATTAAATGATTGGCTGTTTTCCTGTCACTCATAGGCTCCAAAAAAATAAATAAATAAAAAAAATACCAAAATAAAAGTGGCACAATGTGTTAATTCCTGACAGGTGATATGTGATGAAAAACCCCTGCATATCGGTATCGGTTGTTATCGGAATTGGAAATGAAGTGTTGGACAGCATCGGCATATTGGATATCAAATTGGCAAAAAATTTCAGTGTCACACATCCGCATCATATCAGCAACATGTGGATCAGTCGTTCTCCCGTCTCCCACAGTACCTGCTCTTTGCACTGCACCAGGGCTCTCTGGATTTCGTTAGGATTCAGGGCATGAGCGTGAGGCAGGCAGCTCAGGGCCAGCTCCGCCGCCGCCCGGACCATGTTGGGGTCCCTGGCTCGTGATGCTCGGTCCGCTAGCGACGCCACCTCTGGAGGGGTGAGGTGACCATCCCAGCACTCCACCAAAATGTTGAGGGCGGCGCTGCCGATCTCCATGGCCTGGCCTGAGAGGTGAAAACAAACCGGATTAGAAAACCAGAGTCTCAACGTTATCACTCTTTTCCTCTTCCCTGCCGCCACTTGTCCTCACCTGTGATCCAGGACACATGGGAGGAGTAGGTTCTGGACAGCCAGTTGGGCGAGACGAAGTTGTGGAGGCCGAGAGCGTACAGGCCGATCTCAAAGGCACACAGGTGCAGGTTTCTGTGGGGCCCCTGGTGGCCCCCGCTGGCTGAGGGCTGGGTGAAAATGGAGGTGGAGGAGTTTCCTCCCGCTTTGATGAGAACGGTTTTGGCCAGCTCAAAGTAAAAGTGGGCTGCTGCCTCTGACGGCTGATTGGGCACGTGGGGGGCGTGGCACTCTGGACGTCGGCCCTTGTACCTGGACACAGGAAACAGCGAATGAATAGAAATGAATTTTTTAAATTGCAGAAAACAGAGCAGTTTTTGTTGATCTCTCATTTATTTATCAAAATTTCCCAGAGGGAATTTTCTAGTTATTATCATCACTGTGATTGCATTTGCTCTACAGAAGTCCTGATGTGGTTTACCTGCTGGTGTCAGTGCTCTTGGCTCTGGCCCCGCCCCCCGCTCTGCGAGAGCCGCTGGAGGAGGAGGAGCCCAGTGAGTCTGATGACGAGCTGCTGATGCTGTCGCTGTCCTGGCCCCGCCCCCAAGACGTGGCCGCCCAGCTCCCTCTGAGCGGCCGGCGGCTCAGGGTGGGGGAGCTGTCCGATGTTGTTTCCGGAGCGCTGCTGTCGATACTCGCCATGCCTGTCCAGACGCCAAGAACACCACGTCTCCCATCATTAACATGCTGCTGATGTGATGTTACTGAGCATGGACGGACATGAAATAATGTGGACAAAGTGTGTACCTGTGTGTTTCTTCTTCTGCCTCACAGGTGAGCCCCAGCAGCGTTGGCTGTACCCACAGCGCGCCCCCAGAGCCAGTCGACTGGGCACCGTGGCCTCCAGCTTGTACGGAGCCGTTTCGTTCTGCTGGTCGCTTGTTGATGGAGGTCCATCTGATACTGGGAGGACAGGAAGCAAAGGACTATGTCTATCAAAGGACACCATGGTACCACAGAGTGACTCACGATATTGGGGAAAAAAACACTAACACAATTTTTTTTAATGCAAAATCCTGGTACGGGCCGAGAAATAATGCCAGAGTCGGGGTCTGGGCTTCAACACCTGTGGGTCAGGCCGGGTAGGGTTTTAATTTTAATTTTCATGCGCGTTGAGAAAAGAGAGAGTGAAAACATCTCAAACGATAAAACCGAGCAGCCCTACTCCCTAATTTATGGCAGCAGCTACAGTGGCTGTGAGAGCAACACGATGTTCAACTTAAAGGCTAACTTTGAAAATCCGGTCGCTTATTTGCCGTTTTGAAATTTTTTTCTCTACGGAGTTCCCTCTACAGTTTTGGGGTGCAACACTGTAAAAACTCAAAGCTAACCTCCTCGCTCCCCCCCTGGCCACGGACATTTGTTTTCAACAAGATGATGTTACATATCATATATATGGGTCACAATGTGTATATTTGTGTAGTCTTATCTGTCATTAACAAGAGGCTACAGGTTACGGGGCGCGTTTGTGTTGCGGTGCTGCAGAGACGAGATCTGTGACACCGAGTCGGAGGCTCTGATGGTTTTCAGCCAAGAGACGCTTGGTGGAAGGCAGAGAGCCTCCATTCCCTCAATCTGTATCTTAGTTAAGGTAAAAAATCTTGCATTCTTCCCCGTTAAAGGGATTTTTCAACATTTTGGCAAATCTGCCTATTACTATAATTCCTATAGTCATAGGTTCATTACCTTCAATTGTCGGTGCGAGCTATTTTAAGAACGGCGTGGGAGGGAGAGACATATTTCTGCCATTCCGTCATAAAACACATCAAATACACAATCCAACAAATCACTGTCATGGACAAGTCTCATGGACCTGCACATTCACCACACAACGAAATAATAATGTAATGTTATGAGACAGAGCTGTTTGCAGGGCAAATGTGTAGCCAGAACTACATTTCAGACACGGCCGCTGGGTGAAGTGATTTCAAAAACAAGTAGTTCAGAGTATTTACTTCATGTGTCTCATGTGTATTATACGTTATTATTTCGTAGCGTCTCTGCTTCGCTGATCTAAAAACAGCTTGCACCAACAATTAAAAGGTATTGAACCTACTCGTAAAAATATAGGGATTATGGGTATATGCAAATTTGCCAAAACGTTGAAATATCCCTTTAAGACAACACATGTAAATAAATTGAAACGCTACAAATTCAGTCCTACAACACGACAGGAGTGTTTCTAGTGGATCATGAAGCTGTAATTAACTGTAGCTGCACAGATTCCAGTCCAACCCGTGGCTCCTTGCACCTTATCCTCCTCACTCACTGGCCTCACAATGAAGGCAAAAAAACTAGGTTCAAAAGAAAACAGTGACAAATGAAGCTGGCAGGATGCTCCTGTATTCACTGCCCAGTTGTAAGTTGAAGTTAAAAGCTCTGTGTCCCAGGGAAACACTTCCATTGTTGCAAAGATTTGAGCTTTCAAATCTTACACCCAGCAGCACAGGAAACCAATCAGTCAAGTCGAGAGTCTCGCAGCAGTAACAATAAACATGTTTTCAAAAATGTTGTTGTTGCTGTGGTGACTGCTGTAGATCAACAGCATCATAAGAGCCGGTGGTGATGTAGGTGGGGGGGTTCTCACCGTGCTCCCTGGTCTCTGCGGTGCTCTCCGCCGCCGTGCTGTTCTGCACCGGGTTCAGCTCGGCCTGGTGGGCCACCTCCTCTCCGGCCAGCGTCACGGCGGACGAAGAGCTGGAGGAAGACGGCGCCACGTTGGCCGCGGAGGAAGACGAGGGGGCGTGTTTGGAGACCCCGCCGGTGGCTCCGCTCACTCCGCTGCTGTGGCCGGGGGCCGTGTGTTTGGACGGGCTGCGCTGGCTGCCGGCCGCCGGCTTGCTGGAGTAGAAGGAGCTCAGAGTCTGAGGCTTGTGGGTCTGACTCTCTCTGTCCAACAGCTTATCCAGGATCTGAGGATGAAGGGAGGGAGAGAGAGACACACAGAGGAATAAGTGGGTTACTTAGAAACATTAAAGGCCTCATACAGTATAAAAGGTAGATGTTCATTCAGCCTTTGATTATAAAGCAGCTCTAGGTTCTACATCACCACAGTGAAAGTATCAAAGCCTCGGTCCACAGAGAAATGAACACAGGCTGGATTCAGAAACTCAGCCTTAAAACCAGCTGTCTGGACTTCTGTAACTTTGTGATGTCAGTTCAAGCCCTGCTCCCTGGAAAGGATAGACAGCGGCAACTCTACATTGAAAATCAATGTAAATGGCGCTGACACGCGATTCAGGCGGAGGCGGCGCGAATGGAGCCTTCTGGATCCAGTCCGTCTGGAGCGGCGCGAATAAAGTTGAAAATATTGAACTTTTCAGGCGGGATTTGTCACTTTCTGTACGGTTGTTTACACTCAGACCAACATGAAGGAGAAGCTAATTGATGTAAGCTGTGTAGGCACCGCTGCCATCTGCTACACAGAGTGAAAAAAAAAACAACAATAAACACACACACCCCCACACACACAGTGAACCCAGACACAACGGCGGGTGGTTTTCTGACGTTTCTGAGACTTGTACAGCAAGTACAGTGCAGCAACGGTGGTGATATCAGCTAAATGAACGGGCGGAGCGTCAAGCGCGAATGACGCGATGGACGCGATGGACATGAATAATCCAAAATGATCAAGCGGCGCGATACAAGCGTCTGAAGCGACTGTATTCGCGTCTATCGCGTCCGGTGTGAACGCCCCTTTCATCCAGTCCTTTAGGATTTGATTTCTGTGTGTTTCAAATCTTTAGTCAATCACTCAGAGAACAGCCAGCCAATCAGAATAGAGGCCCAGACATCCCTCTGTTCTGAATGGCTTACCAGTCAGAGACCAGAGCAGAGAGAAGCCTGTGAGAGGAGATGGTTTTTGGATTTTGTCGCAGATCGACACTTTAAATAAATGTTTAAGCATCTCCAGAATGAACACCTGGCTCTTCAGCAGCTAAAAGCTCCATTATGTTCACCAGCTGCTCCCTCGGTGTGTGTGTCGCAGCCCACTGAGCTGTGGTGAGAAATGACCTGATGCTCTTCAGAGCTGAGAAAACAGTGGTGGTTACCTTCTTCAGCTTGCTCTGGTCATCCTTGTAGGTGATCATGAGAGCCAGAGCCAGGTCGCCCTTGACCCGCCTGGTTCCTTCACACAGCAGAGGATGCTCCGCCTCACTCACTGTGGTCTTCATACCTGTGGACGCACAGAGGGCGGAGTCATGAAGAGATGGTACAGGTGACGCAGTGACAACGTTTACATGAAGTCAAATTATTGGTGTTCAATAACCCTTTCATAACCGGAATATTAGCAATAATATTCCATGATTCGTCCAGCGAAAAATTGTTGTTTTTGGATACAGAAAGAAGAAGTGGAAATGACACGCGTTGCATCATGACATTGTTCATGCGTCGCTGTTTTGATCGGGATATCCCAATTGATTATAATTACCATGTATACAGGAATAACCCTGTTTGCTCAGGCATGTAAATGTTTCAGACAGGAATATTGACCTTAACCTGAATATTGACTGCCTGTAAACGTAGTTGGAGGCAGGATCAGATACAGACAAACAGAAACGTGCTGAGGTGAGGAGAAGTGAACACTGAACAGAGACAGAACATCTAATCCAGATCGTCTGATGAGATTGTTTTTACCGAGTGCAGCCACGGCAGCCTCGAAGCCCAGCTCCTCATCACCAGGCATCTCGTTGTTCCTGTTGCGGCTCGGTGGACGGGAACCCGTTGGAGATACAACTGCACAAACAATATGGAGAAAAGTGAAAGAGATGTTAATTCTTGAAGTTCACGTTTAAAACATCTTTATTCAAATTTTCAGAATAACTTGTATAACTTCTATTATTCTGACTAACTATCCAGGGACATTGTGGTTGCTAGATGCTAGATTCCTCTCTCTGGACCCTTACCCTTCAATGTAAAACTGGTGTAAACCAGTGATTGGTACTTACCTGGGGTACACAGCACATCAAAGATGAAGCTGGCCAGCATGAGAGGCAACACAGGCCTGTAATCGCAGAAGTTTCCGTCTCGGAGCTGCTCGCCTCTCTCTCTGATGGCCGACATCTCCACCAGGCCCAGAGGGATCTTCTTCAGCAGAGACACCACCTCTGACTCCTGATAGGCCAGTTTCACCTGGGAAGCACACACACACACAAGGTCAGTATATGTGGTACATGATCATGTCTCCACACTGCATCTATACTACACACACAGGAGTATATGAAGGAAGAAGGAAGCCCATTTCAATAACAACAACATCTAAAATGCTGCTTGAAAGTTCGTGAAAAGTTTGAACTTGATGAACTCTCCCATGAGTATATTCACTTTCCGTTGTGGTGGTTGTGGTGATGCCGAGTGTCCTCCATGTGTGAATGATTTGTTTTTCAGATCTTACAAAAGCCTTTCCTAAGGATGCTTAGTTTGATCAGTCTGTTTAATTGAATGCTTGAGCCCCCACACCTGAGTCTACCTACTTGACTTTACCAACGCAGCTGTGGTTCACTTACTTTACAAACACTCTGATTCTATGTTTCTGCCGGCTACGCACACAGTCCCCTCGAAACAAGGACATGGATTTGATCGACAAAGCCTGACATTTCATATATAAAAACTGGCGACAATAAAATAACAAAATCTAAAATCTAAACTAGTTAAGAGGTTCACAAACGTTCAAGCAGCACTGTAGATGTGAGAAACAAGACGACTCTGACAAACACAGTCAGGTCGACTCAGATTCCTCTGTGGATGAGTGGTAAAAACCTTCATATGTGGGAAGGACTGGCTGAATATGAAATAAAACCCTGAGGTCTAGACATTATGAGCCTTTGTTGTGAAGAGGCAACAAATGTTTGTTTGATATTTTACATCTGGTAGTGGATGACTGGGGGGGTTTCCGCTGCGTCTGTGTTGGTGGTTGATGTGTTCTTGTTGTCGCATGGTTTCGTTTGCTGTTCATGTTTGTTTTGTCTTTTAAATCACTTCTTAAACCACACTTTCACAGACTTGCTTTTATGTGATGTCATCCTATCATCTATTTATCTCAGTTTTACTCAGATGCTCTTTGTTTTACTTCACACTTCCTTTGGTTGGTTTTAACTCTTTTATCCCATCTTTTTATTCCATCCCTTTATTTTATTTATTTTTAATTGCATCCTGCTTCTAATTTGAGTCCTCCTGGTCTCAATTTGTTCAGTGGCAATTTTATGAGTATGAATACAGGTACTTCACCGGATACCTACAGTACCTGCAACATTGTTTATTATTATTTTCTATTTTGTATTTGTTTTCTTTTTTCAATGTGCTTTCAATCGGCATTATTTCTGTGCTCATGCCTCTTGGAAGTGTTTTGGGCTGTTGCAGATCATTCGCTCTTGCCGGCCAATGGAGGAAATCCTCTCAACAAAGCACCAATCAAAAAGCAGTGCCCACCTTTAAGGCTTCTTTTGTAGTTCATTTACATGTTTGCATTCACCAAATATCATTATTTCAATTTCCACCTTATGTTTTTTGGATTTTTCAACCATACAGAGTGTGTGTGTGTGTGTGAGTGAGAGACAGACCTCCAGAGCTTTGGTAGACGCCGGAGGTCTCTGGAGCTCCAGGGAAAACATGCCCGTGCTGAAGGCCAGGTTGTGGAGCTCTAGACGTTCACTGAGGACGGTGAGGAGGAAGGCGGCTTTCGACAGCGTGTTCGTGGCCACCTGTGTCTGACGGCTGGTGGACACCTTGCTCTTCTTACCCTGAATCCAACAAGAGAGGAAATAGTGAAAATGACACATGTGATGGAATTCTTTCCTTTTTTATAATCATTCACAATTGGCATGGTAACACTAACTACAAAAAATAGAGTTGTATGGCGGGCGCTGCCGGGGGCGCCATCTGTGTCAACAAATGTTGAACTATCCCTTTAAATTGAGCCTATATTACCTCCTTTCCACCAAACTGGTTCCGGTGCTGGTTCGGAGCCAGGGCCTGCTTAGCACCGGTTCTTTGCCTAAGCACCGGTTTTTGGTTCTTAAAACTGGTTCCAGACCAGCACCAACATCTTGCTGGGTCAGAGCTAAGAACCGGTTCTTCCAGGGGCTGGCAGTGGGGTTACCTTAGCAACAAGACCAGCGCTAATACAGACACGTTATCACTACGTATTAAGTTTGTTTATCGATGTAAACACAGTTGAAGCTAACTAGCTGAGCTACAGGAAGTGGCTATCAGCAGCTAACGTATCAAAACGTAGTTGCTGGCGATTTTTCCTTCTTTTTTTTCAGCAGGGTTTTACAGTTATCGTTAATTAAAAGCCTAGTCTGTGCTTCCACGGGTTTTAATTTTCAGGTCTGTTTATAACTGTAGCAGCAGCAGAGACAGGAGCAGCTCCTGGATGGGGAGTGTGGCTCTGACTTGGCTCCTGACCAGTGGAAAAGCAAAGTGGTTCTTTGGAGCCACCAGAGTTGAACCAGTTAAGCACCGAACCAGCACCAGAACCAGTTTGGTGGAAAAGAGGTATATGTGAAAATATGCTGGAGCAGCAGATGTTTGAAAAAGTTCAATCATCTTTCTGTTTTTCCTCTACATCTATGAAATAACTATAGGGGGCAGTGCCTTGGCGCATAAGCAATAATAAAAGAGATATCAACAGAATCTGGTGGTCTTCATGAGGAAAGATTCAATATCGTACTGGGCAGTTTGAAATGTTGATGAGTTTGCAGACTGACACTGATGGAGAGAGGAGAGGAATGTGTTCCTGTGCAGGATCTTGTGACTGGCTACCTTAGTCTGAGGCTGCTCCACTTTCAGGTCCGGGGGGTTGGCCAACAGGTCTCTGGCCAGCTCCACAGCCAGCCGGCACGCCTCGTTACTGTAGCCGTGAGCGTAGAGCGCCTCGGCACAGGCGAACAGCACCTGCACGCACACACACACACACATACATACACACAGATCAGTACAGCAGTAAGGTTTCATCGCTGGTGTTTGGTGTCAGAGGCAGCCAGTAAACACCGTTTCAGCAGATTTACAGCAGTGGAGCCTCCAGCAGCAGGTCCAGTCTCTTTTTCACATTCGCAAACTTTGCAAAAAGTGATTGAGGGCACATGCTGTTAAAGCTACAGTACGTCCCCGTGAACAGGATCAAACATGGAAAGACTTCTAGGAACCCACTGTAGGTTCATAACTCTGGGGTGTAGAGTGAGTTGTTGTCTGGATGGGCAAACACTGAGACCTTTGGAAACCATGAGGCAGACACCCACCGTCACTCCCTGATTGGCTCTTATCAGCCCCAACCACCCATGGTGAATACAACACGGATAATGAATTAGAAGTGGAGCTGTTGCTCAGTTAAAGGAGAATTCCAGCCATTTTGACCCCTAAATTGTTGTCCTGATGGTCACCCAGTGTTGGGAGGAGCAAAAAATGCGACTTAAATTGATGCAGTTACAACGCTAACTCATGGGGGCAATTCTTTCAACCACAATAAACAATAAAATATCTGTGATACATGACTGGAATCCTTACAAGACACCACTGAATTCATTACTTTTTGCTCCCCCCAATACTGGGTGACAATCAGGACAACGATTTAGGGTTCAAAAATTGCCGGAATTCTCCTTTAATGCTATGACTTTGCTGCTCCACGTTCCCCTGCTCAGTGAACATGAATGTGAACGTGATTCTTTTTTCCGAAGCTGTGGTGGTGGAGTCTTACCTCCATGCGTCCCTCCTGCTCCAGCGGTTTGATCCCTGCGAAGATGTCTGGCTCCTCCTCCTGGTGATTGTCGGTCAGCTGCCTGTCGGCTCCCTCCTCTGAGGCAGCGCTCAGGTAATACGCCTGATAGTCGTCTTCGCCCACGGCTTCTCCGCCCGCAGCTCCGCCTGCCGCCTCCGCTCCTTGGTTGGCCGCTCCACTTGGAGCTGCAGCCCCGCCCGCCGCCACCGCTGCTGCTGCCCCTGCTGCTGCCCCTGCCGCCGTCGCTGCCGCCGCCGTAGCTCCAGCAGACGCCGTCTCCCTGCGGGCTCTCTGCGTCTTGGCGGATGTTTGAGCGGTGCTCGACCTGGCCGTCGTAGAGGCGGAGGTGGAGGGCTGGTTGCTGCCGGCCGAGTCTACATCTTCATCTCTATTCTGGACGGACTCCTCCTCCAGCTCGGCCTCGGCCTTTTCCGCGGCGGCGGGCGCGTCCATGACCACCAGCACCGTCTCTTTGGCGGGGAAGCAGGGCGGGGCGGGCTCGGCGGCGGGGAGCGGGGCGGAGCTGTGGCCGACGCGCTTCGCTTCGAACACTTTGCCCCCTCCGCTGCTGCTGCTGTACTTGCGCGAGTCTCTGAGCAGCGGGCTGGGGGAGGGCAGCATCTCCGGCGGCGGGGGGAGGAACTCGAAGGTGTTGCTGGCCTCGGCCCCCAGCGCCAGGCTGCAGCCGTCGTCCAGGCTGAGCTCGGCCAGGTCGGGCTCAAGGGAGCTGTCCTCGCTGCTGGTTCTCCGTTTGGCGCTGGCGTGCTTACCCCCCGCCAAGCCCCCGCTCCCTCCAGTACCTCCTACAGAAGCCCCCTTCCCGCCTCCCTGTGTCAGCTTCAGCTTCCCCCCGGAGGAGGAGCCGGGCCCTTTGTACATACACTTCCCTCCTCCATCTTCCAGGGAGAGCGAGACCCCCCCGCCAAGACGGACCAGCATCCCTCCCCCTCCACTCACCGAGAGACCCTTCCTCTTGGTGAGAATGGTCTCCTTGGGTCGCACCGCCACTTCCTGCTGAGACAATCCACTTCCTCTTCCCTTGAAGTCTCCGGCTCCGCCGTCGGCTCTCCCTCCCCCCGGTTCGGGGGGTTCTCCGCCTCCCCCCGCGGCAGCCTTGACTCCTCTCTGATGCTGCACGGCCCTGGACCAGCAGAACGGGGTGCTCTTCTTATCGGCGCTGCAGTAGGTGATGCCGTCCAGTGGGTAGGCCACCTCCCAGTTGAAGTAGCAGGACTCCACGGCCGGCTTGAAGCCCTGGAACAGCTTGTCCAGTGACTTGCGGTGTTGCCCCCGCTTCACGATCTCGATGACCTTGAGGTGCCACTGCTTCAGCTGGCCCGCCAGTTCCAGACGCCTGGGAAGGAGCAAACAGACTTTACTCTTCACCAGTCCCGCGTTTATATTACTATCATCTTAAAGGGATTTTACCCTATGGTCTAACCCACAGTGAGACTGAGTAGAACACCCCCTCCAGAGATCAAGTTTGCCAACCGTTAATTTCTCTAGTTGTAGCGACTTCGGGACAGACAGGCAGATAGCTGAATACTGATGTCTATGGAGCCACGAGACAACCGTGAACAAAAAAGCCACTCATAGCCACAAATAATGCTCAGAACAGAACCAAACTTCATCAACTAGTGGCCCAGTCCATAATACGAGGCACCAAACACCTGCAAACTTTGCTTGGTCTGTATTGAAAAGAGACAAAAACAGAACTCACTCCCTCTCCTCCAGCCACTTCCTACTAATGCAGAAGCCCTGATGAGGCGATTACCAAGTGAAGTAGAAAAGTAAAGAGTCCAGTGATGTTTATTTCCAAAAATGCAGTGTGCTTTGCTGACTTTGATAGTTTGAGCAACTCAACTCCGTTCATTTCCCTGTCAACACTCGCTAGTTATTGTTAGAAACAGATGGGAACACTGATGAATTCGGTAATCGACTTGTCAGGGCTTTCCCACAACTAGCAAGCTTTGCCTGGTTTTTATTTACAAAGGACAAAAACAGAACTCACCCACTCTCCAACAGCCGCTTGCTGGTTGTGGGAAAGCCCTGATGAGTCGATTACCGAATGCATCAGTGGGTGAGTTCTGTTTTTCTCTCTTTTCAAGGTGTTTTATGCCTTACTGTATGTGCTGGGACCCTGTGTGTACTGTTGATGAAGTATGGTGCTGTTGTGAGCATTATTTGTGGCTATGAGTGGCTTTTTTGGCTCTTGGCTCCTTATTTAGCTATCTGGCTGCGTGCTGAAGTCGCTACAACTCGAGAAGTTTGCGGTCAGCAAACTTGATCTCTGGAGGTTGTGTTCTACTGTCTCACTGTGCGTTAGACCATGGGTTAAACTTAGGCTGGAATATCCCTTTACTGTGTTGTTTGATGCAGTCAATCATTCACCCCATTTACATCTGGCATTAAAGTGATAGTTCACCCTAGATTGAAGTTTCGCTCATTATCTACTCACCCTCATGTCGACTAAGGGCTGGAAGAAGTTTCAGAGTCCTCCGTCCCTTCTCTGAGTTACAGGGGTCTCCAGTGGTTAAAGGTCTTAGGTAAAAAAACACACACCAAAAAACATCCAAATACCTCCACACGGCTCGTATGTAATGTCCGTTTTTACTGGAGCCCGGCGATGCGGAATTGTCCAGAAAAAAATAAATAAATCCACATTTTAAGCCTGTTTGATGCATTAGCTCCCAGCATGTTGTGCAGCTCTTCCGCTGCCATTCAAGGCACCCCCTCCCTTCCCCCATTTCCATCGAGTCTCAGTGCAAAGCTTGCGCATACGCACTGGCAGCGGAGGAGCTGCACAACAGACACTGGGAGTTAATGCTACAAACAAGCTTAAAATACGGACTTTTTTTTTTTCTTCCCGGATTCCGCAACGCGTTCAGCTTGACTGCATGGAAGTATTTATACTGGTGGTGCAACCATTACCTTGAAAAACACACTCAAGGCACTGAGGACATGTGTTTTCAGTGATCGGATTGCAAACGGATAGTGCTTGACCACATGGAAGTATGCTGTAGGTATAAACGCACTCGAGACACTGAGGACGGATTGTGATCTGGCAACTTCATGGATGGCTACCATTTTCTCTTCTACTATTTCTTTTTTCTTTTTTAAATTTACCCACTCAAACATGTGATCGGATCTCAATCTAGACACTGGAGACGCATGTCAATGCCAGGTGTAATTTAATCCGGGTGAGTGATTAATGGCTGACATCCACTGGATTTAACATATTTCATGACCACATAGAAAGTCCTTAAAGTGGTGTGTGTAACCTGGGTAACCTCTAATGGTCTGACCTGCATGGGCTCATGGTGGGGTCCAGCACTGCCAGCCTCCACAGCACCACCATCTCATCACACATGCTGGCACAGGCGTGGGCCGCCACCTCCGACTGGCCGTTGCTGCGCCCGGTGTGGCCGCTGGCGCTGCTGTGGGACGCTGATGTCCGAACACTGTACCACCAGCTGATGATCTGAACACACACACACAAAGTCAAACAGTTCAGTGAGGTGTGTGTACACGGCTTTATTATGAGGATCTTTTAGTTCCAAGAGGGAAAGAAAGAGAAGCTGTTCAGTTCAGTTGTGCTGGGATGGTTCATCATAAAGGACTGTGAAGGTGTTTAATTGAAATTGCACTTATTCCAGCCTCTCAGCAGTTACAGCTGGTGTCATGTCGAGCGCGTACCTGTTCATAGGTGAGACACTGCTCGGTCAGGATCTCCAGCAGCGGGGCTGCGTTGCTGTCTCGTCTCTTGAACATCTCCCTGACGATGGACAAGAGGTTCCAGATGCCTTCTGGCTCCCTGCCCCTCAGGGGTCGCAGCAGACACGCCCACTCAGCGGCGGCGGGCGGCTCCGTGGACGACAGGTACATGGAGTTGACATCGCTGAGAGTGAAAACACACAAAAAAATCTAATTTTAGTCAAGAAACACTGAGATAAATCAGTGAGGGAAAGAAAAATGACAAACTACATTGACTGGGATGATAAAAACTGATGTAATTAAGTGTGAGGATATCGGTAGTTCCTGTTTCTCTTATCATTTCTGCACAGCACTGGAACTCTGTGTCACAGGGGTTTGGAGACACAGTTAAAGGCAAGGGAGGCAGAAATCTAGAAAAAAGCTTTGAGTTGAGTCCACACGGTTCTCACCCCCTCAGCCAGAGCAGCGAGTAGAGAAAAAACGTCACTTTCTTACGTTTTAAAACGTCCAAATAATACGAATAAGGGCTGCTGCTCTGTGATTGGTCAAAATCTACCGTCACGGGTAGATTCTTTGCAGGCTGAAACCAGAGCCTAGGGGAGACGCAGACGTCTGATCTTTTTTCACATCACTTCATTTACATTATCCCCAAGGTTAGTGTGTAAGTTTTTGCCTAATATTGTCAAAAAAAAGCTGCCTACCTAGCCTTTAATGCATTGTTTTTTTCTTTTTTACCTTTAAAGGGACAACAAGGAGTTTTGGAAAGCGAAGTGTTTTCACACTACATTTCCCATGAGCCTCCCCGCACACGGTGAAATTGCAGTGGACGAGCAGTGTGGAGGAATATTAAATGGTTTCTGTGTAGTTTTATGGTGTTTTGTGTCAGGCCCTATTACTCTCATAAAGTTTTCGTTGGACTATGAACCTCCTGGGTTTCCAGATGCACTTTGAGGAATAAAAAACTACTCCAGAATAGTGAAATACCTGGATCTCCACACCAGATAGTTGGACCAGTCCTAACTTGGTCAGATACGTACGTGTGATCAGGTTTTAGAGGTTTTTGAGTGTAGGTACCTGAAGACGACAGGGGAGGGCCCACAGAACTTGTGCAGAGTCTTTTTGATGTTGTCGCTGAGGGTGGACTCATCCAGATACCAGGTGCTCTGGTCGGACGCTGAAGGCCCTGCTGTCGGGTCTACGCACACAAACACACACAAAGATAATGAAATCAGTCCCATGTGTGTGAGTCTAGAAATTGACTTTTGTTTGTTCACTGTGTTTTTAAAGGGATAGGTTCAACATTTTGCCAAATTGGCGTAGCTCTGAGCAGCTCACAGCTCTGCTCTGCTGTTCTAAAAATAGCTTGCACCGACAATTAAAGGTAACAAACCTACTCCTAAAACTATAGGGATTATGGCAACGGGCAAATTTGTCAAAATATTGAACTATCCCTTTAATATTAATATTTATCGATTAATTTGTTTTTTTAAGGGAAAAAAAATCAGCATGTGCTCATCACTGCTACTGTACCTGGAGCTCCACACACGGTGTTGATGGCGGTGGACTGGGAGGAGAGCAGCTCGTCCAGCAGCCGCTGAGCTGTGGGTAGGATCTGAAACACAACGCTCAATGAACACCTTTGCTTTCGCCAGATACATCAAATGTAAATCACACAAATATACACACGCTCACTTTTTTGTCACCAGTGGTTTGATTTCTAGAGAGAACAGCTGGATCAGGACTTTACCTGCTGAGGCAGCTCACTGATGAGGTACTGGGCAAACTTCTGGAGCTGGTCCCTCTGCAGCCTGGACAACGACTCTGAGACAGGAGCCCTCAGACACACCGCTGATGCCTGCACACACACAGTTAACTCTTTAGCACTCCCACTTTCTTATGGTTACAGAAAGATACAGAACACCCACACAACTTCACAGGTGTAACAAAGATTAAAATGAAGGCCAAAGATGTAAAAGATGACGTAGTGCAGTGCCTGAGTACTGAGTATTCATGGAAGATGGAAGGGTAGTCATGTAGCATGTTGATGGGCATTGCAATCGGTGTGGTACCATTGCAAGATGGTCTTTAGTTGTTATTTTCGATAACTTTATTTTTACAGAAAGCCCATATTGGGGGGTGGCAGTGGACTCCATTTCTTTTCTTTTATTTTCTTTTCTGATGTCTTTTTTCCTTTTTGGGGTAAGGACGGTCGTGAGCTACGTGATTTTGGTTTGGATGGTGGTTTGTTTTCCTTCCTGTTTTGTTACCTTTGTGAACACAGAGAGCACTTGTATGCTGTTTATGTTTTGTTTAGTTTAGATAAAAATCAAAACAATCTAGATCCAGAACGTCCACATTGTGTTACTGTGTAACTTTCTCGTTTTTGTGCTGGTCTGGTGGTAAAAGACAGAAATTGTCAAAACAATGTAGTTCAAGTTTGTTCCAAAATCATTGGGGAGCAGCTGACTGATTTAAACTCTGTCTGAGAGACGCGTCCTTTCAGAAAGCCCAAAGTATCAGCAGCAGCGATCACACTCTGTCCAAAGAATTCAGTCACCTGCCCTCAGGTCTGCGCTACCTGTCGCCGCCCAGGAACACAAACCCTTACTCCAGGTCGTTAATCCCCTCTGCCATTAAGCTGCTGAATGCGAAGCAGGTCTCCATGTAATATACTTTACTCTAGTACAGAGCAACAAACTTTACTTATTTACCCGACTGTTTTTATTTCACTTTTAAGTTGGTTTTTCCTCTAATTTATTGCATTTTTTCCCTACTTGACGCACACTGTGTTCCCTTGTCTGAGAATGTATAAATGTATAATTGTTAAGTCAGTGACTGTAGGAGCTGAATTGTCCTTCTGGGACAAATAAAGCATTGTGAATATGAATCTGAAAATACTAATTATGTAATGAGCGTCCATGATAAGTTTACACACTCCAAAGGGAAGTTGCTTATTTTGTCTGGCACTAAACTGTGTGGTTGTCTGCTGGCTCATCACTGTAACACTCTTCCTCATCATCTGATAATACTGTGCCAGAAGCAACATGTTGTCTGATCAGCATTATTCTCTCGATAAGATATTGGCCGCGTTTCCCAGATTCGATCGTTCTTAAGGACGTAAGAAGGCTCCAAAGAAGGGTTGGGCTAAGAAGGAGCGCTAAGATACGGGTGTTTCCCAGATGTCTTCTTAACTGCCTTCTTAGGAGATCCCTAAGATGGCACCAAAGAAGCTTCTTAAGAAGCTCTTAACGGGAGCTGTCCACCACCACGGTACTGAAAGTGAATCAATCGATGCCAGGAAAATCGATTATTTTGTCACCTGCCGCTTAATAAACACATAAATCACACACAGGGACAAGCGCAGCTGCGCCGACGAGCGATGAATAAACCGAAAACTGCATTTCCACTCGCCAGACATGGAGTTAACACATGTCCCGGTGTCCGCTGGCCTGATTAGAAACTCCTCTGCTGTTGTTGCCGTGTTGGTCACGGGCAGTGACGGACTGGCCGTAGATGACACAACACAGCCGCGTAATGATGCAGCCGAGACTGCTGCGTAACCATGCAACCGTGTTGATGTGTGTGAAAAAAAAAATATACATATATATATACGTGGGCAGAGGCCGGCTGGTTTACAAACTTTACAGCCAGACAACTCTGGAGACGGTGAAAGCATAATAATTAAATAATACAAGGGCAGAAAATAGTTCACTTAAATAGAGTATTCCCACTGCAACTTGTGGTCTGGGTTCGTATCCACCCAAACGAAAATTATTTTGGTGGTCAACACGTTTTTCTTTTGTCATCATCATTGAATGATTGATATGTACACGTATATATTTAGACAGGGGAGTGTTAATGCGCGACAGTCTTTTTGGTGCCAGAATAACATGGCACAGGTCAGGAGGATCGGCAGCTGCCACACTCCGTGACACTGACCCTTGCTTGCGATGCCCACAGCCCACTAAGAAGCTCCCCACTGCATAAAAACACGACGCAACAGCGACACTAGGGGTTGGTTTTAGAACGGTTGTGTTTTTGATATTCATGCCGATGTGGGACGTGGATGTGTGCGTAAAAATGATGATAAATGATGATGATTAATTTCATTTGTGTGCATGATGTGCAGAGCACATGTTATTCCTCATATTTAGATTGTTACTGTTCTTATTTTATTTTTTATCTCTTCATTTTTTATGTCAGCACACAATTTAATATGTTTTAAACATATATATGATGTGCACGTTTAAATATCTTGCATAGTGTGATATTAATTTGCGTTTTGCGGCTGAATACGTGAGCGCCGGCCGCTAAGAAGACTCGAAAGAGTGGGTCGGATCGATCTTACGTTTCCTTCTTAGTGAAAGATCTTCTTAGGCTAAGAGCGAGTCTGGGAAACGCGTTCTTCTTTCACAGCGCTCTTAAGAGCGCTCCAAAGAAGATCTTAGCAGTTAAGAGCTTCTTAACGAATCTGGGAAACGCGGCCAATATCATTTCATTCGATGAAAACGTGACACAGTTTGATATAATTAATTTGCAGAGACACAAAACTCACGTTGTGGATCCTGAAGAGGCAGAGAGCCACCACGTGGGCGCACCATTTGGCGCCAGCTCCGCAGGTGCAGCTACAGGAAGTGATGCGGCAGCGATCGAACATGACGGCCACATTGTACGCCCCTTTAGACTGACCAGCCTGACTGGTCACCACTGTAGCACTGAGATGGAAGCCTAAACAAAAACAACTTCTTAGTAGTGTATTGTAATTAACACAGAATTAAACTACACATGTGAAAATTAACCTGGAAGCTTAAAGGGATACTTCAACATTTTTGGCAAACTGGCCCACTGCCATTATCCCTATAGTTTTAGGAGTAGGTTTGTTACCTTTAACTGTCAGTGCAAGCTCATTCTAGAACGGTGGAGCAGAGCCGTGAGCTGCTCAGAGCTGCGCTACGGAGGCTAATGGAAAATTACAGACTGTTACAAGACGAGTTGTTTGCAAATTCATGCAAAACAGCTGATGCGTGTTCCTTTCAGGGGCAGTTTTTCAGCAAGCAGTCTTTGTATTTGCCTCGAAAACAACTCTGTCTCATAACGTTCCATTATTATCTCATAGCGTGGTGAATGTGCAGGTCACAACTTGTATACCTGAGCGTTTTGGAGTTGTTGGATTGTGTATTTGATGAGTTTGATGAGGGAAACCCGGAAATCCCATTAGCTTTCATAGCGTAGCTCTGAGCAGCTCACGGCTCTGCTCTGCCATTCTAAAAATAGCTTGCACCGACAATTAAAGGTAACGACCCTACTCCTAAAATTATAGGGATTATGACAACAGGCCAATTTACCAAAATGTTGAACTATCCCTTTAAGATATTATGCTCAATCTACAGTGGGTTATGTTACAGTTTATAACAGGAGTGAACACTGGAGTGACAGTTCAACGCACCAATCTGCAGCGGGTCTTTGACGGCTCTGATCCTGTACAGCTGCTCTCCACGCTGGAACTCATCTGGACTCCCATTGGCCAGGCAGGAATATAACCTGAGGCAGAGACAGAGGAAAGACACACAAGAGAAACAAGAGGGAAAGAAGGATTAAAGGAAAAAGTGACTCACAAAACTGATTAACCCTGATTATCCATTTGTCTGATTTCTAAACCACGGATTACGGAGGGTTGAAGCCTGTCCCAGGACACACTGGGGGACACTGACTCAGGTACGCACATCTGCCACTACCACTGAAGTGTTTAGGAAAGCAAAGTGTTCCAGACTTCAGGTGAGATGTTAACACTTTGTCCTTCAGGCCACTACTTCACAGGATTTTTGTCTCTCCCTTCTGGCAAAGAGGGTAATTACACAAAGAGCAGTCTCCAATGAGGACAAACCACAACAACAGCTGCGAAAAAGTACAATTCCTATCTGCAGGTTTCCATTACTAGCTTTTAATTAGGGTATTTCAGTTTTATGCATTTCCAGCGGTAATGGAAACACACCTAATGCTAACCTGTATTTGTTGACTCCTCAGTTTGAACACTTAGCTAATTTTTCATCTGGACCATCACAAATGTGCTTCGTCTCTGTTGCTACGGTTACTATCCCCTGTCGGGTTGGCGTTGGTTTAAAGCAACTACAAACAACTTTTAACTGCATATACAAAAGTTTCTGGTTTGTGCTGATGCCTCTGGATGACCTAAAACAGCAAATGAGGCCACTGGTGGTAAGATCAGCTATTTCTAAATAGTGTAAGCAAAACACTACGGCTTTTGTCCACAGGGGGCGCCAAAATCAACACAAAATGAAAGTTCTTCGTAGAGTCGTCACCAGCGGCCGCGGGTCATCAGATATCACTACATTTCAATAAATAAATGTTTTAAAATGAACAAACTATGCAAGTCTGGTCACTTTTCTGCTGTTTTGCTATCCCTCCGTCTGGCCAATCTGAAGGGAAGACAAAGTTTATCATGATCTCACCTGATGTCTTCCTCGTTTTCGGGGAAGCTCCAGTAGGCGATACGGAGTTGGAGCTGCTCTGGGACGGGGGGGTAGACCTTCTCCACCACCTCAAACGGGATGTGGAACGCTACCTGCTTCGCTGACAGCTCCACCAGTGGAATCACCTGACCATCTGAGGAAGACCAGAGAGGAGAGGAAGAGCAGTTCGGTCAGACTGCACTCAGTGGCACAGCGTTTAAAGATGTGGTTGGGTGTGATCAGAGGTGTGAAAATATGTTTCCTTGGTCACTGTTGAGATCTGGTATTAACCTGGGTCTTTAGTGATTGGATTGAGGCCCAAGGTGGTTGAGTGAATTATGAACCTGCAGCTACAATGAAATTAAGTTTTCTCCATTTAGAACAGTAAAATAATTTGCGTTCATCATGGAACTCATTAGACTGTGTCGGGGAACATCAGTGGAGTGATTAACCTGCAGCTAAGCCCCGCCTTCAAACGCAATGAGCCAATTACACTGCAAATAGCCATTCTCATACACTGGGACCCTCTCTGCCTGGACGTCCACTAAAATGCATTAGAGAAAGTAAGTTTCAGTTGGTTCTATGAGCTTTTCTACAGATTTGAAGTCTTAAAAAATGGTCAAATGGTGTGAATGAGGCAAATTCAGGCACAAGGTATCCTGAGATGGTCATGGTGATGGGAAGTATTTTTAACCCTTCCCAAAATCACATCTCAAAGTGCCTCCCATGGACAAAGCTCTGTAGTAGACCACAACATCAGCTCAGCGTAAATAAGATTAAAAGGGTCATTCAACATCATCTTCCTTATAGTGTCACATATCGTATTGTTGCCCAACTTTAATGTTCACAGAGCTTTTCTACAAAGCATGTCACTATCAGTCTCACTTGATGATTTAAAGGGATAGTTCAACATTTTGGCAAATTGGCCCATTGCCATAACCCCTACAGTCATAGCAGTAGGTTCATTACCTTTAATAGTCGGTGCAAGCTATTTTTAGAACGGTGGAACAGAGCTGTGAGCTGCTCAGAGCTACGCTACGGAGGCTAATGGGATTTCTGACTTTCCCTCATAAAACTCATCAAATACACAATCCAACAACTCCAAAACGCTCTGGTGGACAACTTGTGACCTGCACATTCACCACACTATGAGATAATAATGGAACGTTATAAGACAGAGTGAGTGGAGGGGAGCATGGCTTAGCCATAGGTCAGTTGGTCCTTCAAAGTTTCACAGGTCACTGTCCATACCAGACCAGCTCAGGAGGCGTGGTCAGATCACCTGAGACAAATGTAAATACCAGGTCTGGCCAGGGCCTAGGCTGGTGATGATGCTGTTCACACTGTGTCTTTTCACTCAGGCTGTGTGGATCGGCTCTGATTATCCTACAGTCCCTTTAAGACCCGGTTTCTCTCTTGTTTCAGATTGACTCCAAAGACTCCAAAGACCCTCGTGATCTTTTCTCCTGCACCAGATTGTGGACAGAATGTTGGGCTAAAAAGCTAAACAGCTGGGAAAGAGGTGATCCAATGCTAGAAGACCTGACTGACGACCAGAAGGTATAGCTTTTTGAAAGTGATCCACAGTGACAACGTGGTAACCAATCCCATACTGACAGAGCCCTAAGAACTTCAACACATGACGTCCAAAGCTTCACTATAGTGGGGCGTAATGGACCTGGCAGCCCCCTGCCACTGACTTCAAGTTTTGAGAAGATGTAAAATAATGATGATCCAGAGGAATCAGCACAAACACTGTGTGTGTGTGTCTACTGGAAAAAGGCAGCATAAGCACAATGACAGGAGTCTTACTGCGCGCACAGTGGTCTGCCGCTGAGAGAAGAAAAAGTGATGGGTCTCAGATTACACGGCTCCGTTTCCAAGCCACTACTTGTGCTGCTGTTTACCATATATGGAGGAAAGCACTGCGTTCATACGATGCCATCATTGGTGTAAAGGCTCAGGGGGCCGACGGTTACAGGCCATGGGAAACCCATCAAGGCGAGGACGACTAGCATCACTCAAATGTTATGTGTGTGTAATCAGAAAACTAAGCTATAGCACATAAAAAGCACACAAGCAGAGGCCAGACGCATAAAAGAGGTTCATGGCTAAAACCACAAATACACACACATCCTATTCATCAGAATTATAAAGAGATGCGTTTGCATGGCTCCACTTCATAAATCTCACTCATTGAAAAATTGGCCACATGTGCACAGCCCTCATTTCCACTCCCACAAGCAGACCTAAGCGCATGAAGATGCTCCCTCAACTGGTTTGGATAAAGACACCGTCTGTGGCCCAGACACAGGGAAGAAAGGCATAGAATGATGATTTCACAGATTCTCAAACTGAGGTAACGCAATCACTCTAAAGTCCTGTTTCTCCCCAAGCTTCACTTACTGGGACTGGAGACATGTTAATGAGGCTCCAGACTGGTTTTAAAACTGTGATTAGTTGATATTCAAATAGTGTTAATCACCGAAAGAACAACTCGCATAAAAAATAAATAAATAAATAAATAGAATAAAAATGACACCATGCTGAAGGAACCTTGAGCCCTGGAAAACCACATGTTCACCTTTGTCTTCTTCTCTTCCATGTCTGCTCATCCTCACAGTCCTAATCCTACTCCATCTGCCTGACATGGTTGACTATACATGACGTGACATTATGAGCAAATTAAAGCGCTTGAAACCTGCTAACTCACATTCGCTAAGGGGAATTTCCTTTCCTCCTTCCTATGTCATCCAGGTCAGAGGTCAGTAGGTCAACCTACAGACCCCGGGTGTTGATAACAGTAACCCTGGACTCAGAGGGGAATAGCACTAGTGTATCATAACAAAATATTGGTGAAATGAATGAGGTGCAGATAATGTGTTATTTAGAGGCTGCATTGCGCTGCCCTGTAGACTCACATTATATGGATACGCGGCTCTCTGCTGGAGCTAATTTCATCCGAAGGACTTGTAATGACACCAAAGTTATCTGGGTGAGTAAATGATCGTATTTCATGTTAGAAATAAGGTCCTGATTCCCCTTTAATCTACAGACTTGTGATTCAGGTTGCACCATTTAGAAAAAGACCACCTTCTAGAATTCCCCCTGGCAGCTTTAAAGCTACATGTCAGCAGGGTTGCACAAACACGGAGACATTTCACAGGTGAAATCAATGAAGTAACCTTAGTGACTGTAATTGCACAGCCACTAATGAGACCTTAGTTTTCTGTGACACTGTCCTGGACTCTGCCAAGAGCTTGACAGAGAGGGGGGAGGGGGCTTTATAAAGCAAACCTAGTCTACATTTATCACTCGGTATAATTATACACTCTGTACATATGGTTACGCATTCTTGTTTTAGTTTCTATTGTGTGACCTCATTAGAGAGGTTAACCTTTTACAATGTGTTCCATAGTTACACTGAGATCTGCTGAAACTGTCTACTCATTCATTCTGTATCGATGTATTTTTATTTCTATTTAATCTAGTTTCTACATGTATTTTTAATGTCATCTAATCATTTTGGTTTTAATGTGTTGCGTGGGTCTGAATGAGGCTACCCCAAAAATTAACTGATAATTATTACAATTGATGATGGTAATTAATTTATAGAATATTTGAAAATCAATTGCAAAAAAAAGCCTCCATATTCACTTGTCTCATTGTGCTAAGCAATGTTCAAGCATGCATCTTCCACCGCTACTTCTGCTATTATATAATAAAATATAGTATAATATAATATTATATTATGTTAAAATGTTCATTTATCTGAATTCATTTCTATTTCTATTTAACAGCAATATTAGTTTGTGATGAGAAACTGGGGCAGTCTGTCTGTCCAACAGCAGCTCTCCAACTTGAAGAGAGAGAGAGAGGTGGCTGGGTAGTAACAGAGTTCATGTGGCCGGCCCCCGATTGGCCGAGGCAGGTGAATGGCAGCCGGCTGTCCACCAATGGGCTCCCAGCACGGAGAAGACACCACTACAACAGCTGTTCCTTTGTAGCCGGCCGAGCCAAGAGCTGAGTGAGCACTCATTCACTCTTTTCACTGGATCCCCAGCTCCCTCACTCTCCCCCCCCCCACCCCACCCTCCCACCCTCCCACTCTCCACCACCCCCCCCCCCCCCCCCCCCGCCCCCCCCTCCAGAGGCTGCGCTCCATTCGTACGCTTACCGCCACCTGTGGTGCTCTGGACGGGGACGCTCTGCTCACTATTTAAAAAGCTGCCTCTGCTGCTCTCACACACACACATACACACTGTGGTGGTGTGTGGGTTTATTTTGACCACTCTGCTGACACAAAAATACCAACATATCCACAAAGCCCTCCTCGCCTCTATGAATTATTGATTGATCCGTCTATATTTTGGTCTGTCAGTGCAGTGAGTGAGTAAAGCAGGGGACGTGTAGCCGCCGCCACATACGGCTCCCTGCATCGCTGGAAGAGACACGCTGCTTCCGCCATGCTGTCTTTGTTTCCCTCCTCTCACCGGTAAAGGTTCCCCTCCATTTCAAAACACACGCTCGGGCTGCTCTGAACGGCCTGGTCCTGGTGGGAGGAAATGGAGTTAACGTACGCTTCTCAAAGGGAGAGTTTAGTTACAAACGGGCTTCTATGACTAATGTGTCTGATATCTGTAGGATTTTTCTATGACGCATCATCGTAGTACTTTTGTGATTCGTTGTGTTGTTTGACTGTGGTGGTGGTGGTGGTGGTGATACTTTGGGTTTGAACACATGGTTGTGTTGATGCTGCTGCTGTGTGTGAGTTTGCATGTCCTCCCTGTGTCTGTGTGGGTTTTCTACAGGTGCTGAAACCCACAGTGCCGTCTGCAAAACCAATGTGTGAGTGGATGTTTGTTTTTCTGTGATAAGTGTCCAGGATGTGTCCCAAGGGGAACTACGGGGGATCAGGGAGCTGACGCATTAAGAAACCTGCACACACATATGCTGGTATTTATGAGCACAGAATTTGGTGAGTATGAATCAGTCCTTCTAGAAAAATGTAGTCGTTTTGTGACGGTTGTGGGAAAAAAATCCTTATAAAACATTTCTTTAAAATGCAATGGAATGTGCAGGGTGTTTATGCAGTTTTACTGTATGTGTTGAAATTGTGGGAACTTGCAAAAAGTGCAGGAGCTGGCAAAACATGCAATTTGATGCAATTGATGCAAATGTTGATGCAAAACATGCAATTTGATGAAAAAGGAAATATGAATATAAGCTGCACCAACTAAATTTGAAAAGAAAATACATTTTATACATATATATATTGGCCACTTTGAAGCTGCAGGTTTTCATGTGGTAACATGAGGTATTTAGACAGAAAGACAGTAGGGAACTGTGAAAGTCCACTCACTTTTCTGCTGTTTTGTTCATGCTCCTGTTGCCCATGTGCATTTGTTTACAACAAAGCCGGTGAAAAATCAATAAATGGAGCGGTGGATAATGTTTCATAACATATACGATGTTACAGCCTGTGTGTGTGCATAGTCTAAACCGTCATGAACAAAAGATAACAGGTTACGGAGCGCGTTTGTGTTTCGGTGTGTAGAGATGAGAGCTGGGACAGCGGGGGCGGGGAAAAAAGTATCGGCTTATAGTCTGAAAAGTATGGTTCCTTAATGTAAAACAGAGATGTTTCTAATAACTTCCTATATCAAGCATGACGCTCCATCATAGAAAGGGCTGGGAATCTTTAAAGGGGAACTATGCAAGTCCAGTTGCTTTTCCTCTGTGTTGCTAACCTTCCTCCTGGCCATGTGCATTTGTTGTCAACTAAGCCAGTGAGAAAACAATCCATAGAGTGATGGATAACATTATACATCACATACGCATTACGATGTGTATATTAGTGTAGACTTATCTGTCATAAACAAGAGATTACAGGTGACGGGGTGTGTTTGTGTCGTGGTGCCGAGACACCGGGTCGGAGACTCTGATCTTACAAGGTTGGTTTTCAGACAAGAGACACTGGGTGGGATTAAGGTTAATTAAGGTAAAAATGCTGAAAAACACAAGGTAAAAATCTTGCATAGATCCTCTGTATAAGATGAACACAGCTGTCACCTGTCCAGCACGTTGCTGCCACTGCACCACACAGGGATGAAAGACTGAGCTACTGTCCAGAAAATGTTGAAAACACAATCACCGTTCAGAGCTTCTCATTAATGAGGCGTCATTACAGATGTGGCAGATCTGTTCTACCTGCCCCCCCCCCAACGCTGGACTAACGCAACTTAGCTGGACTAACGCATTTACATGCACTTTAGTCATCTAGTCATAGTCGGATTAAGGCCATAATTCCTTTTTTTCAACTGTCATGTAAACAAACTGAGTGACCAGATGCTGCAGATGCATTTGACCGTCTGCACAGCAGAAAGCAGCTCACTGGGACTTTGGAGGAAAAACACACTCAGTTTAAAGGGACATTGTGTAACTTCTCCTGTTGCCTACTCATGAAAATCCATTATTTCATTCAAAAGTATGTTTTTCATTAATCAGTAATCCCCCCCCTCAACAAAGTGAAGTGTTCCTTTCAGCTCTGAGTGAGCCGTTCATATCATTCATATCAACATGGAGCGGGTAAGCTCGCTGCTGGCTGCCATGTCGTGTCGCCATATTTTTACGTTCAGTGGCAGCGTGACGGTCATTTTAGTCACAGAAGTCCAGAGAAAGCCGGTAAAACGTGGGTCAGGTCAACAATACGACATCGCCATGACAACATACTGTCACGTGTAATGTTTTGCCTCGTGCTGACGGACCACTTGAGGCTTGTTTATGGCGTTACCTGCAGCGGCTGTTGTCTGTCTGCCCAATTTCACGTGAATGCAGCATGAAAACTACGATTGAGTTGCTTGCGATCTACAACCACACCGCTAGATGGGAGGAATTCCGACAATGTACCTTTAAACTGTTCTTTTTTTAAACTGAGTGTGTTTTTGTTTTAAAAAAAAGCTACTTAATTAACACTAATTTTGGTCTAAAGTATATAAAGAGCCGTAATTATCTGAGCTGCTCACGTGGAAGAGAAGGAAACTGCATATAAAACAACACACACAAGTTGCCGTTGTGAACAGCTATTTGATTTTTAAGAAGAAATTCCAGCTCCATTGTGCAGCGGTACAGCATCAGTGTGTAGACGTCTCAGTGAGCCAGTCTTTGTAGTCTTTCCTGCCATTTACCACGTGTTTCAGCCGATGTCACAGAGGGAGCATACCTGCCCATACCACACTTGTTCTGCTCCCCTGAGTGTTTCTGCAGCTGCTGAGCAGATGGTCAACAGACACACACACCTGTCCCTGAACATGTGGACACCATCCTTGACTAAACTCACTACACCACTTTAAATGCCCTGTCCCTCTGGACATTAACTCATGCACCGTCATAAAAAACAGAAACGTGAAACGTTACGAGCGCTGTGCTGTGAAATCACATTTAGCATTTGCATTAAAAAACCTAATCACAGGACTGCATGTAATGTGAAGGTGGCCATTTGTAGTGACAAACCTACAAAAGTGTCAGACTGACTGACTGTATCTGACCAGCTGGTGAACATACTGGGGCCAACAGACGTCTTTCTCACGTGTGGGTGGAGACCAAACACTGAGTTCATAGGGAAGTGAAAACTGGGCACAATTCACCACTTTCCAGTCGACCATATTCACACAGAACACCAAGCCTTCATGCTTAGTGTGGAAAGCTCAAATACTAAAATCATAAAAGGGAAAAACAACACATTTGATAACCTTATATACAATTTCTCAGCATTCCCATTTTATAGTGTGATATACAATAGGAAACTAGTTAATTCAGAAAAATCAATGCACATTTCTGACATGATATTATCTGATATTAAAGGGGAACTATGCAAGTCCTGTCTCTTCTCCTCTGTTTTGCTAACCCTCACCCCGGCCACGTGCATTTGTTTTCAACGAAGCTGGTGAGAAATCAATCCATGGAGCCGTGGATAGCGTTATTTATCATCATCAACTCTATCCGCCACCATTATAAAAATCCGTTGCCAGTTGGACACGCCCTGGAACTTTGGGTGAAGTATCTCTATAAATCACGTGAGATTTGCACTGACACAGGCAGAGCAGTGAACTGAGACACTTGGAGCTTCCGTTACAAGCTTAAAATATAGAATTATTAAATTTTTTTCGGAACAATTTCTCTCTCGCTTTAATACGGGACATTACAGACGAGCAGTATGGAGGTATTTGGATGTTTTTTGGTGTGTCTTTTTGGACAAAGAAAAGTGAGCCCCATTCACAACCATTATATGGACAAATACTGCCGTAACTCCGAGAAGGCACGGAGGACTCTGAAAACTCTCCCAGCCCTTAGTCGACATGAGGGTGAGTAGATAATGAGTGAAATTTGAATTTTGGGTGAACTCTCCCTTTAATGAAAGTTCTACTTTACTTCTAAGGTAAATCTTCCAGATGGTGGGAGGACTGTGATGCCCTGGAACAGTCATTTCCCTCTTTATTACTGCAGCCTGTGTAGGATAAGGACACAGCTCTCCCTCCTCCCGCATCAACTGTACATGGGAACTAACACACACACACACACACACACACTTCTCCAAAGTAGCACTCATTTCCTTGCCCTGAGCGAGTTTTTCTTTCTTGCACTGCTGAGTGTTTCCATGTTCTAAAATCGACAAAATGTACCCGAGTGGCCATGTCCGACCCAAAACAAATTTAAAAGTACACGGAGGACGGTGACTGACTGGTCAAGTCCTTGGTGTGCACAGATAGATTCTCTCAATGTTTAGTCAGTGGGACAGTTTTAAATATTGCAGGAAGGCTAAAACGCAGAGCAGCCACAGTGAGGCTGCTCCATGAGGAGCTGCAGGCGATAGCTCGGGTAAACCTCAAATCTTCGTCCTGTCAGCTTCTAGTCCTTCAGAAAGGAGACGCGGCTTTACGAGCAACGCATCAGAAAGCGCTGTCATTCGACGGCCCCGCCTCTACACTCGCTGTCCTCCTGGAATTCCACTTCCCTCAATTTGAACCCCCTTTGATGAAATTTCAAACTACATATTATTACAAATAGTTTCGCTGCTGTTTTTCAAATTTTGCATGATTTGATGCGTGGGAGACAAACAAGCACAGACAGGAGAGAAGACCTTCGCTGCAAATCATCACTCAAGGTGGTGGTCCTTTAAACTAAAGAGGAACATCTAGGATAAAGGTTCATAATGAAGAGTTTTGCAGAGATATGCTGTACTTCTTGTGCGTCATGATTTCAGATGTCAATAAACTTGTCACTATTCTTATCATCCGCTCCTAGCAGGCTACAGAAAGGCAGCAGGCGTACAGGAAGCTGCTCCTTTATGCAATTTGAGAGTTTCAGGTTCACCTCCTCTCTGTTTCTCTACATGCCTGCTCTCTCTCCATCCTCATCTTTGTTCACTTTCTCCCTTTTTATCAGTGAGTAAATGTTATTCGTGGCAGCAGCAACTGTTCAGCATGCCTGACGGCCTGTAGATAACCCTGGTCTGTGAGGGCTGGATGAAGGGCCCCGACATTATTACCCTGTAAGTTTGGACGGGCTAAGAGAAATCCCTTTAAAAAGTACAAGCTGGGTGACAGCAGGGGGTCTGATCACAGTTAGTTATGTAAGACATGTAGCAGGTCTTAGTCATCTGGTGAGACTTGAGGTGATGGACTGCAGCTACATCTACGCTGCTATGTTGTCATTTTGAAAGACGTCTCTTTCCCAACTTTCCTCCGTCCAAACAACTCAAAAACTGAAACTGATGGTCTTTGCTGTGATGGTGTGTAGACTGAGATTTCTGATACACATACGTGAGGTATAATCAACGAGGTGTGTGTTCGACGGTTTTAAGGCACAACGTGGAGGCAACATAGTGTAACCACTTTATTGTATCAAATTATCGGTGCAAGCTATTTTTCGAACGGCAGAGCAGAGCCGTGAGCTGCTCAGAGCTACGCTAGAGAGGCTACTGGGATGTCTTGGGTTTCCTTCATCAAACTCATCAAATACACAATCCAACAACTCCACAATGCTCTGGTGGACAAGTTGTGACCTGTGCACATTCACCATAAGACATTCGCTATTTTATAATAACAAAATGTTACGAGACAGAGTTGTTTTCGAGGCCCCGATGGGAACACACAACAGCCGTTTTGCATGAATTTACCTCTAAAACAACTCTGTCAACAACTGTCTCTAGGGCTGACCCGATTACCATATTTTGATAATCGAAGCTTCGTGGCCATAAAATTGATAAAAATCGAAGCTTCAACGGCCGTGGGAGTGCGCGATCTTAACGTCCAACGGGGGGGGTGTAGCGGAAATAATGAAAGTAATGGCAAAAAACAATGCGTATCTCCAAAATCAGGCAGGGGCCAAGTCGCCTATTCATTTTAATGTAACAATTGCCGATGAGAACCGTGTCAAAAAGGAAGAAAGGAAGAACAAAAAAAACTTCATGATCGATTACCATGGCAACGAACAAAGCTTCAATTTTTTGGGGTCAGCCCTATCTGTCTTGTAACGTTCCATTATTATCTCATAGCGTGGTGAATGTGCAGGTCACAACTTGTCCACCAGAGCGTTTTGGAGTTGTTGGATTGTGTATTTGATGAGTTTGATGAGGGAAGCCAAGAAATCCCATCAGCCTCAGTAGTGTAGCTCTGAGCAGCTCACAGCTCTGCTCCGCCATTCTAAAAATAGCTTGCACCAACAATTGAAGGTAACAAACCTACTGCTATGACTGTAGGGATTATGGCAATGGGCCAATTTGCCAAAATGTTGAACTATCCCTTTAAGTCATCAAGTAAGACTGATAGTGACATGCTTTGTAGAAAAGCTCTGTGAACATTAAAGTTGGGCAACAATGCGATATGTGACACTATAAGGAAGATGATATAGGCCTACCGTATACTGCAATTTTTTTTCTTAATTTTTGCCTGTGCTACGTTAGCTAACGTCTGAGCACGCGGTGGGCCACAGACCTGAAGGACTGATGACTGCTACCAACCAGTAGTCTGAGTTTTAAATGCAACAAAAAAAAATGCTGTGAATGTTTTGCATGTAAATTGTGAATCGATACTGTTAATCGAATTTTGTCTCATCAACGTACAGCAGACAAAAAGCAGGAGTTGGTTTTTTTTGTGTGAATATGCAGATGTGCCTTGAATGAACCATTTTTTGGCCTTTAACCCTTGGTTGCATGTTTTGTCATAAGACGCCTGCTCTGACATCACTGCAGTGTCATTTCCCCCAAAAAACTCAAGAACCCAATTCAAGATCCTGAAAACTAAGTACGTGGTGTGAGTTTGTACTGACTGGCCTGTATAATGAAATGATTGTTTCTAATGTCATGTTTTCATTCTCCACAGTCAACAGGCAGAACAGTTCTGTCTTAGCTGAGACCCCCCCCAGCCTCCAGCCCCCAGCCCAGAACTTCTGACAAAGATGGAGCTGCTGTGAGCACGCTGCACTGTTGTTGGGACCACTGGGTGTGTTCTCTGATGAAGAATAGCTTTCATTACACTTTTACACTTCATCATACGGGCGAGTGCAGGCTGACATCAAGTGTGAGAGAAGAGTTAATAGAACAAATCATATTCGGCTGCTGGTATCTTTCACTAAGACTCTCTGCTTCATGATGGCTTTAGTAAACAAGAACATGGAGGAGTCTCTGGAGAATAGAGAGGAGCATAACACGCACACAGAGACTGAAAGGAAACACATCCACCTGTAGCCTGCGACTCCTACACATCCATTAAATTATAAGACATTCACAGCAGCAGTCTATCACAAAGGTTGTGACTGAGGCACTAGTTTGTTGTGACTAACTTTCAGTGACTAATATATGCAACTCCTGCTCTGGAACACATGTGCAATGCTGAGACCTGACCCGGCTCAGTGGACCAGATGGACTGGAGGACATTTTCACTGATAGGAACTGTAACCACAATCTACCTCACTAACAAAGCTGTTTCTTTACCCAACAAGTCTCTTATAATAACACAGAATGGGTTTCCCCAGCAACAGGTAAAACTACTATTGTCCTTAACTAACTCCAGCAGAGCCTATTCACATTCATTATTAAGATTAATGGAGATGTCAAAGTGTTCAGAATGAGTTATGTGTGTGTGTATGTGAGAGAGAGAGTTGATGTGTCCTTCTCCAACCTTTAATCTTGACAGTAGGGGAGTTGGGTCCGGCGGACTGCTTCCTCCATCCTCTCCAGTTCTGGCAGAGGCTCTCGGCCTCTGAGATGAAGGAGCACAGAGAGTCTTCCTCGAACCGGTCCGAGTCTTCGAAGGAGAACCTCTCCCCGTCCTCCCACTCGGCGAACATCAGTTCCATTACATCCACTTTTTAACTCGCCTCGGAGCCCAGAGGACTGCGACGTGAGGCCACGGCCTTTCCACAGCAGCAACAACAACAACAACAAAAAGTCTTACTAAAAAAAAAAAAAAAAAAAAAAGCAAGTGGAGACCGGGCGAAGAGTGTGTCCACCACTCGGGGAGAATCAAGAGTCTCAAGACTGGGGGAGGGGAGGCAACGAGCAACCAAAACACAGCTGAGAGGCTTACCGCTGGGCCCTCACACACAGCTACATAATACACACTCTGACGAGGCGATGGGCTGAAGGAAGGGTTTTCACAGTCACCAAGTGTCCCCACGTAACTTCCCCCTTGGTTTTAGGTGCGGTTGTTAAATATTCAATCAACTTGGGATCGATTGAACAACTCGGTCCACACTGCGGGGGCCGAGTGGTGGCTCCCTATCCACGCTGAACGTGAAGGGTCCTCTCTCCTCTGCTGTGTTTGACCGCAGCTGCTGAGCCCGACTCACCGGGATCAGCTCGGTTTACTGCCAAACACACCGAGGGGGAGCAGCGTGGAAAAACCTGAAATGTCCCCTCTGAGTGAGGGCGAAGACGGCACGACGCTGGCCCGAGGAGGGCGAAGTGGGAGGGAAGGAGAGGAGGGGGGGCGATGCGATTAGATCTTTAAGTCATGAAGTTGTTTTCCTTCATCCCGACGTCCTCCTCTTTTCAGCCAATCAGCTGGACTGCGCTGGATATTAAGATTATCTATTGTTGCATTACACCAGTCCCAGTACAGTGTTTAATCTCCCTCGGCAGCTGAATGTTTTTTGAGGTTAAAAACCCACGTAGCGTTGACGCCGCTGCCAATTTTGTCCTCTTTGTTCTACATTTACCGAGCTGCTTGTAATGTTATTATGCTGGGCAGCTAATGCAAATAACATGTACCCGACGTTAGCCGAGCGGCTAATTGTGCTAATAACAGCATACTGCGCTACCACACGCAGCTGTCATCCGCCGAAGACGACTATATTGAGGTTGAATTTGGTTTCCAAACCCGAAGCCAGGAGTTGTTTAGCTCGGTTTAGCTCGGCTTCAGTCCGGTCCCACTGCCTGACATTAGCTACATGTGCTAGCAGCGGAGAGCTAACCCCAGTCGGCTAACTTCAGCTAGCTTGAGGAGCTGTTTGTTTACATTTACCGCTGACGCCAAACACCGGCGGACTGCGCGCTCATTTAAATCGCATACCTCCCGGACTTTTGCATTTACACATGTCACAGACGGTGGATATGTCGATATTAATCCTCGCAGTGTTTTCCGCTCTTTGTATCGGGAGTCTTGTCTCTGACGTTAAAAGCTCGTTTATTCCTACGTCGGCTCCAGAGCAACAACCTCCGATCGGTCCTCCAGGTGTGTCCCTCTCCGGCTGACACCGGCTGTCCTGCCGTCTTTACTCTCGTCTCTTGCCTCCGACTGACACCGGGATCCCCCAGATGATACCCCCGTCACCCTCTTCGCCCAAGCTCTATCGGAGTGTATCAGTCTGCCGGGGGAAGATGGCTCACCTCTCTCTCGGCTCCTCCTCCATCAGCTGATCACAGCTTCCGGCTGCCAGCTCCGCACAGGCAGCGGCTCCGGTGTTTTTCAGCTCGGATGAGGAGCACAGGAGCACCGGAGAGGAGAGGTGCCTAGAACCGGATACACCGGGACACACGGTCCTGTTTTAGACCTGATGGCCATTTGTTATTGTCTCGTTCGAGTTTGTCTCTGCAACTCTACGGTTACTTTGTTTTGACCCTCCACAATGAATAAAATAATCTCTGTGAATACTGAACGGAAATGTGTAAAGTGACATATGGCAACATCTTCCTTGACATCGAGCCAAATAAACGTATGTCAAGGAAGATATTTCCATATGTCACTTATACGAATATCATTACATTGGCTACAGCCACATGTAGACACAATTTGGTATGGTATGGAATTACATTACAATGTTTACCATTATAGCCTATGCTTGTTTTTTAAATGCAAATTAATTTAAGCAACATATGAACAATATTATTATAGGCTACATGTTTTTCTCGTCAGTTTTAAACAAAGTGTATCTTTCATGTTTACGTTTATTTATCTATATGATTAAATTATTAAAATGTTAATTAATGTATAATAAATGTGAATAATATAGATTAGTAAAACTAACTAAAACTATTATTTGATATACACATTATAGAGCCAAGGCTATGTTGACATATAGCCTACATAAAATATGTATTTTTATGTACATGTATGTATAATAGCCTACATCTTAACCTACATAAATATCCTCACATGAAATTCTTCCAGTTTCTAACAGGTTTTATATTAAAACAATGTGTCACTTAATTGTGATGTGGCCAAAGGACGTTCACTTCTGTCTTTCTGTGACTCTTCAAGTCTCTCTGTGTCTCTGTTCAACCTGCTGATGACACTCTGAGCTGAGTGGACACTTCCCTCTGAGAACATCCCATCATCTTAAGCCTCAACGAGGCCAGGTTCTGTTGATGGATTGTTATACAGGTGTGGAGTTGGTCTGATGATGTCAGAATGTGAACAGCATGATGATCTGTCCAGGGACAACAGGTGCAAAACAGCCTTTCGTCTAATTCTGGCATGTTTTCATGTTTTTATTAATGTGCAATGTCCCTGATCCTTAAATCTTAAATAAATAAAAATAAATTATTTTTGACTTTTAGGCTCATATCCACTGTTTTATATGAGGGAATGAATGAATAAGAACAGATCTTGTTTTTAGTCTTAAGAAAAGGTAGCTTATTAAGACAAAAACAGGAAGTATGGAAATGATTCTGCTATTGTTGATTATGTACAATTTATCATTTAAATTGTGTTTGATTTTCAATTCCAATCCAGCGTATTACATTAATGAATGGATGGATAGATTACATTAGGAATGATCAACATTATGAAAAGATTACAGTATGTTGTGTTTAAGTCCAACTCTCTATTTTATGTTGGTTGTTTCTGTACCTGTGCTAATGTGTGTTATTGTCAGTACAGTTTTGCTTCGTTTTTGTATTATTGTGGTTGAATAATGAAAGGAATAATAAATATATTGTTGAAAGAAAATCTCCCTGTGTTCTGTTGTATTCTGTCCATGTCTATTTTTAATGCAAATGCAATATTCGCTCAATTAGTTTCAGATTAAGAGCTTTCTGCTAATTTAGGCAGCAATCCCTGTGTAAGGCTTTGGGAGTGTTAAGTGCCATTAAGAGCCATTAAGAACAACTGAACAATGAGGGAGAACAAAGTACAACCATCAGAATAATAAGTGAATCAACCAATGAGAAAGTGAATTCAGCAGAGAGACGGCTACATGAAGAGATGAGCTGTGAGAGTAACATACGTTAGACTGAAATGACCATGTGAACCTTTGTAGGATGAGTATTTTTATTCCTCAGACAGAGCCATGTTGTTTTCCAGGGGACTCTCTGTCATATTTGCATGGACATGATATCTTGACAGAACTTCTTCAAGTTTGGTACAAATATTGACCAGGAGTAAAGAGCGGTGAGAGAGGTTAAGGTTGTGGTGATCTCACAAAATGTGTTTTTTTGCCTTGTGAACACAGTAGCCTATATCCAAAATTTCTTAAAGATAAATTCATTACATTTGGCACAAAACAAAAGTTTAAAGGGATAGTTCCACATTTTGGCAAATTGGCCACAATCCCGAGCAGTAGGTTTGTTACATTTATTTGTCGGTGCAAGCTATTTTTAGAATAGCCGAGCCGAGAGGCGAGTTGCTCATGGGATTTCTTGGTTTCCCTCATCAAATTCGTCAAATACACAATCCAACAACTCCAAAACGCTTTGGTGGACAAGTTGTGACCTGCGCATTCACCACGCTATGAGATAGTAACGGAACGTTACGACACAGAGTTGTTTTTCTGGTAAATGCAGAGACTGCTTGCTGAAAAACTGCCCCTGAAGGCAACGCACAGCATGAATTTACCTCTAAAACAACTCTGTCTCCGTTATTATCTCATAGCGTGGTGAATGTGCAGGTCACAACTTGCTCTGAGCAGGTTGTCGCTCGACTCCTCAGTTCTAAACGTAGCTCACATCGACAAAAAAGGTAACAAACCTACTGGTGCGTTCGATTTAAAAGTCCCTTTGAAATACTATGACCTGGACAAATGAGAATATGCACAGGCTAACAAACCTACTGCTATGACTATAGGGATTATGGCAATGGGCCAATTTGCCAAAATGTTGAACTATCCCTTTATGTTATGGTGACCTTACGAAACTTTATTTTGCCCTTACATCTCCTTAATGTCTTGAGTAAGTCTCTTGAAATTTGTGAAAAACATTCAATTGGACTCAAGGATGAACTTATTACAATGTGGTGGTCAGAGGCTCACTCTGTCCTAACAACTCCTCCATCCTAACATGCCCCTTCACATGTACATGTACTGGTTATACTTTATATGCATATAGATAATGGATATATAACCTGATGAGAATTAATCAGTTTTGAAGAGCATCTATAGGGTTGTCAAGAAATTAATGAATGGTCTTGAGAGATTTAATGAATGGATTCTGACAAGAGAACAAAGGGCTTCAATAAGGACAATTAAGCTGGGCTGTATTATGTATACTGTACATTAATGTCCATGCAGCATGGTTACCTACAGCAACGCTATCTCTAGTGTCATAGTGGAATGTGATCATGTTCAAATGAACACAATTTAAATAAATACGTCTTAACAAAGTCAACATTGATGGTTTCTTCAAAATAAATTACAATAAAAATGCATTGGCCAAAGAGCACAACACAGTGAAATAAAATATACATTGTTGTAAACACCAGTTGCTCATACACACTGTGACAACACAAAAGATAAAATACTGTTAAACAATATGTACAAGCCCTGTGACCAACTGTCTGCTATACATACAACATGCGCTATTCAGTTTCCTCTGAGGCCCTGTACGTGTGTCTGCTGCATTAGACTGAAATCAAATGAACCTGCTGTTCTTTTGCAGTATGTTCATTATTACAAACATAAATATACATTTTAGTTACTCATCATGTAAGCTGAAACAGATCCTTCTGAAATTATAAAGCAGAACCAGGCCCTCATTAGTGGTATGGTAACACATGACCATAAACTGTGACCTTGAGGGTCCTGAAGGTCAGTTTCCTGATCTGACAGTCAGTCTTTGGTTATGAACCACAGTTTATTGTGGACTTGAACTTTTAACACTTTTTTTTTTACTGTATACTGTAGTAGTTGACAGTAATGTTATCTAGACCTGTATTTGGTTTCATATTTCATTTAGCAAACATTTTGCAACAACAATGTCATTAATGGTTAGAATAACAATGATGAACAATGATTTGTGTTGTTGATTCAAAGGTTTTAGTTCGTCCGCCTCAGGTTCATTCACGTTCTCATTCACAGGTGACAATGTGATTGTAATTCGTGCAGTTTAGTGCAATGTCATTCAATGTCAACGTTTTACATGACTGGCTGAGTGCATCACTATCTAATCATGTTATAGCACAGGTACACATGACTTCTGTTGGTCAGATCATAACGCCTCAGCTTTCTGTTGCATGGTTTCTGCTCTGATTAGAGGACAGTGCATAAATAAATGTTGATAATCGAAATGTATGTATGCACACTGGGCGCAGGCAGGCTTTTTTCTCCCGTTCCACTTTGGATCAGGTCCAAATGCTGGAGCCATGAACATGTGCATTTCCATGTGGCGTCGCAGCAGGGACTGCTGCTCGGCCAAACAGCATACAGTAACAATCTGTACCGTCAAGCTGCCGCTCCTCCACATTAACAGCTTTCCACAGGCAAACCACTGGAAGGTTAGTGTTGTGAGGCAGTACAATCTGATAGGTCAGTTTGTATTGCAAAATATAGGCACATTTCAGTGCTTTTGTATTGGCTGATCAGTTTTTAAACAATGCAGAGGAATGAACTGGTTAAATGAAGACAGGCACATGGATAGCATTCTGAGCAAATGTATGTTTTACCAGTTGCAGACAGTGTGTCCTCACTGGCTTTGATCATGGTCCCTTGAAGTGTGACACAGCACAGGTGTCTCCTACTGTATGATGTTGAGTTCACACTGTGAAGCTATACTGTGTTATTTACATGCTTTCTGAGATGATGAGGGGAAAGATGAAACAGATGATGTGAAGAGCTCAGAGGAGAAGTCCAGGAGGTTTCATTCTCTCCAGCTCACACCCGCTGCTACAAACCCAGATGTCCATCAACAACCTGGACGGTCAGCGTTGTCGTTGTCAGTTCTTATAGGGTTTGTTGATGACCTTGTCAATCCACCGCAGGAACCTGCTGACGCGGGTGTACACCCCGGGGAAGGAGGGATTACCGCAGCCGTGACCCCAGGAGATGACTCCCGTCAGCACCCAGCGGCCCCCCTCCCCCTGACAAACCAGCGGACCCCCGCTGTCACCCTGGCAACTGTCCACGCGGTGACGCTCTGACAGGCTCCCAGCACACAGCATGCGGCTGGTGAAGCGATCGCCGTATCGCTTCTTACACTTCCAGGCTGGAAGCAGAGGGACCCAGGCCTGGAGCAGAGTCCGCGAGTACTCCATGTCTGGACAGAAGGGAGACAAAATGTCTTTTTAGTGTCTCATAGAAAGACACCGTCCAGAGAGCTGTTAGGTTGATGCTACTTAAACATCTTCATGCTGTTGTAAATTAGAACATCACAGGGTTGATAGTTGTGACAGAGAAATGGGCAACACTGCTCAAGATGAATCTGAAAATTTGAGAATAAAACCATAACATTATGAGAATAATGTTACAATATTACAAATAAACTGATAACTCAAGTCAGTTGTTTTAGAGGCTAAATATCAGAAGCTTTAAAATGAGGAATGTGAAGCGCTACTTTAGCAGAGGCTTCACCATTCTTCATCATCAGGACAGTGAAAAGAAACAAAACAAAGTTTGTTCTGTTTGTAACTAGACAAACAGCAGCTCCCAAGAGCATGACATTTATTTAGATTTTTATGTAACCCTTTAATTTATTACGTGATGATGTCAAACAACAGCCATAAATCACAGTTAATTGCATTTTAACGTCTAGAAATAGCCTAGAAATAATTGGCAATTTCATAATAATGATGAGAAATAACTACAGATTGTGTAGAAATAGACCAGAAATAACGGTCAATTGCAAGGAGAGAAATTCTGGCCTTCAAAAATTCAAAGCATGAAAAGCATGTGTAATCTTTTAACTTTGTGAAAAACATGATATTACTATGGAATTGACCGTTATTTCTTGGGTATTTCTAGACATTACGACACAATTAATTGTTATTTATTGGCTATTTCTTGACATTATCATGTAATTAACGGCTTGTAGGGTGACCGACTTTTTCTGGAAATAGTATTTTATTTTGAAAATTATGACTTCTTATGAATTCTCAAAATTTCTAATTTCTTTGTTTTCCTCAGTGTTGCCCTAATACTTTGTCACAGATAAAACCTGCTGCACTGGATGAACAGAAATGAAAAATGTGTCCCATTGTGATAAATTCCTGACTGCTCTAGTGATCCAAGCAGCGACGTTACCTGTGATGCCCCAGCCGGTGATCACACAGGCAGCCGGCCTCTTCTCCCACCTGTTCCCATGCTCCGGCAGGCACACTGCACCCGTGTGAGGGTTGAAGGCCACACAGTTACCGTCGGTGCCTTTGAGCCTCAGCAGGGCGATGTCATACTCCCAGCCCTGGCTATGATACTTTCTGTGGATGATGATGCTTTCAGGGGACAGGGTGCGTTCAAAGTCATCCTGTTCCTCGGTGTGGTAGTCGCCCAGGCGCAGGACGTAGCGCGATGGGTCCCTGCCGAATCTGGAGGAGCAAAGAGAGATGGGAAATGATGTTAATACCTGTTTAATGTGAATTACAGAAGCCACAACAGGTGTTAGTGCAGATGAGGAGGGCTCTGGTTTGGTAACACCAGGCACTGTTAGGCCATTTCATATGTCACAGTCCAAAAGGTAAATACAAGGGAAAAGATAGGACCTGTAAATACTTCACAATCTGAGTGACTCAGTTAGAAAAAGGGTTTTGACTCTCATACTTGGTTTTTATATTCATTTACCTGGAAAAATCTCAGTTTCAGTGATTTTAAGATTTCATCTTAAACATACAGAAAACTTTGATTAAGCACATTGAGGAAGCAAAAGAAAAAATTTCAGGATAAAATCATAATATTATTAGATCAAAATTGATAACATACGAATACCTTTGTGATTTCAGAAGAAAAAAACAAACAAATGAAGAAACACATGGGAGATAGGTTGTGTATTCTGTGCTGCTGTGTATTCTAACAAAGCTAGAATTATAACTTATAATTCTAGCTTTGTTAGAATACACAGCAGCTGCCAGGAGCAGCTTAGGCTGCACTGACTGCCCTTTCACATTATTTATTGATTACTTGCAAAATTGCTGTGAATTATTTAATTTGATAGTAATGTTCAATTAGAAATATTACGATTTTCAAGTTGTTTTCCAAGGTGTAAAGCTCTTCTTCATGTGTTCTGATCTGGTTCACAACTGCCCAGCACTGGGAAATAATGCTTAGAATCAACCCAAAATAGCTAGAATAAATACTCTGAACTAAGGTTCATTCTATTAGGGGATATGTCAATGTTGCCTGTAAGGGGCAACAATATCAGCTTTATAGATTCATAGATAATAGTTTTGTAATGTAGTATTTTTATTTTATTTGACTTTTCCTTTTATCAATGTTTTTTCACGCATGCATTTTTTCTAATTTGTTCTATTGTATTTTTTTATTTCTCCTATTTTATGTTATGATATTGCTGTACCTTACTTCTCTTGACATATAGCAGTAATGGGAAATGGGGGAAGGGAGCGGGAAGGGGGTTTGGATTAAAAAAAAAAGTGTTCACAATATGTTAGTGAAATCCAAAAATCAAATAAACACAACTTAAAAAAAGACAAAAGAAAAAACGATTGCAGATCTCGTTTCTCTTCAGTGTAGTGCTGAAGGACTGTGTGACATCAGTAATGTTTCTGTGTTCCAGCGTGTGGCCAGTAGAGGGCGCTGTCTCCTACCTCTTGAAGCAGTGTGCAGCCGTCACCACCCAGCAGGGGTTGATGAGGGAGCCTCCACACAGAGGATGGTTTCCTTTAGACTGAGACCTGAGCCACAGAGACACCTGCCAGGGCCACTCACCTCTGAAACCACACACACACACACACTTTAATTACAATAACATGTGTGCTGGTGTTCCTTAAAGAGACTCACAGTCCTCAGCAGCTACTGACCTCAGTGACTTGTCTCCTCCTATGATCCTGCGCCGACGACGTTGATTACTGAGTCTGAGGCCGCAGGTCTGCAGGGCCGTGGCGCTGTCTCTCATGGGATCCAGGGTGTAATCACAGATGACGCCCGCGTCCTCGCTGTGGCGACAGTCGTGTCCGTCTTGACCCACAGCCGTGCACTGGCCTAAGGCCGTCTCTGTGCCGGAGCATCGGACGTTATCCAGGTGGATGGGACCCTGGCCCTCACCGAAGTACGCCATGGATCGAGCTTTGGCCCTGCCACTGAGAGGAAGACGCACACAGACACACAACAGCAGTCATATTTCAAAACTAGACAGCAACATTTGTTGTGCACACTCGAGTTGCAACAATTAATTGATTTATAGATTATCAAATTAATTGATTGTTAAATTGGCCCATTGCCAGAATCCCTAGTAGGTTCCTTACCTTTAATTGTCAGTGCAAGTTATTTTTAGAAAAGTGGAGCAGAGCCGCGAGCTGTGGAGGCTAATGGGATTTCTTGGTTTCCCTCATCAAACTGCAGTCAACAGTTTTGCATGAATCGAAAACAACTCGGTTCTTGTAACAAAGAAATCCCATTAGCCTCATAGCTCTGAGCAGCTCACGGCTCTGCTCTGCCATTCTAAAAACAGCTTGCACCAACAAACCTACTGCTATGACTATAGGAATTATGACAATGGGCCAATTTGTCAAAATGTTGAACTATCCCTTTAAGAAAAAAAGTCAAAATTCTCTGATTTCAGCTTCTTAAATATTTCTGGTTTCTGTGTTCCTTAGTGACAATAAATCTCTCTTTGGTTTGTGGACAACCAGGACATCTGAGGATGTCATCCTCTGGTTTTGAATATTTTATTGACCAAACAACTAATCATTTAAATAACCAACAGATTAATCGATAATGAAAATAATCATTAGATGCAGCCCTAATGCACACAAACGGGAGTGAGAGGATCCTGAGTGGATTTCCATCTTGAACACTCTGAGTGTTTGTCTGGAAAATATCTAGTGAGAAATCATACTAACGTAAATCCCAGCTGTTTGCAAACTATGGCTGCGTTGACATCGTTCCAGCCGTCGTCACACACACTTCCCCACTGGCTGTTCATGAAGACCTCCACCCTCCCCTCCTTCCTGCTCTCTCCAGCAACCAAACGCACCAGAGGACCTGCAGACAAACATCACAGGGAAAAAAAACCCTCCATTACCGTGTCGATCCTGAGAGTTTTTCAGCTGCCAGTGAATTTTCTCCACATCGATGTCTCTGTGACTCACCAGCGGGAGGCAACAGGCCAGGTATCTCGTTGGGGTCTCCTCCCCTCTGGCAGCGGACGCCTACATCCTCACTGTGGGAGCAGTCGTGTTTGCCCCACTCCGAGTGGACGCAGTCCAGTAAACTGGTCTCCCTTCCCTGACACTGCACCTCGTCCAGCAGGATGGTCCCTCGGCCCTCTTCATACACCCCGTCAGGAGCCACCTCCGCTCGGCCCCTGCACACACAACAGGAGGAAACATGCCATTTCTGTGAGGCCTGGAGTTTGGATTATCTTCCATAAAACAAACCGCTAATACCAGAGCAGTGGTGTAGTGAAGACCTACATGACTGTATGTGGAATAACTCTTACTGCAGGTTCAAGTGAGGAAACAATCTTCTTTTCCTCACTTGAACCTGCATCAACTAAATGGTAAATCAAAACACAAAGTGTGTCACATGAAATATATAATATGGCGTATGGGCAGTTACGCAAATACAGTCATGTGAAAAAATTAGGACACCCTATGAAAGCCTGTGTGGTTTCTTTTTGTTCTGTGTTTTTTCCACATTCCCACTTAAAAAACACACATAGGTGAATCACATCAGGTGCACATGATCTGAACATTGTTACTCAGCTTTCTGAAGGAGGGTTGTCCGATTTAAACATTTAGTTTGGTGAGCTGCTGTCTGATGAAGTTGGAGTGAACACCATGGTGAGAAAGAGCTGTCTGGGGCCTTCAGAAAGAAAACTGTAGCAGCTTATCAGTCTGGTATGGTATTAAAAAAGATCTCAAAACTATTTGAAACCAGTCATTCCACTCTATGGAAAATAGTCTAGAAATGGAAGAGGACATTCACAACAACTGTCCAACATGTCCAGGTCTGGCTGTCTGAGCAAGTTCACCTCGAAAGCAGACTGCAAGATGCTAAAAGAAGTCTCCAAAAAACCTAAAATGTCCTCATGGGACCTAGCAGGCTCTTGTTACTATTGAGGTGAAAGTGTATGCCTCTAAATCAGAAAAATACTGTACAAGTTTAACTTGCATGGGAAGACTGCAAGGACGAAACCTTGCAGTTGGAGATGTTTTCAAGGTAAATTCATACAAAGCCCCTGATGCACGTTCCTGTTGGAGGCAGTTTTTTGGCAAGCAGTCTCTTTTCAGCACATCTGCTTTGCATTTACCTCGAAAACAACTCAGTCTTGTAACATTCTGTTATTATCTCATAGCGTAGTGAATGTGCAGGTCACAACTTATCAACAATAACGTTTTGGAGTTGTTGGATTGTTTGATGAGGGAAACCAAGAAATTCCATGAGCCTCCGTAGCGTAGCTCTGAGCAGCTCACTTCTCTGCTCCACTGATCTAAAAACAGCTTGCACCGACAATTAAAGTTAACAAACCTACTCCTAAAACTATAGGGATTATAACAATGGGCCAATTTGCCAAAATGTTGAAATATCCCTTTAACTTTTTCAGATCCTTATTTCATTAAAACTGTGAGCAGAGCAATGAGTGGTTCAGCTCTCATCAGTGAACACTGAAATGCACACGGAGACACATTTTAAATCCTGGTGTAAAGAGACACACATACAGTACTGTATGTCTGACCACTTGTGATTGGATAATTGTAGGTTAATGTATAACTGGGTGGGGCCTTAGATTCTCTTGCATGGTTTCATAGAGTCAGATAAGGAGCTCAAGTGCCTTAGGGACATCAGAGAGAGTGGGTAGGAATGCAGGGAGGGGGGAGTACAGTAGCTCTTTAGCGTTGGAGCTAGTTGAGGTGGTTTGGGTAATAATCCAGGCCTATAAACACACTGAAGGGTTTATACTAAGGTATAGTCAGGGATTAGATGAAGGATCTGGACTATACCTTATTGTAAAAAAGAAAAAGACAGATAACCATAAAAGCTGCCAACCAGGTCAGGACTCAGATGGAGTAATGCACTGACCTGAAGCCCAGCTGTCTGCACACAACCTGGGCATTGAGCTCGGTCCAGTTGTCGTCACACACGGTGCCCCATTCTCCGTGGTGGTAAACCTCCACACGGCCCTCCCAGTGGCTGTCTGCTCCCACCAGGCGCACTGCACCATCTGCAAGCACACAGGAAAACACTCAGTCAAAGCTCTGCTGCCGCTGGATGCTGTACAGAATAGATAATGGCATATCCTGGAATACTGTCAGCCTTCCACAGGAGGACATCGAGAGGGATTAAAGGGATAGTTAAACTTTTTGGCAAACTGGCCCATTGCCATAATCCCTATACTTTTAGGAGTAGGTTCATTACCTTTAATTGTCGGTGCAAGCTATTTTTAGAACGGCGGAGCAGAGCCGCGAGCTGCTTAGAACTATGCAACGGAGGCTAATGGGATTTCTTTGTTTCTCTCATCAAACTCATCAAATACACAATCCACAACTCCAAAGCAAAAACACCACACTATGAAATAATCTTGCAAAATTATGTAACATTACGACACATGAACTACTTAGAACTACTTGCACTTTTGAAATCAATGTAGTTCCGGCTATACATTTGCCTAAAGAACAACGCTGTCTCATAATGTTACATTATTATCTCATAGCGTGGTGAATGTGTAGGTCACAACCTGAGAGCATTTTGGAGTTTGGATTGTGTATTTGATGAGTTTGATGAGGGAAGGGGACCTGTACCGTTCACCTCCATTGGGTTCACTGAGCAGCTTATGTCTCCGCCCCGCCGATCTCACAGTAGCATGTGCAAATAGTTAAAGGTTAACCTACTCTTATCCTTTCCTACTCCCCTATATTATAGGGATTATGGCGATAAGCAAATTTGCCAAAGTGTTGAACTATCCCTTTAACAAGGCTAAACACTTGGTTTTCAACAGTGTCTTTAACATAACAGTGAGGATCACACAGACTTGAAGACTAGGGCTGTAAAATACCTACAGAGTGTTAAAGGGATAGTTCAACATTTTGGCAAATTGCCATAAACCCTATAGTCATAGCAGTTGAACTATCCCTTTAAAAAAAATAGAATATCCCCCCTACAATGGAAAAACACAATTCAGGAGCAATAAGATACAGTAGAGGGCTGTACGGCAGCATTAATTGTCCTGCTACTATAGATGCTAATGCAAACTCTAGATAGGCTACACCAGGGTTCCCCAATTCTGGTCCACGTGGGCCACTGCCTTGCATGTTTTAGAAGTCTCCTGCTACAACACACCTGATTCAAATGAGTGGCTCGTTATCAAGATCTGCAGTGTCCTGATAACGAGCTACTCATTTGAATCAGGTGTGTTGTAGCAGGAAACTTCTAAAACATGAAAGGCAGTGGCCCTCGAGGACCGGGATTGGGGAACCCTGGACACTTTGCTATGTAGCAAAGACATTTACCTAGCTGTAGTATTGTTAATGACACGCAGACACCATTAAGGTTAAGGTTAAGATCTCTTTAATCTTGCACTTTGATGAGATATCTGTGTTTTTGGAAGAAAAAGAAATGTAAAGAAAAAAAGGAGAAACTGTTTTATTTTTCCAATCCAATCGATGTGAAAGTGGCCCGTAAGATCTAACATTAGAACGTTTCACATCAAAGGGATATGTATAATGTTTAACATGAAAATGTGTGATGGGAAGAATACAATACTCTCCTATAGGCTACTCAAAATAAATGATAGCTATCTGGACATGTTTGATTAATTAAGAGTTAGCCTAATCTATTGCTTTTTGAACATGTTACTGTGCTGGTGGTGGTGACTATGCAATGAGCTAAGAATTTCAAATGAGGCAACATTTGCATAACTTTACACCTCATTCAATCATTCTGGGTTCCCATGAATTTTGTTTCTGTTGACCAGAGATAATAGCATCTACACACTGGGCAATAAATACGCACAGTGTGTGGTAAAAAAATAAAAAATAAAAACTTCTGTGTATCTCCCTCCCTCTCTCTCCCTCATGCTCACTCACACACTTGCTCTCTCTCTCCTTTACACACACACACACACACACTATGATATTCTTGATAATAAATCTTAACGCTGTCATGAAGTGAGGGATTACCAGCCTACGTCCTACTGCGCATGTCGCCTGCAGAAAGAGAGCAGTAACAGCCAGTGTTATGCTGAGTTCTGCATGCCCGCCGAGAACTGCATGCACGTCGTGGAAGCGCGCACGGCTGAAGGGAAACCACCGTAATGATTTCTGAAGGCGTGGAACACACGTGTTTTAAGTGTGGGATTTCAGATAGTTATGCTAAAACAATATTTTTGAATGTGGAAAATGAATGTGGGGTGTCATCCACACTGTCAAGGTCGATCAAATAAAGTAACCTGGTGCTGAGAAGACCATTGATTCCTATCATTCTTTGATTTGAAGTCTCACATTTTATTCAGCGGAACTGCTGCTGAATAATCATCAGCTATTAGGCTATTTATGCCTCACTAACATTAAATGTATGAAATTCACACTGTTAAGCCTGTTTTTCCAGGGTAGAACGTGTATGAAATTCACACTGTTAAACCAAAACAGCCCAAAATATGAGCTGGTCAAACCATGTGATTCAAAGGTATCCAGCAATAAAGTTACAGGGTGGATGCATTAGTATTTCGGTACTAATTGACAGATAGATAGATTCATTCATTTAGAACAATGCTTTTGACTGAAGTGGAACTGTTATGACTGATCACTGATGACGTTACCATAGAAACATAAATCTTCACTGTGCGTGTTCCGTCTGATATGGAATATGTGACATCATTAAGTGGAACTGTTATCATCACTGATGACGATGCCATAAGAACTTGAGAACTTGTGAAAATTCTTCTCAGTTGCATTTGGTTGTTTTCACAGTAAGACAAGTGAGTACGTTTGCAAATTAACTGGAATCATTTCTCTGAAAAATGTTTTCCAAAAACTCATCAGATCGGTTTGAAGTGAAAGAAGGGGATGAACTTCGCAGTAAGACCTCAGGCTCCCGCTATCTGATCATGGATTTCATGGGAGAGGGATCCTTTGGTAAAGTCGCCAAATGTTTTGACTCTAGTAAGAGCAGAATAGTTGCTGTCAAAATTTTCAAGAACAGCGAATCTAGCGACGTTCGAAAGGAAGTGGAAATGTTGGAGAAAATCAAGACTATTGACCCTGACAAAAATAACATTGTCAAATTCATGGAGTATTTCAGATTCAACAGGCTCGCTTGTCTGACCTTTGAGATTCTCGACAAAAGCCTTTGGGATTTCATGAAGGAGAGGCGCTGGAAGGAGTTTAGTCTTAACGAAATCCGAACTGTGACCCACCAGTTACTGGTAGCCTTTCAAGCCCTGAAACTGAAAGGAATAATGCACACGGACTTGAAACCAGACAATGTGATGCTTGTTGACCACCAGAATCAGCCATTTAAGATAAAGCTGATTGATTTTGGTCTGGCTGTTCCAGTGAACAAAGTGAGGGTTGGGACAATAATGCAAGCCGGTGGCTACAGGGCTCCAGAGGTAACACTGGGGCTGCCTTTGTCTGAGTCCGTTGATATGTGGGGAGTTGGCTGTATCATGGCATTCCTGTACTTTGGTAACAACCTCTTCCCTGCAGACTGTGCATATCGCCGTATCAAACTTATGTCAGAGCTACTTGGTGAGCCAGATGATCGCTTGCTGGATATGGGACTATACAGCAAATATTATTTCACCAAGGCTAAAAACTCAAGATGGACCCTAAAGACAACAAAGGAGTATGAAGAGAAGACTGGTCTGAAGGCAAGTACTAGGGCATGGCATTTTAAAGGCTACCAGACTTTAGATGATATACTCAGGTTTTATCCAAGTGAAATGACTATCTTCGACTCCAAAGACAGGATGGCGTTTGCAGACCTCATGGTGTCTTGCCTACATCTAAATTATTATGACAGAATTACACCCAAAGAAGCCATGAAACACATGTTCTTTGATTCGCCACAGGATTCAGTTAAATCAGATTATGTGGAGTGTTGTAAAAAGTCCTATTTATCACTCTCACCTGGAGAAATTCCAATAATTGGCTGTTCCAGTACAGACACTGACAGCTCCAGTGGAATTGATGCTAAAGAAGATGGCAAAGGGCTGGAAAAAAAAGAATGTGCTCCAGTAAAACGCAGTTGTAGTCAAACAGACGCGAGACCACGGGATGAAGAACAGCATAATCCAGAGCATTTAGATGGCCGCAGTTGTAAAGAGTCCTCCTTTTCCAGTCTGGACCTTTCCAGCCTGTCCGACATTTCCAGCCTTTCACTCTCATCTGAACTAAGTCCAATAACACACAGCTCCAGTGGAATGAATCATACCCTTGATGGTGATGGCAAAGAGACAGCAAAGAAAGAATGCGCTCCAGGAAAACGCAGCTGTGGTCAAACAGACGCTAGGCCACGGGATGAAGAAGAGCATAATCCAGAGGATTCAGATACAGTTCCGTCCTGTCCCAAGCCTTTCCCTCTCAGAAAAATTCAAATAATGGATAGTCAGTGGAATTAATTCTACCCTTCATGGAAAGAAAGAATTCCAGGAAAATGCAGCTGGTCCCACGGGATGAAGAAGAGTATAATCCAGAGGATTCAGATACAAAAGATGGTTGCAGTTCCATCCTGTCTGACCATTCCAGCCTTTCCCTCTCATCTGGAAAAATTCAAATAATGGACAGCTCCAGTGGAATTAATTCTACCCTTCATGGAGATGGCAAAGAGACAGAAAAGAAAGAATGTGCTCTAGTAAATTCTGGTTGTGGTCAGTCGTACACTAGGCCAGAGGATGAAGAAGAACGTGATCCAAAGCATGCAGATAATACAAAAGATGGCAGCGGTTGTAAAGAGTCCAACCTTTCCAGCCTGTCTGACCTTTCCAGCTTTTCACTCTCACTGGGAGAAATTTCAGTAATGGACAGCTCCAGTACAGACACAGAGCGCTCCAATGGAATTCATGCTACCCTTGATGAAGAGATCAAAGAGACAGAAAAGACAGAATGTGTTCCAGTAAAATGCGGTTGTGGTCAGCCTTACACTAGGCCAGAGGATGATGAAGAACGTGATCCAAAACCTAGAGCTCAGATTGCAACTGCAGGTACAATTGCGATTCGCCCAGTTAGAGTTCGCAGAAAGACCGTACTGCAAAGAATTGGCAGTTTCTTCGGCAGAGTGAGGAAACTATTCTGCTGCACTGCTTGCACACACTCACGCAGCACTTCTTGATCTATCTACCTACCTACCTACCTACCTACCTACCTACCTACCTACCTATCTATCTATCTATCTATCTATCTATCTATCTATCTATCTATCTATCTATCTATCTATCTATCTATCTATCTATCTATCTATCTATCTATCTATCTATCTATCTATCTATCTATCTATCTATCTATCTATCTCACAGCAAGAAGGTTCTGGGTTTGAATCTAGGTCCTTTCTGTGTGGAGTTTCATGTTCTCGTGTCTCAAGGGTTTTCTCATCGGTTTCCCCACCACTATAAACATCCTGATCTCCAGTCTATCTTAGGGAGATTAATCTAACGGCGGCACGGTGGCGCAGTGGCTAGCACTGTTGCCTCACAGCAAGAAGGTTCTGGGTTTGAATCCTAGGTCCTTTCTGTGTGGAGTTTGTATGTTCTCCCCGTGTCTGCAAGGGTTTTCTCCGGGTGCTCCGGTTTCCCCACCACTAAAAACATCCTAATCCTCCAGTCAGCGCCCCTGACCAGAGCACTGGCTCACGATCTGGAGATTAATCTAATTTAGGCGGCACAGTGGCACAGTGGTTAGCACTGTTGCCTCACAGCAAGAAGGTTCTGGGTTCGAATCCTAGGTCCTTTCTGTGTGGAGTTTGCATGTTCTCCCCGTGTCTGCAAGGGTTTTCTCCGGGTGCTCCGGTTTCCCCACCACTATAAACATCCTGATCCTCCAGTCAGCGCCCCTGACCAGAGCACTGGCTCACGATCTGGAGATTAATCTAATTTAGGCGGCACGGTGGCACAGTGGTTAGCACTGTTGCCCCACAGCAAGAAGGTTCTGGGTTCGAAACCTAGGTCCTTTCTGTGTGGAGTTTGCATGTTCTCCCCGTGTCTGCAAGGGTTTTCTCCGGGTTCTCCGGTTTCCCCACCACTAAAAACATCCTAATCCTCCAGTCAGCGCCCCTGACCAGAGCACTGGCTCACGATCTGGAGATTAATCTAATTTAGGCGGCACGGTGGCACAGTGGTTAGCACTGTTGCCTCACAGCAAGAAGGTTCTGGGTTTGAAACCTAGGTCCTTTCTGTGTGGAGTTTGCATGTTCTCCCCGTGTCTGCAAGGGTTTTCTCCGGGTGCTCCGGTTTCCCCACCACTATAAACATCCTGATCCTCCAGTCAGCGCCCCTGACCAGAGCACTGGCTCATGATCTGGAGATTAATCTAATTTAGGCGGCACGGTGGCACAGTGGTTAGCACTGTTGCCTCACAGCAAGAAGGTTCTGGGTTTGAAACCTAGGTCCTTTCTGTGTGGAGTTTGCATGTTCTCCCCGTGTCTGCAAGGGTTTTCTCCGGGTGCGCCGGTTTCCCCACCACTAAAAACATCCTAATCCTTCAGTCAGCGCCCCTGACCAGAGCACTGGCTCACGATCTGGAGGTTAATCTAATTTAGGCGGCACGGTGGCACAGTGGTTAGCACTGTTGCCTCACAGCAAGAAGGTTCTGGGTTCGAAACCTAGGTCCTTTCTGTGTGGCGTTTGCATGTTCTCCCCGTGTCTGCAAGGGTTTTCTCCGGGTTCTCCGGTTTCCCCACCACTTAAAAACATCCTAATCCTCCAGTCAGCGCCCCTGACCAGAGCACTGGCTCACGATCTGGAGTTTAAAAAAAAAAAAAAAAAATCAATAAAAAATCAAATAAGAATATGAATTATGATTTGAATTTCATTTGATTTGAAATAAGACAATGATTATAATGTCAAGTTATATATTTAAATAAATACAAATTGAAACCAAACCAGGCCTTTTGTTTGTGCAGCCCATGTTTTGTCCAACGCACAAGTTCACAACCACACATTACTGCAACCTACAGTATGAGGCTTTTTTGTGTGAATTTGCTTTATTTTTGGAATTCCTGCGTTACACATCCCTCCTAACTACTAGTTTTACAGTCTAAGTTAATCAAATCTGTTAGTTGCTTGTTAACATGGTGCTCAATAAAAACAGTCTAATAGCCATTTACAGCAACAAGTAGTCCATAAAGGTCTGCTTCCATGCTTCCTAATGTGAGAGTGTAATTTAGTGTGTGCAACTGCTGAGGGCACGAGTGTGTGAGTTTCTGATGGTTGAATAAACACATCTAAAAGCCATGTGTCCATTTAATTTCAAGTATGGTGGTAAGACGTAGATAAGTCTTAATGTGAGGGGTCACATTTATAGTCAACATAACCAGATACACTGCTATACCACTACTTATTACAAAATTACAATGGGTGCTGTTGTATTTTTGAAAAAATATCTTTAACTACATCTAAAGGACAAGGAGGACAGCAGTGTGTACACAGTGGGGATCACCTATGTCAAACTGGAACAATTTTCATTGAGGACACAACAACAGCAGAACAAATGGTGAGGCTGTCCTTCATACCAATACAAACACTGATAGGCAACACAATGCTAACGTGCGTCAGTGTGTGTGTTGTTTGCTTGCCGGCTCTGACCTGTGTGTGGGTTGCAGGACACTCCTGCATCTCTCATGTGGTCACAGTTGTGTTGCTTCCAGTTGTTGTGAGGACACTCCTCCAGAGAGAGCTCATTACCTGTGCACTGGACCCTGTTCAACAGAATGGGACCAACACCCTGACCGAAGTGGGCCCGGCGCCAGGCTTTAGCCACGCCCCTGTTGGTCAGATCAAGTCTCAGGCTCAGTCACACACAACATAGTTTCAATGATAACGTGAAGATGAAAGCTATTTTTTTGTGCCAATGAGCATGTTACATGTTATTTATAATTGTTGTTGTTGTAGTAGCTGGTGGTTCTAGACAATAAAACACACAGGGTTATTTCTTACCCGAGGCCCAACTGTCGGCACACCACCTCAGCATCGGTGTCGTCCCATTGGTCATCGCAAACGGTTCCCCACCTGCCGTCACGGTACACCTCCACTCGGCCCTCAAAGTCCTCCAGGCCTCCCACCAGCCTCAGAGGGATGCCTGTACCTGAGAAACAAACCGTCAAACTGAGCCCAAAATATATACACTGATCAGCCTGTGTATGTTCTCATTTGTCCAGGTCATTGTTATCCACAAAGAAATTTAAATCAAACGCAACTGGACTTGGTTATTTGTCTCATCCCAGAGGCTATATACACTGCCCGTCCAAAAAAAAAAAGTCACGTTATCCGATGCTGTTTATGACAAGACAATGTCATAAAGAACAGGCAGATACTTTGTCCTCAACGTCATTCAGTTAATCTCTCTTTATTTTCTATTTTCATTTTTATTTCTTTGTGCAGTTTTCTCTCCTTAGACTGTACATAACAATCATTGCATTTCAACATTGTGCTGTGGTCTTATCATAATGGAATTCTGACTTTAAAATCAGAATTCTGATTTTAAAGAATTCTGAATTCTGACTCTTTTTTTTGAGGAAAAAAAAAAACTCTGAGTGTAACAGGTCAGTTTCATGCTTTACATTGGAACTAGTTAAATTGCCTTGTATTTAATGAATAAATAAAGTAAAAGTACAAAAACTAAATAATAAATACTCATGACACTAAGTGAGAGCCTCATAGAAGCCTGTTAACAACAATAGAAGGCTACCGTAACCGTACAGAGTCTGAGGTGTAACGCTGGTCTCACCTTCCGGTTCAGCACAAATCGCTCCTGCTTCATTGCCATGGTTACAGTCGCCGGTGACAAACCTCCTGCTGCGGCACTCCAGCAGGGATTTCTCATTACCACGGCAGCCTAGGCGCTCATAGTGGAAGACGGATCCGGGACCAAAGTAGGAATGCTGCAGGGCTGTACCAATCTCACTGCACAGACAACACAAACACACAAAGACTCTGCTTTTAAACACACAAATCCACAAATCCACACAGGCAGGCTCCTCAAAGCAATGAAGCCACTACAAAGTGCAGAGGGAACACAGAGAAAACAAAGCGGGAGCTCAGTGACAAGAGCAGCTGGTGATGTGGACAGTCTATAGGTCAGTGATGTCATCACCGTCAGTGTATTGAGCTTTAAGTCAGGGCCCAGTCCAGTCAGTGAGAGGTGTTCCCACTGTGCTCACCTCACTGACTGGAGCTGGGCTGCTATGATGCAAAGGATTAACAAGAGTCCTGTGGTTCTGACTCAGATCAGAGAGCAGCACCACGACACTACAGGAGCTGCACAGGATCAGGATTCACTGTCATACAGTACCACACAAGAGTTACATCCATAACACTTTCATTCAATGTGTGTCAGTGATTATAAATAAATAAATATATGTAATCCTATCATATAATAATAATAATTATACAATATCATACGTTATATAAAGAAAACTACAGCATCAGCATGTGCAATTTACATCCTAGTGTTTACTGGTGTCCCTGGTTAAAACTGTGCTATTATATTAATATATATATTAATATATTATATTAATTATATTAATAGGAACAAACAAACCAAATTACAAGGTATTACAAAAGTATCAGTATCATGTGACATCATCATGTGTAAAATACATCATAATAATATTTTATCGGATGATTTTCTATTTAGTCATCAAGCCCTGTGCTGCTACATTCTAACATTGCAATTGGGATCAGATCACAGGGAGTGTCACTGTGTGACCGTGTTAATCTACAGACCAGTAACAGATAACAATAGGACACCAAATTTGTTTTAAACTTTGTAAATACAGAATGATAACCCTGACACCCACCTGTAGATGGAGTTTACAGCAGCATCTCAGCAGAAACTACAAGCCAAATGTGTGTGTGTGTGATGCACTGCTTACCCCAGTCCCAACTGTCTGCATATGACGCTGGCATCACGGTCCGTCCAGTGCGTGTCACATACTGCCCCCCACTGGCCATTCATGTAGACCTCCAGACGCCCGCTGGTGCCTGACGACCCCCCCACCAATCTGGCTGCACCTGCAGACCACACAGGAAGAATGTCCTCTATGTGAAATATAAAACACTTCAACAACATTTTGTATGCACCCTGTGTTTTAAATATTTGAATGATTCCTCAGGTAATGAAGGTAAAGGTGAGGAGACAACAGCCCCCCCTCCCCACTCACCCTGATGGCAGTCGCAGTAGGCCCAGCTGATGGCCCCAGAGCTCTGCCTGAAGAAGCACCAGGGGTTGACCTCTTGGTCCGGGTTCCTGCACAAGTTGTGGTCTCCGAGGCCTCGGCCCGGGTACTGGCGCATGTAGTCTGGGAAGTCGGTCCACTTCAGACAGGGAGAGCCTGAGTCCGTGTGGGAAACGGAACCATTATAGAATCCCAGTTCCTTGAAGCCGTCCGAACAGGAGAGAGGAGCTGCAGACACAGAACACCAGTTCACTCAATCACAAAACACTGAGTTCTGTGTTACCACAAATGAGATTAAACAGACAAGACAGATCTAGTACGATACGTAACTCACTGACTGACTAATCATTGAGTTCATCAAATAAGAAACACACACTTCATGAATTACTTGACTCTCTTTGGAAACCTGTACAAAGTGTTAACAGCTGTGTGGAGGTGTTGAAGCATGAAGTAACGGAAAAGTGATGTGTGTCTGTGTGTGATGCCATCATCTTTGTAGGTTTCAAGTTATTTGGATTTGAATTTGTGTGTGCGTGTGTTCAAGACGCCCTACAGGAGTGTCAACGGTCAGGTTTGGTGGTCAAATGTCAGAGAAGGTCACAGTTACCTCACAAAATGAGGTTTGAGCCTCGAGGGAAATTCTTCAAATTTGGTGAGAATGTTCACCTGGACTCGAGGACCAGCTGAGCAGATGATGGCCTAGTTTAGCAGTTTTATTATTTTATTAATGACAAAACAGCAATCTGAGAAAAACTGAACCGAGAATACAATTTTACACAAATCTTTCTTATAAAAATCTAAGTGAACACCAGGTTTTCATTGGAGCAGAGACGCGGGACGGGAGCTGTCAGCTGTCGGTTGGGTCTCTTTAACCTCACTGACCTGCTGCTGTGTCTGTCAGGGTTTTGCATTTCAATCTGCTCATTCATCCTCTTGTTTGTGCACACACAGCCCATCTCTGCTGTCATGTCACCTAGAATCAGCTGTCCTGCCCCCCTCCCCTCCCCACTACGCTCACCTGCTCACCTGCTCACCTGCTTCCCATCCCCATCCCCCCATCCCCTCATTAGCTCCCTTCAGTCTAACAGGCCAGTTTTCACTTGCTCACTCCCACATTGTCTTTGCACCATTTACCTTGGCTTAGGCTTTCCTGTTTTTGTTTTTTGCACTTATCTCTTAAAGGACAATTCTGGGCAAATTCAACTCGGGGGTGTTTCTAACATTTTAGGTCTTAAAGAAGGAATCTGAAGATTTTCAGTTCAATTGCTCCTCTTTTCCAGTAGTTGTGTCTGTCCCTGCGTCGTCACGGCAGCAATGAATGGGAACAGATGCAAATTCCACTGCTTAGGCTGTTTACATCCCTCAAAGCCGCAATTTTTGCCACAGACAGTGTCAGATGGCTACTCAAACATGTACCGAGAAGTTTATTTACTTCAAGGTGCATGTTTGAGTAGCCATAGGCACATGCAAATGGAGCTCCCGTTTGTTGTTTCGTAAATAAACTTCTCGGTGCATGTTTGAGTAGCCATCTGACGCTGTCTGTGGAAAAAATTGTGGCTTTGAGGGACGTAAACAGCCTAAGCAGCGGAACTTGCATCCGCACCCATGCGGGGACAGACACAACTACCACAAAACAGGATCAATTAAACTGAAAATCTTACGATTCCTTCTTTTAGACCTAAAATGTTAGGAAAATACAGCCCCGAGTTGAATTTGCCTGAAATTGTCCTTTAATATGCAGTCTTGTGAATATAAATATGTATAGGCTATGTGCACATACTCTATATTAGCACTTTGCATGTGTGCTTGGATTGAGAATACTTGTTTTTTTTTTACTACAACTTGATACTTGATTTAGACAAAAAAAAAAGTCATTGTTGGGGGCTGGTGGCTGGTACCAGAGCAGACAGGTTGAGACAAACAACCATTCACATGGGAAATTTAGGGCCATCAATTAACCTGCAGGTCATTGGACTGAATAAAAACAGAGCACCTGTCACGGAGGGCTCAAATAACACAGATGAAACAGTGATGTCATAAGAAATGGGTCTTGTTTTAAATATTTCACTAACTAAACATTATGGAATCAAATATTTATGATACTGTCAGACAGAGTTGAGTAAGATGATTGTAACAGCTTTAATGCTGCTTAAGGGGAAGCAAAAGGGGTGTGCGTTAAAGGGTTAAAGATCCTGACACTCCGCTGCCACACACAGATATTGAATTAGCAACTGACTCTGAAATGCTATTATAAATTTCACCCATCTCATGGCAGAACCTCTCTGCTTTGACCTGGTGTTCCATCCATTCATCCATGGTCTATTCTGCCTATCAGTGCAGGGCCACAGGGGACTGGAGCCGGCTCCAGCTGACACAGGGCCAGGGCGGGGTACACACACACACACAGGCCGCCAGTCTCCCTCTGAACATTTTATTTGCTTTTACTCATCAAACAAGAAATCAGAGTTTCACATTCTGGTTGCTTTCAATTCAGTAAAGGATGTGGGTGTTGACCGGTCAGTGGTTGTTTGTAGGCAAGGCAGTTTTATTTGTGGAGGACATTTTTACAAACAGTTTGTCAAAGGGCTTTACACAGCATCATAACAACATCCTCTGCCCTTAGACCCTCACATTCACTGAGGAAAAACTCCCAAGGAAAAGAAACAGGAGAATCCTTAGGGTGAGTAGTAGTAGTGGAGTAATTCTGAGGAAAATTTTTAAAAAGTTGTGCTTCCCGTTTACATCTGCCATTAGACCACTCGTGTTGGGGCTCTTCTCAGGGTGTGTCTTGGCTACACCACAGTTCCATAAAGATGGAATAAAGACACAAGGACCTGACCTTATCGGTGGTTAAATCTGATGCTTTTACTGACACTTATTTGTGATCAATTAAAGGGACAGTTCAGTTTTTTTAAAAGTTAGGCTGTCAGTTGCTTTCATACAATTCTCTGCTGTTTTGTGATGTCATATCAGTCAAAATGAACTATACTTTTGAACGCTGAATAGTCTTTCCCTAAAAAACTAATAGTCCTCATTTCATTGCTTGAGTCATCACATACAAAATTGTTGAACTAGTTTTCAAAATCTGTCAAACTCATTTTAAGAATTTTTTACATTTACATTTAGACTTACAGCTTCACTAGAGAACAGATTTACTGTAGTGTATTACAGCAACCACAGTAAAGATTTCCCTAGAAGATGAAAATCCTACTCTGTAGATTCAGTTACTGTATGTACTGCAACATTGTTTACGTAAAGTTGTACCCAAAGACTGTTTCTTATGTTTGTTGTAGTCATGACTGTAGTGTATTTTTCCTTTGCACAATGCTGTGAACAAATCAGAATTGCAAAGAGCATAGTAAAAATGTGAAACATACACATTCAGTATCAGTTACTCCACTACAGTAATGTGTAACTTTACTGTAGTTTTCACATGGCTTTAAAGTGTATAGTGCTGTCTTGAGCATTTTCAGGTAGTATCATCACTTTTTGCATTGGAAAACACTTAGAGAATAAAGTGTCATAATGAAAACATGACAAAGCCATTTGACTATCATGTTCTCATTTTGACGACACTGACAGTTTCACTGACATAAGTACTTGCTTTTGAGGGATGGACAATCCATTTTGAGCAAGTGATGCGCTTTTGCAGGTTGTCCACTAGGTTTTGCAGTTTGTAATAATTGTTTTGAGAAATGCACTAACTGTTGTGCAAATGTTAAGAGTGATGTGAGAAAAGCACCAAAGTGATTGAGTAAAACTGTAAACTCTGTCCAGGTTGAACTGTTTCTGCTCTCATCGTCTTATCCGTCCCGTCTGCCCATGCATGGATATCCTTTACCCTGAGCGGCCGCTCTAATCTAGTTAGTTACCTACAGTCGAGCCTTTATGCCGCTGGTCTCTGTCTCACCACCTCAGCTTCCTGCCCTCTCCCCTCCAGTCACGGCATGCTTTCACCCTCACCCTCACCACCAGCAGCAGCCTGAGAATCCATATGTGCCTATAACTCAGAGTCATGGTTAAAGCGGCGGAGGCCCTGAAGAAGAATACCTGACTGTTTTTGCTCTGCGGCTTATGGCTCTGAGGTTTTAAACCACTAATGGGAAAAGTTCCACCGGCTTTATAGCTGTCAGACACTCTCACTGGGAAAATGGATGAACTGACTGTTGAGTATTTTATGCTCTGGCAGCTGCTGTTAGCAAGAACCTACATGTGCCAGTGTTGAGGAATAGACTGTATCGGGCTCAGAGTAAATCAGGCAGCTCCTTGTATGTGAACCAGTCACAGGAAGTGGTTTTATAGATCAGTTTTACAGTCGGCAGTGCTGCTGGTTGCTATTAAGTGTCTTCCCTGCATTTCAGCCACATTGTCTTGTTAAACCGCCATCTGTCCACCAGACCAACGTGTCATGTTTTACATGTACAGGTCATGTTTAGACCAATCAGTCTAGTCTCATGATAGATAGTCATTTGAGTGACATTATGGTATAATGATAATACTGATAAGAATACGTGTAAGACAAAGAAGAATAAGAACAAGACCAACGAGAAGACAGACAGACATATGCAAAACTCTTACCTGTACTTTGGACAGTATTCAAGAATCCACCTTCAGAGACCTGTGGAGGAAACAGAGCATCAGGGAACGGGTCAGGATTTATGAGAAGAAGAAGAAGAAGAAGAAGAAGAAGGGAAACACATCATGTTTATTATGCTGCAAAAGCCTTTACACTGTTTCCCTGCAATAAATCCAACTTTCATTGGAGGCACTAAAGACCCTGCAGCCGACATTACTCCATGTTTCCTTGTTGTTCATCTTGTTGTACAACTGATGCCAGCTTTCAGCCAAACCATAGTCATGAGCTGGCTTCAGTTAGTAATGCGTGAGTGGGGGGTTCATTTATAAAGCTAGAGTCTCCTGTCCTCACCCTCACATGCCTGTGTCTGAGCTTTCCCTGTCAGTAACAGGACATGTGATGAAGATGAGACACAGAAGGAGATGGAGTTTATATCTGTCTATATTTAGACCTGGGGACATGTTGTGGCGGCAGCAGACTAAGCAAGTTATAGTCCAGACGCCCCAGCAGGATTTTTAACTCCTGCAGGATCCAGGATGCCTTCAAAGACCAGATATAATCCATCCACTGTGTCTTAAGACTTCCTCACACATTCCTAGAAAAGCTGTGTTGGTAGGTGTTCAGGAACTTATTGATAACCCAGATGAAGCTGATCATTCTGAATGCTGGCTACAGCCGACAGATTTCATGCACAGGAGGAAGTTACAAGCTTTTCAGAGAGCCATCTGTTTAATGTTTGCGGTTGTTTATTCCTTTAAGCTTATTTCCTACTCACAGCAACAACAGCTGCAGTCTGACTGGAGTTTTGCTGAGGCTGCATGAAAACCTTTTTTTCCTTTTTTTTTCTTTACTTGGTTGTGTCTTCAGGTCTGGTCTGAACAAGGCTCAGGATTAATACAAGTACGCACTGTTCAAGGTGTGGTGAACACATCTGTAGCCTAACCTTTGGGTGAAATGAGTCAGGCCGTTTTGCTGAAACATTAAATTCAGAGTTCAGAGCAGACCAAAACACAGACAAAAGACAAACACCTTCAGGGACAGCTTCATCAATTTTACAGCACACAGCTGTGTTTCAAGGTGACAGTAAAAAAGTGATGAACTGGACTGGGGTCTGTTGTTCAATGGTGCGTAACGTTTGAAGTTAAAGGAGACATACTAAGGGAATATCGCTTTTTGAAGGCTTCTTAACATGTAGGCTATTTGGGTGTTTCTCTTGCCTTCCAGCCCCAAAATGTGAGAATTGACAAAAAAATCTGAAATGTGCAGGCTCCCTAGGTTGAAGTCTACCTGGCCCCGGTAGAAGGGGCGGGGCAAGCAGTGGTTCATTTGCATTTATGGACAGGCACTGAAACAGTTGTTCTGAACAGGGCTGTTTTGAGAGGATGAAAAGAGACCAAAGCATGTCACACACATGACAACTTTGAACTATTTTAATTTGTGGAAAGGGGGCATGATATGTCTCCTTTAAAACATCGCCTCCATTCTGAGAGAGAGAGGATGATATGATGCAAAGGCCCATAGGTTGGACTCCAACCTAAATCACAGTGGTTAGCTCAGCACCATGCGTGAGGTGATCACTCTGCAGTGTCTGCTGGAAACCCTTCTGTTGTGTTGCGAGTATTTGCAGTTCACATGACGTCTGTTTAGTCTGTTTGCTGTGTTTTCCTGCTGGAGTGTATTGTGCTCTCAAGGCCACCATACTGTTTTTGGTTCCTGCATGTGCAAAAAAAATTGTAATGCATCTAATAAGACTGTAATTTACAGGAACATGAAGAGCTGTTTTTAGTTTTCTTTGTGTTAAATGTAAATATGCATGTGGCATGACAGAGCAGGACATACAGGAGGGGGTAACTCGGAGTGTTAGCGATGCTGCTAATCAAAGCAGGTTCATCAGCAGCTGGGGCATCTGGGAGATGGCTGCTTGAGGCTGCAGGGCCACCAGAGGGCCCCCAAACTAGAAAATGAAAGTCTTGTGATCACTTCATTTAGGTTACCTGCTGAATTAACCTGTCAACGTGGCAGGATCGTTTCTTATACAGCATTTCACTGGATTCAATCAGGCTCCAGGGATCAGGGGCTTGTAACAGTCAAGTCTCTGATTCCCCCTCAGAACCCGAGAGAGCTGTTCAACTGTGTGTGTCAGTGACACACTTATCTACAGTGATGGTGTTGATAAAAAAAAAACCAGCGAAGACTTTGACCTGCTGATAGTGTGAAGCAAACACACAACCACCAGCGAAGAGAAGCAGCTATTGTCTTGTTCTGCAGCACCTTATTGGACCAGGAATGAAATAATGACTGTGCTCTTAAAGTGCTGACTCACAGCTTGTAATGATCAACCTTGAAGTAGAGCTGCACACTTATTATTGTTAGTATTAATATAAAATAAAGTTTAAACTACAATGCAATATACATGCATTATGTGTATCACTAATCACCGCTCATTATTTTTTGATCAAAGTAAAGTGTCATACCATTCTCTCAAAGAAAATGAAAAAAAAAATCATATTCCAACTGCATTATGATATTCTCTTCTTTTTATATTTTAATCTTTTATGGAATATCATGCAGTCAAACATTGGGGTTGTTTACATACACACTAGGTGGTTGTATTGTCCTCCAGCAGAAGAAGGGGGACATGTCCTACCCTGTTGACCCATATGAGGGATGTGAACACCTTAAAGCTGACAGTAAACATTTTAAAATCCATGCAGGCTGCACTGTAAATGTTATAGATACATGTTGTCGTCACTCACAAAGACTAAATATACCTGCTGCCCATGTACATACAGTACACATACATGTACTGCATAGTTACTCTGTCTGTGTGTTAAATGGCGCACACCCTTCCTTACAGTACGTTCATTTTCCTCTGAGTCCGGCTCATCTGATGCAACAAAGACCAACTCAAAGACCTGATCCAGAAATGTTTCGGTGTGTTTATGCAGAGCTCAGGCTGCTTGGCACTGAAGAGTGGATGAGTCAGAGTGCGACAATCAGCTCCTGGAGCTTCACAAACAAAACTGTGAGGTCTGAATCCACCTCAACACCAGATTATGTTTATTTTTAGGTAAACACTCCTTAATGAGTTGTTGAATAAAAAACCCCTCATTGTGCCAGGAGTTATACAGAGAAAGGTAAGTGAAGATAAGTGAGCAGTGGACTTCTAGAGTTGTGATCAGAAACAGACACAGCAAACCTATCAAGACCTAGTGGACAGGTAGGTTAGGTTGGGTTGATTTCCAACAGACCTGATGGTGCTGAACTCTGGTGAACTTATTGCCTCTGGAAATCAACAGCTGTAACTGAACAATTCTCTATGACTGTTTTAAATCATAAGGCTGAAGAGTTATTCAGAGGAAACCTCCTACAGAGTCATTGTGAAATGTCAGAGCCCAGAGGTGTCACACTTCTCCACTTCACTTATAGCCCACGGCGCTCAATCACATGTGCGCACAAAAATCCTCCGTGACACGCAAGCGTGACAAAGCATGGTCCGACCGACCGGGTCTGAATGTCAGCATGTCAATAAAACATCCAGGCGGTGTGGTGTGGTGTGTTGTTGGGCAGCACAGCAGCCTCTTACCTCCGCACAGACGCACAGCACCAGCAGCAGGCGGCAGGGCGCGAGCCCGGGAACGGCTTTCCTCCGGTCCATCCTGCCGAAGGAACCATCTCCTCCACACCTTCCACACACACGCACACAACACGCGCACCTTCACCTCCGCCTCCACCCGCTCTCTGATAGTCTGTTATCAACTTTGGAACTAACTAACTAACTAACTAACTAACTAACTAATTGTCTACCAAACCAACAGGGGAAAACGCGCACTCACACACCAGCTCGGCTGAGCTCCGCGCGCAGCTCCGCTCCAGACATCCAGCCCGCTGCCCGAGCTAAAAATGACGCTGCTGTCGAGCCAGAGACATAACTCTCTCTCTCTCTCTCTCTCTCTCTCTCTCTCTCTCTCTCTCTCTCTCTCTCTCTCTCTCTCTCTCTCTCTCTCTCTCTCTCTCTCTCTCTCTCTCTCTCTCTCTCTCTCTCACACACACACACACACACACACACTTCCCCAAACTTAAATTCAAACCTACCATTACAATTTAAAACTTGCACCGAACCTCAAAATTCTAAACTAAATCTAAACCTAAACCTAAAACCACAACCTAACCCAGCTTCCTTGCATGCATGGATTCATGTACACACAGACACTCACATACGCACAAGTATTAGATGACTTACTTTAAAGGGATAGTTCAACATTTTGGCAAATTGAGCCAACAACTCCAAAACGCTCTGGTGGACAAGTTGTGACCTGCACATTCACCACGCTATGAGATAATAACTGAACATTACAAGATGGAGTTGTTTTTGAGGCAAATACAGAGACTGCTTGCCGAAAAAATGCCCCCAGCGGTTTTGCATAAATTTACCTCAAATACAACTCTGTCTCGTAACGTTCTGTTATTATCTCATAGCGTGGTGAATGATAGATAGATAAATGTGCAGGTCACAACGTGTCCACCAGAGTGTTTTGGAGTTTTTGGATTGTGTATTTGATGAGTTTGATGAGGAATGCCATTAGCCTCCGTAGCATAGCTTGGAGCAGCTCTGCTCCGCTGTTCTAAAAATAGCTTGCATCGACAATTAAAGTAATGAACCTACTGCTATGACAAAAATGGGCCAATTTGCCAAAATGCCAAAATCTAACTAACTAAGTTTAACCTAACCTAAGCTTAAGCCAATCAGAACTCTAACCTAACCTTAAATTCTACATTTAAATACCTCTTGACAAACAATTTAAATTAGCTTCATGTGCCGACATGCACATGAATGAAAAGACCCCAATGCTTCAAATGACATTTAAAGGCATGTCAGAAAGTGGAGAGCAACTAAACAAAGCTACACACACGCACGCACACACACACACACACAGACGCGTAGCTTCAGTGTTGCTTCTCCTTTAAATCAAAGGTGTCAATCCCTCATGCTGTATCAGTGACATGTAAATTGATCTTTACACCCTCTGCCAGTCTGTGTTGTGGTGCCAGACAAACAACAGCGTCAGTCTGAACATAATTGAATGCGGCCGTGCGGCAGAGCACAGACAGACGAGCCCTGGGGTCCTTGTAGACCTCATGAAGTTCTGCAGAGGAAAAGTTCAAATAATGAGTGTGAGAGAGTAAAAGCAGTAACACTCACACACACATAGCTACATGCACACGGAGCACGTTCAACCACAACAACAGCTCTCAACTTGACTCTGACTTAAAAACACTGGTGAGTCATGACTTTAATTGGACAGATCTGATTCCTCCTCAGGCTAAACACGTCAAACAGCTCTTCATAATTCTGACAAACGAGTCGACGTAGAGTCCAGTGTGTTCGTTACTGCTGTTATCACAAGTCTGATGCCCTGCCTCACCTGATATCGCCTGCCATCCCATTAACAACACCCAGAAAGCTGTATAACTCCACCCTTCTGTCTGAATAGCCCTCGAAACCTCTGAGCACAAAGAGAAGCACTGAGAACGAACAATGTCCTTTTCAAACCTTCAGATGTATTATATGGCTAATGATATAGCGGTTGGTTCCTTAGCCTTTTATTATTGCATGGCCTTTGAATGTGTATTTGTACGTTTCTTCAGATGTCTGTGGTTTGCTCAGGTACACCTGTTGAAATGAATGTGATGTTGTTTGTGGTATGGTCTATTGCTGGATAATCAATTAAAGGGATACTTCACCCAAAATTGATAATTCACCAATTTCCTACTCACTGACATGCCAAGGAAGGGTTTGGAGAATTTTTGGAGTTATCAAAATGCTTTTGTAGTTCCAGGGGGGGTCTGGCTGCAACGGACTTTAATATAATGTCAATGGATAGAGTTAACTTTTGAATTGTCCAAAACACACACTATGAAACATCCAGATACCTCCATACTGCTCGTCTGTACTGACCCAATGTCCTGAAGCCGCAACATGAAAAAGTTAATTTTGATATTAATTTGATCTCTGTTTTTATCCTTGTTGTAGCAGTAGCTCCCAGTGGCTCCGTTGATGTTTGTGCGCATGTTTGAGATTTGCTGTGAGATGTTTGTTCGTTGTTGTAAACCATTGGATGTATGATGTAAACACGGAAAAACATCTCACAGCAAATCTTACGCATTTTTCCGAACACCTTTTCCATTTTGCAGCTTCAGGACACTTTGGTCAGTAGCCTACAGATGAACAGTATGGAGGTATTTGGATGTTTCATAGTGTGTGTTTTGGACCATTCAAAAGTGAGCACCATCCACCGCCATTATATGAAAATCCGTTGCCAGCCAGACCCCGCCTGGAACTCCAAAAGCGTTTTGATAACTCTGAAAGTTCTCCAAACCCTTCCTTGGCATGACGGTGAGTAGAAAATTGGTGAATTATCAATTTTGGGTGAAGTATCCCTTTAATAAATAATGAAAAATCCTACACCAACACTGAAGGTCTAGTGGAGACAGCCAGAGCAGAGCCATGACTTCTGTCCGGACAATAAGGCCTGATCTGCTGCGCTTCGACAGGTCACTTCTGAAAGACTGATTGTTTTCTCTGCTAATCTCAATCCAAACACAGATGATCATAAAGCTCCATCTCGATTGTATTATTAGAGCCTTTCAGAGAGCCTCTTGGGGCACAGCTCTCAGATGCTTGCTCCACTCGGAGAGATGGACGTCAGAGATAGCGACATTTTCACAGATCCCGCACAAACAGCTGAGAATTTTTTCCTGAGACTCAATCTCGACAAGGCCTCTGCAGGGGCTTTACAAAAACACAGCATAGCTCCGGGCCCTGACATGGTCTTTTTAAAAGACAGTGATTAGCTTCAGCGTCTTGTTTACTGAACAGTTTGGAGGGTAAATCAAATAAACATGTTACTGAACAACAAGAGTCAGAGCATCTATCTTGGATTATGCTGGGTAGATGTAGATGAGGTGTGATAATGTTAGGTAATAATGTGTGTTTTGTGAGGATCTGTAGGTCAGTAGTTGGAGTGAATGTCTGCAGCCCCAACATGTTGACATCAGAGCCGACAACAGAGCAGTGGTGTTGCGTTCTTGGGGTTTGTGTCTGTATTTGTCCTCACCAGGAGTGGGCTCACATTTCACATGTGCAGTGCCAAGTTTAGACCTATGTCCTCTGGTGTAAGGATGGATATAAGAGTCATTTTATGATGAAGTGTAAAGTTGTCAGACTCAAAATTAAAGCATTAGTGGGAAACATCCTGGGTTTTAATCCTCTGAGTCAACAAAACACTGGATCATATATTCTCCATAATGCGACTCGATAGCATGTCATTACATGCCTTTTAAATACCAGCACCTCCAGTTTGTAATACAGACTCTAAAGCTGCAGCGATTACAGGAGTGACACGCTATAAATTTCTCTGAGATGATGATCAGTTTAGTGTCAGTTCTGATGAACTGACACTAAGGCTGAATTGTTCTCCACATTACTGATGAATCTGGCTGTGAAACCGATGCAATGCTGCAAGGAGGGAACACAAAGGACTGCCTGTTGAGCTAATGTGATTCTGTGATTAATAATGTAATGGGTTTATTGTGGCAACATTCAACACTTCAGAAAGAGACAGACAAGCACCAGATTCCCAAGAAATGATGCCCACATTGGACAATTACGCACATAATGACTTACACCCAACATTCAGGGCAGGTACTAATATTATGAAAGAGGGTATCCTGTGTCTATCTGCAATCATTCTACATACACAAAGCAAAACAAGTTAGGGATATTTCAGTTTAGAGTGAGATTTATGAAGAAACTAATTAAAAAGTTCAGTGATATTATATTATATTGTATCATGTCATTCCCCCTCTCTCTGCCTCCCCCTTTCCTGTCTATCTCTACTGTGTCAAATAAAGGCAAAAAAGCCACACAGAAAAAAAAGAATATTATATCATATCTTTCTGTGTCTCTTCAATGACACTCTGTGACACACTGAGTAGACCCAGTGGACATTTTCCTCTGACAACATCCCATCGCCTGAAGCCTCCACGTTGATGGACTATTAGGTGTGGTCTTGGTTTGATGATGTCAGAATGTGAACAGCAGGATGAAGACACTTGTTGTGATGTTTGTGGTTCATCGCCTCGTTAGAGAACAGCCTTGTTCTAATTACTAAAACACTGAACAGTTGGACATGAGCATTCAAAGGTTTAGAGAAGGTCAAGTTAAAGGTCCAGTGTGTAATAATTGTCAAGGTTTATGGTCAAAATCTGAATATTTGTACAAGTGTATAATCACTATAAAATAAAATTTGTTTGGTTTTCGTAGCTCTATAATTATTTGCTATAAGATTCAGAGTTATTTTCTATTCAAGCACAATACAACACAAAATGAGGGTTACGGTTGGACTAGACGTGTCATTAAAAAGTGGTCTCATTTATTAGACCTGCAGGTTTCTCAGCCAGAGCTTTTTGTTATCTGACCAGTTACAATGTCAGTTTACTCTACACACGCAAAGCCTCAGCAACCTCAATCATTTGGAAGTGCACCAGTAGCTGATGAGACATGTGGCTCCCAAACAAAGCACTGCAGCAGACCATCACTCTCCACATCATCAGTGGGCATAACTAACAACTGTTGCTTTCCGCTCCAACTTACATTTATTTATTTGTTCATTAAATCCACAGTTAAATAACTTCCTCAAAATCAGCCGCGGTAGAGCCTCCCACCCCCTCCTGTTTTTAATCAGGAAATTTGGTGTTCGTCAGCATGAAATGGCATACAGACGCCTTGTTGAAAGCATTTAACAAGTTAACATAGCTGCCTGGTGCAGCAGTTGAACAGCAAAGAACCAAAAAAGCCCTCCGCAACCATTAAAGGGATAGTTCCACATTATGGCAAATTGGCCCATTGCCATAATCACTATAGCAGTAGGTTCGTTACCTTTATTTATCAGTGTAAGCTATTTTTAGAACGGCAGAGCAGAGCTGTGAGCTGCTCAGAGCTACGCTACGGAGGTTAATTCTGTTATTAATTCTGCACCTGATTTTTGTTATTTCTTGTCCACTTGTATGGGTTGTCTCTGTGTAATGTAATTCTATGTACAGAAGCCAAAGACAATTTGCCACTTAGCTGGACAATAAAGTTAAATGTGAACATTCCTGTGTATATGCCAGCAGTTACACATCTGGAAATGACCTGTCATGGTCCATCTTGATGATCTGTTGCACATGAGGGCTGCTGATGTGGAAATGAACATAAGTTTGGTGTGATGAACATGAGTGAGTGCTGCAGGCTGATGTTTGAAGTTTTTTCTGTATTCTAGACATTTGGGAGGAAGTGATAAGCAGGGCGGGGGAATGGCTCTCTGTAATGACGGGCAGATAAACGAGGACACGGCAAAAAAACTCCACATTCTGACAATGGTGGGTGCAAACATAGCACGAGATCCTTCCTGTGCCTCAGACAAAACATGAAGCTGAATCCACGCTCATCGTCGACACAACGTCAATATTTCTGACAGAAACAAACTAAGTGAAAAAAATAACAAGAACCGTGGGAAAAGAATCGAAGTGTAGGTAGGTCAACCTGAATAGGTGTCAGTGTGAAATATATTTTCTGTCGGTGAAAAGATCTTTGGGGCGGCTACATGATGTGATATGTGATATGATATGACACAGCATCATATCATGGCTTAGACCAGTATTAACAGTTGAAATACAATGGTTCACTATTTTACTTATAAATTCTCAAATTTCAATTAAATCCAATTTCCTGCTATTTTGATTTTGCTATAATTATTTTTTCTTTTTTCTCTTTCTATGGGGTTGTTATATTTCTTAGTAGCCCATATTTGAAAAATGATAAATGAAAAATAATGAAAACAATGTGAGCTCTGACTTTTTCTCGGAATTCTGACTTTGTTCTTCTTTTTAAATTCAAAATGTTTCCCGCCGAATTGAGAAATTTTTAAAAAAATATCTTTTTTTTAACCTTTATTTAACCCGGTGAGCAAATTAAGAACAATTTCTTATTTTGAGAAAAAAAAAATCTCCAGAGCTCCAGAGACAGTCTAGATTTATATACATATATACGTACGGCAAAAAAAAAAAGGCAGAATTCTGAGAAAAAAGTGAGAACTCATTTTTTTCCACAGTGGCCCTAATCCTCTTCTGTTGTAGCAGGCGGTTTCGAATGCAGCCTGGTACACAAGCACGCATGTGCGTAAAAGTCATGGCAAGAGAAGTGTGATGTCAGAGCTGCAGATCTGTCCACTCTCTAATTCGCACGTGGACTTGACCTGAGATGACCCGATGCAACACCTGTCAGGTGGAGAGTGAACTCTTTAAACCTTGCCTAGAAATTACCTCAGAAAACTACAAAAGTACAGTAAATTCTTGTAAATGCCCTGTGGAAGAAACAGCTCAGGATGGACTCCCCATGAAGCAGCATCTATACTGACCCGTAAGACAGAGCATCTCGTCCTTTACCAGTAGCCTGCCTGGGATATCTTCATTACCCCACTCCCAAAAGGTGGTTTCAGAAAAAAATGAGCTCTAAATTCATGTAACGTGTAACATAATAGAACTCAAAGGTAGACTCTGGCGGGTTTTGCTCAAAAATAAAGGCGTGGGGCAGGTATTGTGAATGAGTAATATAATCAGAATGCCCTTACGTTTGTGCGTAATGATGCATGCACTTGGAGACCACAGCTGTCTGCACTGTCATGTAACTTTGCTAATGGTTCAAAAACGAGTTTAGGGTTCAGCAATCTCACAAAGTTTATGTGCTGTAGTCTACTTTTAAGCACAGATGGTTGGGTCATTGCGGTCTGCTGCTCTGTTCATGTTTCTCATGTTTTGAAATTGTTAAACTCCTTATAATGCAAAGGACAAAGTTTTGTTAACCTCCATTTTTGGCACCCCAGTTCTAAAAACACTTATTAATGCATGAATACATCAGAGTTTGAAAAAGTATATTAAATACCTGGACATGACTCTCAGCTGACCTCAAGTCATTGCTACAAACTCTGGACAATAATTGTTATATACAGTATATTGTTTGCTACTGGTTGAGGTTAAGATAAGCATAATATCCTCATTATTCATTGTTTTAATTAAAGCGGCACATTTCGCTGGGTGATTGGATGTTATTTAACATAATTGCTATGTAACATGCTTTATCAAGCAGTTTCATATGTATACACAAACTCTAATTACTTTGTGTATACAATATTTAGTTTATTAAAAGTTGTCACTTTAAATCACAGACTCTGTAAAGTGTAGAACTTAAATCCATTCAGGAAGTTCCACTATAGGTGATCCATGTAACCCTGCCTGTCTGATGGGCTGATGCCTGATGAGTCATTTCAGTGGTCAGTGATAATGGTCATTTCCCAGCGAGGAGCTATGAAACCCAAGAAGAATAATTCCATCACATTCACTAATAACATCTCTGCTCTGAATGAAACCACTCTGATAAATTGGGTTGAGACAAGATGGCGTCACTTTCACCAGAGCCAATTCAGGACATGAGGAGAAAGTCACATTTTATTTACTATCGTTAAACACAATATATTGTGAATGAAAACAAATGCTGTAAGATTGTGGTGCGTGCTGCAATCAGTCTTTCCAGTGGTCCGCTTCATTTATAGAAGGATTTTATAAGATATCCTTCGTGCAGCAGCTGAGAGCACGGTTTCTTGAGAAATCCAGTCCAACAGCCACACTGAGTCCAAACAAAAATATACACACACATACACACACAGCGTCCTCCTAGACTTCAGAGCGCAGGTTGGGGTATCTCTTCAGCAGGGTGGTGGCTTGTTTCGGGTGCAGACGTCCTCCCTGCATGCTGGTCTGATCTGATTTATTCTTCATTGCAGCCTGTTGAAGAGGAAGATGATTTGTTACCAGAGCTTTTTCAGTGAGTTGACAGAGTCTATATTCAACCATAATTTGCACATCAGGAGCAAAAAAGAGCAGCGTTGTTCACAATCTGGAGCTCAGACATGAGTGATGAGGGGGGAGATAGAGACACTCTCCAGCTTTGTCAGCACTACTGTAACTCACAACTAGTTTCACTGCTGTCTCAAATAAGTGAGAGCAACAACACATCCAAACATAAAATGATGAGTGAGTTCAAGATACATCAAGTGAGCTCAGTAGAAGGAAACGATGCTGAGGCTGGTGAGTCAGCAGAAATCCTGAGTCCTGACACGTTGACAATCCACAGCAGCTCAGCTCAGCTTTGCTGCTCCGAGCTGAGATGTAACAACACTGCCAGGTTTCAACTTTTGTTCTGCTCTTCACTGAAATGTCACAGTAAAATGAGATTTGTTGCAGGCTGTTGTACCAGGATCCTTTTGATTTCGAAGGGTTTTCTCTTTGGGTGACTTTCTAATTGACTTGTTTTGGAAGAATTAGACTGGACTGGACTTCCAGACTTCACAGTCCGACAAAGATTAGACCAAACGTGTTTGTCAATTACAAGTTGAAGATAACTAAATGTTTTATAAACTAACATGGACAGACATCAAACTCATCAAATACACAATCCAACAACTCCAAAACGCTCTGGTCGACCAGTTGTGACCTGCACATTAACCACACTATGAGATAATAATGGAACGTTACGAGACAGCGTTGTTTTAGAGGTAAATGCAGAGACTGCTTGCTGAAAGACTGTGACGGAAACATGCATCAGCTGTTTCGCATAAATTTACCTCAAAAACAACTCTGACTCATAACATTCCGTTATTATCTCATAGCGTGGTGAATGTGGAGTTGTTGGATTGTGTATTTGATGAGGAAAACCAAGAAATCCCATCAGCCTCCGTAGCGTAGCTCTGAGCAGCTCACAGCTCTGCTCTGCTGTTCTAAAAATAGCTTGCACCAACAAATAAAGGTAACAAACCTATACTGCTATGACTATAGGGATTATGGCAAGGGGCCAGAATATTTAACTATCCGTTTAACATTATCAGAGCTGAAAATCTTGACTTGTATATTGTTGGTCAGACAAAGCAAGATGTTTAATGACGTCACCTTGGCCTTCAGGAGGTAATGATGAGCATTTTCTACCATTTCCTGATGTCAGAGAGACCAAACAACAACAAACTAAATAATGGGTATGATTAATTTAGGGACGTGTTGACATGTTGCTGTGTGTGGAGGTGGAAACAGAGGAGTGTGCAGCACACAGTTGTGGGTGAGAGAGGAAGAGGTGATTTTGTTGTGGCTCCTCCCAGGAAACAGCCGGGACTCTGGTGTATGTTAGTTAATGACATTCTATACAGTCTGCTGCACAGTCAGCTCCACTGTCAACACAGTGGGATGTTTATCATACAGAGTCTGTCAGCACCAACAGAAATAACTCACTGGGATACAACAAACTGTTGCCTTATTCTCATACACTGTGCAGATGTAAGAAAACGGCCAGACTGACAAATGCACTAATGAAGGGACACTTCCTGTGAACATGTCATTTTCTACTATGCTTTCAAAAAGGCAGGTCAGCTGTGAGCCTGTGTGAACGTACCTGAGCCTTCTCCACACAGCTGTAGAAGGCCTTTGTCTCCCTGGAGCACAGACTGTCCACAAAGTTTTTCTGCTTCCAGCAGGCCATCAGGATGGACATCTCGGTGACGCAGGTGGCCTCTGTGGAGACAAAGCTTCAGGTTTAGGTGGAAAGACCTCAAAGTATCACAAGCCACTAACATTCTGTCAAATTCGTCTATTGCGATCATCCCTATAGTTTTAGGAGTACTGTAGGTTCATTACCTTAAATTGTCGGTGCAAGCTGTTTTTAGATCGGTAGGGCAGAAACGTGAGCTCTGCACGGCATATGGTATCCCTGCCTTTCCCTCATCAAACACACAATCAATCCCAAAATCTTGTGGATAAGTTGTGACCTGCACGATTGGAAGGACAGAATCTGAGATGCTTTTGTTTTCTTGTAGCTGGAATTTCCAGACACACATACTTGCTACTTTATTTTTTATTGATCCAATGCGCTGTCAAATCTGTTTTTGCTTTGTTTTAATGAAGCTGAGCGCATTAGCTCTGTACCTCTGCTCCACCATTCTGCTTCCAACAGATACTCTGTCAAATGACAGTGTTTCAGCAATCAAAAGCTACCCCATGTTCAGTCACATGGCCACATTTAACTAACTTACATCATATTAACTCAAGATGGTGCTAGTGATATAAATGACCCGACATATGGACGCCTCCAGTTTTCTTTTCAGCCCCTAAAATGGAGACATGGAAATAGTGACGGCCTAGTTTTAGGTGTTGAGAGACTTTGGAACAATGGCACAGGCACAGGCTTCCTGATTGGCTCTTATCAGCCATGATTACCAGACAGTGGTGAACATAACATGAACTAAACCATCATCTTGTTTAATCATTTAGACAATAACCACTCGGCTGAATGTGAGGAGTGATCGTTCATTAATTGTAATGAGGTTAAAAAAAAGAAAAGAAACAATATAGTTTTCCCTATGAATCAATAATTAAAGGACAATATTGGTCAGAAAGTTCATCCTCAACCATTCAGTTTTGTGTTGTTAAAAGAAAACTTAACCCATATGATACTGGACACTGTGTGGCCCCCTCCTGTAAGATCAGTCAAAGGAAATGAGGTTGCTATAGCGCCGGGCAGCTGAAACCAGGAAATGGGCAAATCCTGTTTATAACTGCCCACCCCACCAAGCTCTCTATTGGCTGTGTGGACGAAACCCACCCCATCTCATTCCTTTGTTTAAACACAAGCACGCTCAGGGAGCTTGTATCGTTCAGTTCTCCTACTGGGCTGAGCCTGTGTACATGATACAGCCTCGCACCGTAGTGTAGCTGCTGTGAGAACCAATCAAACTCCTCCTGAAGAAGGCCCTCATGAAATCACCTGGAGCTGAGCTATGTCCAGATCAACACAAGGCAATCCGTCATGTTTCATCTCCTGACAGCACAAGGAGCTGAGGGACAACACATCCAAGCCCAAACTGACACCACACAGCAGGCTCCAGGTGGCTGTTAGGGCAAAACCTCCATGGTACACACTCTACTGGGTGAATCACAAGGTGTGAGGAAACTGAAATGAAAGCTGTATTACACCCTGCCCTGTGTAGAACTGACTACGGTACTACTCCAGGAAGGTAAACAAAACATGTTAGAGCAGCACTGACCCTGAGAAATGAAACATTTTTATTTGCTGGGTTCGCTAAAACTAAAACGTTGTGATGGGGGCTGGTTTGACATGGACAGATCTATGTCAACTGCTTCAGATAAAACAAAGTGTCACCCACAGCAGTTTGGTTCTTAACTGTCATAGACTGGACTGAGTGACTATGAATTCTGGGTATAAATGGCTGACTGGGGAGCTACATCCACCCACTGTGCCATCACTACTCCAGGAGAAGATATTTATCTTCTAGAGTTCAACAGTAACCAGAAAAGACTTAAATAGTAAAGAAAAATGGCTGCAGTCTCAATGAGCTCTGTCCTCTCTCATAACTGCAATTAGGCTATGAGTCACGTTTTCCTGTTGTTTCTCTTGTTGGGCGCCACTGGTCTGTAGCTAAATGATTGTTACCATGGAAATTAGGCTCTAAGTCTAGGTTAAAGGGATAGTTCAACATTTTGGCAAGTTCACTTATTGCCATATTCCCTATAGTAATAGGAGTATGTTCATTACCATAATTATCGGTGCATGTTGTTTTTGACCTTAACGTTCGCCACACTATAAAATAATCATGTATTATCAAACATTACAATGCATGAAGTATTATTATAAGCTGAACTACCTGTCTTTTTGAAATCACACCACCCAGCAACCATTTGGAATGTAGTTCCGTCTCTGCATTTGCCTCAAAAACATCTCTGTCTCATAATGTTACATGATTATTTCATAGTGTGGTGAATGTGCAGGTCACTTTGTCCGCAGGAGTGTTTTGGAATTGTTGGATTGTGTATTTGATGAGTTGAGGGACAGGGGACCTGTAGGTACCATTCACCTCCATTGTGTTCGCTGAGCAGCTCACGTCTCTGTGCCGCAGATCTCAAAACAAGATGCACCGATAATCAAAAGTAATGAGCCTACGCTATGACTAGCTATAGGTATTATGACAATAGGCGAATTTGCCAGTATGTTGAACTATCCCTTTAACCTGAGGGTAAAGTGACACATTTTTTGGCTTTAATTATATTTTAGACATTTCTACAAACATCCGGAGTTTCTGAGTACACTGGTCTGTTCCTCGTTCCTACCTCCTTTCTTGAGTTTGCGGTTGGCTACCGCATCTTTGAGAGCCAGAGCCCTGTTGGGTTTCAGCACCGGTCTGCCGTCCTGTTTGCTGAGCACTTTCTTTAGAGATGTTTATTGTTCATGTACTCATAAAACCCAATACTCTGTGAGTCTTGACAGTTCAGTCAAAATCCTCAAAAATGGCTGGCAGTATGGAGCTCTCTTTTCTGAAAATGGCTGGCAGTCAATGAGTTAATTACTAGATCTATATTTTAGACATTTCTACAAACAGCCGGAGTTTCTGAGTACACTGGTCTGTTCCTCGTTCCTACCTCCTTTCTTGAGTTTGCGGTTGGCTACCGCATCTTTGAGAGCCAGAGCCCTGTTGGGTTTCAGCACCGGTCTGCCGTCCTGTTTGCTGAGCAGCCTGCTGACCTTCTCCTGGAACACGACGCCTCCCTGCGCCGCCATGTCGCCTCCTGCACCGTCACCTGCTCCTCACGACGTGTGGCTGAGCTCGGCCTCGGCGGCGAACGGACCGGGGGGAAGAGCTGAGAACGGGAGCGACCAGAGAGGAAGAAACCGACAGTCGTCACTTGGAAACCTCACTCCTTCACCGAGCTCCTCAGGACAGCGCCATGTTTCGCCGCAAAACACAACGTGCTGTCGTAAAACCAACATGCAGGCTGTTTCCTCCAGCCACTGGTGCGTTCAGGTGCTGTCGTAATCCTCAGACCCAGTAACGTGCAGTTCACAGTAATGTAAATCGATATTGGTACATGCTACGCCTGCACCACTGCTATTGTTGTGAACTTGTGATCAACAATTATATTCAGCAAAATAAATATATATATATATACGGTAGGTTTATATAAACATATATAAATTGTATATTCTTACTTAGTTCTCATAAATTCTCATAAAATCACTTCTCATTAAGTTCATCTGACCTTTGGAACCCATTGAATATTATTACTGTAGGCTGTACTCACATACAGTATCATATATTAACAATATACTAGCCCACATAGGCATGTATATATATATTTTGTGTATGTATATTGCATAGACATAATGTTTCTCTGTTTCCAATTAATTAGAATATTATGGACAAGTTTATTTATGTCAGCAATCCAATTCAACAAGTGAAAATAATGATATACTAGATCCATTTCACACAGAATAAAACATTTCATGTCTTTATATATTTAATTTCTTTTAATTGTAATGATTATGGCTTACGTTTATCGAAGACGTCAGTAAATTAAATATCACAAAAGACCAATTAAAAAAACATTTTTTTATATGGAAATGTTGGCCTTCGGAAAATGTCCATCTATATGCACGCAACACTTGATTGGGCTTTGACTTGAACTAGCTACTTGAAATTAACTTTTCCATTACACTTGAATATGGCTGTTATCCAGCAGCACAGGGCAAAAATTTATTCCATAGCTCATGTCTTTGCAGGCTGAGGGAGTTTGTTTAAACAGACATTAATCAGTTTGACATAAAGCACATGTCGACAAGGAATGTAAAACGAACAGATTGCTGCTCAAAAGTAATTAAAAACAAATACAAACAAAAGATGAGATAAGATAAGAAAATAAAAGATATTTTAAAATCAAGCCAAAAGGAAAGAGTGTGATTTTGAGGGAAGGAAGCTGTCATATATTTCATATCCCATCACACTGTTGGTATGTGTTATCAGTGACAGTGATAAAGAAGGTTTCCCTTGATGCTCTGCGTTCTTCTGGCTCTTGGCCTATGGCTACATGACATTCAAGGAGAATGCAGGGCAAGCCGTAACATCAGCCTCTGTCTGAGGGCATGTTCAGCACGGCTGCAGCGTCAGCACGTATTAGAGCTGGTGCCATGTTAAATGAGTTCAGGCTCACCTTTATAACACCAGCCCTCAGAGGATACAACACACCCACGCTCCGAAACCGTGGCGATCACATTTCTGTTGTTTCCAGTTGAGACAGATGCAAGCTAAAGTAACAACATGTCTCTGCTCCACTATATGTAAATCAGCAGCTCCCAACTGGTGACCATTTCAAACTATTCATGATGAATAGACTGAAATGAAACAATTCTTGGTAGTATTGACAGTCGCCAGTGGCGTGCACACACTGATGATAGGGTATAATAGAAACAGACTCTTCCATGCAGTATTAGGTTAATTAACAGTCAATATTCTTTATTAGACATTCTTATTGGATTATTGAACAACTTATTAAACAACTATGGGCCTTGTTGGCCTCACAGTCCAATCACCTTGTTTATTTCCACATCCAGCAGCAGCAAGATCATTCATCTGGAGTGTGTCTTTGTGTCAGTGATTGTTTTGGAAAGCGAAGTGTTTTCACACTACATTTCCCATGAGCCTCCGTGCGCATGGTAAAATTCTTGGACCGGCGCAAGACAGATGAAAGTGAAAACATTTGCCAAGAAAATTTTCATTAATCAAGAATGATAGTCAGAGGTTGGAAGACGATCAGATACCATCATAGTTCCGACCATAAACGGCGATTCAGCTGTGTTATTCCCATGATCCGCTGGGCGTCCGCGAAATTCAAAGTAGCCTAAGCTGGGCGGCATTTCGCCCAGCATTTCCACCACTGTTAATAATACTGTAACAAAATAACGATAAAGAAAAAACGATATATTTATTGAAAATGGAGCCATTAACAAGTGTGGGTAACGTAAATTCATCCACATTAATATGATACTTTTTTTTAATAACCAAATACAAACTCCTTGTTGTCCCTTTAACCTGAGTGTTTATTCCGATTCAGCTTATGATTTTCTGTGTGATCACTGGATTTGTTTGCTTTACATGTCCTCTGAGAAAGTGCATACTTTTTTAATTGGAAACAGTTTGCGTTCAACCTTCTGTCCTTCTCTAGAGATTCCAGGTGGCACATTCCTGCCGCTGCTCTGTGTCTCTGCACGTTCTTCACCTGGAGGAAATCAGTTGTGCACAGCCACAGCTGTCTGTGCACTGGGAGAAAATATGGGCTTGATTCTGTGCCAGGATCAGCTCATCCACAGTGATTTGACACCTCTGTCTTAGATTCACATCCAGGCACTAGGACAGCTGCTACAAATGAAGATCATGCCATTTAATAGTTAATATGTTCACAGAATTTACAGTTAATTATTTGCGTAGCCTACGTGTTGATGCAATTATTATTTGCATATCTACTGTCAGGACCAGTCACTGATGTTGTCGTCAGGATTTCAGTTCAGTTTTCTCTCTGTCTTGCCACTTCCTGTTTTATTGTGAAGTTTCATCCCTGTCTTCCTGTCAAGTTTCCCCCATGTGAGCTTATACATGCCTTCACCCTAATGTGTTTCATCTGTGTGGCCTGTATAAACAGTGCTCCCCTTCCCTTCTGTGCCAGATCGTCTTCTGTCAATGTTCCAGCATTCCTTTGTGTGAGTTTCCCAGCGTTAGACTTGTTTCTGTTCATTCTTGTCTGCCATAGCGTTTTTCTGCCTGCTTGCTTGGTTTTGACCCTTTTTGTTTGTGAATACTGTGACTAAGCACATGTCGCTCTGCATTCCTGTGTCCTCTGTACCTGGTGATCATGACATCTGCAAGTTCAAATATCACACCTCTTTATAAATTATTTAATACCAGTATACATCATATGAATCAACAAAAATGTATGCTCCTTTTTTTAAAATGTAAATTATTCTTGTTTTTAACTCACAATTATTAATTGTTAGGCTAATTTAAATGAACTTCAACAGTGTAACTGACTCTGATAGCAGCTAGCTACACATTATTTAAATGCTAGAAAGCCCAGGCTACTGAGGGGTGAAAAATCTAATAAAATAGCAAAAGCTATGATCACGGCTCCTTAGTGATATAGTGAGTCACATAATACTGATTACACAAAATAAAAGAATGTCTCTTAACAAAAAACAATCAATCTATAGCGATCACTGGTCTCCTAGGGAGGCAGACTAAATAATAAGAGTGACCCAGACCCACCTGAGGTGTCCCAGTGCCCCTACAGTAGGCCTACTTGCATGCAAAAAGTGTTGAGTCTTCAAAATGCCTAAAGCCACTCCCCACCTGCGGCAGTAAAAAAAAAAAACAGAAAGAAAATGGAGTTAACAACCTAGGCCAACTGATAAACGAGACCAATACGAGAGACGGACTGGCGATCGTTGCGTAAGCAAGGCGTTTTCCCTGGTTGCAAGTTGGCTACACTGCAAAAGTTTTTACTTTCACTTTTGAGGACGACAGCAGCAGACTGAAACTGGGGCTCTACTCCAAAGACTAAGGTGAGATTTTAACATCGCTACCTGTGTGTAGCCTAATTTTTCGGTTTCAGAACAGGTGTTAACAGTTAATTCAATCTACTCTGACTTGGGCTAGTTTGTCTCTGAATTAAACTTGTGCACGAGGAGATAAAAAACACTTGTTGAACACAAGCTAAGCACTTCGAACAAGAAAAAGCGACTCTGTAGCAGCTGCAAAACGCAAGCTCAGATTTTTGATCAAGACGAGTAGCCTAGCTGCTGTCAGTCTGCAGGCTCCAGATAAACGAGAAACTCAGGGTTCATTCGTCAGGGCCGTTGCCTCGCTGTTTTGGTAAGGAATTGCATCCAGGGCGAGAGAGACAGGCCTTTCTGTCAAAATTAAAGCACCAAGCTAATAAAATGCGGTGAAACTCATAATTTACAAGAAAGTCCCTGAGTCATCAAAAAAACACACCAAAAAACATCCAAATACGGTACCTCCATGCTGCTTGTATGTAATGTCCGTCTTGTATTGAAGCCCCGAAATGCGAAATTGTCCGTGAAAAAAATTAAATATTTCAAGCTTGTTTGTAGCGGAAGCTCCTCTTCCTGGTCCGTCCAAGTCTCACGAGATTTGGACGGAAAGCTGGTGTAATAGAGGGTACCACCAGGTGTAGTGAACTGAGAGTGCCCCTATAACTCAGGAGTGCAAAGGGTGACACTGACCAAATTCACTGTACATAGCGTACACTTGGTACCCTCTATTATCACTCCAGAAAAAATCAGTGAATATTGCCCTTTGCACTCCTGAGTTAAAGGGGGCAGTCACTTTTTTGCAAGGCTTTCCCAAAAACTCAGCTGCTCATCTTCAAAAATGTCTGTTTTTGTTATTAGTTTGTCCAAGTTGAAATAAAGTTATACTGTAACACTCACCAAGTTTTTTTTTTTATCTATACGTGTTTATTTAATCAGTCATATAATAATGATCATCATGTGGTCATCGCCCAGTGCAATCCTGAGTTACAGGGTGCAGTCTGACACTAACTCAGGGATGATACCGATGTGATTTATTTATCCTCCTAAAATCATTCAAACTAATTCAAGTTGGCTATAATTTTATTTATCGGTTAAACAGTGTAAATTCACACATCACATTGCAAAATATTATGTTTTTTAATTATTATTATCTTACAACAGTAAGTATACCACCAAAACTCATCTCATTGTTTATTGAAAGACAAGTTGTAGTATGACAGAATGACAGACATACCACAGCCTACTTCTCAATACAACCAGAGAACTTCTAATACAGCATTGCAGTTCTGCTGTGGACTGTAACACGCCAGTGGGCGTTCCCGTAGGGAGCAGTCATTGGCTGTGGAGAGATCAGTAACACCCCCGATCCCATTGCGGTCAGTCGTGTTTTGGCAAGCAGTCATTTTCTGGCACCGGCCGTATCGTTGTAATCCTTTGGTGGGCGACAGAAGTTACGCACTATAGCTTTAGGGTAACGTAGATTCATCCACATTAATGTGATACTTTTTTATTGTCACAGAATTTTTTGTTATGCCAATGGAGAAACTTCTCGTTGTCCCTTTAACTCTTGTTTTTGAGAATTAACTATTTGAAACCACCTGCACTGATGTGCTTGCTTTTAGCGGTTAGGGTTTCCTTCTTTGACAAACTCAGCTTGTGTTCAGTAGTATTTTAGAAAAAAAAGTGGTGATGGTGATGGTGCTTATCAATGATGAGTAAAACACTTTTAACTGTTTATAAACTAGTATTCATGTGCTATGAATGATGAATTCAGTAATTAAAGTGGAATTTCCGGTTTTTTTTTTTGACCTCATTTTTTTTTCTTAAAATATGATCATTTACTCACCCAGATAACTTTGGTGTCATTACGAGTCCTTCTGACGAAATTAGATCCAACCGAGAGCCGCTTATATCCATACAATGCGAGAGGGCAGCAGAATGCAGCCCTGTGGATCTAATTTCATCGGAAGAACTCGTAATGACACCAAAGTTATCTGGGTGAGTAAAATGATTGTATTTTATGCTAGAAATAAGGTCCAAATTGTAAGAAACTGAAATTCCCCTTTTAATGCTTAATAGTGTGTACTTAAAGTGTTACCAATGCAGCATATAAAAATATCTAAGCTGATGCATCTTGATGGTTGCCAGAAATTTGTGATGTCAAAATGGGGTCACAAGCGAAAAAAGATTGGGAACCACTGCTATAGGTTAATCTTGTAGGTCATAAACCAGTCATAAGTCACAAGTCATAAATCAGGTTGACACATTTAATAGCTGAATGATCCATTTGTTCTGGTGTTTGGCTCCAAAGCAAGATCAAAACAAAGACTGACTTCACCCTGTGTCCACAGAAAAACCCTCTGACAACATCATCAACTGAACCTGAAAACTACACCATGGGTAATCTCTTCAGTCAAACCGAAGATCTGAAAACCTTTCCAGATGTAATCAAGGAGGGTCCAAATCTGAGAGTTAATCAAAACATTGTGAAGTTCTGCAGTTCTGATTCATCAGAGAACCTGAAAATACACTATGAGAAGAGGAGAATGGAGGCAGGTGACTGCGCTGCAGACTGGACCAAGAGCCTGGTAGAGAAGCTGGCTGGTTTGTTACCGTCTGCTGAGCTGATGGGTCTCGGAGCGCTGGCCATCGCCGTCTTCATCGACATCATTTCCTTCAGCCCACCCGACGAAAGCACAAAGGAGGCGCTGCGGAGTGTGTTTGCTGAGGAGAAGGCCTCCGAGGTCTGGGATCAGATTGACTTCTGTCTGACCGAGTACATGACTTACATCAACAACAAGGAGCAGCTGAGGAGCAAGTTGAAACAGATTGAACCGAAGCTGGGTGAAGCTCTCATCAAGCTGGAGAACTCCATGGTGAGGGACAAGCAGATGTCAAACGACGCCCTGAAGGCCTGGTTCAATGGAGCAGCTTTCCACATCGAGATGCTGATCCAACTAGTGAGACTTGGAGATACTCAGACCTTTGATCATGTGGAGAGACGCCTCTCAATTTACCAGAAGAACGTGAAAGCACTGTTGGTAAAGCACAAGGAGATGATAGAGAGCAAGTGCTCTCGTGACGGCATTTGTATTGTTTCATTTGGCGCAGGCGTAGCGGTGCATTTTATGCGTGATGAAGATAACGGAAGTCATAGAATTGAACTAGGCGATAGATATGAGGATGTTTTTGAGGCTCACTATAAACGCAAGCACAGCAGGCAGATGAGTGAGATCCAGCAATACTTCAGTAACGCAGGAAGGAACCTGCAGAGTCGGGTTAATCAGAGAGGATTCTTCAATGTTGATTAAACAGATGCTTCTAAAGAGATATGATAGGCTACTTATGGCCAAATGCCTGTAGACACCACCAGTGATAAATATTCTGCTCACTCTGTGTCACTGTTTGCAAAGTAAATGTGATCAGATGTACATTTCTTCCACCAACAATATGCTTCTTTATTCCATCTTCTTGAATCCTCACTCTCTGATGACATCATACAAAAAAGTTTCACTGACATTTTTGCAACGTTTGTATGAAAGTAGACTGACTTGCTAAACACCATAGATTTACCTACTAATAACTTGGTTTCCTAGCCTATTATGCTGATGTTGGTCCCTCCAGTGACAGAAATGGAATATGTGTGCCCCTATAACAAGACAAATGAGATTAGAATCAGCTTAAATGGAGCCATATGTGGTATCTAGGTGACATAATGTAAAAATATATACAAAATAAAATAAAAACAAAAACCTGGTGCGTTCAACACCAGAATTACTTGATCCCCACATGTATCCTTTCTATAATAAAATAAATGTTAATGAATCTTCTCTGAAAGAAAAGTCAAATTGACAATTGCCCCAACCCTGCAGTATTTAATACGGTCTATTTAAAAGAATCACCTATGTCTTTACAGTCTGTGTTTGTCTCCATTATAATGTGATGAGGCTGTGCATGTAGGCTAGTCTAGACTAGCAATTCATAGACACGTGCAATCACACCTGTAAAAAAAATTGATAAATGCATTGACTTTCTTCATTCTACACTGATGATTGATAAACTGATACCTGCTATTCTGTCAAAGTGCTCTCTGATGAATTCCTGGAAACACTACATTTTAATTTATGATTTAATGTAAGATTTTGTTGACTTGTATTCTCTAAGTGGTGATGATGGCGGTGCAGATTTCTGTTTAAATGTAATGGTTTTAAATGTGGACCCCAGGAAGACTAGCGATGTTCTAGAGCGCAGCTAATGGGGATCCTAACAAATAAAAACAAAAAACAAAAACTACAAACGTGTGTTTGATGTTGCACTGACGTTTCTTTCAGACCAACAGATGGTTGCCATGGACACATGCCTCACACCAACGATGTTAGGCTATATGAAAAAAGGCGATGTGAGGTGTCAAGGAGAGTTGTATCCTGTGATTGTTGCTATTTTATGATAATAATCAGATTTTTTCTATTTTGATAATATTATGATTAGAGGAAGTGTTTTTTAGTGTAACCTGTGAAAATGTATTAGGAGACATGATGAAACCTGAACTGATGGAATAGTTGCTGTAATCTGTTAAAGGGAAGTAGAAGAGACAGGGCAAAGGTTAATGTAATGAAGAACCTGTGATGTGTCCACCAGACAGGCTCAGGCAGGTCGAGGAGAGAAGGATGCAAGGTCAGTAAAGGTGGCAGGGATTTGAAGATGGGGGAGTACACATTGACCAAATAAGGCAAGTAACGGTGCAGGATGATGGAGAAATTGTCCCATGACGCAGAAGAGAAGGTTGGTTGCTCTGGGTCTATAAAAGGGTTATCTGCCTGGAAGACGAGGAGTGTGCCGCAGGACATTGACGGAGTACAAAAATGAGAACGTTCAAAGAAATGCTCATAGAGGAATGATAAACATCCGGTTGAGTTCTGATCATCTTCCTCTGACGCCTCAATACCATGCGGTTCTTCCATAAAAACAACACGCTATCTGCCACTGCTTCCCTCTTCAGGCTTCAGATAAAGAGAAGGAACTCAGGGTTAGGGGAGCAAATAGGGTCACAGAGTAGGTTGCCATGGTAACAGACTCAGAGTCCCGCTAAACTCTGAGTTTTCACTAAACCTGCTTTCTGAAACAGGGCCCAGTAATCAATTGGAGTTGATCCTGGGTTAATCTGACCTACAGTAATCTAACCACTAATACAGTGAGAACAGGTGATTGGATGTAGGCTCCTAACCCCAGCCACTGCTCAGCCACAGCCACAGCCTGTGTGTTTGGGGTCCTCCTGCTTTTAACTGTTTATAAACTAGTATTCATGTGCTATGAATGATGAATTCAGTAATTAAAGTGGAATTTCCGTTTTTTTTGTTTTTTTTTTAACAATCTGGACCTCATTTTTTTTCTTAAAATATGATCATTTACTCACCCAGATAACTTTGGTGTCATTACGAGTCCTTCTGACGAAATTAGATCCAACCGAGAGCCGCTTATATCCATACAATGCGAGAGGGCAGCAGAATGCAGCCCTGTGGATCTAATTTCATCGGAAGGACTCGTAATGACACCAAAGTTATCTGGGTGAGTAAATGATTGTATTTTATGCTAGAAATAAGGTCCAAATTGTAAGAAATTCCCCTTTTAATGCTTAATAGTGTGTACTTAAAGTGTTACCAATGCAGCATATAAAAATATCTAAGCTGATGCATCTTGATGGTTGCCAGAAATTTGTGATGTCAAAATGGGGTCACAAGCGAAAAAAGATTGGGAACCACTGCTATAGGTTAATATTGTAGGTCATAAACCAGTCATAAGTCACAAGTCATAAATCAGGTAAACACATTTAATAGCTTAATGATCCATTTGGTCTGGTGTTTGGCTCCAAAGCAAGACTGAGAAGGAACTCAGGGTTAGGGGTGCAAATAGGGTCACAGAGTAGGTTGCCATGGTAACTGACTCAGAGTCCCGCTAAACTCTGAGTTTTCACCAAACCTGCTTTCTGAAACAGGGCCCAGTAATCAATTGGAGTTGATCCTGGGTTAATCTGACCTACAGTAATCTAACCACTAATACAGTGAGAACAGGTGATTATGATGTAGGCTCCTAACTCCAGCCACTGCTCAGCCACAGCCACAGCCTGTGTGTTTGGGGTCCTCCTGCTTCCTCTTTTTTTTTTTTTTAAATGAAATAAAATGTGTGAGATTATGGGTTAGTGAAGAAGCCAAGAAGGCCTAGATTGAGTCTAAAACAGGCTTTCTTCTTTTAATCTGGCTATTACCATAGTCATTTATGTTTAGCTCATAAACTTGGACCAGTATTTCATAAGTGATCTGACTGGATTATTCTATATTCAAATTGGATTAAATCTTGATCTGATCAAACTCAAAGATCAGGATTCAGCTCTGGTCATCCAATCCTCTCTCGAATCCAAATGAAAGGCTGACTTTGGATATTTCAAAATTTAAGATTTTTGCTGTCCAGGATCATGTTGTTGAGCTTAGCAGCTTTTACTCGCACTGAGAATAAGTAGCTAGTTGATGGAGGAAGAGGTATTCTTTAGTTTATGTGAGCATATTTATTAAGGACTAGTACACACTCACACACTCTGTGTCATGGCGGAACACAATATACGGTGTTCTTGAGTGTTTAGAAAAGCGCCTAGAAATAAAATGTATGATTATTATTATTATTATTATTATTATTATTAAACACATGCAAACTGGACATGGCTTAAACAGAACGTGATGACAACATGACCTTCTGGCCGTTACATGTAGGCTACAGTACACTTTACACCAAATAATATAAAAGAATGTCTCCACTGAAGATACTGTATGACATCATGACAAAACCTATCATTGGATCAAAACAGAAAAAGGTTTTGTAGCTATTATGTTTGGTGTCTAAAAAGTGAAAGATACAAATCTGTGTTGTAATACAGTGTGTAAAAATGTTGTTTTGGATTTCAGCAACCTGAGTGCAAGTGTGTTACTTTTCCCTCGTTCACAATGGATCTTATAAAATGATATTTAATATCCACATACTTATACCTCTGTCTGCTTACAGGGTTTTTGGCTAATGCGATTGTTCCCTGGTTATCCTCATACACTGTTTGTGTGCATTTGTAATCATAGGCCAGAGCCACTGTGAGCTTAAACAGATGTGATGACGTCACATAGCATGAACTTCTGGCTGTTACATATAGTAGGCTTATGAGTACACAAAATAAAAGAATGTCTCTTAACCAAAAATAATCAATCTATAGCAAAAGCTATGATCACCTGGGCTCGGCAGACTAAAAAACAAGAGTGACCCTTATTCACTCACCTGAGGTGTCCCTGTGCCCCTAGGCCTACTTGCATGCAAAACGTGTGGGATCCTCACCAAAATGCCACTCCCCATATTACACAAATACACACAAATAAAGCAGTAAAACAGAAATACTAAACAAAACTTTGCTGCATGTCATTCCCCCCTTCTCTGCCTCCCCAATTAGCCTACTCAACTCCTATCCCCCCGCCCCCGTCAAAAAAAGAGAGACGGACTATCGTTACGTAAGGAAGGCGTTTTCCCTGTTTTTACTTTCACTTTCGAGGAAGCCAGCAGCCGACTGAAACTGGGGCTCAACTCTGGTCCGAAGACAAATTGCGGTGAGATTTTAACATCGCTGTGTGTCCTCTGCACCAATCTGCAGATCGTAGCCTACAATAGCCTAGTCCTATGTCAGAGTCAGTGTGTTAACGATCCAGCACAGAGAGATGCGCGTCCAAAATAACGGTACTGGTAATAGGCTACGACACCGTTGACGTTTCAGAAAGCAGGGTTAAAACATTCTGAGTTGATTTGACTAAACCTTGAACTGTCAAACTTAGAGTTTTCGGTTTCAGAACAGGTGTTGACAGTTAATTCAATCAACACTGAGTTTGTTTGTGTCTTGAGTTAAACTCGTGCACGATGAGATAGAAAGCACTCGTTGATGCTGAAAATAAGAACATACAGTAGAACAAGTAGGCTAGCCTAGCAGCTGCAAAAGAACTTAAGCTCTGATTGAACAAAAAAAACTTTTATCTTGAGTGTGTAATCAACATTTAGGCTATTGTGTAGGTTTACAGGCACAAAACCAACTTGGCAGCAAAGATCGGGTCATGATGTTGGTTAACCTGCATTCAACATATGATTAGATTTACTTTATTGATCCCCATAGGAAAAATCTTTTAAACTCCCAAACAAAAAAACAAAGAAAATCTTCTCAGTTGTCCCAACCCTGCCAGTGTTTAATACTCTCTATTTAAAAACAACCTCCAAATTTGTGTTTACATGTGTCTCCATTATAGGCCATGTGACTGTTGTGTGCGTAGTAGCTATGGTCACACCTAGAAATACATTGATAAGTGCATAGAGTCTCTTCTGATAATAGACTGATATCTGCTATTCTTTGAAAGCGCTCTCTGATAAGTTCCTGGAAATACTACAGTCTGTTTCAGTGACATTTCTTACAGACTGGTTGCCTTGGACACAAGCGCCGCTGTTAAAAAAAGAAAAAGAAAGTGCATTACAAAGAATTGGCTGTTCAAACAATTGAGGTCGAATAGTCCTCTACTGACAGAGGTTTCTGAAGAACAGGCTACACTCTTCAATATGGTTCTTCCACAAACAGCATATTCCCTATCTGCCACTGCTGTCAGTCTGCAGGCTCCAGATAAAGAAGGAGAAACTCAGGCTTAGTTTAAGAAAACCTGCCAGCGAAGACGATCAGATACCATCGTAGTTCCGACCATTAACAGCGATTCAGCGGATTATTTCCATGACCCACCGGGCAGCGTCATTTCCTAGCCAAAAAAGATTGGGAACCACTGCTAGGTTAATATTTTATCATTTATCATTTTATTCATAAACCAGTCATAAGTCACAAGTCATAAACCAGCTAAACACATTTAATAGCTTAATGATCCATTTGTTCTGTTGTTTGTCTCCAAAGCAGGACCAAAAACTGACTTCACCCTGTGTCCACAGAAAAACCCTCTGACAACATCAACTGAACCTGAAAACTACACCATGGGTAATCTCTTCAGTTCACCCAAAGATCTGGACACCTTTGCAAATGGAATCAAGGAGGGTCCAAATCTGAGAGTTAATCAAAACATTGTGAAGTTCTGCAGTTCTGATTCATCAGAGAACCTGAAAATACACTATGAGAAGAGGCGAATGGAGGCAGGTGACTGCGCTGCCGCTGCAGACTGGACCAAGAGCCTGGTAGAGAAGCTGGCTGGTTTGTTACCGTCTGCTGAGCTGATGGGTCTCGGAGCGCTGGCCATCGCCGTCTTCATCGACATCATTTCCTTCAGCCCACCCGAGGAAAGCACAAAGGAGGCGCTGCGGAGTGTGTTTGCTGAGGAGAAGGCCTCCGAGGTCTGGGATCAGATCGACTTCTGTCTGACCGAGTACATGACTTACATCAACAACAATGAGCAGCTGAGGAGCAAGTTGAAACAGATTGAACCGAAACTGGGTGAAGCTCTCATCAAGCTGAAGAACTCCATGGTGAGGGACAAGCAGATGTCAAACAACGCCCTGAAGGCCTGGTTCAATGGAGCAGCTTTCCACATCGAGATGCTGATCCAACTGGTGAGACTTGGAGATACTCAGACCTTTGATCATGTGGAGAGACGCCTCTCAATTTACCAGAACGACCTGGAAGCGATGTTGGTAAAGCACAAGGAGATGGTAGAGAGCAAGTGCGCTCATGACCCGACGTGTAGCAAAGACGTGACGTTGCATTATTTGCGTGATGAAGATGGCAGATACCATTATATTAAACTAGAACAGACTCCCCATAGATATAAGGACTTTTTTGAGGCTTACTATGAACGCAAGTACAGCAGGCAGATGAAGGAGATCCAACTGTACTTCAGTAACGCAGGACGGAACCTGCAGAGTCGGGTTAATCAGAGAGGATTCTTCACTGTTGAATGCTTTGACAGAAAGATGATACCTATGGCCTAATGTCTGTAGACACCGCCAGTGGTAAATATTCAGCTCACTCTGTTACTGTTTTCAAAGTAAATGTGTTGGTGTACATCAATAAATATGCCTCTTCATTCTTTATTACTCCTTGAATTCTCAAGTTGGGGTGACATCATACGAAAGTTGTATTGATGACTTTCATGGACAGTTTGTATTAAAGTAGCAGCAGACTAACTTACTAAACACCATATATTTACCTTCTAATAACTTGGTTTCCTAGTAGGAAACCAAGTTATTAGAACCCTGTTATGCTAATGTTGGTCCATCCAGTGATAGATATGGAATGTGTGCCCCCATAACAAGACAAATTTATCTTAAATGTGGCCATATGTGTTTAGGTGAGGTCACTATAGCAATGAGGATTATTTTTAGGCCTTTTACAGTCACAGGGACAGCAGGCAAGTGAGCGACCCCAATGACGCAGGAAGGAACCTGCAGAACTGGGTTAATCAGAGAGGGTTCTTCACTACTGAATGAGACCAATGCTGTTGAGTCTACAGAGATATGATAACATTGCTGCCTGTTACTGATGACATGACAGAAAAAACAGCTGACGAGTCCATATATTGTCATGGTCAATTAAAGTTCAAAAATATATTTGTTCTCATTTACTATTTTATTTACATTTATTTACATTTATACAATTAATTATTTTCCTATAGTTAACATTTGCATATCTTCATGTCCAAATATTTACATGTACATTGTTAAAAACAGTTTGATTAACATGAATCCGCCTTTCTGTCAATCATTTAATATTTTTTCAGGTGTGTTGGACTGAGGTCCATGGGTCTGCACTGATCTGGCTGATCATCGTTACCTGTGTGTGTCTGAAGAGAGTCTGCGTTAAAGGACAGTTCCTGGCAAATTCAACCTGGGGCTATTAGTTTCCTTTGGTGTAAAAGAATGAATCTGAAGATTTTCTTTTTGATTGCTCCTGCCATGCAGTAGTTCTGTCTGTCCCTGCACCGCCACAGCATTGTATAATGGGAGCAGACGGATGGATGTTAGGCTGTTTACATACAGTATAACAATGATCAATGATATCAGAGGTTTAGTTTTTATTTACAGTCAATCTGTTGACTACATCAATGAATGACATTTATCCTTCCCCTATAAAGGAAGGTCCAGTGTTTCCTTTGCTAAAGGAGATATGACAGTTCCTTTGAGCTGTGATCATGGCTGCTGCTCAGATCCCTCAGAACATTTTACTACGTGAGGAAGCCTCTGGATCAGTTTGCCACTGTGTTTGGAGAGCGAGGAACGCCTTTCAGTATGTCAGCTCTGCCTTGTTTGTGTTTCTGCCTCTCCAGCTGTACCATGACCTCTGACCCCTTCTGATTAGTTTGCCTTCAGTGATGCAGAGCCTGACTCACCCCTGAAAGCCCCCTGAAGATCTGCACACTTACCCACGTAGTAGCCTGTGGAAGGCCAGGCTGGGTCACTGCTGCTTTGTTAGCTCTGGCTGACTCCTCCTATTGAGACGGGTCGCAGCTACTGCAGACAAAGATCCCAGAGAAGCTCTACGTCCCACAGTCTGAAAACAAAAAAGCAACTGTTCCATCTAATTAACCCTCTCTCTGTTGATGTTTACAGCCATTCCTAACAGCAGGAACAAATATATATTTTAACATTTCAAATATTTGTATTTCAAAGTTTGTTGACTCAGAAAAACTTCACTGATCATGGGTGAACTCTATCATAAAATAGTTATAGTCATAATAGTCATAATATTTATACAAACATATACAAATGCAAATGTGTGAGGTTGAGTCTCCAGCCGTCTTTAACATTAACATACAGCAGGTCCAGGGTCTGTTTCTGAAGCAGAGTGGCAGCGTTGTCCAGTCGTCCCTGGAGAACAAGATCATGGAGAAGTATCTGGGAGCAGAGTCTGGAGTCTCGCGGTAAGAGAACGAATAACATCTATAATCGGATAAGGAATAACATACCGGTCATATAATATGAAATATGACAGGCTCATGTTGGCTGAACATACAAACACCCAGCTGTGTGTGTGTTCTGTCTATCTTTAAGAAGTGAATAATTAATGGGGGGCATGGGGTCTGGGGAAAGCAACAGCTGGTATAGTGCAAAAAGGGAAAGTATAGAAGTTGTATGTGTGTGTGAGTCGGAGGCTGGAGGGTATTCACCTCGCCCTGCCCCCCCGTCGAGTGTAGGTCCACAACCACAGCTGTTGGTAACAGAGAGAAATGAATGGCGGAGCGTGTAAAGTGTGTGTTAAGGTGACAGCACATGATGAGCAGTGATGAGCAGGGTGCTAAGAGCTCAGCCCACACTAACACACCGCTATACTCAGACAGCTGCCAGCTGTATTAGCACTAATGCAACACAAACAACACTTGTTGTATAAGCTCTAAGAAATCTTCACGTATGGACCTCTGAATCCAAATCGATGGAGAAAACCTTTGAAAATGTAAAGCCCAGCATTAATAATATAATAGTATTATATAAAATGTGATTTCATGTACACAGCAATTAACAGGGCATGCAATGGACAGCTCCTGGTCCTGAACTGAGATCTGACACCTATAGGGGAAGTGTTGGGTAGTTTTCCTGTGTATGTGAAAACAGTAGAGCAAATGTATCCATTTTTCCACAGGGAACTAATAGAGGTCTGCTGAAAATCTATAAAGCTATAGAGAATAAACATTATGAGTCTAGAACACCAAGTATGTCAGCGTAGGTGAATTTCCCCTGGCTAAACCAAAAGTGGTTGAAGAGGAAGGATAAGTGCAGACCTGAGATGAAGGCACAGGGGACTGACTGACATTTGGAGGGAGCCTCAAGTGGTCATTCAGAGAACTGCAGTCTGTGGCTCCTCAGTGATGGCTTCATGTTTTATTCTTGAAGGTTGCTGCTTCTGCTGAACTTATATCTTTCCTCCAGACAAGTAAGTAAAAACAGCTGTTAATGCTAATGGTGACCGCTGCATTGGGGAAGTTACTTAATTAAAGTGTATTTAACCTGTGGAATCCAAATCCATTTTTAAAAAACAGAAAACGGTTGTAAACACAATTTTCATAGTCGACATTTTAGTACGGTATATAAAGTAACCACTGTCAAAACACTCCACCTTCTGATGAAGACGATGATACATAGTTTCATATGATACATAGTGGAGGTTAAGGCATGAGAGCTATCACACTTGATAGGAATGCAATTTCCTTTTGTTGCAGGGAACTGAATGAAATGGAGCTAGACAGAAAGAAAGAAAGAAAGAAAGAAAGAAAGAAAGAAAGAAAGAAAGAAAGAAAGAAAGAAAGAAAGAAAGAAAGAAAGAAAGAAAGAAAGATGTAGTTGGCACTTTTAAGGAAGTGAGTTGGAGCCAGAGGGAGGTGAAGGACAGAGTGGTGGGAAAGCATCAGACGGTCTGCTGCTGTCTGACAGACTGAATTGATTATCCTGAGAATACCATTAGCTAATGAAGCACGGGTCTGTCTGGAGAATACCACAGTTTTCCTCTGAGAAATCCCCTCCCTCCCCTCCATTCTCCAACAACTGCTGCATCACTGCTGCCTTTCCACAGGGGCAACAACAGTCGCCGTCTCCATTCATATGCAGATTTAAGCAGCCACGAGGACACGGTCTCAGACAGGTGCAGTGATCGTGCATGAAATCATAGAATTTCCCGCAACATCTGCCTCCGTGTCCCATTCAGAGTGTCAACGCCGCTCTAATAATGCAGATTAGAATGAGTTATGCTCCTTTGTGACAAAGAGGAGGCTGTCTGAATGCCAATGACTTGTGCTACCTGTTTGGAGGAGTCCTTACACTCACTGTGGTGATTTTTCCAATAGCTTTTATTTGGCACAGAAGGAAAACACTCCCTTGTAAAATAATGTCCTCATTAGTTTTCTTTCTAAGAGTTAGATGAGATTGTTAAGTGCAGAGTCAGAGCAGCTTGAAAACTGCAAGCCCGGCTCTTTGGGAACTCACACCACCAGCAGCTCATTCATTAAAGGGTTAGTTCACCCAAAATTCAAATTTCATTATCATCATTATCTACTCACCCTCATGTCAACTAAGAGCTATGATAATTTTCGGAGTCCTCCGTTCCGTTACAGGGGGGTCCGCGTAGCAGTATTTGTTCAAAAAGACACACAAAAAACATTCAAATACCTCCATGCCTCTCGTCTCTAATGTCCCTCTTGTACTGAAGCCCCCACATGAGAAATTGTCCCGAAAAAAATTAAATAAGTCTATATTTTAAGCTTGTTTGTAGCGGAAGCTCCCAGTGTCTCAGTTCACTGCTCTCCTTGTGTCAGCGCAAATCTTGCGTGATTTGCACTGACCGGCAGAACAATTTATCATGTCAGGGCTTCAAAACAAGAGGGACATTACAGACGAGCGGTATGGAGGTATTTGGATAGTTTTTTTTGGACAAAGAAAGTTGGTATCCATTGACAACCATTATATGGTCAAATACTGCTGTGTGGACCCCCCCGTAACTCAGAGAAGGGACGGAGGACTGAGTAGATAATGAGTGAAATTTGAATTTGCGGTGGACCATCCCTTTAATATCTTGTCGGGTTAATTCATCTGAACAATAGCAGCAACAGATTGGGGTTTGTTGGAAATACGCTGGAGGTATTTCTTGACAAACTATATTCAGTGCAGTTGCTACTGTCCTGAGTTGTGTAGTGACAGTGACGTGTGGTAGTGCAGGAAGTTTTCACCTGGTTCACAGGAAGTCCATGAGGAAGAAAGTATCTGTTGTGGCTTTTCATAATGTAAACACAGAGCTGATTGGTGATTCATCACCAGAGCTGTGCAGTTATTTGACCCAAGATAACATGATGAATCCATAATCTCCTTTCATCAAAACCCCAAAAACAAATAATGTTGAGCTAAAGGAGGGAATAAAAATTCTGCTGAATTAAAAGTACCAATTTTCCCACAATGGTGCACAAAAGGTTTCGCTAACATCCCATTACAGATTCACTTACTGCCAGGTGACATCAGGTGAGTCAGTGAGGGTTCAGGACTCACGTCTCGGGTGGGACCATGTTCATCAAATGGATCTGGAACAGTGTGCAGCGCCACTCACTGATGGTTGGTGGCCACCTGTCATCAAACGTATCCATCAGCAAGCCCACTGCTTCACATTTAGCTGTGCACGTTCATGGTCTCCAGAGGAAAAGGGCTTTACATAGCATCATAATAACTTAGACCCTCACCTCGACTGAAGGAGAACTCACAAGAAAAAGAAAACCCTGGAGAAATCTATGGGTAGGCAACAGAAGAAAGATCCACTACCCAGGATTGGAAGACGTGCAATAGATGTTGTACACAGACAAGAAAACAGTCACAACATAGAATATGAGAGAAATGGCATTATTCAGTCAAACAGTGAAGAGGAGAAGAGAAGAGAAGAGGAGCCAGATGTACTATCCTACCACCACCACACCACACAAAGAGCTGCATGTACCACCACAAACCATGTCACTGTCTCTGCAGTTGTGCAAACAACAAAACTCAACTAAAACCATTTTACTGACAGTGAAAACAACAAGACAAAGAAGACTGAATGCATTGCACTAAAACAAACAGCAGTCTTGCACCAGCTGTTGTCAATGAGCTCATTCCAGCTTCTTTACCTGAGTGTAGCTACAGAGCACCAGTGTCAGCGACACGGAGCACACACAGTGTTTCTGTGCTGTTTTTCATTTGTATGTCTCTTATGTCCAAGAGTATGGTTGGTAAATAGAATTCAGCTGAGAGCCAGTTAACACAACCTTAAAGGTTATAGCTACAACTTTTTCATCAAAACAATTAATCTTTCAAAAGTAATACATTCACAGAATATGCAAATGGGTGCAGAATAAAAGTACAATTTTTACAGATTTTTTGAAAATAGTAGGCTATATAAATGATTGTTTTTGAAATGATCTCTGTGCCAACAGCATTAGTACGATGATGTCACATGAGCCGGACCTCGGGCGCATGACGTCTGTCCGACTACCCATTTCTCCGACCATACATTTCTTTATTTGTGCGTCCATTAGTCCGACCTCCCATTTCTCCGACTTAAGTGGCCCCAACCCTCAACCTTACCCTAAACCTAACCTTAACGCTGTAGAATGGGTAGTCGGAGGAATGAGCCGTCGGACTTTGGGGCAGTCGGACTGACGCCTGCTCCCCCCGGAGCTCAGGGGGAGCCAGAAATTGATAGCGAAATGGCATTGTGCTAATGCTAACACTAACTAATGGTCAACTCTGCTGAGAGGTGCAGTCCCTTTAAGTTCCATGTTGTGCTTACATTTTATGGCATTTTAAGTTTTTATTTACTGCTGATTCATCTCATTCGTAAAGCTCACGTATGCAAGAGTTAAACCTCAACACTGTGTAGTAAATGTTCAGTCACCGCAGATGGCCTAATTTACTGTATAGACATGGGTTACTAAAATCTCCAGTGAAGTTACTTTGCAAATATGAGGACAGCAGTATTAGAGCTTACTTTGGGCTCCAAAGGAATGAACACAGTTAATTGCAGATTCCTGTTGCTAATGCAGATCAATTTGATTGAAAGCATTAAACATGATAAATGTCTGTGGGATGTCCTCCCCTTTTCACTCACAGTTTGCAAACTCTATTTCCCCCAGATTTAGTTAATATTCTATTAGAAGTTGACTAATGCAGCTAAATTACAGTGGAGCTGACAGGCTGGTTTTAAATTGTTAAAGGACTGTAATTAGTTTTCTGTCCAGACAGCATCTGTGTCCTGACAAGGTCTGAAGGATCTATAAGTGACCCAATGAACTAAAGTCAGGGTTCATTAAATTACCTGAAGCTCTAATTGCATTTCCTTATATTCTCGGTGCTCTCAGTCACATGACTATCACGCTGTAGCATTTACAACCAGCATATAAACAGATGGTGACTAATTAAAGGAAGAACCTGTTAAATTGTTAAATGACAGCAGCATCCCCATCCACAGGACTGCTAATCAAAATACCAAACTGCAGAATATCTTTGGGATCGCGGCGCTCCCTCCAGTGTGTGTGTGTGTGTGTGTGTGTGTGATCTCACCTGACACCATTTAAGGGTAGCTGCAGGGTTGCATCATGCCCTGTGATAGATATTCAGATGATGAAACTGGATGTAATCCAGGGTGGGGAGGGGTTTCATGGTGGTGACCGCCACATGTCGGACCAGTCCTGACTTACTGTGAGACGGATAAAGAGCGCAAGCACTCCCCCTGCTGTATAAAGAGTGGTAACAGCAGAAAGCAGCTTCAAGCTTCTCTCTCTAGCTTTTATCAGCTGTTTTCCATCAGCCCTGACTTTCAGCAGGCTATCAGTAAGCATCTCTGTCATTAATCATTGGTCCTAAATCAACACTATCCAAAACTGACAGTTTCTCAATAGCCATCCACAACTCCCCACCCAGTCTGGGTGTCAACCTTGACAATACTCTATCTTTTCATTCTCATATCAGTAACATTACCCGGTCTGCTTATTTTCACCTATACGCAACATCAACCGCCTCCGCCACTCCCTCACCCTCCACACTTCTATTTCTTACTTTCATTCTTTTCTCACCTTGATTACTATAATTCTCTCCTCTCCGGTGTCACTCACAATAAACTCCATAAACTAGTCCAGAACTCATCTCAAGGACCCCATCCGTCCACCACATCACCCCCGTCCTACTGCAGCTCCACTGGCTCCCAATAAAATTTCGAATTGACTTCAAAACCCTCCTCCTAACATTCAAGTCAATTAACCTTGCACCTCCCTACCTGTCGGACCTCTTTCACGTCGTCCTGCACTCTTAGATCCTCCTTCTCCATCCACATGACTGTTCAACCTGCCCGTCTCGCCATTCTAACAAAAAACATTCTGTCTTTGAGTGTTCAGAAAGGCACCTACAAATAAAACCAAATGGGTAATTATCATTATTAATCATTATAGGTGTAATTTAACAGTACCACTCACATTCTGAGATCCATCATCAGCTGTCCATCATATGAATCTGTGAGCAAAGCTCACCTGGCCAGTGTGAGTATGGCTGATCAAGCATTAGCTTCTCCATTGGCTCCAATTACTTCTTTACAATGTAATTAACTTGAGCCAAATAAGCTAGGCTGCAGTAAGTAGCTTTCGGCCGTGTCCATCTGTCCTGTGAGTCTGACCTGAGTGGTACCTCAGGTGGAGACAACATCTTCCCCCTTTACCAGAGTCCATCTGATGTGTGGATGTGATGTGTTGGGACCAAGAACAAAAAAAAATCATAAAAGTGCTGATTTTATAAATGTATTATCAAGCTATTTTCAGCTATTGAATAATGCATTATTTGAATGAGTATGTGCTGCACTACAGTATGGATCTATAGTAGAATAAAATATGAAAATGACGTCAATTTCTGATATCTAACTAAAAACACATTCAAACAACACCAGACACTTCAGGACAGAGGAAATAAGTGAAAATGCCTGACTAATGACTGATAAGTGTCTCAGGCTCATTGCTGCAGCAACCTGTTCTGAAGCCGCTAAGCTCAAGATCTCTGAGCCCGCCCCCCCTAGAAAGCCATCAGCCTTCACTTTCGGTGGAGGGGCTTGGTTTCACAGTTTTATACTTTTTCTCACTTGCTTTGGCTCAATTTTCGCATGAGAAAACCAATTTTCAAAACAATGACGCAGAACATTTTGTTTGTCGTTCACAACACAGAGCAGAATTTCACATTCATTTACACAAACTGCAACTGATGATTTGAAACTTGGGGGAAGTGTCAGACTCTTCACAGCTCGGGGGAGGTGACGAGATGAGAAGGAGGGATGGAGACGATTGATATTTCATAGGTGGAGGTAGGCTGGCAGATGGAGTGGTGTTATTGATGTGAGATTTGAATGATAGAGTGCTGTCAAGGAAATGCAATGTTTTTAATGTATTTTCTACATCCCATATGCACAACAGGAATTTAGTTATTTACTTGTAGATTTTGCTTTTTCACAAGGATATAATTGTGCAGAAATCATAATCCTCAAGGTAATTTGTTACTTTCATAGTGAAAAAACATCTTCACATTTTAAGCAGTTTGGAGTTTGGCTCAAGTCATACTGAAACAACTTTTCAATGCCATCAAGGAGGCACTGGTCAAATAACTGACACAAAAACTAGGTTTTCAATTGTAAATTAAATATTTTGGGTGACTCTCGTGCAAACATGAAATAGAGTTTTGATGAACCATGAAACTGTTGTGACAGCTGCAGTGAGAATTAAGAATATTGTTGTGTTGTTTCAGAGGCAGAGCCACTCAGGTCAGCTCCACCTCCTCCCTCTTCTAGCCACACGTAGAAATAACTGTTTGCCATTGTTTTCCTCCACCTCTGTTCACTCTCTGGCTTGTTCTAACACATTGTGACGCTTTCCAGTCACAACCTCAGCAGGAGGATGTGTGAGCTTGTGTCACGACTCCCTGCTTTGTACCTGATAATCAACTGATGAGCTTTGAATAGATTTAGAGCGAATTACAGAGAAGGGAGAGATAGTCTGTACCCGAGGGAGGCAGAGACTGAGAGAGAGAGAGAGAGAGAGGAATGGAGGGTTTCTGAAGGAAGGAGATGAGAGATTCAGATTCATGAGGTGAAGCTGCCACTGAGAGACAGAGAGGAAATGATACATAATTTAAACTGTGATATTTAGACAATACTGTATAGAAATGATGTGCAACCCATGCAGTGGTGCATTTTAATGTTAATGGTCACTGGACACAGTTTCAATCTGTTGGTAGCATCCTCTAGTGGCCATATACTCACAATAGGAAGAGGCCAGATGATATTACGCACATCCAACAGGCCAACAGACAGACATCAACCAACATCGGCACACAGAGGGAGGAGCTTGGTGGATGGAAAATTGGACTTAAACACTTATTCTCCATTTCAAAGCACTACATGGCACAGCATGGCCCATGACATTCATATCTGGTTAATGCTTCCATCCTACTGATGTAGCATTGCTGTCAGCAAGTGATAACCTCAGAATTACCAGACACTGCAGTTCCTCCACTGACCACTAGGTTGAGTCTCTAGCAGTGAGTTGTGTCCAAAGAAACATGTTTACAGTCTTGTGCAGGAACAGTTTCTACAAGTTGTCTAGCAACTTTACAAACACCTAAGAGAAAAGGAGGATTCAATCTGCCTAATCTCCAGCTATACCATTGGGCTTTCACACTCCATAAATTGAGGAATTAGCCAATAGGCTACATTTGGGTACATCTGCCTTTGTTTTTAAATGCATAACGATGTGCACTGTCCCTCCTTACCAAATAAATAAATTGAAATTAAAATTGAAACCTCATCCCTGCCTGAGCTATATACACACCATCTGGAAATCAATCCATAAACTTAAAGAAACAATGTCACAGTCTACATGGTTACCCATTTGGAACAATCCTTTGCTAACTATCAATAAGAGGCTCCATATGAGTGGCATCAACAAGGTTGCTGATTTATACTCAGGTGCTGAATTTAACTCGTTTTTAGAACTGAATACAGCAATCTCACCACACTGTTTAACCTGGTGGAAATATTTCCAACTAAGAAGTGCCATTGTAAATAAATATAAAGATCCACCTCGGGCAACACATTGGGATAACTGTCTTCTGGATCTAACATAAATGCACCTGCAATTTACAAAGAACTTATTGACAAAACAACATCAAATTCTAGAGGTACTAAGGCTTTGTGGAGTGCAGACTTGGAATGTGACATAACTGAAGACAAGTAGAACCAGATTTGGATTAGAGCACATACAGTTTCAAAGGAGGTCTCACTAAAGTTAACACAACTTAAAACTGTACATAGATATCATTGGACTCCTAGTAAGCTACACAGAGCGGGCCTCAGTCCAACTGGCCTGTGTTGGAGGTGCTCAGCTACGAGGGCACTTATCTTCACATGGTATGGGACTGCAAGCCAATTAAAGAATTTTGGACTGAGGTCTGCCTATGTGTGAGCAAAATAACTAGAACTCATATAGAACTGGATCCTGCTGTTTGTCTTCTGGGTATCTTTTCCAGGCTTGCAAAACAGGCAAATAATAAATGGCTAGCAATAGCCTTTACAGTTGCTAAGAAGCTACTATATTGCCATTGGAAAGCTACATCAGCCCCTACTATCCAAGTCTGGTTCAACATACTCATTAAAGCAGATATCAGCGGTCCGGCCGTTTCGGCTAATGCTACGTTCCAGGCAGGCTTTTGAAACCATGGGGCTCTATTTTCGTGAACCAGGCGCAGGCGTGGCGGATTCTCCGTTCGCCTCACGTCCGCCGCGCCAAAGGGGTGTGTCTCGGTGCATTTTGCGATTTTGCTTCTATGTACGACGGAGCGCATCCCACCCACATCCCTCCCACAGGCGCAAGTAGGAGGGAAGTGGCGTAGGGGGCGGAGAGTGGGTTTAACTCAGCCGAGTCCGTTCTTCACCAATTAAATGAGCTCCTCTCCTCTCCTTTAAATCCTCCGCGGGAGTTTTTTTCACACCGTGCAGGAGGAAGTAGAGAGACGGGAGGAAAGTGATGTTCTGATCCGGTCCAAGCTGCAGGGTCTGAACATGGTCTCGCGAACAGACCTCACGGGATGACTATGCAAAAGTAGTCTGTGAAGACGTTACTAACATTGTTACCCAGGTTTGCTCTGACATAATGAGAGCCCAGTAAAAAAAAAAGAGGAAAAGAAAATACACACACACCTATTTTCCATTAATAAAGACACTTATATTTAGTAACCTATATTTAAACCTGTGTGCACAGACACAACATCTGCCATGCGTAACTGCAGCTGTGCGTAAAGGAGGCATTGCGGAGTGACTCTCTTTTCTTTCCTTTCTTTCCTGAGACAGGAGATGAATAGGTGAATATCTGCTCACGTTGCAGCACTATCTGATGCAGAGACTGATTGTGGTTTGCTGAGAGAGATTATAGTTTATTTGTTTTCAGTTTTTCGTCTCGTGATGACACGGCCGCTCCTCTAATTAATCAATAAGTAAATAAATAAATATAGTGGGTCATCGTAATGGCACAGTGCTTAATGTCAACACAGCAGCAACATGCAGTCATCCACCTGCTCGTAGAACATCCACAGCTGCTTTTTTTTTTTTTTTGCTCCTGGTTTCCTCTGTGTTAATTTAGTCAGGTTGAGTTAACATTACGCACGCGGACAGCCTTTGATCTGTCATCAGATGTGACGGGACAGTGACATAGATATAAATGTGTGTGCAGATTCAGATAGTTATATTAAATAGTGGTTGTTGTTACTGTTTATTGCATTTAAATGTGCCTGGAACTGTGGAAAGCTGCCCGTTAGATCTTGGTGACGGTTGCGCACTAGACCCTGGGCAGTCAAAATACGACTAGACCGGCTCCGCTCCGCCGTGCGCCGAGGTTAGACCTGCTTGGAGCTGGCGAGCTTTCGGTGCAGTCTCGACGCGGCCTTTTAGCACGAAAATGTCACTACGCCAAGCTGAATCTGTCGACACCTCCTCCTGCTGCGCGACCACACCCATCTTGGCGCACAGAAGTCTGCCAATTTAGCAAATCCGCTGCGCGCCCTGGTGCACTGGAGCAAAATAGCTCTCCGCCAGCTGCACCAGGGTTCGCCTCGCTGCGCCACCCAGAGTTGCGCCGGCAAAATAGATAAGTTACAGCTTCAAGTCACGACTATGACTTTGTAGCGTTCCAGGCAACCCGTAACTCGTAAACACTTTTACCGTCCTGTTGCCTGTGAAAGTCACTATAACGGCCACTCGTAACTTCCGACCCGTGAACTCGTACCAGATCGAACTGGTATGACTTCATAGGAAGGAAAAACACAAGTTACGAGTTTGCTTTAACGCACCATGAGTTAGCAGCCCCCGCCCTCGTCATGCATCTATTGGCCCTCGTCCCTACGTCACCACATTCATGCGCACCCTTTGGCTGCACACACAGCCCTTCATGCCGTTCTCTCTCCTCATTGGATAACACTTGTATCCCACAAGGAAAATTTTCTCTTCGGGTTACAGCAGAGCAGAGTGATGGAGAGACTCGTGTTACGGCTGAAACACTCCATGTAAGTGATTGCTGACGGAAAATAGGACTATTTAGGACTTATATTAACAAAAACATTCCACTGATATCTGCTTTAAAATAGCAAAACTGGAAAGAGTGATATATTCTAACACAAACTCGGTGGATAGATATGAAAAAGTTTGGTCCTGTTTTCTAATTGCTATAGAATGAGTGAATTGGGAGTGGCAGTACTGTCCCTGTTTATGTTTGTGATTTTGTGATAGGACTATGGAGCCCATTTTGATATAATACTGTATCTGCGGACATACTTGTTTTTGGTTGTTGGTATATTTATTTAATTTTGTCTTGTTTTGTTTTGTTCTGTATTTTCTTTTTCTTTTTGTTTCTCATTTTTGTCGCTGTTGATGTGACTGGCTGTTTTTTTGTGTGAAAAATAATAAAAAGAGTTTTAAAAAAAACAAAAAACTATCTACAAGTTGGTATGAAGAAGTTGTTGTTTCTACTAGGCTAATTTCATTTCTAACCTTACAATGTGCTGCTGGTTGCTTAGTGGCTATAGGGGTAAAGCTGAAAACTGATTAGCTTTTCTCTCTCAAGCACATTTTGTACATAGGCTACAGTAATGACAAAGTGTGGTGTGCAGTGATATCATAATTAATAAGCACTAGTCCTGTCAGAATAAACGTGTTATTTTACTACACATGTGTCCATGGCAACCATCTGTTGGTCTGTAAGAAACGTCAGTGCAACATCAAACACACGTTTGTAGTTTTTGTTTTTATTTGTTAGGATCCCCATTGTGCGCTCTAGAACGCCTCCTGGAGTCCACATTTAAAACCATTACATTTAATCATAAATCTGCAATCACCACATAGAGAATAGGACAAAATTAAATCATAAATCATAAATTAAAATGTAGTGTTTCCAGGAATTCATCAGAGAGCACTTTGACAGAATAGCAGGCATCAGTCTATCAATCGTCAGTGTAGAATGAAGAAAGTCAATGCATTCATACATTTTTTTACAGGTGTGATTGCATGTGTCTATGAATTATACAAAAAATAATAGGCTAGGAAACCAAGTTAGTTAGTAGGTGAATGTGGTGTTTAGGAAGTCAGTCTACTTTCATACAAACGTTGCAAAAATGTCAGTGAAACTCATTGATACAACTTTTTTGTATGATGTCATCAGAGAGTGAGGATTGAAGGAGATGGAATAAAGAGGCATATTGTTGATGGTAGAAATGTACATGACATTTACTTTGCAAACAGTAACACAGAGTGAGCAGAGTATTTATCACTGGCGGTGTCTACAGACCTTTGGCCTTAGGTATCATAGTAGACAGCATCTGTTTATTCAACAGTGAAGAATCCTCTCTGATTAACCAGACTCTGCAGGTTCCTTCCTGCGTTACTGAAGTACTGCTGGATCTCCTTCATCTGCCTGCTGTACCTGCGTTCATAGTAAATCTCAACATAGTCTTCATAGCTACCTGAATGTGCACGGAATTCTGGCATAATACTATAACATCTGTTATCTTCATCACGCATATAATGTCCCACACACTCTCTGCCAACAATGGTGAAATGAGAGCACTTGCTCTCTACCATCTCCTTGTGCTTTACCAACATTGCTTCCAGGTCGTTCTGGTAAATTGAGAGACGTCTCTCCACATGATCAAAGGTCTGAGTATCTCCAAGTCTCACCAGTTGGATCAGCATCTCGATGTGGAAAGCTGCTCCATTGAACCAGGCCTTCAGGGCGTCGTTTGACATCTGCTTGTCCCTCACCATGGAGTTCTTCAGCTTGATGAGAGCTTCACCCAGCTTCGGTTCAATCTGTTTCAACTTGCTCCTCAGCTGCTTATTGTTGTTGATGTAAGTCATGTACTCGGTCAGACAGAAGTCGATCTGATCCCAGACCTCGGAGGCCTTCTCCTCAGCAAACACACTCCGCAGCGCCTCCTTTGTGCTTTCCTCGGGTGGGCTGAAGGAAATGATGTCGATGAAGACGGCGATGGCCAGCGCTCCGAGACCCATCAGCTCAGCAGACGGTAACAAACCAGCCAGCTTCTCTACCAGGCTCTTGGTCCAGTCTGCAGCGCAGTCACCTGCCTCCATTCTCCTCTTCTCATAGTGTATTTTCAGGTTCTCTGATGAATCAGAACTGCAGAACTTCACAATGTTTAGATTAACTCTCAGATTTGGACCCTCCTTGATTACATTTGGAAAGGTTTTCAGATCTTCGGTTTGACTGAAGAAAATACCCATGGTGTAGTTTTCAGGTTCAATTGATGATGTTGTCAGAGGGTTTTTCTGTGGACACAGGGTGAAGTCAGTTTTTGGTCTTGCTTTGGAGACAAACAACAGAACAAATAGATCATTCAGCTATTAAATGTGTTTAGCTGGTTTAGCCTATGACTTGTGACTTATGACTAGTTTATGACCTACAATATTAAAGGGATAGTTCACCCTAGAATGAAGTTTCGCTCATTATCTACTCACCTACTCAAGTCTGATCTTCACAGAGGAGTAGGGCAAGACATCCAGCATGACATTGCAATGAAAAAAAACGCAATGAATCTTGTCCCTGGCAAACTACACATGGATTCCCAAGGACGAGATAACTTGTCCTTGGCAGTGAAAGGGTTAATAGTGCACTTATTATAAAGTGTTACCAATGCAGCATATAAAAATATGAGCTGATGCATCTTGACGGTTGCCAGAAATTTGTGATGTCAAAATAGGGTCACGAGCCAAAAAGCATTGGGAACCACTTCTATAGGTGAAAGTGATACCCATAGCAAAGCAAAATTGAGGATGAGATCTCATTTATGTCACATTTACATCTCCTAGATATAAATGAGCACTAATCGAGACAAAAGTGGTTTTCTCATTCTTCTCAAATGTCGCTCCTGAGAAATAAGTCTCACAGTGAGCACTGTGCAAGTTCTCAAAATTCTCTCACAGCTGTCTCTTTTCCTGATCTCAACTAAGAGAAAAATGAGACATAACTGTGCCCCTTTCAAATATGTCTCAATTTGATCTCAGTTATGTCTCAGTGACAAGTCTGTCTCTCACTGCTCACTATTTGAGTTCTCAGATTCTCTTAAAGTTGTCTCTTTTCAGCAAAAATAAAAATGAGAGTGCAACTCTCAAATTAGTCTCATTATGAGACATGATTTACGGTAATACTACCTCAATCATGTCTCAGTTTATCTCACGCGGGAAAACAGACGTGACCGTTAACTTCGGGGGGAGGGGGGCAGCCAGAGAGAAGTGTCCGTTGGTCGCTGCTGCAGCTGCACGTTTTTCCCCAGCCACGCCGAGACTCGAAGAGGTAAGAATTACATTATTATGAGGTGAAAAATTAACAGGTTTGGCGAGGAGTGGTCCGCTGGAAGGTGGGGAAGGTGGGTGGCAGTATCCCCCTGCTTGTGTTTGCATCCCTAGCGTGAACCTAGGTCAGGTATCGCGTGAAGTTTGTACCTGAGAGTAGACGCCATTTTCTCTCTAGCCATAAGCCAGACAGCAGCAGAGCAGACCAGACCAGACCGAGAGAGTCGGTAGCTAAATCAAAGCAAACACGACGAAAAGTTAAGCAGAAAGCTGCGGATAACGGCAGAGACGTCCGCAGGCCGACCCGGTAGTCACGGGCGAACCCAGGTTCGACCCGATAAGCCGTGAGCCGAGAGGAAAAACCCCGTTTGTGAAGTAAAATACATGAGACTGCGGTGAGTTAGCACACAGTTAGCTTCCAGTTCGGTAGCCATTCAAACGGAAAAAATGCATTTATTGTGTTATTCACTTGGGTTATCGTGGTGTATGTTGCTTAAAATATGCCAAAAGATGCCTTCCAATGTGTTTATGTTACTTTTGTGCACTTTTTACCGTAGTTTATCGTATGAAAAAAGATCGCTAGCTTGAAATGCTAAAGCTATTAGCAACCGCGACATGCTAATCGCTAGGTCGGGATGCTATTTTGTCCATTGGTTTATTGGTTTAGGTACTATATGCTTAGACATGCTAACTACTAGTCTGGAATGCTAACTTACTTTGTCAATTGTTTTATGCCTAGTCATGCTAACCATTAGGTCGGGAATGCTATGTTGTACCTTGTTTAATGCTTAGTAGGGCTAGTCGCTATGCTAATCGCTAAGCTAAGGCTCAGTTTACATGCGGTTTGCATTGAGGGGATGCAGTTTAATTATTTTTTATGCCATTCGAACTGCTTATTTGTGTCATTAGCCACTGCAAATGGTCGCAGCACCATTTTAGGTGTGGTATATTTCATTTATTGATGAAGAAAAATGCACTTTTGTGTTTAAAATATATTATTAATCTTATGTTCAACAGTTAAATGTTAAAAATAGTTGAATTAAAATAGTTAACCCAATGACAAAATATAAAAAGACATGCACTTACAAAATAATGTTATGTCTGTTAAAAATGTTATTGCTAATGTGATAATTCATGACTAATTCATTTCATTTATGTTTAAAACTAATTAATAATTAATTTAATGTGTTTTCAAAATTTTGTGTGATATATTTTTGATTTTGAACCAAAGAAAACAATGAGATCTCATAAGCAATAGACAGAATCAGATGAAGTTCTTATAACTATGCATTTTCTGTGTAGGTTGGTTTCTTTTTGTTGCTGCAAGTCTGAACTGAGAAATAAAGAGAACGAGATGGCGAGCCCAGCCCAACGGATCGTAGAGCGAGAGAGAACGTTGGAGAAGCAATGTGGCCAGCTGCTGAACCCACCTATCTCAACGACTCCAGATCACCTGAATCTCACTCATTGAGAGCAGGTAAGATTACACACACACTTCTCACCTACCCGGGTAGTAAAAATAAAGATACTGAAATTCAAGAATCTCAATTGACATTGAACTCACTTTGGATCCCATCGACGGAGCACTGCACACTGAGCAAAGGAGCTCAGTGTCTCAGGACAATTTTCTTTGTTTTATTTTTATGTGTTGCAGGATCTGGCTAAGTCGCGAAAAAGCCACCCAACTCCACAAAAAATAAATCCATTACCGGACGGGGGACATGCAACAGGCCGCAACACAGCTGGACCACCACCCTGTAGGTAGGTTTGTCATAATTATTACATAATCACCTGGGCCCACAAGTTCAAAACTTCTAATCATTATCCTATCAGATTTGGCGAAGTTAAAACCCCCCCAAAAAAGCATTAAGATAACTTTGTTATCCCAATAATATGTGAATGACTCGTGTTCCCTGATAAAAATGATTTGACAGCCCCAGTTGTCACGGCAGCATCTACCCTTCTTTTATGTCTATGCCGGTCATTTCAGTCAGTTCTTTGTAGTTATTTGTCATATCTATTCTGGGCAATTTGTGTTTAGAAGAAAAAAATGGAAATGTTTGGAAGTGTTCATTCTATATTCTATATACCTCCCACAGACATATTCCAAAGTCTCTCTCTCTTTCTCTAATTATTATTATTTTTTCCTTGTGGTGTTGTAGCTTATGCAAGGTTATCTAAGCACGTTTTAATTATGTTCAAAAATGAACTTGCCTGCCATTAAAGCTGTTTAACCATTTTAAAGAGTAGCTTGGTATTTTCTCACTCCTGTATTGTTTGTACTATTTCTCCCTTTCAGATCCAGGCCAAATCAGAGAGCTTCATACTCTTTGTGACTTTATTGGCGAGCGACATCGTGACAGCCCATCTTCATCATCAGGCCAGCAGGAGCTGGTTCCTGGGAGCGAAATGTTCATCTCATCATTCCGTTCATCTAATCATTTCTTAGCTGTGGGTCCTTGACTGTAAAGAAGTTGACGGAATCCTAAGTAAGTTTTGTTTGTTTTTTCAAAATGAGACTTGTGTGTTTTTAGGCCAGGAAGTGGTAATAATGATTTTGTCCAGTTAGGACAGTGTAGCAATGATTAATGACTGGTCTTGCCTGCTCCCATTATCACCTCTGGTTCAATCCCAGAGTTGGCACATTCCCTTTCCGGCTGATGTTATTTGTAAATTTGTTTTGGGACTTGTGATTTTGTCTTTGTGTTTGTAGTGTTTTGTTTCTTGTTAATTTGATTTCTCAAACGTAATTAGTTTCAGGACTTGTGTGATGTCATTTTGTTTTAAAATGTTTTCTAAAATGTAAATTTGTCTTAAGGTTTGTAAAAGTGTTTCAGATTTTGTAATGTTGGTTTGCGCTTCCAGGCCACCGTACTTTTCACATGGCTTCATGTGTTTGAGCCAAACATTGTTTTTCCACGTACCACAGCAGTGCTGGTCAGTGTGTTTTTGCTTCTTTTTTTTTTTACAATGTGGAAGTGTGTTACATAGGAATGGTGTCACAAATAAAATTTTCACCTTTTCAATATTGAGTATTGTTTTTACAGTTATTTCTAATTACTAAAGTTTATTCATCTTTACATTGCATTCTCAGTTTGTTCTCGTATTTCTCAAATATGGCTCAGATATCATTCTCATATAGCTTCAGTAAGACATTTAAGAGAAATAATTAAGAGATGGACGAGACAAAGATAAGATCTCTTTTAAGGCTCATACTTCTCAGATTTGTCTCATAAACGTCTCAGATATATCTCATGTTATTCTCTTCAATTTTCATTGAAATAACCAAGACATAATTGAGAACAGGGGGATACAATTATGAGATCTCATCTGTTTCTCTCACTTCTCAAGTATTGCTCAAAAGTGTTTTCTCAGTTCAGTCTCCTTTGTCTTTCTGGTGTCTTTTCTCTTTGTGGCTTATCTCTTGCTCCTAAGGGACCCTTAGGAGAAGTAATTCAGAAACAAATGATCACAGAATGAGATCAATATGAGAATCTCAAATTTATCTCACGAGACGAGATTGAACAACAAATGAGCAACACATTTTTGCTATGGGTAGTTCACCCTAGATTGAAGTTTCGCTCATTACCTTCTCACCCTCATGTCGACTAAGGGCTGGAAGAAGTTTCAGAGTCCTCCGTCCCTTCTCTGAGTTACAGGGGGTCTCGGTGTAGCAGTGCATTTCAAGGTAGGCTAATGGTTGCAAGCGGACACCAGAGGTCTTCGTAAAAAAAAAAAACACGGCAAAAAACACCATATACCTCCATGCGGCTCCGTCTTGTACTGAACGCCCGGAGATGCGGAATTGTCTCGGAAAAAAAACAACAACCATATTTCAAGCTTGTTTGTAGCATTAGCTCCCAGTGTCTGTTGTGCAGCTCCTCCGCTGCCAGTGCGCATGCGCAAGCTTTGCACTGAGACTCGATGGACGGCGACACGGGGGGAAGGGAGGGGGGTGCCTTGCGCATGCGGACAGGCAGCGGAAGACCTGCACAACACACTGAGAGCTAATGCTACAAACAGGCTTAAAGTGTGGATTTTTCCGGACAATTCCGCATCTCCGGGCTCCAGTACAAGAGGGACATTACATACAAGCCGCATGGAGGTATTTGGATGTTTTTTGCCGTGTTTTTTTTTTACGAAGACCTTTCGTGTCCGCTTGCAACTGTTACATTGAAATGCACTGCTACACTAAGACCCCCTGTAACTCAGAGAAGGGACGGACTCTGAAACTTGGTGGTTCCCAATGCTTTTTGGCTCGTGACCCCATTTTGACATCACAAATTTCTGGCAACCGTCAAGATGCATCAGCTCATATTTTTATATGCTGCATTGGTAACACTTTATAATAAGTGCACTATTAACTCTTTCACTGCCAAGGACGAGTTATCTCGTCCTTGGGAATCCATGCGTAGTTTGCCAGGGACAAGATTCATTGCGTTTTTTTTCATTGCAACGCCATGCTGAATGTCTTGCCCTACTCCTCTGTGAAGATCAGACTTGTACTATCAAAATGAAGTGCAGAAAAAGACATTTGGATTAAAAGGTATAAGAAAATATAGCGTATTTCTCCCCCCTCATGGAGCGGTGCGGGCGTCTGACTGCAGCGGGGGCGGGGGCGGCGGGGCTCATGGCGGCTCGGCAGCTCGTTGAAGCTCCGTACAGCTCCGTGATGCGAAGCACACACGATAGTAACAACAACCCTGTTGATCACTCGTCGTTAGTCGTCAAGAGCGTTTGGAGGAGTCACGTGATCAGCTGGACAAGATGGCGGCTTAGGTCAAATTCGCTCAACCCAGCATCGCTACTTTTATTGATTTTCACCGTTGAGACAACTTTTACTTTTCTCATTTGAGTGCACCGCGGACTGTAAACACGCCATGACGGACGCGAGCAAGAAATCTGAGCCAGGCCTTGCGGTAAAGACGAGAGGAATGTCCGAAATGGAGGCCATTGCGGAAGCTGTGCTTGAAAAACAACGTGGCTACCTGGAGACACGCTTCGACAAACTTCAGCAGATGGGAGAAGACACGGAGGCTAAATTAGGAGCCATTCAAGCTGACCTATTTTCTCTGAATGAGAGCATCGGCTCTGTCAATGTGGAACTGGACAAAATACGGTCAGAGGTTGAAAGTAACCGTGGACAGCTAACCACCCACGAGGCCACGTTGGAGACCATGCAACTTAAGCTAGCGGACATGGAGGATCGAAGCAGGCGCTGCAATGTCCGCGCCATCGGGCTGCCAGAAGGGATCGAAGGGTCCAATGCGGTTCAGTTCCTGACAAAATCGCTGCCGAAGTGGTTCCCCACCCTGGGCAATCTGGAGGGCGAAATCATGCGTGCTCACCGTGTGTACAGTGACAACTTCAGGAAGAAAACCGGGCCCCGCACTCTAATCTTTAATACGCTCCGGTACACAACACGCCAACTCATCCTACGCGCCGCGAAGAAATCCCCGCTCGTAATGAATGGCCGGCCGGTTCGCCTGTCACCCGACTACAGCGGCTACACTGTGAAACGGCGTCAAGCTTTCACTCAAGCAATGAACATGGCCCGGGCTAAAGGAGTGGAGTTCTTCCTACTCTACCCCGCCACACTAAAAGTCAAGGCGGCCGGCAAAACGGAGGCGTTTCAGTCCGCGGAGGAAGCCGAGGATTTCATCAGCTCCCTCCCGGCGCCACGAGTCCCACCTGCGGCTGGGAATGACGACTCGGTGCCTGGGCAACCAGACGAAGCTGCGGGCTAACTCGGAACTGATACATCGATGCCTGGATTAAAGTGCTGACCATCACGAGGAGCTTCTGCCACAGTATGGTTTGTTAATCAGAGTGTGCAACAGGTATCCTTTTTATTTATTTATTTTCCTTTCTCTTTTTTTTTGCAGCAAGATGTGACATCTCTAGCCTGGCTTGCATCAACAGTTTATTTAAGCCTTCTGGTATTTTTATATTTTGATGCTTAAGCAACTATGGCTCTTGTTTTTCTTATCTATGAACAGTACTGAGCACATCATCACTTTATTTTTGTGTTTTCGTTTTGGACCTACAGTCAGGAATTATGAGGACATTCTTGGTCCTGGACATTCTTTTGCACTTGGTCATCTCTAATTTTATGTTTATTATGGACAGTTCATCTTCTTGCTTTTTTTTTTTTTTTTTTCCTCTTTATTATTATTATGCTGCCACTGGCTGGCCTCTATTCTTTGCTCATCAATCTAAGTTGCGCCTATGTGTGCCAGGGCATGAAAGTAACACTAGCACACTCCTGGAATCTTGTTACTAAAACTTTTATTTTGTTTCTTTTTTCCCAGTATATAGTAATAAATAGTAAGTTAATTATCCCTGCTGGAGGCAGCTTATCCTGGCCTGATATCAACGGTTTTGTTTATTAACTGCTGGGTTTGAGGTTAAGGTTTGAACCTCTGCGGCCCCATATCCATCCTCGATCACGGATAAACATATGAGGGTTTTATTTTATTTTTTTGGCTTAGTTATTTTGAGCCTGAATGTTCTTGGGGTTTTACATGTTACGTTGTTTTTTGGGCACCATCAAGGGGTATTGGGGGGTATGTTGATGTTTTTGCTATTATCATATTTTGGGAAACAGGAGTTAAACTTGAGCTATTATATTTTATCATCAGGTACATGGTCGATCACTTTGAGATCAGCATGCAGTAATGGGTGATTTATCTGTTTTGGTTTGGAACTGCGATGGGTTAAATACACCACACAAGAGGACCAGTGTCCTTACTCTTTTGCGTCGGCGAAAAATTGATCTGGCTCTCCTACAGGAGACGCACTTGCTAAGCAGAGACTCTGGTCGGATGGCCAACAGATTTTACCACACAATTGCTTCCTCTTCTGCTGAAACAAAAAGTAAAGGAGTGGCTATTGTTTGTAAACGTAATCTAAAAATTAAGGTGCTAGATGTATGGGCAGACACCGCAGGAAGGATAGCAGTGGCCAAGGTGGAGTTGTATGGGAGAAAGGTGGCTGTTATCTCTGCTTACGCTCCAAACAAATTTGACAAAACTTTCTATGACATGCTTACAAAGAAGATGTTAGAACTACCTGAATATTCTCTCATCGTGGGGGCAGATATGAATGCAGTGTGGCATACAGATGATAGGTCTAGCTTGAGTGCCTCCAAAGATCAACAGCTAGCAACTGCCGCTTTACAATCATGGGCCAAGACCCTTGGCCTAATAGATGTGTGGCGTTCCTTTAACCCAACCATGAAAGATTACTCCTTCTTCTCAGCCAGACATAAATCATTTTCACGGATAGATTTTCTTTTCACTTCACCACAACTTTTTCAGAAAATCAATGATGCTGCTTTGCTTCCTATTGCTTTATCAGACCACAAAGGAGTATTTTGTTGTGCAACCTTGGGCTGTTTATCCAAACGTGCTGCTAGGTGGCGCTTTAATACCACTTTGTTAAAAAATGCTGATTATAAATCTCAGTTTTTGACCCATCTAAAGGAATTCTTGGAGTTTAATGTAGACTCAGTCAGTGACCCTAGGATTTTATGGGATGCAGTCAAAGGGTTTATACGAAGTAACGCCATCTGCTTTGCCTCAACTCTGCGCAAGAATAGAACAGCTAAATTGCAAGCTTTGGAAGCTGACTTGGCTAGGATAGAATTGACTTTACAAAATAACTACTCCCAACAGGTTGAATTACAACGGGAAATCATTAAAAAAGATATTAATAATATTTTGAAACAACAGTCAGAATTCCTGATACATAGGACTAGACAGCGTTACTATTTTCAGGGGTCTAGACCCAGCCACCTCCTAGCCTCCAAAATAAGGACCAACGAGTCCTTTGCTGATATTCCTTCTATCAGATCGACAACAGGCCAAATTCTGACTGATCCTAAGCAGGTGAATGAAACCTTTCGCACATATTATTCCAATTTATATCAGTCAGAGATACAGTTGGATAGAGATAAGTGTCAGAATTTCCTTAGCCAATTAGATCTACCTCAATTGTCAGCAGCTGATTCTACGCGTCTGGACGCGCCCATAACACCGGAAGAACTTAAGGCAGCAGCTCAAGACATGCAAAGAAACAAATCTCCCGGGTTTGATGGAATACCTCCAGAGGTATATGTAGAATTCTGGGACATACTGAGTCCATTACTTTTGAACATGATAATGACATCTATAGACAAAGGAAGTTTCTCACGAGATGTCAATATAGCTCTAATATCGTTACTCATAAAGAAAGACAAGGACCCTGTAGACTGCAGTAGTTATAGACCTCTCAGTTTATTAAACGCAGATCTTAAAATATATGCAAAGGTGCTAGCCAGACGCATTCAGAGTCACATGACGACGTTAGTCAGTTGTGATCAGACTGGATTTATAAAGTCGAGGCTAGCTGCAGACAATGTCAGGCGACTTCTCCATATAGTCGATGCAACAGTAGACAAAACAGCACCAGCTGCAGTGCTATCACTTGATGCTATGAAAGCCTTCGATAGGCTGGAATGGTCATTTTTGTGGGCAGTTTTGGGGAAAATGGGTTTTGGAAATAACTTTGTTCATATGATAAAGGTCCTGTATTCAAATCCTTCAGCTCTGGTACTCACTGGTCAACTCTCCTCTGCGTTGTTTCCTGTCACCAGATCATCCCGACAGGGCTGTCCCTTGTCGCCAGCGCTTTTTGCTCTCTCTCTTGAGCCTTTAGCTCAGATGATTCGCCAGTCCCCCACTGTGCATCCTATTTCGGTTCATGACTCTAATCACCACCTATCATTGTATGCTGATGATGTGTTGGTCTTTATGGAGAAGCCGCTACAATCTATTCCTAACTTACTGTCCATTTGTGAAGACTTTGGCTCTCTCTCAGGTTTTAAGATCAACTGGACCAAATCCGCATTACTCCCCCTTAATGATTCAGCTAAAGGGTTGCAATTTCCAGCTGGCATCCCAGTTGTCCAGGATTTTAAGTACCTCGGGATACAAATCTACCCGTCCTTGAACCGTATTGTAACGCACAACTATTCAAAAACATTTAATAAAGTTAAAGCAGACTTGGATAGGTGGATTGGTCTCCCTAACTCACTTAGAGCCCGTGTCTCTATAATCAAGATGAATATTTTACCCAGGATTAATTTTATTAGCTCAATGATTCCCCTTTCTCCTCCTGCCAATTATTGGAACAAAATACATTCTATTGTGTCTCGATTTATTTGGAATAGAAAGCGCCCGCGACTTAAACTGTCCATCACACAAAGAGGAGTGGCCAGCGGTGGCTTATCTGTGCCAAACTTTAAGTTTTATTTCTGGTCATTCGTACTTAGACCATTACTAGTATGGCGTGACTCTGATGCCTTAGTTTCCTGGCGCAGATTAGAGGAAAACTGTGTGAGGCCCTGGAAGTTGCAGGAGGTTCTTTTTGCTAACATATCCAATAAACAATGCCAATTACGTTTTGGCCCAATAGTCTCACAACTCATCCAGACATGGCGTGCGGCTGAGCTTCAGTGTAAAATCTCCTGTAAATGGCATACTCTTACACCGATCTTTAACAACCATGGTCTATTAATCGGAGGGAGACCTATCTCTTGTGCTGCCTGGAGTAACAGTAATATTCGTACTTTAGACGAGGTGTATGATGACAATGGGCTGTGCACCTTTCAAGACATTAGAGACAGGCATAATTTGCCGGCGAACTCGTTCTTTTTCTATTTGCAACTTAGGTCATCTTTACAGGCACATGGTGCTCCTGGACACCAACAGTTACCCATTCACCCACTATACAAATTACTTACCACTCGAATTGAAAAGAGAGGTACAGTATCTGCACTTTATCATTTTTTCCTGGAGGCCTCCTATAATGAACTACCACTTGACAGAATATGGAGGTATGATTGTCCCAATTTGGACTCTGATTTTGATTGGTCACAGGTCTGGGCAAATATTAGAGAGGCTTCCCGCAACCCCGACCACCAGCAGATCCACTTTAACTATGTACACAGAACATATTTAACACCTCGGAAACTCCACAGTATGAAGTTGATAACTGACCCCTTGTGTAGCCTATGTTCTATGAAGGCCTCTGGTACCTTTTTGCATATGATGTGGAATTGTCCCCCTGTCTCACAGTTCTGGTCCAAGGTAGCAGCCAAGCTTTCTGATTTAGTATCGGTGACTATACCAGTAACTATACCTGTCCTTTTGCTAATTGATCTGTCAGAAGTCAATATTACTAAACTTAAAAAGCGCACTGTACTAGCTGGTTTAACAGCTGCCAAGAAGTTGATAGCCTTAAGATGGAAACCTCCTCATTCTCTCACCATCAGACACTGGGCACTTACCTTCCTAGATGTCATTTATCTAGAACTATCAACTGCTAGAATTAATGGTGCTAGTGAGGCTTCCATAAACAACTGGCGTACAGCAGCTGATAAACTGAAAGAACTTATAAGATAGGCCTCTCCTCTCTGGATGTCTTGTTGTGAGACTTTAACCCCCTTGTTACCCCGGATTGGGTCTGTGTGTGTGTGTGTGTGTGTGTGTGTGTGTGTGTGTATGTGTGTGTACATTCACATCAGTATAATCATAAGATGACTTCAGAGAGTGTACCAGTGTGAATGCGGTGCTGGGGTGGGGGGTGGGGGGTGGGTGGTGGTGCCCTTTTCTTTTGTTTTGTTTGTTTTGTTTTATTATTGTTGTTAATAAATTTCTTGTTATCTTCATGTACGTTTGGTTCGTTTCCTTTTTCTTTTTTGCTTGCACGTTACTGAAGTGCAAGGTTTAATGCTATTAATATTTTGAGATGTAATTGTTACAGTCAATTTTGTACTGTCCCTGATGTCAATTAATGAGTCATGTTTTTTGGTTGTAACTTGTATTCTTGTTAAATAAACATTTGATCAAAAAAAAAAAAAAAAAAAAGAGCGTTTGGAAAGTCGCCAGTTTTAGCGAGAAACCACAGAGAGCAGCTTGAAAATCCCGCGATCTAGTGTGGAGGAGGAGCGGATGTTGCCGGCGAACGGAACGAGAGTTAAAGGTGGTGGGAGTGTCACGTAGGCTATGCAGGGACGCACACACACACTAAAAGAAAGGAAAGAAAAAGTTGTAACTCAGGGAAAAGAAAGAAAAAGGCTGGAGCCTACAGTGTGTCAGTAGCTAAATGTTTGTCAGTGTCGATTTTGTTGTTGTTTACAATCCCTTAGTCGACATGAGGGTGAGGAGATAATGAGTGAAATTTGAATTTTGGGTGAACTATCATCACAATTAGTCTGAAGTTGTTTAATGAAGGTAAAAATGAAACACAATCCTGCAGTTCTGCTGCCCTGCTCTGTCCTTAACGCTCCATTTTACTTAGCAACGGTCTGAGTAATTAGGAAGTAAGATAATCAAAATGCTAAATTCAATATATCCACGTTATAAAAAAAATAATTCATCCACTCTTTTGGTTAGACTTGTCACAGCCCATGCTGCCACACTGCCTGCAGTCAAATTCTGCCTAACTTAACGTCTTTTAGGATGGAATAAAACTGCAGTCCGGGGTTTCTTTGCCGACTGCTATCACAGCCAACAGCACAATATAATCCTGGCATCTTTCAAACGTCAGTTTTTGGTATCTTGTTGAGTTCCTCCTACTCCACTTGTTCTGGTAACTTGACACTCTAATCTGTGCCCATATCGCCCTGATTCGGACACAAATATGGTGGCGCAGAAACACAGTGACGTCATGTGAATCTATTGAATTCATTAGGCTACACACAGGTAGGTTAAAATCTCACTTCAATTTGTCTTCGGACCAGAGTTGAGTCCCAGTTTCAGTCTGCTGCTGTCTCTGCAGGCTTCCTCAACAGTGAATGTGAATGTCGCAACATAGCCAGCTTGCAACCTATGGAAAACACCTTCCTTACGCAACGACCGCCAGTCCGTCTCATTTTTATTTCTTTTTCAAAGTTCAAAGTCTTTATTCCACATAGACATGACAGTGTCTTTGAGGGTGGAAGGTAGCACTTTGTAGCTGCACAGTCAAATAAAGATGGAGGCAGAGAGAGGGGGGATGACATGCAGCTCTTGCTTTATTTCTGTTTTACTACTCTCTGGTCTAATCATTTATCAGTTGCCCTAGGTTGTAAAAGCAGATATCAGTGGCACGGCTGTTTCGGCTAATGCTGCGTTCAAGGCAGGCTTTTGACACCATAAGTTACAGCTTTAAGTCACAACTACGACTTTGTAGCGTTCCAGGTAACCCGTAACTCGTGTTTTTACCGTCCTGTTGCCTGTGAAAGTCACTATAACGGCCACTCGTAACTTCCGACCCGTGAACTCGTACCAGATCGAACGGTATGACTTCACAGGTCGGAAAAACACAAAGTACGAGTTTCCTTGAACGCACCATGAGTTAGCAGCCCCCGCCCTCGTCAGGCATCTATTGGTCCTCGTCCCTACGTCACCACATTCATGCGCATCCCTTGGCTGCACACACAGCCCTTCATGCCGTTCTCTCTCCTCATTGGATAACACTTGTATCCCACAAGGAAAATTTTCTCCTCGGGTTACAGCAGAGCAGAGTGACGGAGAGACTTGTGTTACGGCTGAAACATTCCATGTAAGTGATTGCTGACGGAAAATAGGACTATTTAGGACTTATATTAACAAAAACATCCCACTGATATCTGCTTTTACTCCATTTTCTGATCTGCTTTTTTTTCTTTTTTACTGCAGCACGTGGGGTGGCTAGGCATTTTGGTGAAGACTCACTTTTTTTGCATGCAAGTAGGCCTACTGTAGGGGCACTGGGACACCTCAGGTGAGGTCACTCTTATTTTTTAGTCTGCCTATTTTTTGTTAACAGACATTCTTTTTTTTTTTGTTATCAGTAACTATTATGTGACTCACTAGCCTATATCACAACAAAATAAAATGTAAAGTAAATTAGCCTTTTATCAAAGTTAATGATCTTCCCTGGGACACAAGGGCACATGCTGACTTTTTTTACTTAAAAAAATCCTTAGGCAGAGATCGTAACCCCTCCAATAAGAACGCAATAGTTGTATCGTTTTAGTTGCTGTATCTGAACAGTGTTCACACCTTGCCGCTGGTCCCTAAGGGCGCTTTCACACCTGACCTTGTTCCGAAACAGGGAGCGTTTTACGTCATAGACCGGTTTGTTTGGTCAGATGTGAACACAGCAATCGCGCTTGTTTCGGAACAAAACAAGCGAGCCGAGATCGCTTGGGAAAGGTGGTCTCGGCTCATTTCCGTCCGAGCCTGGAGCGGTTGGTTTGTAGTGAGAACGTAATCGACACATGTATCAAATTGACTGGTTACTTGGCAACCGAAGGAGGTGGACCATCAGCAACTACTCCAAAACATAATGGAGCATCAGCCTTTTGGCCTTTTAATAATGTAGGCTGCACAAAACAAGAAAGCCGGTAGCAAAAACAAAAGAAAGACGCAAACTAAAGCCGCGAGTCCACCCTTTCCAAGCTGACCCAGAGCCGGTAGCGGCGCATTGTCATGGAGGAAGCTCCACCGCGGGTGATCAGCACCAGGTAGAGCTCTGGAAACAACCCCTACCAGGCCTATAACTACAGTAGTCACGTTACGCTGCCCGTTTACCAGAAAAAAAGTCAAACTGTACCGTGTGTTAGAGGACAATTCATCTGACAAAACTATGACACCTGAAACTAACCCTAACCCTAACCCATCAGCTGATGGAGTGTTGTTAGGGCCGTTGCCATTGTTCCACAGTGCAAAGCTCTGTAGCCTACCGCTTTAGTATCAAGCAATGTGAACACAAACGGCCCAGAAAAAAGAACGGTTGCATCAGTTTAGTTGCTGTATCGGAACAGCTGCATCTGAGCGCCTGTGTTATTACAACAAGTGGAGTGAAATTGAAGGATTTTCTTGGTGATTGCACTACCTGGCTTTTTAGCTTAGCTTGAGAACTAGCTAATTAGCCAGCAAAGGAATTAGCTTTGGGTTAGGCTTTGAACAAGATGCAGCTTCAGTTAGCTGGTTCGCAGTTCTCCCAACCCCTCCTCTCATAGGCTACTTACTTACAGTTTGTTAGAGGAAGATAAGATTTCAATAAGGTTACTTATTAATACCCATATCATCAGCCAGAATTCTTCTGATGAAATTCAAAGTATGCTTTTAAGCCTATATTTAGGAATACTGTTTATAGGTGATCTCTTCAGCACTATGGGTCGTTTCTATTTCTATTTGTTTCAGTTATTTTGTAATATTTTTCCCCATAGTATTTTTCTTATCATAGCCTATTAATTTGTTTGTAGCCAGACTTGTGTTAACCCTTAAAAAAAAGATATGTATGTTTTCTTTATTTGTTGTTTATTGTTCTTGTGTGCAGCAGAACGATACAGCTTATTTGAATCTGTGAATTGAGAGAGAGGGAGGAAGAACTAGGGGAATAGAGAGCAAATGATCAGAGGGAGAGAGCGCAAGCGCAGTGGGGGCAGGGAGGATGGAGAGAGAGAGAGAGAGGGGGAGAGAGAGAGAGAGAGGAAGAGAGGGGGATAATGGGATTGAGGAAGCGAGAGTGAGGAGTACAGAGGAACAGACAGAGTGAGAGACAGAGTTGGGGTGCACCTGACCTCAAGAGGGGAGGGGAGCTCCTTTGCTAGCCACACACCCAAACACTCACACACACATACACGCACTCACACGCACACAAAACAGACACACACCAACACAGAGGCAGTGGTAGCAGGCAGAGGCAGTGAGCCAGCCAGCAGAGAGCCTGCCGACCAGCAGCCATGACAGACACTGGTGAGTAGCTTCATATAACATCCACTGTGTGGCTGTGTGATTTTAGACATCACACAGCAGGGAATGTGAACATGTGTGTTTCAATGTGTCAATGTATGGCAATGGTCACATGATAGATAGATAGATAGATAGATAGATAGATAGATAGATAGATAGATAGATAGATAGATAGATAGATAGATAGATAGATAGATAGATAGATAGATAGATAGATAGATGAGTCTCTCATAGACACTGCCTGTAAAATATATATTTTTCCAATTACTGTAGTTAAGAAGGGGCTTATCTCTCCTAGTTCCTTGGGTTGCATTAAATTTGTAATAATTTCATATTTTTTTGGTGCAAGGCGTGGAGGTGCACCACTCCCTGGTGTCACACTTTCTCACAGCCCAGACAACCCCAGCAACATGGAGCTATGTGTGTCAGTGGTCAGTTAGAGTGGTCCTATAGCCCCAGAGTAAAGGGGAGGTGGGGGGAGGACTGACAGTGTTCAGTAGCCTTTGGCTGTCACGCCTTACAAGCTGAGCACACACCACCACCAGAACCTACTGCTGCCGCCGACTGCTATTCATCTCGCTAAGTGCCGATGTGAGCCGCGAAACCCCACCGGAGGTATCGCACATTTATTTAAAAATGATGGCAAGGGGTGAATCAACAGCTCCCTGACAGTCTAAGCACCACTAAACATAAGAAGCTTCACAGCGATGGGATTTGTTGCTGGATTGCTGGATTGGATTAGATTGTGCACTTGTTCTTTCTATTGAGTCCTAACTAGTGCATATATATATATATTTGAATATATACAGTAGGTTATTATTGTAGGTGGATTAGGCTGTATGATTTTATATGTGGAAGCATTCAGCGTAGTTGAAGATGCTGTAATAAGCACCCTGGGGACTCCCTCACAGCACTCTGTGGGACTGATTAGTAAATTGCTCGTCTGCTCTCTTGTCAAACACACATGGACACATGAGTGTGGTCTTTCCCTCCCTCTTTCTCTCTCTCTCACACACACACATTCACACACAAGGACATGGGGGTTAGATCCCAACCTTGCAGGCAGTCTTAGCCTGATGGCCCCCTCCACTCAGTCTATTTCCATTCGACTTACAACGGATTAGCCGAGGTGATTACCATCAGGTCTCTCCTCACTGTGTGTATCTATGTGTAATAGTACTTTGTGTGCGTGCATTTGTGTACGTTGTCGCCTGAAGTTTGTGTCCAAGCTGGCAGCAATGGACCACATCCTGAAGATGTCTGTCTCAGCTTGAATGACGGCGATCAAGCTGAAGTAACTGTGATCTGTTTATTCAGTATCACAGATTGAACATTTGGCAGCGTTGTTATTTTTATTTCCTGTGTCTGCTGCTCGGGGCAAACAGTGTGACGTCAGGGTCAGATGATGTCATACAAATGAAATGATGCTCGAGGTCAGACAACCGAAACACTTGGCTAAGTGAACTGCAGGGCTGTGACAGAGGCAGCGTGGTCATAGTCAGCTTCCACATGCATCCTGTAATGACAAAGAATGTTTGGACGATTGCTGCTTTGAGGGCGATGAATGTTATTATCTATTTCATTCTAATCTGCCCTTAACAGTTTGATATTTCATGTATAAATGTATAAATGCTTGGCTAACAGATATTGCAAAGGCTTTTTCCAAACTTGATTGAGAGAGCTTGCACTGATTATTTTTCTTTATTGCCCTCTGTCCACAAACATTTAGCTATCCATTAACATAATGTGTTGCAGCAGGTATCAGGAGAAAAGCAGACATTAGCAAGCAAGCTTTAGTTATTTATATCGCACATTTTCCATTACAACTCAGGATTTTGGATGCATAGGCTACTACATAACTTTTGGTTTGATCATAGGCTGCCATAACAGAGCCAGTGCTATAAACTATAATAACAATGACTGACTGACTGAGTGATGATGTTTCCCTCACTGGTCAGCTGAGCGCTGAGCTGCAGTCTACTGAGCTGGTCTGGTTTCTTCGCTGCTTTGGGTACTGCAGGGAAGAGGAGGAGTACTTCCAATACACTGATACTCACCGTACTCTTCTTTTAAAGGGATGCACCAACATTTTTTCCCCGTGTCTTGCCTTACTCCAGAGTCCATGACAAGCAGATAGACACCAATCCTTTTGACTGTGTGTGCAGTAACAAGGGAGATACGGGCAGAGCTGGCGCTGTTTTCGTCCGAACGGAATTGTAAACAGCTGGTATTTAAACAGCTGCTGATCTAAATGGCGACTTTTTCGCCTAAAAATGTTTGAAATGTTGATAAAGTGATGGAGTTTAGAGCTAAAATGAAATCAGCTTCTGACTGCTGAGGCAGGCTAACACTACCCATACACTTCCAGTGTTTGAGCTAAGCTAATTAGCGGTGCACCAGCTCTGCCTGTATCTCCCTTGTTACTGCAGGCATAGTCGAAAGGATGGTGTCTATCTGCTTGTCATGGACTCAGGAGTGAGGCAAGACATGAAAAAAAATGTTGGCATATCCCTATAACTTTTTTCTTTCGGTTGCTGTTGCAGCATTTTGAGAATTCTTAAATGTAAAGTGCGTTACAAATAAAATTTATTACTATCACTAGCATTAGCAAAAACTACACATAGGCTACAGTAAGACACAGCAGAGAGAGCAGGAGGGAGGTGATTAGTAGGCTATCAAGGCTTTGTACTGACTATGACCAAATCCACATCTCAAGTCGAGGGAGTTGGACACAAAGACCAGCAGAACATTCTGGAGTTTAGATAAAAACTTCATCTTCAACTTGAGCTTCAAATATAGAGTGCTCACACTGTTCATGTAGAAACAGCCAGTCGGCCCTGTGGACTGTCTGGGCTATTGACAAATGTCAGTGCTGACAAGGCAGAAGGAGTGTGTTGCCTCGGCTGTGGAGTCTCTCATACTGGTTGTGATAGGAGGATGAGGAAACACGCATGCTGTTGCCACAGCTCCACCGACCTGACCTCCACATTTTCCGTCCAGTGTCGTGGTGTCGCCATGGCATTTTCAGACGTCAAACGACAAACAAACCATGTCTTGACAATGCTGGAATTCAGCCTGATTCTAAAATGAGATGTGCGGCTCCAAAAACAGGTCAAAACAGGCAAACAGTGTACGGGTACGCCCAGATCCCAGATGGAGGCTGTCTCCTCTAATTTTCTCTCTTATCATTTTGCAGTAAATCCAACAAAACACACAGAACAGCCTTGCGCAGATTGATGTTTGGTGATTTTTATCAGATAATGTTATAAAATCAGATTTTGTCCATTGCTAGTCCCAATAGACATGTCGTTTTAGCCAATGCATGGATAGAATTTTCAAGTGCACAGTGCAAGTAGTCACCAAGCCTACATTTAAGGAAGTTCACTCTTTTGTGCAGTTTTCCCTCACATATATACAGTCCTCAAGGAGTCACAAGAGAGGTGTAGTTTTTTGTGGAAGAATTCTTCTTCTCCAGCATAAAAAAAACATTCAGAAAGTATTTTATTAAAGTACCGGAGGGTGTTGTTGACAGATGGCGAACCCAGAGCACATTATTTGGTTATTAACAGAGGACTAGGAAATGGATCAGGCTCAGAAATCTCTTAATTGGCTTTGACACAGATCCTGCATATTGATGTGAACATACTGTAAAAACAAACAAACAGAAAACATCATAACTGTGTTCAGCACACAGTGATTGATTCTTGCTTCAAGACCAGTTTCTGGTGTCACTCACTCTGACTGAATGGAAATGACAGTGAGACAATTACAGTCCACATAAAAAAACCCCAAGAGACCAGAGTCAGTGAACAGATCAAAAAACCCACCATTAAATACTGTGCTGGTTTAAAGTCAGCAGCAGCAGCAGCAGCAGCAGCAGCAGCAGCCAGCAATGATGGATCCATACTCCCACTGTAAAAGTAAGGCCTGTTCCTCCAAATCTGAAAGTCTGGCTGAGAGTGTAAATGCTGTGCTATCAATACACCCAGATTAGGACTAATCTGAAATACAGCCTCAATTACAACTCAAGACGTTTAAAGAACATCTCCAATGTTGGGGTCTCATCAGCGCTGGTGCAGGAACGATGCAGACAGATACTGTTGTAATAAAATAATCCATGCTTGAAACTAGATAGGCTATAATACAACGCAACAAATCATTCCAAGGTGTATTACCAAAGATACTCTACTATATGGCAAGATGGCTCATTACATTACAAGCTGCGCCAATGATATGAAATGGTACACTGCCTGTCTCCTAAGTGGGCTGGTCGCCCGTGCCCCTACTTCATTGTGAATGTGTGTGGTTTTATAAACTTTGTCGGTAGAGGAAGTGAGCTATTTACAGTATATTTTCTTATGACAGAATTAAAGGGATAGTTCACCCAAAATTCAAATTTCACTCAGTATCTACTCACCCTCATGTCAACTAAGAGCTGTGAGAATTTTCAGAGTCCTCCGTGCCTTCTCTGAGTTACGGGGGGGTCCACGCAGCAGTATTTGTCCATATAAAGGTTGTGAATGGAACCAACAATCTTCGTCCAAAAAACATTCAAATACCTCCACACAGCTCGTCTGTAATGTAATCCTGTGACTGGTGGGTGGGCCTTTTGTTTCTAAACCTCTGTGGTATTATCAACCTTTGAAAATCTCAAAAATGTTGCTAGCCTACAGCCAACCTCATAGGCAACTCAAACCTTCAACCAGGACTCAAGTGAAAGCAGCAGTAAACACATCATGAAGGAGCTCTCCTTTCTGTTACAGATAATCTACTACTTGTTGGTTCACCATCTGTCTCTTGACTCTCTTTCTTTTTAGTTTTCATCTTACAAACCAGCTATACACTCTGATTCTCTGCTTTTAAAGTTTTAGAATGCAACCAGATTGAACTAGCCTTTCACAAAGTTTTCATATGGGAAAAAAAACATTTTTTGTTCAATGTTTAAACAGATTTCCTGATAAAACCTTGAAAAATGTTATTGATATTTTTTCTCATTACATTTTCTCTGCAAAATCTTCCAGTTTTGCAAATGATTTGTTGTTCCATGAAACACCCTTTCAAATTAGTGCATCAGAGTGTGTGAACTATAACTTAATACTGTAACTACTGTATGAAAATTCAGTGATTGCCTGATAAACATTGCAGACCGCCATCAGCTGTTTCATTCATGCTTCACGGTCACTGCTCACATCAGCTGACCCATCATGTTCATGCAGATGTGCAGCACAGCCAATCATATCTTGACAGTTACAATACAATTATGCTGAAACACTCATGCTGACACCTCATACTTTTTCTCCTAATAGGATTTATTTTTATTTTTAGTGTCTATTGAAGCTGGTGTGTTGTCTATTCTAATTGTTTGTCTGGTGGTGTGTGTTGCAGACTCTCTGAGCGACGCATTAAAGGCTATCACTGTGAGCACAGAGTTGATTGAAGAGGAGCTCCAGCCTCATTTGGACACAGTGTTGGCGTCTCTGCTGGCAAAGAGTAAGTCGTGTCTCATCCCTTCACCGCTTCACTCACACAGCTTCAAGTCAGACTGAGCAGGTCGTCATGGTCTGGTCTTAACTCACGTACTGTCATCTGCAGCTCAGCCCAGTGAAGAAAGCTGGACATTATGAGAAAAATATATTCATGTTCCCTAAGGTGTTGTGGGGAATATGAATGTGCTCAGCAAATGTGACAGCGATACAGTTCAGTGAGACTGCTGCAGATAAGGAATATGAAACATTTCTCACCTCTTGTTCTGCCTTGTAGTTTCTCTGATACCTTTACTCAGCAATGTCCCCACTTCCTACAGGGAATAATAACTACCACTTCACAGCCAGACTATCCTTATGAGGATTTATGAGTGGTTTATAATTAGGTTATCAGTTCAGTTAACACTATGAATCATAAAAAATAACAACATGTTAGTTTTATATAGTGATTCAGGCTCACTATTGGCTCATGAATCATACTAATGAGTCACCATCATTTACTACTGGTCAGTGGAGCCGTATTGTAAAACCATTAACAAATGTTGATGTATTCTACACTTACACTCTTGGTGAATCATCAGTAAGATGAGATGCTATGGTGTTTTATAGTCGGAGACCTACAGTAAAGTCCAAAAGAAGAGACCAATTCTCCATGTTAATATCCACTGTGCATTGGTCAACAGCTATTATTGTAACAGCAGGTCAACTGTCTGACCATGAAGATGCTGAAGCAGCAGGAAGATCAAAACTAATGAGAGATAAGATGAACAAGTGGAAACATTATTAATGATGTAAGTTAACAAGCCAATTAGTTCTAAACCACAAGTACTTCATAAAGATAGTCTTACTGCAAAGTGGTGTAGAACATTCAGTATTAAAGGGATAGTTCAACTTTTTGGCAAATTGGCCCATTGCCATAATCCATATAGTTTTTGGTTCAGTTTAGTTACCTTTAATTGTGCAAGCTGTTTTTAGAACGTTGGAGCAGAGCCGTGAGCTGCTCAGAGTTAGGCTACGGAGGCTCATGGAACTTGGTCTCATTAAACTCAATTCAATCAATTCCACAATCCAACAACAAGCTGACAAGTTGTGACCTGCACATTCACCACAGATAATAACGGAACGTTACGAGACAGAGTTGTTTTTGAGGTAAATTCATGCAAAATCGCAGGTCACAATTTGTCCATCAGAGCGTTTTGGAGCTCTGGATTGTGTATTTGATGAGTTTGATGAGGGAAACCAAGAAATCCCATGAGCCTCCATAGCGTAGCTCTGATCAGCTCGCAGCTCTGCTCTGCCAATCTAAAAATAGCTTACACCAACAAATAAAGGTAACAAACTTACTTTTATGACTATAGGGATAATGACAATGGGCCAATTTGCCAAAATGTTGAACTATCCCTTTAAGGCACCAGAGTTCAGAATGACTCATTGCATTTATGTTTATTTATGCTGCAGCCTCACAGAAACATTGCAGGTGTGACCTCATCTGGCTCACGAAGTTCAGACATGTGACCTACATTTAAAAAATCACATTTCATACACTGTAAAAGGAGCAGGTCTGGCAGACTGGGCTTTGCACTAGCCTGGATTTTGAAAACATCAGTCAGTGGGACACAACTGTCACGTATCTGAAGGTGACGATGTGATGGTGGCAGAAGAGAAAAGTTAAGGTGGCCACCAGACACATCTATCCAGAGTCAGTAACGTCTGAGTTACTTCAGGGGCGTCTCTGTGTCAACTGAAAACAATCAGGCAAAGCTAAGTCGACATACAGTACATCTACTAAAGGTTGTGATTTGATTCCCTGTGGTTTTGTGCCCACAGAGAAAGATGCTGCTGTTGACATTGCCAAAAGTGGGATTCTCCCCACGCTGGCTCAGGCCTTACGGAAGAAAAGCAGCCTGACATGCCAGGTGGCTCTGGTGGTGGCAGAGATGGCCAGAGAAGGTACAGTAAGACACTGTTTCACCAATGATGAAATATAGTAGGCACCTGAAAGTTGCTTCTTCTTCAAAGTTATAACATTGTCATCCTGATTATCCACACTGGAAATCTACTGTAGCTCTGTTCTGTTCCATTTCCTGTCTGTCTGTCCTGGCAGAGTGAACACCCAGCTGTTGCTCTTCCAGAGGTTTCTTCCATAAGAGTTTATGACTGATGATTTGAGATATATATTTGGTACCTACCAACCCTACATTACAACTGGATGGAGTCACAGGGGAAGTTGAAGGGGCATTTGAGGTAAAGTCCAGAGTTTGTGGTAACATTTTGTGTGTGTGTGTGTGTGTGTTGCAGCTGCGGTCAGGGAGCCGTGCATCGAGGCGGGCCTGGTGAAGGTGCTGGTTCCCCATCTGAACAGCAGTGACCCAGAAATGCTGCTGAACACCGGCAGGGCCATCGGACGCATCTGCTTTGACAACGGTGAGTCGGTGCGACAACGCCGGCATGACGAGGAGTGTGCTGATGAAGCACAGACCGTTCTGTTGAAACTAACAAAGACTGACAGACCACAAGTCTGCCTGCATCTTTGAATAGGCTCTATGTATATCGCTTTCATCATTTATTACCACTTAATTGAGTGTGATGAATTATTTACAACTATGAAACTGAAACACTGATCTTGAAGAAATGATTCTCTTTGTATTAACAAACCCCTCACTGTAAACTCCTTCACTCTGTCTCTCTCTGAACTCCCACAGCGTACCAACAGGACCAGTTGGTCCAGAGTGGTGTGATCCCCAGACTGGTGTCCATAATGAGGGAGTATCCAGAGAACGACCCACTGGTTAACGTCTGCCTGCTGGCCCTCTGTAACCTGGCTGACATGGGTGATTCTTCACATTTCATTCACTATAGTGAAAACTATCATTGTTTGTTGGGATCCGACTTTATTCCAATCGGTAGCCCCTTTGATTTACAGGCCGTTAATTACGTGATAATGTCAAGAAATGACAAATAATTGCATCATAATGTCTAGAAATAATGGTTGATTAATGTCGAGAAATATGGCCAACAAATAACGATTGATTACGTATAAATAGCCCAGAAATAAAGGTCAATTGCAAGGACTTGGTTGAAACAAATTCTGGCCTTGCCAAAAAAATTCAAAGCATGTGTAATGCCTATGAAAAACATGACATTACTATGAAATTGACCGTTATTTCTAGACTATTCTTGACATTACTATGCAATTAATTGTTATTTCTTGGCTATGACATGACATTATCATGTAATTAATGGCCTGTAAATTAAAGGGTTACTATGGCTTAACAAAAGAAGAAATATGGCCCAAGGTTGTCACAGTGTGTATGTCAGTCCCATTGTCTAAATAACCTGAGTCATATTGTCTCAGTATTTAGACGTGTCCTTCACTGTCCTTTCACTCCTGGTCATGTCACAGTCGTACTGTAGCTCCCCACCTTAGTCTTACAGTATAAAACAGACTCACTGGTAAATGCTGTCGACCACCTTCTGCCGTATCAACCCATCAGACCTGCGTGGTTCAGGAAATGTTTGCATACAGTGCTGAGAGAAATCAGTGGGAAGAAGCAAAACACACAGACAGGAATGATTCACTGCTTCTCCAACCTGTCAAATAATGAGCTGGAGTTTGTGCTCGCAATGTGAAGTCACCTGGAGAAACCACTGAGGCCTGTTTCAAAACAGCAGCAGCTTTAACCGGGACTGTCATCGAGAAGAGTGCCGGAAGTGGACAAACTGGCAGTAGATGTGTGCTCACTCACTGCTAGTCAGGATAATTAGTTACCTCCAACACTGTCCATAGTTATAGGGCACTGTGTTTGCAGACTCTGCAAGAGAAGCCCTGGCTGAACTGGATGTGGCAGATGTGCTGACGTTCCAGCTGAAGCGGGCGCCCGATGCCGAGCGGCGACACGTCATCCTGGAGATACTGGGTGCGCTGGGCGAGAGCGGTAAGACCTGCATCCACTTAGTGGTGAAAGTCTGACTTATTATTGTCTTATCTGAGATTGGTTGAGTGAGGCAGCTTCTCCTTTCATATATGTGACTGTTTAAAATGGCTCAACTCAGGGTAAACCCCTTCTTAATTCGACATTTTTGGCAAATTGCCCCATTGCTATAATCCCTATAGTCTTACGGTTCATTACCTTTAATTGTCGGTGCAAGCTATTTTTGGAACAGCGGAGCAGAGCTGTGAGCTGCTCAGAGTTATGCTACGGAGGCTCATGGGATTTCTTGGTTTCCCTCATTAAACTCATCAAATACACAATCCAACAACTGCGGCAAGCAGTTTGCATTTGCCTCGAAAACAACTCTGTTATGATCTCATAGCGTGGTGAATGTTGGTGATCTGCTCTACCCTTCTAAAAATAGCTTGCACTGACAATTAAAGGTAGCAAACCTACTCCTAAAACGATAGGGATTATGGCCAATTTGCCAAAATCCCTTTAACCTGTCCAATATTTACAGTAATTAGATGGATCAGCACATTTCTGGTTGAATTTTATCCATGTGTTGTGCTTTGTCACTGTATAAACTGAATATCACAACACATACAGTAACCACATAAACCCAGAATGAACGCACAGATGATCAGGGATAAAAGAAAAGTGCTGAAACACAGGACATAAGAGACTGGGGGCACTTGCAGCATGGATCAGGGATGGTTGTAACAAAAAAAGGGAGAAAAAACAACACATTTGTTCCTGCAGATGTTGAGTGTGTCCTCTGTCCTCCAGGTGGGGGGATGTCTCACTGAGGATGCAGCATCTTCAGTATGCATACTGCGTACTGAGGATGTCACAAGTCTCTGAGTGGGGAATAGAATGAGACTTGTTGCAGCGTCCTCTGTCTTTCTTAAATGTCACAAAAAAACTGTTGTCTAGCTTTAACAAAGACCACGATTGAATCTGCTGTAATGTAGAAACACAATTCTCATATCACCTTGTCCTAGCGTAGCATTGTAAAACATCATATTCCACTGATGAAGTGTCAGATTTCCCCACATGAAATGTGTCTCCCTCTTTTCTTTTTTCATAATAAAGTATACCCAGGGGGCAAAGCAAAAAAACAGACACGGAGCGTTGTAAAAGGTTGTCCACCAGAAATGATATCTAGGACCTTCAAGGATTAAAACCTGGGTGGACAACCAGATGCACTGAAGCTGCAGTTTGCAAAGTCAGGGTCCAAAACCCTCTTTTTGGGTCATTTTGCTGGGGAAAGTATGTAAATGCAAATATTTGGGTACTACAATGGCATAAATAGTCATACAACTATAAAATTTGGCAGAGAGTATCTTGACACATAGGGGAAGGCATGTGGAGTTAAAAAAGATTCTGGCCATTTACTGCAATTTTGATTTTAAAGATATCACCCTCAACATCCCAAAAAAGACCAAAAAAAGTACTGTCGAACATGACAAATTCTTGGAAATTATTTTTTTCAGCACTTTATGGAGAACATCATGTATATAGAAACTTTCTTTACTTCATAAGTCCTTCAATTTGAGTCCAAGCTAGCCTTTCTACATTAGCTACTGGAAAGCTGCAGGCTGTCTCCAAACAATGCAATCACCTGTTTTCAAAAAAACTCCATGTTAACTGGCCCATTAGAATACATTGTATTCCGAGGATCTCACCCAAAATGAACAGATAGAGAGAGAAGACTGTTGGCCACAGCAAGTGATTTTGAGATAGAAAGGCTATCTTGGACTCAAATTAAGCCCATTGAGCATGTTGAACTAAAAGAAAGTTTCTCAGTTTTGACCGATTTTTCCATAAAGTTTGAAAAATTTAATTTCCATGAGAATTTGTCAGAAATGCAGTTTTTTTTGTCATTTTTTGGGATGTTGAATAATTTTAAAATCAGATGATTGCAGTAAACTTCACTGAATGTTTTTTCTTGCCTAACCATTTATCAAAACCTATTCAAATTTTGATTGTATGGTTCCATCCACCTTTAAGTACCTAAATATTTGCATTTTTATTGTGTTGCCAGTAAATGATTCCACTAAAAGGGGGTTTTGAACATCTAACCAATCAGAATAAGCATTCTGTTTTCCATTTGAATAATATCAGGTTTTAATATTGAGATCATTAAAAATCATTTCGGTGAAGTCTTGAAGCATACAGTACAGGTTTTCTAAAAGATGGGACTTTGCCCCCTGGGTAGTATATATCCTGGAAGACAATGTTAGCTTTAATAATAACTTCTCCAAGAGACCGTAGTGAAGCTGATCTGATTGTCCTGCACCACCAGATGCACTGAAGCTGCAGTTTGCAGAGTCAGGAGTACCGGAGGCTCTGTCAGAGATGATTCGGGGCCTGCAGGGAGGTTCCGACCCCCACGACCTCTGCAGCATCAAGATCGCCTCCAACCTCATAGTGTCCCTGCTTTTAGGGGGTGAGTGATGCGAGTCCTTCGTCCTTGTGCAGTAGCTATGTGGATGTTAAACCACAGCAGTGTGGCCATTTACTATTTTGTTTTTTAAAGACGACATATTATGGAAATATTACTTATCGAACATATATTTGGGTGTTTGTCTTGCCGTCCGGCCCCCAAAATGTGGGAATTGATCTGTAATTTACAGGCTCCTGAGGTTGGAATCCTGGTCCCTCAGATGTAATTCAGTAATTTCATTACATTCATTTACTGTCATTTTGCAGCTTGGGATCAATAAAGTATATCTATCTAAAGTATATCTATCTATTAGTTTTCAAATTGGCATAATACCACTCTTAACTGGGAGCATCATATAGATATGAGAAGACTAGAGGACTCACCCAGCGCTGCTGCCCAATGACACAGTGTTGCCACACAGCCGCCATCTTGGCCCGGTCTGCTTGCTCCCTCAGAGAATTAAGCCCATTGAGCATGTTCTACTAAAAGAACCAGAATCTGCTCAGTTTTGACCGATTTTTTAAACGTTTTTAATTTTGTTTTTATGAACGTCAGAAATGCAGTTTTACTGCATACTTATAATCATGAATAATTTTACACAATCAGGTGATTGCACTTCACTGTATGTTCGTATGATGCTAACCATTTATAAAACCTATTCTAGCCTTTGATTGGGTTTCCTCCACCTTTAAGGCAGGAAACTGCATTTATTGTGTCTACAGTATAAGTCATTCCACTAAAACTCTCTTTGAACATCTAACCAATCAGAATAAGCATTCTGTTTTCCATTTGAATAATATCATTAGATATTGAGATCATTAAAAAGCAAAGATGGTGAAGTCTTGAAGCATACAGTACAGGTGCTAGCAAGAAGCACCTAGCCCAAACTTATAGGCTATTGTCCTTTTTTCACAAATTACAAATAATTTTAATCATGCACTTTTCTATGAAATTAACCCTATAGTTTCATTAAGCAGTATATAGACAAAATATCAGAGTTATGAATAGTTTTTTAGTGCAGATGACTGGATCAGCCATCTACTGCAGCCAGAGTCAGAGCAAGTCGACCGATGCAATATGACCGCCTGTGAGTTATGTCTACACATAATTCAAGAGACAGTACAGGTACTCCCCTTGAATAGAAGGAGTGGGGTGGGATGGAGTGATGAGCAGTGGTTCATTTGCATTTAAAGGGACAGGCACTGAAACCAGTTGTTCTAAACAGGGCTGTTTTGAGAGGATGAAAAGAGCTGTGATGTTTGATCCTTGGGGTATTTTGACCAAAGCATATCATAGACATGTCTTCAAGACACCTGGAAACTATTTTAATTTGTGGAAGAGGGGCATAATATGTCTTCTTTAATGTTTTTCAACTCATTCACCTCTCCACAACATGCAGTATGTGATGTGACAAATGTAATCTGAAAGATTTTTGTATAATCCACTGTGTCCATGCACTTTGTCTGAATGGACCATAAAAAAGAGACAGGAGAGAGGACAGAGATAGGAAAGTGCAGCGGGCGTGAGCTGGCTGTGATATAACAAACCAGTCAGGCAGGTCGTTTACAGTATCATCACTATTTTCTGCCCCATTTATTTCCACTGTGACCTTTCTGGATGTGTCACAGGCAGAGGACGGCCCATTATGCCTCTGTGTCTGAAAGCAGTTTTGTTACTTATTTGTTTACCCAAAGATTATGCAGCAAATGATCCTCACATCACCTGCTATACATTATCATTGTGTCCCTGCCAGATGAGTCCATGCAGAAGTGTTTTGGTGAGGGGTCGGGCCTGGTGTATCAGGACGTCCTGTCCTGGCTGCAGAGCTCCAACACCCAGCTGCAGCTCTCGGGGGCCTTGGCCATCGCCAACTTCGCCAGGAACGGTAGGAAGAATAGTCTTCATATTTATGACGACTAATGGGGATCCAATAAACAATAAACAATAAACGGTGAGATATTTGTCACAGACTGTAAAGAGAGTTAGTAGCTGGTGGAGACCAAACACTGAGATGGGAACAAGATGACTGTCTGCCAACAAGTTCCTTACATCAGAGAATTGATTATTTGTAGTGACACATCTTCTTTCTAACCCCCCCCCCCAAAAAAAAAAAAGAAGCTGTCATGGTGGCTGATCTATGGCATAGTGTTAAAATTGACCCATTTTGCCTCTTCATTTCCTGAAACAAAAAAGCCATCCTCCTGGGAATCCCTGGAAATCCTCCTTCAAGAAACAGGGGGATACTTTTTAATCCTTTAAGGCTGCTACATGCTTATCTATTAAAGGGATATTTATTCATCTAATTTGCCTATTGCCATAATCCCTATAGTTTTAGGAGTAGGTTCATTACATTTAATTGTTGGTGAAAGCTGTTTTGAAATCGGTGGGGCAGAGACATGTATTTAGTATTTTTGGGCTTCCCCTCATCAAACTCATCAAATACACAATCCAACAAGTCCAAAACGCTCTGGTGGACAAGTTGAGACCTGCACATTCACCACGCTACATTGTCCATGTGAGTGTTTGGATTGTGTATTTAGTTTGATGAGGGAAACATAGAAATACCACAAACCTCTGTTGCGTTAGCTGAGCAGCTCGCATCTCTGCCCTACAGGGATTATGGCAATAGGCGAATTTGCCAAAATGTTGAAATATCCCTTTAATAAATACACCAGAATGATGATTTCTTTGTAGGAAAACAAGTGTGTCACACACTTCTCTTCACATCAGTCAAACCATGACACAGCCGTAGTAGACCTCAGCTCATCAGAGCATCTCAATAGCTGTCACACAGTAGCAACAGAGTAGAGGCAGTATGTGTAGGTTGACTGCAGGGGTTCTCAGGCTTCAGGTTTTTTGTTTTCATCAGTTGACTGAGCTTAATTTCATTGTTTAGTAATGTGTAAAAAAGTATTCATGACCTTTGTTCTTACAGTACATATTGAAAAGTCTTAATTTAATGTGTTAAACTCAAGTCAACTCACCGACACTGGGCAAAAGATTCCCCAGCAGTTTGACAACAGCACCTAGTGGCCACCAGCAGAACTGCTGCTTTTGACCATTCAACATCATTACGTTGCTTTACACAGCAACATCTTTTATATTATATTTAGTTTGGATCATTCAGTTGAGTGTGGGTTGTTATCTACTGTTTCACATGTTTTGAAAGTGTGTTTGTTGGCCTGCTGTGTCTCTGTTAGACAGTAACTGTGTGAAGATGCTGGACCTCGGGGTGGTCCCTCACATCCTGACTCTGCTGGAGCAGCATGTGGATGAAGGAGACGTGTCTGTTCAACACGCTGGACTGAGCGCGCTGAGGAACCTGGCTATTCCAGGTACTGAACACATTCAAAACACACAACCTTCACACTGAGCCTCTGAAGCGGCACATCAGTACGACATCTGTGTGTTTCAGCCACTAACAAAGTGCGGATGCTGGAGGACGGGGTGACTGAGAGGATAAAGACCCTGCTGCGCTCTGACATGCCACCGGTTCAGTTCAAGCTGCTGGGGACACTGCGCATGATGGTGGACGGACAAGGTGAGCTGGACTGGTAGTGTAAAGAGAAAACATGAAACAAATATTCATTCATGTTTTTAGAAGTGGAAGAGGAAGAAGGATACACTGATACAGGTTGATTTTGGCAGAAGCGTCTCTTTTCTGTTCTTTTTTTATCACACATTTCACACTGGACAACAAATACCACTTACATATTGTAATTACTTGAAACATTATCATTAGCCATTAAGTATCTGCAGTGCAGTCAGATTAATCGCTCAGTTTCACACTCATCAGTGGAGCAGTTACACAGGTTCACTGAACCTGACTTGATCCAGTCTCGTCTGCTGAGCTCCCAGTGAGATAAATACTGTATGTTTGATGATCATGTCTGTCCTCTGGCACCGTCCTCTCTCTGATATTATCATTGTGACAATGCCCATGTGTTGGAGCTTCAAGAGACTTACTTTGAGCTCAGACTTCACCTGAACATCTCAGTGGCAGCCTGTGGTCAGATATCCTGCTTTGTGTCTGATTGTTCTCTCTGTTGATGGTTCCTGCTCTGTTCTGCGGTGCTGTGTGTTGTCAGAGGAGGCAGCCCTGGTGCTGGGGAGAGATGCTGTGCTGCTGGCCAGAGTCATGGAGTGGTGTGAGGCCAAAGACCACGCTGGAGTCCGAGGAGAGGCCAGCCGCCTGCTGGCTGCCTTCATCAGACACAGCCGCAGCCCGGTGAGCACATGAAGTTTTCATGAAGTTTTGGTTGACACATCTTGGTAATTACATCCAGTCTTTGTGATTGTAATACACAAACACAAACACATACAGTAGCTAATACATAAGAGCCTCCCATTGGATAATTAATTGCTGCATGGATGATTATGTTTCAGCTGGCAACAACTTATTTAACCCTAACTAGTCTCATTTCTTAAAGGGATAGTTCAACGTTTTGGCAAATTGGCCCATTGCCATAATCCCTATAGTTTTAGGAGTACTGTAGGTTTGTTACCTATAATTGTCGGTGCAAGCTGTTTTTAGAACGGCGGAGCAAAGCCGTGAGCTGCTCAGAGCTACATTACAGAGGCTAAGCTTGCGGCTCTGCTCCGCCGTTCTAAAAATAGCTTGCACTGCCAATTAAAGCTAACTCCTAAAACTATAGGGATTATGACAATGGGCCAATTTGCCAAAATGTTGTCCTTTTAAACAACCATGTTGGAAGACACATCCTGTGGTCATGGAAAATATGTTAATCTGTTTCAGAAGGGTCAAATTATTGGCATCAAGCTAATAAAACAGCTAAGGAGATTGCTGAGACTATGTGTTAAGAACTGCCCAACGCATTTTCAAAAACTGGAAGGACAGTGGGGAACCATCATCTTCAAGGAAGAAATGTGGTCCAATGTGACCACAGAGTTCAGATCTGAACTGTACTGAGAATCTTTAAAAAATGAGTGCAACTTTGGATGGAAATAAATGTTGTGACATTGCAGAAGCTTATTGAAACAATGCTACAGCGAATGCGTGCCGTAATCAAAGCTAAATGTGAATGTAAATTAGAGGGTGTGACTTCTTTTATTAACACTGACCATTGACGCTCTGTAATGGGCTGATTTCATCTCTCTGACAGGAAGTTGTTTGCGCTGTGGCTAAAGCAGATGGCGTTCGGCACCTTATCGCCATGGCAACAAGTGAACACGTCATCATGCAGAACGAGGCCCTGGTGGCTCTGGCAATAGGATCTGCCATCGACCTTGGTAAATCAATTTCACATGTTTTATACAAAGCCAATGGGCTGTCAGTTAATTGCAATTAATCAATAAGCATCCATAGTTAATCCTGATTTATTGGAAAATGAACTGCATATTTTTCACTTGTTCTGAATGCACTTTAGAGGGAGTGTTACTAATGGACAAATGTGCAATATGCTAATGTTCAAAAAACACATTATGCTCAAAGAATAACATGATGGCCTCAGAGTAGAAACTGTTAATGGATTAGTTTGAGACTACAGATGATTCATTTCAAGGCTGAAATGTGAAGAGCTAGAAAAACTGACTTTACCTACATGTGAACTCTTAGCAAGGCCAAGGAGCATGTGCAGCCAAGTCCGTGTCAGTCACCTCCATAGTTCAAACCCTGCTGATGCTGCTCTCTGGTCTTTTCATTCATGGATGTTCATGGTTCCTCTGGCATCACGCTGTCATACAGGATTTTCTGTGACCTTTTCTCTGTGAAACTGTTCATATGTTATAAACTCACATGGCTTCATTGTTCCCGACTTCATAATATGCATCTTATCATCTTTGATCTCTCACATCATCATGCTGTTCACTCACTTACGTAACTGCACATGTTTTACACAAAACATCATTTTCGGTTTATCTGTATCCTACAGCTGGAATGAGGTGCTTCATGAGAACAAGTTGAAAGCTGATGTTGATAAATATTTTTTCAAAAGAAAAGGTCAGACAAGTTTGGAAGTTGTTTGAAGGAGAAGGAAGACAAACTTGTGTGATATATGTGCATTTTGATTACTCAGATGCGTGTGTGTTTGTTTGGTGACTGCAGAGTCGATGAAGGATCCATTTGGGGAGGCGGAGCTGTTGCCCATGCTAAAGAAGATGTTGGAGGATCCTGTGGGGGCGGTGGAAGTCAAGTTCAGTGCTTTAGGTCTCATCTGCAGTCTGGCCAACTCCAGTAAGTTTGATTTTACACACACACACGCATACACACATCCATATATTTCAAGGAGTTCAATGGAAGTGACTGTGCAGCATCTGAATTTAATCAGTTCTCCTTTGGTAAATTCAAGTACTTTTTTTGCATAAAATGAGCATGGACAGTGGTGAAAACATAAACTCCTCAGCGGAGATAACAAGATGTCCAGCCTTGAGATGGATGGACAACAACAGTAGAGACCATGTCAGGTTCCACTTCCTGTCCCCATGAACAGAAACCCGAGGCTGCAGTGGACACACACTCATTAACACTGGACGGCTGGAGACTGGAAAATCAGTCGCTGTTTGAATGCCACAGCCTCTCTAAGTGCACATGTGAACAAGACACTGAGTCCACTAACCTTCAGTTGCCTTCCCAGTGTTCACCCATCAGGCATAACATCATGACCACCTGCCTAATACAGTGCTGGTCCCTTTTTGCTTCACTGTGTATTCTGACATCCTTCTATCAAAACCAGCATGAACTTCTTCAGCAGTTTGAGCAACAGTAGGTCTGTTAGATGGGACCACATGGGCCAGCCTTCTCTCCCCACATGTACAGTATTAATGAGCTTGTGGCAGATTCGCCACTGTTACTTCCTTGGACCACTTCTGATAGATTCTGACCCCTGAACAGCCCACAAGAGCTGCTGCTTTTCACATGATAGAGACCCAGTCGTCCTTAACCTGGATCAAATCTTTACAGTATGCTGACCATTTTTCCTGAAAGAAAGAAAGAAAGAAAGAAGTGCTCTATAGCGCCGCCCTGTCAAACTCACTATGAAGGGAATGTGTCTCATCATTAATGACTGACAGGGGTTTCCTCTGTGCAGCAGTGTCGTAGAGGTCATGTTTGCAGCCAACTAACCTCCCTGCCATCTTGTAGATCCTATTTAGTTTGTTTTTATTTGCTAACGTCAGGTGGCCAGACCTGACAGTGACATTAATAACGAGGATGTTGTCAGCCAGGCTGACATAGACTCTTTCCACAATGTCCGGCCTGCCCCCAAACCCCTTCAGTTTCCTAACTAAAAACATTCCATGACTGGCCTTTTTAAAGTCAGTGTTATCACTGAAACTGTGAGTCAGTCACTGTCAAGATGTTGACAGTTGACATCTCTCCCTGAGATTTCTTTATTTTCGGTTGATGGCTGGAACAGGAGATCTGCAGCTTGAATGTGCGGTTGATGAGTCAGGAGAGATGATGTGATGCAGCCATTGCAATCTCAGAGGAAAAGTTTCAACATCTGGTGGATCTGTAAAGACCTGAGTCTGTTAGAGCACAGGGAGTCTTAGTGTGGAGTTTCTAATAAAGTGCTTGATGAAGTCAGTAAGTCATTAGGAGACATTAAGGAGTCAGCAGTCAGCTCTCATATTAGTATTTAGTTTCTGTGGGTGTAGATGTGCTACTAGCACTTCTTTTTCTGATAAGTAAATGTGTTCTCACTTTAAAGGGATGATGAAGTCAGTAAGTCATTAGGAGACATTAAGGTGGAGTCAGCAGTCAGGCTGTTCAGCTAAGGGAATTTCTTGGTTTCCCTCATTAAACTCAATATTAGTATTTAGTTTCTGTTGTGACCTGCACAACCACCACGCTATGAGATAATGCTACTAACAGCCATTTTTTAAATACAGGGTAAATACGGAGAGTCTGAAAAACTGTCCCTGCAACGCGCATCAGTGGTTTTGCATGAATTTACCTCGAAATAACAATTCTGTTCTCACTTTAAAGTTATGCATTAGATACTCATCCAAACATGTACACAACACATGCATGTGTGCCTGCACTGCTGCTGGTTACCACCCATCTCTCACTCGTGTCATCTTCCTGTTTCTCATCCTTGTGTGCTGCAGGTGCGATGAAGGAGGAGTTGAACTCTGTGAACATGAAGGAGAGCCTCAGTAAACTGACAGATCATAGCAGCAGTAAACTTGCCTCTCAGGCCAGCTCCATACTGACCACCCTCAGTGACACCAGCTAAACCAGCACACCGCAGCAGCACAGGATCTCATCTGCCGTACGGATTTCTCCAGCTTATTCAATGACATGCTTTAATTCAAACGATCTTCCTGCACAGATATAGCTAAATACTGAATTTTCTCCTTAAAATATCCCCTGTTTTTGTGGCAATAATTACTAATTATATACACACATGACTAATGCTCTGTGCCCCATGACAGGCTGCAAGCTGACAGCATCCTGTCAGGTTTCCAGCATCTTAAACCCCTGAACAGAAGGGTGTGAGGAGCAATGTTTGTTGTGAGTGTTGGCTGAGAGAAAGCAGCTTCATTCAGTCACATCAGATGGTGATATTTCTCATGTACAACTCTACAGTTAATGTTGTGTTGGTGGTGGAAGTATAGAGCACAGGAGGGTCAGAGAGGCAATGGTCCGGTCATGGCACCAGGTCTGTGGTTTGCTCTGAACTAAAGTGGCGGGTGCGTCAGGTGTGTGGACAGGAGGACTTCACAGATAGAGGGCCAATGGTATTAGTGCAAATTAGGCGGCTATGGAAAACAGTATTTTTTAATAAATCAGACCACTCAGCTGTGGTATGTGCTCCTTGAGTAACTTCTTTTGGCTGTAAACTGTTACAAGGTTCAGCTGCAAGCGAATCAATGGAGGTTCAAGAGCGTCAGGACTCAGGAGATTCAGAGTTTGAAAAAAACAACCTTAATAGGAAGAGAGACACTGACAGAAAAAGCTTTTTAAAAATAAATAAATAAAGACTACAAAGTCCACTTTCTATATTTTCTGATCTAAAGAACCTTCTGCAATTTAAGTGAATGAACACGTGGCACAACATACAGTTTTGGGGATGTGCAGCAAAACTGCATTTTGAATGATTTTCTAATTGTATTGATTCCAGCTTGTTGATATAAAAGCGAAGGTTCAGTGATTTTGGCCTTGTTTTCTCTGTCCGTCCAAATCAGTGGTGCCAAACCTACTGACAGACCGAGGTATGTTTCATCAGCAGAGTCTTTACTACAATGTAAACTCATCAACCACCACCTGTCCAGTTTGTACTTCACCAATGTCATTCTAAAGAGTAGAGACCAACAAAAAATGATTAATGGAGCCTCATTTACAAGCAATAAGTCTGCACAGCATGTCCTGCTGTAGTCCCTCAACCTTTATGGATGTTGTCTATCAAAGAGTCCTGAGCTCCTCGTGTAACACCTGCAGGGTGCCATGCATATATTGGGTATGTCTTCTATATATGAATATTTGTGTCATGTTACTGTGCAAGCAGCAGTAGATCAACCTTAAAACATAATAATAACAAAATCCTGAACAGCTGAAGTGCTATGATATTGCATAATGTGATAGAAATCTAACAGATTCACAAATTCAAGTTAGGATGCAGAACTGGTGTTCAGAGAACACTTGACTGACAATTTTGCACCATACCCATTATATTGTTTTGAAATTGAATGGACCAAAACTGTAACATTAAAGGTGCTATATGTTTATTTTTGCTGTTTACTGTAGGAGCATTAGCATCTGCACCCTTAAGAGTCCAGATGAAATGTTGGAGGTTCAGCATCATACCTCATTCCTTCCCTCCTCTCCAGCAGTGGGAAGTGATGCTGCTTTAGCCTTAGTTAAGCTTCTTTTTCTGTCATTGCTTTTCTGTTTAGCACATAAACCAGCTAGCTGTAGCCTGCTCCACCTTGTGATAGCCTACTGGTTTGTGATTGTGAATCATTGCAGCATCTTTTATCCCAGAATGGGAGCATGAGAAGCTCTTTGCAGGTGTGTTTCAGAAAAAAAAACTTTACATATAGCACCTTTAACGGACGAATTGCCTGATGTATATCAGAGATTTACAAAAATTAAATTTGCTAGTTGTATTTATGACTCCGATTCTTAGTGATATCTATAATATGAAAGTCTGACATAAAATGAATGCAGCAAATTAATCATAATGGTTTCAGTGGTGCCATTGCAAATTATTGGATACTCAATTTGGCAAACCTGCCATCAGACAGTGGGACAGACTGATGGTGTTAATCTGACAGCCTCACTGACCAGGATCAATGAACTGCGTGAAAAATCTTCTCATGGGAAAAATTTATTCTCCTGCATGTCAGCCAGTATCCTCTTGGACTGGGTTTTGGCTTTGGTGCAATAGTGACAGTTAAAGGTGAGACATATAAACAACCTGAGGTCATGTTTATATTAAACCTGGAGGACCTGACTGCACATGCAGGATTACTGAGGAGCTCTGATTGCAAGAAGCAATTTGCAGCCACTTAGCATTAGCTCTACTCTTATTTGCAAATACTGTGACCTGTCATGATCTGTTGTGATTAGCAGGTGAGACGACTTTTACAAACACCAACAGGCCACAGTGTCAGTTCTGCAGCACTTCTTTTCTTTTTTGATGCGATTGTGATTTGTGTTTGTTTTGTTACATTCACAAGCACATTGTATTATCTCGTCTAGGTGATGACAACTAGTTGGGTGCAGCAGAACAGGCGCCTGTGGTCCGAGGTCCAACACACCTGAAACTTTAAACCAGAACAGACAATCAAACACTGCTTTTCAGCCTGACCTTAAAGGGATAGTATCATTTTTTTTAAGTGGGGTTGTAGCCCCTCAAAGTGCAGGAAAAAAGCAGTTTTTATTTGGACCTAACCCAACTCACGTATCCCTCCGCCCACGGTTAGTGCCCATCGATCGGCAGTTGGTTAGCTCCAAATAAAAACTTTGAAGGGCTGGAACAATGGTACAAGTGTGTTTTTTTTTTTTTTTCAAGTAAAACCTCTTTTAGGCCGCGAAAATAGGCTGTTTCTTTGGGTCTGTTCACAACACTGTATGTTGTAAATCTCTGGACAGTGCAGAGAGTCTTCTACTGCAATTAAAGTACTTAGGGGCTATTTGTAGATCATACAACCCCACTTTTTAAAAAAATGCTACTATCCCTTTAAGTTCAAATATTGGGTGGGGCGACTAGAAACCTTCACTCTAAATGAAACTTCCTGTTTTATTATTTTCCATCTGACAGGAGTCCTATAGAAGCACAATGTGAAGCAGCCACACACAACCATTAACCATTTGTATATATACAGTACAATAACACTTCTGCTACACTTGTACAACTGTGCCCTCAGCACTTCAGTGTGCGTCTATAGTTCAGTCATCGCAGGTGAAGGGAGAGCATGTTTGTTCTTACAGTGTCAGTGCACATGAGGAAACAGCTTTGCTGTAATGTTTCATGTAATATCTGTATTGACATATATTCTGTGTACATAACTAGATATCATTTAACATTTGTGGACAAATCTGTATATTTTTCAGGGAGGGCGGATTTGGTTCTAGAGAGAGCAGAATAAAGTAAAGCAATGTCTTCCCCCAAACAGTGTCTCAGTGTGTTTTCTTCAACTCTCAAATCTTCATTTACACATCAGTACATGTATGAAGCTTTTTCTGTCTTGAAATAAGTTTAAGAATGCTGTTGTCAACTGCTTTGAAAATTGGGACACACTACTTAGCTGCACACCAGTTTTAAACACCACCGTTCACTATGTTGGTTAGTTGGTACTGTAGTTGATCAAGTTGCTTGATTACCACCATTACTACTGCTGAAAAGAATCAGTACGTTTACATGCTCAGCTAAGTCAAGCTTTGCTCATAGCTGGATTTGAACATCTCATTGGAGTTCTGTCCTTGTCCCAGTTGACATGCAACAGGGAAAATCAGTAAATTGACAGTGTCTACCTCCTCAACATACTACTATTCATACCCCTTGAACTTTTCCACATTTTGTCGCGTTACAACCCCCTGAGTCAGGGGGACTCAATACATTGTTGAATCACCTTTCACTGCAATTACTCCAACTCCAAGTCTGTTGGGGTGTGTCTCTACCAGCTTTGTACATCTACACACTGCAATTGTTGTTGTCGTAACACATTATGCTTTGATATAAATCAGTCCATAGCTCTGGCTGGTGGTTGTCCTGCTGGAAGGTGAACTTCCATCACAGTCTCAGTCTTTTTTCTGCCAGCTTTTCCTCCAGGATTGTCTTGGATTTAGCTCCATCCATCTTCCATCAACTCTGAGCAGCTTCCCTGTCCCTGCTGAAGAGAAGCCTCCCCACAGCCTGATGCTGCCACCACCATGTTCCACAATGGGGATGCTGTGTTCAGGTTGATGAGCAGTGTTTCCACTTGCATGTAGGCCAAAAAGTTCAATTTTTGTCTTTGATTTGTAAAAAAGTCTTGTAGACATAATTGTGAAGTGGAAGAATGATACATGGTGTTCAATTTTTTTTTAATTTTTTCAATGGCTTCATATTGGGAAAATAGAATTGACAGAAAATACAACCGAATAGTTAATTGCTTAAAGGAAACAATAATGAGAAATCACTAAACAACTTCAGAGACTCTGTCGAGCCTTCAGGGGGAATAAACCAGAGTTAAGCCTGCGCTCAGATGCCTGTCAGGCTGTACTGAGGGAATACCGTCGTCCGGTTTTGAACGCGTCATCGTACAAGGAAGTCAGGAGACCTCAGCGCCGTGGTCCGGGATCCGATAGGACTGTTCAAAGTTTGTTGATTGTGCAGGTGAGTCACAGGAAGCGGAGCAGTCAAAGCTGTAGACAGGTTAGTTTGTCTCAGAGTCCGATGTTACAGTCAAGACACAGAGGTTGCGATCAGTCACTTGGTGTGATGACAGCAGAAACTTCACTGCACTGTGCACAAGTTCAGTGTGTTTGCGTGTGAACCCGTGATTGTGCACATGACAACACTCCTGACAAAAGGTCGTTTAACCATTCAGACGCGCGTGCATTGTCAACGTACATAGGCTGCATATATGCAAAATGCGCGTGTAATGTCAGGAAGTTACAGTATATCAGACACCTTGACTGTAATGTGATGTTGATACAGATGTTAAATGCACTAAAAACCAAACCATGAACCTTCTACCCAACAGTAGTGTGGATGAGGAATATCCACTGTAAATCATGGGCAGCCAGCAGTACTTTGATTTTTATTTCTTGTTCAGGTGCTGGAAGAGTCCAAGATGACTGAGGTGAGCCATCAGCAGTGGGGGGAGGCGTCCGGCCTGGGCAGTGTGGACCTGTGGGTCCTCCAGTCGTCCCAGGTGCGAGTGGAAGTCCTCACCCTGGGGGCCATCCTCAGGTCTGTGTGCAGCAGAGGGACGGACGGAAAGATGGAGGATGTAGTCCTGGGCTACGACAACCTGGAAGGTACAGTAGCAATAATCTCCCTGCCCAATGAAATGGTCCAATAAGGAATTAGATATTGATTAAACATGATGCTCACTAGTTCTGTCGGAAGGCAGAGCAGATTCCTTTGGTCTGTGAGGGTTGTTTATTCCACAGAGAGAAGCTCTGATCCTAGAGATGAAAAGTGCACCTACTGAGCTGCTGCAAAGAAACCTCACTTCAAAGTGTGACATAAGATCACCCTAAAAACACTCAAATGTAAAGTAGATATATAAAATGCTGAGTTATCTCACTAGATTTATTTTATTTTATTAAGTTTATGGACAGTGTACATTAACATTAAACACAAAAAAAGTAAAGATGCGTGCACCAGATTTAGCAGAGAGCTAATTTCCATCTAACACAATTTGCTTGGTTGTTATGAATTGCACCACCTTTTAAACACAGGGACATTGTCCACCACATAAATCTCTGCTCCACATGGTCTTTAAAACAAAACTATAAGAGCTACATAATAGAACAGTACAGCAGGAGTGTCAAACACGCGGCCAATGGGCCAAAACTGGCCCAGCAGAGGGTCCAATCCAGCCCGCGGCATCATGCCAATGTGAATATAACACAGAAGACAGAAGAGGTATAATATTGTTGAAACTGCATGTATTTTTCTCAAGAAACATCAGGTTGTAATAATGTTTTGTAGAAGGACAACTGTAAACAGCTTAATAATAATGTAATGTAGTTGTACTTCTTTGCACTAAAACAAAGGGAAACACTGAAGAGTTCTTGTTATTTGCAGGTTATTATGCTGTTATTTTACTGGTCCGGCCCACTTGAGATCGAACTGGACTGCATGTGGCTCCTGAACTCAAATGACACCCTTATACAGGGACATCTGTCCAGAGCTGGATTGAGATGACTGAAAGCCATGTATTATTGTGATTTGTGTTGTGTTGTCAGGTTATATGTCAGATAAGCGCTACCTGGGAGCGGTGGTGGGCCGCGTGGCCAACAGGATCGCGCGCGGGCGCTTTGTCATGGAGGGAAAAGAGTTCCAGCTAGACATCAACAACGGGCCCAATGCGCTGCACGGAGGACTGAGAGGCTTCAACAAGGTAGGACTCAGTGCACTGGTTTGTGTACGTAGGAGTGTGTAGTTAAACTGAGATAAAACCTGCATGGAAAAATTCAGCATCACCTCCCAGCTGCAGGTAAATAACAGTGAGTTGGTGCAGACAGTCAGTGTATTGCTGCAGCCTGTTGTGTTCACACACCAGTACACACCACACATAGAGGAACAAAGTGAAGGGATCATCATGACAGGTATTTGCAAGCATTAGAATTTGTTCCCCAACATTGTCCCCATAATACCCATAATCCCTTGCATTTTGGGGCTGTGCTCTCATTCTGCTTTGACTTGTTCCCTGCAGTTTCTTACTCTCCTGAAGAAAACTCTGCTTGGTGTACACACAACACAACACACAAACACTGTGCGCACTCTGCTTGGCCCTTTGATCTACTCTGAGGATAAATGTTCATAAATAAATGAAGAAAACACACTCTATGAAACAGACTGGGCTTTATAAACATCAGATTATTGATTCAGTGTTTTTCTCTCAGCCATGTTCGCATCTCTGTGAACTAGAAGCTGAATTCTTCATGCTCAGTGTCATGAACGCTACTATTCATCCACATGCCGTCAAGATGTCTCACATAACAGCTTAAATGCAACCTCATGATGGCACTGAAGAAAAAAAGGAAAATTAAGAGGAAGAGGAATTCATCATCTGGGAACAATGAACCGACCAATAGGTGGTCCAATCCAATATGCAGATGTTGAGACATTTCACCAGATGTTGACAACATTTCCCCCTGCTGGTGTGGCCAGAGAAAGCTCTCTCGAGTCAGTAGGGTTCATCCTGAAGGAACAGAGTTGTTTTCGAGGTAAATTCATGCAAAACCACAGATGCTTTTCCCGTCGGGGGTAGTTTTTCATCAAGCAGTCTCTGCATTTACCTCAAAAACAACTCTGTCTCATAACGCTTCGTTATTATCTCATAGCGTGGTGAATGTGAAGGTCACAACTTGTCCACCAGAGTGTTGTGGAGTTGTTGAATTGTGTATTTGATGAGTTTAATGAGGGAAACCAAGAAATCCCATTAGCCTCTGTAGCGTAGCTCTGAGCAGCTCACGGCTCTGCTCCACCATTCTAAAAACAGCTTGCACCAACAATTAAGGGTAACAAACCTACAGTACTGCTAAGACTATAGGGATTATGGCAAAGAGCCAATTTGTCAAAAATCTTGAACTATCCCTTTAATGTCTTCAGTTTGAATCTACAATGTAGAAAGTAATAAAAATAAAGAAGAAACACTGAATGAGGTGTGTGAAAACTTTTGATTAGTACTGTACTTCAGTCGACTTAGTGTCCCTCACTCTGTCCTCTGCCAGAACTCAATGTGAAAACAGAAAAACAGAACAGTTTATTGAATCAATGGATAGAATCAATAGAGATTTTATTTTTGGTGTGTGGAAATAATTGGACAATGCTTTAATGTCCTGATTGAAGAAGCCTGTCAGACAAGCTGTCTCATGAGCTTCAACACAGACAGGCTTTTATTAATACACTGCCTGAGGTGATGGAGCTGACATCAGACATGACAGTGTTTCAAACTGAAGCTGTAAAGCAAAGAGAAGAGGGGCAGACTGCATGTGGTCACGCTGGAGCAATCAAAGAGGAATTAGCTCAGTGTAAAGTGTCTGTCCACACACAGAGCTGTGTGAACAAGGCTTCATTCTTCATTCACACAGCTCCACAATATCCTTGACATTTTTTAGGCTGATCTCAATATAGATTTCTATCTTCTATGAAACACGGAATATAAAGACAGATTTATCATGAGGGTCTCTTAGATTTTAATATCAAAGGTGGAAGTTACAGTTCATACTCATTCATATGCATCTCATGTGATCGCGTAAATGTGATGGAGATACATTTGACACCCAGTCTTAGATGACACTGAATGAAAAGGTGTCAGTGAGGTACCACCTACTCAACACATGTCCTCTGCCACTTGTCCCTCCTCACTTTTTCTCAGTGTTTCCCATTCCTCGATTTACTTCATTACTACTGTACTGTAGCTTCATGGAGGTATGTTTTTGTCTGCCCATCCATACGTTACTGTGATATCTCAGTGTATTGGCCTCAGAGAAGTTCTTCTAATATTTTCGCAACAGAGTCCAAATTCGAGTCATGGACACCTCACTAAACGTGTTTTGTCCTCTTGAACGTGGTACTGTAGCTCAAGACCACTTTGAGGAAGATTTTTAGACTTTTTTTCTTCCTTTTTCATTTTGTTATTTTAGCCTGTACTCTGTGTTTTATCCTTGCATCTGTATTATTTTAACTGCAGTCATTCATGAAGGCCATACCATGCTGCCTCTGGCACTTTCAGACCAGGTTGTGTGAATGATTGCATGAGGTGGACTGTAGAAACTGATTTGCCTTTTTGGGGGGATACATGAAGTTACCTGTATCTGTATCTGTAAGATGAACTGTTAGACTTTGGTGGTCAGGGTCAAAGGTCAAAGTGATCTCATGTTCTTCTGAATGAAATCAGTCAACACAGGAATCAGGAACACTTCTGTGACCTCACAAATTCATTCATTAATTATGAAGCTGTTTAACTGTAAGAATAAAATGAAGACTTGTTGTTTTGTATTCAAATGGTCAAAAGGTCACTGTGACATCATAATGTCCAGAGACTGGGTTTATAGCTCTAGTTTTGTTTTCTCTCTCTATTTCAAGTGGGTAAAGTCCTCATTCACTAGAGAATAGTGTGAGGTGCAGTGATGCACTCAGCCGCTCCATGTCCCTCTCATGTGTTAACAGGTTTTCTCAGTCAATTTGATGCAGTTCTCACATCAGAAAGCAAATTCTCCAAAGTATTAATGCTGCTCTCTGAACAGTTAATTGTCCCCACACAGATTAGCATTTTCACACCTTTCACTCCCCAAGACATTTTCTCATTGTGTTGATGTGTCTCATGCAATTATGACAACTCATTAATACAGTTTACTGCTTCATTAGAGTTCTCACTCACCGTGATACAGACCTGCACTGCAAAGCGTTTTCAATCCAGTCGTTTGAAACTTTCTTCATTTATGTACAGAGAAATGTCTGTGACTCACTTACATATACTATACTAATTTAGTTTTTCTATTTTCTTAATAATAATTTATCATTCGGCTTTCCTCAGTTTTTCAATAACGGCTTATTACAGAAAGTTTTTAATAACTACTTTCACACATTTTCCTACGAAGATTCATTTTATTAAAACTCCACACAAATCCAAAAATTGGAAGTTGCACATATCTACTAAAAATGAAACATAGCAGTGAAACTATCATACAGTGAAAACATAAATACATCAAGTGTCTGAATCAAATGCGAAACACTGTTTACATTACAGTAAATATTTTTGGATGAACCATGTTCCTTATTATCATTTTCATTATGAAAAAGTGCACAAACTGTCCTGAGAACTGCCTTGAGAGCGGTGAGGATGACGTTTTCCATGTGAGAAATGCATCACTGAGAAAAACTGTATTTTTATATCAAACAGGAAAGTGAGATGAGATCATTTAACACATGGTAGCTGAGACATTTCAGTGTGAAGTGTGCACTCCGCATAGCTGACCACTTGTGACTGATACATTGTAGTTAAGAATAAACTTGTCAAACACAGCAAATACAAAATGTGAGTATACATGTATATATATTTTAAACAGTAAAATTAATTTGAGATCATAGTCTGTGGCTCCTCTTAATGATATAACAATTGATGTATGACTCTTATGCACTGAAAGTTATTTCAGTCAATCATTTCTCCCCTTTATTGACTTGAGGCAGGATCAAGAAATAAGACTCAACAGTGCAGTGTTTTTCAACCTTGGGGTCGGGACCCCGCGTCGCCTGAAATGTCTAATAATTGAAGAAAAAAAATAGTGATTAAAATATATATTTTTTAATCAGGCTTAAAAACACCACACACAATCTTAAACAACTGTATTCTATACTTTCTATAGAATATAAATCGAGTTCAAATAAAATGCATCATCAAATGAGCTGGCACATCTTGATTGACATGCAGTCACGTGATCAAAATGAGGTCTTGAGGGGCGGTGTTGGTAGAGCACCCGCCCCATGTGTTGAGGCTATAGTCCTCACTGCAGGCGACCCTGGTTTGATTCTCCCGTCGAGTGGCCCTATCCTGCATGTCACCCCCCTCCTCTCTGCCTCCCATTTCCTGTCTCTCTCTCAACTCTCCTGTCCATTAAAGGCAAAAAAAGCCCCATAAAATGTACTTAAAAAAGGGGTCTTGAGCCAAGAAAGGTTAGGAACCACTGCATTAGTGACACCATAACCAAGCCGGGGCAGGAGCACACACATGAACTCTTCACAGCAGTGCAGCTGATGCTGTGACACTGTGGTTGTATTCGAAACCACATACTATACTGCTATGTGGCCGACTGATTTGGCCAAAATCTAGTATGTACTGTAGTAGACAGTGTGCAAACAAAAGCACAATCTGCAGTATGGAAAAAAAGAAAATCTGATCTATGTATAGATCCATAATCTGACCAGTCTACATTGTGTACTGTATCCCACAATGCAATGTGCCCCCGACCTCTAAACCTAATCAAAGACAGTTTAAAGAAGTGTAGTATATTTGTTATGTACCGTAACCAGGTTATACAACTTAGTTTAAAAAAAATGAAAATAATGTAGACTGATTAGTTCATTGTTAAACATTTATCTATTGATGTAAAGCTAACATGTGGGTAGTGCCCCAAAAGATGTGTCAATGTGCCAGTTTATATTTATTTGCGATGTTTGCTTTGAATTTCGATCTGTTTTCCAAGAGAAATGCCTCAAAGAAGGTCAGCAAAGTCTCCATTTTACAGGAAAACAGTCAAAATATGAGAATTGAGTGGACATTTTCCTGATACTGCAATGGTGAAATGAGCAGAGCCTCAACTTCTTGACTGCTCCCATCTCATATACAGTACCTGTGCAGCGGTGAAGATCTGCATGTGCTTCCTGTTAATCTAGAACGTCACACCGTTCAGCATCTGGTAAAAACCACAGATTTCACTTCATAAAGTGCATGTGTGTATCTGACAGGCTGTCTGGGCGGCTACAGCAGTGGAGGGCGGTGTGCAGCTGAGTCACACCAGTCCAGATGGAGACCAGGGTTATCCTGGAGAGGTTCAGGTGTCCGTCACCTACACCCTACAGGTAAACAGAACCAAACAGCTCAGTAGCTGATTCCAGACTTTTTATGTGTTAGATCTGCCTCAGTGTGAGGGGGTTTGTCCCACGGATGATTCACTTTAAGCTAAACAACCTGATGTAAATGTTGAGTGAATTAAATATTTGTCACAAACTCATAACCAGGCAGATGTTTTGTTGATTTGAATATAAATAGGTGGTTTATAGATGTGTACGTGAGCTCAGTAAGATCTGAACTGTGTTTTTAGGGGGAAACACTAACTGCTGACTATCAAGCCAGGTCGACTAAAACCACCCCCATCAACCTGACCAACCACTCCTACTTCAACCTGGCTGGACAGGTAACAGCTCTTCAGTCAGTCACTCAGTCTTTTCTCAGTAAGGAAATCTGACTGAGTTTAAGGCAAAAAAGCACATGTGTGTGGAGGGTGACAGGTGTGTGTGTGTGTGTGTGTACAGGGTGCAGCAGATATCTACGACCACCAGGTGTCCATCGGTGCTCAGTCCTACCTGCCTGTGGATGACACATCCATTCCTACAGGTACAATGTTTTTTTTACAACGATCTTTCCCAGTTGAAAACTCAGAGTTCTGACTTCAAAGCGTTTGAGACGCACCATGCCAAAATGACCAAAAACATGGAGGACCAGAACAAACGTTATATTCAAAGTGTTCCACATAAGGCATAAAAACATTACAAAGGGCACAAAAATAATTTCTTAAAAAGTATGTTTTAATGTATTCTGGCATTTAAATGCATTTTAATTGATGTTTTACCGTTGACGGCGTGGCTCTGCACGGGTGCAGATTGTTGTGTGATGTTAGACAACTGATTCATGGCGAAGTCGCGGTGGATTGTTTTTTCTCAGACTTTGCCGAGTCAGAGTTCTGGCTTGAGATGGCGTTTGATTACACTTTTTCAAGTCAGAGGTCGGAAAGATCCGAGTTCCGACTCATCTCGAACGCAGCATAAGTCGCAGGTCAGAGGTCGTCCAACAAGGATTAGGTTAAGATGAAGTTATGGGTAGCATCCTTTTTCACACGGTCAGTTTCATTAGTTTGTTTTTTAAGATAATTCTGTTGAAGGCAAGACAAGGTGTCTTTATTTCTTTAGCACATTTCATACCAAGGCAACTCAATGCCCTTGAATTGAAACATTTTACCACCACAATTCAAAAGCAATGTCAGATTTTCATTGGTCAGTTAATTTCCACTTTTATTATTACTTTTGTGAGTGAATTGTGGGTTTTTCTTTCTTTAACACAAGAGTACCAACATTTTTGTCCATGTCTTTATATGTGACAAAGCTTTAATGGTCTGACAGTGACAGTGAAGGGTAAATCCACATCGTGTCTTGTTCAGGCTCTGAGCTTCAGCTTCAACACTTGCTACATAAAGTGTCAAGTGTCAGTTTTAGCAGGTTACATCAATATAGAGAGAAGTGGGAGAGCTCGCCCTTCTTACTCATAGTGTCTAAAGTTAGGTCGTTGAAAAAGAACTCAACACATGGTCACTAAATGTTTCTTGTGCAGCTGTGTGTGTGTGTGTGTGTCATAAACAAAGAGCTGAGAGAAACTTTGAAGCTGTCTAAATGTTTATGTGCATCAAGTATTTTTTGGCTCAGTCCATCTGATCTCTGTCTCTCTTTCTCTGTGTTTCCTGCTTTGGTCTCTTTCCAACTTCTTACATGCAATTAACAATATTTCATTTTTTCCCTTTTGATTGAATGCAAGCATTTCTAAAATTCATTTTCAGCCTTATCAGTTTGGGGTATTGTGTGTGGACGCAGTAACCCTGATCCCACAACAGCCCTTGAAAACTTGTGGTTCACACATCACACACTGTTTGTGCTGTAAAACACTGGTACAGCCCACAACACACAACAGGTATTAGATGTTTTTTTGCTTTTTGTTTTTTTCTCCAATAAAAAGTGTAGTACTAACCGTCTGGGTTTTTACTCCGACTGATATCTTGTGTTTTTTATGCACAGCAGAATGATCTTCTCCTCTAACACTGTGTGTCTGTGTCAAGAGATCAGCGCTGTTGTCTTTGTTGCAGTTTTATGTGACTGTGAATGACTCTTTGAGCTTGGCACAGTATTAGCTTTAATTACGGTGTACGCTCGCTGTAATAACTGTTAGTACGACGCGTGGAAGCTCGAACACTTGTACTTTTGTGTGGGAGTGTTTTTTCATGCTCTGTCAGACAAACATTCATTACTCTGCAATTAGCTTTGGTTTCCCCTGGAGACAGAGGAGTTAATGACGGTCTATTTATATTACAGAGTCAGTGTTACAATGGAAATCCACCTCAAAGGCCGAATCACATGTAGAGCATGACTTTAAAAATCTGGAATTAATGCGCAGTCAAAATTAGTGGTGTGTACTCAATACTCCCGCCCTGTGCTCTTTGCCCGCCCTGTGCTCTTTGCCATGAGTTTACCTCCAACAGGAGGAGGGATCCAGGCTGGGATGAGGTTTTATTTACAGTAAATCTGTGTTTCTCTCTTTTATATCTCAGCCCTCTGTTCATGCGCAAAACAAGCTTCTCCAAAGCTTCTGCAAAAATCTACAGTATACCCAGCTGTGAGGCAGTGACGTTAAGAAGGATGCTCTCCGACCTGCACTGCCTGTCTTATCGCTGACGCTCAGTCAGCGCTCAGCACAGCTTCTCCTCAGCTATGATCTCATTTCGTCTTTAACCTGGATTTATGATGATTCTGTCAGAAGAAGAACATCTGAAAATCATTTAATCGCTGTGGCGCAAGTAATGGACTGCAGGTAAACAGAGAGGGAGGCTGAACACAGCTGTAAGAGGAGGAAACTGCAGAGTCACAAAGTGGAGTTGCTGAGTCATGGTCGACGCTGTGACAGCAAAGTTAAAGGGATAGTTCAAGATTTTGGCAAATTGGGCCAATGCCATAATCCCTATAGTTTTAGGAGGTTTGTTACCTTTAATTGTCGATGCAAGCTGTTTTTGAAACAGCAGAGCAGAGCTGTGAGCTGCTTAGAGCTACATTACGGAGGCTAATGGGATTTCTTGGTTTCCCTCATCAAACTCATCAAATACACAATCCACAACGCTCTCATGGACAAGTTGTGACCTGCACATTCACCACGCTATGAGATAATAACAGAACTTCACGAGAAGGAGTTGTTTTTGAGGTAAATTCATGCAAAACCGCTGGTGCACATTCCCATCGGGGGCAGTTTTTCAGCAAGCAGTCTCTGTATTTACCTCTAAAACGACTCCGTCTCCTAATGTTCCATTATTCATAGCGTGGTGAATGTGCAGGTCACAATTTGTCCACCAGAGCGTTTTGGAGTTGTTGGATTGTGTATTTGATGAGGTTGATGAGGGAAACCAAGAAATTCCATTAGCCTCCTTAGCGTAGCTCTGAGCAGCTCGCTGCTCTGCTCCGCTGTTCTAAAAATAGCTTGCACTGACAATTAAAGGTAACAAACTTACTCCTAAAATATAGGGATCATGGCAATGGGCCAATGTTGAACTATCCCTTTAAGGGAAAGACTTTCTGCTGTCTGACTCTTTATGGTCACTAAATGTCCATAATGCAGAAACTGTGGGAAAGTAGTTATTTTATCAAGGTGCAGGTAAAATAAATAAAAAGAGTTATTCACTACATAAAAATAATTCTTAAAGCAACAGCGTCACCCTGCCCACACTCTGAACACACAAAGGCACATAGAGAACACACAGCACAGCAAGCTAGCAATTATAGTGAATTATTTCCACGACAGTGTGTCCTATGATACAGTGCAGCTCTTTGTTGAGGATGATTAGTGGCCATGAAACAATGAATTGATGACACATGGTTTTCACATGAAAGCAGTGGTTTCAAAAAGGGATAGCAGACATGAACTCTAACACTAAACTGAATTGTCTGAATGAACTAGAGCAGAAAATAAGATTTTCTAGAGCTGAGACTTCCCGATCTCTGTCTCTCATTGATAGAAACATGAGCAGAACATCTGTATAGTGATGGAAACACCTGTAGATATAATAAAATCTTATGGAGTTTATGTCACAGCTGGGTTGACACATGCTAGAAGAAATCACTGAGGTGGAAATCTGATAAAAAACCAAGTACAGATATGTTAAAGATGAAGTAATATTTGGAGAAGGAAATGTGATACACGGCTTTGACCTTCAGAGTAAAAGCAGCACCCAGTCAAGTTATAGACAGGTGTTAGCGTTCAGTTAATGTCATTTGTTATTTATAACCACTGAACAAAAGCACAGAGCACAAACACTTGAATCCGTGTCCTCTCCTGTGTGCTGCGGCGGTCAGGTGTGAAGTCGACACTGTGTATGATTAATGCATGATTTATATGTGAGGATGAAGTCTAGTTAACACACTGTGACTCGCCTGTTTCAGTCTATATGGGATTAGTTATTACTGTGTTTTCACTACTTTCTCTAACATCATTTGGTTTGTTCTGCTCTGGTAATTACACCCTGCAGCCTCTGTCTGAGAACACTTTATTCCTCTGTATAAATTTCCCCTAAAGAATCCAAACCTAAAAACTTAATGTATCCACAGGAGAGATCAGAGCAGTGGAGGCCACGCCCTTTGACCTCAGGAAGCCTGTTCCGATTGGTCCACGGCTGAAGGAGGTTCCAGGTCCAGGGTTTGACCACAACTTCTGTCTGTCATCACCTGGGGATGCCTGGACAGAGAAACACGCTGCCAGGTCACAGTCATACACACACCCTTTTACACACTACACACAGTCACACACAACAACACACATGACTTTATCTTGAATAAAGGAGACTTCCTTATTAACCTCAGGGTGAGTCACCCGGCCAGTGGGCGTGTCTTGGAGGTTTCTACCAGCCAACCAGGAGTCCAGTTCTACACTGCCAACTACCTGGACGGCTCCATAACAGGAAAGGGTGGGGCTAAGTACGGGAAGCACAGCTCCTTCTGTCTGGAGACACAGAATTGGCCTGATGCTGTCAACCAGGTATGATGATGAGGATGATGATGATGAGGATGTTGATGGTGATGAAGGGATAGTTCAACATTTTGGCAAATTCACAGGGGGTAGGTTCATTACCATTAATTATCAGTACATGTTGTTTTGAGATCCGCAGGGCAGAGAGGCAAGCTGCTCGGGTAACAGTAGAAACAGTAGTCCTCTGTCCCTCGTCAAACTCTTCAAATTCACAATCCAACACCTCCAAAACACTCTGGTGGACAAGTTGTGACCTTCACATTCACCATGCCCGCAGAGCCGGATCTACATTCCAGACACGGCTGTTTGGCGGAGTAATTACAAAAGTACAAGTAGTTCCATGGATTTGCTTCATGTGTCTTAATGCTACATACTTGATTATCTCATAGCGTGGTGAATGTGCAGGTCACAACTTGTCTACCTGGGCGTTTCGAGGTTGTTGGATTGTGTATTTAATGAGTTTGATAAGGGAAACCATGAAATTCCATTAGCCTCTGTATCATAGCTCTGAGCAGCTCGCGGCTCTGCTCCGCCGTTCTAAAAATAGCTTGCACCGACAATAAAAGGTAACGAATCTACTGCTATGACTGTAGGGATTATGGCAATGGGCCAATTTGCCAAAATGTTGAACTATCCCTTTAATGGATTTGAAAACAACATGCATAGATAATTACAGGTAATTAAAGGTAATTAATCTACCCCTATGGCCATAGGGATTATGGCAATAGTAGAATTTGCAAAAATGTTGAACTATTCCTTTAAAGGTAACGCAGCACATAATGTAATAATACATGAAAAACAAAAATGAAACCATGAGTTAGACCTTCCTGATTGAAACAGCTCAGCCACAGCAGGTGTGTAAAAGCTGATGAGGACAGTTGTTGAAGTGTCAGAAGCTACTGTTGGAAATGCTTCAGATAAAATGGATGGAAGTCTGTACACTGATATAATGTAGTATATCAATACTTCATAAACCTGTTGTAAATGGCAGGTTACCTGAAATCAACTATTCTTCTATGCTCTAAGGATAGTCCTCACAGGAAGCTGTGCTGTGCAGCCTCTGGCAGCTGTTTTAGAGCAGTGAAGGAGGATTGATTTCTGGGAAATTGTGTAATATGAGCTGTTATCAAAATGTCAGCAATTTAGCAACATACTCCACAAGAAAGCCCCATCAATGAAAATGTAATGTAAGGACACGCAGTGCAGGAGATGTTATTTATTCCTACGTTTATTGATTGAATATTGAATATATAAGAAAGACTGTATAGTGTTCATGTTGAACCTGAGTCATCAATTACAAGGAAGGAAGGAAGGAAGAAGTGGCATTAGAGCATCGAGTATTTAAGTTCACAAAAGCTCAAACAGTTGCTTACCAGTATGTTTGTAATTTAGTCAAATTCATATAATGTTCTGACCTGGAGATTATGAAACTCTGGTTGTTAGTCAGCTAAGCAAAGTGATCTACAAGCAGCTCTTTGCAACTGTTAACACAGATACCAGCTGCATCCCCTGTGTTTCTGTGCGTTTGTGTCCAGGTGTCGTTTCCTGACTGTCTCCTACGTCCTGGTGAGAACTACCACCATGTCACCCGCTTCACCTTCACCACTGTGTGATCTGACATCGACCAGCAGGGGGCCACAGCAGAAGAGAGCCGGCTCCCTTCAAGCTGAAAGTCAAATCCATATCAGTTTTCCTACTCTATAGTATAATCATTTACATGGAACCCAATAACCAGGGCTTTTCATTGCACTTTCCCCTCCTGAGTATATAGCAGGAACTGTAACTCAGTGCAGAGTGTTTTAAATCTGAAGGACTGTCCCCTGTGCTGTAATGAGCTTTCAGAATAGTGGTAGCCTGTGCATGCCCACTGTGGCAGCGGTAGGACATGCTTAAAGTGATGATTTGTAAAGTGATGATACTGTGATTATGTCTTACATTAAACTAAAAAGTTCAGATTAGTTATTGCTATTCACCGCTTTTTTTTGTTAAAACTGAATTACAGGTATTCTGTGACAACCTTCATACATACTGACCTGCCACTTATTTGCTGTCTAACCTTAAATGGATGGTTCCTATATATAATTGGCTCCTAAATATTTCAAATTGACCTTTATACATAGCCTGCAGTGTCTTTTTAAGAGGGAGATAAACATCATAGAACAAGAAATACTATAAATATACTATATACTCAGTTGAACCTGCTCATACATGTAGACAGATACAACACTTAATGTTATGTTTTAAACAAATGATGAATGAATCACTAATTTTCATGTTTTATAAGCTTCTGTCATGATCTGACGTGCTCCAAATAAAAATCAGGTATTTGTTTAGATTTGTATTTTTTATGGTGTCTGCCATTTTCATCTTAGAAGCCATTCCACATCAGTTTTGCTACTGAAAAGCAAACACTCTGAAGCTCAATATGTCAGATCCGCTCCACCTTATAAATCCGAAGGGATGATTTGTGTCGATGTGTCAGATTCACCTCTGTCCACTGAATGGCTGTTGCCCATCCGTCCTGTCAGTGAGGTGTTGAGAATTAGAGAGCAGTCAGGCTGAAGCTGTTCATATTATTTATGCATTATTGATGTTATGTAAGGCTGCACTGTGTGTGTGCGTGTGTGTGTGTCTTCACCTGTGTGTGCTCAGAATCTTTACACAAGCTCAACTACTCCTGGAGCGCTGAGTGTGGAGGCTGTTTTGGGTGAGAGGGCATCCTAGTACTCTGCCAAGAGATGTGTTTGTTGCTATGGAAACCTCTCATCCATCACTCAGAGATGAGATTTTTGTAAAAAAAAAAAAAAAAAAAAAAAGGAAAGAAATGGTGGAAATTGTGAGCCGCCCAACCCAGGGCACAAAACTCATGTCCATCAAACAGTAAGCAGCTTCCACAAGGAGTGACTGTAGAAAAAGTGTTTATCACTGTTTCTCTTGGTGTTTTTTCAACAGATACACACCGTGATGTCACCTATTTATTTCTTAATTCTTGAAATCACATCCTTCACATTTGTCTTAAAGGGACAGGTCCACAAAATCATCAGTCGTTCAACTTTGAGGACAACATGTTCACCTGCTGCCTGATATATCCCACCCACCAACAGGTGCCATGATGGATGTTATCTCAGTGTTATTCACTTCACCTGTCAGTGCTCAGAATGTTATGTCTGATCAGTGTAGCTTACAGTATATGCTACACATATGCTCTAAAACTGTAGCAAGACAAACCTTAGAGAAAAGATACGTTAACTGGTCTGAACAGGCAAGTCATAAAGGTGAGGACACGCTTTAGGCCTGTGAGCTGTAAAGTTATGCTTCAGCATGTGCGGGCGGCGCCCTTGTGTATGTTAATGTATTGGGGCATTTCATGCGCCCTGAGAGAAGACATGTCATGTACAAGAATTTCTCAGACAAATCAATTTACAAATGCCTGATCCATCAAGAGCCGACACGCACATCCACTGTGGCAACGTGAATTCTCTCAGGCTGTTTAACATCAGAGCTGAACCACAGATTGAAAACTACAGCAGACACTGTGAATGGTCTTAATCATCAACTTGTCCATTGATTGTCACCACCACTGCCAGATGCCTATGTCCGTCATTTGGGTTGACAAATGTAATTCATGCAATAATGCATTCACATCAACAGTATCTGTGGTGCTATTCTTGGCAGTAGCCTACACCCTGACAATTCGTTAGCACATACATTTTCATTTTTGCAGCAGTAATTCATTCTTACACATTACATTTCATTAAGCCGATTTTCTTTGTTTCTTTTTGAAGAATTAGTATATGATTTGTAAGAATTTTCCACAAATTGGAGGGAAGACTAGCTTAAAGACATGCTAACTAGCTCTCAGGGCTGCTCACTCTTCACTGCGGCTTCTTGTTGAGTTGTGTTTCCTACTACATCATGTCAGATGGGTACAGTATCTCACCCAGACATTCAAGTAGAAAGCATCGAGCATCAACATGGTTCTTCTATAAACATCAAAACAGTCATTTCTCAGTTGCTGCCAAGCAGTTCCTCCCTCACGGAATGCTAATTGGTCCAGAGCACTGTGGTTCAACCACAAGTGAACAGCTTGGACAGATCCCGTTGCCTTGAGGTAACAGTTTAATGTTTGTCAGTCTCAGTCTGCCACAGAGAGTTTCATTTTCCATTGGAACATTTTGGAGACTGGTTTGATTACTGTTGAGTTAAACAGCACAAAACCGTTTGTTTTTTAAGACTGCAGTTCATGCCAGGGGGGCAGCAGTGACACTTGGAGAGGGTGACAACTCAAGAGAACAGGAAACACCATATTGATTAACCTCAGCTGAACAGCTGTGTGGCCCCTTTGTCTCTTCTGGCAGGACTCTGTCAAGCAACCACAGAGATGTTGGTATGTATTTGTGTTCCTTATTAGTCACTTCCCCACTTATTTTCACTGTTAAAAAGTTCAATATTATTTATAAAAGATAAATAAGAAATTGTATGTCATTTATTATTGATTTCTTATGTTTTAGTTGGTTTAGTTACCAATTTGTTTATTCATGTTGCTTTGGAGGCTATCAGCCTGTCTCAATGAACCTTTTTGAAAGAGATTTCCTGTGTTTTCTATGGGTGGCAAAGCCAGGTATTAGATATTATTAGGTATTAGGGATGCACCGATACCGATACTGGTATCGGGTATCAGTCCGATACTGTTGTAATATACTGGTATCAGTATCGGTGAAATTTAGTGAGTACAAGAACCGATACCAGTACATGCAATTGCTCTGCATGAAGACCACGATCAGAGGGTGACTTTGCATCTTTGTTGTATTTTTTTTTAGATCAGAGGCTTGTTACAACAAATTTTGTTGTAACAAGCTGAGAAGAAAATAAAACTTGTCTTCCAATTCATTGCATTTTGCCTAATCGTTTGTTTTTTTATTGTGGTAGAAGGATCGGCATCGGTATCGGCAGATCCAAGTATCGGTATCGTATCGGTTTGAAAAAAAAGTGGTATCGTGCATCCCTATTAGGTATTAGCTATTAATATTGTATCTCTGAAAAGTAAATACGTATGTTGTTCTGACTTGCTCTATGTATAGGACACAACGTGGATTTGAACCCTGGGAATAGTCGCTCAACATAACGATGACCTTGATGACTGAGAGCCCTCACAGAGACAACCCTGGGCACAGGTGAGATTTCTGTGTTGTGTCCATCAGGAACAGGCTCAAGAATATTGTAATCATCTGCAACAAGAGCACAAACGCAGACAAAGAAGAAGGCGGGCCTTTTAAGAAGAATGATGAAGAGAAGGGCTGACGTGAAGGGAGCGAGAGGCTGCAGCAGAGAACTGAGAAGGTGATGAGTGGGAGGGAGAGCCAGGCCTACATTACAATAAGAGAAGAGAGAGGCTGGATGTCTGTGCATGAATCATGTGCAAATTTTCCCAAAGCAAAGTCAACCATTTGCTTATTGTAAACAGGAATAAAGATAGAGATAGAGATCGCACCGGCACCAACATGCTCAAGTTCATCTCACCATCTGATATATGATTCACTTCTTAATTACAGCTTTATTTTAAGGAGCAGAGCATGTCAGTCTGTTGCTGATAGGACATGTTCAGAATCAGTAGCTCCACTGAGTTTCCAGCTCGTCGTGTCGGTCTCAGAAAACACCCACTCACACCAGCACCGTGGTGGAGGCAGAGGAGGAGGATCCGGCAGCTGTGGAGCCAGATATTGATTTCAGCGTATCAATGTGACTCCAAATTGACACTGCAATGTGCTGACAGGTTTGCAAACAGGCAACCGTGTCCCTGAGGCCTGTTATTATGACCTCTATGTTACCTTAAAGCAGTGGTTGGTGTGTGATCAGAGAGATTAGCAGCATTAATCCAGGTGGAGGATGATTTACTGCTGGCCATCTGATCACACTACGCCTACGCCTGTTTTTACTGACTGGCGGAGGAAATTATTCACCAATTAATAGAAATTGAAAGACATGACAAGATAAGCTCAATTTTGCACACATATAGGATGTAATTTTTTTCTGTTTCCTCAGAAATTCTGTGTAATGCTATGGAAGGTAAACATTGCAGGTTAGACTATTAAAACAGGTGAATTGTTTTGTTACATCAATTTACTGCCTCTGACCTACTTAAAGGGATAGTTCAACATTTTGGAAAATTGGCCCATTGCCATTATCCCTATAGTCTTAGGAGTAGGTTCGTTACCTTTAATTGACGGTGCAAGCCATTTTTAGAACGGCGGAGCAGAACCACGAGCTGCTCAGAGCTACTCTATGGAGGCTAATGGGGTTTCTTGGTTTCCCTCATCAAACTCATCAAATACACAATCCAACAACTCCAAAATGCTCTGGTGGACAAGTTGTGACCTGCACATTCACCACGCTATGAGATAATAACGGAACGTTGTTTTCGAGCTAAATTAATCTCTGCATTTGCCTCGAAAACGACTCGTCGAACTGTTAAACTATCCCGTTCTCTGTATGAAGACAACAACAAAAAAATGAGGCTTTGATTGGATGATTCAATTTTGAATGGTTTACCTTTGGCTAAAGCTAGCAACAAGTGCCCCCTGTTGGCCAAAACAAGCACAATGCTGGACCTCTGCCTGGTGGAGGCATTTGTGGGCACAGCTCCAGCCACCAAGGGACTGTCCCTGGAAAACAGGGACATCAGGACATTTTAATGAGTGGTTAAACATCAAGAACGTGGGTCTCATCTAATCTGAGCCTATCACAGGGCAATGGTCAGGGGGAGCAGGGAGATGGAGATAGAGAAAGAAGAGAGCAGAGTTGCTGGGAACAAGAAACTCTTGATCAACAGAAACCGAGCCTCTTTCCTGAGGTTCCTGTCTGCATCTGTTTGTGAGTCTTAATGAACTGAAACCACCACCAAGCTCGGAGTCTGACAAGACGAAGCAGATTGATCCAACCATGTGATGGTGTGAGCAGCAGGAGACAAGAGTGAAGCACAGTAGTAAATGAACTGGACTTAACCCCCACCCCTCCCAGATCAACAAATCAACAGATAGTTTTATGTGTAGGTGATGTGATGCAACACATCCAATTGGTTGGGAGAAAACACTGTGAAATCATGGACTGAGGATGAAAAGAGCTGTGATGTTTGATCCTTGGGGTATTTTGATCGAAGCATGTCACAGACATGTCTTTAAGACACGTGGGGACTATTTTAATTTGTGGAAAAGGGGCAGAATATGTCTCCTTCAAGTTCCCACTTTAATATGGGATCTGATCAGTTTCAGAATCAATTTGAGTTGTGAAGGAAATGGATGAGGAAACAGTGTATAGTCAGGTCCAGAGCAGAGAATAGACTGTCAGGGGGGATTCATTAAGAACATGATGCACCAGTTTCATACATTAATCACATGATTGTCTCAGAGTGTCTGTGCTTAAAGTCAGTTGGCTCAGATGGGCTGCTACACAATCTGCCCACAACAGAAGCTGCACTATAAAAACATGAATATGAAACGCCCCAAATGGTTGCATCCCTCCTGGGACACAAGCTGTCAACACGGGTGGGTTGTCCAGGCATCCTGGTCCTGAGACCAACTCTCCAGCCCTGTGTGTGGTGCGCAAGGTGTGACTGATCCCTGTGGTATCCGCAACCAGACCTTGGTGCTATGTAGTGGTGGTGACAGCTCTGAGTGAGATGATGCTGGTCAGTTTCTGTAGGTTTCCAGCTTTCAGTGTCCAGTACCATTACGATGCTCCATCTTTTTCCAATGTGAGATTTCTTGGTTTACTTCTGATGATGTATATTTGTATAGCCATCAGCCTTTTTTTTATCTTGTGTGATAGATTTTTTCAAATTTTGATGGTGTCACATTTGATGAATAGAAGTGGGGAAAAAAAGCACGCACATCCTCATAGCCCATGTTGGGTGGGTACTGGACCAAAAAATGTGACATGAAGGTGAAGAAAAGTCTGCAACACCATAAAAGAACTCCAATTCAAAAATAGATTTATTTAACTAACATGATGATTTGAGCATGCAGGCTATTCCTCAGATGTTAGATACCTAGGTATCCTCAGATGTTCACCAGATCATCAGAGGAAGAGCCTGTACTGTACGCTCAAAACGTCATGTTACTTTTGGAGCTCTTTTTGGTGTTGCAGACTTTTCTTCACCTTTATGTCACGTTTGATGAAGCCAAAACAAAAGATTCTAAAACTAAAATCCACCAGTCAACTGCAATCATGTGATTTGGTCCCTATACAGATTAAATAACACAAATCAATGAGGAGCTGCAGCACAGTTTGTTTTGTCTTATTTCCTGAGTTAATATTGACTTTGAAATGACTTGAATTGCTGACATGTATCTTGATAACGTTGCATAACACTACACACAAGAACAGCCAAGAGTTGCAGGTGCTGGGCTCAGTCGTTCCTGCAGGGCCTGGCAGTAAACAGACACCACCTGGTACGACAGGCAGGGGCTTTAGAATTTCCGGATGAGGAAAGACACTTTCCTGCACTTGTGCAACATCCTGAACACAACAAAGAGGGCATATGTGTTGAGGCTCACCAAGAACAATGACTGACGCTCATGCTAACATCTGTGGTGTCCATTTGTGAGGAACCTGTAGACTGCAATAACTCAAGACTCTTCAAGTACTGTTCACGTGAATATGGAGAAGAAGGAGGATGGTGGTGTGCCAGCAGAACTGTGAAGAGTGGGTTGTAGTGCAAGGCTTCAGAGTGGGTAGGGCTTTTCATTGGTTGTGGTAAAGTAGTGGTAGGACTCAACATTATGGCTCCTTCACACATGCTCGTTTATTATAGTGGGGAAGAGATCCATCATTTAAGGTGAGACACTACACTGCCCTACAACGGAAGAAAGGGGTAACTCCTCAGAATGCAGTTCTGAGAAAAATGAGTTTAAAGTATTTTTGTTGTCCAGTCAACTGTATTGAACTTAGGATTCTGAAAATTGGTCATATCCTTCCTTTTGCGAGTAGTAGTCTAGCTGTGTAAAAATATTTAACTCAAACTTAACATTTTACCCTTATTTCAGAGTTACCTCTGTCTTGTTGTGCATTGAGGCAAAATATAAGCTGGCCATACAACGTAAGAAAGGGGTAACTCCCATTGGTTGGTAGAATGGTAGTAGCCTGTTGTACAGTAGGGAGTGCTGAACATTCTATACACAGGAAGAAAGGGGTAACTCTAGTTACTGTGTTCTCTTGTTGTTTCACTGCAGTTTTTGGGAGTTACAGTGAAAATAACCCACAAATATATCCCAAATAAGATAATGTTGAGTCAAGATATTTATCCACATGATGTAGCAGACCTTTAATGACCCAAAAATAACAAAATCTCATTTTTGACAAAAAATGAGTTACCCCTTTCTTGCGTTGTAGGGCAGTACAGACAAAAACACTGTTTTTTGGTCTATTTTTCTTCCTTAACATGTATTCTTTCAGAAAAGTCAAAAGAAATGGTAGAAAACCTACATTAAGGTGGTTATTTAACTTCATTTTGTATCTTTCGTCAGTAGAGTTCTCCTAAATTTACCAAAGGTTAGCATGCTGCTATGACATACTGTGCTGTGCTGTTGTCTGACCCAGGTCATGTCAGGTATCACTGTAAAGCTCTCTCTCTCCTGAACAACGTAGCCTCCAAAAATTGTAATTTCCTACTATCAACAACCAATCTTAAAAGTACAATACGATAATACAAGTCTTTAAATAGTCTTTAAATCTCAAAATGAGTTTTTTCTCAGGCTCTGAGCCCAAAATCTCCACTTCAGCAGCACTTAGAGACACCAAACCCTCCAGTTTTATTCCTGTCTATTCTGGAGGTTTTTACTGAGGGGATTGTTGATATATCATTCACAGCCTGATTTATACGACATTTTATTCCTAAAAACAGGGCAAAATTTAGAAAGTAAAAGATGAGAATGAAAGCACAGTGCCCTGCAGTATGTGCAGTAGGCCTATATAACACATTACGTATAACGATACTAATTCAGAACAGTTAGTTACTCATTTAAAAAGAAAAAGGGAAGTGCTTCTGTCTCCAATGATAAAAGTACATAAACAGCTCTGATTGCATCTTTAAAAGAGTCCTATGAGCAGATGTTATTCTACAGCATGAAAGGCTGGGGATGCAGATATAGTTTACCTCATCAACATGTTTCCTGCAACCTATATTGTTATTTAATTTACATTTTAATGATTTAGATTGCAGTGAGCCATAACAGTTTTAAAAGTTAACATTTTCTATTCAAATTGTATTTTTATTTTTGCTTATTTGGATTAAAGTCAGAGTTCAAAATACAGTACGATGTCATCGGATGGTGCAGGGTGGAGTTGTTTACGTGTGTGCCTTGCGAGTGCATGCTTCCTGTTCGGGACGAATAAAGTTGCCTAAGTTAGAATATGTCTACTTGAGAATGCAACATATTCATCTCCTCTGGTTTTGGGATGGCCTTCTGAAAGAGTTCTATCACTCTAATATACAGACACCAATGAGCCTCTTTACAGTTCAGTTTGCAGCTTCATATAGAAACGAAGGCAACGTTTGGAACTGAGCTTGTGTTGCATGTGCACATTCAAAGTCAGACTCTTTTCTATATCTGTCCCCTCCCATGCGAAGATTGCAGCATCAGCTACACCTGATCAAAAGCTTGTGTGTGTGAGTGTGTGTTTGTCTATGTCGAGCATCTGAATCTCATCTTTCACCTGCAGTCTTGTCTGTCGGGCTGCTCTGCCTGAAAATTGATCTGAATCAGTGTGTGTGTGTGTGTGCGTGTGTAATCAGGTCATGTGAGAAAGACCAGACAAAGAGGAAGATGAGGTGTGTGTGTGTGTGTGTGTGTATGTGTGTGTGTGTGTGTGTGTCTGCAGGGTTAGACAGAAAGTCACAGCTATACTGCATTTTCCATTCGTGACGTCAGCCCCCCGAGCCGCATGCACAACAGGCTTGTTCACAGCCCCCGACCTTGTGACACTCAGACCACAGTCGCCATAATGTGTGTTATTTGAGCCACTGACTAACTTGTAGTACAATGCCACCTTGCATCACCGACACATTTCCAGCTTGCAAGAGTCCTGCAAAGCGTGGTGGTGGCTCGAGGGAACGGCACAAAGCCGCCAAGTCAGCGGGTTCTTGTTTATTGGCTCTCACGGACAAGTCTGGTCTCTTCCTGCTCAGACTAAATCTCTAAAAACATCTCAGTGTTTTGGAGGGGGGGAAAAAAAAGGCTGGGCAATTTCCTCTAACAACAGGTCACCGCTTCTTCTTATCAAACCTCCTTATTAAAAGTGACTCAGACTGAAGGCGCAAGAGGAAATGATGTCAGATAGAGTTCTCATGGTAATGAACGCTCATTAGTTGACTCATTAGGATATCACAGAGAGCACTGGTGAATGCAACCACACATTTACACCCTCTCATCCGGCTCCTCATCCAAATGTCCACCACCAGTGGATGCACCAACATTTAACATGCTAAAACCTGCAGCTTCTTGGTGCATAAAGAAGCATAATGCACTGGATGGCAGTGGAGATGTTCTGCTCTGCGATCAGTCTCAGCAGCAGTAATATAACAAGCAGGAGCGGCTCAACAGAGCTCTTGCGTCACCCTTTCCTGTGTGTGTGTCCACACACGGTTGCTGTTGTGGTGGGGCTGCTTTCAGTCTTCTCTATGTTGCATTTTTAGCAGCTATCTGAAACCTAGCCTGTCCTGACCAGCAGCCAGTCGATCGGTGCATCTCTAGAGAAAAGTAGACAATGTTTCACAGATAGATTTATTAGAAAAGAAGCCAGTGATTTTTCTGACCTAATTTCTCCAGGCAGCTTATTCCAGAGTTACAGTGCAAAGGCTCCGTCACTTCTGCTTCCCTGCCTCTGCCCCAGGATCGGAAGCTATGAAATGGTTCATATGCAACTAGGAGGTCGAATATAAACATGGAGTAAAGCCAAAAAGAGAAAGTAAACTGTATGGTCCAAGATCAGTTCTAAAACATATTGGGAACCATATGGCTGAAACTGGTGTGATGAGGTCACCTCTCTTAATGTTGATGCGGTTTGTAGTCTATTCAGAGATTTGTGGGTGAAAAGTGTGAGGAGATGTAAACATGAAAACTGGTCTCTGGGTCTTTGAGAGTTGAGCGCATAAAAACAGAACTATCGGCATGGGGATGTGCACAGAAGATGGAAGTGAACTTCTGCTTTTTGTTGTAATTTGGAGAAGTGATCTTGGGATTAAAAACATTATTCCATTATTTTGAGAATTTAGAAATTATTGGAGTTCAATTTTGGAGGGATGTGAGGGCCAAGGAGGCACAAGGAGTCCCAGGTGAGTTTTTGAAAAAAAAAGAAAATTGTTTTATTTACCCTAAATGAGATCCTATTCATTTCATAAAGCATATTTATGTCCATATATCAAACTAAATCACCCCATTCACTCCATAACTGCTGCAGGCGCTTGGTACAGTCTTACTGGCACTTCCTCTGTTAAAGCCCGCTGCTTCCTGAGGTCCTTCCTTCTGCCCAACCCTGACCACATGACCTTGACAGCAAACAAGCCTCTGGTAAAATAAACAATTTTTATCAACAAGATTATCTAAATATGCCACACATAGAATTTATGTATTTGCAGAAAATATCTATTTATCCATAAGTAAGTAGGCTAAAATAAAAATACAGAGTTTTATGTCATAATTTATGTGTTTATGGTATATGGATTTTTAACAGAAGCATTTCAGGATTTCTATGCACATTAAAGCAGCTCAGTCCTGCAATATTCATAGTTATACACAAGTGAGGAAGGTATATCCACACTTTTGACTAGTGCTGTGTGCACTCACTGTAGGCCTATACTTTAATTAAATACAGTACATGTTAAAGATAACACGATTTAGCTTTTTGTCTTTAATGTCATTGTGTCCCTATGATAATTTATACATTAAGGGAGCTGTAACTGTAAATTATGAGCATGTTATTGGTTTGGTATGCATTATTAATGCATTGCTCTGCAGAAAGCATGCTGTCTGTGCAAGCTTAGCATAACAATGTGGCCAATGGTTATGTCTGATTTGAGGGCCAAAACTGATAATAATCTACACAATGTTAGATGTATACTGAATACATAGACATCCTAACATTCTAATATGCCTAGCACTATACAAGGCAAAGGCACTTTTCTTTTCTTTTTTTTTAACCTCATCCTCTTGTAATTGCTATAGACTGAAGATGTAGGTCTTGTTCTGATGTGTCACTAAGTCTCTTTGGATTAATTGCTCTGTTGAATCAATGGTATATTCCTGCACTGAAGGCTGCAGTTGTAGGACCACATTTCTAGGACCACTTGGAGGCTGGAGGAAGTATACGACTGTACCCTCTGAACTGTATGAAGTTTTAAAGGGTTGTTCCACCCAGTCACTATTTTTGGTCTTGTGGTTAGAGTTGCATATCTCAAATAGATATTTGAAAAAAAAAAAAGCTGTCGGCAAACCACAAGGGCAACTCGTGGAAACAGATTCAAGATGATATGTTGTGTGGGTTACAGTATGTAGCCTATTCTGCTGTAATGATGAGCTAAGTGGTGAATGACCCCTGCAAATGTGCAGCACTGACACATGGAGGTGGAGGAGAAAGAGAGAGAGAAGGAAATATGCACGCATGCAATATACATGTTGCACTAAATCAATATGTTTCAGGACAGTTGCATCATTATGAATATGGAAGATGATGGCTAAAAATGATATATAAATTTGATATGTATTTTCATATTCATATTTTCAGTTTGATTGTCCTCCATCTTCTTCATGAGAGTCTGTGTTCCATTTCCTTAGGAGGCAGTGTCATAAAAAAACAGAGTCCTATGTGGTCCTAAAACTGCAGCCTCCTGTTCACCTGGAACATATTGTGCACTAAATTGTTGGCTATTTTCCATATATATTAATCTGTATATTATAGGCTTGTTGAGCTCAGTGAATTTGTCATCTGATTGGCCATCTCTTTTTTTTTTCTACCACAGACTATAGATATTATACAGACTTTCAGTAATCTGGTGACCTCAGTTGACCTCTAACCCCCAGGTGTGACTGAACATCTGTTTCATAGCAATGACATGCACTAGTTTAATCACCCCTCCTTTATAACTAATGGCTTTTTACACAGGCTGCTGTCCTGTGGAGAACAGCTCTTTGTTTTCTGTGCTTTGATGCTAAATGTGAATGAGAACTATGTTCAAACGTCGTGGGATGTCTGCAGAGAGAGCCACTGAAAATGATGGCAGGTATGATGGATGACAAAGAGCAGCATCGCTTTAATAATGCAGCGTGTAGCCGCTCACTCTGACACCGTGTCTCCCTCCCTCTGTCCGTTTTCCTCCGCTCTCTAGTTTTTAACTGTGTTTCTTCCTTCTCTTCTCCCCTGTTTTTTTTTTAAATTTTTTATCTAGCCCACCATTCCCCCCTCTCTCTTTCTCTCTCTCTGCGCACTCCTCTGCAGAGCGTGGAGAGCTGTCTGTTGACGCACCGACACCACGCGGCCAACCGCGCGCCGTCTCTCCAAGGTGCAGGACGGCGCCGGCCAATGAGAGGCCAGCAAGGGGGCGGGACCTATCCGGTCCACTCACACCTCCACACAGAAAATCAGTGGTGTTGGGAGAGCCTGAGCGACAGGGACCGATGGTGCGGCACTGAGACCGGAGACAGGAGCGCAGACACGGGGAGACACACGCGCGCGCGCGTACACACACGTACAGGGACTCTGCTTTTTTTTTTCTCCCCCCCTTTTTTTTAACGACGCAGCCACTGCCATGGACGCGTCAGCCTGAGCCGCTCCACGCACCGTCCAGTTCTTCCAACAGGTTCCAGCAGCAGCAGCAGCAGCAGCAGCATGTCGACGGCAGAAGGAGCCGGCCAGCGTGAGGAAGGGGAGTACGGAAGGGCGGCGAAGAGGCTGAAAACGGAGGAGAAGGAGGAGGGGGAAGAGGAGCTGGAGGAGGGGGAGGACTCTGACTCCGGCTCGCTGCCCGGTAACGGAGAGTCAGCGGCGGACAACCGGGCCCGCTGGAGCTCCGGACAGTACGGAGCAGGACGGAGGGTAAGGAGCGAGGTGTGTTATCTAACGACATCCTGCAGCACAGCATCACGACCGAGTGTGTGTGTGCGCGCGCGTGTGCATATGTGCGTGCGCGCGTGCTGTTGTCATTCAGGCAGCGAGTGAGCATTCTCCTACCTGTCACACACACAAACACACAGGCTTGAAAATCCTGACATTTCAAGCCAAACTATGATCCTGCATGAAAGATCAAATCACGCAGGTGTGTCTTCTGTATCAGGTCCAATAACATTAGAACCAGTTGGACCTGAATATTTAGCTATGTTTGTTTTTTTTTGTCATGATGTGATACAGTAGAACACATAGAGGAAATGTGTTAACTCTGTAGTTTTGGTTCATCATTTGTACACAACACAACAGCAACAAGCTGAGCTCCCATTGTTTGCAGGAACTGTGAACACGTCATGTGTCAGTGAAAGTGAGGATGTGCTGAATCCAGTCTCACTTCTTTAATCAGGTGTGTGTGTATGCATGTGTGTGCTAACCTGGAGAGGAGATCCTGAGATGCTAATAATTTTGTAACTCAATACACCTGCACGGTGCACGCTCAGGCTGCAGCCAGCTCATGTTGTCATTAGTGAAGTGATGTTGGATGTTTTGACGTGTGGAGGACAGTGGAGGTGAACTCTTTGAGAATTCAGGCCTCTGTCATTGAAGAGATTTGTGAACCGTGCCAAGTTGCCAACACAAACACATACAAGTTACACATGGTGTAAGTGTCACATTTCACAAATCATTGTCGCGTGAAGTTGCAAAATGAGCGAAGCAGTTGCTGATCTCACGTTGCAGAAGTGTTGAAACCGGCCCGTGGCTGCTGGTGGTAACTGAAGATGTGTTTTAATTAGATGCCCAGTTGTGGTTGATGAACCGGTGACAGCGGTTGGTGCTGCTGACTGAGTTTGACTCGGACGTTTGACGTGAAAAGATGAATGGACTCAGCATCCCTGTGTTGGAAGTGATGCCTCCAGCTGCTGCCACCTTCATCAGATGCAGTTTGCATCATTATAGTGTTGTCACATCACTCCTCTGCAGTGGGTTTGAATCTGAAGTTTTGCTTTTTGCTCTGATCCTGGGTCCTCTGCTGTCGTCCTATTGGTCAGATTCCATGTGTCAGTGAAGCAGTTCTGTTGTTGGAGCTCCATAATGTTATGTGCTGATTTGTGATTAGTTTGAACATCATGTGACAGTGACAACCACAGAAACCCCAGATTAAAATATCACAGTGCCATAATGCAACCAAAGAGCAACAAGTGTGTGTGCATGTGTGTCTGTATCTGGGTCAGTGACAAATAAGTGTTGGCAGGATGACCAATACAGAAAAATCATTCATCAATGATAAATGATCAAAACCAGTCATTTGTTATGACATTTGAACCATTAAAAAAAAGTAAGATTGAATGCCCTGAAAATAAAGGGATAGTTCAACATTTCGGCTAATTGGCCCATTGCCATATAGTTTCAGGAGCAGGTTCGTTACCTTTAATCCTGCAATCTATTTTTAGAACAGCAGAGCAGAACTGTGAGCTGCTCATAGCTACACTACAGAGGCTGATGGAATTTCTTGGTTTCCCTCATCAAACTCATCAAATACACAATCCAACAACTCCAAAACACTCTTGTGGACAAGTTGTGACCTGCACATTCACCACACTATGAGATAATAGCAGAACGTTACCAGACAGAGTTGTTTTAGAGGTAAATGCAGAGACTGCTTGCTGAAAAACTGCCCCAGATGGGAACGCGCATCACTGGTTTTGCATGAATTGACCTCGAAAACAACTCATAGCGTGGTGAATGTGCAGGTCACAACTTGTCCACCAGAGCGTTTTGGAGTTGTGTATTTGATGAGTTTGATGAGGACCAAAAAATTCCATTAGCCTCCGTAGTGTAGCTCTGAGCAGCTCACGGCTCTGCTCTGCCATTCCAAAAATAGCTTGCAGGTAACAAACCTGCTGCTAAAACTATAGGGATTATGGCAATGGACCAATTTGCAAAAATGTTTAACTATCCCTTTAAATATTTGGCCCCACGTTATAAAAAAAATCTTTCTTCTGAAAATATTAAATTAAATAGATTTTTTTTGCTGTGTTTCTATATTTAAATGTTAATGCATGGCAACACTGAGCAGGACGTATCCTAAAAACAACACTTTTCTCCTTAATAATGTAACAAATGGTGTCAAATTTGTCAAGAAACATAGTGGTGCATTGTGAAAGTGAATTACATTTACTCCATATTTTAGTCCAGGTTTATTTTCCTGTAACGTCTGATTTTTATGAAAGAAAATACCACTTGACAATGGGTTGCATCACGTCACGTCTGCTTCTGTGTGCGTCCTCACAATGGTTGAATTCATTTATAGAAACTTCCAGTTGGGTTGCACCGCTCTGTTGCAACCATCACTTCAGAAGTCTAGCTCAACATTTTCTGACTCTTTCTCTCTGAGATGAGAAGGAGTGAGGAAACGACTGGCACAGAGAGAGAAATCACTTGGCACGCCATGCAAACAGCAGGAAACGGCACCATGAAGTCTTGTTGTTTACCCAAACTTTCTGCTGTTCCTTTGAGGCCGGATTTGATCAGATATTTATTTTCCACTCGGTGCACATTTATATTTCAGCTGTTCAGTTCTCACACTGCACCCACAAAATTCACAGCAACCAGTTTTTGTAAAGAAAAAAAACAAAACAAAAAGTGACTGTGGTCACGGTTCCTGCAGACTCTTGCTGATGTATCAGTACTTGAAAGTGCTGCTCTTCTTCTACTCCCTGCTGCTGTGCACCCACTCCAACAGACACAGGATGAGCCAGTTTGGAACGACAGGTGTGTCAGAAACACAGAGAGCCTTATCATACACTGTCGTTTCCGCTCTTGTGTCACTCACTCTGAGTACGGCGGGTCTGTGCAGTATTTGGATGTTGCTCTTCTATCAACTCCCCATGTAATGACTTTATAGCTCACGCTCCCCACAGACATGAGGAAGCAGCTTAATCCAACAGTGTTGTGTTTGTTGGACGCTGCACTGGTTTCAAAAGCCTATCGCTGCACAGGAAGTGACATTTTGTTTCTTCCAAAGAAAAGAAATAAAAAGCAATGTCATTAGCATCCTGCATGTGGTTCAGTCAGCACCAGGCTGAACAGTACTGAACTGTCTAACAACCACTGTAGGTGCATCAGTCTGCAGCAGCAAATTTGGTTGCTGTCTCTATATGAGCAAGTGCAGGAAATTGCAGCAGCTCCTTTTTTTTCCCCATGAAATGTGTCACGTATCAGTGCAGACACACCCAGACCTACAGATCATATTCTCCAGACAGTAGGATATTTTTTTCTTTTCTTTTTCTTTTTTTTTTTTTTTACAACCAAATAATAATAAGAACTTTATTTGTATAGCGCTTTTCATATATGGCTACGCAGCTCCAGGTGCTTTACATTAAGAGACAAGAGGGGAGAGGAAGAAAAATAAGAGCATAAATAAAATAGATGCATGAGAATAAACAGTCATGTCAATTATTATAAATTGAGAAGAATGTGGTATAGAGATAGGTTTTCAGTTCCTTTTTGAAGGTGTTCTGGGAGACAGCTTGTTTGACATGGGGGGGGTAGGATATTCCAGAGTTTGGGTCCATAGACAGCAAAGGCTGCTTCTCCCGTTAGTTTGTGGTTTGCTTTGGGGACGACTAGACAGCCAGATGTTGCGGATCTCAGAGGTCTTAGTGGTTGGTAAGGGGGGTTAGGAGTTTGGTTAGGTATGGTGGTGCCCTTCCATTTAAGGCCTTGTCGATTATTAGGAGGACTTTAAAGTCAATCCTGGATGATACAGGAAGGTAGTGTACGTTGGCTAGGACCGGGGTGATGCTTCTCCTACTCCTGCACAGTTTGTTCCACGCACACATACTGTATGACACATAGTGTAAATTCACATACGCCTATGTGAATTTTGTCAGATGCCACTGCTTTCCCACACACACACTCACTCACACACTGAAAGCCACAAGAGTGCTACTTCTGTAACGGCTGCTAACATAGATAGAACATACTAGTCAGCGCGGTTCACAGTGTCACCCAAAAGTAAATCTCCCCTAGCAACAGCCTACATGGGCTGTGATGACAACTCAAATTGGTTTCATATACATGACAGTGAGCTCAGTGAACTTCAGTGACCTCCCCAGCCTCCAGACCTGGATCCAGTAGAAGACCTTTGAGATTTGGTTGAACCGGAGATTGGCAGCTTAATTTTTGCAGCTGAGAAATCATGAGGACATGGAGCAGAGTCTCAGAGGAGAGCTTCAACATCTGGTGGATCCAGGACACGAAGAGCTGAGGAACAAGCCAGTTTGGCGTTCCTAATAAAGCGCTCGCCGGGTGCGTTGTTCAGTTGTTCAGCATGACCCGGGCCCATCCGCTCATCACTCAGACAGCAGCTGAAAAGCGAGGCGATATTAGTATCCTGATGTGTTGATGCAGCATCTCTCTCTCTGTAAATAAGGTCACAATGAAAACGGCTGTGATGTGCACTTTCCCACATAATCCAAGGTAAACAGAGTTTAAAGCTGCCCTCTCATTCTCCCTGTCAGCAGCTTTCAATGTGCCTGATGGTGTCATTAAAGGAGACATATTATGCTCTCTTTCCACAAATTAAAATAGTTCCGAGGTGTCTTAAAGACATGTCTGTGACATGCTTTGGTCAAAATACCCAAAGGATCAAACATCACAGCTCTTTTCATCCTCTTAAAACAGCCATGTTCAGAACGGCTGGTTTCAGCGACTGTCGCTTTAAATGCAAATGAGCCACTGCTTGCCCCTCCTTCTACCGATCCCGGGTAGGGGTGGTATTATGCAAATTGGAATCACTGGAAGACAACTGAGGGAACAGCTCATAAAACCACATTTTTTTTGTCAATCCTCACATTTTGAGGGCCGGAAGGCAAGACAAACACCTATTATGTTGAAGAGCCTTCAAAAAGTGATATTTCCACAATATGTCTCCTTTAAGTAAGAGCAAGAGCGTCATTCACTGAAATCACAACAAACAAAAATATTCACAAAGGGTGTACAATTTAGAAAAGGTAAGTTCACTTTCTCTCCAGCTTCATCACTTGAAGGCTGTTTGTATTACGCATTATTACACGGTTCTATTGAATGCTGCTCTCTGATTGGTCCATCGCTGCGTCCTATGGTCTGTTATTTCTGTATAGCCTAATGACTGCCGGTGAAGTGTAACAAACCGTTGCTAGGGACGCCGCTCTGATCAGAGGAGTCACAGAAAAGAGAAACTTTGCAGGATATTTACCTTATGTTTCATTTTTACCGTCATTAGACAGCTTGGGACTGATAGTGATGTTAGATAAATGACTTGTAACTTGTTACAGAGAGAGTGGAGGCTCCTTCCACATCGTGGCTGAAAACCAAACTTGCATCAGAGCCTCTGACCCGGTGTCACAGCTCTCGTCTCGATGGCACCGCACACAAATGCGCCCCACAAACAGTAATCTCTTGTTTAATCCATTAATTCACTGATTGATTATCAAAGGCTTCAAATGCACGAATGAGAGGAGGCTCACCAAAACAGTGGACGTGACCGGACTTGCAGATTCCATCCTGAAGGGGTTTATTTCTCCATGCAGTAACATTGTACCTTACTTATAATGCTAACAGTTTAGCCAAATAGAGAATATTTTCTCCCCACCAGAATGAAGCTTGGTGTTGTTAGCTATGTTGAGAATGAGCAACAGACTCAGGAAGAGTGAAAGCTGCTCTGTCAGTCGGACAGCAGCTGAAATACTGTACGTACATTTTTACCATGGCAACAGTCAGCCACAGAACGACTTCCTCTTCAGTTCTGATCACAGTTTAAAACAAACTGAAATAGATAAGTGATGTGTGGTTTGAAAAAAAAAAACATGTTTGCATTCATATCAGTCTTTGATTATTATTATCTTGCCTTCTTCAGCCCATCGTAGACACCCTGTCAGAAAACAAAGGCACTTTTACAGTAAAAGTGTAAAGAATGTAAAGAATGTATAAATGGTTATGATTAGTTTATGAATTAGCTTGTTATCACTTCATAAAGCATGACATAAAAAGGACAACAGAGACCTGTTGCTTGCTCCCCACCTGTCTCTGTGCTGTTGACCTCATCTACTGGTCTTCCTCTGTTTCCTCCATCATCAGCTTCTGTTCCTGCTGCTCCATCACGTTTGTTAAGTCAGCAGCAGCTCACCTCCGTCAGCATCTTCATGGACAGCTGCTTGTTGCTGATTGGAGACCAGTCTCTCCAGCTGCAACACAGTTCCTTTGCCTGGTAAACTGCTCACTCATTCTGTATCCACTGTTCACACTGATCTGTGGTCTGTTGTTCACTGAGCTCATTCTCCCTCATCATCATCTTCATGTTTGTTCATCTCAGTTTATAACCATTTGTTATCTGTTACAAACATTAAACGAGCATTATTGTTACCTTAAGGCTCGTTTCACCAGTTATAAAAGGTAGTAACTAATTAGATTAATAAGTAAATCAGTAATGTGATTTTTACAGCATTTATTGTGCAGAAAGCAGATAAAACTCAGTATTAAAACCAGCACTTTATGGTGCCAATAGTGCAAATGAACACAAATAACAATACCATAAATGGTAAAACAAATTGGATACGGTACGTCTTCTCTCTACGAGGTTTTTCAATCCTCTCGTCAGCTCCGAACTCACTCGTCTGCACCTCTATTACCGACCACAGCGTGGTTTTCCACATAGCTGTCATTTAACAACAGTCTCTTCTAATGACAACGCTCTGGCCAATCAGTGGAAGGCAGTCGCTTGACGTTTGTCATTTCACAAAAAATCGGGTTTTGAGAGAAGAAAATCTGTTTTTGGGCAAAATCGAACAGCCCTAATTGTAATATATTGCAATATATTGTCATGTATCATCTAATTTCCCCCTGTATCGTGATACATATTGTGTTCTTGCCAATACACACCCCTTGTAAACAAAAGCTTGATCTTGCCAAATAACCATATTTATAATGAGTTATAATGCAGTTATAGCACTGTGTAACTATAGTTATAAACACCCATAAATGATCATAATGCTTTATAACAATAATCATAACACACTGTAAAGCATTTTATCATGACTTATAAGGTCAAGTATTATAATACGTTATAATTGTTAGTAACTTGCTGACAATGCTCACATTAATCATGCATTATGAATATACTTATGTGTTATAATTAGCTTATAAATGTGTAACTATCATTATAAACACTTGAATTACCATAAGGTCTATGATGCTTATTGTTATACAGCCTTATGGTAATTTGAGTGTTTATAATGATAGTTATACAGTGCTATAACTACATTATAACTCATAAGTATGGTTATAATGTGTTATAGAGATAGGCGTCAAGTAAAGTGTTACTTTTTTGTTCAATGGAAACATTGAGAAAGGTTATAGAGTGTGTCATAGAGGAGCAGGTAAAACAGCAGTTCATGTTTTTAGGTTGACTCAGTTAGAGTTTTGCCATTTGAAAGTCATTCAGCCCCACTGAATGAGGTAGTTACAGAAAAACATGACAGAGAAGTGAAACTATGATGAAATCATTTGTGAGCTGGTAAGATTACAGTAATCATTTGTCATGTAACCTGTTAGACAGAGCAGATTGTGTGAGATGTGAGGTTTGATTTTTCAGAACCTCAGTTGCTGCAGTTTGAATGGTGAGATATAGATTTAGATTAGCCCGGCTACGTATTCGGGCCTGTTCCCGACGTTCCCCTGCAGTACGGCATGCAGCTGTGTGTCAACATGTGTACCTGGGTCTGTGCATCAGAGAGCGCCTGAGATAAATAATCAGCAGAGTAAACGGAGAAGTGCTGCTCCGGTAGAAGGATGTAACGTATACGTGTGGCTATCGCTGTCGACCACACTGTTAGCTGACTGTGTTTCCCATCCCTGTGTCTCACTGTTACAGGATGCTGATTGTCTCTCTCTCTTTCTCTCTCTCACACACACCCACACACACACACGGTCCTGAGTGAAGGTGGTATCACCTTGCCATGTAATCAGCATTACATACACACGCACTCGTCATCTGATCATTAGAGGGTGATTAAGAAGATGGATGGGGCTACTTAGGGATATTCATTCCTTCAACCATTATTTACAGCCGGAAAGATGCGTGGAGGCGTGGCAGCGCTCGGCTGTTGACGACTTCAAACGGGGAAGAAACACAGAGACGAAACAATGGATGAGATGAAAAGGAATACAAATACAAGGGTAGCAACAATAATCCATCAAAACTCTAATTATCTTCTCACTTAGCCTCACACCTGCAAAGCTCCTGCAGACTGGTTAGCTTTGTTATAACACCCACTACCATGACAAGAGAATGTTTAAGCTTGTTAACAGTGATCTGGTGCAGTAGGCTGTATCTAAAATACAGGATGTGTGATGAGTGTAATAATCAGTCGCCAGCATGACTCTGTGTTTTTACCTAGAACTGCAGTCTCACAAAGAGACAGGGTCAGACGTCAGGAAGCTCTGATGTTCCTCTGATCTGTCTGAGAGATAACTTTATTGTCATGGTATAATTAATATACAACATAATTTAGTCTGGGGCATGGCTCCCATTAGTTAGCAGCACACAGAGGTAAATCCAGATAATATAAGAGCAAGGAACAATAAACAAATAGAGTAAAATAGAATCTCTGATATAATAATAATAATACACAGCAGGTAGGTATTTCATATGTCAAAAAAAGATTTAAAGAGGAACTATACAAGTTTTTTTTACCTTTTTTACCTTAATTAAACAGCTTCAGAGTAATTGTGATGCTTAAATAAATGACTTGTAACTTGTTCCAGGGAGAATGGAGGCTCTCTGTCTTCCACCTAGCCTCTCTTGGCTGAAAACCAACCATGTAAGATCAGAGCCTCCGACCCGGTGTCCCAGCTCTCGTCTCTGCAGCACCGTGACACAAACGCACAAATAATCAACAACATCGTATATGATAATGTTATCCACCGTTCCACTGATTGCGTCATTGAAAACAAATGCACATGGGCAAGAGGAGGGTTAGCAAAACAGCAGAAAAGCAACCAGACTCAGACCAGTTCCCCTTTAAAGCAATGACACACAGGAACTTTATGGTTAAGCACACGTAATTATATTTGCTTATTAATTGCAAGTCATACGAGTATTGTGATACTGAATGCGTCATTGCACATTGCTCCCTTGGCTCATGGAGGCCTACCTACAGTACTCTCCCGCAGCAGACTGTTGATAGACGTCCTGTGAAGAGTACAGGCTGAAAAACTGTGGTGTGCTCTAGGAAGAGTTCTCTGTGTTATCTTGAACCAATGGGTGCTGAGCCTCTGATCCCGTGTCCCAGCTCTCGTCTCTGCAGCACCACAACAACACAAACATACCCCGTAATCCATAATCTCTTGTTTTGACAGATGAGACTACACAAATATAAAATGTATACGATATACAGTATAATGTTATAGACTGCATAGTTCCCCTTTAAAACACTTGTTGCTCAAGTCACAAGCAGAGTCCTTATTGCACCAGCTCCTACACACAACAAATAGCTCGTGCTTTGTGTTGCAATCATGGTTCTAAACATTAAACTCTAGCAGGCACATTACATTCAGCACTTATGTAATACTACTAATCATAAGTTACTACATTAATAGGAAAACAAGTCAAATATTATCTTGACATTTGCAAAGGGTTGAGCACTTAATGATTGTTCTTTTGGTCGATCACTGACACCATCCATCTACATAACACTGTTAATCATAGAGGATTGTTACTATAGAAATGAAAGCAGACCCTGCACAGGAAGTTTATGTTTAGTGTCACTGGTTCAGCAGGAATGTGATTTACATTCAGATCTGTTAGAGATTGAAAGTAGAAGTTAGGGGACTGCTGGAAAAAGATGATGTCTTGGTCTCTGACACAGGAGGCGTCTCACCTGAAGCTGTCAGAGCCAGTATTTTATTATTCTCAAGGAAGACTATTTGAATTAAAGTGCATTGTTATTTGAAATTACAGTATTACGTACGAGGTCTCACAAAAGTTGAGACTGGTGTGTAGTTGGACAACCCAACTGGTCAAGGCAGAGAAGATAATAATGCAGAAATACTGTATATGAAGCAAACTTAAAGGGATAGTTCAACATTTTGGCAAATTGGCCCATTGCCATAATCCCTATAGCCTTAGGTTCATTGCCTTTACTTGTCAGTGCAAGGTGTTTTTAGAATGGCGGAGCAGAGCCGTGAGCTGCTCAGAGCTACGCTACGGAGGATAATAGAATTTCTTGGTTTCCCTCATCAAACTAATCAAATGCAGAGACTGCTTGCCGAAAAACTGCCCCCAACGGGAACACGTATCAGCTGTATTGCATGAATTTAACTCGAAAACTCAGTCTCGTAACGTTCCATTATTGTCTCATAGCGTGGTGAATGTGAAGGTCACAACTTGTCCACCAGAGCGTTTTGGAGTTGTTGGATTGTGTATTTGATGCGTTTGATTAAGGAAACCAAGACCACCGTAGCTCTGAGCAGCTCACGGCTCTGCTCCACCATTCTCAAAATATCTTGCACCGACAATTAAAGGTAACAAATGTACTCCTAAGACTATAGGGATTATTTGCCAAAATGTTGAACTATCCCTTTAGCAATGCTTTTTTTTATTGTCTTTTTGCTTTACTTTGAAAGGCTGAGCTGTCAATCAAGTGGTCAGATTGATCAGTTGACTCTTCACACATGAATTCAGCTTTTAGGGGACAACAGACGTCTCCTTCCTGTTGTCCATGTATAGGGGGTGTGGTGTCCACACTGAAATGGTTTTGAAAAATTATTATAAGCTTGTCCACTTCTGTGCCATATTGAGACTTTGAAACGAAGTCTTTGAGAGGTGTAGGTTTTATGGGATGTTGCTGGTTTGATGAGCAGAGCAGCAGATGTTTCCAGTTTATTATGAGGTGTGACGTGTGTATGAGCAGTACAGCAGCTCTAAACTGTTCATGCAAACACGGTAAACATAAAACAAAGCTGGGAACACACCAACATGTGTTTTCATTCAGAACAGCCAGAGTGGCTGGAGGAGCCTCCTCTGAGGTGATGTTCAGTGACACAGGGCTCCCTGCTTCATAACCAAGTTATCCAGATTAGATTATCCAGATGTTCATAATTCGATACAAGTCTGGATTTTTCTTTTTTCTTTTGGTTCTTCAAAAATATGTGGCCCTAGGGTTAGTTTGGCTCTTTACGGCTCCGGCTCGGAGTCCTTAACTACAGGCAACATCATCAAAACCATGAATGAAGTGATTAATATGGTATGAGATGAAACGGTGATACCTGCAATTACAGCAGCAGCAGAACGTGATATTCAACAATGTGAGATGTAAACAACATGATCATATAACTAGAGGAGAAGCTGCCAAGAAGAAATAGAAAGAACAGATAAAAAAATCCAGATGTTGAAGTAACGCAGAAGAGAAGCTGGGAGTATTTCAGTCAAGCTGTTCTAAATATGAGATGTAAATGAAGAGTTCCTGCTGCTGGAGCAGAGGAGACGTTCATATCTGTCTGACAGTAATGTTGCAGTTATTTTTATGGGAAATATTTAACAGTGTGTGTGTTCTGATAAAACACGACAGAGGTTTTTGGTTTGATTTCCAGTTATCACCACACAGACTTACTCGAAGCTGCTGTGGTTGAATCAGGGAGTTAAAGGGGAATATGGTCATTTACTCACCCAGATAACTTTGGTGTCATTACAAGTCGTTCAGATGAAATTAGATCCAGCCGAGAGCCTCGTATATCAGTATAATGCGAGGCTACAGGGCAGCGGAATGCAGCCTCTAAAACGGCAATTCCCCTTTAAGTTAATTAAGATTCTTTTAAAAAAACAAACAATTGAACAAAACATCCTTAGGACTTCTTAAGGTTATGTACTGCATCTTAAACTTAAGGACTCACTTAACCGACGTGGTGTAATTCCCCTCAAAACAACAGGAGGATGAGATAAGAGTCCTAATGGCAGAAAATCAACAGTCTCCATGGGAACACCTCCAAATAAAGTCTCTGTTACTGTTATAAAACTCTCATCCCAACCTATTTTAAAGATTTCTTTTTTTAAACACCCTCGTATATCTCTCCAAGGAGAAGTGAAACCTTAAGTGCTATGCTTAAGTTGGGGTGTTTTGTACACAAACAGCAGCTGCAGTTCCCACACTGACATGGTTATAGTCATATTTATGGTATGGATCCATGTGTACAGCTGAGGAGCAGCTCAGCACTTGACGCCTCATGAACAGTCTGTTGGCTGAGTCCTGTCAGTTTGTTTTGAGCTCTTCGCTGAAATTCTAAAAAAAAAAAATTCCAGGACTCAGTGGTGACACACACCATTGATCTAATTTGTGTATGCGATAAACAGGAATGAACTGGATACAATCCCTCATAAGCCAGTGCACTTCAAACACACCAACAGTGTCACAGCCTCATGACCACTTAAGAATATATTGAATTTTCTCGTATCCTTCATGGAGAAGTGAGTTTTTCTTCAAGTAAGTGGAATTTTAATTCTAACAATGTTCAACTGAAAGCGACTTTGTGTTTTAGAAACTCTGATCTTCTGAACACGGCTGTCATTCAGGTAAATGTCCAGGTTACATTTAGTTTTATTAACTGAGCACAAATAATTTACTACATGGTCCAACAACAAAAGTTAAAGGGACAACGAGGAGTTTCTATTCGGTTATAAAACAGTCTCACGTTAATGTGGATGAATCTACGCTACCCACACTTGTTAATGGCTCCATTTTCGATCAATATATCGTTTTGTCTCTGTCATTATTTTGTTATTATTAGTGGTGGCGGAAATGCTGGTCGAGCCGACCAGTGTTTCCTTACTTTCGGTTTCACGGACGCGAATGAGAATAACGGCGATTCGGGCGGCGTTATGGTCGGAACTACGACGGTAACTGAACCTCTTTGAACCTCTGACTTTAATCCTTGATGAATGAAAAAATGAGTCCGTCTTGCGCCGGTGGAGGAATTCTACGGTGCGCGCGGAGGCAGCGTGAAAACACTTCGCTTTTCCAAAACTCCTCGTTGTCCCTTTAACTTTAACTGACTTCAGATGTAATGGCGCATATGTGACCCTGCAGTATAGAATGACCCCTGCAGCTTTATTTGAGTTATTTAGAAAATGTTATTTGAATGCATCATTTAGGAGCATTGTTGCTGCAGATGTTTTTGTTTTTTTTATAATATTATTAATAACTAAATGTGACCTTTTCATATACTGCTTCAGGTGATGCTCTTTTCACTTCTTTCTGTCATTTCTAACAGTCCAAGCTGGCATAAAGCATGGACGGACAAACCCAACATCTGTTTGGTTTTAACCTTGGTGGTCTGTTGTAAGGGTCAGCCCAACAGTCTGATCTGACGTTCATCATTTTTACTCCCAGTTAATTGTTATTTCGTCTGATATGATTTGACTTTGAATGAATAAATTGGCTCTTAGTGCTTGAAATGCAGCCGCCTCCCTCTCTGGAACGTTACAGCTTGTATCAGATTTGTCACGAGTAAACCACCAGTCAACACAAAACTCGGCGTGTGTTTGTGTGAGAGAGGAATGCAGATGCAGAGTTGCATGGTTGACATGAGAAAAAGTAGTATCCCACATTAACATGTTTTTGAAAGTAATTGCATGCAAAACTAAAATGTCTTGCTCACAGTCTAATTCAGATTAGGCTGCACTTTGTCAGGACCTGTTGTGACAGGAGAGGACCTGGGACACTTTGTGCATCTGTAGGAATAATGACTAAAGCCTTTGTGGTAAGTTAAAGAGTTTAGAAGTTACAGGTCATTACCTTCTTAAAGATAACTAACTCAATCAAAGCTGTTTCTTGCCTTTGCGACACCAATCACAACACTAAACGTTGCCCAACCCGGTTTGTCATCCCTCAGATTGTTGTGCGCTCTGTTCTAAACCCTAAACCAGAGGCACTTTTATTTGGGGAATTAAAGTGTTGGCTGTTTCGTGAGCTGATGACTAACAGCCTGACTTCATGTCAGGGGGAGAGCAGCGAGAAGATGGCGGCTGTGGGTGTTGTGCAGGCTGCAGCACAGACGGAGAGAGGATATTTTCAGACTGCACTGCTGCTTTGAACTTGAGGACAAAGATGCAGTAGAATGAACATCAAGTTAGAAACACCAGTGTTGAAAACTCAGTCTGTAGTGAGCAACAATGCAATTGTTACCTTAACTATGCTACATTTCTACCTTAATTAAATAGCTTTAGAGTAATTGTGATGGTTAAATAAATGAGATGTAGTTTGTTAGAGGGAGAATGGAGGCTCTCTGCCTTCCACCTAGCATCTATTGGCTGAAAACCAACCTATCAGAGCCTCTTGTCTCTGCAAGACTGCAACACAAACAAGCCCCGTAACCAGTAATCTCTTGTTTATGATGGATACGTAAGATATAGACATCGTAACATTGTATGTGATAGTAGGTGCATTCGAGATGAACTGCGCCTCGCCTGGAAAGTGGCCGAGACCAGGCGGCATCAGCAGGGGGTGGTGACAGAAAGCTGCAGTCAAGTCGGATGGTTTCCAGCCGCTGTCAATACAAACAGGAAGTTACCGAAATATATATTCTTTATTCTGTACTGCAATTGTCCAATAAATAACCAATGTATTTGTCAGAACAGAAGTTTGACTCAGTGTGAATATTTTTTAAAGCGGTTACTGTGATACAGTATGTAGGCTACTGTAGTCAGAAAATAATGAACACTTTTCACAAAAATTCCACTGTGTCCACCCAAAATACGTTTGTTAACAAATGAAACCTTCATTGCACAACATGAGGTTCATATAGCCTAATCTAGCATTAAATATAAGAATTACCCAGAAAATTAGGATTTTTCGACAAAACACGTAGCGTTTGCAGTCCTAACTAAGAGCCAATCAGCTCTTTGGTCAGGTGTGTTTCCCATCATGCCCTGAGGCTTGCAGTCAATGGCAGTCAGTGGAGAGCAACTGCGGCGCATGGCTCTAAAAACTGCGGCTACCTTGATCTCGTGAGGTTATCATTGCAGACCCCTGCATGACATCAGAGCAAGTCGGGATCAAGTTGGACACAAATCTAACCGGCATGCATTGTGCGCTGGTCAACAGTGATTGATTCTCTGCAGGCCTGGCTCATCTCAAACACAGCTAATGTTATCCACCGTATTGCTTCATTGAAAACAAATGCACATTGCCAAGAGGAGGGTTAGCAGAACAGAAGACAGCAACCAGACTTGCTTAGTTCCCTTTTCATTGCAAGTTATATTAGCATTGTGATATTGAATCGCATCATTGCACATTGCTCCCTTGGCTCATATCATGCAGGCCTACCTACAGTACTGTCCCACAGCAGACGTCCTGTGAAGAGTACAGGCTGAAAAACTGTGGTGTACTCTAGGAACAGTTCTCTGTGTTACCTTGAAGCAATGGGTGCTGAGCCTCTCTTGTAGGACTGTAGTTATGATAGCCTGAACACCTGCTGATGGACCTAACCCAAGGAAACATTTCTGAACTGAATATCTCAAGTCAATCTCATAATTTGTCTAATTTGTCCCACTGTCTGTGAAGGCATCACTCTCTATGTGATGCAGATACATACAGAAAGTGTACAGTATGGATGGCAATTAAAAGAAAGGATGGACCCCAAGTAAATGTTAAATGTACATAAATTCATACATTCATATCAGATAATATCATGTAAAAATGACACATACATTTAGAAGTTGGAATAAGTTCATATATTGACATAAAGGTACATACAACATGTATTTCAGTGGAGTTATAAACTTGTTCTCCTTAAATTCAGAGGATGTGGGGGTGACATCGTGTATGATAATATACATGGAGAACAATGCTAATGTGTGGGATGCAGAGGAGCTAGCAGGCTGGTCAGCGCAGAGAAAAGTTGGTCTCATGCTGTGTTTTTCCTCTGAACACTCAGAAGAGCCATCTGCCTCTATAAATAGACTAAAAGGAATGTCAATGTGAAAGAGAAGGACAAAAAGAGGGAAGATGGGGGAAGGGATGGATCATAGACGGAGAATGAGATAAGTACAAGAGGGAAGAGATTAAAGTTTAAAAGAGAACGAGTGTGTGAGGGGATAAACAAGATGAGAAGAAAAGATTAAGAGAGACGTGTGAGGATTGGACTGAAACTCTCACACTCACTCTCTCTGTCTCCCTCTTTCTCCATATTCATGACAGACAGTCAAAAAGAGTGTGATTGTGTCGGAACATGCTGCTTTAGTGGCCGCTGATTTCCTGCCTTTCACCAGTCTTCTGTTTATTCATGATGAAACACTGAGAGATGTGGACACACTCCAAACGTGCACTGATTTCTTTTCTCACTGAAGAAGTCAGTTGTTGTGCTGCATTGGCGCAAGCTGACCAGCCGACCGCTTCAAGAAGCTAAATCACTTTCTTTCTTTTTTTTAAACACTTTATTTATAGTTTTCGGTTAACTTATAAAACAATCATATTCTGTGTATTACAAATAACTATAACAAACAGTCCTGACAATAGACAGAGACGGATCAAACCCAAAATCAATGTGACAAACCTGTCGTAGACAATAGACAGGCAAAGACAAGGAGAAAAAAAGAACAAACAAAAACAACTACAACAAATGCACTTAAAACGTCTTATTACAGAATTTGTTCAAGGGCAGGTGTAATGATTCAGAGTTCCAGTTCCAGACCAGGTAAATTGTTCACATAAGTTATTAGAGAGTCCCAGGTTTTGTGGAATCTGTTGATGGAACCATTGAGGGTACATCTGATCTTTTCCAGTACCCAGGGGGCAAAATCCCAGTTTTTTTGGAAAACAGACACGGTGCGTTGTAAAAGGTTTGACACCAGAAATGATATCAAGGAACTTCAAGGATTAAAACCTGGGTGGACAACTTCGTCAATAGCTGCTGGAAAGCTACAGGGGGCCAAAACCCCACTTCCTGGGTCATTTTGCCGACAAAATTATGTAAATGCAAATATTTAGGTACTACAATGGCATAAATAATCATACAACTATAAAATTTGTCAATTTGCAACTCGATTTTAAGATATCACCCTCAACATCCCAAAAAAGACAAAAAAAAGTACTGTTCGCCTGACAAATTCTCATGAAAATTATTATTTCTCAGCACTTTATAGAGAATATCTATGCCTAACAAGTATATAGAAAACTTCCTTAATTCATAAGCTTCCATTTGAGTCCAAGATAGAATTTCTATCTCAAAAGCCCCACTTGCTGTGGCCAACGGTCTTCTCTCTCTGTTCTGTTCACTTTTTGGAGACCAGAAATAGAATGTATTCTGATCAGGCCAATAGGTGTTGCATTGTTTGGAGACAGACTGTAGCTTTCCAGTAGCTAGTAGAAATCCTTGAAATTCCTAGATATCATTTCTGGTGTCAAACCTTTTACAACGCTGTTTTTTTTTTGCTTTGCCGTGATGTGGTTACATCACTTTCAACCTAGGGATGCACCAATAGCATATTAGCTGATACCGATACTGATCCGATACCAGTGCTGAATTAATAATCTGTATACCCTGCCATGTGGAAGACAGTGAGGGTATCAGGCCTGACATTATTTTCCTAACTAAAATGTTGTTCCTCTGTTTGTTGCCTACCTGCGTGCTGCTGATATGTGATGTAGCACGCCTTACAAACAGAATTGAAGTGAACAGATCAGCATCATGGGTCAGAACCGTTATCTGATACCTGTCCCGTCCCTACCCATCCCAGTTTTCCCAGGATTGTTCTCTTTTCTGAGCAACTGTCCTGGGAAATCTTTCCAAAGACACAAATTGTCTGATTGTTTGAATTTCAAACTGTCTGTTTACTTAACTTACTTTGTTTACTTCTACTGCTTAGTTATGTTCACTCCTGTGTCTATTAGCGATGCATGAAAGCAGACAACAGGGTGCTCGGTGGTCGAGTTGTTAGGAAGCAGGTGTTGGCATAATGGCTGAAGAGCTGATCGCCAGTTTGACTCCTGATCAAGACGATCCTTTGCACATGTCATTGCCCCGGTCTCTCTCCCTGCTTTCCTGTCTCTCTGTCTGTCCTATCAAATAAAGGCAACCTAAAAAATCTCTAAAAACCAACTAAGCAGGCAAAACTTTTCTTTGATTGTTAGCAGAAAGAAAAAGTTTTCCTTCCTTTCCTTGTTGTCATGTGACTGCTTCAGGTTAGTTAGGCATGTCTTTCAAAATACAACTGGGGTTTGTTTGGACATTGTGGTGAAATGGTGGAGAGATGGATGAGGAGGACACAGCAACAAAATTGGGTCTTAAATCGTTTCCACAAGATAAACAAGATAACCCCCCGGAGTGTGTTGGTTTTTCACACATCAAAGGTGGCAGCTCCACTGGCTGCGCATGAATAATGATAGCAGTCGGACTGAAGGGTGTTTTTCTGGAGCTGTGTTTACACTACTTAACTGGTGCATGTAGTAAATAATACACTCAGTGGCCACTTCAGTATTCGTCTCACTGGCCACTTCCTCACTTTGCTCTCCATCAGCCTCAGTTCTTCATGTTATGGTGGATCCACCATGTTGGAACTTTCCTCTGACACTCAGCTCCGTGTCATCTCTGCTGATTTGTCAGCTGCAAGCGTCCTGTTCCACCACATCCCAGAGGTTTTCTGCTGGATCCAGGTGTGGAGCAGAGTGTACCACCAGGGTGGACGTTATATCTGACCAGATGTTCACTTTTCAGTGTCTGGTATGGAGCAGGTGGTCCGTAGAGTTGGTGGTCCATAGAGTAAAGTTGAAGACTTGTAGAATTTAAATGACAAAGTTGGACGGCATCAGAATTAAAGGGGACATATTATGGAAAAAGCTCTTTGTTTGTCTTGCGTTCCGGCCCCCAAAATGTGAGAATTGACAAAATCTGTAATATGCAGGCTCCATAGGCTGAAATCCATTTCATGAGCTGTTCCCTCAGTTGTTTGACAGTGATGTAACTAGTTTTCGAATTTGCATAACCCCACCCCTACCTGGTACCAGCAGAAGGGGCGGGGAAAGCAGTGGTTCATTTGCATTTAAAGGGACAGGCACTGAAACCAGCTGAACTCTGAGAGGATGAAAAGAGCTGTGATGTTTGATCCTTGAGGTATTTTGACCAAAGCATGTCACAGGCATGTCTTTAAGACACCTGGGAACTATTTTAATTTGTGGAAAAGGGGCGTAATATGTCTACTTTAAGATTTACTTTTTAACACTCCACATGGGTTCATCTTCATGATACCAGTTTGAGACTTCCGTTTTGTGGTATGGAGCTTTATCATGGTCAGCAACAGTACTCAGAGACTGACATTCAGACTAACTGATTGGTATGAAGGGAGTGTTATTGATCCCTTCACCTGCTGCCTCAGCACCGCTCCACATCCATCAGAGCAGGCTGCGTTTTTCCACTTCATCTGTCCAGTGTTGGTGAATCTGTGTCCACTGTAGTCTCACATTCACTCACAGTAAAAGCTGCTGTGACTGCATCATGAAATCTGTGGGTTGTGTCACTGACTGAGGTCACGTCTTTGGGCTAAAGTGTCTGCATGTTTTGATGCTGTGTGTGTGTGTGTGTGTGTGTGTGTGTGTGTGTGTGTGTGTGTGTGTGTGTGTGTGTGTGTGTGTGTGTGTGTGTGTGTGTGTGTGTGTGTGTGTGTGTGTGTGTGTGTGTGTGTGTGCGTGTGATACTGGGCGTTGATATCTACATAATGTTGTTAGTGATGAAGATCTAGCTGTGGCTAAGAGAGACGTGTTAATGTGACAACAACACCCTGTGAGCTCGTTGATTTTTTTCTCTTAATGACCCTCATCAATAGAAGTGAGAAATATCAGCCATGTGATAATAGGCTGTTAGTGACAAATATGGAATGGGAGGGGTCCGATGTGGGTTAGCTCCACAGAAGACCATGTGACTGTGGTTAAAGGTTTTAGAAAAGTTAAAGTTGGTCTAGTTAGATTAGTTAGATTACTTCTGTTAAGTTAAAGTTACAATTTGTAACATTTCCACTAGGGATGTCACGGTTTCTTGTTTTCACAATCAATTGTGGTATTAAACGTCACAATTAATTGATCGTAAAGATTCCTTACTTTCACAAAAATTTGATATTGGAACTTTATTGGCAGTAGGGCTGGGCGATAAAACGATAACGATATGTATTGCGATAGAACTTTACTCAATAGCAATATGAAACGCAGTCGATAGAAGAGTCGATAGGTTTCATTCATGTTTTGACAGAAAATACTAAACAGCCAATTAAAACGAGAGTTGCGCCGCGCTGGACCAATGGCTGAGCCAGCCAGGTTAGGTTGAAACATCACAGGAAGACGTTCAAGACAACACAGCAACACATGTTTGGGCTGCTGCAGCAGTGTGTACGTCTGCAGCGGGACATCGCCGGGAAAAAAAAAAAAGAGTCGCCGTCACACATCAAAGGGAGCGCGTTGAGCGCGTGGCCGCTCTGCTGCTGCTGCTGCTGCTGCTGCTGCTGCTCACACTGGAGCGACTGTCGTGTTCACACTGACACAAACGCACCGCAGCTGTTCAACTGCGATCCGACCCAAACACTGGTCACTGGCGAAACAAGCGCGAACAGCGGCGATTACTCTTCCCTTTTCTTTTTCAGCCGTGTTTAGGGTGAGAATGATCGCTAATTAGACGGACCACGTCAGGTCCGGGTTTTAATTATCACGCCCGTTTCTAACTGTAGCAGCAGCAGCAGAGAGATGGAGCAGCTCCTGTATGGGGAGTGTGGCTCTGATGTAATGTTAAAGAACGCCTGAACAGTGGAGTGATAATGTCTGGAAAAGTCCCAGTGCTGTTGGCCACTGTCAGCACTCATGAATGTCTCCTGACTGTAGTCAAATTATAATACCAGTTTTATATACCAGAAACTGCTATAACTCATTGCTTTTATTATGTTCATCATTACATCTGCATATTCAGTTTTTGACAGGAAATAAATATTTAGATAAAAAAATATCCTTCTGATATCTTCAAATCTCACTTGTGTGTATGATGGAACATTTAGGCTTGACAAAAATAGTGACTTGAGTCATATCGTAATATATATCGATATCGACTGATATGAAAAAGATTATCGTGATAGGATTTTTTCTCATATCGCCCAGCCCTAATTGGCAGATATGCGCAAAAATAAAGGTAAATGCACAGATACTGGTCCATTTATCTAACGTAACATTGAATTGGTAGGAATTTAAATGTTAGTGTGTCATTTTTTAATAAAAACAAAAAGCAAAACAAAACAAAAATCTATTAAAATGAACTCAAACATTTGGTATAGATAACAATTTATGACATGAATATTTCAAACGCTTCCCCTGGGGATTAAGAATTATATTAATAGATACTTGAAATATTTTGTGTAAACAATGAGTAATGTAATTATATTTTGAATATATTTGATTTTACACGTTCATAGTGTTGTGAAATTAATTAGTAGATAATAATCGTGATAATCATAGTATTGTGATTATTTCTCTGACAATAATCGTACCAAGAAAATGTATTATCGTGACATCTCTAATTTACACATTGAAGTGAGAGGTCTTCTTACATTTTCCCAAATGTTTCCATCGTTTCTCAAAACAGAGAAAAGATGTACAGTCCCATTACCTGATATTAATCCAGGTAATGGTACATTTTATTGGCCTCCTTTCAGTGATGTCTACGATTACATGTCAGCGTGTTTTCCTGGCAGAAGTGCAATTCAGTGCCATCAGGTGTCTTGACAGCTCAACCAACTAATCATTTTAACACGCGGTGAAGGTTCAGCCAACACAACAGAAGTGTGCCCATCACTGAAGTTCAAATTCAATTCAACAATAGATTATATTACCCTCTTAAGTAAAATAACAGGGCAGTGGTTCCCAAGTTTTTGGCTCATGAGCCCATTTGACATCAATCTAGATGCGCCAGCTCAGATATATGCTGTATTTTATTTGAACTCCATTAAATTAGAGAAAGTGAAAGTATAGAATACAATTGTTTAAGATTGTGTGGTGTTTTTAATTATAATTTTAAAAGAATAATAATTAGTAAAAAAAAAAAAGTTTAATCAGTATTTCTTTTAAATCAATTACTAGACATTTCAGGTGACCCCATTTGAATTCTAGACGACCCCACGTGGGGTCCCAACCCCAAGGTTGAAAAACACTGTAATAGGGAGATACATTTAATAGTGCACTGCATACAAGACACACATAACTGCTGCTGTGTAGCTTCACCATACTCATGTATCCAGGTACAGTGTTATAACTATAATGCTACTGTATGTTGTGCTATAAGGTCTGTTAATATTGTCTGTTGTCTTAGTATGAGTGTTAAGCAACAGAACAACGCCATGTGATGTCATCTGTCTAGTTGTGTGACTGATGTTGCATCAAGGGCGAGAAACACAGAGTTACTCCACACCCATTCTACTCACTCACATCAATCATGTGAGTGTGGTTGTGCCGGCGCCGGTGACGGTGCAGGTGTCCAAACAAGAGGACGGACACCAGGCGCCGCAGGTGTAGCGAGGACAGTCCACAGAGTCCAGCTTCAGTCAGAGATGACTGTGTTAGAGTTGTATCAGCTGCTGACTCTGTGTGTTACACCGTCAGACTGCAGATCACAACTCCACTGAGTTTATCGCCATGACATTCACTTTATCTGCTGTTCTCATTCTCATAGTTACACTGGGAAACAGTTGTAACAGTAACTAAGTGATAGCAGCAGAGATGTTCCAATAATAAGACATTTACCTGACATTGCAGTTCCTTCCCGTATGATGCCGTATTTATTTGTGGTTAAAGTTGTGTTCAGGTGCAGCCCTGCGTGTCAGACCAGAGACCTCTGTGAACCCTGATGTGTTAAAACTCAGCAGCCCAATGTGAACTGTGTGTTGCAGGATAATGGCGAGGACTCCCACCGTATCTCTCCCAGTCCTGTGGTCCACGTCAGGGGCCTGTGCGAGGCCGTGGTGGAGGCAGACCTGATCGACGCCCTGGAGAAGTTCGGAGCCATATGGTGAGGCCACGACCGCAGTAGCGCACATCTCTACGCAAAAGGAAGAACATTTTCAGACATTATCCACAAGTTTCTGAACGTCATCTATGGTCAAAACCGGAAGCCGGTTTTGCATTACCGATGGAATTTCCGATTCCATGGTTTTCAGTTGTCATAGTTGCGGTAACTGCATAGATCTATTAACGCTGGCTTTTAACACGGATGTCAATTTGGATATCCATTGTTAAAAGCTGCTGTGATGATCCATGCGTTTTACAGATTTTCATTGGAAAAAAAAAAATCCATGCATTTACCGCGACTATCAAAACAAAATGGAAACGTAAACATATAGTCCCACCGGAAGTGCAAAACCAGCACACGTTTTTGACATTTGGAAAAAGGTTACTGGCCTGTGATCAGCTAAAATCATGTGAGAGCACAGACACACACCTCCCTGGTTCAGTCTGCAGGCCCCCACACTACCATCTACTGACATCCAGCTACAGTTATAGAGACACTGATAAGATCACACTAAAACACTCAGTGAACTTTTCACACCAATCTACGAGCAACACTCACATTTCACTTCTATATGAAAGTGAACAGTTGTGGGTGTGTGGGTGTTTGCTTCTGTTATATAGATTACTCAGAGAGGAACTATGCAATGCATAAAACCTTAAAGGAATAATTTACCAAAAAATGAAATTCAGCCATTATTGACTCACCCTCATGCTGATGAATACTCCAGAGCAGTTTTTCATTCCTCAAAGTGCATCTGAAAACCCGGGAGGGGTGTTCACAACTTAATGTAAGAGTAATAGGACCGACACAAAAATGTCCATTAAACTAAATCACTAAAAAGTGATATAGTCCAGGAAACAATGTGTAGGACATTTTAACAGACTAAACAGTCCTGTATTGAATTTGCCTGAGGCACACTCTTATGTTAATTTAATTTTATGGTGAACTATTCCTTTAACTATGCTACATTTTTTACCCCTGTATGACCGTTTGTATCATATTTGATACATGGCTTTTTGAGACCTCTATATCATCACTGTGAATTTTTTTCCCCTGAAAAACCTAATGTATACAATCAGATACATGTAATGGTCAGATATTCCACCAGGGTGAAGTAATTAATGCACCGGAGGGTTTTCACTTGGGACATCCAAAATGGCCACCGTCAATCAGTGACCCATATGTGATCGTGGATACTTTTGGCAATTTTGAAAACACTTTATTTACCACTTTATTTTTTTCACTGAAAAATGTCCATTGATGTAAGGTATTATTTAATATTTAATAACTTATTTTATAAAAAGTGTTGAAAATGTATGTATCAAATTTGATACAGCAGGTTTAAAAGGAAATCTTTTTGCAAATCTGGCAATAATTTTAGTCAAAGTTACTGTCCCAGGTGGCTATATTTAAGACATCAAATTGCACAACTAAACACACCCCCTCTGTCCAAGACCATTACTAAGTAAAACAAACAATTGCTTCGCTCTGATCAGAGTAGCACACAGCTATGCAGGATATTTACCTCATATTTCATTTTTACCTTCATTAAACAGCTTGTGACTAACTTTTACAGGCTCTCTTTGCACACTGCTGCTGAAAACCAAACCAGCATGATCAGAGCCTTCGAGACTTTATGCTGGTCTGGGTTTCAGCACTTGTAACTAACAAGTCAGAAAAAGTTATTTTCTATGTTTAATGTTTAGAAGTTGAATTACCAATTAGTTGTTTGTTCAAAAAAGAAAAAAACGGACTACCTGGTGTATCAAATATGATACAAATTAAAAATCATATATGAAAAAAAAAAAATTTAATTTTTTTTTTTGTTTTTGTCAGAAGGTCCAATAAAGACTCAATTTTCAAAGAATTAGAAATTTCTGGCAATTATTTCATGGTTCAGGCCTTACAGGGTTAATTAAACAGTTTTGGGGTTAAATAAAGAACTTGTAACTTGTTACAGGAAGAATGGTAGAATGAAAAACCAACTTTCTAAAATCAGAGGCTCCTACAGTACCTGGTGTCTCAGCTCTCGTCTCTGCTGCACTGCGACACAAACACGTAATCTGTAATCTGTTGTTTATGACAGATAAGACTACACAAATATACACATCGTAATGCATTATGATAATGTCATGTTATCTACCACCCCATGGATTGCTTTCTCACAGGCTTTGTCAAAAACAAATGCACATCGGGAGGAGGGTTAGCAGAACAGCGGAAAAGGACCGGACTTGGATAGTTCCTCTATTTTTGCCTTGCGATTACACAATGAATGAGGTGTGAAAATAAATTAGTGAATAGATGGAAATACAGGGAGGAGACTGATTTAAACTAAGGACCTGCTGCTCAGGACTTCTCTCCCATTGTGTCATAGCAATGTTCTTTAGGACTCACAGAAACACAGTTAGCAGGTTGTTGAACTGACTGATTGGAAATGAGGAGAAACTCCAGCTCCAGACCCAGTGAGACAGGGAAAGAAGACAGACACACCCAAAGAGGGAACACTAGGATCATGCTGATTTGTCGTGATGTCTCTCTCAGTCAGAGTCTGTGCAAAGCCTGTTTGGTGTACCAGTACTAAAAAGGTACTGTGGTACTAAAGCAATTAAAAAGGTAGGCCTACTATACTGCATTTGGTTAAAAAAAAACTGTATTTTGAAGGAAAAGAGAAAACAGCAGAGAGGAAAAGGTTGCTAAAATTTTGGAAAAGTATCACAATACATATTGGTACTGGTATCGCAATACATATTGGTACTGGTACTGGTACTGATACCATAACTACCATAATGTTGGTATGGGGACAACACTAGTCTGTGCTCAAAGATGCTCTATGGAGTAGAAGATAGTGTGCCATCTTGTCCCTCACAAACACAGTCAGAAGTAGGCTGAGTGTTTTTGTAGTTCACTGAGAACAAAAGACACATCATATAAATAGTTTATTAACAAGTCAAGTCAGATTTATTTCCTTTTATCCACACGTCTCTTATACACTATATTTTCCTGCTGTCTTTGTCTTTCCATACATCTGTTTCACTTCTGTTATGTGTCAGTTATCCTGATGTCAGTCAGCTCCAACTTGACTGAAAGATGTCAAGGAAATTAAAATCTGTATTTCCATTATTGCTGTTTAGTGTAGACGTCAAATATCAGCGTCAAAGTTGCAGCGGTCCATGTGATCATGTGACCTCAGACAACCACCATTAATAAAAGCAGTTAGGAGCAAACATTAAAACCTAAATGATGGGGCGGTGTTTATTTCAGTTGGTAGAGCACCTGCCCCATGTGTTGAGGCTACAGTCCTTAAAGGCACATTGTGTAACTTCTCCTGTTATCTATTCACGAAAATCGATTATTTCATTTTATAAGTCTGTTTTTCATTCATCAATAATCACATCCATCAACAAACTGAAGTGTTCCTTTCAGCTCTTCATTAGCTGTTCATATCATTCATAACGCAGTGAGGAGGAATGGAACGTTACACTGATGTTGCATTCAAGTGCAGTTGGACAGACGGCCGTCGGTAACAAACCAGATGTCATTTTAGTCACAAAAGTCGAGAGAAAGCCGGTAAAACGTGGGTCTGGTAAACAACATCGCCATGACAGCATATTGTCAGGTGTATTGTTTTGCCTCGTGCTGATGGACCACTTGAGGCTTGTTTATGCTGTTACCTGCAGCGGCTGTCGTCTGTCTGCCGTCTGCCCAATTTCACGTGAATGCAGCATGAAAAATACGATTGAGTTGCTTGTCATCTACAACCACAACGCTAGGTTGGAGTAATTCCTACACAGAAAAATATATTTTAAAAAAGCAAAACAAAACAAACAAACTAAATGTTAAAAAAACTAAACTTGGATGAAAGAAGAAAAGTTTCCTGTGAACACCTCTTGTTTTTTGTCACATCTGGCCAGCTGCCAACAGGCAAACAACATGAACATCTGAACATGAGAAAACAATAATGGGGCAACACTTTAAAAAAGTGAAACATGAAGCTTGGATTCATCTGCATGTGATGAACTACAGTGAGCTTCAGTAGCTTTAGTGTAAAGATAGTTACAGGTGCTGAATAATTGAAGGAAACATTTTGTGATGCTGCAGTTTCCACTCTAAATGACTCCTGCTCCATTATTAACACTCCCTGCACGATGCAGTATTCATTAACCTCTCAATCACCTGGACAGAGCGGAGGGGGAAGCATGCTGTCTCACACACACACACATGAAGATGGAGGAGAAGAGAAAAGCCATTAAGTGAAAAACCATTAGGTGGTTTAGACTTGAATGGGTGGCATGTTTTTTAATGTTTGTGTGTATGTGTGTGTGTGTTCACAGTTATGTGATGATGATGCCATTCAAGCGTCAGGCCCTGGTGGAGTTCTCCACAGTGGAGAGTGCTGACCGCTGTGTTTCCTGTGGAGCCAAGGAGCCTGTTTACATCGCAGGTTTGATTCTCAAGGCCTTTTCACTGTCTTGATGAGACTGATTAGCTGTACACGCTGGTGTGTGCGTGTGTGTCATACTGTGTGTTTCATCCGTGTGCTCGTCAGGCCAACAGGCGTACTTCAATTACTCCACCTCCAAGAGAATCACCAGGCCGACCAACGCTGACAACCCCAACAGTGGCAACAAGGTCCTGCTGCTGTCCATACAGAACCCCCTGTACCCTATCACCACGGTAAACACACACACACACACACACACACACACACACACACACACACACACACACACACACACACACACACACACACACACACACACACACACACACAGTATTTCCTCATGTGGTGTAGGGATGAGTACCTTTCACATTTGAACCTATGTGGTAACTATACTCAGTTCCTGGGAAACGGTACCGGTATACAGCGTTACCTGTTCGTTTTTTGTTTTCCCATGTATGGTAACTAAAGGGTTACTTCACCCAAAATCGATAATTCACCAATTTTCCACTCACTGTCATGCCAACGAAGGGTTGAGAGAACTTTTGGAGTTGTCAAAATATTTTTGGAGTTCCAGGGGGGGGTCCGGCTGGCAACAGATTTTCATATCATGTAATCCCAATGTGAGCGACGCAATGTCGTCACATATAGTGGGGCTTTACGAGAAGCTGCGTTCAGGTACCACAATGAGCTATCATTTGACTTGACATGAATCAATACTCAGTTCTTAAATGGGAATTCGGTCAGTGCCAATAAAAGTACTGAATTCACTAATGTGGTGTGTGACTATCAGCACAATCTTTACCACCAAGTCATGGTGATGATGAAAGTCTGTGACTCTTTGATCTACACAACTTTGACTCAGCTCTTGGTTCAGACTGTGGTTATCTCTCTAGTGAAAGCCCTGCAGATGGAGTGTAGCATAGTACAGGATTCCATCTTTGTCTCCAAGAATCTGTTCATCTCTTTTGAGAACACCTCCTCTCCTAACACCTCTAACACCTTAGAAAGGCCCGGAAATTGCTCTAAGAATACCATTCACCTAAAGAGGAACTATGGAAGATTTTTTACTTTAATCATGCTACATAACATCTTCTGGGTAATTGTGATACAGTACAAGTAAAATGGCTTTACTTATTTGACTTGTAACTTTAATTGTTCCAAACAACCTTGTAAGATCAGAGTAAATGACTTGTAACTTGTTCCCAGCTCTGGTCTCTGCCTTCTACCTAGCGTCTTTTGCCACAAAACCTTAACCCGTGATCTCTTTTTTATAACGCATTTATGACATATGATATTATCCACCGCTCCATGGATTGTTTTCTCGCTGGCTTCGTTAAAAACAAATGCACATGACCAGGAGGAAGGTTAGTAAAACAGAGGAGAAGAGACCGGACTAGCATAATTGCCCTTCAAAACACGCTGGTAGGGACGGATTTGTTGTGGATATTGACTGACATCTACAGTAGCCAGTGGTGTGGAAAATACTTCAAGTACCACTGTCAGTAACTGACATCACATAGAAAACCATGAAAACAGCCTGCCACGCCATATGTTTGAACCAATAGCTGAAGGAAGCAGTGATGCTAGAGGGGAAGAAACTGTGATTGGGCTGATGCTTCACGGTGGTTTTTGTCCACAGTGAACAATGAAGGAGAGTTGTGTGGGAGTTCACACAACAGAAAATTAATAGGATTTTTTTTTTTCATTGCATGGGGTCTTTAACCGTAAAATAAATTTATTATAATGGATTGATCAGGAACTGGTTTCAGGTCTTTATCAGATTCTATGAACTCACTAAAAAGTATTAAAAACCCTGACTGAAATGTGCGTCATGATCCTTTCAAGCTGTTTCTGATTCCACCTACAAACATGTTATTGTCATTGTGCAGCAGCTAATATCTAATATATCGGCCTGTCTGACAGCCTCTCCCTATAAAATGGATTTATTAAGTTTCCCTTAAAAGCAGTGAGCGTCTGTCTAGACTCCTCTGAGGTTTGTCCTCATCTCACTCTCCACCATCAGGATCACTGCTTCTCTCTGGGTCCGAACCATTGCAGAGGAAATGTTGCTAAATCTGGAGTATCACCAGTGTGGCCTCAGTGGATGTTTATATTCAACATAATGCTTTCACAGACATTAGAGCAGTGCAGTAGACCCAGCTGACCAGTTCTCACCTTTCTCTTTCTCAGAAAGATTGGCAATTGGCCCATAATCCCTATAGTCATAGCAGTAGGTTTGTTACCTTTATTTGTCGGTGCAAGCTATTTTTAGAACGGTGGAGCAGAGCCATGAGCTGATCATAGCTAGGCGACGGAGGCTAATGGAATCTCGGTTTCCCTCATCAAACTCATCAAATACACAATCCAACAACTCCAAAACACTCTGGTGGACAAGTTGTGACCTGCACATTCACCACGCTATGAGATAATAACGAGTTGTTTCCCCAAACTGCCCCCGACGGGAACGCGCATCAGCTGTTTTGCATGAATTTACCTCAAAAACAACTCTGTCTTGTAACGTTCCGTTATTATCTCATAGCATGGTGAATGTGCAGGTCACAACTTGTCCACCAGAGTGTTTTGGAGTTGTTGGATTGTGTATTTGATGAGGGAAACCAAGAAATTTCATTAGCTTCTATGAGCAGCTCGCGGCTCTGCTCCGCCGTTCTAAAAATAGCTTGCACCGACAATTAAAGCTAACGAACCTACTCCTAACACTATAGCAGCAGCTGAATCGTCCACAGAGGACGAGTCGTCCTCTACAGAACAAACACATCAGGGGAGTAAAACCACCAGAAACAATACATCAGTTTTACTTCACATCCGGAATCTGACTAAAATCCTTCATTTGATTCAAAGAGATGAAACAGGAGGATATGACGTCATTGACAGGCAATCAATGAGACAGAGCGTTACCATGAGTCAAATCACATACAGTATTGTTCAGGTTTGAGAATTGATGGAAACATTTGTCATGATGTAAGAACACAACTCAACAACCTTTAGAACATAGGTCCAGTTGTTTTTAGACACTTTAATCTGGAAAACATCCTCATTGGCACAATGAGAATTGGTCTCTCAAAGTATTGACCAAAACCAATACCTTTGTGCGATATGACTGATTGAAATGTGGTAAATAAACAATATCAGGACTGAGGCAATAAACTTGACTCACTGATTTACAGAATCTCAAACAAACAGCTGTAACCAAAAAGACAAAAATATGAGTTTTTATGTTTGTTTGTTTTTGAGAAAAGAATTCACCAGACCTGAAAATAAAGTTCTTGATGTTGTTCATGAGATGCACAGTGGCTTGAGGCTTGTGCATCACACAGTAAAGTAAACACGCTGCAAAATTAGAAACTTTCAGACTGTGCTGAGTTTATAATCTCTGTCTTTGTTTTCCCTGCTGCTCCAGGACGTACTGTACACGGTGTGTAATCCCATCGGCAGCGTGCTAAGGATCGTCATCTTTAAACGCAATGGAATCCAGGCCATGGTGGAGTATCCTCCTTACTGAGTGTTTGTATCTTTACATTCTGTGTGTATCAGTACGTTGGAGTGTGTAGTGTTGCCTCCTTAACAGCGATCCTCCAGGTTTGAATCGGTTCAGTGTGCCCAGAAGGCTAAAGCAGCGCTGAATGGAGCAGACATCTACGCTGGTTGCTGTACACTGAAGATTGAGTATGCACGGGTAAGAGATGCACTCACCAGCCTGCTGTTATGAGATTTACTAACCTGTAATATGAAGTTCGCACAGCAGATCTTGCACATGGGTCATTAAATTTAGTTTTTTCTGAGTTTACACCTACATATTTGTATTACTATTGTGTTATAAAAGTGTGTCATCTGCATAGAACAGTACCCTAAAATGAGGTGTGGCCATGTGAAGCCAGTCGCCAGTGACCAGTGGCCTTTCATTTTGACTCTTTGGCTGGTAAATGAAGTAACCAGCCACTCTGGCGAGTGAAAACAATATCCACCTTGTCCACATACTCCACCTCACTGAACTGATTCACAGTTGAACGATTCAAGATTCACAGTGTTATCACACACACACACACAGATGTGAAAATGCTACATTGTTTCATTCTCTCTTACAGTTTCTGTTCAAACACATTCACTCTGATCTAAACACCGCACCACTGGCAGGGCGTCATGTTTCCATGACGATTGACAGGGGAAAGAGCATGGGTGGTACGTCATGTTTTCATGACTCCCGGTTGTAACATTGAAACGGGTGGTGTACTTGAGGCAGTTGGAGCGGATGGAAGTCCGGCTACGAAGTTCCACTGAAGCCGCACTGTGCAGTCGTTTTGGTGCAGCTGTTGTGTTCACACCGACCCAAATGCACCACATAAGGCCACGGCCCAAAGTCCAAATGGGCCGACCTAAACTGCACTGTGAGTCTCTCTTCACACTACTGGTCAGCCTAATGTGAAGGGGTCCTTGAGGGTTTTACTGAGATCTCCAGGAAAATATGTTGTTGTTCTAAAATGCTGGACGGGGAACAAAAATATGCTACTTAATAGTACTTTAAATCACCTTTAAATCATGTACTGTAGGCCTACATGTGTGAGCCCATGATCAGGTACCACCACCACCTCATATTAAACTAAGAAAAACCCTGTTCCATGGATTCTTCACATTTTTTTAAAGATCAAATTTGACTAATTCCACACAAAATTATGCTAATTGCTATTTATTTATTTATTTGGTTCATTTCGGGCATGTCAATTAGTCATCATCACACATCATCTTAATCCAATAATGCAATACACATGACCGAAAGGGAAAGCGGGAGAAGCAAAAGCTTATCTAGTCCCGACCCCAGCTATGATATTTGTTGAAAATTGTGTATGAGTGTATTACAGTAATAATAAATTGAAAAATATACCAAAAGGATTTACAATTTAAAAGCAATTATTAACGCCAAAAAGTTGAGTTTGAACCCTGAGCTGCTCTTGTGAATCTCTTTTACATTTCACTGAATCCTGATTAAATCTTTAATGTGTGTGTCAACAGCCAACGCGTCTGAATGTGATCAAGAACGACAACGAGAGCTGGGACTACACTAAACCATACCTGGTCAGACGAGGTAAGACACACAGTCTCTCTCCTTCTCTCTCTCTTTCTCTCTTAACTCTCTTTCATACTCTAACTGAAGTCAGACTATGGGCTCTGGTCTGTATGGTGGGTGGGAGGGGGGGTCCTACTCTTTTACAGTTGAGGAGATCCAGTCATGTGGAAGGTAGGACTGTTTTCAGTCTGATCTCTCTGTAGCGGCACATTTCCCTCCACTGCAGCCTTCCTCGATTCACATTACACCAATAGATGAGATTGATCCCAGTCTTCACAGTCATTTGTGAAACTGTGTCCAGATCTTCAGTCACTATGGGTCAGTCTCCGACTGTGGATTGAGAGAGTAGTCATAAACAGTTTGGACCGTAGAGCTCCATCACACCAAGACTCCTCCGCCTCCCGCCTCTCCATCTTCAATCTAAACACTCTCACACCAGCCAATCACCGGCCTCTCACAAGCCTGCACCTCCGCTTACCACGGGCCAGAAACATTGAGGGAGAGAGAACAGAGAAAGAGGGATGGACGTCAGGCTGACCATGCACAGCAGCTTTCTTCCATCTTCACCTTCTGCAACAACCCAGCAAAAAGAGACAGAGAGAGAGGGAGAAAAAGATGGATCTCACTCCTGCTGACCGCCATGCAGCTGCTGCTTCAACATGCCCAGGAGGCCTCGGCCCCACCTCTGTCTGCAGGACTCCAGTAGCACTTCCTTCTATCTATCTACTCCACCCCTCTTCTGTCTGGAGAAGTAGTCTTGCATGGCCTGATGTCTGGTCCACACAGTGTGATGAGCTCTCCGAGGCCTCTAGATTGCACAGTTTCCCCTCAGTGCTTCTTTAGTGCTGGTCTTGCGGCTCTTCCAGCAGGCTGATGAAGATTTAACTGTATGCCAGAAACCACTGTTTTTTTTTCCTTCCTCTGCTAAATATGATTAAAAAACAAAAAAAGAACTTCTGGTTAACAGCAGTCAACAGTGTGGACCAGACATGTCGGTAATAACAAGTCTGGCTCCTCAAGTCTACAGTATAGAAGTCTGGCCTAATCTCTGCTCTCTGTCACTTCACACCATCTTGATCAGGGCTGTCACCATACCAGAATTTCATTCCACCTTTATTGTGGCATCACAATAATGGGAGCAACATTATTGAAGGTAAACATTCAACATTTGTCAAATTCAAAAGTTTGTTAACCAGAAAAAAACTGCCTAAAGATAGACTGAATAAACTATAATAGAATTGTGTGAGTGTGTGTGTTTAACTAAAATTTCATGTGCATAAGTGTGTTGCCATGGGGCCATTACTTATTCTCATTACACTGGATGAAAATGACACCAGACTGTTGTAACCTCACCAACCTGTCCACACTTAAGATCAGATGGTTATAACCGGATATTCTGCTCAGAGCCTGTGATGAGCTCTTGTTACGCGCTGTCTCTTTAAAAACACAACAGACAAAAAATATCTTGCACAAAATAGCGCTGCGTCCTCAGTATGTTGAGTTTCTAAATCAAAATCAGTGCTTATAAAATTAAAATTAAAAAAAAGTTTTCTGATTATGGCGATGCCTCCTTTGGCCCTGCCAGATGAGTTATATATGTCTATGAGTTTGATGACTCAGGATTGTGATTCTCATGGGAGCGAAGTCATCACATGTAGTTACACAGCAGAGACCCAGGGGACTGGTTAAGTGGATCTGCCGCATCTCATCCGTCCCCCAGGTGGTGCCTCTGGAAGTGAAGGCGTGAGACGCTTCACTCAGCATCTGTGTTTTTCAAAACCATCCTCTGGGGGGGCCGTCCTCAGCCCTCGCCGCTCTGAGGACGGCCGGCTCTCGGCGGAGGGTGCAGCCCTGGGGTTTCCTGGTGTGGCGGCCCGGCGGTGGACAGGTGACATATTAGCGAGCTCACCTGGGTGTCGTCGGGTTTGCATCAGTGCCAATTAAAGCTGCAACTGTGACTACTGAGGAATCATTTGACATGGGAGTGGATGTCTTCACAAACAAAAACCCAATTTAGTCGATGAGGTAATATCACAAACAGCATCCAACCCTAAAAAGATTCCTGCTGACACACCTTTTTGTTAAAGAGGTACATCTTTTTTTATTAAACTCGGTCAAAGCAACACAATCAATCGATTGTTGAAAATCTCACAATAGCACAAACAAACACTTGTAGGAGTTAGTGACAGACCGACACCTCCTGTGTCCTGTGAGATAAATGTAGCGTTTTTGTCAATGGAGTCTGGTTCTTTCTCGTCCAGTCACTGCAGCTCACTATAGGCTCACAACAAAGCAGAGTGTCTTGTTTCAACCGACTAATCCCATGTGTGTAGGTCTCCTGGTGTCGTTTTCATCTCATTTATCGAAAGTAAACACAGCGAGCGGGCATGTGCAGCAGAGTTCTCCTTCAGATGCTGCAGGGATTTGATGAACCGGAGGACAATCCAGTATAAACAGCTGTGTAGAGCAGATACTGTAAGACGCACCCACGTCCCATTCACAGATCAAAGCAGACTGTGCGTTAACTCACTTCCCCTGCTTTAACCACGTTTGGCTTTTATTCTCTGAAGCCTGATTGTTGGGAGTCGCACGTGCGGCGTTAGGACGCGCAGACGTGTACACACATGCACCTTTTTGTGCTTGAAGTCACACGAGCGCACACGTGCATGTGCGAGGCTGATTTTATTCTAATCGCACACGTTCACACGGCGAATGAGGAATTAGCTAACAATGTCCTCTTCAGAGAATCCAAGCTCATTCAACAACATAGAAACTGTTATTCCTTACACAGCATGTACAGAATATATTTTTTTCATTTTTATTTTTTATTTTAATTTTAATTATTAGTGCTTTTAAAAAATTACAAATATATTTTTTATATAATACACTCACATGCATACATATACTCAAATTAATAATCTATTACTCAAAGTCATAACAATAATGATGCTTATAATAATTATAGTAATAAAGGAGAAGAAAGCAGATGAATAATAATAATAATGCATAAAATGAATGCTCGCGGCCCCTGTGTGTGTGAGAGTGTGTATGGAGGTCAGGGCTATTTACCGCAGTGTTAAACTTCCTATGATGGGCAGTGTATGGTGACAGCCCTGCTCTGCAGCAGCCAGGCTGCAGCAGCTGTATCCTCAGACTCCTGCATGGATGTGAGAGCGTTGATCGGTGTCTTTCTCATACGCAGCATTGGAATGTGTCAGTGACTTGTTTAAAAACAAGGCCACACAAAGGTTCCTCTGTAACATGAGCAGTGTGGGTCTGTGTGTATCTGTGCACGGTGCTGTGTACAGTGAGCTACTAGAGATGCTGCCTTCTCTGTACTGTATACGTGGTGTGTAGCTGAGGACTCTCTCTGAAAAGTCTTGAACTGTGATGATTGACGCTGGGGTCAGTTCATTCCTGATCAATCAGTTCAGGAAATAAAATCAATTATCTGTATCTGTGAGATCTTAAGCTTCTTTGACAATTGGTGTTTAATCTTTTTATTATTATTATTATTTTTTATTTATATCATACACACACAGAGAAATAAAACAGATAAATAATAATAATGATTAATGCAATAAAATAAAAAATAAAAATGTAACAGTTGTTTAATCACATAAGGATGATGATGATGCTCAGTTGATCCTCTAAAGGGGGGATCTACCACCTTCACAGCCAATTTCACCACAACTAATGTCTCTGGTTAATATCGTCTCATTTATTCAGTGATATAAACCTAGATAGATGTTACTCATCGAGCCAATGCTGCAGCTTTACTGTTTAAATTCAAATTGATTCATGAATGATGAACTGATTGATGCAACTGTGAACTGGTCCCAGCTCTGTGACTGATGGAATATTCACTAAATAAATGCATATTTACAGTGTGATGTGTTTGTCACTGGAGGCACATTGCGAGGACACAGACAAGGACGTTGTCTCAGATTAGAGAGGGGGATGACACACAGGCTGCTAAAAAGACAATTTTGCATTTAATTAAAGACACAGTCTGTAGCTTTGGCCTTGAGGGTTTTTTTTTTGTTGCAAATATAAATAACAAAAGGTTCCTTCAGAGTCAGCGTTGCAGGAGGTTTTTACTTGGACCTGAATGATCCACAGAGGTCAGCTCTCTCTACCAGGGGCGTGCCCACACATTTTTGATAGGGGTGGCCCAAGTGGGGCACTGACTTATGGTGGGGTGGTATGAAGTGTGAGCATGAGTGCCTGTGCGCACACATTACGTACTAATGTATGCACACGCAAACAAACACATACCTAGTTTTGTCTGCAAAACCCATATCTACTTAACGGCCATTTCTGAACACCTTTAAATTACTAACACTGCAAGAAAAACTAGACCTACTAGTCAAAATACAGGAGTTGCTACATACAATTGTGATAAAAAACCTCAATATTTTATTCTTGAAAAAAAAAAAACTTGGCAAAAGCCAGTATAAAGCAACGTACGAAATGCCTCTGACTGGGCGTATAGCCCATCATATTTTGGTGTGGCCAATCAGATTTCAGGGGTGGCCCGTTCCACCCAAGGCCACTCCCTGCTCTCTACACAAACAGACCAGACTTTTTGGCTTTTTATTCTTCTTTCATCATATTATAACGTACACCAGCCCTGTATATATATTGAGGCAGTGGTCCTCTGCTAGAGAGCCCACCATGTTGCACTGCCAAGTTGCCCGCAGCGGGTTTAATAAATGATGAAATGTACAATGTGGCTTCCGCTTCTTGTCAGGCCATCTTTGCAAATAAGAACTAGTTCTTAATGATTTTTTGCCTGGTTAAATAAAGGTTAAATAAAAATAAAAATGGTGCAGTGTAATAGTAAAGGTGAACAACAAAAACAGTTGCCTTTTATTTAGTTTAAGGACAAAAGGATTATAGTGTATGAGAACTCTCCTCTTTCCCTATTTCCACCCTCCTCCCTCTCATAAAACTCTGTCACTCCTCTCCTCTTCCTCCTCCTCCCTTCAGCTCATCCACCTCCACATCTCTGTTTACCCTCTCCTGCTGCTGCCGCCTCGCTGCTTTCACCCTCTTCATCTTTCACACTCAACATCATCATCCCGTCCTCCTCTCCTCCTCTCTCCTCGTCCTCTTGTCTTCTTCTCCTCGTCTTTCCGTCGCCACAGCAGCTCTCCTCCCACCTCTCCCTCCCTCCATCTCCCCAACAGACCTATTATTCTCTTCCCCCCATCTCTCCCGCACACCTCTTCATCTTAATCCTCTTTTTATTTAGATGTTTTTCGTCACTTTTTCCGTTTTTCTGCTCCCCTTGCTTTCCTTTCCTCGCATTGTCTAAGCCTATATTATCCACAGTGTGTGTGTGTGTGTGTGTGTGTGTGTGTGTTGTGTTGTGTTGAGGCATCACATGGCTCATGTTGCTTTAGATCAGCTGGCACAAGGTCATAACAGAGGACAGAGAGGAGGACAGCCATCCTGCCATGATCACATACACACTCTATGTACAGTTGAGCCTCTGGGTCACCTTGGAGTTTCTAGTTCACTGTGTTGTGAGGTCGTTATTTGGTTCTTGTCCACTGTGCTTGATTGAGCAGAAAACCTGCTGGGATTTGTGTTGTTGTTGTTGTTGTTGTGGGAAACGGAATGGCCTCTGTCAGCAACAGTAAGTCATGGAGGCGTCACGTCATGATGTCGGCTTGTCGTCCATCCGATCTTTGTGTACTTGATATCTCAGTACCACCTTGGGAATCTCCCTTTTCATAAATATATATTTTGGGGCATTATGTGCCTTTATTTTTGACAGGACAGCTGGAGAGAGACAGGAAATGGGATAGAGAGACATGCAGCAAAGAGCAGCCTGGTGGACTCGAACCTGGGGCCGCTGCAGCGAGGACTATAGCCTTTGTTTATCCACAGAGTGAGCTATACACCGCTCTTGAAATTTGCACAGACATTCACTTGAACTCATTGGCTGTTTCCGAAATCGCTCACTCAACTGCTCCCTACTCACTATTTAGTGACTCGTGATCTCACTAGTAAAATGGAAAAACACTACACTACTCAGTTTAGTTAATGACGTTTTTATGTCACATAATTAAAACGTTGCAGATCAATAACCGCGATGCGTGACCGCAATTCATTATGGTATATATTGCTTGCTTAGTGACCATTGTACTTTTCACGCTGCATTGTAGGAGTCCACTTTATAGAGTATATTAATACCCACTAAACATGCGGACAGCCTAAAATGGTGTAGTCACTATATAGTCCACTGTATAATGAGTAGTGAGTGATTTTAACACAGTCATTGATGAAATTATTAGGATTTTGTGGTCAAAGGTTAAAGGTCCAGTGTGTAAAATGTGGACAAAACCTTGATATCTAATGTTCAGATTCTAGATTGCAGCGTTCACTCACTCGCACTCACCCCTACCGTTGGCAAAGTGATGAGGACATAAAAACTTGTTTACCACAACTGGGACGATTATTTCAGAAGCATGGAGCGATGAGGTGAAGATCTAAACCATTTTACAATATGTCTGCTGTTTCCTCCTCCTTCTTTCCTTCTGTCTTCTTCGTTGGTTCATTTATGAACGCAAAACTCTTGAAACGAGCTCTTTGGCTGGATGGATTTTCCATTTGGGCTGCCGTACAAACATGGCAGCGTAAGATGGCAACACTCTCTGAAGAAAGACCCTTGTTGTATAAAAGAATAATTATAAGGCTACGAAAACCAAACAAATTTTAATTTATAGCGATTATACACTTATATATTCATGGGTAGTATATTTAGATGTTGCCAATAAACCTTAACATTTTTTATACACTGGACCTTTAAAGTCATGCATTGGTGTAACAGCATTTTGGGGACAACATTGTTTTGCCTGTAGTGAATGTTTTCAGTGTGATCTCACCACACCAGCGGTGATAAACAGACTGGTAGCAGAAGAACCAGCAGCAGAGAGATGCTGTTGAACTCAATGATGAGCCTGAGCCTCTGGCAGAGATAGTCATTGAGGTTATTATTAGACACCTCCCCCAGATGCTTTATTAAACCAGCCGGCCAAGAATGTGATGGTTTTTTTTTTGTTTTGTTTTTTGGCACAGCAGCGGTTGCACGACTGCATCGAAAGCCCATTTAGGTTGGGTTGTCTTCTTGATTGAAGCTGAGAGTGATCATCGACCACCACGCAACAGATTATGATTATTTTGGTCCCGGTCTCTGAAACCAGACACCCGGTGCTGCCCGGAAGCTCATGTCTCAGTCGGAGCTCAAGGCTCACACTGAGGACGACAGCTGTACTCGGTGCATCAGTGTGGAGTCCAGCTCAGCAGTGTGAAGCAGAGAAGGTCAATCACTGTCAGATCCTTGATGATTTATTTCATTCTGCAAATAAGTAATTAGTTAGGACAGCTACGCGCGTTAGCAGTGTGTAAATCAGACGCAGGCATTAAAGGGACATTGTGTAACTTCTCCTGTTAACTATTCACGAAAATCGATTATTTCGTTCAAAGTCTGTTTTTCATTAATCAGTAATCACCCCCCATCAACAAACTGAAGTGAACCGGTTAGCTCTGAATTTGCCTTTCATGTCTTTCATATATGAAGCGGGTAAGCTCTGTGCTGGCTGCCATGTCGTGTCGCCATGTTTTTACCTTCAGTGGCAGCGTGACGGTAGGAAACACCGGAGCTGTCGGCTCAGGTCGAGGTGGCGTCTGTGAAAAGTCACCGCGGTGCAATGAGGAGGAATGGAGCGTTACACTGATGCTGCATTCACATGCAGTCGGGCAGACGGCCGTCGGTAACAAACCAGATGTCATTTTAGTCACAGAAGTCGAGAAAAAGCCAGTAAAACGTGGGTCAGGTAAACAATACGACAAAGCCATGACAACATAATCACGTGTATTGTTTTGCCTCGTGCTGATGGACCACTCGTTTACATTGAGGCTTGTTTATGCCGTTACATGCAGCGGTTGTCACCTGCCCGATTTTACTTGAATGCAACCGCAACGCTAGATGGGAGTAATTCCTACACAATATACCTTTAATCAACATTAGGTCAGAGACGGCTGTGTCTGTGTGTGTGTGGGTTGACTGCAGTGGAGATCAAATGGTGGCATAAGAAGCTGATGCTGACAGTAACGGGCTGGGGCTCAGCTGCCTCTGTGACTAAGCAGATTCTGTGACGGTGCTGACTGTGCTGCTAATCTGTGGTGTGAAGGTCGGTGCAGAAGACCATCCTGTCGGGTGGATTATCTCCGGGCCGTCTCACTTTTCATTTGCTGTAGTATATTTCCTCTAAATGTGTGTGTATGTGTGTGTCTATGTATTTTGGGGGAGCACAAGGGAGGGTTTAGAAGGGTGGGTGGGGCAAGGAAAAAAAAAAGTCAGTGTCATTTCAATGTGCCTCCAGTCCACTTTAGAGTTTCTGTGTAATGTATACACTGCAGTATGTAACACATTGACTGTTGTAATGTAATAGCCACAGTGACATTATGATGTTTTTATCATTATGATGACAATGTAATGCAGGTTGATGTTCTTTCGTGCTGAGGGAGAAAAAAAGAGAAAGCTTGATGCCTCACAGGTACTGTCTCTTTCATATCTCTGTTCATGTGACCTCTGTATTATATCACTGCCTCTATATGAATAAAACCACATTAAAGCTGTTTATTTCTTATTTACTCACCCGCATCACCAATGAAATGTATTGACCTTTTGACTGACATGATTTATGAATGTATTTTCTGTGCGACGGAGGGGGAAAAAATCTGATAATTAGAGAATAAAGTCAAAATTTGATTAGAAATTAAATAATAATATTCAAGAATTGTGTGGAAAAAACTCCTAATATTACTACTGTAGGAGAGCTTTTACGGAGATTCTTCATCTTTTGGCTCATCATCATTATCATGACACTGAAATGATTTTAAGGAGTCTATTCTATTGTTACACAGACAAACAGCAGCTGCGACTCACATACTTTCAAGTGAGAAAAGTGGCAAAACAAGTCCACATCTGTAGAACCGGAGAGTGTCCCTGAATGCAGCAGCTGCTCCTCTATCTGACCTTTTTACCTCAAACTCCTGGAGCATTTGTTTTTGTGATTGTAATTGCTGAATGACAGATGGCAGCACTAATGACACAGATGGCGCCCATTCATGTATATTATGAGTTAATAAATACGGTCATCTCTGGTGTTGGGCAAGGTAGTAATTCAGGGGTCAACTTCATTGTGTGTGTGTTTTTAACCAACCCATTCTTAAAGGGATAGTTCAACATTTTGGAAAATTGGCCCATTTACATAATCCCTATAGTCATAGCAGTAGGTTTGTTACCTTTATTTGTCGGTGCAAGCTATTTTTAGAACGACCGAGCAGAGTCGTGAGCTGTGAGTTATGATAAGGAGGCTAATGGGATTTCTTGGTTTCCCTCATCAAACTCATCAAATACACAATCCAACAACTCCAAAACGCTCTGGTGGACAAGTTGTGATTCACCATGCTATGAGATAATAACGGAACATTACGAGACACAGTTGTTTTCGATGCATATTCAGAGTCTGCTTGCTGAAAAACTCTCCCTGAAGGCAACACACATCAGCGGTTTTGCATGAATTTATCTCTAAAACAACTTTGTCTTGTAACGTTCCGTTATTATCTCATAGCGTGGTGAATGTGCAAGTCACAACTTGCCCACCAGAGCGTTTTGGAGTTGTTGGATTGTGTATTTGATGAGTTTGATGAGGGAAACCAAGAAATCCCATTAGCCTCCGTAGCGTAGCTCTGAGCAGCTAGCTGCTTGGCTCAGCAGTTCTAAAAATAGCTTGCACCATGAATAAAGGTAATGAACCCACTGCTATGACTATAGGGATTATGGCAATGGGCCAATTTGGCAAAAATGTTGAACTATCTCTTTAAAAATGTTAAACAATACTAAATGACCCATTGAGTGACTGAAAAATCTGAAAATTCTTCACATTTCTTCACCACAGAGGATACATGTCTTGGTCAGCTCACATTCCAAAGCACTCCTGCTTCATCATCCTCTGCTTCTATCCCAAAGCCAAACACATTAACTTTAAAATGCATGAGATTTCATGCGCTCTCTGGCCTCTGTTTTGGAGATTATGCATGGCAGAGATTGGTGTTGCAAGTTGCAAGTTATTGCTTCTCAGATCTCAGCTATTAGTTAGGTGAGAGTGACTTTCACAGGGGGGAATGGGTTGAATATCTTTTCCATAATATTTTAATTTTGATATGATATCAGATGTACACAATGCTTGTAATTACCATTATTTGTCCTTGCTTTGTCCAAAAGTAACTGTTAGAAACTGAATTACTACATAACAAAAGTAAGTAATTACCAGGAAAAGTAATTATTACATTACGTTTTTTATAAAATACCCTAACCCTAACCCCCCCGACCCCCTAACCATAACCATAACTCACTCAGTATTCCTCCTCTGCCTGTGCGGAGCAATACTGAGTGAGTTGGTTAGTCCTAGATAAAAGTTTTTTTTCCCCAACTAGTTGATGGGCTAAAAAATAGTTCAGGTTATATAACGTACACCTTAACAGATGTATTATTTTGTGACGGGTCTCCTTGAGTCAAGTATGGGTGCATTTTATTGTCAGTAAGGGTAATGGCCTTATAATGGGAGAAACTTTTTTGATTAGTCATTAATGAAAAAAAGTAATACCATTAGTATAAAGCCTTTATTTTATAAAGCCTTTATTTTATAACTCTAACTCTCACTGGTTTCATCCAAAGGAGAAAGTCCAGTATGGTGGACTCAGAGTTGTACTTTGTTTTGCAGACGATGCAATTCTGTTTATAGAGACATGTGCAAAGAAAAGTTGCTGCTGCTGCACTTCAAAAGAGTCTGATGAGCTGCTTGTGTATCTGATTGAGAAGCCTCTCTCTTGAGGTTTTCACTTTTTTTTCCATATCCATGTGGAAGATCCCTCCAGGCCTGACCCAGAACCCACTGTAGGTTTAATATTATTCTCCACCGGGCCAAGGAGAGTCTGGGAAATAATCTGATTATAGTTAATGAGGTGGCTACTGATGCCTCTAGGAATAGTCCATTAGTAGTAGTGGGCTCTACATTAGACTACAGCACTTTCTGTTCTGAGTTCTGTTATCATAATATGGTGTTGTAAAATAGGCCAAACACTGTAATCACCAAGTTAATTGCTGAGATCTGGGAACAAGTAAACAGAACATATAAGTCCAGGTTATAAATCACCACCCCCCCCCCCACCAAACTGAGTGAGTCAAAACAAAGACAAAAGGTGACCAGTTCAATGGCCCATTAAAACTGTCTGGTGTGAGTGCTGTTTAGAGTTAAAGAGTTCCATACAGTCGCACCATGTTAATACCTTCTCCTGTTCCACTGTGCTGAATACACAGTCTGCAACTGAGACTGAGCCAGCTTTGTTAAGTGTACGTGTGTGTGTGTGTGTGTTTTGCAGACCGTGGAAAGGGCAGGCAGAGACAGGCCATTTTAGGAGAACACCCTTCATCCTACAGCGAGAACGGCTACGGTAAGACGAACACACACACACACACACACACACACACACACACACACACACACACACACACACACACACACACACACACAGATACACGCACTTAGAATTAAAGTGGTAACTGAATCAGCTGCCTTACACAATGCTGCTACTTCATCTACAGTTCCCATACCTCAGAGGTGAAACCTGATACTACACACACACACACACACACATACAGTACAACACATTCACTCAGGTGTAGATTTCCATTCTTGTCTAATGGTCACAGGTGCAGCAGTCGCTATATCTTCACCTGCATGGAAACAGATCCCTGTCAATTACTCTGTCTTTACTTCAACACACACACACACAAACACACACACTACAGGGCAGCATTCTTGCAACATGAAAAGCCTCCACCACACCACACACGTGGTTACACACACAATTGTGTAAATCATAGGAGAGGGTTCTGTGATTGCAGTAGTTCTGGTGGCTGTGATACAACTACTATCCTATTTAACCCTTATTTAACCTCCAGTAGAACGTGTCCACCAGAGCATATCTTTACATTTTTTATAGACTTAGGTCAGTGGTTCCCAACCTTGTTTGGCTTGTGACCCCATTTTGACATCTCAAATTTCTGGCGAGACCACAATTAAGATGCATCAGCTCCGATATTTTCATGTGCATTTATTCAAACTCGATTTATATTCAAGAAAGTGAAAGTATAGAATACAGTGGTTTAAGATTGTGTGTTGTGTTTTTAATCATATTTAAAAAGGATAATAATTAGTTTTTTATCAGTAATTTTTTTTTCATTGATTACTAGACATTTCAGGCGAGCCCATTTGAATTCCAGGCGACCCTACGTGGGGTCCTGAAATTGAAAAACACTGACTTAGGTCCATATTTTTCTAAAAACAGAAATGTCATAGCTGTAGAAGTTGCACAAAATTATTTCAAACCACATAACATTTATTTTGAGTGTGTACATAACTTACTTTTTGAGATCACTCATTTTTATAGACTAACAAAACGAAAGTAAAATGCACATTGTGGACAATTGGCAAAAAGACAGCATGAACATCAACATGAATAATTTACAATAGTGCAGTCAAATCTCTAAGTGTGCCAGATACTTCTGAGCATAGAAATATAACCTCTGTATGAAAACTAAAAGTGCAATAAATAACAAAAAATGTTGTTTTTTCCTGTGCTGAAACTTCAGAACAGATGAACACTTTTTTTAAGGATAGGAAGTGAACTCTTCCTCATGTGACAGCACTGACAGAAATAGAGAATGTCTTTGTTGCGTCTATATTTAGGCTGAGGCTAAATTGAAGCTTTAGGAGTCTTAACCAGCTAAATTCAGTGGGGAATTCCCTTTGAGTGGTTCTCCTCTCTCACTGCTGGAGGCCAGAAGGGAATCACAGTCTACAGACACACATTACAACATGTCCAACAGAAGACGCACAAATCAGTGAGTGTCGTTTTTGAGAGGCAAGATCACAGACGGTGACGTCTAACAATAGACAGACACAGACGGTCGGTGTCCCGGTGACGTCTGTCTCACCGCGCTGCTGGATTGAACTGTCCTGAGGCTGCTGTCTCCGTCCCCCCAGGTCCACCCTGCCCCCTGCTGCCTCTGCCCAGCAACAGCAGATACAAGCTCACCTCCGTCGACGTCCCGGACATGGTGTCCTACCCCCTTCCCCAGTCGTCCTCCTCCTACTCCGGCCACGCCCCCAGCTCTGTTGCCATGGTGAGCGGCCTCCACCCGTCCAAGATGAACTGCACCCGCATCTTCAACCTCTTCTGTCTGTACGGCAACATTGAGAAGGTGGGTGTGTGTTAGCGTGTGTTGTGTTGTGTGTGGCTTTAATCTTCTTTTTCCTTCTTTTTATGTGAGCTCTGTTGCACGTTCTCACAGTCTCAACCAGTTCTAACCAACCTCACCACCTCACCACATCTGTACTGTCCATCATCACACATCCCTTTTCTTACATCCCTTTTACTCTGTGTCTCTCCCATGTGATTGGTTGAGTCGCATCACATGACTGGTGGTGTAAAGGCTTGAAAAGTTTGTATAGAAACTATCTGTGAGAAATGCAAGTTATTTTTAGAACGGCGGAGCAGAGCCGTGAGCTGCTCAGAGCTATGCTACGGATGCTCATGGGATTTCTTGGTTTCCCTCATCAAACTCATCAAATACACAATCCAACAACTCCAAAACGCTCTGGTGGACAAGTTGTGACCTGCACATTCACCATGTGATGAGATAATAATGGAACTTTACCAGACAGAGTTGTTTTTGAGGCAAATTGATGCAAAACTGTTGATGCACGTCCCCGTCGGGGGCAGTTTTTCGGCAAGCAGTCACAACTTGTCCACAAGAGTGTTTTGGAGTTGTTGGATTGTGTATTTGATGAGTTTGATGAGGGAAACCAAGAAATTCCATTAACCTCCGTAGCGTAGCTCTGAGCAGCTCTGCTCTGAGCAGCTCTGCTCTGTCGTTTTAAAAATAGCTTGCATCGGCAATTAAAGGTAACAAACCTACTCCTAAAACTATAGAGATTATGGCAATGGGCCCATTTGCCAAAATGTTGAACTATCCCTTTAAACATGCTTCAATCTACACTTTGTTAAGACTTACACCCAAATACAGTATGTGTGCTGCTTTTTGAAAGTAGTTATAAACTCTGTGTGTGTGTGTGTGTGTGTGTAGGTGAAGTTCATGAAGAGTGTTCCTGGTACAGCGTTGGTGGAGATGGGAGATGAGTACGCCGTGGACAGAGCCATCACACACCTCAACAGCATCAAAGTGTTCGGCAAGAGACTCAACGTCTGGTGAGAAGTAGAAGAGCGATGCACTCATGCCTAAAAATATTCTGCGGTTTTAAAGGCTCCACGCTCAAACATTAGTCAAATGTAGTTTTTGCAAAATCATAGTCACATCGAGCTCAAGTGGTGAAAATGGGGAGGGAAGTGACGATCTGAGAGAACATCATGATCATCATGATGAAGAACTGTCCAAAAGCAGAATATATTTTATTAGGTAACACATGTGTGTTCTGTTGCGTTCTGTCCAGTGTGTCCAAGCAGCATGCAGTGATCCCCAGTCAGGTGTTTGAGTTGGAGGACGGCAGCAGCAGCTATAAGGACTTCGCCATGACCAGGAACAATCGCTTCAGCAGTGCTGGACAGGCCTCCAAAAACATCATCCAGCCCCCGTCCGCAGTCTTACACTACTACAACGTCCCCCCATGCATATCACAGGACCATTTACTCAGGGTACGGGACCTCTGTCCAATAAATGTCCTGTGTTCTTCTATGACCTGTTCATTTGAAATACAATGATGTCAGCTTCGCTACATGTCAAGTGATATTATGTGAACAGCTGAGAGCGGACTTAAATATATCTGTTTATATTGATTGATTGATTTATTTAAGTGTCATGCACATTTTGTTGAGCCCAGCCCACTTAAAAGACACTAAACATTTTAATACATACAATATTCAACAGCTGTCTTCTAAGAGTCTAAATGTCAGGAACAGTGTCTGGATGTCTTCAGTAAGCGGGGACAGATGGAGACATGTCTGTGTTAAACCTCCCTTCAGATCAGGCCATGTGGTGATTTGTCTAATTCAAATACAAATGTGTTTTATTGTGTGTTGTGTTTTGGCAGCTGTGTACAGAGCATGACGTACCTGGCTTTGTCAAATTCAAGATGTTTGATGCCAAGCGTGAGTAGAACTTCAACGTTGAACTTTTTTAATGAAGTGCAGTGCTTACTGTAGTCTGTGAAAAGATGTCTGCCCTCTTCTTCTGTGCTGTGGTTTTCACCAGTCTTCCTCTCTCTGTCTCCCTCAGCCTCCTCTAAGACCATCTCTGGCTTATTGGAGTTTGACAACAAGACGGAGGCTGTGGAGGTTCTCACTGTTCTCAATCATTACCAGATCAGGATACCCAGTAAGTCCACTGTGTTCATTCAGCGCAACTACATTTACGCCTGAAAGTAAAATCTACTGTGTGTATTTATCTAATGCACACTAAAGTATCTAGATGGATATTGTGTGTTATGTGCTTATCTTATCGAATCCAAGTATCAAAGCCTCAGTCCACAGAGAAATGCACACAGCCTGTATTGAAACTGAGCCTTAAAGCAACACAATGTAAGATTTACTCACTGTTTCTGGTTGAGAAGGGCGACTGTCGGCTACCTCTGAAGTAAATACTGTATTCTGTATCGATCAATCATTGCCTTTATTTGTTTCGCAACAGCAGGAGTACAGAAAATACACAAATGCACATGGCAGAATAAGTTACATTACAGACCTTTTTCCTCTTTTCTGGGCAAATTGAATTATAGGCAACTGGACTTGTATTTGTCTGGGAAATACAAGCCTACAGACCTAATAAATAAAACAAAAGATCACTCAAATGAAAGTGATCATTAAAGTTAAAAAGGCTATTTCACCCTAAACTACCTCTTCCTCCTGGCATTTCAAAGAAAAACAACAGAAGGTACAAAGTAGTGTTTGTATCTGTTTGGGGGGGGGGAGCAGCACAGACCCCATTCAAGGCAATGGAGAGATACGCGGATGGGCTGGTTGTTCTTGGTTTTGAATGCTTCCTCACCCATTATTATTTAAATAACATAAAACACATGTGTATTTTCTCACAAATCCTGCCCTAAGATCCTTTAAATACTGAGAATTGTGGGGTTTTTTTATGTTCACACATTCCTTTCAATTTGGTCACTAAATACTTTCGATCAATATCCATAACTGAAGAATAATTACATTAGTATTAATAACTGATGGATATTAGCTGTTAAAACACAATGTGATAAGAATCAATAAAAGATATATTCATTATAACTGCTCATTGTCATCATTAAGATAGAAGACTGCATCAGGAAGGAGAAATTAATGTTTGACTGTGTTTAACTGCTCTTTTTCAGCATTTCTCATTTATAATCAGTCATTATGTACATGCATACATTTACATCTGTGTGTGTGTGTATGGTTTCAGATGGGTCCAATCCTTACACCCTGAAGCTGTGCTTCTCCACCTCATCTCATCTATAAAAAGCTTCAAAGCACAAGCAGAGGCTGCTGAGCCTGGTGACGACGGTGGTGGCTGACCTCTGACCCCTAACCTGAGAGAGGGACTGGGACCAGGAGACACAGACGAAGCGAAGGAGGGATAAATTAATGAAGAGGGAGAAGAAGAGAATGAGAGAGGTGGCCTTTAAAGGAGACAAAGAAAAGTGTTGAGGCGAGAGAAGACACTGTCTCCAACCGTACCATCAAACCTACACCATCATCCCACCGTCCAGTCGAAAGCTGACAGAGCGGTGACTGTCTGAAACACTTTCTGTCTTTAAATTGTCATGCGGGATGTCTGTAGGACACTGCTCATGTATTTGTCCCAGAGGTCCTCACTGCATGGTGTCTTCAAGACAGACTGAGACTGACTCTGAGGAATCTACTGTACAAAGCTGAGTCCACTTCAGTGTCAGTCAGTCATCTCCAAACTCGTTGATCTTCACACGTGGAAGATTTTGACTGAAATCATGTTTTCGATGTTTAAAAACTGATGAGTACAGTGTTTTGCTTTGAATTGTCATTGAGCGTAAATAGTAAATATGGATATCATTTTAACACAAGTTCTCATTTAGGTTTAGAACTTCATGAACTTCTCTGCCTCAGCAGCAGCAGCAGCAGCAGCAGCAACGAGGCCTATGAGGCCACAAGTGTCATGTCACAGTTTGGTCGAGCACTTTGGCTCAGAGTGAGACATCTCAAGTTATTAAGTTTGCTGGATATTCTGGATAGATGGCCCACTCAACCTGACTTTTCTCCGCCTGCACAAGTCAGAATCTCCAGCAAGCCTCTTGTTATCTGCAAAATTTAAGGTGAGATTCCCAGGAAATTTGAATCGCTTGTTTTCTAAAAGCTTCTGTTATTTGTTTTAGCCTCATCATCAGCTTTAAAACCATTACCACACACACATAAGATAATAGGCTGGAACAGTAACTTCTTTCCATTTCGAACCTTCTATGATCCTTCCATTAGCGCCATCTTCAGGCAAAAACGTGCAATTTGCATCCAAGGTGTCTGATGAATATTTCCTAACCACACTTGTGTTTACATGGAGATGAACCTTTATGATTTCAAAGCTTAATCAGCTTTTCTGTAGAACTACACACAGGCCGAAAGGCACGTTTTATAACAGACAAAAACAATAACAGAGTTATTATCATGCACTTTGTTCTGTATTTGAAGTTGTGAGATGTAATGAAATTACAGCCTAAAGCTCTTTAATGTCACTTTGATATTTTCAAGTAATCCCATACTCTGAAAACTTGTGGCACTCAGTGTATATATACATATACAGTCGTTTCTTAATTCTTACATGGTACCAGTGTGATGTTACAGGGGCTGATGACTCATTGTTTATCGGTGTGTTTTGTGCATTAGTCAAAATCAAATTTCGACAGAACGGCAGCCATGTGACTTCATGGCGCTGTCTGTTGATTGTGTCAGTTTGCTGCCGTTGGATGAGCAGCCTGCATCTGGATTGTGATGGAAGATGGATGGATGGATGGATGGATGGATGGACGAGTTGCTCCAGTGTCATGTTTCACGGCATTACCCTAAAATTCCATGTTGGATTTTCGCTAAACACAACATATAAATGAACTGTTGAGTCAAAATAATAATTTAAGGCAAGTAACAATCAGTCGGTGCTTGTTTCATGGTTTGACTAAAGAAACTGGACCTAACGCATCAACCTGTCAGCATTGACATCTGACCTTTAAGAAACCTTACTTCCTTAATGTGATACAGGAGATAGTGACTAGCTAATCAGTGTCAACCAGAGGGATGTAATTGATGACTGATCAATGGATTTGTAGGAAGACAGAAATGTCGAGAAAATAAATAAAACATGAGGTCACAGTTGAAGACATGTTGAAAATGGCATTTGGCCAAGGCTTAAAGGGTCCATTTTATGGAGGATCACGGATGTAACAGGAAAAGTAAAAGCAATTCTATAATTGCATATTTTAATACGTATTAAATGTAGAAATTGTAAAATAAATAAATGAACTAATAATCCATCAATGCATACTAATCAAACCTATTGGAAATACATTTATTAATTAATGAATAAATTTGGAAAATCAGGCTAAACAATTCCAATTGGTCATGGGATACAAGAAGCCATGTGATTGGTTGGCAGCTAACCAGTGTTTTTATTTTTATTTTTTACCAGCACTGAGGTCCAGAGTATCTTGGAGAGGCTACATTATTGTTACAATTTCTATCTTTAATGCCAGACATTCCTGGTCCTACATCTGTGAGTCCAGTTTAACCTTTTAAAACAAGTCACCTGAAATATCTACACATATGCACCGCTTCTTAAAATGTAGTGCCCAACTACTGTAAGACCAGCGTGTCAATGTAGAGCTGTGAAAAACTAATTTGAGACCCAAACTATACATAATATTAAGACACATTTTTGCTTTGACATTAAGCAGCATATTTGTTTTTTTTTCTGTAATATTTTCTTTTTTATAATCTAATACTAAAATAAGATTGTTTTTTTGTGGATTTTGCATGATGTGTGAATAAACAGGCTACCTAAAATCTGTAAGATGCACACAGGCATGGATGGATTATTGACCAGGCCTAAAGACCTGAGAGGTCTGGTGGTCCCTGGACAAGACTGTTTGAAAGTCATAGTGCTCACTTAAAAGACACAAAATGACCACGAAGGAGCAGTGAGGGGGGCTTTAATTTTCCTGGGCCCATTGTCTCATAATCCATCCATGTCCAGGCCCAGAGTGATCAGACACACTGGGTTTTCTCTGAGGCCAGTTCTTTGAAGTGCAGTAACAGAAAGTAAACACTCTCTGCTCCGTCCTGCATCTCATAGGCTACAGGACCAGCAGATTTCACTGCTCCAAGCCTTTTCTTTTTTTAATGCACCAGGATCCATCACACTTGAATTAAGGCATGCTTTTGTATATGTCATTAAGTAAGTGGTGTGAGAAATCTCCACAGATGAATCCCGCTTAGTCGGCTGTTAAATAATTGTTCCTTAAGATGCTGTGCAACAGTTTAATGAAACGGACAGCAAGAGGTTTGTATGTGTCTTACAGCACTTGAATCTTACTGTATTTCTAAGGTTTTATTTATTCTAAGCTTTCGCAGCCTTTAAGGAGGCATGGTAAGTGGGCACTAATGTCTCTCTGACAGATCCACAGGTTTCATGATTTTAAGCTGTAAAGGTGTAATGTTGTTCATAGTCTGTAATCACTGACAAAAAACATTTAGAAAGATACATAGAACTATATTGTGCCATTCATTTAAGAATCCCTGTGGTTGTAACTTACATGTACATGTTCAAGTTGAATAAAGTCTGGGCTGGAAGGTCAGCTTCACACAGCTCAACTCGGCTGTCGCCCATGTGTCTTGATTCACATCCAAACATGTATTCGCTTAATGATGTTTTTGTGTGATTGTGTCACGTTCAAGATCACTTGGATTTTTGATCGCTCACCAATAGAAGGTAGATTATACCTAAAGCAAAGACATTTGCAGTCTGTTAGAGTGGAGAGAAGGGCTGGCCTTTATACTTCAAGCTTCAGGTGCAGTTGATGAGTGGAAAGGCGCACACAAACTGAGGATGAACATGACACTTCAGTAAGGAGAAAACAAACCCCTAACATAGGCCTAGAAGAAATTATAATTATGTCTATTAATGGGTAACTAGTTATATGTTGAAAGTGTCAGAAAATAAGAGAATTGTGAAACATTAAGCTGTTCCAGAGACTTTTCTTGATTTGTGCTTCTGGAATGTCTCAAATAATCAGCTATCATCACTGCATAACTGCATATTTTCTGGTTTCATATCAGGATCTGTTGGTCAGATATCTCAAATTAAAAATAAAATGAGACAAACAAGCAAACAATTTACAGTTAAAAGTGGAATTATACATGGAAATTGTATTATGTAGCTTAAATATATTAAATATATGACTTTAATTATTGTGCACATGTACAGTGATTAGTTCTTGGTAAGAATTTATTTTTATAACACAACACTTAGCCTACTAAAATATGAGCAAATACACACCTCATACACAGTGACACTTACCCGTAGGTCCAGTTTTAAATGAGGACTAGACCTAAAACAGACAAAAACAAAAATTCTCCATCATCCATAGGCTACTTAGTATTTTCTGTTTCTTCCAACCGTTCTCAGTAGGCTACAGTCATAATAGCGTTAGATAGATCCATGGCTACATTAGTGTTACAAGGTTACAATATGCGGATTGTGCAAGGATGTCCTTCCAGACCACTGGAGTCTGACATCCGGGACAAGCCCATAGAACACAGGCTACCCTGGGTTGGCGTATCAATCCAATGAAAACAAATACACGACTGTTAATGTATAAATACATACAAATAGCTGAAACTCCCACTACTTCTACAGTTATCGCTCTCATGACAGAATGAATTCTCACTTCATCCACATGCACAAAAGTCTGAACAGAAAGAAGGTGGTCCTTTCCTGACAGACTACGCTCAGGGCACAAACATTTGTCATTAACGTCGGCGCGTTCTCTCCCGCTCTGCCCACGTGACAGCACCCTCCTCTTTGATTGGCGGTTTTGAAATCGACAACCCGAGCGCATTGGCCACTTTTGAACGGCTGCAGAACTGCGGTGGATTCAAACGAGTGTGAGGGTATTCCAGCGGCAGTCCGTACAGAGAGCGAGTACACACCGCAGCAAGTGAGGCCCACTAAGGTAATTATTATAATACTATTTTATACATATTTACAAAACAAAGGCCGAAAGACCGAGCTAGTTGAAGACTTGGAAAGAAAGAACCTGGACCGAAGTTGGTCACAACTTCCGCTGGAAAGTACATAGAAGACTATGTTCGACGATGTAGCAGCGGCTAAGCTAACGTTGGTGACTTTTTCTTTTCACATAGCCCGAAGAAAACGGTAAACGTTAGCAGTTTAACGTCATGGCCGTCTCAACAGTAACATTAGTGAGCAGTTAATTAATAGCTAACGCCAGAAAACGGCGGAAAAGTGTAACTTCAATTCAGCATTGTCCAGGCCACAGGATGACTCCAGTTTATATAACGGAGGCTCTGTGGGGTGAAAAGAAAAAGAAAGAAAAGCTATGAATCTCCGTTGTAAACTGTTGTGTTGTTTGTTGTTTACACTTTAACATGCGGTGTCTGATTCACATCGTTCTTTACTCCCCTGAAAGTCACTTCAGACCCTCGGCTTTGTTTAATGTACGTTAAATGCCATATTTTACGCAGTCAAACAATTGCATTAACCCAGTGTCAGCAGCAGTCAAAGTCCCTATGTCCCACTGATAAGGTCTGAGTAGTCCAATGTAACTGAAGGATGGATGCATCAGCTGAAGTTGTTGCAAAGTGATAACAGTTGTTGACATAATAATAATAATAATCATCATAACTTTATTTATATAGCACCACGAAGTGCTTGACAAAAGCAACATATAGGCTACAGACCACAGAAAACAAGTCACATGCAGATGTCACACCGTCCCAAACAGCAACACAGGCACTGCAACCCTAATCCTTGTGTCTGAGTAAAACTGTGAGATGAAATGAGGCAATACATATGCAGTAACGAATTGGTTTTTCATTTTTCTTTCAGGCATAATGGAAGACTACCTGAAGATAGAGAAAATTGGAGAAGGTTGGTCTAATGTTTCCTTTGTAATTATCTAAATTGTTCAATGAAGTGCTGCTGAAATTATGGAGGTAAAATTACGCTGACAACTCAGCACCCTTCATTACCCTTAGATGTTTCAATCAACAAGTTAAGTTTATTTTATTTGTCACATATAATTACAAGTAATTACAGTGAAATTCTTACATATCTTTGGTCATTTGCATAACATAAAGATATAAAAATATAAAAAGAAGAGTATTTAAAAACAAGGGAAGGTGGTGGTAGATTTTAAAAATATAATACAATAGTGCAATGGCAACCAATAAAAGAGAAGAATGTAACAGTGCATGTCTGTATGTATATGGGTATTTGTATATTATTAAAATCAAAGTCTCCTGATATTTATTAAAACATCAATATCATGGTTTTGAAGCTTTCACTTGATCAGACCTTCATTGGTAACTCTTTTCCAGGTACCTATGGGGTAGTGTATAAGGGCAGACACAAGGTCACAGGGCAGGTGGTGGCCATGAAGAAGATCCGCCTGGAGAGTGAGGAGGAGGGTGTTCCCAGCACCGCTGTGAGGGAGGTCTGTTTGCTTCAAGAGCTGAAGCATCCCAACGTTGTACGGTACGCCCTCTTTGTACGGAGCAGACGGTGTGCCTGTGAACCGTCAAGTTATAGGATCTTAAAAGTCAAAAGAGTTCCCAGTCTATAAAGATAATGGTCTCTGGAAAACATCTGTGTTACATTACATCCCAGTGAAACAGGAATCCAAATAAAATCAGCGCCAAAGTTCTGAACTAGCTGATGCCACTGCTGTTCTACTGTCACATATCACTTAGCATGACCAGTTATGACTGACAGTAGCACAATCCCATCCACACCTTTTTTTATGAATGCATAGAAATAATCTCACCATGACACTGAGCTGTAAACGTTCCAAATCCAGTTTTAGGTGACCACAACACCTGATGTGATGAAACAGACAGTTATGCACATGTAGATTAGTACAATGCCTGACAGAATGAGGAAGAGGAGTAGAATCAGCTCTCAGGTCTGTTGACTGCCTGGCTGTTTAGATCTCATAGAGTTTTTGTTGTTTTTTTATACCACATATGGAAACAATGTAATTACAGTTTGAACTAAGTCAATTTATGTGTGTGTGTGTGTGTGTGTGTATCCTAGGCTCCTTGACGTCTTGATGCAGGAGTCTCGTCTCTACCTCATCTTCGAGTTCCTGTCCATGGACCTGAAGAAGTACCTGGACTCTATCCCTTCTGGCCAGTACATGGAGCCCATGCTAGTCAAGGTAACTTTGGGCTTGTGAATGAATAAATGCGCTGTGCAGTGCAGTCCACCTGAGGGACTTGTAACACTAGTTTTGCTTTGCTGCTTTAGAAAGTTCATCATTATTATTCCAACCCTATTAATAGAAAGAGTTTGCAGCTGCATGTTGGTGCTTCAGTATTTGTTCATCACAGGTCATATAGTTTACATTCTCAGCATGTTGGCCTACTAGACACAATAAACACCTAAAGGTATATCATTAGAGATCCAACAATGCATCAGCTGAACATCGGTACTGTTGACAGTCACCAATGGCAGTGGCTGATGTTTGTTAAGTATATTGTGCCTTGGAGGAGAATCCTGTTTTTTCTCTCTCTGTGAAATTCTGGGCTGAGACAATCTCTACATATCATATCAGTATGACATATAATCAATCTAGAACTGGTGCTGCTCTTCACTTGCCTGATCTACTCCATCTCACAACTCTAACCATGTGTCTATCTTCCAGAGCTACCTGTACCAGATCTTGGAAGGCATTTATTTCTGTCACTGTCGTCGAGTCCTCCACCGGGACCTGAAACCCCAGAACCTCCTGATTGACAACAAGGGAGTTATCAAACTGGCAGACTTTGGCCTGGCCCGGGCCTTCGGTGTCCCTGTCAGGGTGTACACCCACGAGGTGAGAATCCATCCACTCACCACTGCATGAGGAGGTTTGATCAGACACATCGACAAACAGAAAGCCTCTAAAATGACAACCTGTTTGTTTCCTCAGGTTGTAACTCTGTGGTACCGCGCTCCAGAGGTCCTCCTGGGCTCACCCCGGTATTCCACCCCCGTGGATGTGTGGAGCACAGGAACCATCTTTGCTGAGCTCGCTACCAAGAAGCCTCTGTTCCACGGAGACTCTGAGATCGACCAGCTGTTCAGGATCTTCAGGTAGAAGCATCAGACCACACCGACACCTGTTCAGTTAAACCTCTGTTCAGCGTTAATGTAAATTAAAACATATGAAGTCATTGAGGTCAACAGTAAGCCATTCATTTTGTTTTCCACAAAATATTTACAGTCAACAGCACATTTCAGATCAAATGATGTCAGTCCATCATCCTAATATTAAATATGATGGCATTGTGTGAGTGTTGACACTATCAGGTTGTTTTAGTGCCTGTACTGTGGTCAAGATGTGGCTTTTCCTCATAAAGTTCCTGTGGGACCATGTTTGAATCCTTGTGTCTTTACTTTCCAGGACTCTGGGAACCCCAAACAATGATGTGTGGCCTGAGGTAGAGAGCCTCCCTGACTACAAAAACACCTTCCCTAAATGGAAGTCTGGGAACTTGTCATCAATGGTGAAGAACCTGGATAAGAATGGCCTGGACCTCCTGGCAGTAAGGACTACTTTATGTCTTCAACTTTAGATCTGTAACAAATATGTACCTCAACTAGAAATCTTATGTGTCTGCATCATCATGACCTGGTGCAGTTCCTTGTTTCTGGGTTACAGTATTCTGGCCGTATTGTTAACAACTAGATGCTGAGGTTGTTTGTTTCTGTTGACAAATTGTTGGTCATTCATGTAAGGGAGTACTCCATTGATGTAGCATAAGGTTATTAGACTGATCACATAATATTGCTGTACATTAAACTGGATCTTCTTCTCTGCCATAGAAAATGTTGATCTACAATCCTCCCAAGAGGATCTCGGCACGGGAAGCCATGACTCACCCATACTTCGATGACCTGGACAAGTCTACCCTGCCCGCTGCCAGCATCAACAACATCTAAAAACACATAACTGACTTAACATACAAACACAGACATACCCATTGTGAATTATCATTCTGTAAATACTTGTGTGTGAATATTGTTGTAGGCCTTTAGTAACGTTTTTGTCTCTCAACAATGTCTTTTCAATAAAACTGCACTTTCTGTGATTAGGAAACTTTTTTTTATCCCTTTTTCTTTTTGCCTGATAAAGCGTGTCAGACTGGGAAATGTGTTTCTAAAGTGGTTAATGGGTTAAAGAGTACATGTCATGTTGGGACATCTGGGTTTTTATTGATACAGAGCCCCATACTGAAAGATCAGGACATGGTACATACGTTGTATAGTTCAAATACAGGTTGGAAAAACTACAGTAGTGCTGTACATTTAATCTACATGGATTTTATTCCATAGCCAGATGACTGGCTGCAGGTGCTATACTGTGAGTTTGTGATCTACAATTAAAATACCCTACTTTGTCAAACAGTTGAGTTGAATCATGCTTCAGTGAAACAATGTCATAAAATGAAATTAGTTTGTCTATCCCTGAAGCTATGCACTTATTCACTACTTTAGAGTGCACTGTACATTCCTTCAGTCATGTAGTGTTAAGTACGAGTTCAGTAAACTGAGCCTGTTGATAACCAGGATCAGAGAAGTTAGTGATCCTTGGGAGATAATGTCTTATTTGTATTTGTATGGGTTCCCCAGTGTGAGTAAAAGCTATATGTTACTATATAAATACGAAGTTTTAAAGAAACAAACCTACTCCTAAAACTATAGGGATTATGGCAATGGGCCAATTTTCTTTAACAGCACAACATTTGAAAGACTTGAATGCAGCTTTAAATAAAATACTTTATTTATAACAATTACAAGTACAAAACCTCACTGATCTGTTATCAGTTCTCCATACTTCAGGTTTCACCAGCCACTGAATCCCACACTGACAGGATGATGAATGACATTAACATGGAAGATATTTTCATATTCTCCATGTTCATCTGACAGTTGGGGGTGGGAGTAACATGAACACGGTAGCCTGACTATTTATCGTGTGATTGTTCTTATAAAAAGAAATGAAGTGGCTGTTGCTGTGCTAACTTCCCAAAGTTGTGAAATCTTGTCTGGAGTTTTCAGCCACAGCACAGGGGTTCAAAATATCATGAACTGTTTTCAGTTGATCTCGTTCTCACCCACTGGTTGTTTACAGCTGTTTGTGGCTGCTTATGTAAAAATACCTATGTGTATATCTTGAAATATAATATCTAATATATGTTTTCAGGGTGGAGAGCTGGAGGTGAAGATACAGCTGCAGAGGCTCCGCCCTCTAACTGCCTTCATCGCCATCATCCAGCAGGAACTCACTGATCTCCTCCCTCATCTGTGACCTGCAAAACACAACGCAACACAAGAAATAAAAGAGATATTCCATCTCTTCTCTCTGAGTGATCGTCTAGCAGCCGAGCACAGCTGACATCGCGTCCTCGGTCTGTTGAGCGCTGATGTGTTTGGTGAAGCTGTCAGATGAAGAGGTTATAAGATCATCAATGAACCAAACAGTCTCCTCACCTCCTGTGCCTCCTCTGAGCCTCTGACAGGATGTACTGAGGGAGACGCTCCACTGACGACTAGGAGGAAAACACAAAGCAGCTGAGACAGGCCTGTGATGTGAGATCTGTTGCTTCTCACTTGAAAAATGTGAAAACATGCAGAAGATTGAGACTAATCTTATCCAGTTTTATAGAGACGTGATTCTATAAAAGTTTAGGATTCAGGATGTTCCTGTGTTTTCCACTCACCATGTCTCTGATGGTCAGCTGACAGCTGTAACACAGCAGCCTCTTCAGGTCGCTGCTCTCTGGCTCCCTGACAACAGCAGCACAGGAAACAGTGGTTAGGCTACTCTAGGTTCACCATATTTGATTTCCAAAAGAAGAGGACACTTGGCTCTGCCTTGTGTAATACTTGAAGTTTACACAAAGATGCCTCAAAACTTCAATTTATTTAAATTATGCCTCATCTGTATGGATAGAAAATCCAGTTACACAACAAAATAATATCTCACTAAAACCAAAGACAAGTTCAGAGGCTTCTCAGAGGTTATTCAACATGATTTATGATGCTTACAAGAAGCTCTCTTTAACAAAAGAGATCTCAATAGTACAAATACAAAATAAAATAAATAAAAACCAGATTATTAGAAAATCAACCTATAACAAATTTGTCCCTACTGAGACAGTAGGCAAGGACTTTTCTCTGTAATTGGTCTGTATAGCTACACTCATGCTCGGCCTGGGCTCGAACCTGGGCAGCTGTAGTGAGGTCCGGGCTCTACCAGCCGCGAGCTACTGGGGCAGACTTCAGCAAGTACCGCTGTATCCTGTGCAAAGCACCAGACAATTAAAGTGCATGTATGGTCTCATACGAAAAAAATGTTTTCTCAAAAAAGGGATAGTTCACCCAAAATTCAAATTTCACTCATTATCTACTCACCCTCATGTCGACTAAGAGCTGTGAGAATTGTTCCAAAAAAATTTAAAGTCTATATTTTAAGCTTGTTTGTAACGGAAGACACTGGTCTTGGTTCACTGCTGTGCCTGTGTCAGTGCAATTCTCACGTGATTTGTACTGACCGGCGGAACAATTCCTCATGTCAGGGCTTCAACACAAGAGAGACATTACAGACGAGCAGTATGGAGGTATTTGAATGTTTTTTGGTGTGTCTTTTTGGACAAAGAAACCTGGTGTCCATTGACAACCATTATATGGACAAATACTGCTGCGCGGACCCCCCCGTAACTCAGAGAAGGAACGGAGGACTCTGAAAATTCTCCCAGCTTAGTCAACATGAGTAGATAATGAGTGAAATTTGAATTTTGGGTGAACTATCCCTTTAAAGCAGACGCCCCTGACAGGATAAAGTGGACATGTCCAGGTAAAAGTGGACGTTTGGTCACCTGACCCTAACCTTAACCCTTACATAGATGATGACAGTTCATTGGGCTGGCATGAAGCTAATAGTTGGATTTATCTCAGGGGGGTCAGACTCAGGTATACAAGCAGCCAGAATTTGACACACAAAGGCCAAACATGAAAACTGTATTGTGATTTCAGATAAGGGTGTAAAAAAACATATACCGGTAAATTTAGCCTTGTGTTCTATGTCATTTGGTCCATGCCACTTTCATCTATTGCTTGGTCATGACCGTATGGTACGTATGGTAGCTTTTGCAGTGTGTTATGGGATTATATTATAGTGTGAATAGTGTAAGTGCTACCCAAGTAGGCCATTAATAATTGAAATTGGACATTTTTCTCACAGGCTACATCAAACTGTATTGCGGGGCCTTGAGTTTGACATGAGTGATTTATCTGGTCAATGAATCAGGTAAAACACTGTTGTTCATTTACCATTTGCTGTTAAACCTCAAACATTCTATGATATAATTTAAACTAAAAGATGACTGCGGACAATCAACATGAGATGGATCAAGATTCTCATTGTCCTCCAGTGATGTCTGCTGCCACGTTTTATAAATGAGATGATCATCTGACACGGGGAGGGGGGGGCAAAAGGCAGCTGAGCCCCCGTCCTGTTTAAAACCCACGTGTTTGGAATTAGCTTGTTGACAACACAGTGTCTGTGTTGTGTCTGCGCGAGTCCCTCATTACTACAGATTAATCATGGCCCAAATTAAGAGACATAAATCCCTCAACACTCACTTGGCAGCCGAGCAGCAGCCTCCGCCGCCTCTCTCTGCTCTCCCACAGTCCTCTCCTCCTCCAGAGGAACAGCACTGTCCAGCGGGAGCAGCTTTAATAGAAACAATGGAAAAAGATTTTATTAAGAGGTGAGTGTTGAAACGTCCCCTGCAGAGGCTCGCTGCCCACACACAAACACCTGCACCTTACTACAGCTGTGCCACCAGACTGACATGCTGTCTGATTCACATAAAAAGTCATAACCAAAACCAATGTTCATAGAAGACAGCGTAACACTGATGTGTATTCTGGACTGGAGGAGAAACGTGGACTGTACCTGGGTTTGGTCTCGGAGTCTCAGTCCTGATGGCTCCTGAAGATTTCTTCTGGGAGAGCTGCTCTGAGGTCAGCGTGGACTGAAAGGCTGAGGCGTTCTCTGACAGAAGAGACGGAGACAAGGACAAGAGGGGGAAAGGTCCAGGAACACGTTTTTAGTTTTTAGTTTTTAGTTTAATTATTGGGTATTATTGGTAAGATGAACAATTCAGAAATATCTTTGTAACTGTTTTAAAAGCATCAGATTGTATTGTATTGTATTGTATTTGTATATGTATTCATGATGGTTTTATGTCATTTTAAACCCTTTTTTTTTCAAGAGTTTCTTTTTAAAAGTAAGACTGACTGAATGAAAATGATGTAACCACAAGAGAATGATAAATATGAAATATTTGATCCACCTACAGTGGATTTAAGTATACTAAGAAAATATGAATGGAAATAGATTTTTGTTGCTCTGTTTCTGTATTTAAATTGTGATGCATTTTGTCAACACTGAGCAGGACCTATCCCAAAACCACAGTTTTTTTCCTAAATATTGCAACAAATGATGTCAAATTTGTCAAGAATGGGAATTTGGGGGGGGGGGTTGGCTTTAGCTGATAGGACAGAAATGGGGAGGCAGAGAGAGTGACATGCAGCAAAGGGCACACTGGGGCCGGCTGCAATGAGTACTTTCAACTCTGTATATGGGGCGTATGGAAGAGGGTTGGGGCAACTGTGGGAAAAAGTGGAATTATGCAAAAAAGAGTTCTGAGAGAAAAGTCAGAGTTCTGAGATTAAAGTCAGAATTCTGTCATTTAAAATCAGAATTCTGAGGAAAAAAAATTATGCAAAAAAAAAATCAGACTTCTGAGATTAAATTCAGAATTCTGCGGGAAAAAAAATCAGAACTCACTTTTTTTTCCCCAAAGCCTCCTCTGTAGGGGCGCCTCCTCAACCCACTGAGCTACTTTATTTTCCTGCTTACAGTCAGATTTTCATGAAAAATGACCAGTTACACCACTTAACACTGGCCAGGTTATTGACCCCTTTGCTGCATTTAAAGCCCCCTGTCTGTCCTGACCTCTGTGCTCTCACAGTGCTTAGTCTCACATGTCAGAGCCCTAGACTAGAGCTCTACATGTGTATATATAAGACAGAGAGGGAGTGTTTCCTGGCAGCACTCACCAACAGCAGTGTCCAGGGCACACAGACAGAGCAGACACCTGTCGGCCTGCTCGGCTGTGGAGGAGTTCTTGCAGGCTGTCTGCAGCTTCTCACTGGTCCTACAGGACACACAGCAGCTCTGTGATCAGCTCGTGCTTCTGAAGCACGGTGCACATTGTGTTTCCATAACCTCCAACGTCCGTCCTATCCAGTGAAGGAGAGCTGGAGGAGTGTAGGCGGTGCCACTGACCTGTAGATGGTGCTGACGGTGGAGGGGAAGTCCGCCTGCAGCTTGGTGACGAAGCTCTCCGTCAGACGCTGGATGCTGGCTTTATCTGTTGTCTGTGGAACACACACACCCGTCACACACCTTTTTTTTTTATTGGTAAAGTTAAGTGATAGACAGGCTGACATGAAGGACAATACATTACAACACGTGGACTAAACATTCCAGTTGAAAAAAGTACAAACAACAATAAACAACCTGAAGTTGAGGTGGGGTCAGATGCCTGGGAACATGTTCATCTTCTGATAATGAGTACCCGGTTGTCATGGTAACAATCAAACAGTCATGACTCCCCTCCAGCCTCACCTTAGTGTCCAGGCTTGGGATGAAGACAGAGGGAACTCTGAACATGTGGTTGTAGTACGCTATTTCCTTGGCTGAGTAGTCCCTCATTGGTCGCACTAGTATGATGTCACCGTACCTGGAGTCTGAGAAACCCTGTTGGAAAACACACACAAAGGTAATGTTGCAATGTTGTGTGTTTATCTCTCTCTATTGTTCATCTGTGCAGACGCAGACAGGTGGACACACACACAGACACACACCGTGTCCTGGGCCAGCTGTGCTCCTCTGCCCAGTGAGATGCTGGTGAGCAGCTTCACAGCCACTCTGGTGCAGTTGTCTCCCAGCATCACTTTGCTGTATCCCTCAGTGCGAGCTGTGTGCACCAGCAGATGATGCCTGTGGAGAGGACACACAGTGAGGAGGTGGTGGGGGCCCAGGTGGTGGGGGCCCAGGTGGTGGGGGCCCCGGTGGCGCAGACTGAGACTGATAACACTGACTGAGCCTGAGTTTTATCACAGAATACATCTGAAAGCTCTGCCACTCTTCTCTCTTTATCTACATGCACTCACTTCACAGTAAGAGGTGGAGGCAGAGCGGAGGCAGCAGTGTGTGGGTGGCCGTGTTTATGTTTGTTTGTTTGTTTTGGTGGGGGGATATTTATCAATTATCACTATCACTGATGGTGTAAGCCAGTGTTTTTCAACCTATATATTTTTAACTAATTACCAATTAATGAATGAATTAAAAACGCCACACACAATCTTAAACAATTGTATTCTATACTTTCACTTTCTCTAATAAATTGAGTTAATATAAAATGCAGCATATAAAAATATCTAAGCTGCTGCATCTTGATTGACGGCAAATCACAAATTTCTGGGTCGCCAGAAATGTGTGATGTCAAAATGGGGTCACGAGCCAAAAAAGGTTGGGACCCACTGGGGTAAGAGCTTCTATTAGGACAGTGTGTAATATAGTGCTGTTTTATTTGAATGGGGAATGTTACTGAGTAGAGGTGTGTGAGAGAGGAGGGATCTCATGGATGTGCAGGTGTGTGTGTGGGTGGGACAGCTAAGGGATGAGGTGTGTGTGTGGTTGGGGATGTGAGTGGTGTAGTAGGGGCCATCCCATTTTATGTATTTGTGCTTTGGCTATATGTTTTTGTCTTTATTGTCTGTATCTGAATTTTAATCTCTCAATTGTCCAAGACCAATTACTCTAGGAGACAATAAAGGCTCATCTTAATATTAATCTCTTCACCTCCTCTGTATCTGATCTTGTGGTTTGATTTCAGAAGAGCAAAGTGTAACGCTGCCGTGATTTTAGTGATTTTCTCAGGATGTACATAAGGATCCCTCCTCTGCCTGACCTGAGTGTGCTCAGCAGGTCCTGTCTGGCCGTCAGGGTCTTGGCCGAGTCCATCATCTGCTGCAGCAGCTGCGTGTTGGACTCCTGAACCTCCAGCGGCGACGTCCGCTCCTGGTCCTGTGGCGTCAGAGAGCTGCCGCTGCTGCTGCTGCCGTCGCTCTGGATGAACTGATCCACTGCTGCTTTGTAGGCGCCGGCTGGCTGTGCCGAGGCTGCCGGCGCCGTCACCACAACTGAACTGGGAAGATCCAGAACCTGAGAGGAGATTGGAGACACAAAACTAGAATCAGCTCGGTGAACCATTAGTGCAAATTTTTGTCATAATTGTTGTGTTTTGTGCACTGGGATTTTAAGCAGCTCCCAACACCTTTCTACACTCTTGAAAAACAACACAATACAGTATGGTGATTGCAAAAAGGAATATTTAACCCACTGGAAGAGTGATAATAATGGAACATTACGAAACTGAGCCGTTTTCAAGGTAAATGCAGAGACTGCTTTCTGAAAAACTGTCCTTGAAGGCAACGCACATCAGCGGTTTTGCATGAATTTACCTCTAAAACAACTCCGCCTGGTAACTTGTCCATGAGAGTGTTTTGGAGTTGTTGGATTGTGTATTTGATGAGGGAAACCAAGAAATCCCATTAGCGTAGCTCTGAGCAGCTCACGGCTCTGCTCCGCTGTTCTAAAAATAGCTTGCACCAACAATTAAAGGTAACAAACCTACTGCTATGACTATAGGGATTATGGCAAGGGGCCAATTTGCCAAAATGTATGCATGTAATACAAAATTATAGACACAGAAAAATCATGATTCATGTGATCACACTGACCCTTGACCTTTAACCACCAAAATCTAATCATTTTGTCTTAGTGTCCAGGTGAATTTACTTGAAGAATTTGATTCCAACAAAAAATTACTGAGAAATTGTGTCCACATATGGACGGATGGACCCAGGTGGTTCCTGCCGTGTGTTGTTGCCTCTCTCTGCTGACTCACCTGTTCCAGAGGCACCATGTGGAAGGGGAACCCTGTAGCTCTGAACACCGCCTGCAGCTCTGCCACCGTCCTCCTCCTCTCCTCCGCAGACTGACCTACAGCTCCACCCTCTGGGAACAATCACACACACACACACACACAGTCAGTGGAAAATGTTTTGGCCTGGTTATGAAAATGAATGCGCTGAACTGAAGAGTAATGAGCTTCATTTAATTTACCGTCGATGTAAATGATGCCAGGTAAGAACCTCAGCTTCTTGTGAGCATTCTGACTCAGACCCTGAGGAAGGAAAAGGTTTTACGTTAAATTAATAACACTGAAGCTGAGACAGATTTGCAATGTGTTTCCAGTTATTAGAATCTCAACAGATTAGCAATAAACACAAGAATTTGAAGCAGCATTTCTTCCACTCACAGTAAGACAGTGGAAGCTTTTGGGAATTTTAGTGTGAAAGACAGTGGTTCCCAGCCTTTTTCAAGAAAGTGAAAGTATAGAATATAGTTGTTTAAGAATTTTTAAATTTTTTATCATTATTTACAAAAAATATAATAATTAGTTTAAAAAAATACATATTTACCAGTAATTTTTTAAAATCAATTAATCAATTAATTTCAGGCGACCCCATTTGAATTCCAGGTGAGCCCACATGGGGTCCCAACCCCAAGGTTGACAAACACTGGTTTAAGAAGATTAGTCATGGGGACATTAATGTAAAAAGTATTTAATTTCTAACTGTATCCACAACTAACTAGTCGCCTGTAAACTGTTCTAGATGGTCCAGAATGCAGAAGAACAATCAACCTAAACACTATGATCAGGACTTTGACTGTAAAACATGTGAACTATGCAGAAAGAAGTTTCCATGGTGATTACACACAGATAAACTGAGTAGTACCAAAGTCCTCATAGGCAATATAAAACGTTTCTGGTACTGGCAATATATCTTATGGTTGTGATCATCATCATTTGGTTTGTATTATCTTTTTCTACATAGTTTTATATTATTTATTCTACACCTTTTGATATTGATGCTGCTGCCTATGTGTTTTTATTTGTCCCCTGGGGAGAAATAAAGTCTTTTGAAATAGAAACTGAAATTGAGAGACAAACAGCAGACCTCTTGGACTTGACTGAGCATCGAAGAGGATGAAGGACCTCCAGACACGGCCAGCAACACCTGCAGTACCAGCAGAGAGGACACAGACAGTTAATGGAGCTGCTACAAATACAGACTCATTTATCTATTTATATTTGTTTATTTGAATGGGACAGAGAACATTAATGTGACAGGCACAAGTTATAATCTACATACAGGTAAATAAAAAGTAGTCCACAGATCGGACCATAAGAGTTTTATTTTGGGTTAGAAAGTGCATAAGTGGAGGTGTAACAAACTCAGAGAATAATGTGTAAGTGAGGAGATAAACACCACAGCTGACCTTCTCTCCAGGGAAGATGATCCTGTTTTTACCAAGCATGGCTCTGAATTTATGGATGAAGTATTCCTTGAAGCAGCTCCTGACACAGACAGAAAAGTCAGTAAAACACAGTGTTCTGATCATTGATGCAGCTCAAAACTTCCTGCACAAATATTTCCTCACACTGAAAGCCTTCCAGATGTCCAACAGACATACTTCCTCTCTTTACCAGTAGGCTTTTATTGTGAAACATCTGCAGGAATAGCAACAGCTGATGTTAAAGTCACTGTACTGATCCACAATAATGCTCATCTTAAAAACAGCAACCTCTGTCAGCAGAGTGCTGCTGATGAAATCACCACACATGATGCTGAACTTCATCAACAGGCAGACATGGAGCATGTGGAAGTGAAAGTAGCTGATACACACAGTCAGATAATGTACTATTATCATTAGAATAATATTATCCTCATCTAAGCCCTTTTTATGCTGCATTGACATGGAGTCCAACACGCCGTCTGCCGTTTGCCAGACAGACTCCATGTGAACGTAGCATTAATCATTGTGATTCACTGATGCTGACATGTATGGTTCAGTAAGACAACGTCAAGATGGTCTCAATATACCGTGACAAAAGTTTGGGCAACCCTGTTGAAAATTTTTGTTAATGTGAACAGTTAAGCAAGTGGAAGATGATCTCCAAAAGGCATGAAGTTAAACATGAAACGCTATTTTTACAATATTTTAAAGAAAGCAGCAGCCTGCAAAAGAATGGGAAACCCAGGAGACTTGAGCTCTCAGATAACTTTGACCAAGATATGTACTATTTACACGCTGTGATTTTCCAAAGGGGGAAAAGTACTAGGTACCAACTATGCAGTGTGGCCCTTTTCCTTGTCTGTCATTTGAAAATGTAAAATATAATCTGTAACTTTATTATTTCATCTTCCTCATGCTGAACTGTTCACAACAACGGAAACTTTCACCAGGGGTGCCCAAACTTTTGCATGACACTGTCCCAGACATAAAGCCATCCAAACAATTAGAGCAGTGCTTTATCCAAGTGTTGGCCTGTTGCAGTCGGCCTCCTCAGCCTCTGAACCTCCACCATGGATTTATATAACATGATGTAAATACCAGTAGTTTCCGCCATCATACTTGTCATATCCAAACATGAATAAAACCATATCTACAAGAGCAATATCAAATGTGAATCAACTTGTAGTAGGGCATGAAACACTGTGATGGCATGGCGTACCTGCAGTACGTGTCTCCTGCTCTGATCACCACGGCTGCATTCGCCTCTTTGCATTTGACACATTTCTTGGAGACACTGATGAATAGAAGAAAAAAAGATGTTACAAACAAATGCATTCACACTTCATGACCTGTTTGTGTACTGACATTTAGACTGTAAAGATTCAGTGCAGGATAGAGCCACAATAGCTTCAGAGCAGCAGTGATGGAGAGTGAGCATCACATCTGTTTTAATTTCACAGCTCTTCTCTTTTTTGTCTTTCTTCATGATTTGTTCAAATTGTAGTTACAGGAAGTGAGCCCACACTGAGGCCACAGCCAGGTTGACCTGTCGGTTGGAACCTGAGTCCAGATCCCACAGCTGATCACAGATGACAGCTCCATCATTTGGCCAGAGACCGACCAGTGTCTCCCTAACCTGTCCCAGCTGACAGCCGGGAGCTGTCCACTGTGTCTGCTGAGTGATCCGGTACGACACCGGGCAGTCCCGACCAACTGCACAGGTCCAGGTGGAGCCTCGACCCTCCACTCTGATAACAACACATCTGGAGGAGGCAGCAGATCAGATGGGCGCGTGCGGTCCTACCTGGGCGCCTCTGTGCGCTCCAGTCCGTCCTGGTAGTCTTCCTCCACTTGGCACATGGTGAAGCTGAAGACGAGCTGCTTCAGTTTACACCGGTTTACACTTGGAGCAACAAACAACCGTCTCGTCACATGTAGGAGCGTGGCTCTGTTTGATGACGGAGACGAGGTACTTCTTCTTCTTGGTGTTTTTTGGCGCCTGGGAAACGATACAGTGACACTTTGCTGCCCCCAAGTGGTGGGTCGAGATAACAGCTTTCATTCAGTCAGTGCAAGTCTGTCACCTCAGCTCAGCTCTGTGACCAAACCTGATTTTTTTTCATCACTTCTATTCCTCTTTCATCATCCCCAGTAGAGCCAGGTCTCCCAGTGCCGCACTACAACAGCTGGGAAAATAGATAATAAAACTGGTGGTGTCACAGGGATATCATCTGGCCTATCTGATAGATAGATAGATAGATAGATAGATAGATAGATAGATAGATAGATAGATAGATAGATAGATAGATAGATAGATAGATAGATAGATAGATAGATAGATAGATAGATAGATAGATAGATAGATAGATAGATAGATGCATAGCGGTGGGGGGAATGCATAAATATACAGTTTAGGCCTAGGCTATATAAATGACAGTATTCAACAGTTGTGACCCCTCATCCCCCTGATTTCCCTCTTGACAAAATTTAAAAGTTTTGAGGACCACTCAAAAAAGAGTCATGAGACACAAATCAAAAGGTCATTAAAAAACCAGATCACCAGATTTAGAACCAGTTCTAAACCAGATCTTGGACGCCCTCCTCATTAAGATCAGTTTATCTTGATCACACAGAGACCTTCACAATACAAAACAATGATAGAATAATTGTTTTATTTCTTTGCCAGTATACCTGGCATGAAGATGGAACAATAACATTATTAATATCACCATCAATAATAATAATACTTAAGATATGTTTACTCTTGTGAATCATCAAATAGGAGAAAACTCAATCTGTCATAACGTCAATTGGTTGATAATAAACCAACATTATGACATTACATCAAACATCAAAGATCAATAATTTAATTTAAAAGAAAATATATTTTATTTTTTATTCCACCTAGACTACTGTCTGGTGTAGTGAAGTCAAGTCCCTATTCATTTCCTTGACAGGACGTTCTGCTACAAAGTGAAAGGCGAGGTCCACTGCTTTTGGCCAAAAATGGAAATTTATAAACATAACATAAACATTTATAAACCGTCTTTGTTTTGGCCCAGCCGCCTACTGTACTCCTGTCAAGTGTGTTGTGGGATTGTAGTCCTACAGACGTGTACAGTACCGAGCTCAGCCCCGTCCTGGGACTACAGCCTCCATGAAGCTGAGCTGGTGGAGGGCTTTTGTTGTGCACGGTTGTGTTGTTCGTGAGTGTCCACTGGCGGTTTTCCAGCAGCGCTGATCTGACAGTCACCTGGATGCAGGCTCCGCTGCTTCCCGCCACTCTACAGATCCATGTTTTTATCCAGGTCATCCTCCAGCACCGCGCCGACACCCGCCAACGAGCCCTGCTCCCAATGTTTACTTCTCCGGCATGTCTCCTCCAGTCAAGGGGGGGTGGAAGTAATGCTTATTTTCCTGTGAGGATAATTTAACAACGAGCGTGTCGAAAAGCCACCATGTTCGTCCGACGTGTATTCAAGCTGCTGTACGGATAATGCGCCAGCTGCCAACACTTTGAACAGTCGGACAGCTTCCTCTCTCGGGGAAGCGAGCTGTTGTCGACAGTTGCAGATCCTCTCCGGCTCCATGATGGCGATGTTTCGGAGCTTTGTCTCGGCGAGCACCCAGCTCCGCCAGCAGCAGCAGCAGCAGCAGCAGCCGCAGCAACAGCAGCAACAGCATCAGCAGCCCGGCAGCGGCTCGGTCTCCCCGGCAGCCCCGGCCGAGGGCATCGAGAGCCAGTTCTCCTGTCCCATCTGCCTGGAGGTCTACCACAAACCCGTCAGCATCGCCAGCTGTGCTCACACGTAAAGTATCCGCTTCTTGTTTGGGTGATGTGTGTTGCTTGTGTGCGGACGGACACTAAATACTGTATGTGTGATGACGTTGGCCCTTTGTTTTACTAGATGAAAAAAACAACAACACCAACACATCTGGCAACAGCTGCATCAGGCAGAGATGTTGTCATTCACCTGTGACTGATGTTGACTCCAGCATCACAGTTATTACATGGATGGTATTCTGTAATGTGGTAAATATCCACTAATTCATTGCAACTTCATGGAATAAGTATATGGATAAGAAGTATAAAGGATGTATTCATATTTATTGTTTTCTGTCAAACAAAATAAATGTCATATATTTATTATCAGAAGGTTTGAGATAGGTATCCAAAGACTTAATCTCTCCATATCCAGACCAAATATTGTGATATGGCTTATTATAGTGGAGGGGTTATAATTGAATTATTTTAGGCTATATTTTCAGTTTCAGATCTAAGTATTCTGCCATTATAAAGTGGTTCAGTTTTTTATTCATCACATGCCATGACAGTGATCAAAGCAGTGAAAAGAGGGTCAACTCAGCAGGAGGTCAGATCATGGAAAACTGCAAGGAAAAGAAGTTATAAAAACCAGGAAAAACACCTTGATATTATGAGAAATGTTGATGGTGTGAAATATCACAATTCTCACTATAGTGAAATATGGCTCCAACTCTAGATACCAGCATAAGTGTTTGAAACAGAGCCTTGGTTTCAGAGTTTTTGGAAGAGTCACAAGTTGAATTTGATTGGTTTCACATCCGAAGTGTTTATTTATGTGACATGTTTATTGTGTCATGTATTAAAAAAAAATGTAGGTTGACATTTTCTAGCACAATCCAACAGTCCTGTTTGTGTTGTCCAGATACTGTAAGCTTGTAGCTCTACACTTCACCCAGAGTCACATTTACTTATCAATATGTGAATATATCCATCCATCCATCCATCCATCCATCCATCCATCCATCCATCCATCCATCCATCCATCCATCCCAAAACGTGACAGCAACTGACTATCTTCCATTGATTGGCCACATACAGCAGCGATCACTGATCTGTACTGACTGTTGTTATTCTGTCACCTGAGTTAAATGACTGCTGTGTGGAAAAGGATGAAAAAAAGAGAGTCGACGTGGCCGTAGCTGCCTGATGTGACCCCCGACCCCGCCCCCGCTGAAGAACTCAGCTGTGATGGAAAAAGACTTAAATCCAGTCAAGTCGAGTTGAGCAGAGCTGTAACTGTGTAGTGGAAAAGGGCCGTTGGTCTTTTTGGCAACAAAATCCTCACCGGCCTTAGCAACGCCGACATGTTTGTTTACAGTGTGTGGGGAGAGTGTGATGGATAGATACATGAATGGGGGCTGTACCGTAATTAACCCAGTTAAAGTAAAAAATCTATTTTACATACCACGTTTAACTAAATAATCGTGATTACGATTTGAAAACGATGAATGGAACAGGCCTAAGGGGATACGCTAACATTTTTCTTTTCGTGTCTTGCCTCACTCCTGAGTCCATGACCAGCAGATAGATGCCATCCTTTCGACTGTGCGTGCAGTAACAAGGGAGACAGAGCCGTATCGCCCCTAATTAGCTTAGCTCAAATGCTGGAAGTGTATGGGTAGTGTTAGCCTGCCTCCACCTAAAGTCATCAGAGACACTCTTCAAACTCTTCAGTCATCTCAGAGCTGACAAAACTGCATCTTGATCGGAAACGTTGGTCTATTCGAATTTGTCCGAACAAAATGTTTGAAATGTATTTGACAAATTAAACTGTGATCTAAACGGTTACTTTCACACTAAAACATGTTTGAAATGTTGATAAAGTGATATATTTACAGAGTTTAGAGCTAAAATGAAATCAGCTTCTGACTGCTGATTTCAGCTTGGGTAGGAGGCAGGCTACCACTACCCATACACTTCCAGTGTTTGAGCTAAGCTAATTACGGGTGATATGGCTCTATCTCCCTTGTTACTGCACGCACAGTCGAAAGGATGGTGTCTATCTGCCTGTCATGGACTCGGGAGTGAGGCAAGACATGAAAAAAAAAAGTTGGCCCATCCCTTTAATATCTTCATTCAGACAGCTGTCAGTTACTGTGTGATGTCCAGGCTCAGACAGAGGGGTGATGGAGGCCTGGACCTGCAGCCTCACACCTGGCTGTGTGTGTGTGTCACTGAGCAGCAGAGGGAAGCTCTGCACCGACAGTGACATCGAGCGGCGTGCACGACATCTCACGCTGAGAAGAAACAAAGCAACGGTTCTGTAAAGAATAAACAAGCTGTCAGTCACCATCCTGATGGAAACTGGTGTTCGTGGTGGGATAGTCACACCATCGACTCAGAGAGGAGTGTTATTTCTCCTGGTTCTGAGTCTGGAGCTGAAGAAAACAACAAAGAGCAGATCAGACCTCAGGTAGCCTCAGTTCTATTTCTGGTTAAAGGGAAAATGCAGCTATTTTTACTCCTCTGCTGCTAATGGGGGGTGGGATGAAACATGAGGCACTGACTCTTACTGTTTGTTACTCACTGGTCCACTGTACACTACACACACACACACACAGTTGTACAGGGCCCAGACTCACCTCTGCACTGTGTGTGTGAAAAGCATATGTGTGACTCCCAGTGTCTCCAGTTAAAGCTTTCATCTGCCAAATCCTCATGGAGTTAATTTACTTAGGCCCAAAATAGACCATTTTTACTCAGTGTCAGGCACAGCCTCACCATGTGTGTGTGTGTGTGTGTGTGTGTGTGTGTGTGTGTGTGTAGATTAAGATGGATCCAGCAGCTACATTAAAGAGCTGTGTTGTTTCTGATGGTATAGATCTTGGTAAAATTGGCTTTTCTACATAAGCCTCAGGTCCAAAGTAGATGACAGCCATAATAACCTAATATTATCATTTCACATGATATGCAAAATTATTATTTTACTATGATTTTGGCAGATATTGTGATATGTGATCTTATTATGATTGCATTTTGGGTCTTGTACTAAACCAACATCTTCCTGTATGTGTGGATGGATGGATGGATGGCTCTATGGGTGGATGAATAAATATGAGCGTCTCTGGCACCTCAGTGCTTATCATTGCTGCTCCATTGATCTTTTGGCAATTCCTTCATTTTTGGATGTTGCACTTGGTCATGTTGAGGTTCTCTTTATATTTGGATTAATTGTGCAGTTCAGCTGTGACCTATAATGACTCACCTCTGAGGACCGGGCCCAAAGAAAACACCTAAGCACACGACCCACCCCAACCAGCTCCAACTATGAACACAGCTTAACTATTTACTCTATAATATTATGTAACTGTAATTCTATTTAAATATTATTATATATACCATAAATGTATATTATGTTGTTCCACAGCTATGGGAGAACAGGAGCCATTGAACGGTGGGGTGAATGTGGAGAGAAGGAGCAGTACCTGTGTGATCTGACCTTCCCTCCTCTGCCGTCTCTCTTCTCTGTGGGTGCAGGTTCTGTGGGGAGTGTCTGCAGCCGTGTCTTCAGGTGACCTCACCCCTCTGCCCTCTCTGTCGCGTGCCCTTTGACCCCAAGAAAGTGGAGCGCTCGTCCAGTGTGGAGAAGCAGCTGGCCTCATACAAAGCACCCTGCAGGGGCTGTAGCAAGAAGGTACAGTAGATACTCACCAGGTCGCAAAATACACACCATCATGATGTGATAACGATGTCTCTTTGTTATTATTAAGTATTAGAACAAATTCACTCAATGCATTTACTTCTGCTGGGCTCCTCTGGACATTAATGTCATATGCTCTTTTTGCGCTCTCTATGATACTGTAGCTTTGCATCAGTATTAAGTTGCTGACAGTCGTTGACAATGACAAATAAAGTACACAAGTACGCAAATTATTACGTGAAAAAATAAATTGTGCCTACCTCAAATGATATTTTAAAGAGGAACTATGTAAATCTGGTCACTTTTCCGCTGATTTGCTAACCCTCCTCCTGGCCATGTGCATTTGTTTACAACAAAGCCAGTGATAAATTAATCAAGAGAGTGTTACAACATGTATATTTGTGTAGTTTAATCTGTCATAAACAGGAGATTACGGGGTTATGGGGCGCATTTATGCCGCAGTGCTGCAGAGATGAGAGCTGGGACACCGGGTCAGTTGTTTTTCAGCCAAGTGACACGCACACATGCAAGGCAGAGAGACTCCATTCTCCTTCATAACAAGTTAAACCATTTATTAAACCATCACAATTACTCCAAAGCTGTTTAATTAAGGTAAACATGTAGCAGAGTCAAGATGCAAATACTGCATATTTCCTCTTTAAACAAAATAAATGTAAGGCTGCAGGGCTTTGCAATACTGTCATGGTGCTTTCTTATCATAGTTATATGTGTAATATGTGTTATTGGCACTGTCTGTTCTTCAATATGTGCTGTGGAAGTATGAGATGAAATGCCTGCAGCAGTGTGCAGGAGAGAAGTCCAAGAGAGATTTCTCTGTATCGTATCGTAATGTGAGATTATGATGATAATAAGATGAACTGTACACCCCCCCCCCCCCCAGGTGGCTCTGGTGAAGATGAGGTCCCACATTGCCTCCTGTTCTAAAGTACAGGAGCAGATAGCCAACTGTCCCAAGTTTGTCCCTGTGGTTCCAACCTCCCAGCCTATACCAAGGTACACACACTCTGACTAAAAGGAGAATCTATACACACATTAAAAACTACATCTCCCATGTGTCCCATTCACAGGAGTGCTGCCAAAGCCTCAGTGGACAATGACATTGTTGTCTTTATGCAGATCGTAAACCACTGCATATAAAATGCCAGTAGGATGGAATAAACTAACAAGCTAATGATAATTTATGGCCTCTGTTTGTGTGTGTGTGTAGCAATATTCCGAACCGGTCAACATTTGTGTGTCCGTTCTGTGGGGCCAGAAACCTGGACCAGCAGGAGCTGGTGAAGCACTGTATGGACAACCACCGTAATGACCCCAATAAAGTGGTAAGAGACTCTCTGACGATGTACCATGATCTGGACTAACTCAGGTCATCCTGACACAACACTGGTGTGATGTTTTGATGTGTTTTTGAATGTTCTGGGTGTATTTTTTAATGTCTTTCATTCCACTTATTTAAAGGGGTAGCTCAACATTTTGGCAAATTGGCCCATTGCCATAATCCCTATAGTCTTCATATAGGTTCATAGGTTTGTTAATAGGCATAGGCTAATGGAATTTTTTCCAATGGAAGTTAAATTGATGCAAAACCGCTGATGAACAACTCCGTCTTGTAGCGTTCCGTTATTATCTCATAGCGTGGTGAATGTGCAGGTCACAACTTGTCCACAACAGCGTTGTGGAGTTGGATTGTGTATTTGATGAATTTAATGAGGGAAACCCAGAAATTCCATTATCCTCCGTAGCGTAGCTCTGAGCAGCTCATGGCTCTGCTCCACTGTTCTAAAAACAGCTTGCACCGACAATTAAAGGTAACAAACCTACTCCTAAATCTATAGGGCCAAAATATTGAAATATCCCTTTAACTTTTGTCATGTTTGTATAATGTAGACATGCCCAACCCTTTGACACGTATGTTGTGCTATGTGTGTGTGTGTGTGTCTCCAGGTGTGTCCAGTGTGTTCAGCCATGCCATGGGGCGACCCCAGCTATAAGAGTTCCAACTTCCTCCAGCATCTTCTCCACAGACACAAGTTCTCCTATGACACCTTTGTTGTAAGTCCAGTGCTGTTAATAAGGATGATGATGATGAATATTTTTGTAAAAAACATTTTAAACTCAAGTCATAGAATAATTTGAACACAGCCAAAGGGAAACATGTAGTGAAAACCTCTGTGTTGTTCCTGTGTGTCATACCTGCATCTGACAACCAGAGTAACATGTAGCTGTCACATATCGCAACTTATTCCTTTCACCTTCAAGAATTACCAGCAGTTATCAAAGCTTATTGTTTTCTCAGTGTCTAATTCCCACGAGCACCTGCTTACATAAGGAGATTTCTCCAAATAACTCTCATTTTATTTTTATGTCCATCTCATCTCTATGATCAGGAGCTGTGAATTTACAAATATGTGAAGCATTTTAGTCGTTCCAATTCCAATTCACTGTTTCATCATAATGGTCCAGTAACCAAAGTATAATATACAGTTATTTATAACCAAGTAACTGTCTTTTAGGATGTAATGTTACTGCTGAATGGTAAATAGCAACAACCGGCTGAAGTTCAGTGTTTGAACAAGTAAGAAAAAACACATCACATTTCTGTGGTCACTTGCACATACAGTATACTGTATACTGTATACTTGGTCTTCATATCCAGACAGATACTGTAGATACTGCATGTAGGCATAGCAGAAGAGGATAGAATTTGTACTTTTATGATCTCAAAGATGTGGAGAAGGAAATGAATTTATTATACTGTCCACTCTATGAATCTGTCAGACAAAACTGTGTAGTAAAGCCAAAAAATGAATTTGTGTGTTTGGATGATGTTGAGAAGCTGAAGTGTCTTTTTCAGTTTGATATATTTGTACTTTCCTTGTATCCCGAAAAGGCCTGGGCAATGAGAAGAAGAGCTGTATACACAAAGCGGTCTTAAGTTGTTTACGTATGTGTCGTATGTGCATTTGTGTGGCGGGTAATGCCAACAGGAAGGATTGTCTAGTTTCTGATGTTCTTAGTAAATGGGTCTTGTAATGCCATATGGGATGGGCCACAATGGTGGCACGACACAAAAAAATAAATTCATTCATTCATACACACAGTCATAAATAACGGATGATCCATGGAATAATAAACTTTGTTTATATTCCACCTTTCATACTTAAAATGTACGTAATGAAATTTACAACAAAGAAATGACCTGCTCACAATTTTGCACACAAACAAGTTGAAATCACTGATATTTGTTTGTTTTGTTTATTTACAAATAATTTTAAAATCAAAACACAATTTCAGTAATAGAATATATAATCATAATACAGCAATACATGAACTTGTAAAAAGGCTAACCATCAAAACAACAATACAATATATTATGAAAACAATTCCAATTTCTACCTAGATTCTAGCCTAACCCTAACACAACCTAAGGTAATTCCATAAGTACAGAGAGTATAGAGTTTAACACAATAACAACACATCAGGCACAACAACATAAAGCAAAATACAGCAACCCAAGCTTGGATTCAACATATTTCAACAGCAATCTCTTAGAGATAAAAATAGACGGAGATGCAGAGTCTTTTATTGTCACACTAACTTGTTTCTTTCCTTCTGTCAGGACTACAGCATCGATGAAGAGGCCGCCCTGCAGGCAGCTCTGGCACTGTCACTGGCTGAAAACTGACGAGCTCCACCTCCAACCGTCATCATCCTCCCAACCGTCACTGCTGTCACCCCGGTCTCCCGCTGCACCGCTGCTGCTCATCCCAGCCCGCAGACTCACCCCACCCACTCAGAGATCCACCACCTCACAGACGTCCAGCCAGCTCCAGATTAGGTGATGAACTCACTTGTCTTTTCACACCCAGGGTGTTTGTATTGCGGTGTAAGCAGGACACGTTAGGAAACAAAAGGCTTGGTTTGGACTTGACGAGTCCAAGACAGGAGACTCATCTTGGAAGAGGGTTTGGGATGGATCTAGCGAGCACATCAAGTTGTTTTGGACCCGGAAAACAAACAAACAAACGGCTCGGAAAACGTCCATCCATCAACCGGACCACCGACACATCATGAGGAATTATATCCATGGAATCAGGTCCGAAAAATCCTGAAGCCAGAGCTGACCCCCGGTGCCCTGTTCAACACCTGACACTAACACCAGCCTCAGGTGATGTTGGTCGCAAGTGGACAGCAGGTCCACATGGGACGAATGAGACTGTGTTAGAGCGGAGGACGACAGCGGAGGAGTCGGTCAGGACACGTTTGTGTTCACACATCTTCCCTGAGCTGTCCATTTGTGATCAGATCAGCTGAGACAGATGTTCATGTCACGCGATCTGGCCAAAAAGCTTTCACCACTAGGGCTGTCAATGAATATTCTGAATTCAAATATATATTCGAATGTTAAAAAAAAACAACAGAGGTTCGAATGTGTAAATTAATATTCGAATGTGGGGGAAAAAATTGCAACAGTGGGACAGTGAGTGCAATGACCCATCACTGCTGAAAGTGAAAGTAAGACACGACGCAGATGGCAGAGAGAAAAACGAATGGGCAGAAAGTACAGAGCACAACTCGGCAGCAGAGAGAGTGGCTAGAGGTCTACGGTCTTCATAGCCTATACTGTAGATATGTGGGGTTTTTTTGGGCGAATATTCGAACGTCATTGTCAAGCAATTTTGACAGCCCTGTTCACCACTGGTTCAGGTCTCTGACCACTCCTGACTGCTGCTGCTCACTGTGAGTCACTCAGTCAGGTGGTCAGCCACATTTATTGTCACATACACCAGCCAGCAGCAATCAAACTAATGTATATACAGTATGAAACACAGTGGATCATTAGCTCTTCTGTTCAGCAACTCCTGAGCTGGTTTGTGGTGTTCTGCACTGACCAGACTAAACACAGTCCTGATAGTTAGGAAAGCAGCACTGGTCGACCAGAATAGAAGAGTTTCACTGGTGGTGGTCTACAGGTTAGAGCAGGGGTTCCCAAACCTTTCCATTATCTTCTGGTTGGGGACCCACTTTGGGATTTATAATAATTACACACTATTAAGGATTAGTTAAGCATTAATAAGTACTGAATTATTAATAATGCATGAATACTCATTAGTATGTAGTTTATAAATACAGTTAATGCTTATCATGTTTATAAACTACATACTAATGAGTATTCATGTGTTATAAATGATGAATTCAGTATTTAATACTTAACTAATGCTTCATAGTATGTACTTATTATAAAGTGTTACAATAATTTGATATCATTTTGTTATTTGCATTTGTTCTCCTCTTCCCTCCAATTTGCTGAGGACCCCTTAGGAACCCCTGGCGGCCCCCCAGGGGGCCCCCGGCCCCCACTTTGAACACCACTGGGTTAGAGGACCACACAAGCGCTTAGATATTATGTCCTGTCTTATGTCAGCTACTGAGCAGGTGGTTGGACTTGGCCATACAGGAGCTGCTCATTCACAGAATCATCAGACTGATCACAGGTTGAATTCAACATTCAACGCACTTTGGTCTCTTTGTCTGAGGACTGAGGCAGTTGACGTCTTGAGCTGGGTGCTTTAACCAGATCCCAGAACAGCAGGACTCGATGATAGACCGACCCAGAAAACCAAATGTATAAGTGTTGAGATGAGTCCACCAGCTGACGCCTGGACCTACGGACCAGAGCTTGTTTTGGCAGCACCTAAAGGTAAAGGTTCCTTCACAGGCCGCTGTCGTGGAAGCTGAGTGAGTGGTAGCTCAGCCGTCACTGTCCCCGCCCCCCCAGCTCCACTGAAGACAACAGCAGAGACCTAAAGCTGACACACATCAGACTGTCACCAACAAAGAAAGGATAATTCATCACGTCCCCAACAGCCCACATCACACCTCCATTCATCCACAGTATGTTAACGTTTACAATAACAGACATTAGCAGCCCATTCACTGTCACACCCAGAGGCAAAGTCGAACAGTTTCTATTTTTTATCCGTGTGAATATTTGCACTTGTTAAACCTTTTTTTCTACCAGAGCAATCTGCAGATATTAGCTGGAAAATATCAGAGAGGGCGGAAGTGCTGGTCTGAGGTCTGACCTCCATTTTACTGTTACCCGCTTCTTCGACTCTTGCAACAAGGAATATTTTTATGACGCATCTGCCAAGATAAATGGGTATAAAAAGATATATTTTTGAAAATGTTTCAGTTTCAAACCACCAGACTAATGCCAGACATGGGGTCAGATATGTGTCTGCGACCTTTCTGGGACACTGAAGTTGATTTACAAACTTGAATTTCTTTTCACACACGCACATACACATATATGAGGACCTTGTAGAGGACTAGAGAGGATGGGCCTGGTTGAATTGAGGTGTTTGCTGTAATTGAACCAATAGATGGCGTCCTTCTCCAGACATGCAGAGCCATACTTAAGCACCCACACACAAACACATGGAGACCATATTTTCTATGGGGGCAGGATGTGGAGAACATATAAAGGCCAACTGTAGGTAATGTTTCCACAGAAGGATGCATCCATCATTTGCACTTTAATTCAGTCGGTTTTTTAATAATAGTTGAAATTCTTTTTTGTATAACCTTAACAATCTTGTTTAATGTTTTTTGCAATGAAATCTCATTGGAGGATGAGTCTTTGAAGAGAGAAAAATATTGTAAACCGTAAAAAAAAAAAAAAAAGGCGTCAAGTTTGTTTGATAGAAAATGTACCATTAGTTTTATTTGTATGACAAAAATCTCAAATATTTGTTGACTGAGTACTAAATTGAAATGGGCAGCATGTGCCATGTGTTTCTTCCAATAATGTTTTTTGTGGTCAAAATAAGTAGAAATGACTGGGAACAATATTTATGCAACAGCAGAGCTGACGTGCACCCACATTTACACCGGAGGAATTCTGGCCTCATCACCACAGATCGTAGGTAGAAACATGGATCAGATCATATCCCAGTCCTAACTCCAGCTACAGGACAGTGTTGATGTGGATGTCACATCTGGAACTGGTTTCCATGGTGGGAACACCGATATCACATGAACACAACGTCAATCTCTGATGTGTCAGAGCTGAAGTGTTTTCAGACTGAACATAAGACTGATTTTCCTCTGCGTTACCGATGCAAATTGGACTGTTGATAACTACGGCATCCCTGAGAGCTCAAAAAAGCGCAACTTACAAGAAAACACAAGCAGGGAGAACGTACACAAACAAATACAGAAAACATCTCGCAGCGCAATGATCTCTCAGGGCCACCGTAGATAAGAGAGCATGAAGACGTTTGCTGTCTTGGTGTCAAAATTCACCAGTGTTCAGTTCAATAACCTTCTGTTATTTTCCACCATGCTCCTCTCAGTTTCTCTGTACGTGCACACATCATAAAAGGTTTGGTTCGGTTTCAGTACACGTACACACATTTTTTTGGGCGGGTTTTTTCACTGTAATCTGAGCTTCGTGGACGTTCTGTCTCGACTTAAAAAGGTGCTGCGCCACTTTGGAAATTGACCTTAGGTTCAGTCTGGACACATCTTTTGAAATTTTAATGAAAAAAGTCACAACTCCATCGAGTCTTTTTTTCCTCTTCAGAAAACCGATGACTGAGAGATTTAGTTGAACGCACCACGGTGAGATTCACTGGTGTCAGTATTCCTCTACAATAAAGTGCATATCATTCTCATAATATAAAGGTCTTTCATATAAATATATATATATATATATGAAGGTTTTTGATATTTGAGTAGATTTCAATGCCCTCAAGCAAACACAGCTATTTCTTCTGTTGACTGTTTTTATATCCATGTTATAATAGCAATCTTTTCTAAATGCTTGTTACCTTATGCTCGTTCACAGCACTCTTACCTCTGTAGCAGAACTCTTAGAGTCTTATTTTGTTACAGTTTGTGTATACTCCATAATTTATCTGTGTCTTTCTGAAGTTTTAAGTTACACATATTTCCCCCAGGACATGTAAATAATCCGTTTTTGTGCTGTTGCATTTAATATGTTGTGAAGCTGTTCCTGTTGGCGTGTGAAGGCAGCTGTACAGGTTACAGCAGCTCAGCAGCCACATACACATAGAAACACTGAAGATTCAGAGCTAAGTGTGTTAGACTGTGGAGGCTTTGGAGGATTTTATTAACCATGTGTAATGGAAAACATGGAGGTGCATGAAAACTGTCTGGCTTTTGAGGGTTAAAGGATTGGTGGTGATTTTTTATCATCAAACAATGCTCAATGCTCATAGTTGCTGTAATCGCTAGTAGCAATCCCTGACATGGCGGACATGCATTTTAAAGCGGACATATTATGGAAATTTGGAAATCACTTTTTGAACACTCTTTTATCGACTTGCCTTCCTGCCCCCAAAATGTGATAATTGAAAAATACATTTTAAATGTTCCATCGGTTCAGTATTCGAATTTGTATAATACCACCCCTACCTTTGAGTAGCCTACTGGTACGGTAGAGGGGGCGGGGCAGTGTGAGCAACGGCTCATTTGCATTTAAAGGAACAGGCACTGAAACCAGCCGTTCTGATCAGGACTGTTTTGAGCAGATGAGAGGAGCTGTGATGTTTGATTCTTTTGGTATTTTCACCAAAGTATGTCACAGACATGTCTGAGAACAATTTTAATATGTGGAAAAGGGGCATAATAGGTCTCCTTTAAGTTCACTTGAAGCAGATTTTTTGAGTTAGCCATACTGACTGGGTAGCATTGAACTGCTAATTTAGGCTACTTGTTGGTGTAGCCTATTGTGTGGTGTTTCCTCTGCGAGGACATGCTGCCTGTGGTTACAAGAGCAACAGCTGGGGGTGTACTGACTGTCTGCGCTACATGTTAGCTTTAGGATAAGTAGAGAACAAGGGGAAAGCTACGTGGCTGACGTGGAACTCAGAGTGATTACAGCAACTAATGTGAGTATGGCTTTGTGACAGAAGTCCAAACCTTTCCTTTCAGTGTTGCTAACCAGCCAGCAGGTTTATTTAGCACCGACATGCTAACGCTACCTTCTACTAGCACAGCAGATACGGTAGCCTACTGTACTTAGCCTGCTAATTAGATTATCTAAACCACTGTTGACCAATCAATACCTGTTACTAGCTTAGTACCTACAACTTCACAAGTAGAACTGTAGCCTGCTTTAACCCCAGCTGGCTAACAGGCAGGTAAAATAAGAGCTGAAGTAACATCGTAATTCACTCTGCTGCTTTAAAGGGGCACTTCACAGATTTTTACACATAAGGTCAGTTTAGTTGTCATGGTGAGTCCTAATAAGTCTGTGTACTATTGTATTAATATATTCTTCTTTGGCTCTCAAGGAGTTTTGTTCAGTCCATGACAATATGATACCCATGATGTCACAGTGATATCATCAGGCCCCCAAAAACTTCCCAAAATTGAAAAGAATAGGTAGGTAGCCTATATGATGTGAACATTAAGATGTATTGTATTAAATTAAAATCAGACCTTGTCAAAAATATTTAATGTAGATTGAAATCAGCACATTGACTTCAACTAAACTAATTTAACTTCTTACTCTGAGGTGAGTTTCACTGAGGTTGTGTTTGTGCAGAGACATTTGAAGTGTTTAAAGAGCAGACTGAAGTCTGCCTTCAGTGTGATTTAATATGCATTCTTTATAAACAGAGTAATAATATAAATATGTAGTGCTTGCAGTGGCACTGCTGCTGGAGATGATGATGATGATGATGTCTGGGTTTTTCCAGCTGTTGCACTGCTTGTGATTTTATCAAAACACTATTAAGATTTTTTAAAGCATTTTTTGTTTCCCCTCAAATAAACTGTAAGAACACAGTATTTAGTTGTAGTTGTGTTTTCATTATGTGCTTTAAACTGCAGCAACATGCTTTGAGGCCTTACTGAAAAGAAACAACCTATAGCTTAACTGTGCAGCAGGCTATTACAATCCATAGTTACTTTTAAATGCTAGGCAACATCTACTGGGGATCATGACAGGAACAAAGTGAAATGATAGGCTAGTTGTATATGGAGCAACTAAAGCCTCCTCCCTATTGGTAAAAAACAAACAAACAAACTATTACCCCATGTACCATCAATGAGCAGGTTGGTTTGTGGTTTCATTTGAGATATCTGTGTCCACTCCAGTCCAGAGGAGGTGGACAGAGTTTGTGGACCACTCATAGTTACCAGGACTGTTTGCGTGATTAAAACTCATGAAACTGATTTCACCTCCATCATATCAGGCAGCTTTGGATGAAACCAAAGCTGTCTGCACAGGAAGTGATAACATACAGGTTTTACGAATCAAGCAAACTGATGCTTTAGGCTAATGGATAAATAACAGAGTAGGAAGGATTCACTGGTCAGACGCCTGCAAACACACACACACACACACACCCTTGTGGTCGTGGTGGAAAAAGAGGCGGGGGTGTAATGGCTTGGTTTGGCATAGTTGGAAATGTTAGCATGCAGCACCTGTTGCAACCTCACTGAGCTGCACAGATATACCCAGCTCCATCTCTCTGCCACCACAACAACACCCCCCAGCCGCCCACCCCCACCTCACAGATTCACTCCAGTCTTTTCTCACTTCACCTATATAACCATGACCACACTCGTGTACACTCAGCACTGTACATGAGTCAAAGTCAGAGTCAGGGGCTGCCACGTCATCATCACTGTTGGATGCTCAGTGTGGATGTAAATCCATATTTCTCTAAATCCAGGAGTGCCAATATTTTTTCAGTTATTGGTTTTGTTTAAATTGTTATAATTTTTGTTTTTTAATTGTTATAATTAGTTGTGAAAGTAGTAAGTTTGAAACAACACTTTTTTAGGATGCATCACAACACATGGACAAGCAGGTTAATGGATGATTTACAACGATGCCACTGGGATGAAGATGTTTTTAGGCTACTGAACGCACCTGCATGATGTTGATGTTGGCGTTTTTCCTTCAACATTTCCACGTTGCACCTCAAACATGAAAAACCGAGAAAGACATGTTTAAAATAACTGACGTGTTTCGGCAGTGACAGTATTTTCTCATTTACAGAGTGATAAAAAAAATTCCCTCTGTAAAAACTTATGACTCTAATGTCAAAAAAATAAAACAAGAATTTTTTCGGTCCTTGAAATGTATGCAATTAAGCACATTCAGTAGATACTGCCTCATTTAAATTTGACAAAACTTGTGATACAAAAAATATTTGTCTAATAAACTTGGGAAGCTTCATGGTGATATCTGTTAAAATGTTTACCCTATTCACCTGTAGTATGCCTCCTTAAATATTTCATTTTAACTCGACGTGGAGCCTTCAACACAACCTACAGTATTCACTCTGCTGCTGCTCGTCTGACTTCACCACAGCATCTGACCTTCTCCATCCTTCAACCCTAATTAGCACACACACACAGACACACACAGACACACTGGTCCACACTGAGGCAGATGTCTTGGTAACAAGTGTAACTGTCATTTGCAGGGTATCAGAGGCCTGTGGTGAGGGACTGGAAACAACTAACCACACACTCACTGTGGAAAAATACCGCCATAATCTGCTGCCCATTGTGTCTGTTGCTTCCCCCCCACCCACACACACACATATCCACACTCACACACACGTGTTTTTTACTGTATCCGCTGGCCTAATATCCCAGCCTAATTATAGGCCCCATGTCTTGACAGCAGCTAAATCCGGCAGCGCTGTCTTGTATTCCTGACACACTGCGAGATGGAGAGCTGCCCTTGCGCCTAATATAACAGTTTTCCATGTATTTATAGGCCTGCAGGGAGTCAGAATAGCATCTGTGTACTGAAAATGAACCAAGGCGACTGGTTGGGAATATTTAGACCTTGTTCCACGGTTACTATTCATAGCATTCCATTACATCACATCGGAGCCATTCTGGGCAAACAACAGGTGCTCAGACTCATACTACAGGTGCAGGGCATGGCAAGTGTCTGCAGCGTTATGACAGCCAGTCAAACATCTCTACTGCAGCCGGTGGAAAAACTTGGATCATCTTTTTATTCAACTGCACATTGTCACCCAGGGCAATCTACAGTATGTGTCCGACACCACTGTGTTGACTGACAAGTTGATTAAGATGTATAGACTATTCTCTTATTCTTCCCATAGTTACCTTTACTTCATTACTGTGCCCCATCATGATTGTAGAGAGGAGGATTAAGGTTGCTGAGGGAAAAAAGTGAATTCTGACTTAAATCTCAGAATTCTGACTTTTTTTCTCAGAATTTTGACTTTAAACTTAGAATTCTGACATTCAAAAAAGAAAATTCTCACATATTGTTTGTTTGCTACTATCCCCATTAGCTGCTGTACAAGACAGCAGCTATTCTTCCTGCGGTCAAAACATCTTACAAACATTTAGGGGCGTCGTGAGGCATAGTGGTTAGAGCGGGTGCCCCATGTGTAGAGGCTCAGTCCTCGCTGCAGTCGGCCCTGGTTTGAGTCATTTCTGTTTCAGAATTTAACACAGAACATTCAACACATATCATCATCATTTATACAGTGGACAACAGCAACACAAAACATTTTTTTTTAAAAAGCTCACATCTCATTTACAAACTGTTCTTCATGGGGGCAACAGGAAACATCCTTCCAAAGACTGCCGAGTAGAGTAGTTATGACTTTGGCAAAAAACAATTTTTTTACAAAACAAGCCAGAGAACAATCCATTTGACACTTGCCACTGAACAACCCTTGTTCTAAGGTCTCAATTTGAGCAGCTCTGGAGCCTTTGACTGTTTTTTCTGATGTGTTGGACCAAATCATTGGACAATAGTCCATTTGTGACAACAACTGTCTCTGGAGCTCTGGAGATTTTTTTTAGTTTTTTTTTTTTTGGGCATTTTGCCTTTATTTGATACACACAGTAGAGATCGACAGGAAAGGGGGAGGCAGAGAGAGGGGGATTGTCGATTGACATGCAGGAAAGGGCTGCCCCACGTGGAATTCGGACCGGGTCCGCCTGCAGAGGACTGTAGCCGCTACATGGGGCGGCCACCATGCACCGCCCCCAAAGTCAGAATTCTGAGAAAAAGTCAGACCTCACTTTTTTTTTCCCACAGCAGCCCTAATTCATTTCCGTATTGATTGAGCTGGCCTTCTGCCAGCTTCTATAGTTCAGTGCAGTCTCTCATTCAGCTTCTTTTCCATTGTTATACCTCTAGAAAAAACCTCATTATTTAAACTCAGACTGTCTAAATGTTATTCTGATATACTTAACTGTAGACCCATTATGTGACCAAGGGTCAGCCCAGCATCACACAGTCACATGTCAGGTTTTCCGGGACAACTGATCTACAGTATGTCCCTTAATTGGGTTATTTGGGGTTACACCTGTTTTTTATTTTTATTTGTATTTATTAGTTTATTTCAGGGGGACAGTGCACCACTAATCAACAGTGTCAACATAGAGAAACTGTAAGTTCACTTCTAGCACAATCAAATAGTATCGCTTTCCTCACACTCCTGGACAGGCGCCCCAATATTTACACGTTAGGTCAAGGATGAACTTTATTTTGTCAAACTTGAAAATGTAAGACACTCTTAAAGGTTGTCTGGCCCATCGCAGACCCTCCCCTGTTGTTGAACGTCAGTGGGACGTGAATGAGGGTTTCTCACTGTAACAGAACCAATACATTTTGACTGAAGCAGGATGTTGATGTATTGAACTTGAAAGTAGCAGGGACCATCAGACACGCTCTAGTCAAACCCCTCTGAGGTGGCCGAGTGTGCTCAGTAGACAAGTTGATTCTTTGGTGATGATAGTGATACCTGTTGTACAGTAAATCTTGACAGCAGTGAGATGATTGACTCACAGAGACATAACCTGATAGGCTGAACTGAAAGAGTGACCTCCCTCAGGCAGTTGATCCAGTTAGAGAGCGTGAATGTAAATAAACAGAGGAGTGTGGCGATCAATCATGTGGTTGACCTTTCACTGAGCTTCATTTAGATGAATTTACAATGTAATTAAGTTTGGATTGATCACTTCCTGGATAGTCCTATGTTGTCACCCACACACACACACACATGAAAATGCCAGGACTTGATTTCTATGTGAACAACCTTTTATTCTCAATACAAAAATATACACATCAATCCAGTGTTTTCACAGAACAGTGCATCGTCAGAGTTTTTATTCACTTATTTCAATCATCTCAAACAGAAACAATCTAACTTTCATGACATCTATCACAAATACTGCATGTTGTGATTTAACACTATCTTCATGTGAGTGAACACTGCACTGCAGCTGATGACAGAGGCCTGACCCTAACACACTTCACACAGGTGACAGGTGTTTGTTCGGCTTCAAAATTAATTTGTCTTTGATCATCAGACCACATAATATGTAATCCTTGCAACCAAACAGTCATGGCTGACCACAGCCACTGCTGTCGTCTAGGTAGGACAACATTTGTACGGTGGCCCTGAGAGCTCAACACACTGAAACTTGAGGAAATGTGCAAATACACAAAACGAGAAAATCTAGAAAACATCTCCATCAATCTGACACAAACACATGAGCTGTGAACAACACAACACAACTAAATACACAAACTCACCGCAAAAGCCACAAACACAGAAGTGTTTCCAAGGGGACGATAAGGAGTGATGAACCAGGTGCATATGCATATATTAGAAGAACTTTCTATAATACTCAACACTACCAATCCAAACCATGTCAGTGCATCCCAGCCTGGTTCATCACCTTTTAGTCCTTGACCCCTGGAAACACTGTGTTGAACTCTCAGGGCCACCATACATTTAGCTGCTCACCTCACTGGACTGGAGCAGTGGAGTCTCACAGCCTGGACACATCAGTGGGATGAATCAATACTGTGGTGGTGACATCATCAATCAAAACCTGACACCTGATATGGACTAACGCCTAGTGGAGACACAGGACTGGGACTCCAGCTCCATCACCTCCATCCGGCCTGTGTGAGAACCAGCTGGCTCTCAGGTTGTGTTCACACACGTTTTTCAAGCAGCGCTTTGAAACAAAAACAGAAGACCCAATCTCTGTCCAAACTCCATTTCTATCACCCCTGATAACAGAGCTGGTGTAAACTTGTCTACACTGCATTTGATTAGTTGTAAAAAACAAACAAACATATGAATAAGGAACATCAAAGACAGCTGCACTGAGTTTACCTGAACAATAGCTGCTAGCAAAGACAACAAGGTTAGTTGTTAGTGTGTTTAGTTGAGGCAGATCAATCAGAGAGGGTTCGTAGGGTCTCACATGTCACCCCTCCAGACCCCCCCCTCACCCCCCCCCAGGAGTTTTCAACTCAAAATTCAAAAACAGACCCAGCGGTGTTTCCAAAGGCCTACATTTAAAGGGTTAGTTCAACATTTTGGCAAATTGGCCCATAGCAGTAGGTTCATTACCTTTGTTTGTCGGTGTAAACTATTTTTAGAACGGCGGAGCAGAGCCGTGAGCTGCTCAGAGCTACGCTATGGAGGCTAATGGGAATTCTTGGTTTCCCTCATCAAACTCATCAAATACTCAATCCAAAAACTCGTGGACAAGTTGTGACCTGCACATTTACACATCTTCTGAACACAGTTTGTCAGTAATGTGATGCATGTTTAGATTTTGCTGGTTTTACAGTTAAAGTTCAGGATCTCTGTGACTTCATAAAGCACCTTTGGCCTCCTGGAGGTAACTCCTCGGATTTGGCAAAAATGTTCACTTGGAGGCAAAAATGAGCTGATTAGAATTTGTTGTCAAAGGAAGGAGAAATTGCTGCGTTACTTCCTCTTGGCTTGTTGGCGGGTGCACACCACCATGAGGCAGTTATTCTAGTCCTCCCCCACTGCTCAGTCATTGGGGGGAGTTTATGAGCCACACACCAAGTCAGGACACGGGACAGCCGGCCTCCTGGTGCTTGGCTAGAAGTGAGATCCTGGAGAAGGTCTTGAAGCAGCGGGCACACTGGTACTTCTTCACCTCGGAGTGGGTCTGGAGGTGAGCGCGCAGGTTGGAGCGGTCGGCGAAGGCTCGGCTACAGTGGAGGCAGGAGAACGGTTTCTCTCCTGCAGAGGGAACACACACACATACACACATATATGGGTGTTTGTCTTGCTTTCTGGCCCAAAAAATGCGAGAACTGACAGAAAAAAATCTGTAATGTGCAGGCTCCTTGGATTTAAATCCATGTGGTTTTTTGAACTGTTCCCTCAGGTGTCTTCCAGTGATGGAACTAGCTTCCGAATTTGCATAACCCGTGATGTTTGATCCTTGGGGTATTTTGACCAAAGCATGTCACAAACATGTCTTTAGACACCTGGGAACTATTTTAATTTGTGGAAAAGGGGCAGAATATGTCTCCTTTAAGCAAAAATATCACGATTTCACGGTATTGAGATTACAGGTCTAGAATATTATTTTGAAATGTCTGGGTTTAAAAAGAAAACAACCTTTTTACATTGAACATAGTCTTTTGTTTTTAAACAACATAGAATATTGGTACATTTGTAAATGTATATTAAATTAGAATAAATAATAAAATAAATACTTGAATTCTTCTATATGAAAATAAATAAGTAAAAACAAACAAACAAACAAAAAAGAACCCAGCTCATACAACAAAAACAGTCTGACCTTCCTTGAATCCAGGTCAGTCATGATGATGGCACCTTCAGTTTATCTGTGCTTCTGGCAATCAACCTCATTCTAACTAAAAGGTACCTTTACTGCTGATGACTGTGATACATAATGAGAAATGACTTGGCAGATACACCTCTCTACACTCATATCTCAGTCTCATTTGCCAAAAAAGAAACAAAACAACAATAAACAAAGTTAAAGGTGAATTTGAGTGATTGTAGTATTATTGTTTTTACTCCATCAATATTGTGATATCACTGTGGTGAATTATTTTCTTTGTGTTCTGCTGTGTCTCCTTATGATTGGTTTTCATCTATTTGTGATTATTTTGTGTATGTTTTGTTTTGTTGTGTTTTACTGAGGTCTCAGATGGGATGGATCCTACCTTGCCTGTTTTTTAAATCCTGTTCTTGTCACGTTGTTACTCCAAGATTCTTCACTTAGTAAGAACTTTTTCTTTCTTTCTTTACTGTTTTGTTATCTGTCATTTTAAATTTGTGCTTTTATTGTTTTTGGTCTATAACTATACTGTCCAAGGAGCTGGACACATTTTCAACAGTGTGAATGTATTTGTGTGTCACTGACCTGTGTGTGTGCGTATGTGTCCCTGCAGCAGCCAGGGTCTGGAGAAGGCCTTTCCGCAGAGTTTACACACACAGGGCAGTGTGTGTGTCCTGATGTGCATCTTGAGCGCTCCCAGGCTGACGTACTCCTTCTCGCAGTACTTGCAGCTGAAGTACTTCTTGCTGCTCCACTCACACTGGAGCTGCTTGTGTTTGGTCCGGCCTGAGAAGCTCAAGTACTCTTTGTGACAGTCCAAACACTCAAAGCTCTCCTGGCCGCTGCGTCCCGGGACCACGGCTGGAAAGAGGGCCAGCAGAGGGAGGGAGGGAGGGGGGGGGAGGCCCGCTCTCCTCCTGTGGTCTCCTGTGACCACGCGCTGGATCTCCAAGTTCACTTTGGCGGTGCAGGACCCGGCCGGTGTGTAGGCCTCCGCCGCAGGGCTTCTACCCATAGCCTCCGTGGGGGGGGCTAAAAAGGAGAGAGTGGGGGTGTCTGGAGAGGAGGGGGGGTGCAGTGGGGGTTCTCTGAGAGGAAGAGCACAGGAGGAGGAGAGAGACTCCTCTGTGTGCTGCAGCCGTGGGCCGGGGTCTGGATGGTGACGGTGAGGGGGGCCGTCACTGTGCAACAGAGGATCCTCCTGGGGGAAGCGGTGGGGGTCTGTGGAACAACACACGATGCATTCAGTAGGTTCAGTATTTACTATGATGGAGGATGTTATGATGTTATAACTGTAAAATAAAAAGGCACATGCTTTATACCATGAGAATTTGACTAAAAATAGATATTTTCATAATCATAGACTGTAAAAAAATATGGATGTAGCATTTGTGATGTCACCCATTGGTTTTGGGGAGTCATTTCTGTGACTCATATATGGCGGCCTCAACAGTGCCATGTTGGATTGACCAGCCGAGAACCCGCCCACTGGCCTTAAAGCAGCGGTCTCCGGACCTGTCACTCACCGTTTCCATGCCCTAATTGGCGAGAATTTTAAACCTAATAATAGTAAAACGGTCCTTTAGTTTAAAAAAAGTTTTTAAAAAAAATCCCTAGTTTAAAAAAAAAATTTAAGTTTAAAAAAAAAATCCCTATCTCAGTATGTATTATTTATTTGAGGAGGACAATGCACGTTAATGAACATAGTAAAATGTAAAAGTGCCAGTATTAGCCAACGGCTAGTTTTAGACGGTGGTGTTAAAAGCCATTAAAATAAACACAGGACATAACAACAGGATTCATAAAACAGGAAAAACACACATGTATCCAACAGAAAAAAAAACTACAAAGAGAGACAATTAACATTATACAACTATAGAAAGAAGAAGAAAAAAAAGAAGAAGAAAAGAAAAACTATACTACTACTACCATATATTTATTATTGGGATATTGTAAGAAGGGCAATACAGTACATAGTGGTATTCTCATGTGCATTTTTTTTTTTTTTACAGTTAAAACATCTATATACTGTATATACACACATAAGGAGCTAGGTCAAAGAAACTGAGTAACAATTGAATTTGCTTAATCTTATATAGGCTATAGTATGTGCATATATAGTTATGGAATATACATGTAGATCTTAAAATAATTCTGAATCAAATTGACTTGAGCACTTTATATATTTAATTCAGATGATCTTTCTGGTTTTATTTTGGGGTAGAAATACTTTCCAGAGGAAAAGTTATTGTATTGTGTATTTGAAGATAGTTGAAGACTGAAGGCCGACATTTGTTTGTAGATTCTAGTTACACTGTTTCATCACTGATGCCAGGAACAAACTTACACAGCATGTAGAACAAAAACGACAGCTGTGTACATTCATCCCATAATCATGCTCTGTCACTGCCAGCTCAATCTTAGATGACAGTGTCAATACAAAGGGAACAGGGTGTAATCTAAATCTAAATATGAATTTGGCTCCTGCTCACTTTTACCATGAGCTTGTTCTGAATTTATTCCATCAGGTTCTCACTATGAGTGCTGGCTCCCACATGAAAACATTTCTCTGGGCAAAGTTACATGTGTGTGTGTGTGTGTGTGTGTGTGTGTGTGTGTGTGTGTGTGTGTGTGTGTGTGCTCAAGTCGTCATGTAAACAGCAGTCAAATCAGATTAAACTACTCCATCCTCACAGTCCTGATGAACACAGTCTGTCACGGTAACATAATAACTCAGGATCAAACACAACATATTCATCCACCTTCAGGGTCAAGTAGGACCATGTCGGCCCAAGACAAAGTGATTACATCATCAATCAGCTTCCTCTGAATATATTTCCACTAGGACTAAATTAATTGCCAAACACATGGTATACAAACACATCTCTATTAGGGATGACGCAATTATAGATTTTCTTGGTGTGATTATTGTCAGAGAAGTAATCACTGTATTATGGTTATTATGCATCAGTACATTTCACATCACTATGAATGTGTAAGGGCGGTGTTTAGCTCAGTTGGTAGAGCACCCGCCCCATGTGCAGAGGCTATAGTCCTCGCTGCAGGCAGCCCCGGTTCGAGTCCCGCTTCGGATGGCCCTGTACTGCGTGTCATTCCCCCCATCTCTGCCATTTCCTGTCACCCTCTCTACTATCCTATCAAATAAAGGCATAAAAAGCCAAAAAAATATACACTGAAAACTATGAATGTGTAAAATCTATGGAAGAGGATTAGGGCCACGGTGGAAAAAAAAGGAGTTCTGACTTGTTCTGTCAGAATTCTGACTCAAAACTCAGAATTCTGAGTTTAAAGTCAGAATTCTGACTTTTTTTCCTCAAAATTCTGACTTTAATCTCAGAATTCTTAGTTTTAAATCAGAATTCTGAGATTAAAGTCAGAATTCTTAGTTTTAAGTCAGAATTCTTAGTTTTAAATCAGAATTCTGTGATTAAAGTCAGAATTCTTAGTTTTAAAGGGATAGTTCACCCAAATTTCAAATTTCACTCATTATTTACTCACTCTCAGAGTTACGGGGGAGAAATTTGCACTGACACAGGGAGAACAGTGAACTGAGACACTGGGAGCTTCCGTTACAAACAAGCTTAAAATATAGACTTATTTAATTTTTTTCGCAACAATTTCTCATGTTGGGGCTTCAATGGACATTACAGGCTTCAGTATTTTTGGAAAAGTCTTTTTGGACAAAAAACATTCCAAATATTCAAATGGACCTCCACACTGCTCGTCTGTAATGTCCCTTTAACTCAGAGAAGGAACGGAGGACTCTGAAAATTCTCAGAGCTCTTAGTCGACATGAGGGTGAGTAGATAATGAGTGAAATTTGAATTTTGGGTGAACTAGCCCTTTAAGTCAGAATTCTGAGATTAAAGTCAGAATTCTAAGTTTGAAGTCAGAATTCTGAGAAAAATGTCAGAACTCACTTTTTTTCTCCACAGTGGCGCTAATCCTCATCCGTAAAAATCAGATATAATTATGTATAAATGTATGTAATTACATTACTGTATCAATCTCTTAATATAGGACCAGTTATTAATCCCCCAGGGGAAGTGTTTGAAATTCAAGTTATTAATTTGTCATTAATGTTTAAGTTTATTTTAATCATTTTTTAGATTACAAATGACACACTAACTTTGAAATTCCTACCAATTGAGTCGTAAATGGACCAGTATCTGTGCATCTTTACTTTGGTGCACATCTGTGGATATGGTTCTGACATAATCTTTTTCGGAGAGTGGCGGTATCTAGGAACCTTTACAATAACCTAACTGTGGCGTTTAATACCACGAAAACAAATAACTGTGACATCCCTGTCTCTTTTCAAAAAGTCTTAGGCCTTACTCTAACTCTTTACACACAGTGATGACGTCAGCATAGTCTAAAGATGATTTCAGTCTTATTTCCAGCTCTTTTTTCTTGGTGCATCAACACAGTGGGGTGGGAAGGGGAGGGGGTGGGACTCAAGCTTGCTTTAAAGGTTGTATTGGAACAAATACAAAGGTTGAAGGAGGGATTTGTTGGTAGGAGCCTGGAAGGCCTCTACATAGGCTCTTGAGGCTGCTTAATGGGGCCCTCCTGGTCTCTTGAGGACCCGGGGGACAATACTATAACTCTTTCAGGATGGATTTTGCACCTGCTAAACACAAAACTACATTTTTTGTTTGTGGGCAGACAAATCTATCATTCTCCCTTCTTGCAGCAGTGCTTTCTTTATCTGACTGGAGCAAAAGACAAAAATACATTCAGGAAAAAAAGAAAGAAGAAGAAGCTTGAGCTGGTTTGACAACATGCAGCAGGATCGGGACCAGGACTGTTTAAAGTGGACGTCTCTTATCTCCAGGAAACATCATCTGTAATGACTGTGAGCCTCACGACATGCAACAAAGTCAGCTAAACCACTAGTGTTGTAGTACCAGACCGGTCTTGAGACCACATTTTCAAGGTCTTGGTCTTGTCTTAGAATCAACTACATTTTTCCGCGGTCTGGGTCGAGCTGGACTCTGGAAATTTTCTTGAGACCAGTCAAGACCACAGCTGCAGTGACTTTTTTGTAACTGCAAATGTCTTTCTGCTTTGGTTTACGTAGGCTTAGTATAATTCAATAACTTTAAGATAATTAAAACTGTTCTATAGGCCTATATGCTTGTGTGTAACCATCTGAAAAACTTGCACCAGAGTAAAAAGTGGGAGACTTCTGTGTTACTCCTGTTCCAACCGAATATAGAATTTATATAAAATTGTCATTTATTTTTAGCTGAGGAATAATGTAGATGTCAAACATCATGCTGGCACCGAATACAATAATGGTCTTGAAAATGGTCTTGCATAAGTTAGGTCTCTGATACATGTTGAGTCACAGTTTTAAGCAGTAAAATGTAGGCCCACTAAGTTAGAGTTGAGGTGCTGATGGATTCATTAAATGTATTAATTGTTCCTTCTTGTTGTCCAGATACAACAGCAGTTTATAGCCTAACCCAGCCTGTGGCTGTGTTGTGACAGTGATGGGAATAACGGCGTTACTAATGGCATAATGGAGTAGACCTAATCAAAAAAGTTACTGTTGCGCTGTTACTTGAAAGAAGTCCCGCTACAAAATAATAGGCTTCTCCCCTTATGGAATAGCCTACCGACTGACTTCAGATAAATGAGAGATTAGAGAGTTAGGGGGGCGAGTCCAAATAAAATCTATTGTAGCATTTTTATTTATTTGATTAAACATAACGTATTAGGCCTATACTTTTCCAGGTAATTAGACTACTTTATGCTGTAGAAATTCAGTAAAACTCAGTTATCTTCCTTTTTAGGGAACTATATCCTAAATTTTAAGTAACGTGTCTGACACTGGCTGTGAATCTTACATTCAACAGTGACACAACAACTTGAGTCTATTTGAACGTTTCTACTTTCAAACAACAGTTCAGACACAAGTGACTGCAGAGACTCACAGAGCTGCGGCTGCTCCTGGCTCCTCACTCCTCCGTAGCTCGGCTTCCTGACGCTCTGATGCGTCTTGACGAGGAAAGACCGCGGCATGTTGTCGCGCTCTTCCCGGGAGTCGGTGTTGGAGGGCGGGGTGACGGTGCTCCGGGTCTCCAGCGGCCGGCCGGCCAACGGACGCAGCTGTCGCCGGTGGTATGAGTAAGTGTGAGTTTGTGTGAGTGTGTGTGTGTAGAGGGGGGGTGTTGGTGTGTGTGACCGGCTGAGGCCTCGGGCTCGTGCGGACTGGGAGACGGTCAGGTGTATGAGCTGGGGGGTCGCGCGGGGGGAATTTCCATACACACCAGTGTCGAACCAATTACAATGAAAGGACAAGTGCAGGGGGGCGTGGCTTGTGTGTCAATCAGCACACCCCAACAAAACAGGTGTATGAATGGAGACTATAGAGGCACGGAAACACTTCACGCTGGCCCACATTGCTGGAGCTGGAGTTTCAGGCACACACTCACACACACACACACACACACACATGCAGCCTTTGTCTTTATAATCTATGAAAACACTTTAGTGTGCTGGGAGCAGCAGAGCAGCTGATGAGGCTGGTCAGTCTCACCCCAACACATCACAGACTGAGACAATTACAAAGAGACAGCTCTGTGGTTAGATCACATTGAGTTGAATGTCTAGGAGACAGACACACACCATGCAGGTTTTTTTTGTAATGACACAAAAAGCAGTTTGGTTGTGTATTCAGATGATCCATCTGTGGGCGAGGCCTCTAAACTTCTGTGATTTATCAGTGCAAAGCCTCTGCATGCCAACACCTCCGTCTGTTATCATGATAAATAAATCATAAGTACATTTTCAGTAATTCCACATACTGTGACATTCCAGTCACCTTTTTTTGTAACAGGCTGGAAGTTTTGTTCAGGTTATTATACATTTTTTAAATTGTAAATTGAAATTGTAATTTCCCATAAAGTATTCAGCAGCCCCACAGTAATTGAAAGAGCAAAGAAGTACCAATGAACATCAGTTCAATCAGTCAACACACTGTTAAAGTTTTTTTTTTTTTTTAAGTCATTTTGGCCTATCTGGTGTGTGATTGCTTACAAAGTACCAGTGTGTACTTGGGTCCCTTGCACGTGTCAGTAGCTCCACCACAGAAGGAGCTGCACCTGCAGCAGCTGGCAAATTGGCCCATTGCCATAGGAGTTTAAGTTTGTTACCTTTAATTGTCAGTGCAAGCTATTTTTAGAATGACGGAGCAGAGCGGCGAGCTGCTCAGAGCTACGCTACAGAAGCTAATAGAACTTCTTGGTTTCCCTCATCAAACCCATCAAATACACAGTTGTTCTCGAGGCAAATGACTCCTTGCCGAAGAACTGCCCTTGACAGGAACGCCCATCAGCGGTCATGCATGAATTTACCTTGAAAACAACTCTGTCTCGTAATGTTCCATTATTATCTCATCACATGGTGAATGTGCAGGTCACAACTTGTCCACCAGAGCGTTTTGGAGTTGTTGGATTGTGTATTTGATGAGTTTGATGAGGGAAACGAAGAAATCCCATTAGCCTCCGTAGCGTAGCTGCTCTGTTCCTCCGTTCTAAAAATAGCTTGCACCGACAATTACTATATGAACCTATGGGCTAATTTGCCAAAACGCTGAACTATCCCTTTAACACTAGAACAGCCAACATTCCATGTATACCTAGAACCGCCAAGAGGTCATTTTGACCTCCATTCACTCTAATGCAAAAATGGTAAATGGACTGCATTTATGTAGCCATATATATTATAAACCCAGCCAGACACACAGTTCAAAACACTTTATAGTAATGCTTCACATTCATATACATACACATATTTTACAAAAAATAACAAAAGTGGTTGCTAGGCAACCAATATAGACAACTCTTTATTTTTCTATTTTCGAACAGTGTGTGTATGTAAAAATTTTCAAAATTGTTTCAAATTTTTGAATTCATGTCCATTTCTCATGAGAGCAAGGGACTGTCATTGTTATGTTCAATGTTTATGAGTAATATTGGTTTTTTATCTGTTTGACCTGTTTTAACTGTTTGACAACTTTCTAGTATCTGACCTCGTGTTGTGTTGTGGGATGAGGTCAAAATGACTAACTAACTAAATAACTAACTATAACTAACTAACTGACAAACTGAGTGACTAAATGGACATTATTTAGCCCAGATTGCAATGATTGGAAAATCAATTTTATACATTTTTACATACACACACTATTCGAACAGTAGAAAAATGAAGAGTCATCTATATTGGTTGCCTAGCAACCACTATTGTTATTTTTGGTAAAGTATGTGTGTGTATATGAATGTCAAGTATTACCATAAAGTGTTTTGAACTGTGTGTCTGGCTGGGTTTATAATATATATGGCTATATAAATGCAGTCCATTTACCATTTTTGCATTAGAGTGAATGGAGGTCAAAATGACCTCTTGGCGGTTCTAGGTAAAATCTCTCTTTTCTTCGCTCTCTTTTACATCAGAATCACGAAAACGCATAAGATGATGTAGAACACACTTTTAGGAAAAGTCACCAACTGGGAGACCTAGGGTTTTTACGCAAACAGAGTTACGCACATTTTAAGAAGCGAGAGAGGTCAAAATGACCTCACGGCGGTTCTAGTGTTAAACTGCTGCTGAAGCAAAGATGCATTAATATGAGTGACAGGCTGCAGTCTCTGTGGAATGAGAACTTTTGATGTGTGTAAATGTTCCTAATTGCTGTGGCATGTTTTTTAATTTAAAATGATTTATTTATTCAAATTTAAATCATTTTTAATTTTAAGTTTTCCCTCCAGGTTCCACCACAGCTGATCCCTCCTCAGTGGTTTTAACCAGCCTCTCTGAGAGAACGTCAATATTAGTACTGAATCAACCATTTAAATAGAACTTGAGCTGTAATATAAAACAGACCTTTATTCTTTCCACATTTTCATATTATAATTTATTATGCTTCGGTGCCACCTTAAATCCCACGTTGCTTCTATTTACTCTCACCACAGACTCCTTTACAAACAATGAATATCACAATGAAATCTCAGCATGAATCAGTGTCTATTTAAAAACATCCAAGCATAAAAACAGTACCTGTGAATCAGGTTATTTCACTACAGTTCATTTGAAGTCATTTGTGAGTGATTTGGAAATTGAATTCCACTCATTCTGACTGGGGTTCAAACAACATTTAAGTCAATATGTTTGTAGGGAATATGAATGATGTTAAGTTTCCTACCAACATCCCAGAGATTATGTTTTAGAGATGGTACTGAGAACACTGACACTGAACACCGGTGATAATTAATGTCTCCATAGTTTGTCTTAGGTCAACACGAGCATCGTGAACATACTGGTGATGCTCATGGACCCATTGAAAGTTTCTCGTAACTTCACAACCACATAAAATACATTTAGGTTTTTAAATGTATTAACAGATGAGTCCTAAAATGATACTAAAATAAAAGTTTGTTGACATTTTGAAAAGATCAACATCAGCGGTTTCTCTCAGGTTTCTTTGAGACAGTTGAATCTTCAAGTTCCTTTCTGTCACTCTGATCTGTTGTAGTGATGAAACTCATGTGTGAGGGCATGTGCCTCATATAGCATCAACTCTGGCGTGTCCTGATCACTGGACAGATGTGATAAATATTTATGAATCACAAGTCTGTGGATAGAGAGGAGTTTCTCCTATGAAACATTATGTACTACTAGTATAGAATAGCAGAGAACTTGTACAAAAACTGTATTCATCAATCGTGTTGAGAACTATAGAAAATAATACGTGTTAAATAGTAACTCTTGTGCATACAAACAGATGTGACTTATATGTCCAGTTCACTGCTGCCTGGTGTATTTGGGTGTCAGTCTCAACATGGCTGGCACTTGCTGCTCTCCCAGCCAGGTCGGGGCGTGGCGTTCACTTTGTACTTGGCCGGCTGCAGGACCACGCCAAACTTTCCGTCTAGGCTGGGCAGAGCGTGGCCCGGTGGGACGGAGAGGGTGAAGTGCTGCAGGATCCAGGACAGGAAGAGGAAGAGTTCCATCTTAGCCAAAGCCTCGCCCAGACACACCCTGATCCCCGCCCCGAACGGCAGGTAGCTGGAGGAGGGGATGACCAGACCCGTGCCGTCACTGTTCAAGAAGCGGCCTGCGGAGGATGAAGACAGGGATGTGAATCAAAGCAACACGACCAGAGCTCATGTCAGATCTGATCCACAAATGAAAAACAGTTCAATCTGACATTTCTTTTGTTTTGTAGATATTTTAGGGTTGTTGTTGTTTTCTTCAAAAGGGGAAGTGCCAATCTGGACCTTATTTCTAGCATAAAGTACGATCATTTACTCACCCAGATAACTTTGGTGTCATTACAAGTTGTTCTGATGAAATTAGCTCCAGTCGAGAGTCGTGTATATCCGTATAATGTGAGTCTACAGGGCAGCGCAATGCAGCCTCTAAATAACACATTATCTGCAGCGAAACTTGTTCATTTCAACAATATTTTGTTATGATATGCTAGTGCTATTCCCCTCTGAGTCCGGGGTTAGCTGTTATCAACATCCGGGGTCTGTAGGTTGACCTACTGACCTCTGACCTGGATCATGCCATCTCTGAGTGCTGCACGGCTCAATCTGATAATAATCATTCTGCTTCGGCATTCGGGTCCATTTTTAGCGCAACTAGCCAGAGCTGGAAGGGATGACGCCTGTGGAAGCTGAACTTCGTCCAGCTGCTCATTTTGTTCTGACAATTCGGAAACAGCAGAAATGAACCATAACATTAGCAATAGCAACTTTCAGGTAAACAAGCCGCACCATCATCCAGGTCAACCTACAGACGCCGGATGTTGATAACAGGTAACCCCAGACTCAGAGGGGAACAGCACTAATGTATCATAACAAAATATTGGTGAAATGAACGAGTTTCGCTGCAGATAATGTGTTATTTAGAGGCTGCATTCCGCTGCCCTGTAGACTCACATTATATGGATACACGGCTCTCGGGTGGATCTGATTTCATCAGAAGAACTCATAATGACACCAAAGTTATCTGGGTTAGTAAATGATCGTATTTAAAGAACAATGCCCCAAAATATCTACAAAACAAAAGAAAGAAAGAAATGTCAGATTGAACTACATATCTGTGTTCACTTCAATGACAATGACAATTTAAGGTGAATTGAGCTGAAACAACTTTTAATGTTCTATGTGAAGTCTGGATTATCTTGAGTAATTGAGGTTTTCTGAAAAGTCTCATTGCAGTTGCTGTTACTTTACTGTCTTGTGCGTAGCTGAAATTTCACAGGGGACGTCCAACAAGCTCTAGACACGATTGAGTTTATGACTTTCTCAACATACTGAACGTCACGTAGAGTTTCAGTCTCAGGATGTTTTTCCTCCACTGAGACCTTTAATCCCTGGATAATAGAAGTGGCTCAGGAAGATGGTGAGGTCATGTTCCTTAATAACAATAAGAGTGGCCAGAGAGGGCTTCCTCTTTTATATTGTCATCGTTAATGAGGTTCTTTAACGACGTCAGGTAAAAAGAATATGAAGCAGTCTGTATTTATTTGCCAGAGGCCAGAACGGCTCAATGAGCTCCTCTAATGACTCCAAACCCTCATTGTGAAGCTTCCTCTCACCAGGGTCAAAGAGCTCGGGGTTTTTCCATTCCTTCTCATCGTGGTGCAGGGACCACAGGTTGATGATGACTCGAGTCCCCTTCCTCACGCTGAAGTCCCCGATGCTACAGAGCAGCACAGAGACACAGGAGGAGTCGTCAGTTTAACGTATGGACATCCACTTGGATGAGCGCTGTGGAGCTGTGCTGAGCCTACCTGGTGTCACTGAGGGCCACATGCGGGATGAGCAGAGGGGCCACGGGGCGGATCCGTAACACCTCCCTGATGGTGGCCTCCAGGTAGGGCAGGTTTCCTCTGTCGCTCAGCTGGGGGGACCGGCCTGCCCCCACCTTACTGTCCAGCTCCTCCTGGATACGCCTCTGCACCTGAGGATGATATATATTCCAGAAATAATGTTTTTTTACAGCCTGTATTAGACAGCGGGCAGTGAGTGTGGGGGGAAAGAGTGGGGTTACATGTAGCAAAGGTTCATGTTTGCACTTGACTCGACAGCTATGAGGTCGCCCTCGATGAATGTCACACGTCGTAAACACAGACTTTTCTCTCCGAAGCCGTTGTGCAGCAGTTTATTTCCTGACATGTAACCACTACAGACATGTTGTGGTAACAACTGCTGGGTGCGGCATCTGTGACATCACCACCAGGCTTCTGCAGAGAGGAGGGGGCCAGATTTCTTTCAGAAATCATAAATAATTTCCTCCTATCGTCATTTGACATGTGTATTTTGTTTGTTGCATTGTATTATTGTTGATATGTTTATTGTGTAAGGTTTATTTTTGCTGGAGCCTCTTGGCCAGGTCATTTTTGTAAATGAGAATTTGTTCTCAAGCATTTTACCTGGATAAATAAAGGTTAAATAAAAATAAAATAAAACAAATTACTCACGAAACTGTAACCAAGACTCACAGAGGGAGAAGAAGCCTGAACTACTGGGCTCTCCATGAACAATAAAGGTGGAACAGATGACTTTGGTTTAGCATCACAATAAAAACATAGGGAAGGTGCATCCTCTCCCAGATAAACTACTGCCGGCCATAGGAGCCTCTTACATAGTGGGGTCACAGCGACATCGAGTGGACACCAAGGGAACTGCAGCTTCAGGGTCTTCAGTTCTTGGCATTCCCAGTCCAGCCTATAGAAGGTTCGTTTGAACATCAGTCTCCATAACCCTGATGAAGACCTAAGTGGTTTTTCCTTGTGTTTGTAACATCAATAATCCTTCAAATTCAACCAATGAACTAGCCTTGCTCAATAAGCCTGTGGCTGGCAGAAGTCTGTCACCAGGGGCGCTCTCAGAAATTTTAGGGCCCACTAAAAAAAAACACATTGGGCCCCACAGGTGTTCATTTAATCATAAACTGTGGCAATGTGGTGGAAATTTTGATGGAGTCTTATTGTGTGGAAGTCTGTTAGATTTATTAGTATCCTGGTGTGTTAAACCATTTGTAGGAAGTGAGAAAGACCAGTTGACCACAAGATATCCATGTGACTTGTTCGGGCAGTATTGGATTTGCCTGTAGGGCAGTGGTTCCCAACCATTTTTGGCTTGTGATCCCATTTTGACATTGCAAATTTCTGGCGCAGTCACGTGACCACGGCTGTCAATCAACATGTGCCAGCTCAGATATTTTTATTTGAACTCAATTTATATACTGTATTTGAGAAAGTTTGTGTGTGGTGTTTTTAATCATAATTTTAAAGAAGAATAATAATTAGGTTAAAATGTTTCTAATCAGTTTTTTTTTTTTTCAATTACTAGACATTTCAGGCGACCCCATTTGGATTCCAGGCGACTGCGACCCCATGGGGGGTCCCGACCCCAAGGTTGAAAAACACTGCTGTAGGGTAACATCTGAGAAATGTGTTGTATCTTGAATGCTTTATTGCCTGTATCTTATCCTCTGACTCTTAGGTGATTGCCAGAGATTAAGAAGTCAGTATAAGAAGTAGCTGCAACCACTGCTCAGTGGACACAACCCTGAGCTACTAGACTGCCATGTGGTTCTGTGTTGTGTCCCTCTCTATAGAGAATTAAATCATTGTGCATCGTATTTCATTGGTCTTGTATTTTAACTCTCGAAAAGCAGGCCTAGAAACAGCTATGGTTGGACAATATCACACCCTGCCCTCACCTGTGGGTGATGGATGAGGTAGATGACGGCCCACTTGAGCACGGTGGTGGTGGTTTCCACGCCGGCTCCAAAGATGTCTCCTACAGTCATGAGGAGGTGGTCTTCGCTGAGCCCCACGGACTCGGCGCCGACCTCTGCCGTGTTGTTGTTCTCGGCACTGCGTTTGGCTCTCAGCAGGGCGTCCAGCAGGTCCCTCTGCACGTGGTCGCTGTAATCTGCCTGGGAGGGGAAGGGGGCAAGCATGTCAGTGTATGGTACACACACACACACTGATACTCTCAAATACGTTAGCATTGGCGTATCACAACAATGATCATCTGGAGCAAACACATGTTGTGTAGAGGAATCTACCTTGTGTTCATTGTATTTCTTCTGCAGGAGTTGGTCTCTGATTGAAACACACTGCTTTAGAAGACTCAGGTCTGCATTGGGAAAAATCTGTGATGGACAGAGAGACAGACACTGATGAGGTTTTTGACTGATCTGATCCCAGTTGATCTAAGGAGGACTATGACAGCGCCAAGACACAGATAAAACTGCCCCCGACGGGAACGTGCATCAGCGGTTTCTACCTGTAACCAGGGGAAGATGTCCACCAGGCTGTCCTTTGCCACAGTGTCCACGATGCCCTGGCTGTACTGCAGCATGGCCTCGAACTCGGGGTCTCCCCTGCGGTAGGAGGAGCTGAAGCAGAGCGCGCAGATCACGTTGGTGACGGCTCGAGTCAGCTCAGGAGACAGGTCCAGGGACAGTCCAGCAGCTGCCGCCTCCGACAGGACCGAGCACAGAGACTGGGCCTCTGCACAGACTGAGCAGGACAACAGGGGACATGTTCACCCACTGACACTTATTCTTAATGGACATTGTCAGTGTGTCTTAGTCCTCAGTGTCACAGAGCTGTGTTGTTGCCAAAAACAAGTTAGAGAAAATAGTTGTGACGTATTTTTTTAGCAGGAACCAATGGGCTTAGAGTTGAGAGCCACAGACAGAGGAAGGAAGACAGAAACTACAGGTGGGACTGACAAGTTTTTATGATGAATGATTGAAAATCATAAGAATACAGAATATCACCAGGCTGCTCCTTTAAGTTGTGCACTCCACTATGAAATATTAGAGGTGAGCAATGCACAGTAAAGTACATAAAACTGTGCAGTTCACATTTCAGTCATGCATTTTATCATCAGGGACAACACACATCCCCAACATAGATTGTTCAGTTTACTGGCCTCTGGAAATAGCAGCCGTCAAACCAGAACAGTCAGATTCTGCAACAGTTTCATCCGCCTAAAGCACCTTTTAATGCAAGCTGCACTTAGCTTGTATTTTTCACTCTATTTATCTACAGTATATGTTCATTTGCACTCCTTCCTTTTTTAAAACACTATTTTATCTATTGTTATTATTATGTACTTCAACACTGCCATTGGAGAAACAAATGCAACAAAATTTTGTTCTGTGCGCCGCTGTGTAACGTATGTGAATGACAAAGTGGGCCTACTTCAATTTAGTTCATTCAATTCATTTTTTTCTACAGACACCTCACAATATTCAGATGTTTTCATTACCTGTCAGAATCAAAAATGGGGTCTGTGCAGCAAAATCTGATAAATATCAAAAGTAAAGTAGCCTTTTAATACGGCAGAAAACACCTGTTGTGATATTATATTGACTGGATTATTAAAGAATGTGTAGCATTTTGGATACTATTTTAGGAACTGATTGTATTTTATTCTCATTAAAACACTCAAATTCTATTGTAATAATGCTCACATGTTAACACTGATAAATATAATGACATAAGAACAGGTCCTGGTACTTTCTATTGATTCGATGTTGACTGAGTCGTACTGTCTCCAGGAGATAGTCACGTCCTCCTCTATAATCAAGCATTGATAACAGCTTTCACTGTCTCTCTGCTCAGTTTTTACATGTCTCTAGTCTAACTATCAGACATATGAAAACATGAAACAGTGTTACAGTGGTGTTCCAGGTCGAGTCTGCTGAGTTCTTCCTTTCACACTTTCAAATTATTCCATAGTTTTGGTTTGTAGGAGAAAAGAGTATAATTTTCTGTATCTGATGCTTTAACTGATCATCTGTTTTAGACAGAACCTCCACCACTCATCACTAACACTGTTGTACTCACTGATCTTCTCGAGGGCGGCAGAGCCATCTCCAAACATGCACAGAGCTCCGTGGACTATTTTCCTGTGGAACCTCCAGGTAGCACTGTAGTCTCCAAACGCTATGTCTTTCCCATCTCTGGTCAGAATGTCTGTGGTCACCTTCATCGCACAGGACAGGGATGGAAAAGGAGAAAACATCAGTGATGACTGCTGCTGAGAAGGAGAAGAAGACATTGAAGAAGAGGTATACCCACAGTTCTGGGTCTTCCTGCAAATATTTTCCCTTTCTTGAGGAGAACTTCTTTGGCGTCTTTGTAGTGGTTCACAATGATGGCAGTGTGTGAGCCCATCATCAGAGAGTACGTCTGTCCGTATTTCCCCTGCAGTTCTTTGAAGAGTTCATGAGGAGGGTGAGGGCTTCGCAAACTCAGCAGACTGCCAATCAGGGGTAGAGCTGGGAGGCATGGCGGCTCCTGGGGGCCACGCATGGATGATCTGAGCCTAAACTGCACTGCTAACAAGGCCAGAGCCACAGCCAAACAGGCACACAGACACAGAAGCCAATCCATGGCGGCAGCAGAGGAGCCCTGACAGAGTGGTGTGGGATCAGCAGAGGCCACGCATCACAGAGAGGAGCTGTGGGAGACGGCCCTGAGCTGCTGCAGTGTAGCCAATGCTTTTATGCTGCTCCTTCAATGCCACATCCTTGACTGTGAATATGTAAGGCGGTGCCAATTTAAACAAGATAAGACAACATTTTTATTGGATCTTTGCAAAAAACATGAAGATACAGTATTAGATACACTAATTGCAATGTTATATTGAAGTAGACTACAAGTCTACAAGGCACTTAGGCTGCATTTTGCACACATCAGCTTAGAAAATAGGCACAAGATGTGATACACCAACGCAACACCATCACCCATATTGGAAGCTGCAAATTGAGATGGTAATATATTTTTAAATTATAAAGCAGATATGTTCTCTATTACTACTGAGAAAGTATCGAATTGGGGGAACCAGAAAAAATGAACACAGATCACATAAAAATGAAAAAATAAGTATCTCAAAATGAGCTGCCAGGACCATTTGTGACTTTTTGATGTCACAGCGAAAAACTCACCCACCTCAGCCATCCCAGTAAACAAGTAAACAAATCTCAGTAAAAAGTGAGCTTCTCTTCTGATCAATAAGGTGTTGTTGCTACAATTCAAAGTAAACACTTTGAGATGGTAGGCTACTTTGTCGAAAAACCACAACACTGTTGACAAAACACCACAATACTGTAGCGTGTAGGCTACTCAACAATTATTACTGATTATATTGTTGCAATATGCAAAAAAACAAAAACCAAAGATGGTTCTTTGAGAATTTTTCTGAGTAGCCTAAAACAAATCCTAATGCTATGAATGAGGTGAATGAGTAGGGGTTTAAAAGTAACCTGTCGGTTAATAGTGGCCTCTTCACGTGTTATGTGCTACTAGTGATAATGAAATAAACAGTCTATGGTCTGAAAGGCGATTTTTTTCGGACGCCTTGCTGTGTCTTTTGACCCTGGTCGCTCGCCGTCGCTAAACCAAAACAGAAAATGGCGTCAGCTGAGTCTCAGCCGCGGTTCGGCCAGTCTGTCAAAGGTTTATTATCCGACAAGGTGGGCTCCTGCAGCGGGGATGTGATAGCGTTGACCCGTCAGGTGCTGAAGGGCTCCCGCAGTCAGGAGGTGAGGCGACACGAGTGGGTTTATCCGTTTAGTCGGGACGCTGATAACGCGGAGACAGAACCGGAAACTTCGCACGGGTAGCGACTCTGTTTTCAAAATAAAAGCTCCAGGCAAGGACTCTGGTCACAGGAATTTAATTTTGACAGTAGAGCTTGAGGGTTTGTTTTCGTTCACTTGATAAAGGGAACAACGTTAACAAGGCTCTGTAGCCAGGTTTTTAATGTAACTAGGTTTTTAATGTAGCTAAACGCCTTAGATAGGCGCATGTAACGATTAGTTTAATGATTAAAATGTAGACTAACGCTAGCCAAGTGGTCTAATGAAACCCGGAAGCTAGTGCAGAAGCAGATGACAGCTTCACAGCTCTGCAGTAAAACGGTTGTTTATCATTTGTTTGAGGCTTTTTAGATTTCCTGTTCCACTCTCTGAGTTTAAACTAGTCCAACAAGATCAAATGAGAAAATGACTGTCACATTGAATTATAATCATTAGGCTAATTGATCCACATTGCTGTTATCTCTTCTTCAGCTTCTTGGTCAAGCAGCAAGAAACATGGTCATCCAGGAGGACGCCATCCTGCACTCTGAAGATGTGAGTATGACCAGGTGCACTTTTCTTACACATGCAGCGTTTTTCTACCACACACTCTCACATGAATAAACCAATGACCGACTGGGGGCAGTTGGGGTCATTCTGCCCGTGGACACTGTGAAGTGCAGTCAGGAAGAGCCGGGAATCAAACCTTTATTTGTGAACTTTAACAGCTTCACAAAGGTGCAGTCACACAGGATTGTTCTCAGTCTCTAAGAGGTAACACTAATTTATATTGTCTGTCTGTTTCTTTTAATCCACCATCATAACGTTGTGTCTTCCAGAGTCTGAGAAAGATGTCCATTATCACCACACATTTACAGTACCAGTGAGTATCAGTCAGCTGATTATCAGCATTAATGTGTAGCTCATCGTCTTTTGTCCAAACTAAATATAGTCTGTCTGTCTGTCTGTCACTCAGGCAGGAGGCCATCCAGAAGAAGTAAGTCTAAACACTGACATCACTGTCTCCTCACTGAGCCATAACACACACACTGATGACGTGCGCTGCCTCTCACTGTTGTGTGTGCTTGTCTCCTTCCTCCAGTGTGGAGCACTCTAAAAACCTGCAGGACCAGCTGAGACACCTGCTGAAGTGACGGTGACGCTGCCAAATAGTCCAGTAAATATAAGCCAAAAAAGGGGTCAACGTTAAACAAATTGCAACAGAGGCAAACTCAACTGATTTTGTATCCTCAACATGTCCCGAGTGAGGGAAAAAACTGCCTGAGAATCCCATTAGGGCATAGCTGCATACAAAAATTTTTTTTCACGTGAATAGGGTAAAATTTTTAACCTTTAGATATCTCCATGAAAATTACTGAGTTGATTACACATTAAGACAAACAAAAAATTTCAAGTTTTTTGAAATTATTTGTTAACATGATCAAATTTGCAGGATACCGTTTTGATGGCACATGTATATATGAACAATGAAAATTTTGGTCAACCAACAAGAAATCACTTTCAATTTCAAGATGACTGCAGTTTTTCAATAGCCACATCCTAGTAGTCAGGTATGAGCAAACAGTGCATAATCCAATTACGTTTAGCTAATTTGCACACATACAACACCTGATAGCCTAAATGGGTTCCATTCAGACCTTAATATTAACTTTTTTAACTGTAATATGTTAACAAGACTGAACAAGACATTTTCACCTGCTATACCCAATGTTTAGATCAGGTTGGTGTTGGCATATATGCCAATTAGCCATATGTAATTGGATTATGCACTGTTTGCTCATACCTGCTCTACTAAGGATGTGGCTACCTTGAAAAATTGCAGTCATCTTGAAATTTAAAGTGATTTCTTGTTGGTTGACCGATGGAGTCAACTCATTCCAATTTTCATGCTGGTACCACCACAGCAACTTCATATATACATGTGCCATCAAAACGGTGGATTTTATACAAATGTATGCAATTTTCTGCAAATTTGATCATGATTTCAAAAAACTTGTAATACATTTTTTGTTTTCTTAATGTAAGTAATCAACTCAGTAATCAAACTCTATTCAAATACATAAATCCAACAAAACTAATGGGATTCAAAACTCGGGACATGTTGAGGATACAAAATCAGTTGAGTTTGCTTCTGTTGCAATTTGTTTAACCTTTTCTCATAAAATGACTGGACTAAAACCTCTGAAGGGTTCCACTGTTAACCAACGCTGCCTGAGCAGAGCTGCACCACCCGCAAGCTTTAACACCACATTTCTGCTTCAAAGGGATAGTTCAACATTTTGGCAAATTGGCCCATTGCTAATATCCCTATAGTCATAGCAGTAGGTTTGTTACCTTTAATTGTCGGTGCAAGCTATTTTTAGAGCGGCGGAGCAGAGCCGTGAGCTGTTCAGAGCTACGCTATGGAGACTAATGAGATTTCTTGGTTTCCCTTATCAAACTCATCAAATACACAATCCAACAACTCCAAAACTCTCTGGTGGACAAGTTGTGACCTGCACTTTTAGTTGTTTTGGAGGCAAATGCAGAGACTGCTTGCTGAAAAACTGCCCCTGACACAGGAACGCGTATCAACGAATTTGCACGAATTTACCATTAGCCTCCGCTCTGAGCAGCTCGTGGCTCTGCTCCACTGTTCTAAAAATAGCTTGCAATCAAACAACAATCAAATGTAACGAACCTTCCTAAAACTATAGGGATATTTGCAATGGGCCAATTTGCCAAAATGTTGAACTATCCCTTTAACACTGGTACACCTGGGACTGTGAGGTGCTGCAGTGTGTGTGTGCACATGAAGGCCAGTGACAGGATAGGCCGGTTACATACGCATTCCCCTGCAAAGCAGCAGCCATGGAGCATGTTGTTCTTTTGTCTGTCATGTAAAATATTTTGATCAGTTGTATTAAATGATTTTATTTAATACCTCTGTGTTATCTTTGCTTCTTTTAATGCCATAGACAGCTGTAAGACATGAGTCGTAGGGTTTCACCAATATTTGGTCCAGAGTTTCTGCTGCATTAAAAGCTTTAATTGTGCAAAATGTTTATAAAGGATGATGACTTTGCTGAGAAAATAGCTGTGCTGTGCTGATTGATAATGTTTCAATAGCACCTGTCATGGAAACCTCATATTTCATGCATCTCATCTAAAATTGCAAAAAAAAAAAAAAAATCATTGCAATAATTGGGAAAATCTGGTACCTCCTAAACACAAAGGTTTCCATATTATTCAATATTTTATTCCTTTATCAGTTACTGCAACATTGCATGGGCAACTAGTCACCAAACAAAACTGCAGTACAGTAGGTAGTTCAAATCGAGCAGTAAGAATCATTACCTTTTCTCCTCCAAGAAGTCGACTCATTACCTTTATTTGGTAAACTTGGCATCCTGGATATCTGTCAGATTAACCTCCAAACTGCTCAATTTGTATCCCTTCTTTTTTCACAATTTCTATTTCTGCAGCAATTAACTTCATAATTATTCAACCCGTAAAGCATCTCAACTCCGACCCCCACAATCACAAACTGTCTCATCTCATCTCAATTCAAAGTCTCCTACAGACGCTAGATATGGAATTCACTTCCTTCCCCACTCCATTAAACCCATGTGTCTCATACTCATAGTAATAATGCTAATAGTGATTTTTTTTAAAAAACAGATAAATAATAATTAGTAATAGAAGAAAATAACAACAACAACACAAGATTCCTTTGGGTTTTTAATTGTGTAGGTTTCTGCAGCTCTTGTTTGCTGGGAATCATAGATTAGACTCTATACATGTAAGAAACATATGTGGGAGAAATGTAAAGTCCTGAGTGAATCTGATGTGTGTTGTGTGTTTGGAAGTTTTCCAGTCTGCAGTGAGGACTGAGAAGAGACAACACATGAAATAAAATGCAATATGATGAAGGGTGGAGGGAATCCTGGCAGTGAGCGTTACCTTGCTGGTGTGGCAGAAAGAACCTGTGTGAAACAATTTGTTCCAACTGTACACTGATCTAAACCCTAACCTTAAGATGAACTGAGGATTGCATTTCATTGGCTGCATCATCAGCTCAGGCTCATGATAAGCAGGAAGAGGAACTAACTTATCAGCAGCCTGAAGGCCGGACAGCTGCTTGACCCTGGCGGCGTCCCTGAGGCCACGCTGCTGAGTCTCGTCACCGAACGCTGCACGTGTTCCTCTCCACCACACGAGACCTCAGCAGCTGATCAGAGGAAGGGGCCGAAGGCTCCAGGGCCGTCCTTCAGTGGCGACCAGCAGGCTGCATGCAGGCTCACACGTATGGGAACATAGAGACCAACATGTGAGGGAAAACACAGAGACCTTAAACTGATCTTTCAGAAGTGCACACACTGAGGTAAACACTTCCATTCTTCATTTTCAAACTTCTTCACATGGAGGAACTTAAACTGACTCTGATTAAACTGGATCCCATTGGATAACACTTTTTGTGCTGTTGTAGATTTGTTTGAAACCCAGGACCCCACAGACTCAGATAAAGAGATAGAACTTTAGCTCTTCACTTCAATTCATTTTTTCCAGTAGCTCATAAAAATAACAACAACCACACTTCCACTCATCCACACAACACATAAACATAGACAACACAATGAAGACATAGAGTGGCATGCAAAAGTTTGGGCACCCCTGGTCAAAATTTCTGTTATTGTGAAAAGTTCATAAAAGTTCATATTATTTTTGTCTTCTGGGTTGCACCGACAATTAAAGGTAATAATTTAATAAACCTAGTCTTAATAGGGATTATGGCAATGGGCCAATTTTCCCAAAAAATGTTGAACTATCCCTTTAATTTGCAGGTTTTGGATCTGAGTGTCATTCACACTGGGCCTGCAGCTCTATCAACATATCAGGTCTGTTATGAGATGTTCTATCCAGTCATTAACTTGCTCACATTCGGCCTCTGCACAACCAGACAGACATCTAGTGAAGACATTTTTTCCTAATGGTGTGCAGCCCAGAAATAACAGAACAAAAACATAATATGCAGGGGAGCAGCGCCGCGGCCCCACAGGGGACCGCTCTGGCCCGGCTCCTGATCTATCTGTATATACAATGGACTGAAATACAACTCTGATTCTGCCAAATCCACACATACTCAGATGACACGGCTTTTATGGCGCGTCAGGAACGGGCAGAGGAAGAGGAGCGCGGGGGGATCTGGTAATGGCCTTCGGAGAATGAATCAATCAACACTAGGTGATGTGGACAAGGCCGATGAGTTCAACCTGTTTTCTGACAGGTCTGACGGAGGCTCACCTGTTCTCAAACAGGGAGGCTCCTGATCCTGTGGAAAGCATCACATCATGTTCTGTACCTAAATTAGAGCAATCAGCCGAGGTGATGACCACAGACCTGACGCCCTCACATCACACCACATCACATCATGCAGCTGCTTCAGTCTTCTGAGGCCACAGGTTCAACATGCTCTAGACCCCCCTTACACCAGTGATCATCAACTGGTGGCCTGTAGGCCGAATCTGGCCCACCGAACCTTCCAATCTGGCATGTGACTAAGATTTCGAAATTGTGAGGATCAAAAAGAAAATACCTTGTGGTCCCAATGATTAAAGCAAACAACAGAGATTGAAACAGACTTTATCAGAAAAAGGTCACTGTGAGCTTGAGATTCCACAACACATTTGAGGAACAGGCGATGCTGCGTACTTGAACCTCGCGTTGAAGCCAGTGACGGGCACGAGTCGACACCATAGACTGTAAAAAGAAATATCTATAAGCTATCACTCCTGGTGGCTGACTGTGGTACAGTTGGAATAAAGACCTGAAATATTTTAGTCTGTGTGTAATGGATCTATTTGAACTAAACTACTTAACCCTTGTGTGGTGTTCATATTTTTGTTAGTCAGCCAGTGTTCATGGGTCTGGGGGACCCGCTGCATTTTTGGGTCTCCAAATCAACACAATCAAACAGTTTCATGTTAAAATACTCAACAGATGTTTACTTCATCCCAATCACAAGCTATATGAACAGCATTTATGGTTAATATTTGCCATTTACCTTTGTTAGATCCCATTTATGAATTAATATGCTACTCGTTTTTGGTTAATTTTTAATAAAATGTAATAAAAAAAAGAAAATCAGTTATAATCAAGATATGAGTGGGGGAAAAAATCAACAAATTTACAAATGAAGCAAGATTTTTCATAACTATTGATTTTTATTCATTTTAACTTCACTAGAAATGTAACCCATTCAGGGTAAACGCATACATCTTAACACATCAGCCCCATTGAACACAGCCTTTTCATACCAGCAAATACAACACATGAGGGGCAGAGTTGTTGTTGTCTGTGTGTGTGTATCTGTATCTGTATGTGTGTGTGTGTGTGTGTGTGTCTGTCTGTCTGTCTGTCTGTATCTGTATGTGTGTGTGTGTGTGTCTGTAGGTGTGTGTGTGTGTGTGTCTGTATGTGTGTGTGTGTGTGTGTGTCTGTATGTGTGTTTGTGTATCTGCATGTGTGTGTGTGTCTGTGTGTCTGTCTGTGTCTCTTCACTAGAAATGTAACCCATTCAGGGTGAACACATAATACTACACAGATACACACACACAGACACACACACACACACAGACAGACAGACAGACGCACATACACACAGACACACACATACAGAGACACAAACACAGACACACACAGACAGACAGACGCACATACACACAGACACACACACACACAGATACACAGACACAGACACACACACAGACACACATACAGATACACACAGACAGACACACACACAGACACACATACAGATACACACAGACAGACACACACACAGACACACATATAGATACACAAACACAGACAGATGCACACACACACAGACACACACATATAGATACACAAACACAGACACACACAGACAGACACACACAGACAGAGAGACGCACATACACACAGACACACACATACAGAGACACACACACACACACAGATACACAGACACACACACAGACACACATACAGATACACATACAGATACACACAGACAGACACACACACAGACACACATATAGATACACAAACACAGACACACACAGAGAGACACACACACACAGACAACAACAACTCTGCCCCTCATGTGTTGTATTTGTGAAGGTACACAGGACCTACACTTTCAACACTACAGTATTATTAGCCCCGGGTCCAGTGGACCCGAACACCCTGTATGTAATATAAATGTGTAGGGGGGGTCTACAGTGTGCGGTCATTGAAAATGTGTTCTGATATATGTTCTTCACAGAAAATGAGCCAAGGCCAGTGAATCTGAGTTTGAAAAAATAATTTATCGTTTCATTTTTTTTCTGATAAAAAAGGAAAACGGGTCCCACAGACCCGAACACCATACAAGGGTTAAAGGGATAGTTCAACATTTTGGCAAATTGGCCCATTGTCATAGGTTTGTTACCTTTAATTGTTGGTGAAAGCTATTTTTAGATCGGTGAAGCAGAGCTGTGAGTTGCTCAGAGCTACGCTACGCAGGCTGGTTTCCCTCATCAAATACACAATTTTTTTTTTTTAAAGTATATTTTTTGGCTTTTCATGCCTTTATTCGATAGGACAGTGGAGAGTGTGACAGTTAATGGGAAGCAGAGAGGGGGGGAATGACATGCAGTATAGGGCCGTCCCACGCGGGATTCGAACTGGGGCCGCCTGCAGTGAAGACTGTAGCCTCAACACATGGAGCGGGTGCTCTACCAACTGAGCTAAACCTCGCCCCGATCAAATACACAATTTAACAACTCCAAAATGCTCTGGTGGACAAGTTGTAACCTGCACATTCACCACGCTATGAGAACGGAACGTTACGAGACAGAGTTGTTTTCTAGGTAAATTCATGCAAAACCGCTGATGCACTATCTATCCATCCATCCATCCTCTACAGAGCTTTTCACATTCTGAAAAAGATAACACCCAGCATAACCACCCACAGATATGACACTACACGTTACTGGGATGTATGAATAACTAAGAAAAGTGAATCATCAACAGGGAGAAGGGAAATCAAAACACAGCTACAATATTGCATCAGAAAATTTATTACAAACATCAGTCATGACTCAAACCGTCTCAAATCTGTTCAACACAAAGGCAACATTTAAAATCAAAATGCAACTTCAACACATGCATCGATAGTTGCGGGTAGAAATACATTCATTTGGTTCACTTTACACTTGAGTTACGTCTGATTATCAAGGCTGAAGGAAGTTTTTCCAAGCGGCTGACGGCGACCGCTGTCGTCAACACGGACATGCACGACAGCTCTGAAATCCATCAAGTAAGAAAACTGAAAAGAAAACTGCTCTGAGGTCAGTGTGACTGCTCACTTCTGGAGACATCTACTCTGAAACTGTAGTTTTTCCCTAACAGCAGCGCTGTAACATATTGCTCCCATACTCAAATAATAACAGAGTGAGTGTTTTCACTGTTCACCTTATCTAAGGATCAATACTGTGCATTATTATTATTCCAGTTGACCAGGTCTCCTCCTGCTTCACTGACCAGGGCAGTGACATAAAAAACAAGATAATCAAAGAAGAAGAAAAAAACATACTAGTGCATATACTGACAGTATGTGTGATGGCAATAGTGCATACAGAGACAACAGCTCAGCCCCCTCCTCCAGTTACAGTAACAGCATGTTTACAGCAGACAGATCTGATCACAGATCAGCTTTAGTCAGAGAACAGCAGCATGTTCACCTGATCACCTCACCATCACCTCCAGCAGAAATACATACAGTCAACATCTGGATGTCTTATTACACACTTGTAATATAGCATGTCAAATCTATGAACAGAAAGAAAAACAAAAAAATGACCTAAAACTGTGACTCAAGTCACAAAAGCAACAGTAAAAAAGGCAATTAAATCAAATGTTTGACAAACAAAATCTGAAAGAAATAAGAATTTTGAATTTATAATCATTTATAAATCAAATCTATGATGTCTCTTCTATTCTTACTATCCCATGAGATAATCTAGACTGGGGCCATCTTTCTTGTCAGAATTGGGACCTCCATATATTCTCCCACTCATGAAAATAATTCACCATTCATGTTAAAAAAATATAGTCTTTAACTACTGATATCACTCCCTCAGAGTTTGATGACGAAGGCAGTAAGATCACATCTGACTTCTGTCACGTACAGAATAATGCATGCAGACTGGAGGAAGGCCAGCACGTCAACAACTGTGTGGAATATGAGACATGTGGTCCTGTTTTAACAACAGTGAGGAGGAGAAGTGGGTCATTAACAAAGTGACTCTGGCTGCTGACGTCACGTCACCACTAACTGTAACAGAAAATAACGTTTTATGACGCACTCAGCAGCTGTGTTCAACACAAACACACACACACACTATCCTGATGTGTTCTTAAATCCTTTCTGTATATCCAAGAATTCTTATAAAAACACAAAATGGGATTTAAAAACAACAACAACTCAAATCCAGTTGAAGGTTTGTTGCTTTTCAACGAGTACAAAACAAGATGCTCTGTCTTGTTTCGTTGCTGCATTGCTTTGTGCTCTGTTGCATCTCCCACACTCAGACAAATGTCTAATCTTTAAAGTTCTACCATGCCAAGAAAACATCAACATATCATCACATCTCTACATCTGACCAGGGCTCTTTGAAAGTGGAAGAAAAAAAAAACCCTCAAAAAGAAACAGTATGGTCCCAAAAATGTAAAGAATGTGACAAATGTGTCTGTGTCAGCTGTGGCACAGAGTGCGGCGCAGGAATAAGCGACAGGGCAGTGAACTGTTCATGGTACAAATCAACAAAAGCAGGAGATAAAACAAACAGCTGCTCTACCTGTGTAAGGTAGGTTTTTTTCCCCCATTGCCTGATTCTTACATTACTGACAGGCAGCAAGCTAAATTCACTTTGTAGTTGTGACTCAGTCGTGGACCACTTGAAGCTACAGTAGTCCTCATCATGTAGGAGATCATGTCCAGACCAATAAATGTCACGATAGCTGTTCCTCTAAAGTAAAAGTGGCTCTGGGTTGGACTCTGAGGTCATCAACAAAACACAAGGATCAACGCCAAACAGTAAAAACATGGAACTGGATGAGAGAAAAAACTCATCCTCAGACTCCTCTGCTCTCCCTCTATCTACTCTTCCTCTTCCTCTTCTTCCTCCTCCTCCTCCTCTTCCTCTTCGTCATCGTCCTCATCGTGACAGTGGGTGATCTCCTGTGGAGCCTGTGGGAAGAAGTGGGGGGGCTGGATCTCGCTGATGGATCGGGTCAGCTGGTGCCGCTTGCACTCCATCTCCTTGAAGTCGACGTCGTGGCGGTTCCGTGTGGCCAGCGGAGACTCTGTGTCGATGATGCTGACGTGGGTGTGCTCCACCGTCGACTCGTGAGGCATCTGGGAGGCAGAAAACAATCACATCACCAAAACTACATGATGACATGATGACAGACACACATCTATAGATGCACTCCATTAGGCCTGTCACAGTTATTACATAATTACCTGGGGACTCGTTTAAAAAAGGGAAAGATCACTACAGGTGGTGTACGGAGGAAACACAGAAAATGAGTGCACATAAAAACTTTCAGATTGCCCTACGCCTGTTTCCATTTATAAATCACAATCAGTTCTAAAGTTGGCGCACGTGACGAAGCGCTTTACCCCGCCCATATAAGGTCAGGCGAACACCCTTTATGAATATTCGTTCATACCAAATCCATGAAGGTGGAAACGGGAACAGGATTTCACACGTGGAAATACAGGGCCAGCCCATCAACCCATTCAGATGCACTGGTTTGAGTGAACAAATAACTCGGCTCAGGCTTTCTTTCTTTCTTTCTTTCAAATATAAAGCACATCTGTGTTGTTTGTTGTGAAATGCACTGAATCGGTGCTGATGCATCAGGCCAGGCGCATCTTTTTTTGTTCTTTTTGGCCGAGTTCAGACTGAGAATTAATGCCCATCAGTCCGGCCACAGCACATGGAAGTCTGAACCAGCTCGTGGGCCACTCATCATGTGCCAATAGGTCCGCCCGCTCTGGAGTCTCCAGTGCGCCACATCCTCTAGCAGTGCCACATGAGCCATTGTGCGTCTTCAAGTAAGTGACAGTTTATAACCAACCATCACATTTCCTGAACAGCTACAGGTGGAGACAGTTCCTGTCCACCTTTTTATTTATGTGAATGGATTTTATAATATGATGTAAAGTTTTGTTTCATAATGACAAAACATATTTTAGTGGTTCAATAAAAAAGACATCTCTGTTTCCACCTGAATCCTTATTTTAGTGTGTGTGCATGCACAAATGCAAAGCTAGTGTTGTGCCGAAAAGAGACTCCTTGCTGAAAAACGTCAGGCTGCTCAGAGCTATGCTACGGAGGCTAATGGAGACTGCTTGCCGAAAAACTGCCCTCACGAGAATGTGCATGGGCGGTTTGGCAATTTATCAAAAACAACTCTGACAACAATGTCATAACAGCTCTGACAGCCATTCCTTCCACAATTAAAGGTAACAAACTCTACAGTGACTCACCAGGACGTGTGCAGCTCTGAACAGGTAGCTGAAGGGGTAGTAGAGCAGGTTGATGAAGGAGGCGGCGTACAGGTCAGCGTAGCGCATCACTTGGGAGGCAAACAGCGTCTGACGGGAGCCACTGCGAAACAGGCTTCCCATCATGCCGTAGCACATGTCCATGTCATGGGTCACTTTCTGGAGAGGACACAGAGACATGCTGTAAAAAAACACTTTCATGGTCCTGAAGCAGGAAATGTTCAACAGTGGTTGAGATGGAAACATCAGCAGCTTTACACATTTATCCTTCAAAGTGTCTTATGGTCCATTTCTGTGTGTCAGTGTCGGATGAGCTTCTACCTTAATCCGTCTCTGCAGGGAGCTGATGTCTGGTCTCTCGTTGCTGCTGCTGTCCAGGTGCCTGAACACACAACACAACTTTACTATGACCTCAAAATGCAGTCCCCACATCAGCTGGACGCTGCATAAGCTTTGTCAGATTTAATAACACGCTGCAAGTTTCTACTCATTGTACTGTCAGTTTAAAACAATAATGTCATTTAGTATAATACGGATTGACACAGAGGAAGCTGCATACAAATGCAAAACTACAGACCGAGCTGCTATTCTGGTCTTAGAAATGAAGCTGAAAATAAACTGATGACGCACCAGAGGATGAATCAGCATAAAAATGATAGCACAAATATAATTCAGGTTCAACAGAACTTCATAGATATGTATTTATTCTTGAGTGTTGGAACTAAGTTTACACTGATTTCAGAAAGTAGTCAGAGCCTTTCACTTTATTATTGTAGATTCAATTATAAATGGAGGAAACTGACATTTCTCCACAACAGTTTACTCTCTGTGATCTCTTCAAATAATATTAAAACATGTTTCTAGTCATTATTGCATATTTCTTAAACCTGAAACTGAAACAGACTTTTACCAGTTTCTGTTCTTCCTATACTGACATCTACTAGCACAACAAACAAACAGCTGAGGGGGAGCTCACTTGTAAAGCTCTGCCAGGAAACAGTCCAGAGACTGGAGTTCTTCAAATATGGCTGGAAAACAAACACTGGCATTAGTACACTGCATTAATGATGCTTTATTCACAAGATAACAACAACAACAACAACAACATGACAAACTAGAAAATTTCCTCTCGGGAAATTTTGAAAGGGCACCGGAGCTACTGCCGTTCTAACCATCTCTGTCAACATGGGAATCAAACCCACGATCTTAAGGTCAAGACAGAGCTGATCAGACACATGATCATCTTTCTATAAGCACTGATATGGAGGAGCTGTAATCACATGAAGTTACCTGTGTTAGAGTGAGAGAGATGAGACTTTTACGCGCATTTGATGTGTTTGTTCACAGGAAGTTATACTGACATCTATGTTACCTGTGTGTTTTTAAGGTGTAACTGTAATGACATGAAGCTGGTTCTAGAGTCTGTGTGTTTGAGCTGCATCCTGTATCAGTCTGATTTAGCTGTGTGTCTGTGTTTACAAACATCTTAACAAATGGAGTTAAACCCTGGCCTGAGGATCAGAGGTTACCATGACAACTTGAGCTGGTTGCCCATGAATAGGGGCTCCCAGGCTGAGGCAGACAGAAACAGTCGAGAAAAAGACAGATTTTCTGCCTCTGCACTGGTCACGCATTTAGGCTTATTCTGACAAAACGGTAGCTCCTATCAGAACAAGACACGGATCAACGGTGCCCTAAGGCCTTCCTGAAAATTTTGGTACGAACAGTAAATAACACGGGCAGTTTTAAAACATTGGTCCGTTCTGCTCCTCTCAGAAAGTTTTTGTATTGGAGTCAATGAGGAGGAGAGACAGACATGGCCACACTCAGAGGCTGCTAATTCAAATTCTGTAATGATATTTTGAACACATTTGGGAGACACAACAAGTTTGTCACAAAAGAAAAAATTATAACAACAGTGTAAATTGTGTCCAAGAGGAGTGTGGAAAGAGAAAGAATCAAATCTAGCTGATGAAACTCAAGAACATTCCCACACCCATTATAATCTCATAATTTCTCCAAAAATGATCATGGTCATTGATCAGGGATTGATCAAAAACTATACAACCTATCAAAACGAGGAGTAATACACCAATACACAAGACTTTGTCTACTATTTAAAGTTTAAATGGAGTCTCTAGGTGAAAGTATGCCTGAGCAGTGGACGTTTGTTAAACTCCAATGTTTGGTGTTTTTTTGCTCTTGTTTTTTGCTGTCCCATAGACTTCAATGCAAAATTTTGATTAGTTTTTGACAGCTTTACATTTGTGATTACTATTGAGAAAATTGTTTTTATTTAGTTCTAGTAGCGAACCGAAAATTCCGGAAGATGAAGAAAAAAATGTCAGCTTTTTATTTTAATTTCAGTTTTTTAAATGATTACTTTAAACCACTGCTGCTGCACAAATTTAACAACTTTATTATTTATGACAGCTTTACATTTGTGTTTACATTGTAGTTTTTATTTAGTTCTCGTTCTTGGAAAAAAAAAAAAAATCATTTCAGTTTTTTAAATTATTACTCACAGCTCTTGTCGGTCCAGACGTGCAGCTCCTGGGCCAGCTCAGGAATCACCAGGAAAGTCCTCCAGCCCTGACGCTTCTTGGATTTGAGAATGTCTCCGAAGATGTGATCTCCGATGTAGACGATGTCTTTACCTTTAGCACCCAGCAGGTCACACACGATGTCTGAGGAACCTGTGAGAGGAAAGAAAAATACCACCTTCATCACTTTCACCCACATTCACCCGAGTCTCCTCTGTTTACAGCAGCAGCAGAGGCCAGTGAGCGTGAGCACCACAGAAGTGGAGGAGGAATCTGATGCTGGTGTTCTCCACCCACTGCCTGCAGTGTACTCTTTCTCATGAGCACACAGGGTGTTACATTACAGGCTGGTGGCTCCAATGCCGTGTATGCTTCGGTTCAGCAAGTACTTTAGTGACTCAGCACATCATGTCTATCCTGACTATAGCCTATAAAGTTAGATCATAACTGACCAGGAGTAGAGCTCCACATTTTATTTGTATATTTTGTGCATTGACAATTAAGAAAAAAATTCTAGTTTTTTATTCTGAATGAAGATGAAACTATTGTGTTCAGTCTCAACTGATTAGAAGTGTCAGTGTGACACACTCCAGAAACAGAATCAGATAAACAAGGTATAAATCACCACCTGCTATAGTATACAAGTAAGAAAATATGAGATTCATAAAAATAATTGTTGCTTATGTAACTATTTCATTTTTAAAAAAAACCAAATTAAAATCAGAAAGAAGTTTGTTATTAACCTCCAGAGTAAACGATGCCGTGCTGCAGAGGTCCAGTGTATGTGCCGATCTTCAGCCGGCCTGTGGTCTGCAACAAACAGAGACTGAGTCACAGCTTGCACATCGTGTTTATATGTCAAAATGTATTTGACCCACATTACTGCCCTCAAATAGAAACAGAGGATGGTTGTGTGTTGCACTCACAGTGTCGACTTGCCGCAGCACCGTTCCCTCTCCGAAGAACACGGGCTTCCGGGCGTCAACCAGGATCAGGTCAAAGTAGGACTTCCAGGGCCGGTGGGGTGTACCGGGCTGCAAGAAAAACACATACAACATCATACAGTTGCAAAGCATCATGGTGATGGGTGGTCATGTTCAGTAGCTCTCTTGGTTAGTCCACAAAGAATACATTCTCATACTGGGAGCGGTGCGGTATTAAAAAAAAAAAAATCTAATAACAGACTTTAAAGTGTTTGGTTAAACATAAAAAAACACAAATAAAATGAATAAAAACAAATATGAGTTAATACATAAAAAATAAAAAACCTTGCATATTAAAAGTACATGTTTAAAACTAATAATTCAACTGTATTAAACTCAAATGTACTTTTTAAAAATGCTTTCTGTTAAATCACAGTATATCTGTTGTCTGGTGGTTGTGGGGAAATGTATTGGTCCCTGAACACACCATTATCAATCCACCTCTGCTCTGTGACTTTCTTGATACAGTACTTGGATTTATTCAGACACAAATTTAGTGACCCATCATGTTTTGATCCTGAGTGTTACCTTTGGGCCGTGAGACAAGTCAAACAGGTAGGTCATGATTTTCTGTGAGACAGGAGAGAGAGAAAAAACACGGAATAAATCAAGATGGCAGGTGGTGCTTTTCTTTCAGCGGTCATTAAAACATGTACGACTGAACTTTCATCTCACCTCTGTGTATTTGTAGTCACTGTTGGTGGCCAGGAATACTTTGGCCACTTCATTCATGCGACTGAGGAGGAGAGGAAGCTTGGGCTTGGAGGAGAAAGCAGTAGCAGAAAAATTAACTTATATTCACCACAACAGAACGACAGTGTTATAAGCTACTAGTTGCTTTACATACTTACATCTTTTACTACGTACTTCTCCAGGTTTTCAACAGTTTTTTCTTTTAGGGACCCCTAAGAACAAAGAGAGAACATGAGTGGACTGAGCACTGACTGCAGGAGACGACTTATGGCCGTCAAGATTCAGTCTGAAAGTGACTTGTATCAGGTTGGGCTTTTTATAAAAACACGTCTTGTTGCTGGTTGTACTCTTTGTTGTCAGCACAGACGGATCAGGCCAGGCACTTAAAAACATTTTCTTTGGCCCGGTTTAGGCCGAAAATATATAAGCTATGAATGACTCAGGTCGGGGTGGGTCTGGGATTCAACACCCGCAGGACTGGCCGGGTGGGGATTTTCCAGTTGAAAACCCTAGTTCTAATGAAGCGGAGGAAATGATTTTACCTTGAAATGAACCCAGTCCACTGCGTCTCGCACGTCCTGGAACATGCTCTTGTAGGACATGAAGAGGTCGCCATCTTTGAAGCCAGTCTCACAACTGCAGAGATAAATATAATGTTTTAAGAGAACAGGATGCTGCAATTCAACTGAACCTTATTAAAGGGATAGTTCAACATTTTGGTAAACTGTCCCATTGCCATAATAGCTATAGCAGTAGGTTTGTTACCTTTAATTGTCGGTGCAAGCTCAGAGCTATGCTACGGAAGCTAATGGAATTTCTTGTTTTCCCTCATCAAACTAATCCAACAACTCCAAAATGCTCACGGAGGACACAACTTGTCCAATTTGCCAAAATGTTAAACTATCCCTTTAAACGGGGTCCTATTCTGAATGTCACAGAAAACACACACCAGTGTCACTGTATGGATGGACGGCGATGCAGTACCTTGAGTATCTGGAACAGTTACTGAAGAAATCAACCAGACAAGCAAACAGGTAGGTCTCTGTGAGAAAAGACAGGGAGGGGAATGTAAAGACGAGTATCAACATGCATCTAATATGACAAGTTAAAAATGTAAAGAAACCAGTGGAATCTTATTCATTGTCAAACACAGTTCAGGTTCACTCAGGACCACTGGATCAACAAGTACGCAACACAAACATGTCTCACCCTCCACCCTGCTCAGCAGACAGAGGTAGACCATGTCACTGGTTTGTAAACTACTGTCATCAGCAGAAGTATCAGCTCTGATAGTAGCTGTTGGCTACATTATCTTATAGCACCAGATCTCCACACAGAAGGTTACAGTAACACCACTGTGTAGCTGAGACAATCTATATTTAAACAGGTTTAAACATTAACTAATGCCCACTGAACTAAATACAAAACAAACTGTATCCTATATTATATGTATTGTGTTGATATAATTTCTTACCAGGAAGGTTGAAGAGTGTGTTAAGGATGTAAAAGCGATCTGTGTCTCCACGTTGAATAAATTTGTTGGGGTACATCTCTCTGATGTCCGGCCTGTGCAGAGGAGGAGGAGGCGGATGAGGAGGAAGAAGAGGAGGTCACAGGAGGTCAAACCAGGAAACAGTTACAGTTAGTGTACAGAGTTAGTGTTGTGCACAATATTACATTTCTATCTTCTCCCGCTGTGTGAAGTGTCTATGTTGCCATTCCTGTGCTTGTTACAGGAATGTGTGTTTGTGTGACTTGAAATGGGTAGGACTTTTTTGGGGGGGACGATGGGGGGGTTCAGGTCATTCTAAATGAATGGAATGCTATTTGGACTTCAAACCAGTGTGTTTCTTTACTCTGAATAGTTGAGAATCTAAGTGATTTAAAGATGCATAGGGAGCTTATTGACAAAAGTTAACAGATAGCTGTAACAGTGGCACTGAGGGAAAAAGATTGAGTTAAGCAGCGCCGTCTAACTATTGTATGCACAAATTAAGCAGCTTAGAAACTGCTCAAATGGGTGATCTTGTTGGCTTTGACAGGTTTTATACATTTACAAGAACCTGCAGAGAAAATACACCCAGCTTCTAATTGAGATTGTCTGTTTGAATTTGCAGTACTACCAAAATGACTGCTAACTTGTGACAATGCTACAGTACCAGCCTGAGTGATGCTCTGCTGCCGGCGTGGATGTAGGTTCTTGGTTTGTTAGAAATGTATATGAACACTATTGTTATAGGAGGGATGAGAGAAGGACCCCACAATGTGGATAACTGCCCAATTCTTTGGAGACGTTGACAACTCACCCCCTTAAGAAGTTGAACCCGTGCACACACACTAGGATGTTCCCGTAGCTGTCCACTTTGAGCAGGTTGCCGTACATGGTGTCAAACACCAGACCTCTGAGGAGGACAGAGAGCAGAGGACACAGCTCAGATGTAGAATCTGTTGCAGTGGTGTTCAAACATGAAGCGTTAAAAAGACAAGGCTTTGTGAGCTGACCTGGTGGGGAAAGACGGGTCGTAGACGAAGTTGAGCAGCTCTTGTGGATATCCAATAGACACCAGGCGCTCCACTGTCAGGTCGAAGCCCAGCGACTCGTACTCAGGAGATTTATACACTACAGACAGACAGGGAGAGAGGCTCGTGTTCTCAATACAGAAATCACCATAGTGAAGGCAGAGCACCAAAAACACTGAGCAACACTATACAGACTGTTGGTTACCTTTATGTGGATTAAAACAGTCTGGGGGAAAATAACTATATGCAAACAAATTTTCAGTTGTTGATGTTTAAAAACGGTTCAACTGACTGGTGATGACTATTGCAAGTTAACACAGTTAATGCTCAGTCACCATGGGTCCTGACTCTTGATCTATGACTGTGGCACAAGCAGAAGCCCAGATGACCTGACAGCTCTGTTGGTGTATATATATGGGTCAGTTATTCACTGGAATATGGTGAAGACAGCTTGTTTATGACCTGAAGTTATTAGGAGGAGACTGAGTTTAGTTCTATATTTAACAGTGGGCCAATGTAGACTGGGTTGTTATGAAAGCTAAGTTTTGTGAGCCAACAGTGTGTTGCAGCTACAACAGTCCATACAAAGCTAGAAAGGTGGAGTCTGAGACAGATTCTTAGACAAATACTTGATTTTATCACAGGAAAATATGAAACACCCACGCATTGACCTCATTAGTGTAACTGCAAACTATACTTTACTAGATTTGAAAGCTCCCCTGGTTTCACCGATAGGAAGCTGACCATCATCAACATAAATGATGATACAGACGCAGGAAGGAAGAGACTTGAATAATATTATTAGTATGTTAGGAAAGGCTTTTATTTTCAGAACCTCAAATAGACAACGTTTAAATTTAGAGAGTTTTAAGGTTTTTTTGAGGGCTCAATGGATGCTTGAAAAGAACCTTAATAGGAATGAGAAGCAGAGGGGAGTCTTTAAGCGTGGGTGGGAGATCTTGAGTTGGGGTGAGGGTTGGTCCTCGCCCTAGAGTGGTTATGTTTGTAGTGGAAGGCCTTTGTTTGTTCTTGTTGTTGTTTTTATTTTTGCTCTTCCTTTACCTTTATTTTGTTGAGTTTATTTTTTGTTGTTATTTTTTTCTTTTCTTTTTTCTTCATATGTCTTTGTTTTCTTCTTTCTTGTTGTTGATGTCATTGGTTTGTTGTTGTGCTGGGTATTGTTGTTGTTTTGTGTGTGGCTTTGGTTTTGTGTGATTTGTGTTTGTAACTGTTGAAATAAATTTATTAAAAAAAAAAAAAAAAAAAGGATGATACAGACGCAGCCAGATTTACAGATGCTGCGTCCTAAAGGGAACAAACAGTGACAACAAATCTGGGCCCAGGACAGAGCCTTGAGGAACATAGTTTGGTCTGATCCATTACTATCTGACACAAACTAAAAAATAACCACTTAGTGGTGTACCAGTTATCCCCACCACCATCTAGGGCTGTTAATTATTATTCAACATTCGAATATTGGTTCGAATGTGGGGTGAAAGTTCATATTTGAGCAGTAATAATGACCTGCTCGATATGTAGGCTGCAGTGCCTGCATAGCATAGCCACGAAGTGCCGAGAAGCGGAGCCAGTTTCCTTTTGGTGCTCATTAACTGCTGGTGTCGTGTCGTGGGTCATTCGATATTCGCTCAAAGTTCCTCATATTTCTAAAAAGTGACAGCCCTATCACCATCTAATGAAGTGGTATAGTCATTTGGAAACAAGATATTAGACTTTAGATATGTGGGTTATAATGTCAACCAACTCAAACCAACAATTCTGAGAGATTGGGGAAGGGAGAGGAGGACAAAAAAGAGGGTTGAGTGAAGGTGAGATAGAGGTTCAGAGTTAATTTTTTACTTGGGGGTGAAGAACTTTATCAGTGGTCTTACTGTCCCCCTCCCCCTCTTATGGTATGGGGGATTAGTCTGGCTGCCCTCAAGCCAGGAATATCTATCACACAGCTGGGCAGCAGCAGCTTGGGTTACAGTGGGTGCTCCAGTGGACCCCGGCTGCTTCTCATTTGCATGTACAGAAAAAACTGGAAGTAATTTGCAAGGATTTGCTTTAACTCATAAAATCCAGGAGGAACTGAGCAAATGAAAAAAGTATTTGCGAGTGTGTACAACTCACAGAGAAGGATCAAACAGGCCACTCACATCAGAACCCATTCCACATGCATTGCAGATGGTGTGTGAACTCAGACCACAGAAGCTTTATCTTCATGTGTAATCAATACTAATACCAAAAGGTTCAAACTGCACTTACCTGCCAGAGTGTAATCCATATCAAATCCAAAACACTTGATCTTCTCCATGGCCAAGCTTCGGTTGACAAACACTCTGGAAGGGAAAACAGTGCACGTCAATAAAAGCATGACAGCTGATGGCTCTGACTGAATCACTGCTTTAGGCTGTTTTACACCGCAGGTCAGCTGATCGTCGCCGAGATAGAGCTGTGAAACTCTCAAAATATACATGTTTTTTCTCCCCTATCTGCAGATGGCTGTAAGAGGCTAAATGCTTTTATTTTGTTCTGACCCCATCCACATCATGACATTTCTCAGCTTCTCTGCAAACCTTCCCGACTGCTTCTCCAAACTGGAAGGATGCTAACACAAGCTAGCTGAGTTAGCAACTCTCTAACTCTCACTTACAATGGGAACACCAAACCCTCATTACAGGACTACTAAATGAGATGTGCATGTAAATAGGTGGGGAGATAAACTAGGAACAGAGAATTTAATCAAACAATAACAACATGATAAAAATGTGACCAATCATTTGATTTCAGATTTTGCTAGTTGACTAGGGCTACATGCTTTTATTACCAGGTAATCTGATTATTATTTCACTTTTGATATTTTGTTTGATTGACTTTGTTATTGTTGTTGTCTGATGATCAACGTTTCCAAAACTCAGTTATTCAGTTTAATATTTTATTAAACTGAGAAAAGCAGTAGAGGAGTAGGAATCTGAATGTCTGTCTGGCAATGCTGTTTGATACAAGACTGGTCAATTATCAAAATAGTCGATTATCAGCTCAGTATTGGACAGGGAGATACATGTTATGGTCCTAACTAAATATCCAACAGGTATCATATCTAACCCTGGCCCTCTGCCTCCAAGTGTACACCCTGCAATAACAATTGAAAGACTACGCTTTGCTTTTGCCATTTTATTCGTCATCAGTTCAGCATTTTTAGACAATTGATGCTCAGCAGAGACTCAGCGTCACTGTGAGCGCAATTAATAAAAAGAACAAAACAAAAAGACAACAGAAAAAAACATATTTGCGGAAATCACTCAAAGCGCTCTTTGCTTCTACTGTATGTTTCTATGCAGAAATACAGATTATACAGTGTATGCATACATATAATCTGTGACTCTGCTCAGACTGCACACTGGCCTCTCTACTCAGACGGTGTGAGAGATGATATCAGATCGATAGCAACTGATGGGGATTAAAGAAAAGATGCGGGAACAAGGAGGGAAATGCAAGAGGAAGAGAGTGCACACCATGAAATCACAAATGACCACCAGCTCATGTTTCCACGGGCGGGGGGGAGGGGGGAGCGAAACCCAACTCACAATCAAGTGTCAGTATGGATGGAGTTCCATGAGAGTCGGATGGAGAATCAATTCACATCATGGACATCAAAAACAATTAAGTCATTTAGTCAGTAGTCCCAGTCTGGTTCAACAACAAAAGGATGGCATACCTCATTGCAGGATGGTTTTGAGCCAGATCCCTTGGAAAGCTTTGTAATAGAGAATACATGTAGTATTACCACTGAACTCATGGCTGCTGGTCGTACCACTCATGTCATACTGCACAGTCTTGGTCAGTGAATAATCTCTAATATAATGATAATGATAATATGAAACTCAGTACTATTTAAAGGGATAGTTCAACATTTTGGCAAATTGGCCCACTGCCATAATCCCTAGGAGTAGGTTCATTACCCTTAATAGTCTATGTAAACTATTTTTAGAAAAGCAGAGCAGAGATGTGAGCTGCTCAGAGCTACACAATGGAGGCTAATGTAATTTGTTGGTTTCCCTCATCAAATACACAATCCAACAACTCTGAAACGCTCTGGTGGACAAGGTGTGACCTGCACATTCACCACACTATGAGATAATAACGGAACATTACAAGACAGAGTTGTTTTCGAGGTAAATGCAAAACTGCTGATGTGTGTTGCCTTCAGGGACAGTTTTTCAGCAAGCAGTCTTTGTATTTGCTTTGAAAACGTTCCGTTATTATCTCATAGCGTGGTTAATGTGCAGGTCACAACTTGTCCACAAGAGCGTTTTGGAGTTGTTGGATTGTGTATTTGATGAGTTTGATGAAGGAAACTAAGAAATTCCATCAGCCTCTGTAGCGTAGCTCTGAGCAGGTCGCAGCTCTGCTCCGCCATTCTAAAAATAGCATAAACTGACAATTAAAGGTTAGGTTATGAACCTACTCCCAAAACTACAGGGATCATGGCAATGGGCCAATTTGCCAAAACGTTGAACTATCCCTTTAAAGCCAAAAAAATCATATCTGCCTCGATTACCTGATACAAACAAATGACCAATGAGTATTGATAATCATCAGCAGTGATGGTTTATCTGTTTGTTTTGCTCTTCTCACCAGGACATCTGCTATTTTCTTTCCGTTTTCTTTGACAAAAATAATCAGCAGTATGTGAAAGTAGCTGTTCTGCTGCTTTACAGGCTTCAGGCAGACACAGACTTCCAGTTCTGTTTCCTGTTGCAGTGCAATGAATCCTTCCTGTATTAGCACACACAGTTCCAGCAAAAGCCTCAAAATAAAACCCCTTAAAGTTGCATATATCCTTATCGGAGCATTTCTTCACTTAAGCCCCTGTTTTCTTGTATGGTTGTGAGGACAAATTGATGTTAACACAAGGTCTGATTTTGATTGTTTTTTTCGGTGTTGCTGGTTTTGTTACTCTAGTCAGCTGCAGAGAGTAGAGATGATATAGGTATCGTGATGATAGTGATGTTCTTCTCAATCAAATTAAATGATTTCTGGCTGCACAGGTCCAAACACAAACAGCAACTTTTGGTTCAACTGATCTCTTTTGATTAATTTCACAATGGAACGCAATTTGGACTTGTACTAATTCAGCAAATATACAACATTATGACGAGACATGACAAACAGCAACATACAACAAACAGAACATGACACTGCGACTGAGCTGAAATGGGCAAAATAATAAACTACAGAATATTAAATTATGTTTGCATGGACATGGTTACAAGTGCAGGTGTGTATGTGTTAAAACCTAACCAGAACTAGGCCAGCTTGAGATGCCTTTCCTATTCATTTCATTCATTTCTAATTCTAATATCCAAAACTATGACTGGCTTACCATAGCCCACAGGTCCAATCAGGCTCCTGACCATTACGCTGGAACCTTCTTCTAATAGTGGAAGGCAGACACTAGCTCTACAGCTAAAATAAGTCTTCCACTTTCTTTTTTGATAACATCTGACTGACACAGACAACCTACCTAGGCTAAAAACACTTGGTTGGTCGTCATCCTCGCAACTTTGATTTAGCCACAAAATTGGAGGTTTATTTCTACAGTTACTGATTATCCAGGTTTACTTCAAGATGCATTATCCATTGACAAAGTACATTGAGGGGCAGCATGTCTCTTTCAAGCTGCACTGTGGAGTGAAATGTGAAATGTTTTAACCTCAGGTCATCAAGCTGAAGCAATGCTGAAGATGCAAATCACAAAAGTCAAACACAAGAAACTTAAGTGACATAAGTGATGAAACCGTGGTGTGTGTATGTGTGTGTGAGAGAGCAACAAAGGACTGGTCCATGTTGAGGGTGTCGGCAGCACTTGTGCCTGCAGTGTGGCCCACACGTACCTGTGGTGAGCTTCACGCCGGTACTTCTTCATGGCCACACCGTCCATGTTGGCAGGTAGGTCGGCGTAGTTCTGGAGTCGGTCGCTCCATGAAGTCGTCATCTTGAACCGTTCACACTGTTTCTGGGAAGAGAACAGCTGCTCAGTGTCACACTTCAATAACTTCCGGTAAACTTTTACTTACAACTTTGTACTATAAGCATTATTAACGCCAACACGGGTGACCACTGTTCGTCACTGGAAAATAGGGCTGGTTTTGAATTATGTGTCACAAACCGGTCAGTCTGGCCTAAAGGCAGGAAAATGGAGGCTAGGCTAAAGTTAGCTCGGTGTCCTGTAAAGGCAGTGACGGCTAACATTAGCAGCCCGACGGGGGGGGGCTGCTGTGTGTCTTTATCCAACAAGGGGTAATAACACAGAGATAATAATAAAATCTTTCACGGGGTTGGGACGTCAGTCAAACCGCTGGACGCCTCCCTCTGTCACCGCTCGGTGCGTCCACGTACCTGCATCAGACACAGCTCACGAAGCACCAACACAGCTGCGACCAGCTCTCCTCTCAGCCGCAGTCAGTCTGTCTCACAGCACAGCAGTGCGACAAAAACAGTCAACAACCTGCACGGCGACGGCTTCAGCAGCACTTACCGACTTTTACGGCGTCTGTCGGTTATATGAGGCGCATGCGCACGTCTCTTCAACTTCTTCATTTGTTTTCCTCTGGTGCCGTCTGCTGGACGTAGAGACCTCCTCACAGCAGCTGGGCCCAAAGGATCACTGCCTCCCTATGGATGTAACCTTCCGCCGTGTCGGTTTCTTTTTAAGTAATAATGGGTATGATTTACTGGATCACACAGTGTGTTGTCCACACAGATTTCATCATGTTTACTTTAAATGGTGACCACAGCAATCTCTGAAGTCAGATGTGGATCAGCACATGTGTTGTTCAGTCACATTGTTCCTCGAGTTGAAATACTTGATTTTAAAATGCATATAAAATAAAAAATTCCAAAAGCTAACTGTTGCATGGTGCATTTCAGGACCTCAGACTGTGACTGAGATTCAAACCTGGAGAATAAAAAGCTGTGAGGATACAGTTGAAGTGATTGAGATGACCATAAAATAAATTTAAATGACAACCAACTACAGGCTGTTTATATGAAATCAAGCAAACGTCATACTGTACATCTGTTTTCTTCAATTTGAGTGAAATTTATATAGGTAAAGATGATCTTGATTATATAGCCTATTTCAGGCATTGCCTTGATGCGTCTTCATCATACAGGAGCTGGCTCTGTTTGGCCTATCATCAGCTTTTTAATCTCTTGGGAACCTGATTCCATCTGATCAGCCCATTCTAATGGCATCAGCATAGCAAATAGTGCGACAGTGCTCACATTTAATAAATGGTTGTTTAACCATCTAGTAGTAACTACACTATGCACTCATTACAGTCATGGTTTAGTTGCTGTTCTTCGTCAGGAGCAGCTCAGATCTACACTTCAAAATTCTGGTGTAATAAGCTGTACCACAGCTGGTACTGTATCATGGACATTTGGGCTCCTGTATAAGAGGCAACTTACAACCATTACAGTTAAAGAAGAAGTAAGTGGTCCGGTCGTTTTCGCTAATGCTGCGTTCCAGGCAGGCTTTTGAAATCGTAAATTACAGCTTCAAGTCACAACTTACGACTTTGTAGCGTTCCAGGTAACCCACTCGTGTTTTTCCGACCTGTTTTACCGGTGAAAGTCACTATAACAGCCACTCGTAACTTCCGACCGGTGAACTCGTACCAGATCGAACTGGTACCACTTCACGGTCGGAAAAATACGAGTTTCCTTGAACGCACCATAACAGTCCTCGTCCCTACGTCGCCACATTCACGGCGTTCCTTGGCTGCACACACCATGGATGTAGGCACACACAGCCCTGCATGCCGTTCTCTCTCCTCATTGGATAAAAACTGTAGGATACGATAAATGTTTTCTCCTCGGCTCAGAGCAGAGCAGAGCAGAGTGACTGACAGACCCGTGTTTTGGTCCAAACACTCTATGTAAGTGATTGCTGTCGGAAGATATTATTTAAGACTTATATTAACACAAATATATCACTTACTTCTGCTTTAAATATATTTGTCTTGTTTGTACTGTATACAGAGTGTTGATTTTCATTCAATGACCTCATTTGTTTTAAATCTCACCAGAAAAATGTAGGCATGTTTTGCACATGTTTTTTAATAACTATTTTATACAAAATGCAACAGAAAAATATACTTTTATTCAGCAGATAATAAAGAGCATATGTACAGAGTGTAGCACCAGGTGCTGCATATGTGGAAAAGTGCTGGAACTGACTCAACTGGAGCAGAGTCTCCTCAGTGCACTGGAAGGTTTTAGGTTTCACGGTCGGCTTCCTGAGCAGCCTGACACGTTTCGACATGGAGTGTGTCGTCCCATTTCACCATGGTCGTTCCCTTTGTATACACACTTAGGGTTTACAACCGACACCCTCTGACACAAACGTGTGTCTGTGTGTGTGCTTTCAGAGTGACCATACTGACGGTGATATCTCAGATATTCGTCTTTAACTATCTACATGTTTTTGGCGTACTTTAACATAGGTTATACGATGATCAATCTGTCATTGAGTACACTGAAAGGAGACCCCATAATCAATTAAAGAGACTCCAGAGCTTTGATTAAGTTCAACTAAATATTTCCTGTTCAAAGGCTACATAAGGCTACACATTATGGCACTATGGCATCAGAATCTCTAACACCAGTGTAACAGGCGACAGGAGACGCACCAAGACCAACGTAGAGATCCTGAGTGTGGAGACGTGGAGCAGCGTTCACACATTCAGGGGGTCAGTTAACGAACAGTATGATGCTGGTGTACTTCAACATGGCCTCACAACAATCTCTAAAGACTTTTGTAAACATCTTTTCAGTCCAACTAGATGTATAGACTTCTGAATGATACAGATCTGGACCTAGTCTTGTTAAATGCTTACTACTTTCTCAGTCTCTGTGGCTTGATTTAAAGGTCCCATATTGTAAATCCATGTCTTATTTCATTATAAAGGTTCTGTATTTACACTGTGAAAGTATGAAAGCGTCAGTCGACAGAACATAAACACAGCCTGTCGTCTTTTTTCCTGTCACTTCCACAACTTTGTGATACAGGTGTTTACCACCAGTCTGCCATATTTGTATTTGAGCTTTCAGGAAACAATCAGCCTATCACAAAAGAGACTCTGAGACTCTCTTCTGACCTGGATATACTGGGATCTTTTGTTGCTAGATCTCACAAAAAAATCACAGATATCCCTTCTTATGAATATCAATACTTCAAATAAATTACAGATGGGACCTTTAAAAAGCTCTCGATAAGAGCAGATGTAGGGCATTTGTGCTGCATCTCCAATCACACAAGAATTTGCATCAGTTGCTCAACCCTGGACATGTCGGGGCTGCAGCTCTATCGTCAGCTAAACACGAGTTTAAACTTGTCTGGAACAAGTTACATGGCCCATTTAACCTAAATGCTATTACATGTGTGATAGTCATCAGTAAATCTGTGAATGCTGTATAATGATTCAAGGAGGTTATGACAGAGTCCAACACGTAAAGACCAGTTTTACAGGTCTACCTGTGGAGCTGACAGGCCTATGTAGGTATACAAAAGTGTGAAGCAGTGTTTTCACTAGGCCTGGGTTTACAAAATCGATTTTCCGATTACTATCGATCTTCATTTTAAAGATCCGATATCGACTCGTAAAATTCATGTTTGCCATTTCCTGTTAGTTAGATTATGAAATTAAATATGAAACTGTACTGAAGAGTTGCACTGTTAAACTTGTGGAGTGGTTCATGTTAAATAAATGTGCATAATGTAACTGCTTTTGGGTCAACTTTTAATGTAGCCTAATCATGAATATTTTCAAAAATGCACCAGGTAGGAGAGTTCCATCCTTGTACAATTTGCGGCATTAGTTCTGTGAATCTCTTTAATAACCATGCAAAATTGGTGTTAAAACTGAAATTACCTTAAATGAATTGATAATGAATCGAATCGGAACCTTATGAATCGGAATCGATTCAGTAAATCAGTAGCGATACCCAACCCTAGTTTCGACTGTCAACCAGAGAGCACTGACCCATTTATCTTAGATTTTAAAATGATCCTGATCCCTGAGAGCGTAAATCAAACATGATGGGGAGAAGATATAAAATCAGTGATGAGCAGCTGTTCTGGTCAAATGCTACTAGCAGTGACAGAGTAACAGCTCCTTACTGGGCACTGTGGCTCAGAGAAGCTTTCAATAAAAGCTCACAGCCCCACGTACTTGAACATGAATCCCAGTGCTGCTTCCTGACAGGATGACAGCTGCACTTCCAGGAGATAGTTACAATATTTAGTCCTATCTGTGATTTGTCTCCAGGCCTGTCACACTGGTGTTAGTCAAGCTTACACATGTATTATAAAGACCAAACCCCTGAGCACCAACGGTAATAATATTGCATCAGTGACTGCTGCAGAGTTTCATCTCCGCAGGCATTAATCGTCATGGATTACCTAGGAGACTGTGACTCTGTCTGTCCGTCTGTGTTTTCATGAATGACTGCATCAGCATGTTCAAAGTTCCCGGGGTCGCGGCGGTCAGGCGGCTCTTCGGCGATCTCCGCCCCCTGCTCCTCCGTCTCTTCCTCTCTTTCTATAAAGCCGTGCTGATCCCACAGCTCCTGGCCGTCGCACACCTCGATCCCAGAGTCCCCCGTGAAGCGCCGGTACCTGCCCGGCGTCAAGTCCTTGTTGGGGTTGGCGGCGCTGTGGAGGAGGACCTGCGTGGCCTCTGGAGTGGCGGGGAGCGCCGCGTCAGCATCGCAGGGGACGGAGATGGCCAAGTGGGGGCACGGAGATTCCTCTGTGGGGGGATCCGTGGATGGGGGCTCTGGCTGGAGGGGGGTGTAGGGAGGGGGAGGGGTGGCCGGGCGGTCCACCACCTCCTCGTAGGCTGGCAGCAGATAGGTTGGCAAGAATCCTGCAGAAGAACACAATGGACATGCATTAAAGTATGAAAGGACACACATTATGACAGTGTTTCACTCATTCCCAGTCAATCAGAGTGTTCTGAATCTGAATATACCACTAATGAATATTTTTTTAAGTGTATAATCACTATAAAATAAAATTTGTTTGGTTTTCGTTTATTCTTTTATATACACATATAACAAGAGTCTTGCTCTAGAGAGCAAGAGAGCGTCGCCATCTTGCTCTGCCATGATTGTATGGCAGGCTGAACGGAAAATCCAGCCAGCCAGAAAGAAGGTTTCGCAAGTTCTTAAATAAATAAATAAATGAGTGCTTAAATAACCAAATGAAGAAGAAGGTGGAAGGAAAGAAGAAAGAGGAGGAAACAGCAGACATATCATAGAATGGTTTAGTTCTTCATCTCGATGCTCCTGAAATACTTCCAGTCGTAGTAAACAAAGTTTTTTGTCCTCGGAGGCCACCGTCACTTTGCCGACGGGAGGGGTGAGTGTGAGCGAGTGAGTGAGCGCTGCAAACAAGAATCTGAAGGCTAGATATCACGATTTTACCCCCATTTTACACACTGGACCTTTAAGTGATGTGATTCTTGTTTGGTATAAGACCAAACAACACATTCCTGTAAATCTGGAGAATATAATTAATCCGCCATGGCTTCTATGGTGCTGACAACTGGATTGAAATGGAATTGTTTACAATCTCATTGTAGATAAATAATTCAATTCTTCAGCAGTTTTGTCAATGCACAGTTACATTGACAATCAATAATGCAGTTCTCATTTTCCATAACAAATGTTTTTTTCACCACTGATGTGACCTGTTTTGGACTAAATTAGTCAGTGATAGCTAGTAACTATTTCAACAATTGTTTTAAAAGCATCAGTTTTGTTGTATATTCATGTAGGTTTTATGTCATTTGAAACGACATATGACCATTTTTTAACAACAGTCTTTCACAGAACTACGTGGGAAGGCTTCATTAGAAAAGAGCAGGCGCTTCCAAGAAAACACTGCAGGTAGTTGGATGAATCATGTATCTATCATATGATGTAATAGGAGAGGACCAGAGAGACAACACAACAACAAACCAGTCTGAAGAGTTGCTGACTGTCATCTCTTCAAAGAAATTCTGCACAGTGATGTCTTTTGGACAGGCACACTGACTTTTTGAGTGAAAGATGCACCAGGAAATTCTGCTGATCAAGTTCTACTCGTTTATTCTATTTAAAAACATATATGATAGGCAGCTAGCGATGCATCTGAGAGATGGAGTCTATGTGTGGAATGTGTAGAGGCAGCACACAGACACTCACTGAGATAGAGGGGCAGCTGGGAGTTGTTGTGAGCTTCTCTGTAGGCGATGAGGTTGATCTCGTTCTGCCTGCGCTGCTGCTGGAAGCGCTGCTTGGACCGCCAGTGCTGACACACGCAGCAGCACGTCAGGATGATGATCAGGGTCCACACCAACCAGAACCCTGTGTCAAAACACCTTTAGTGCATATTTTGAAAAAAATGCATGGTCTTTTTATATAGCAATTATAATAGCTTCAGTGCAAACAACGTGACACTGTTTAAAGGGATAGTTCAATATTTTGGCAAACTTTCCCATTGCCATAATCAGCTATAGTTTTAGGAGTAGGTTCGTTATCTTTCATTGTCGGTGCAGAGCAGAGCCATGAGGAGCTCAGAGCTACGCTACGCAGGCTAATGGAATTTCTTGGTTTCCCTCTTTAAACTCATCAAATACACAATCCAACAACTCCAAAACGCTCTAGTGGACAAGTTGTGACCTGCACATTCACCATGCTATGAGATAATAATGGAACGCTACAAGACAGAGTTGTTTTCAAGGCAATTGCAGTGGCTATTTGCCGAAAAACTGCCCCCCCATGGGAATGCACATCACTGGTTTTGCATGAATTTACCTCGAAAACAACTCTGTCTTGTAATGTCCACAAACCTACTCCTAAAACTATAGGGATTATGGCAATGGGACAGTTTCCCAAAATGTTGAAATGTTTAATAACACCTTATTAGTTTTGAACAAATATATTTTTTTAATGAAAAAAGAAAAGTTGTGACTTCTCCATGCATCACTCTTTAATGCTGTGACTAAGAAAGCAATGCAGAAATATTAGGCTACCTGTCTAAAATGAAGTATTAAAGAATTATTTGTTGCATCGGTGTCACCTTTTTCCAACTCAAGGTGCTACATGATGAGTTATAATGATTAACAGTCTGTCAATCCCTGTGATGGTTTTCATGTTCTTTGTGTCAAAAAACACACTCAAAACAAAATGAGAGAAATGCCAGTGGGTGCACCGACAGGCTGAGTGGCACATGGGTGTGTCTGTCTGCAACATGAGAGGCAAGCAGACAGCCAACAGCAGGTCAAACAGTAAACAAGAAGAGTAGAACAAGTTGGAGACTAACTGGCACTGGTACCACTCCTGATCTTTATCAAACATCTGCTCTTCTGCTCCCTTCCCATTTTTACAATTCAGACCTCCTTTACCTTTAGTGGTGTTAAAGGGATAGTTCAACATTTTGGGAAATTGGCCTACTGCCATAATCCCTATAGGTTTCGCAGTAGGTTCGTTACCTTACCTACTATTACCTCCAAAGCGTAGCTCTGAGCAGCTCGCGGCTCTGCTCTGCCATCCTAAAAATAGCTTGCACAAACCTACTTCTAAGATTATAGCGATTGGGCAATGGGCCAATTTGCCAAAATGTCGAATTATCCCTTCAAGTTTGTTGGAATAAAACCTGAACAAATGTGGGTCAAGTGAGCTTATGGGAACGTTACTTGCTTTGAGCCAAGTGCATTCCATCCAGTGTCATATAATGTATACGGTGTTATCAGAGGAACCATTCAGAGACACTGAAGTAGAGGCGGGTAACTTACACCACAGTTCATAGTAGTAGCTGCAGCACTGTGTCTCTCCACAGCAGTGACCCGACTCACAGGTGTAGCTCTGGTTGTTTACTCCCTGGCACAGCAGGTGGGCCTGTAAATACACACATACATGTGTCACACACCAGCTTGAGGATTGCACATCGCAAACATTGACAAGTTGTTTTCAGACTCTGATTATAAGGTTTACCATCTAGTGTCCTACTTGCGCAAAACATTCTTGATATTTCCTTTACAGTTATGACCATACACTCGGTACAGTTTTATTATAAACACCATTCTATGCCACATAAACAAACTAGCTAGTGTATGAACATTATCTAATCAATGCTTTGTGATCTAATCTGATTGGTTCTAACTGGTTCTAGGTCTTTGTTTTTAATGCTGTTGCTCCTGCAGGAAAACACTTGAGCCCAGCAGCCCAGAATCTGCCTGGATACAACCGAGCACGGTCAGGAGGAATCAGATGTCAAATGTTTCCCCAAGTAAACACTGCTGCATCTCTCGGAGCTCGGTGGACCCAGGTGACATGGGGGGCAGCCACTACTGCAGACGTGCTGCTGACAACGTCCTACCGCTTCTATCTATGGCTGACTGTAATGCTGCACAAGCAAGGACCAATTCCTCAGATTCCTGTCTTCTCTGATAAGTAGCACAGCCAACCACCTGGTATAATTAGATTCCAACGTGTCACTTGGATTCATCTTCGTCGTTGTTTGATTTTGCACATGTTGCTCTCAGACCTATGAGTTAAAGATTTTAAGATTTAAAGTCTGAATGGGTTTGACCACACTAATGCTTCAATGAGGAATGGATACATCTAATTGGTAAACTGAGTTGTTATGTTTTTAACAGAAGTCATTGGGGATTTCAGCAATATACAGTGGCATGCAAAAGTTTGGGCAACCCTGGTCAGAATTTCGGTTAATGTGAACAGTTGAGCAAGTGGAAGATGTGTATCATTTTGTTTTCTACAATTTTAGAGTGACAAAAGGAAACAAAGCAGCAACAGAATGGGAAACCCAGAAGACTTGAGCTCTTAGACAGATAACTTAGATAGATAGAACTTAGGTATTCACTTAAATTCATTTTTTCCAGTAGCTCATAGAAACGAGAACAACCACACTTCCACTCATTCACAACACATAAACATGGACAACACAAAGCCATACAGTGGCATTCAAAAGTTTGGGCACCCCTGGTTGAAATTTCTGTTGTGAACAGTTAAGCAAGTTGAAGATGAAATGATCTCAAAAAAGGCATAAAGTTAAACATGAACCACCTTTTTTTTGTTGCAATATTAATCAACATTGGTGTGTTATTTTTTGTTTGCTACAGTTTTAGAGTGACACAGGGAAACAAAGCAGCAGCCTGCAAAAGAATGGGAAACCCAGGAGACTTGAGCTCTCAGATGACTTTGACCAAGGTACCAGACAAGATATTTAGTTTCCAATAGTGGTGCTACTAAGTTAGCTAGGGCCAATGCAAACCTTTGCTGAGGGCCCTTTCCTTCTCTGTCATTGAAAATGCAAAAGATGACAACAAAAATCCTTCAAAACATAAAGGGAATGTGTCATCTGTAACGTTATGCCTTTTGGAGATCATTTCATCTTCCACTTGCTCAACAGGTCACATTAACAGAAACCAAGGGTGCCCAAACTTTTGCACGACACAGCAGTGATCGGTCCTGGGTACTGAGGGTCTGACTGTCCGGCTCCTGACAGCTTAACTGTCAATACGTCAACGGCGCATCAGTGTTTTTCCACAGGAACAACCACCACCAGCAACAACAACAGCAGCAACACAAAAACGCGAATCTCTTGATCTATTTACATAAGATAAATAAGTCTAACCGCTGCTGAGCTGAGCCTGGTGCCACGTAACAAGCGAGGAAACCATCTCTTAACATTGTCTCAACAATCATGCAATAGTGTAATATATAGATATAGCCTTGGTTCGGTTACATAAACTTTGTGACAGCCTACCTGGCTGTAGCTGCGCTAACATAGAAACTTCAACTTGTGCTAGTGCCCATCCCTGCTAACACAACTTGCTAGCGCTAACTTTGCTACCTGTGTTTGCGACTATTGGAGCGAATGTGAAAACTGGCCTACAGGGGAAAAGCTGTTAACACTCAACACACAAGCCTGCTGTCAGCAACCAGAGTATTCAACATGGTTATTTTCGGTGGGTCGACATCTGGCTAAACGCTTTTAGCTCGCAGGCTAAGTTGCTGCAGCTAGCTGTCTGACTGCCACCGTCGCTCGGCTGCTACCTCTGACACCGGGGTCGCCGTCGCTGCGCTTTCTTGTCCAACGCTGATCAACGGTGACACCATTGCAGTCGAGAAGTTAGAAACTAACATTTTTAATGACTATACTGGTAACAAAGCATTGCATTGTTGGAAAAAGACGTCGGTCTCGCTTGTTAATGAAAGCAAAACAAGTCCAGTTACATTTCAACCACCGAGGTCGACTACGGCTCCGTCCCATTGGTCCATTCAGGAATGTGGGCGTTCCTCGGACGGTGATTGGCCGATTTGGCTGTCAATCCAGTTAGATTTTTTCAAAGGTATTTAAACTTTATTGACCAAAATGTCAGGTGAAAAATAATGCTAAATCAGCAACTTTCACACAAACATTGTGATCGGAAAAATAAAATAAAATATTAGGCTAATTGAGTAACTGATATTTGTTAAATACATAAAACAGATCATTTGTGTCATGAATGCACATCTACAGTTGTGAAAAATGTGTATTGCACATTTAATTAAGCATTAAATAATTAATTCATCATTTATACATAATGTGGTTTATAAACACACATTTTTATACTCATCATTGATAAGCACTATTTATAAACTACATACTAATGAATATTCATGCGTTACAAATGAAGAATTCAGTATTTATTAATGCTAACTAATGCTTAATAGTGTGCACTTATTATAAGTTACCCAGTCTGGTCTTATTTGTATGGTCCTGTCTTCTCTCAAGTCTTCCACCTGAGGCTTTGTTTCACCAATGAAATTTTGTCATTAGGTGCCCATGAAACATTGAGGCAAACAAGAGCCGAACCTCAGTAGCCTAAATATTTCGGTGATTATCAAAATACTTTGTATTCTGGATCCAGTATGGTCATAATATACTTCTAACTTTGGCGACACCATCTGACATTCTCCTTCTTTGAAACCTTTGTGACCCTAAGAGCTGGTCAACTCAAGCCGTGCTCTGATAATGGTGGAGATTGTTTAGAGTTACAGCAAAATGAAATATGCTGTAGAAAAGTATCATCTCTACTGTAAACTGCCTCCTCATGCTCAGTGCTGTCAACATGAATACTTTGTAACAGCAGCAGTCTGAATGTACGTGAAAGATTCGAGTGTCACGACCTTGATATGAAATCAGTTTGCCAAACATCGAGTGAAGTTCCCTCCGCCCCTCCTCCATCTCCCTCCATCTCTCCTGGCTTGACGTTCTCCTCTCCTCAGGGCCGGTCCTTTGAACCTTTCAGCCCAGTTTGAGGGAACAAAAGCAAACAAATCACATTGTCCTTTCAGGAATTTTGGCTTGTTCACTGCCTTTCATGACCTCTTCTTTAGGCACCTCTCTGCCTCTCCTCATTCAGGGTTCCCAAGAAAGTCAATGGTTCCTTACATCCCAGTTTGACAAGTCAGGAGGATACACGCTAATCCCCTTAATCTGGCCTTTCTCCCGCACGCAGCCACAGGGAGAGGGGGACCACAGAGAGTAATCCTGTCGGAGAAACAATAGGATTAAGGCCCCAACCCTGTGAGTGACAATCAGGTAGGCTATCCACTGACTGATCTGCAAAGCAGGAGTCCTGGCCACTCTCCCTTCAATGTGACTTTATTTTTGTTTGGCAGGCCCGAGAGGGATGGGGGGTGAGGCAGGGGAGGAATGGGTGGGTTGTGATGGGAGGGAGGATATTCCTTTGAGGGGCTGCTGGAGGTCTGACAGGCCTGTGGTCCTCGGAGCACCAGGGTCCCAGGGTTGACTGACAGGTGAGGGGTAAGAGCTCCGAGGGTCTGTTGTGGGGAGCTAAGAAATTTGTATCCATGGTTGTGGAGGAGGGGTGGCGTTGATACAGTTGATTTTTCTTCACATTTCTCTACAGATATTTTCATTACTGTAATATGAGTGTGTGTCTGTTGATTGCCGCGCAAATTTACATACCCTTTTCCATGAGGTTGCAAAAATAAATATTTTTTAAGACCTAGTAGGTATTGAACTGATCATTAGTCTGAATTGGTGGTTGGAGAGACACATAATCATTCAGTGTGTTTTTAGAATAAAAAATTGTGATAAAGTGCATCAACAAAAACACAACACAAACAGGATATAGTTTCATTCTTAAACGTTAATTAAATCAGACACTGAAACAGGATACAGTACATTTGTTTGGGACTGTTTTCTCCCATAGACTGACACTCATTCTGTATCCCTCCATGTGAAATATCTGAGTGTACAAAGTACCAAAACTGATTACTTCAGAGTGTGTATAGACATAGTAGAAATAGATTATCAACACTCCTGACTCAATGACTCTAAGGTCAAGTACTTATAAGTACTTTAACTGACATTGAAAAAGTTCACTTTCAACTTTGACTTGTATTAGAATCACATTTGTCAACACATTGTTGTGTTGTTCCACTTGATGAACATAAAACAACCTCGACCATCTTGACTGACTGTGTGGAGAATAATGGTTCTATTTCTTTTGAATAGATGAATAGATACAATTTTAAAGGGCCCCACATCACAACACTGATGATGATTCATTCTCATCTTACTTTCTTTCTAAAATATCAGCTCAAACCATGGTCTCTGATGAAGACTCTTCAGCTTCATCCTTATCCAATGGAGCATCACTACAACACTGACATTCAAACATGATTGACAAGGAGTCGATCGCAATTATTATTATTTTTTTAAATCTCAGAATCAGAATTTTTTTTTAAAAAAGAAAGAAAAGAAAATTAATTTCTCTGATGACAAAGACTGCTCCTAGCCAGGCTAGCGCTGCCTAATGCTTCCGGCCAATTTCATTTGCCTCCACCATATAGTAAGGAAACTAGTTCCGCCAGACCAATCAGCGAACAGATGGGGAACTGAAGGCAATGACGTTGAACTCAAGCGCTCAAGCTTACATTTCTGGTGTAGATCGAAAGCAGCGGTAGGCAGTTGAAAGGATGGATGTCGGCGAAACGATACGCTCTGTGTTGGAAACTATTCCTAACATTGAGGAAATAAAAAAGCCAGAACAAGAAGCATGTTTGAGGAATTTTATGGAGGGCAAAGACGTGACGCATAGCACACGTCACCACCAAGCAGCAGCGATTAGTTGAAGCAAACGGAAGCAACCGCCTCCCGGAAGCAAACGAATCCCTATGGCTCGTGTTCAGACGCTCTATGAAATGGAATGAAATAAGCGGCTGATGCATCAGACTGCTCCAAAGTGTAGAGCATTTTACAGAACAAGTCATAAATACAAGTAAGTAAACGTCTGTTAAAGTAATACTTAAGTAAAGTACAGAATAGAGTTCATTTGCAAAAGCAGATAAGTGCCATTTTGAAAAAAATGAGCTGAGGCTTTGTAATTATTCTTTTTATTTTTTATTTATTTTTGTATTTATTCTTTTATTTGCATAGTGTTGTTTTCAATAAAACTTTATTTTTTGAGATATGTCTGTTTTGTTACATCTTAAAGTCACTCAACTTTGGTTTGACTGATATCACCTTATGTAAATAAAAAATAAAAAATGAAGATTCTAGAATTTTTTAATAACGGAGTTTTTGCAAATGAACTCTTCAGATACTGGACTAATAGGCCTATACAGTAAATAAGTAAATGTGCTTCATTACAATCTATCCCTAGTTACATATGATAGGAATTTACCTGATGCTGTGCATAGTTGCGCTATGTCAAGTGTAGCTATCCTACTGAAATAAAAACATACAATACTGAGATACACTGTGCCATGCATGTATTCATGGCTGCTCCTTTCAACCTCTGCTGCTGTAATCAATAGGTGAACTTCACCTTATGAACACCAGATGGCCCCATTGGCACATATATGTGCCAAGTAAGAGTCACAGTCAGAGAGTCCTCTGGCTGCTCATTGCTCCAACACCGTGAACACATGTCATCCATTGAGGAACCACACAAACCCTCTTGATATCCAGTCGTCTGTCTCTGCCACTGCAGCAGGCCCAGGGCTCGGCACGAAAGGAAACAAGCCTCACATCCAGTGAAAAGAAAAGCTGTCCTGTCCATTCAGCTCCAGTGAACGTGGCCAAAGAAAACAGCGGTTGATTCTTTACATCTCCTCACATTACCACGATGGTCTTGTTAAGTGCAGGAGGGGGGTAAATTACAGGTTAGCCATTGTGTGAAGGGGAATGAGTCACAGGATGGTGGATTTCCATGTGTGACAGGTGCCTGCAGAGGTTACTGCGTGTTTGTTCAGAACTCCGAGCTGACACTGGAAAATCCCAAGGGTCAAACAAGTGGTGGCCAAAGTAAAGGTGAGTCACTGTCAGAGGTCTCTAACAGTGACATGTGGTGACACCCTCAGTGTTTTCAATCATTTTCACAGAGAAGATGAATACAGAAAGAGTTACCTGCTTGTTATTCATTACTGTGTGGAATGAGACAACAATTAAAGGGATAGCTCAACATTTTGGCAAATTCTCCTATTGCCATAATCTCTATAGTCACAGGGTAGGTTCATTACTTTTAATTATCAGTGCATGTTGTTTTGAGATCCAGGGGGCAGAGACACAAGCTGCTCAGCAAACCCAAGGGAGGTGAACAGTACAGGTCCCCTGTCCCTCATCAAGCTCATCAAATACACAATTCTTCAACTTCAGAACACTCTTGAGGAGAAGTTGTGACCTGTACATTCACCACGCCATGAGATAATCATTTATATGTAACATTACGACACGTGAAGCAAATGCTTGGAACTACTTTTGCTTTTGAAATCACTCTGGAATGTAGCTCCAGTTCTGCATTTGCCTTGAAAGAAACTCCATCTTGTAATGTTAGGTTATTATTTCACAGTGTGGTAAATGTGCAGCTCAACTGGATTGTGTAGGCCTATTTGATGGGTTTTGAGGGACAGTGGACCTGTACCATTCACCTCGATTGTGTTCACTGAGTAGCTCGCATCTCTGCCCTGTGGATCTCAAAACAACATTGCACCAATAACTAAAGGTAATGAACCTACCGCTATGACCAAATGGATTATGGCAATAGGCAAATTTGCCAAAATGTTGAACTATCCCTTTAATCATATGCCTGTGGACAGGCACAGAGTTGAAGTCAGAGCATGTTTCCCACAATTTAGCACACACATGCTGAAAGCCCTGTCCAAAGTTCAAATTTAAAAGTTTAAAACGTAAAATATTCAAATAATAATTCTGTTGTTTTTGTCCCTCTAGGATTTACACAAAATGAATGATTTGTCTGCTTGTCTGTTTATGTGGATCTCTTGGATCCAGAATCTCCCCACTACAGGACTTTTTTTATTTTTTATTTTATTTTTTTACTTTTTTAGGAGGGTCGGGAACTTGTCCTGTCTTAGGAACATGACCAGACCAAGTTCCCTGCTTTGTCTGTAATATCTTCTGATTGGCTACAAAAACAAAGAGAACTGAGAGCCATTCCAGGGCTCATATCAGAAAATACTTGTAATCAGTCTAATTTATTTGGGCTTGTTAAGACAACAGTATAAAACACACTTGAAACACAGTGTGTGTGTGTGTTTCATACCTGAGGATGTCACTGGTGCTCAGCTAATAGGAAGGACTTCAGCCCTGAGGCGATGTGCAGGACAATGTTCCAGTGAGCATCAAATAATCAGCATGGAAGACAGAAGAGCAGCACCAGCATCGGCCTTTTAAAAGCCAGACATGTTTGAAGTGTGTGGATGAACAGTGGCATTTTTCACAGGCCGACGCTCGACAGCGGCTTTGTGCCTCATGATGTAGCACCTACTGAAATGGATGATGTCACCCAAGACGTGGGGTATCGGGGATAAGAGGGCGAGGCAGGAGGCTTTTTTCTCCAACAGCGGTCTAAGCTCTCAAACCTTGAGTGACACTACAGAGGAGGGAGGACATGTGCAGGCAAGAACACACATCACTCACTGCAACACACTGATACTGATACCCAAACATCCACTATCAGCCACCCACTGTCATCTGCCACACCTGATAACATTTTAGTTATGTTGTATCATCGTCCTGCTGCTGTTTTATTCCTTGTTTTCAGCTCATGAGATTTATTAAAGATAGAAAGACATCTTTCCATTGACTTTCAAAGGGGAAAATGTTGGAGCTTCTGCACTCACATAACTTCCATCCATAGACATGATATCACCCATAACTTAATGCTTAAATCTGGTTAGCTAGTAAGCACTTTGTAACTGTGTTTTGAAAGGTGCTATACAAATAAAGTTTATTAAGTTTATTATAGTTCCCAGCTTACAGACATTTATAAAACAGGGGTGATGCCTCTACTCTCATGGAATGTATCTGTTAAAGGGATAGTTCAACATATTGGCAAATTGGCCCATGACCATAATCCCTATAGTTTTAGGAGTAGGTTCGTTACCTTTAATTTTTTGGTGCAAGCTATTTTCAGAACGGCGGAGCAGAGCCGAACAGAGTTATTTTCAAGGCAAAAGTAGAGACTGCTTGCCGCCCCCAATGGGAATGCGCATCAGCGGCATTGCATCAATTTACCTCGAAAACAACTCCATCTCATAACATTCCGTTATTATTTCATAGCGTGGTGAATGTGTAGGTCACAACTTGTCCACATGAGCATTTTGGAGTCTTTGTATTGTGTATGTGATGAGTTTGATGAGGGAAACCAAGAAATTCCATTATCCTCCATAGTGTAGCTCTGAGCAGCTCGCAACTCTGCTCCACCGTTCTAAAAATAGTTTGCACCGACAATTAAAGGTAACATACTCCTAAAACTTTAGGGATTATGGCAATGGGCCAATTTGCCAAAATGTTGCCTTTAAGTCTAGTTTCCAGTGTTGGAGCTGACCCACCCACTGTCTGAAAATATTACAGACATTTATAAAACAGGGGTGATGCCTCCACTCTCATGGATTCACCTCCTGTGTTGGATGGTTTGAGAGAGAATGTATCTGTTAGAGCACAAAACAGAAATATTTCATACTGTATGTGTTTTTTCAATAAGGCAGGAAAGTCCTTCCTTGTAGGTAAGTATTTCAAATGCTTCAACAGTAACCAAACATTCGTTTTTTTCATCAAACCTCAGCTTAAAGATTTCCAATGAGAATGCATTCAGCTTTATTATTTTAGATGGTTTGTTTCAACTTAAATCTATGTTTTATTGTGCACACTCTGGACTTTGGTTTTTAACACCTCACCAAAATGGCTCTCACCAACCTCTGGTCATCTTTGTCTCTCTCTTAAAAGTGTGAAGTGAAGAGGTGACAGGTCCCCAGCCGAATCTCAACCACAGTACAGGGTGTATATCATGAACAAGGCCTCCACTACACAGCAGTATGCTCATCCTTCTATACTGCAAATTTTATGAACCACCACAGTGTCATCGTGGCTGCAGCAGGGACACTGACAACGTTTGATGTTCTCTCTCTTGACTCATTTTTTTTCTTCAGAATTCTCCTTAAAATGTTCTCCCTGTCTAAACAACTCACCACTAATTGTATTTAACAAAAATCCTCCACCCAGAAAAACTGGTGTGAGGTGTGTTGATGTGGAGACTGCCCCCATCCAGACTCTATGATTAATTCAGCCTCAGGGGTCCCTGGGGGCCACATCTCCTGCATGGATGTGCAATGTCTGTACGCACCCTGGCCATTCCTCTTATGTGGCCCTGGCATATTAGTTAATGGACAGCATATGATCTAATATATGCCATTAATGGCCGGCAGGGAGGGTCAGGGCTTGGACTCACGGTGGACACCCAGGGACACCCAGGGACATGTGTGGCTGGTGCAGTAACACACAAACATGAAGTCACACGCAGCCTTATTCTGGCTCTGCTGCTTGAACTGTCTGCACCTCTGTTCTACAACTTCCTGAAACTGCTGATCTTCCATACAACTGTGTGATGGTGAAGAACCAGACATCATACAAGTGCAAGTACACCGTGAACATCAGTGTCTAAAAATGTGCACAACTTTTTGTTTTCAGCTTCAATGAGGGCTGGATTTTCACCAAACCCAAACACTAGCTCTTTACACTTACATCTTAATATGAGAAGTTTAGGTTTCAAGCTTCAGATTTGAATTTTGGGACATCAGAATGCTTTTCCGTCAATGAGGGAGCCAATTACAGAACGGGGGAGGGGGCAGCAAGACAATGACGACACACTGAAGCGACTTTGTTGATAGCTTGTTGATCCAACATGGCGGCAGATGCTTGACCTTTTGATGCTACATACGCCATCGGATATGATTGATACAATTGGCTATAAGCTACATGAAGACGCATTTGATTTTACATTGGGGTGAGGTCTGGTGTTAGCCAGGTTATCAATGTGTCAATAACTCTTATATATTGATGACTGTCAAGGTGGTACAGATTCAAAATCTTATTATGAGCTGGATTAAGCTCCACTACTGCTACCTGTAGCTTTTCCAGGCAGATCTGACTGCAGATGAAGTCAGGTGACCTTCCATCGTAGATTTTTTGTTTCATCACAATGTAATCACTCTGAAATTTGCAGCTGGCCAAGATCTGATCACAGCCTGGACCTGTCCACCTCCAGACAGCTTATTCAAGTTGTTGAAAGTGGAGAGGAAAACTACATCATGTATTTTCTTCACCTTAAACTGTTAAATATGGTGTAGCCACCTCAACTCAACCTCCAGCACCTTTCATCATGTCTGTGTAAGTTCCAATAGCATTAGAATCAAGACATTTGGAGATATGGAAGTTAATTGTTTTGTATACATAAAAATATAGAGTGGTGGACATATGAATTGGAGTAAGTGATTTTCATTAATATTTCAGCTCTGTACATGTACACCAGGAAAGGCCAAACCTTTTGGCTCTTGGGCCACAGTGAGTTTTAACATTACGGACGGGCCGGGCCGGTATCAGACGGATGGAGAGTGTTTGAGTGAACTGATATAAATGACATGTAAGCCATTACCTCAAAGTAAAAGAAAACTTACATTTAAATTACATTCAGCTTCAGTGATAGCAGTGTTGCTGGTCACCCCCCTTTTTTTTTCTCTTTTTCTTTTACCAGTCTTTCCTGTAATTTGGAAAATTTTGTACCAGTATTTGACGGGCCGGATTAAAGAGGGTTGTTTGTCCATGCCTGCTGTAGACTGTACTGGTCATTTATTAAAGTTTGCAAGGTTGATGTTGAATTTTGTAAGTCACACACTGTAAATAGGATCATTGCCAACTTTCATGCACACAGACTAAGTAAAGAACCTTTATGTTAAGTTGTTTAAAGTAAGGCGCAACTTAACTTAATCAGTTTCTGAGTGGGAATGGGGATAGAGAAGACAACTCCCTACTCAGCCTACTTTGTATTATTTGGTTAGATATAGTTGGTTGCTTAGTAACAGTTGCATATTGAACACATGGTAGCTCAAACGTACCCACTACAAAGAGCCCGTATGACCACATCGTAGCCGTGGGCATTCATTCAGCCCACTGCACCCCCTATGTAAAACGTGGTTGGGTAAGCTGACACCTGACAATAGCACAGAAGCTGTGATGGTCCAAATAACAACTTCAACCATTCAAGATGACTGCATCAACACAGGGGAGGAACAATTGGACCAATCTGGATCTGTTTACACTGCATTAACAAGTGTTTTTCATTACCCAGGTGATGTGTCCGGATACAGAGCATCTTAATGCCAGGTGTAAGTGGTGTATAATTGACCACACACACACATACAGTCCATACACAACCAAGACACGTCCTGTTCTTGTTTGAAACACCAGGTGCACCACTCGTGTGCGGTTTGATCATCCAGATGTGTGATCACGTAGACGTGATCTCTGTCCATCAAGTGGATCCTCACATTGTACAGAGTGGATTTGAGGGGGTCAAACGCTCCAATCCCCTCTGTTGTGTGATCTCAGGTGCAAGGGTCAAATGTATGTAAACCCAAACAGTGTGTTTCCACAGCGATGAGATGAGGTTTGTCAAGAGGCTAATGTGCCTTAATCCCTTCAAAGGCTTTCGGCTGGATCTGGAGACCCACTCCACAGCATAGCGGACCAAAGAGCTGTGTGTTCCTCACACTGGGACTGACTCACGAGGCTCTGCAGAAAGTGTGAGCGCATGATTCTTACATGTCGAGCATTTGTGCTCACACCGCCTCCAGCTAATGGATTAGCCCTTTTACCTGCAGGCTTCAGCATGCTTCCTATGTTAACAGTTAACAGTTAATTGTTAACAGTTTCTCTCCATCGACAGTAGGGATGCACAGAAGCTTCGACTGAAGTATATCGGCCGACGTTTGCCTCTTTGACTGACATCGGCCATTGGAAAATACTGATGGCAGTGGCTGATGTTTATCTGTTGCATATTGTACTGACTCGGAGGAAAAGCCTGTTTTTTGTTCTATCTTTTTTGGGGGGATGTGATCTGCCGAGATGCAAAATGCAGGAGGGCATGTGCGCATTCAATTTGTTCAAATGAAGTATTGAAGCAAAAATGATGGTGGTGTGGGAGTGATGAAGATTTTTTGGTTTCCTTTACACAAAGAAGGAATAAATTACAGAGAAAAAACACTGGTACCAGTATCATCATCATTTGCCAAATTGTTATCTTAAAGGGATAGTTCAACATTTTGGCAATCGTTCATAAAACTACACAAAAACCATTTAATATTCCTCCACACTGCAATCCAAGTGTGAAGGGATGCAGTTCAGAGTTTAAACAATTTCATTTGGGATATTTATAAAGGCTAAACAGTCGTGCATTGAATTTGCCTGGGGCACGCTCTTGCTGCTGTATTACTGTATTCCGGGCGAGCAGTATGGAGGAATATTAATTGGTTTTTGTGTAGTTTTATGGATGTTCTTGTGTCAGTCCTATTACTCTCCCCCTCCCGGGTCTCCAGATGCACTTTGAGGAATAAAAAACTACTCTGGAACTACTATGAACTATTCCTTTAATGGCAATAGACGAATTTGCCAAATTGTTGAACTGTCCCTTTAAACATCTGTATTGATATCAGCCCAGAATTTCACAATCAGTGCATCCCTTGTCTACAGTCATCACCGTTACCGAAACCAATGTTTTTGACTTCAGGTAATACAAGCTCTGCTTTAATCTGGAATCTTATGCGTAAACGCTTTATCAGATAAACTGTTGAATGGAGCAGCAGGAGCATGAATATGAATATGAATTGATGAATTATTTTACATAAAGTGTATAATAATCCACTTTCCATGACCTTAATGGGAAAAACATCATGAGGTCAAGGACAGATGTGAAGGACAATAACAGTATGAAGAATCCAGCTGCAATCCAGTTGTTATTTTTGGTGCTTTAGTGCAACACCTCTGCTGCTCTGACTGACTCTGACTGTTCTCTGTCTCTGATGAGTCCATCATCTGCATGAAACACTGTATCATCAGTATAAACATGTTTCACTTCTGCCAAATCGGAAAGTACAAAACAGACAAAGCAACATCAGTTCCTTTAAAAATGTGAAAACTTTTATTTGCGAAAATAGATAGATCTGAGATGTGTGTGTGTGTGTTTATCTTCTGATATAAACAGGGTTCTGTCTGAAGTCCAGTGAGTGCAGGGCGGTGGCCAGGGCGGCGTACAGACGGGTGCTGCTGAACCTCAGGCAGTACACTGGGCTGCTCACCGGGTCCGTGCTCAGCTGGAAGAACTGCAGCACACACACACACACACACACACACACACACACACACAACAGCGCTTCATCGTTGTTTAACTGTTACACACGACAGTCAGGTACAGTATGGCATTTCACATTGTGCGTACCTGCAGGCATTCGGTCTGCCGCTTGTCCCAGAGTCGTACGACGCCGTAGTACGAGGAGCCGCTGGCGATCATGTGATTTCCATCTGTCTGGATGCAGTACAGAGCGCTGTCATGAGGCTCCTCCCACTCCATCGCACACTTCCTGTTGTGAAAGATGGAGGAGTTTACACACGTGCCAAGATAAACTGGACCTTGTTTTTAAAAACAAATAAATTCTGCAGCAGGACTGTCTGCCTGCTGGATGCTGAATCTGAAGTACAACAGTTAGATTACAATGAAACTCTCACTCTTTTACAGGAAAACCATTTAAAGGATAATTAGCGGTTTTTACAATCTGGACCTTATTTCTAGCATAAAATACTATCATTTACTCACCCAGATAACTTTGGTGTCATTACGAGTCGTTCCGGCGAAATTAGCTCCAGCCAAGAGCCGCGTATCCGTATAATGCATACACTATTGCTATTCTCCTCCGAGCCCGTGGTGGCAACATCCGGCATCTGTAGGTTGACCTACAGTACTAACCTCTGACCTGGATGATGCCATCTCCAACCGCAGTTCATTTCATCATTATGGTCCACTTTGCCAAGGGGGTAGATCGGATGATACACTAGTGCCATATTGAAACAGGCAACTTGCCTCTGACTCTGGCTGCAGTTATGCAGTAGATGGTGATCCATCATCTTCACTAAAAAAACGATTCATAACTCTGTGAAAAATGAATCAGTATGCCTATTACTTCAACTATTTGCATAATGTCACCTGGATGATTTCAAAAAATAGTACATGATTAAAATTATCCGTGATTTTGAGTATGCTGCATAACTGCGTAGGTGATAAAAAATCTCGTTTTGAAATGGACAAAAACTGGAAGTTGTGGTCATTATAGCAGAAATGGACCCGTAGGCTTATAATGCTCTGAGGAAGCAGTTGCCCGTTCCAAGATGATTATGTTTATTCAGAATGTTTTTATATATATCTATGGTTTCTGCAGCGGTTGGAGATGACATCATCCAGGTTAGAGGTTAGTAGTCAACCTAGAGGAGCAGGATGTTGATAACATGCCACCACGGGCTCGGAGGGGAATAGCACTAGTGTATCATCACAAAATATTGGTGAAATGAACGAGTTTCGCGGTGGATAATGTGTTATTTAGCATTATATAGATATACAGGGCTCTGGGCTGGAGCTAATTTCGTCAGAACAACTTGTAATGAGGCCAAAGTTATCTGGGTGAGTAAATGATCCTATTTTATGCTAGAAATCAGGTCCAGATTGTAAAAAACGCTAATTATCCTTTAATAAGGGTGAAAAAGGATATTGTTTTGCTTCTTCATGGGATGCAGTGACAATGGGTGACCTCCCCCATAGAAGCTGGCTAAATTTAGAGTGTACATTTGTATCTATTATCTATGTGTGTGTGTGTGTGTGTGTGTGAGCCTCCAGACATCTCTGCTGCCCCACTGTCTGCCCCTGGTGTCTCTCCATCACTTATTGATGAGGCTGCTCTAATGGAGGATCGATGTCTATTGGCAGAAAATACTTCTCCCCAAAATACTTCCCCTCACCCTCGACCACAGCCACCTCCACCCAGCCTCCAAGGGATAAACACACACGCACACACACGCTCACATACACACACACAATTGACAATTAATCACAACAATGTATTAGACTAATATGATGATATGAAATGACTTAGGATCCCTGAGGATTTCATCTCCATCGCTGAGTCCAACTCTTAGTTAACTGTTCATACTGGACAGATAATTAGCTCAGATAATCAAGCTGATCATTAGATCTGTTAAGCAGCGTGGGACCACACAGAATCTGCATTTCTATTTTTTGTCAGTCGCGGTGCATTTGTCTTTGTCGGTGAGCCCCACCTCCAGACAAACCTGAACCTCCTGGATGACCCTGGGAGCCTTCTGAGGGTTGGTTAGGTTTGACCATATGAATTATTGATATCTAAAGAGGGACCCCCCTCTGCCAACCTTCACCCCAACCCAACCCCTTTTCAAAGTCCCCAGAGCGATCTGCCAATCACATCTGATTTGTCTTACTTGACTGATCCTCCTGAAACACAGGCCCGAGCCCCACTCACCCCCGCTGTCCTAAATAAATGCTGCCCTCCCCAAACATGTTAGGTTACCCTGCCGGTGTATACTGGAGAGACGGCTGCTGCATTAATATGGACGCCACACAGAGCTGCTGCTGGCGAGGTGTGCTCACATGCTGGAAACCACTGTTTACATCATGGAGACAATATTGAGGGAACTAATAGCGAAGGTTCATGCATGTTTTTGTTTGATGCATTTACATGCTGCAGAGTGTTCACACTCCCAGTGAAACAGACGAAAGATGTGGCACCGCATCCGAAATTAACAATTGTTTGGTGGCAGAGCAGACGTGAAGCAGGTGTCCTGCTGTGGTGTAAGTATATTTTTTTGGTGTTTTTGCCTTTCATTTGACAGCACATAGTGAGATAGACAGGAAAGGGGAGGGGTAAAACTTTGAGGGTAGAGGGAGAATGACACGCAGGAAATTTCTACCTGACGCGGGATTCGAACCGGGGATGCCTGCGTTGAGGCCTGTAGCCTCTACATGGAGCGGCCGCCTTAACCACTGCACCATGCACCGCCCCCACTGCAAAATGTTTTGTACACTATGGTGCCATCTAACGTACCATGGCGGTGGTCAAGTTTTTTAATTGTTTTTTTTTACAGTGTAATTTTACAAGATATAACAAAGACAATGTATCACAACACACAACAGATACATTTTCCAGGAATAACAGACTTATACAGAGTCAACTTACTAAGGCAATCACTGTGCCAACATTTCCCCAAGAGGGCTGACTTCCTACTGGCTGTATCATTTACAATCATTCTTGAAGTGCATTTCTCACATTTAAAGCATCTGCCAAGAACTTTTCATTTATGTTGATTATGGCGACCCCTCTGGACAAAAGCGGTAGTGTTTTGCCAGAATCCAGACTGCATTTGTCATTAGCTCTAGTGCGTATTGTCGTAAAGACGCTTATCTGGCTCACACCATCCCCGGTCTGAGTGCCGACTGACCCGACCACTGCCTCTCAGAGGTATAGAGTTACACTATTAAGAAATGGCTTATCTTCCCACTGATTACCTCATTTTCTGTTGTAGGTCACACAGAGACATCATCAGGAATGAGAGACTATTGCATCCAGTTGAAAGTTCTTTGTAGAGCCTTTAAGAGTGTCCAAGGCTAGACGCTCAAGAGTTTACATACCCTGGCAGAATTTGTGAAATACTGGCTACATTTCAGAAAATATAATTGGTTCTTTCGATTTTGCGGACGCTGCCCGGCGGGTCATGGGAATAACGCCACCAAAACGCTGATTATATGGTCGGAACTACGACGGTATCTGATTGTCTTCGAACCTCCGACTTTCATTCTTGATGAATGAAAACATTCTTGGCAACACGTGAGTCTTGCATGGTGAAACTCAGAGTCAGAAATCTGAGCTTAAATTCTGGCTTTAAATGTAGAATTCTGCCTTTCTTTTTTTAGTTAAATCTGAGAATTTTAAGAAAAAAGTCAGAATTCTGAGTTTCAAGTCAAAATTTAAACTTAGAATTCAGATTTATTTCCCCTCAAATCAAAACTCACTTTTTAAATTGTTTTTATAGTGTATAGTGCAAAGTGCACTAAGACAAAAAACAAAAAACAAAGCAAAAACACATAGTTCTCTGTTTCTGCGCCCTTATCACTGATGACACTGAGCACACAATCGCTAATGAACAAAGCCCCAGATACATGAACTTCTTCACTCCAGCATCGGAGGAAGAAATCCATGTGTTGACTGGTCAGGATTTCAGAAATACTGCTTTCCCCTGCTGCACCTGCAACTTCAGCAGCCTCAGGGCAGGATCACAAACTCTAATTCATATGATGTCATTGATTATATCTAAGCTCAGGTCACATGCTAACGCCTCAACTGCTTCACCGACAATTGCAACATCAATCATGTGGCTACAGAATGTTGTGGTAAAAGTCTGAAGCACTGTAGGTGTCACTATTTAACCACTCACAGCAGCTGAGTGTGTATTAGGACCACTGGTTAAACAGAGTAATTGTACAGTAACTTGTACTAATGGCTGCATAATAAAATACTGTGGAGCAGTAATAGTTGGTGAGATGTGTGGAGGGGAGATGTGGGCGTACCGTGGGCTGAGCCGCAGGTCCCACAGTCGGATGAAGGTGTCATAGCCGCAGGTGAGGAGCTGGAATGGAGACTCAAACACCATGTCTAACACACCGGCCCCGCGGCGGAACTCTGAGCCCAGGCTGCACACACACTCCAACCTGGAGGAGGAGGGAGGGAGGGAGGGAAGGAGGAGCAGAGAGGAGAGAAGAAGCTTGTTTTCACATGTGTCCAAAAAACAGTCAAGTAATCTCATGACGTTGAAATGTTGACAACAAAATAAAATTATTTCAACAAAATTATGATTTTTTCCCCCCGATCTTTTCGGCCATGTTAAGAAGAATATCCCTCACACTGCCTGAGCTGCAGCATCATCATTTATTGATCACCCTAATGTTTGGGCTGCTCTTATCTTTTACAGACAGATGATAGATAACGTTTCCCTTGTCATATGTGCCCACAACTGTGTGACAGTCTCTTATTGGAGTGACTCTGACAGATAAATAGTCATGAAATACATATTTATAGTAGTGATATGGATTTTTCGGGCCAATGTCAATATTAGGGAATAAAAATTTTGATAACCGATATACTGACTCAGACAAAGGCCCTCTAGAAACCTGTTGGATCTGCCACTATGGGACCTGTGGTAGATCCAGTAGTACTATATCAAGTAGTATCAAGTATACTGTATATACACCAGTCACATCATTACTCTACTTCATTCACCTTTAAATTACAATCTAATTTTCAAATGATTAAAGTGAGTTAATCAATACAAATTTAGAACATATATTCAGCACTGGGGAATATAGATGTAATTATCCTCTGAAAATCAAATAGGAAAGTGATTATGTTTTAAAATGTTCCTTTTTGACGAATAATTGACAAGAAACTGATTAAAATAAACATCTAGTCAGTGATACTGTTATATTAAATAATTTACATTCCTGCACCTGTTATGGTTACATTCCTCCTCCTGTCCCTGCAGCCTGTCCCACCACTGAGTGGAACCGGCTCTAAAGTCCACACACATTTAATCAGATGCTTTTAAAACACAATTACCATCATACACATAATTATACATGCACAGAAAGGAATCGTTATGCCATGTTATTATTATAATCATTTTTGTCATGATTGTTATTTGTTACAATATTTAAAAAATTCCAGCTTTTGTAATGGAAAGAATTGCTTTTAATCTAAAAACACAAAAGGAGGTATTTATTGAAAATTAGCAAAAATGGATTACATATGTCGCTACCGTTAAACTGGACTTCAGATTGGACTATCGTGAATATTTTCACGTACTTACTTTTCTCTTTACCTTTTTCTTACTCTTATTACTCACTTTCACGACTGGAGGTGTTCACCATTCTCTTTATGCTTCTACTTTCCCTTTTGCGCTCGTCTATAGTTCTTGATGTTCATTGTTTGATTGATTGCTTGTTTACATACAAAATCAAAAATCAATAAAAAGTAGTAAATGACAAAAAAAAAAATCCAACTTTCACCAAAAAATGATTTAGTTGAAATGAACACTGGAGTTTTGTGTGTGTCACTGTGTGTGGATTAGTGAGTACAACTGTGAGCGTGGGACTGGGAACACATAAACTGTGTATGTACAAGTGATAAATAAAGTTTGTCTGGGATGATGTGGTGTGTGTGTGTGTGTGTGCGAGTGAGTGAGTGCACACCATGCTCTTGTGATCACAGCTCTGTGCCGCTTGCTCCTCGCCTCTTGATTATTGGAGAATAACTTGCACTCAGCAGGGCGGATTATTGCAGAATAACTGTCTCTTTGTTGCCATTTAATACCCTCCATGACCGTGACTCTGTGCGACTCTCGCACGTTTGATACCTGCCCCGTAGCAACCATTTAAAGGAGTCCGCTGGCCTTGGCGACAGAGCAGCCCTGTGCTTCGACTCGTGCCCCCTCCCCTCGCCCTGGAGCTCAATCCGTAGACTCGGGGCTGGTAATCCCCCAGCCTTACCCCAGGGGTCCTTCTTATTGGACCAGGGCTTTCCCCACAGGGCGCCTTATTGGGTGAGAGCTCTCTCATTGCCAGGATCTCATGACTAAGCCCGGGCCAATGGGGAGTCTGTGATGAGGCTGAGTTTGTGTCTGTGTGGGGTAGTGACCCCTCATTTTCCCCTTACCACTAAAACCAAGGAGCTTAGCACATGCCACACAAAAAGAAACTCATTCAAGCCAAAGGGATGCGAGCCTGTTCATTCATAACTAAATAATGATGTCTCCATCACAGCACTAGCACTCCAGCTGAAAAGAGATCATCAATTCATAACCCCAGCCCCTGAAATCCTTCAAACAACATGATTACAATCTAACTCCCATGTTTTTCTTTCTTTTTCTTTTCTTTTTTTTAAAAAGAAAGGTAACAAACACTCAAATGTGAGAGGAAAATAAAAGCTGGCCTTCCATAAAATGGACCCGACATCTGCGCGGGGATCTTAAAGCCAGTAATAGCACCATGCGATGAGCTGGTGCACAGTGCAAAACAGCAGGGATTCTCAAATTGGTAGGTCACTGACTTTTATGGGCGGCGTGTGATTACAGGATGGAGGTGGAAGCGTATAATCTGTCAAAATGACTGTATCTGTTAGCGGGCCGCGGCGCAGTGTTCTGATCTGACCATCCATCCCATTCCCCTCCGCACTCGTCCGGGTCCGTGACGTTAAATACCTGAGTCTGGCTCAGGAGGATGCCTGACTGAGAGCTGTCACAGAGAAGGCTCCGAAACATAGCTGACTGGATGAGTCATAACCATGGGAACGCACCGTCACAGACCATAGGCTGTAAAAATCACAGGTTGTCACAGTCATTAAGGTCGAATCAGTGAAAATACACTAATGACTACTGCATGTAATCAGTGAAAATACACTAATGACTACTGCATGTGGATCAGGGATGCACGATATATCGGCATTAATATCGGTATTGGCCGATGTTCGTCATTTTTTAACATATCGGTATAGGTCTGATGAGTAAAATTGGGCCGATATGCACAACCGATATATCCGGTATATCCGTCTAGTTGCTGTTTCGGGAGAGGGAGAAGGAGGGGGGGGGGGATTTGGCCATGTGTAACCTGTAACCTTGTTATTTGGAAGTAAAATACAGCAAAAGACATTCAAAAATTCAGTTTGCATGATTTTCAGTCTGTACAAAAATGTATCATCTCAGAAACTTAAAAAAAAACAACAACACATCGATATCGGTAAATATGGATTATCGGCCATAACAGAAAAATTCATATCGGATATTGGTATCGACCAAAATTTTCATATCGGTGCATCCCTAATGTGGATTATACCTTAGGCAGGGCATTAGCCATAGTTGTTATAGAAATATTACGCCCAAACATTAATAATAAAATAAAAGATAACAGTAAAGGTTCATTTGCATTGAAAACTAAACATCTTATTGTCTCAACTATGGAGTAAATAAAAAGTGACATGTTTTTGTGTTCATGAACAGTACATAAGTGTGTCAACTAACTGTTCTGGGCTGAGAAATTGCATCCATCGCTAAAGTGTCAAAAAACGCAGTTCCTCTAACGACCACTAGAGGCTAACTCCACAGGTGAGTCAATCCCCATCGGGATGTCACGATTATAGATTTTCTTGGTTCGAGAGAAATGATCACTGTATCCCCGACGAGCCGCCCAGCTACTTTCAGTTTCGCCGACGCTGCCCTGTGGGTCATGGGAATAACGCCGCCGAATCCCCATTTACGGCCGGAACTACAACGGTATCCGATCGTCTTCAAACCTCCGACTCTCATTCTTGAGGAGATGAGGAGGAGATATTATCAGTTACATCTCAGATCATTATTTTAAGTAGAAAGAGATTAGTTTTGACTAGAAATGAGACAATTGAACAAGAAACAAGACAAATATTCTTGGAAAGGTTTTGAGTTTTGCAGTGGAGGTCAGTTAAAGAAGTGCAGGCTGCAGCTTTTATTAGAAGAGCATTTCCCATAACAATAAATGCTGCTACACAGAGCTAATACAGCGACCAGAGAAGAAGAGTGGCGTCAGACCGTCCTGGAGCAGCTGCAGGTCCAGGTGGGAGGTGAGGACCTGGACTGCCTCTCTAGTGAGGGGGGAGTGTCTGTTTGGAAACTTTCCTCACAGTTTAAAGACTGGCTTCATGTCTCAACTCTGACCTACTGCGTTTACAGTGCGTTTGAGCACAGTGAGGAGATATTATCAGTTCCATCTCAGATGATCACCATGGTCACCAGACTGCTCCTGTCTCTTCTTCTTTACCCGTCAGGATTTATTGTAGCCGTGTTCCTAGATTTCAATGAGTTAGTCATGTGACTTACAGTAAATCAAGTCAGATACCAGCCTGACGAGGAACACATGAACTAAATATTAGAAGAATTAAAATATGGTTTATAACAAACCTGATTCCACCACCTCTGGCTATTATCACTAAAATATTACGATTGAAATTCCTGTCCATTTACAGCTTTAACTGCCTCAAAGTCATTGAGAAACACTGCAACATAGTTCTATTTGTTTTTCACTTAATTCGAATTAAAATGAAGTCACTTAGTTCTTCACATACAATGAGCTTATAACCTCTTTTTAAAGTCTCATGTTGAAGGTTTGTTGTTCTTGTATACATCCATAGAGGCTGACAAAGCTGATCAGCCAGGACAAAAATGTCTCTGGTTCTCAAAGCAAATTTGTTGAAATGTCAGGACCCCATGCACCTTCTGTCCTTACTCAACATCACTGTGCGATTCAATATTATCACCATACTTGTGACTCAATATGATATTATTGCCATATTTAAAATATCAATCAGCAATATGCTGTGATATATTTCTGTTTATTAGCTTTTTTCAACAATAAATGATGTCTCCAAACGTCTTAGTCTGTTCAGATTGAAACTTGCCATCCGTATACATTAGTTTATACATGTTCACTTAATATCAAATCATATTATTTATACCATATCATTGTTATGGAAGCTGATGGACAATCTGAATTTCCCTCCTAGGGATTAATAAAGTATATTCTATTCTATTCTATTCTATTCTATTCTATTCTATTCTATTCTATTCTATTCTATTCTATTCTATATCGATACAATATTGCCATGCAAAATATTGTGATACTATGCTTTTTCCTCCCACCCTTATGCTAACCCTCTCAACCCTCATCCATTTTGATGGTTTCTTTCTGGTTCCATGCTGCATTAGAGACGAGTCACGACCCAGACCAGACAGGAGGAAGCTGTGGTTCACAGGTTCTTATATAACCTGATTCATGCCGTTTTAACTGCAAGTGGGATCAAATGTGTTGCAGCCACCTTTGAGGTTCGTTTTCAATTATACATAAGAGTGAATACTCTTCACTCTACACTTCAATATAAAGCAACATTAACATTGTAAGATGGCACAACATTGAATCCTAGTGGTGTTGTGCTTGATCTTGTTTGGTGCTGTATTGAACCATATTAATTAATTCAACCACAACAGAAATCAAAGCAGGGTGCTGACCTCAACCCTGACGACACTGACCCCTAATAAAGCCTTTTATTAAAATGACACATACTCAAAGGTAAATTGTTGGTTTTTGCGAGAAATCATTTTTCGGTTTGAGGAGGAAGCGGTCCGAGCCGCAGCGTGGCAGCTACTTTGTGAGATGGGTAGACTGGTGGTCCTGGGGTGGGGGGGCACAGACTTAGCGATTGTTATGATGGGGGGCCACTGGCTGTGTGACACACAGGGTCTAAGTCCTGATTTAAGCCTGTCTGGTCTCACTGCAGGAGTCAGGTCGGCTTTAGGGGGCCACACACACACAAATTGTGAAAGGAATCATTAATGAATTGACAATGTTGAAAAAAAAAAACATAGAAGAAGCTAAGGGCATTATCCTTTAGTGTGGGGACAGCTAAAGAAAAGCAGTGTGTGTGTGTTTTTGTGACACAAGTGGTTGGAGGCTCTTGTAAAGTTAAGTCTAAGCTCTAAACAGGAGCCTGGGGACGCACTGGGAAACGGGCCCTCTCGTCAAAAGCCATCAGACAGGTAGAGAAAAGGAAACCCCGCTGAGGTTTTTACTGGCTAAAACAAACAGAGGGGAGCCAACGCAACCTGCTGCACATCCACCCCGCCTCACCCCGCACCTCCCCGGGCTCACCGCAGCAGGAATGTCAGCCTTTCCTGGCAGACACTGCGAGAGAGGAGGAGGAGGAGGAGGAGGAGGAGGAGGAGGGGGGGACTGCTGGGACCCATCAACAATGACCACCTTCAAAATGTCACATACACGCGCTCGCTGCAAAGACAATACAGCTGCAATTTGTATAACAGAGAGTCCAGCCCAATGCAGACATTTAACCCCGCTCCTTTTCAGTGTCAGGAATGTCAGGAATCCTCGCCTGGCTATTTGATTGTAAAAAAAAAAAAAAAGGAGGGCTCCCTTTCTGAAGGAACAGAGGGGAATCTTGGGAGTTGGGAGTGATGGTCAGGGCTCCTTTTACTCTTTGATGCTTTTTATTTTTTTCTCCTCCCTCCCCTCTGTGTTTAGCCATGAGCGGAGACAGTGTGAAAAGTTGGGGTGCTGCTCCGATGGCGCCACTTGTGTGGGATCCCCGTCTATATGGCTGATCATAAGACGCCTTTGTGCCACCGAGAGGGGGGAGAGGGGGAAAAAAAAAAAGAAGACAGAATTAATCGCAACGGATGGAAGAAGAGAAAGTGTTAAGTGAAATTAAAATCAACCCCCCCTCCCCCAAGAGCTCAATGGGAGCTGCCTCCCTCCCCCTCCTCCCATTTCTTTTAGGTGTAACCATACGAGGTCTTTTAACCTGCAGTTCATCTATTGGTGTCAAGGGGAAAAGAGATGATTCTATGGATGGAGAACATTTTTATAGACCAATGTTGAGATTACGATTTAACAAAAAAATGAAATAAAAATCATTTCATAGTTATTTGATATATTTGTATTGGCTGATTTTTAAGGAGGTAGGAATGTAGTTTGAGGGACACTTGGAGCAGTTTGCTTCAAACACATGGAGAGAAGCTTTATTTTTCTTTGTTCTTTTTTTTTCCAGATTCAGATGTTTTATTCATATACCAAGAAAAACACAATACACAAAGAATACAGTTAAAGAGACCCTGAGAAGATTGCTTTTGGTTATAAAAGAGTCTCATATTGATGTGGATGAATCTAGGTTACCCACACTTGTTAATGGGTCCATTTTGTCTTTATAGTTATTTTGTTATTATTATTTAGTGGTGGACTCGCCCAGCATTTCTTGGTTTCTGTTTCCCGGGCACTGCCCAGCGGGTCATGGAAATAACACCCCCAGATCGCTAGCTGGCATCGGTTATGGTCGGAACTACGACGCTATCTGATCGTCTTCGAACCTCCGACTTTCATTCTTGATTAATGATTAATTCATTCTCGGCAAATGTTTTCGCTTTCGTCCGTCTTGAGCCGGTCCGAGAATTTTACCGTGTTTGTGGAGGCTCATGGGAAATGTAGTGTGAAAACACTTTGCTTTCCGAAAGTCCTTGAAGTCACTTCACCAAGCAGATGTACAGTACATGAAAGGGAACCACAAAGACGCAAAACATGTTTGTTAGTTAACAGGTGACACTTACTTTTGGTCCATTTTTCCCTGGTAATAATGTGCATGAGCTGTCTTAAGTATCTTTGTGTATTTTTATATTGAAGTGAGGAAGTGACATTGTCAATTTCTTAAAGAAGGTTTAGTACAATGAGCCTGTCTTGTGTGTCTTCACACATGACAGCTTTTGTTTAAGGAAATCAGTATATTAATCAGCTCCTGAAAAACGTATTCTTGTCTTTATTTGAAACAGATCTAGCTGTCGCACACTGCTCCTTACGTTGCTCTTTCTGAAAGACTGCATTTAATTCAGTGCTGCTGGACCAAACTAAAAGAGAGAAGAAGAGAGTTACCCTGGTTCAACTTCACTCCACTGGCCCCCAGTATCTATTAGACAAGATGTTGTTAAAGCTCTAATGGGATGAGACTGCCGACATGGCAGAATAAGACAATAAGCAGGGAACTTGTTTTCTTGTTATCCATTCATATAACTTGACTTTTAATCAGTTTTCTCATTTTTTTTACTCTTCTGTCTAATTTCATTTCATTGTATTATTTATTGCAAAACACTTTGAGCTATATCTACTATATAAAAAGTGCTCTAATGAATTATTATTTCTTTAATTATTTATTTTACAATGGAAATCTGTTACGTGGTGATTATTATTATGCTGATTATTTTTTCTGTGGTTATTGATGCATCATGCATGCATACGTTGTAATGGTGGTCATCCCAACTACCATGAAGACACATGTTCCCGTCATGTCGTGTCATAGCCTTAATGCTTGCAGAGAGAGACCACAGCTGACAGTTTATGGCTAAACTAAACACTAAAAACCTGAAGTTGCAGTGGTTCCTACAGCAGCTGAAGTCACAGTTGATGTCTAAAACCTATTGTACATGTAGTTTGTAATCGCAGCATCCCTCCTGATCTGATAAACGCACCTAGTGTGAAAGATGACAAAAAGACATCTTCTCTCCTTATCTGACTTGTTGAGATGAAGGGAGGGTGATGAGAGAACAGTGACCTCTGTCTGTCCCTCCAGCTGAAAACCTCTCTGACAGCGCCGCCACTATTTTCCACAGACAGGAAGTGAGTGCTGGAAGCCTTCCTGGAAGGCTGCGGTCTCCTCCCTGTGATCTACCTGTTGTTTGGCGCTGCAGGTGTAACAGTGTCTTGTTGTTGGTGATGATGATGTTTTGGCTCAGATGGGTCTGGAATCAAAGGGAGGTGCGGTCGTGCTAATGCACGGCGGTGTGAAGATGATGCTGGCGAGTGGGGGCGGACAATGCGTGCACGTGTGTTTTTAAGCAGTGTACGCAGCGTATGCAGTGTGTGTTACTGGAACTGGGGGCAGGGGGTGGTGCGGTGATTACAAGTACATGCAAGTTATGACACCTCACACCTGAGACATTAACATACAGATATGAGCGCAGCTTCTTTAAAGGGATAGTTCACCCAAAATTCAAATTTCACTCATTATCTACTCACCCTCATGTCGACTAAGAGCTGTGAGAATTTTCAGAGTCCTCCGTTCCTTCTCTGAGTTATGGGGGGGTCCACACAGCAGTATTTGTCAATATAATGGTTGTCAATGGACACCAGGTTTCTGTGTCCAAAAAGACACACCAACAAACACCCAGATACCTCCATACTGCTGGTCTGTAATGTCCCTCTGTTGAAGCAGACTCAAATCATCAAGATTTCATCAGGAAACAGTGAACTGAGACAGGAGCAACTAAAAATGATTTCTCATGTGGGGGCTTCAATACAGGAGATAATGAGTTTGAATTTGAATTTTGGGTGAACTATCCCTTTAACTCCATAAACACACTCTCTGAGTGCAGACTCTCATCTCCTAATGGTTACATCAGTGGCATCCATGACAACAGACGGTGAAACGTTATCAAGTCCAGTTTCCTTCATTAAAGGTCCTTTGTGTAATATTTGTCAAGGTTTACTGGCAAAATCTGAATATACTACCAATGAATCAGTATAAAATAAAATCTGTTTGGTTTTCATAGCCTTATAATTCTTCTTATATAGCAAGGGTCTTGCTTAGGGAAGGCAAGGCAATTTTATTTGTATAGCCCGTTTTTACAAACAGTTTGTCTCAAAGGGCTTCACATGGCATCATAACAACATCCTCTGTCCTTAGACCCTCACATCGAATGAGGAAAAACTCCATAGAAAACCCTTTTAACAGGGAAAAATTGGAGAAACTTCAGGGCGAGCAACAGAGGAGGATCCCTCACCCAGGACGGACAAACATGCAATAGATGTTGTATGTTGACAAGAAAACAGTTTATGACACAGAATGTGGGAAACATGGAAAATGTTAAGAGTTGATGGAGGGAGCTTCTGGTGTGTGTGTGTGTGGGGGAAAGGGCTGGAGGGGGGTCTTAGAGAGTGGCTATCTTGCGCCGCCATGTTTCCACGGAATGGAAAATCCAGCCAATCAGAGAGCACGTTTCAAGAGTTTCACATTCATAAATAGAGAATAGAATTATTTAACAGATAAATAATAGAATCTGAATGCTAGATCACTGTTTTCTCCTCATACACACTGGTTCTTTAAACTTTTCTCTGATGTTTTAATTTTTTTGTTTAGTATATTTTTGGGGCTTTTTCTTCCTTTATTTGATCGCATAGTTGAGAGAGACTGGAAATGCGGAGGCAGACAGAGGGGGGGTGACATGCAGTAAATGGCTGTCCGCTACGGGATTCGAACCAGGGCTGACTGCAGTGAGACAGCAGGCGATTATCTCTCAAAAATCTCTGATACTTGGCTGCTGCATAAAAGGTTTGCCTTTATTTTGGTGACCAGACCTCATTACCTTTGATTTAGGAATAACAGCAGCTGATGTGGTGGATTCAATCGTCCTGACAATAAGCAAATCTGTTATGTTGCAGAGGAGACGAGGAAACCCCGGTTTAATGACATAACATCACTCCAAAGAACCACAGAACCTTCACAACCGTGTTTTTTTTTTAAATCCCTGAAACCCAGATAAGTCACAGGGTCAGGAGGTTTGGATGCCTACTCATCATAAGTACTTTGTTCAGGTCCAGGTACTTTGACCTGTCAGTGTGCGCCATTAAATGATAAAAGTCGACTTTATCTCACCAGGTGCTGCGCATTGGAAAACCTCTCACTTCCTCCGGTCTATAGTGGTAAAGATGGAGGATGAAGGAGGAACACTATCTGGATGGACAGCAGCGTGCAGGTTGTACAATATTATAACCTGGCAACTGTTTGTACACACACACCCACACACCCACACACCCACCCACCCAGGTTCAAATGCTACAGTAACAGTAAACAGGAACAATGCACCCTGATCGCCCTCACCCTGCACCCAGCTGCCTGCAGCCACGCTCAGCCTGGTATGCTGCTGTCAGCTGTTTATCAGATGGGAAATCACACCAGGGATTGTGTGTGTGTGTGTTTGTGTCTGTGTGAGACTCTCTGAAGACGCCTGTATTTATCGACCTGCTTGAGGATGATAAGAGCAGAGTCAGACACTTCACCCTCAGCCTAGAGGTTGGACCAGAGGCAAATCAAAGTAGAACTCACATTAAGGTAGAGATTGAAGAAGAAACCTTCTATACTGACTATAAATAACTCTAACATTACATAACATTATATGAATCACTGTGATAATTATATGTGTCTGATATCTTTGGACAGTTAGGGGTCATGTTTTGGTCTTTCTGGCTCATAATCCATGCTTTCACTCCTCACAGGCCGGGCTGTTGTGATGATGACTGACAGGCCTCAGCTGACTCAGAGCTCATGTCTCTCAGAGATGGGATCATTCATTCAGAGGTGTGTGTTTTCATTTTGCCTTTACTCAGACGTGACAGTACAGCAGCAGGGGCAGGTCACAGTGCTGCTACTGTGTGAGTCAGCTGGTCTACAGAGTGAGAACAGGACGGAAGAAATGTCCTCACTTATTTCTCAGGCTGCAACGAACGGCCCAGAGCCCCAACAACAAAATATTTTTCATTCAAAGCTTTCTTGTCAATATAATTTAAAAAAACATATAAATATTATAAGAATTATTAACTTCAACATTGACACAATAAACTGTAAATATCCTCAAATAGTAGGCCAGTGCTCACTGGTCAGACATGGAGAAGAAGTTCAATCACGGGACTCTATATTTCTATTTGCTCACAGGCTGAATGAATGATGAACATTTTACAGAGGGCTGTGTAAGATGTTGAGCAGGTTTTTAGCAGCAGCTAAATTATCTACAGAGGAATGGAAACACTAGTTTTATTCTAAACATTTTACGATGGAAAAATTCTATATGATTAAAATGAAATAATGCAGTGGTTCCAAACCTTTTTTGGCTCTTGACCCCTTTTTGACATCACAAATTCCTGGCGACCCTGCATTTTATACACTACATTTTATTTGAACTCGATTTATATTCCAGAAAGTTAAAGCATAGATTACAGTTGTGGTTTTAATGTTTTATTTTAGTTAAAAAAGTATTTTTATCAGCAATTTTTTAAATCAATCCTAGACATTTCAATTTAAATTCTAGACGATCCCACGTGGGGTCCCGACCCCAAGGTTGAAAAACACTGCTATAATGTATTGCATTTTTTTTCATGTTTTTTATATATTTTTTTTTCTGAGCAAAATAAATAAGATTACATTTTTCAGATATGAGGATAAATAAAAAAACAGGTGTTGTTTTTCCACATTTGATGCTTCTTTAATTCTTTAAAATTCTTCAGTGAGAAGTTTGACTGAGGGAATTGTTCCAGACATGTGTTGAACTATTTAATAATCATCTGCTGTATTCAACATTTGGCTCGACATGTTTTTAAAAAGGTTAAAGATGAAAAGAAGCTGGAAGCTCACGACCGTATTTAAACATGTTTGTGATCTTGTACCATAGACTGTAAAAAGAAGGACGTAGCATCCGTGACGTCACCCATTGGTTTTGGGGAGTCGTTTTTGTGACTCAAATATGGCTGCCTGAACAGCGCCATGTTGGATTGGCCGACCGAGAACCCGCCCACTGGCCTCGAAGCAGCCTGTCTCTGGGCCGCTCCGCACCTGTCACTCAACGTTTCAGCGCCCTAATTGGCCAGAATCTTAACCTAATAACAGTAAAAAAGGTAGAGTTAAAAAAAATTCACTCCCGGCGATTTTAACATAGGGTCTATGGAGACATGTTGCTTTCTGACACCAGCCCCCACAGGAAGTCGCGGGGATTGCAGTTTTTTGAACGCGGAAGTGAGCTTCACTTCTCAGAACGACAACTGCCCCCTTGGCTTGTACATGTATCTGTCACTGCCCACACAGCTTTAGTAGCTGTGCTAATGTTAACTCTCTCCAGGTTTCAGGCTATTTAGCCCCGCCCCCGTCCCCACAAGTTCACAGGATTGGTTCCTCAGGTTTGTGACATACGAAAGAGTTGGAAACACTCAGTCATGGTGTTGATGGATTTTTCCCTATATGTTTGGTATTCTATTAAAACATAAAAGAGCAGTTTGTCAAACTGTGTTTAGCTGATCTTCAGGTATTTGCTGAGGTGACAACATGCAATATGCATGTAATCCATCTCCATGTTGGGGAGGGGAAGTGTTTCCACATCTGCCCTGAGAGAAAATGAAATCACTGGGGCTTTAGAGGACACATGCATTATCTGGACAACCATGTCAATTTCCCCTCCACACCTGCAACCTGCAGAATAACGTGTCCACTCATCCCGTCCCTCTCTCTCTGCCTGTGTCTCTCCTTGTTGTCCCCCCGTCTCCTCAGATTTCCAGGCCATTTGGGAGCAGGAAGCAGCTTTGTGTTGCGTCGTGTCGGCCTGTTTTAATTGGCTCAGGTAAAGCTGGGAATTACAGCAGCCCTGTCAAAGATGTATCAGGTTTAAGCCTCGCCTTTCAAAGACAGGAATTTTCGGGAGGCCCCCTCATTTCGAGCTGCTCCCCGCTCAGGGCTGCTGTGTTGTGTGCTTCATTTGCTTTTTGGACAGATAAAGGGCCACACTGTTGCTGTCTTCATGCACTGATGCAGAACAAAAGCCATGTGGGAACATTAATCTAGTAAATTAGGTTTACAAGAGGACATTGTTTGCCAGCGGAGCTTTTCCATAACTGATAACCACAGAGAGTTTAACCCATAATGCACTGCTCTCAATAGAACAGGGGCACAGTATATAGAATATATGAATGCGCATGCACCCGAGAGGGTTTTCTGACATCATGAGCCCTCGCTCGGAATTCTGTCTGACTCCAGGTCAGCTCATGCATCATCTCAATCCAAACCGGCACTCACCCTGTACATCCATGTCCAGTCAGCACAGTGCTAATCTGATTACTGTGACTGAGAACCTCTGAACCCACAGTGGCTGTGTGCTAAAATGTAGATGTTGTAATGACTGAGTGACCAACAACAAGGTAGGGTCTTCTCTCATCAGGGATGGTTAGGAGTTACGCAACGAAAGACACAAACACATGAAGACTATGGTTTGGCGGTCGATGATACAAAGCTACACACAGAGAGGTTTGGCCTCACGGAGGAGAAAACCAGAACAACCAGCATTCGTAGGAGGGGAGAAAGGCACATCCGATAAAATATTTTCACCTGCGTTGTCGTGTAAATAGGGCCTGGTCTTCAAGCCTTAATCAATGGATGGTGAGTGAAAGAAATGTGTTCAATGGAAAAGATGACTCTCTCTCTGAGGTCTAGAGGAGCCACTTTTCCCAGGAAAATGGAGAAAGAGGATGCTACATATTAACAATTAAACACACTGGACATTATACCATAATATTATCAACAGAGGAGCCCAACAAATTCTTGTCTGTTTTTTTCCTTTTAATCCTACTTGACAGCTTGTTGTCAGCTTGTTTTTCCTTAAACTGAAAATACTAAATAAAAAGTATCAAAAAAAGAGAAAAAGACCAAAGAGCTCGTTGAATCTTTGAAACATCAACTATTTGTGATAATGAAGTAACTGGATGACAGGTATCATTAGGTATTAGGTATCAAAGATGTGCTCCCCTCACCTCTTACCGAGCTACAGGACATCTCACTATCACTCACTGACCTATAGCACATGAACACCATGGTAACACCTGGTAAAATATGAGATCTGGCTGAGATTCACTTTCATTCTTTGTAAACAAGACTGGGTCAAAACCAAGACTACAGTAGATGATGCAGGATCACCATTCAGCCTTGTGTCAGACGCTTTCAACTCCTCCCTGTGCTTACATTATTTTTTAATACAGCTGAATTCACAATTAGGGATTGATTTTGTGCTCATCACTTCACTCTAAAACAGTTGAGGGCATTAAAGGGATAGTCCAACATTTTGGCAAATTCCTATAGTCTTAGGAGTAGGTTTGTTACCTTTAATTGTCGGTGCAAGATATTTTAGAATGGCGGAGCAGAGCCGCAAGCTGCTCAGAGCTGAGTTTGATGAGGGAAACCCAGAAATTCCATTAGCCTCCGTGGTGTAGCTCTGAGCAGCTCACGGCTCTGCTCCGCTGTTCTAAAAATAGCTTGCACCAACACTTAAAGGTAACGAACCTACTCCTAAAACTATAGGGATTATGGCAATCGTGAATGGCAAATTTGTCTAAATGTTCCCTAATAATATCTCAACTTTAATTCAATCAGCCAATCAGGTGGCAGCAGTGCTATGTATAAATCCTGCAGATGCAGGTCAGGAGCTTCAGTAATTGTCACCAAAAACAGACACCTGAGGTTGCAGTGGACACTGACATGTGGGGACAATTTGTCGGACTGTCAGGGTCAATCAGTTTGAACACCACAGTCTGTCTGAGTGTTGTTGCTGGCCATGTCCGTCCTCCAGCAGGTGAATGCTCCACGTCTCCAGGCTAAAATCTCAAACTGACAGTGAGCCGTCATGTCAGAGTGAGAGGAAAGATTCAACATGTGGCAGTGGATCCACGACATTAAGAACTGAGGCTGTTGGAGGTCAAAGGAGGAACTAGTGTCATTCCTGTGTTCACCATGTCTACTTGGCCATGAACGACCTGTGCTCCCTTGTGGATGAGGTCAGTTTTGGGTAACGGATGGGAATGGAAGGAGCTGAGGAGACTGGCAGAACTACACACCGTGAACAACGTCCAGGTGTTGCAATGTACATTAACGCAGAGCAGGGCCTGTCTTACCGTTCAACATCCCAGATGCGAAGAGGGGAGAAGTTCTCGCAGCACGCCGTTCCTGTCACAAAGGAGCTGCACAGGGAGAGACAGAGAGGGAGAGAGAGAGAGAGAGGGTGAAACATCTGTAAAAAATGATTTAAATCAGCCAATGAACCTAAAGCAGCAGACACAAGACATAATCAAAACTCTGATAGATAGGTATCGACCAAAAAGTATTAATTGAACACATCCCCAAATAAAATCAGATATGTTCAGACAGTTAAAGGATAACTTTCGTTTTTTACAACCTGGACCTTATTTCTAGCATCAAATACGATCATTTAATCACCCTGACAAGTTTGGTGTCATTTGGAGTCGTTTTGACGAAATTAGCCCCAATGAATCCGTATAATGCGAGAACAGCGCAAGACAGCCTCTAAATAACACATTAATCAAAACATTTGTGATGATACACTAGTGTTAGGCTATTCCCCTCCGAGCCCGTGGTGGCATGTTATTAACATCCGGCTCCTCCAGGCTGACCTACTAACCTCTGATCTGGATGATGTCATCTCCATGCCCCCCGTTCTGATAATAATCATTCAGCCTCAGATTTGGGTCCTTTTCAGCTCAACTAGCCAGAGCTGTAGTGAGGTTCCAGGCTGTGGAGAGGAAGTGGAACTGACCAAGCTGAATTCATCCAGCTGCTCATTTTGTTTTCAGAAACATGCAGAAACGGACCATAGCATTAGCGACAAGTCCGGAGATGACATCATCCAGATCAGAGGTTAGTAGGTCAACCTAGAGGAGCAGGATGTTCTGCCACCAATTCATTTTGATTAAGGGATAATCTGTCACATTTTCGCATTAAACGGATATGTTGTGGTTTACACAAACTTGTCAGGGTGATTAAATGATCGTATTTGATGCTAGAAATAAGGTCCAGGTTGTAAAAAACGAAAGTTATCCTTTAAAACAGAGACACACAGTAGTTTTAATATTAAGTCAACCACCAACACTGTGTTTACCTCCTTAGACAAGTCCTGATTTCATGTCTTCTCTGCAATTCATTTTGATTAAGGGATAATCTGTCACACTTTGCGTCGTGTTGTGGTTCAACAGAGACGCTCAATCCTACAAATCATGTTCTCAACGAGTAAAAGAACAAATTTCGTCAGTACAATAGCAACTTAATTATTTGCACTATTACTTTATGGACTGTATGTATGTGACTATTATATGCATACATTATGATTTTCTCTATATGTATGACATGTGTATCCATATATGATATAATGTGTATGTGTATATGTATATGTACGTGGATATAAATGGGTCCATCTATCTATGTATGTAAGTATATACATATGGTCACTGATACTTCACTAGATTTGTTAATTCATTCATAGTTTTCAGTTCATCTATTTTGTTTCTGACAGTTCATGTAATTTTTAAATGGTATAGGCGAAATAAGCCTTGGCTTCAGCCTACACCTTTTAGATGCACGTTTAACATGTTTTGTTAATGAGGACCGAAATAATCCAACTACTAACTTACTAGCCACATAAATCATATCATCATTATTAACTTTTTTTCAGTGAAAACAAAATGTAAAAACAACCATAGCAGTCCAACCAGACCTACAATGTAAAAAGAGACATTGACCAACATTCAAGTTGCTCACTTATTTACGGAAGAAGATTAGGGTCACTGCGGAAGAAAACGTGAGTTATGACTTTTTTTTCTCAGAAATTCTGACTTTTTTCTCAGAATTCTGGTTTTAACCTCAGAATTCTGACTTTCGTCTCAGAATTCCGACTTTAATCTCAAAATTCTGACTTTTCTCTCAGAATTCAGATTTTAACCTAAGAATTCTGACTTTTCTCTCAGAATTCTGACTTTAATTTCAAAATTCTGACTTTAATATCAAAATTCTGACTTTTCTCTCAGAATTCTGATTTTAACCTCAGAATTCTGACTTTCTCTCAGAATTCTGACTTTAATTTCAAAACTCGAACTTTAATCTCAAAATTCTGACTTTCCTCTCAGAATTCTGATTTTAACCTCAGCATTCTGACTTTAATCTTAAAATTCTTACTTTTCTCTCGGAATTCTGATTTTAACCTCAGAATTCTGACTTTCCTCTCAGAATTCCGTCTTTAATCTCAAAATTGTAATTTTCTCTCAGAATTCTGACTTGTTCTGTGACACCATGTATTTAGTGTCCTGACCTCATTTATTTGTGAACAAAGGTGAGCAGAAACACAAACAGCAGATCCAACACAGACTGAGGTCGCTGCCTGTTTTGTCTCTATGGAAATAGATTGATAATGACAAATAGCAGGCCGATCCAACAGGGATCCTCTCCGCTGTCACTCAGCACCATTCAAGAGACCCCGGCCCCTGCCTCCGTCCACCACACATTGTTTCCCAGCTCAAGAAAAGAGAAGAAAACTACAACACTCATGATCCTTTGATTGGAGTGGCAGGTTGGAATTAGCAGCCTAGGTATGCACAGTGAATGCCACGCATGTGGAGAGGTGTGGGAGTGGTGAAAGGAGAGGGGAGGAGCGCTGTGGGAGAGGGCTGATGGGGTGTGTTTGCCTGTTAGGAGCTATGTAGAGGGTGGGGTGGTGGCCAGGGGTGTTGGTGGTAGGGGGGCTTCTGTTGGGTAGAGCTGGAGTCTCGGGGCTTAGCGCTCTCCTACAGGGTTGATGGACAGGGGGGAGGGCCCACCTTTTACAAACACAGAGGTAGTTACTGACAAATGCTGCTGGCTGGAGGAGAGTACTGGAGATGGAGACACAGAAACTGATGCACTATCACCAAGGAGGGTGGAGGAGGGAAAGGCTCTCCTTCACACACACAGACTGCTGACAGACTGAAGAGACTGATGATGATTATCGTAATATTCAGAAGAAGACAAGGTTACCGTGACACCAGACTGGTTGTTCACACAGACCAGTCAGATTGCTCTGTTGTAACGCAGCTCATGGATGAGTCTGATCACAAAAAAAGTCGATACATCAGGATAGTTCCACATGTGCTGACCTGCAGCATCCATCAACAAATACTTCATAATTAGAGCAATGGGAAGGGAGAGAGTTTATTTCACTCTTTGCTTTTAAAAACAGGTTCAAAAATTAGCTTGTGGTGAAGTTGTGCACATGAGTGGGTTTGAGTGTGTGTGCAGGATGTGTGTGTGATTTATATGGTTTCTGAACTTCTTGCATGATTTTACTATTGTTGCACATTCTGATCTGTTTATAGTTGCACTATTGTGATTTGAATGTAATTACAGGTCCATCTCAATAAAATAGAACATCATTTAGTTCAGTGGTTCAATTCAAATAGTGAAACTTGTATATTATATAGACTCTGTTAAAGCTGCAGAATGGAACTAGAGAACTGGACACATACTGTACCGTACAGCCTAGTTAGAGCTTGTTTCTATCAGCACTAAAACTTTGTTGTCTGCCGGACCTGCATGTCTTATTGTGGTTCTTCTTTGTGTCAGACTGTTTTATGTATTTTATGCTGTGCTTTTTATGTCTGTGCTTCTGTTTCTGCTTAACAATGTTGTCAGTATGTATGATCATCATGTTATTAAAATTTTTATAACTGACACTGTAACATCTGTCCAGAGAGCACAGATGAAAGAAAGGCCTTTCTGGCCAACTCCGGCACATTTTACTGAAATGTTCATTGATTGATTGATTGATTATTGATTGACTATACTTTATTTATCCCCAAGGAGAAATTAGTTCATGACAGCAGCCTTAAAAAGAAGAAAAGCAGGACAAATTATACAAAGAATAAAATACACACTTCATAAAAAACACTTGATGCTACTGCTCTCTGTCTACTGGGCAAAATAACAGATTAAAAAGTGCTTGCTGGTAGACAAATAAATAAATAAAAACTGAAAAAATGATAAATCAAAATGTACTGTACTGTATGTCCATGGTCCCTGTCAAATAAACTAATAAAAGAAAATGTGTCACACATCATGCAGCTGATTAACTCCAAACACCTGCAAAGGTTTCCTGAGCCGTTAAATGATATCTTATTTCAGAACAACTCGCAACTCAGAAAAAACAAGCTCCAAGTTGTGAATAATGAATTGAACAGAGCAGAACTGGGAAATTACAGGTCTCAGGAAATTCAGGTACTTAATCACCTCAGAGCTCTGATTGCCCGACTTGACGTCAGTGAGAGCAATAAAGACGTGGTGGCCCTCATCGTTAATGGTAAAATGGAATTTTAACAAAAGTAATTTATCACTGTTTTCAAGCATCTTCATCTACTTCCAAAATAAGCATAAATATATTTTATGTTCATGATCAGCCACAATATGCCAAACTTCCTTCGGGCATCCATGTTTTTTCTTCCCCAAGTTAACATGTAGCATGAACGCTATGATGTCATTGTTGGAAGTTGGACATTTCTGAGTTGGAGTTCTGACTTCTTCAGAGTTATCTTGAACACAACATTATCAACATAGTCTGGTTCAGGAAGACTGTGGACCTTCAAATTTATTGAGATGCACCTGTCTTAAAGCACATTGAGTTGGCCTTGTGCATGAAATGTGCTTTATAGATAAAGTTTGATTTAATTCGAATTTCCAAGGTAAAATGTAACTGGTGAATCCTTCCAAAAGACTGAGTATGAATACACAAAAAACAGGCAAAGTTAAAGAACAGAAACGCAGGTACAAACCTGCTCTCAACAGATTAAGGTTTCATTTTATTGTTTTCTCCATAGCAGGACAGTGTTTATGTGTATTCCCTCTAAACGGTTTTTGTCCCTCTTCAGGCTATATAAGACAAACTGACATCACGGCTAACAATACATTTTGCAGATAGACCAGATGTCCTGCTGTAAATGTGCAGCAATATAAGAAAATTCCAGAGATACTTTCAGAGACTGACTGTATGTATATACAAACCAGAAACCACATATATGTTGACCCCGAGGTCAACTCCCCGCCTGTAAACCACAGCCCAGGGAAGGAAGCTATTAGCTCCAGCTGCGGTGGAGCAGAGGTTAGGAACCCCGTCAGAACCCGACACGAGGCCGAGCCCCGACTGCTCAAACAAGACATCCAGCACCGTCGGCCTGTCGTCACCTCACACCCTGTCTCTTCTGTGTGTGCAAACTGAGGGGAGTTCTCAATAAATCAGAACATCATGGAAAAGTTCATTTATTTCAGTAATTCTGCTTAACAGTGTCATCGTCCTGTTATTAACATTTTTATACCTGGCACTGTAACATCTGTCCAGGGGCCACAGATGAAAAAAAGCCTCTTTGGACAGCTCTGGCACATTTTCCTGAAATATTTATTGATGTGTCAAATAAAATGTTAAAATCACAACCTTCGAGAGTAAATTTACGACTTTATTCTCGTAATGTTATGACTTTTTTCTCGTAGGAAAGGTACGTCTTTATTCTTGTAAATTTATGACTTTTTTCTCGTAATTTCATGACTTTTTTCTGTTGGAAAATGTATGACTTTATTCTTGTAAATTTACGACTTTATTCTCGTAATGTCATTACTTTTTTCTGTTGGAAAATGTATGACTTTATTCTCGTAAATTTGTGGCCCTAATACTCCATCGTACCTATGAAATAAAATCAAAAATAAATTCATTACAGACTGAAATATATCTTTATTTGAAATTATTTTGGCTTATAATGAAAGCCCCAAAATTCAATAAATCAGTCACACTGGGATATAGTGTAAAAGTTCACTATTGTAACCTAATGATGTCACACTGGTTACTAAACTTGGAAAGAACGAGCAAAAACAAAAGCAGATTTTCCTCATTTTGGAAAATGAGCTGAATCACATCACCTACGCTGACTGAGCAACGTGATTGTGATGATGATGAATTTCCTCATCAGAATATATAAAATGCTGTTCCAGCTCTAGCGGTGACACATTTTTTGGGGACACAGTTGGTTGAGCGTGACATTTGGAAACTTGAGGCATCACCTGGAGCCTCTGCTATTATCCCGAGCCAGAGAGAGAGCTGGAGAGACGACTCTAGCCACCAATAAGAACCCATTCTCTGTGAAACCATTTTGATTTCAATCCCAAACTCATAAACTTTAAGGCAGTGAGGATGAGAAGTCCTTAAAGTCGGCTCGGGGAAAAAAAACGACAGTCCACTTGCGGAGAGCTGACGGGACACGAGGGAAGGAGAGCAGCGGCAGATCGTCCCGGGGGCAGAGCCAGAGCAGTGATGCAACATTTAACGGCCACCAAGGCGCTGTGAACCAGATAACCAATTTCATAATAATGTGTAATTTGCTCGACGCACGCATGAACCGGTGCCTCAAACCTCCTCTAAAAAAACCCCCAAAAAACAAAAGCTTCATTGTGAACAGATCTGGCCTGTGAAAAAGAACACTCTCATATTTTTTGACATCTGGGGTTATTAATATGTAATAGACCCGACAGAGTCTGTAATAACATATCCCGTACGTTCATTCAGTCTGCGAGACAGGACTGTTACATAAACGTCCACGCAGCCGTCCCAGACAGAACCAGACAGAGCTGTGACTGAGGGACGCTGCTGGCATCAACACACGCTTGTGCTGCCAAGGGGAGTGGTGATGAGTGGCGATGGGATGTGTATATGTGTGTATGTGTGTGTGTTGAGGGGTTAAAAGGGTGGCAGGACAGGACAGAGCTGGTGGATGGAGGGGGTGGATGGGGATGGGGAGGGAGGGGGGGGGTCTAAGTGAGGCATAGAGGCAGCTGTCAGGCCTGTTAAGCAGCGCAGCCCATTGGCAGGCCCCCAGTAATTAGTGTTGGGTAAACTCATTTATGGCCCAAATGGGTCGGGCAGGGCCGGGACCAGTATGCGTGGTGGCTGACCTCTGACCAGTTGACACAGGATACAATAGGGTTACGGTCACACTCACTATCTGGACCCTATTACTCTCCATTACTCACATTACTCACCCCTCACTGGGCTGGTGGTGCTGGCGGAGGCAGGGGCGGAGGCAAGGGGCAGGAGGCGGGGTGGGGGTACACCGGGCCATACAATGAAACAACCAACTACCCCCTTGTCTCCCCCAGCTCTCTCACCCCCCACCCCATCAGAAGCGCCAACCAGGCCTGATCTGGGGTCAGAGCTTGCACTGATATTATAGCTGCTAAGGTCAGAGCCTCTCTCGCCTAATGTGGGGCAGATGTCTCCCCCTAAACGCACACACACACATACATACGCACACACACACAGAGCCATATCTCTGACCAAACGGAGTCACCATCCTCTCCCCTCACCCCCCCGCCCCTCCAGCCCCCCCATCATTAGCAGCATGCTGGGCCTCCGCTGCCGTTTGGGTAACCTCATCAGCTGGCTGTATCATCTAAGGGCCGATGTGGCAGGGTCACACAAACTGACTGAGTCCTCAGTGGGAACCCACACACACACATACACATGCACACAAACACATGCACATGCACACAGATATGAAAAAACACATCTACACACATTCACAACACTCTCTCATGCGTGCAAACACACATTCAGAAGGATAGAGATGGGCAACAGCAACAACAACAACAACTCACACACACTCTCACACACACTCACACACACACACAAAGTGTGAGAGCCCCTGCTGGGAGTTGAGTCCAACAGTACCAACATTGTTAGCTCCAAATCAACACTCTGACCGCACAGGGAGCACCACGCTTTCCCAAGACCACCAGCACCACACTGCTGAGCCCAGCGCACACCGACACACAAATACACACCAACAACACACTGACAACACACAGATACACACCAACAACACACTGAAAACACACATATACACACCAACAATATAGTAACAACACTCACTAATAAATTAACACCTTATGTCAAGGACACACCGACAACACACCAACGACACTCTGACAAAAACACCAAAAATACACCAACAACACCCCAACAACACGCTGACAAATACACCAACAACACCTCAACAACACCCCAACAGAACACCCCAACAACACCCCAACAACACCCCAACAGAACACCCCAACAACACAACACCAAAACACCAACAACACCCCAACAGAACACCCCAACAACACATCAACAGAACACCCCAACAACACACCAACAGAACACCAACAACACACCAACAGAACACCAACAACACCCCAACAGAACACCAACAACACACCAACAGAACACCCCAACAACACACCAACAGAACACCAACAGAACACCCCAACAACACACCAACAGAACACCAACAACACACCAACAGAACACCAACAACACCCCAACAGAACACCAACAACACCCCAACAACACCCCAACAGCACACCAACAGAACACCCCAACAACACCAACAACACCCCAACAGAACACCAACAGAACACCTCAACAAGACCCCAACAGAACACCCCAACAACACCAACAACACCCCAACAGAACACCAGCACTCCAACAGAACACCAACAGAACATCTCAACAACACCCCAACAACACCCCAACAGAACACCAACAACACCCCAACAGAACACCAACAGAACACCTCAACAACACCCCAACAGAACACCAACAGAACACCTCAACAACACCCCAACAGAACACCAACAACACCCCAACAGAACACCCCAACAACACCCCAACAGAACACCAGCAACACCTCAACAGAACACCAACAACACCCCAACAACACCCCAACAGAACACCAACAACACCCCAACAGAACACCCCAACAACACATCAACAGAACACCAACAACACACCAACAGAACACCAACAACACACCAACAGAACACCCCAACAACACACCAACAGAACACCCCAACAACACCAACAGAACACCAACAACACACCAACAGAACACCCCAACAGAACACCCCAACACAACACCAACAACACCCCAACAGAACACCAACAGAACACCCCAACAAACCCCCAACACAACACCCCAACAACACCCCAACAGAGCACCCCAACAACACCCCAACAGAAGACAAACAACACCCCAACAGAACACACCAACAGAACACCAACACAACACCCCAACAGAACACCAACAACACACCAACAGAACACCAACAACACCCCAACAGAACACCAACAGAACACCAACAACACCCCAACAGCATACCAACAGAACACCCCAACAGAACACCAACAACACATTTGGACTTTGTCTTTAAGACACATGGGAACTATTGTAATGAGAAGGGACAGAATGTGTCTCCTTTGAAGCTCTCAGGCTCTCTGTCAGTTGATACCGCTTTAGTCTCATTACCACACAACCCTGTGGAATCCACCTGTTGGAGCCTCTGTTGCCCAGGGAAGGAGGGATGGATCTGAAGGAGGGTTTGAAATGGGACAGCCTGTGACTCATTCTGACATAAAATGCAGCTCTGGATCAGGACACATTGCTTGGTAGCAAAACACTAATGCACCACTGACACTGACAGCTTCTATCATGACAAATCATCCATTTGTGACACATTCCACCACATCTACACCAAGCCGTTTCACCTCTTGAACCAGTTCTGACCAAGGAAATATAAATACTGATATACAAATCACTTTAAACAGAGGCAACAGACAGTGACATCTGTGGACTATCCTGAGAAACAAGGAGACAAAAGTCCAAAAGCCTAAATGACAGTTGAGGCTGTTTTCTATATTTTTTCAGTGAAAGAATGAGACACAACTTTATGGAGCCTGGAGAATTCAAGTGTTAAAGCAAAAACAAAACAAACAAACAAACAAACAAACGTATACAGAGAATATCTTTATAATGTTAGAGATATGTAGGCATAGTAGAAAGCCCAATACTATCAACATTATAGCAGTTTATCAGAATATTTTTCCTAACATGAATAATTATAATATAATAACATCAGTTTAATGTTTACATCCAGTCTGTGGTCAGGAGTGCAGGACCACTGAGTTGTGATTAACTATCCTTCTGTCAGTGAAGGATAGTCAGGATCCAGCTCCACAGCCCCTCCTCCCTCTGCTCTGCTCTGCTCCATCACCATCACCCACAACAACAACAATCTCTCGCTCACTAAACTCACACCTGACACACAGTCAGGGAGCCACTTGTATACCGTGTGATTAGTAACAGTAAGTGGCACATGGAGTGTAAATAGTGGTGTCATTTGGTGAACTACATGAGATTTTAACAGTTCATTTTGACAGTTAATTACCACATGAGTGGGCTGTTCATTCTTATCAGCCTGTTGCTGATACACTTCTTTTAGAAAACACTGATTACAGTATACTAGAGACAAAAAAAGAAAAGAAAAAATGACTCATTTGCACTGGTACCAATTTGAATTTGAATATTATACAATATAAATCATATAAAAAATTAAGAGACCACTCCCAGAATGATCAGTTTCTCTGGTTTTACTATTTATAAAGGTATGTGTTTGAGTAAAATTAAATTAAAAAAATGTTTCTCCCAAAATTGAAATAAAAATATTGTCACTCAGAGCATTTATTGGCTGAAAATGACAAGTCAAAAAAAAAATCTTTTCAGACTTAATTAATAATAATAATGCAAAGAAAACACATTCATATTTATTCCTAAACAACACAGCAAGAATATTTTAACTCGTAAGTTTATAAATCAGTTTTTGTGGGATAATGTCAATGTTTAATCCCAGCAGTGGTTTTTATAATCTTCCTATAAAATCAGATTTAATTTTTAAAATTGATGGTGATTAAAATCACCTTTCATGATCACTGACACTTTTTAGTATATTTTAGAATTTGGAACAATTTCACACTAGTCTTCTCTTGACATAACTTTATACAAACAGAAAAAAACTTATCTCTGAATATTCAGTGTTTGAGCCGAGGACCAATTACGTATAAATGCGAGTGAACAGCCCTCGTCCCCGCTCTGGGAATGTGGAGGCATTTGGCTCTGGACTCCAGGGGCGGTTTAGCTTTGCCCTGTCACCCCCTCACTGCTCACCCCCCCCACCCCTAACTCCCGTCAGAAAGAGGGTTGTTAATTTGTTGCGCTTGACCCCAGGCTTTGTGTCTGACGTGTATCTAGTTTGTAAAAAGTGCTTTTATCTGCTTTCTAAATATGTCTGAGCTCAAAGGGTTATGATGCTTTTATATCGGTCAGGGAGGGAGACAATGGCCAGAGGGTGCAAGTGCTGATCCCCGCTGACACACACACACACACACACACACACACACACACACACACACACACACACACAATCTCTCTCCCTCTCTTTCACTCCCAGCCTCCTCCCTCGCTCTCTCTAGTCTTTTCTTATACACCGATATGCATGGGCAAACATATGCATGCACACAAACATGCACTTTCTCTCACAAATTCACACTGCTATGCATGAACACACATACACACGCACACACACACACACACGCCTGGACCCAGTTCTCCCATCCCCACCCCCCTTGTGGCCCTTTTGGCTTCTGTTTGTGTCTCCAGTGTGGAGGGTCACCAGGACATTCCTCAGCCGGCCCCTCGGCTCTGTTCAGCCGCCTGGAACCGGCCGGGGTCCCCAACACAACCGTCCCCGCTGGACGCGCACATCAGACGCAACGCCGCGCTACAGTTAGCTCGCTGATTCTTCTGGAGTCATGTTTGGTCTCAGCGACACCTTTTTAAACAACAGTGGTAATGTGCCTGTAAATGACAGATGCTACTGCACTGAGGCACAGCGTGACTTGTGATCCAGATGACATCTTCTGTTAGTGTGGATGTGTATCTGTGACAAGTCTGTTCAACATCAGGATATCTGCACATTGTTCAGACTCTATCAGTGTTAAACTGTTAAAGGTTGTGTTTACACTCTCACTCAACCTGGTCCAGGTTACAGATCCTGTGAAAAACCCTGGTCTGGTTCAGACTGAAAATGTTCTGTGACTCCAGATACAAGCTCTTTATTTATGTTGAACCAAAAAGCTGACATTGTGTGAACCACAGACAGGATTGTACCACAAACTACTGTTCATATGGTAAATGGGCAAAAAAAAGAAAATCAACTAGTGTCATCTGATGGTTCTAAGGATCCAGTTTCCACTTTAAGCCTGGATTAACTGACCTCAGACTAACAAAACCTAACTTCTACACGTTGAATTTGTGCCATTAGATGCTTTTACTGCACTGGGCTGATGGTATCGGTAGAATTGATTCACATTGAATTTCAAAATTGACAGCGATTAGATTTCAATTTCACATCAGAACTAAATTGTATACATTTTTATTTAGGGGCTTGATATGAATTTATAAGAGAAGATGCCTCTTAGTCAGAATGATTCACATTTAAGTTGATCAAATGAGAACAATGGCTATGAATGTTCACAATGACATCATGACCCATCATGTTCTATCAAAAATATTATGACATATGACTTTTGTATAACTATTTCATTTAGACCATCATTAGATCAGCATTTATTCATCATATAATTTATTGTATTGTAAGTATTTGCTTTTTTTTCCAGTATTGAGGTGATAAAATGATTTTGCAGTTTTTAAGACGTACATTTTTGACATTTTACTTGATTTTATTTTTACAAATTAATTAGTTGTTAAGGAAAATAAAATTTAAAAAGTAAGTAAATGAGTAAATCCTACGTCATTAATAATATGCTTGATGAATGAATGTATCCTGACTAATAGATGACTTGTTACAGAGCTTCATCAGGAGGCGATACACTCCACTGCACTCAGCTATTTCTCCATGAGGACCAGGACACAGCACAACTATGTGGAGTTTGTGCCTTTCAACAAGCAGTTCAATAAAGAAAAACACAAAGAGCAATTGAAACAATGAAAATGTGAAAACAGCCTCAATAATTTGGTGACATTTCGGTGGGAATGGGTGAAAGGAGAGTGTGTGTGTGTGTGTGTGCAGCCGCCGGGGTCGGCGAGGAGCGCGACTGACAAGTTTTAAATTGGGATCCACTAGAAGCAGAGCTTCAGTGATCACAGAGCTTTCTGCTGCTAAAATGTGGTGGGAGTGACGCTCATTAGGATAATGTGCTGTATGAATAACACTGCTGCCACTACACAGCACACACTCCCACGCTGTTAGGGCTCCACGCTGCCTCCATCAGTCCACACATGTTCCCACCTAAACCTAAACAGTCCGAGTATAACTTAGCATTCAGTCTGAAAACCTGGCTCAACTAAATATACACATAGAATACATAGGCAGAAGCTAACCAATCAGCTGCAGCTTCAACAAACTCAGCATCATGAACAATGAATCAAAAAGATAACATCGCCAAAAATGAATATGTAAATCAAATTGTTATGATATATGGTCATACTTTAACCCGTTTTATCTTTCCAAATATGAGAAACCAATATTTAATATCCAGTTTATAACATGCTGTAACATTAGATCTAAGTCGATTTTGATTAATTTCCAAATATCAGAAAATGTCCAATAGCTGTTTTAATTATCCATTTTATGAACAATAAAGGGCCAACGAGGAGTTTCTAATAAAAAAGTTGGATGGCTACCCACACTTGATCTAATCAATATATCGTTTTGTCTCTATTATATTTAGTGGTGGTGGAAATTTAAATACCTCAGAAGACATGGGCTGTTTTATTATTATTACATATTATAATGAACATGCAAATCTGCTTAAATGTTATATTAAAATTTAAATATTCTATTAAAAATTGTGTCTGATCAGACCCAGAGTTCCAAGCTGAGATTCCCTAAATGCAAGCTCAACCAGTACAAACATTAATTTCTGCCTGTGTCGATTTCACTCCTCAACAGTAATGCAGGCTATAAATGCTGTGCAATATGGAGACTGTCATTTTTGTGCAATACATAGGCTGTGGGGGTTGTACAATATGTGATTTTATACATTTTATATGATATATGAACTGTATGGGTCATGTGGGGAGGGCTGGGGGAGGTCATGGCAGCATGTGTGTATGTGTATGAGAGCATGTGTTATTTTGATGTTGTTTTATGTAAAACTGCAGACGGACACATTCCAAAATCTATATTGAATAGACCTGAATATAATCTGTTGGTGACAATTTGATCTTTTTTTTTGTCTAGCTTGATCAATAACTGTGTAACCTTTTGTTACATCATTTTATGCAAGATTAAACACATTTTCATGTTCATTTTTAAATCAGAGCTGCAGCTTTAATGTTTTCATTCTCAGTCAATCTGGCAAATTATATCAATCACGCAATCAAAAAACAATCAATTTCATTTTTCCCCCAAAGTTCTTATTTCCATTTTCCAATTCAAAGTAAAAACCAAAAAAATCATCATAATGACAAATGTGTTACAGTTCGTCCACATTTGTATTCAATTAAGAGTTAAACAAGCAGCACTAGGAGGTTAACTATTCAAACCCTCGAGGGTTTTTACTCTATTAACTCCACTTACACTTTAATACATTTACACCTTAAGACAAACACACCTCGACCATAGTTGTTGTGAACGAGTGGAAACACACTTGGACAATCGTTTGTCTGACATCAGGCAAAGTGTGTCAGAGCAGATCTGTGAAAACACTGGTCCTGGGTAAACCTGAGACCTGAGAACACCTGTATGAGGCCGGCACGTAATGAGAGGTCTTTATGTTCCGTGTGTGTGTGTGTGCGTATATGTGTGTGTGTGCGTCTTTATGTGTGTTGTATCTGGCAGTGTGTCTGCAAGGTGTGTCTCTCTTCAAGGGAATGTCTGCCTGTAGTGCATGTCTGCATGAAGCTATCTGTGTGTGTGAGGAATGTAAGGTGTGTGTGCGTGTGTGTGTGTGTGTAATGAGGGGGTTCAGAGGGAGCTGTGATTATTCTCGCCTCCTGTGGTGCGGGTCCTCTGGCTCTGTGGGCCCCAGGGAAAGCGCCCTGTATTTAGCGTGTGGGAACGCACATTCTGCCCCCTTATCGCTGCATTGTTGCAGCCTCGCTCTTTTCTTCTCTTTTTTTAACTAATTGAATTCTTGACTCCTGAGCCACAGGGACGGCTCGGGAGAGACCAAAGAGAAAGACATGAATTTCGGGTTTTTTTCTTGCGGTTGAGTGGGGCAGAGCAGTGGGGGTGAAATTGGAGTGTGTGAGGTTGGGTGGTGGTGGCGGCGGTGGGGGGAGCAGTCAGAGAGGGCCGGCTCTGGCTGGCTGGGTGGCTGCTGTGGCGTCACCCTGTACTTTCATATGGGAGGTCAAAGGTCGTCCCCCCCCCTCACCCCTCGGCGGTGGTGAGAAAGTGGCGAATCGGGGATGGTTTATCCAACAATCATGTTCTTCTTTTGGAAACTTTCAAAAGCGCTTTTGGCCCCTGCAACATCTTTGTAGTTGTGCTTGAGGAATTCTAGACAAAACAATTCTCACCCCTCCCTGTTCTCACCTCTCTTCAGGGTAGCTTCTCCCTTCACTGGCTTCTGCCCAGCCCCCCCCCCACCCCCCCTTCTCTACACAACTGGTCAGTGTAGCATACCCCCCGATGCCGAACCCCCCCCCTTCCCCAGCTTCATGTCAGGATACCCACCTAGTCTGGCAGGAAATTGGCACCAATGTGCAAACATTACAGGCTCTGTGCTGCTTGGCACGAGCGGCGGTATAGTCCAACTACCAGCAGAGTTCCTGCCGTCTGATTTCTCACGTTCATTCAATCATTGATCTTTTTGTTGAGCTGAAAAAACTCAAAGTGCCACTGATGAGAGGTGAACGCACATTCACGGGACAGAAGCTGTTTAGTGAATAATTGCAGCCGGGATTATTAATATCTGTGTTTCAGATGGTACAGTGGGTTGTCCACTCACTGTATCTCCTGTCAAATGGTGCTTTTCCACTCGCGCAGTATGGTTCTACTCGTTTTACCCCTACCTGGTACTTTTTTTTTTTTTATTATTGTACTGAGTATGTCTGTGGCATGTAGGGATGTGTGGATTGTTGTTTTTGCACCTGCACTTTTGTCCTCCCGCAACGAAGTTCCTAACGGAAAAATAAAGTACTTTTGAGTTTGAGTTTGAGTTGAGTTTTGTAATGCCTCAGCCCAGGTTCCAAGCGAGCCGAAGCGATACTGACACATGACGTCAGCCGACTGCCCTCCACTGATTGGCCAGAGCGTTGTCACTGGAAGAGTCATGAGTGCGACTTCCGACATGAGAATCAAACCCGCTGATTTTAAAAAACACACCAACAACAGCAACCACTGATCTGTACTGAGAGAAAAAAGAGAGCAAGACGATGGAAAAGCATCTGAACCGAGCCGTGCCGAGCCTTGACTGTGTAGTGGAAAAGCACCAAAAGTGTACAAGTTAGTCAGTAAATGACAAACAACTGCTACAAAAAGTTGCACTCGACTGAATTTATTTGGTGCATCAGCACACAGATGATCAGGAACTTGGAAATGGTTATGATCATACACAAGGATATCAATAATCAGGTTCCATACGTTCTATGTAAAGACCAGAGTTTGTCTAAAAACTGGAAGACTATAGGATACTTTGATGTTGTTGGATTATAAGAGATCATTAAAGCCACATTAATTACCAATTTTTTCTCTTTCATCACCACTCATCTCCAATATGGATCCTGACTGTTTCATCTGTAGGTAAAAATCAGAGAGAGATCTTCCAAACTCCCCAAACTTAATTTCCACAGAGAACTATGAACTGGACAAGCAGCCAGCCGAGCGACAGGCTCAAAGCCTGGCCTAAGAAACCTCATCAGCCGTGACCTGCCGCTGCACATCTGTAGCTGCCCTGCCCACACCTCAGCCTGTTGGGTCTTGTTTGAATGAGAGCACTGTGTACAGGAAACACCTCAGTCAATTATTACCAAACCACCTGCCCCACTTCCTATTGCCTCGACACAGCAGCAGAGAGGACAGTGAGAAGGTAAGAATGAGAGGCAGAGGAGAACAAACAAATCAAATCTCTCCGTGGGAAATTTGGTAAGGGCTTTAAGAGGGATACACCATGCAGCAGATCCACCTGCGCTGACTTGGGGGGTTAAAATACCATAGCTTTCGGTGAGGAACATCACCTCAGAAGATGGTTGGAGCTGCCTCACAGTCTGAGTGTCATTCCAAAATCAGCTGCAACTGCCCATATCACATGCTAAAATCATTGGAGAACGAGTGAAGAAATGGAAGATTAGAAAGAAGGTTGAAAGTCAAGGTGAAGATGTCGCTCAACATGTGTCCAGGGTGAAGAGTCATGGTCGTGCCACAGTGAACTGGTGTGATTAGAGACTAGAGGCAGTGTGGGGCTGGAATTATTTCAGCATACATCAGGAAAGGGGTACTGGCACCATTATCTAGTTCTGACAGATAGTGGAGAAACCATTCCCTCTGGAGTTGAGTACAGCAGCCGTCCTTCCCCTGAAAACAGGCTTCCGTCTTTCTTACACTAAGGGCTGAGACCATCAGCTGGCTCATCCACAGCAATCACTGCAAAGACTCAGCATCAAAATACTGATCTCATGTTTGAATGCTCAAGCAAAGTCATCCTGATGGAGCTTACACCTTCGCAGAACAATCGCTTGGATGATGCCTTCAAGAGGAGAGTACAAGGGATGAATGTAGGTAAAAGGGTTGGAGGTAGAGGTTGGAGCTTGGCAGTGCAATCATGTTACACAGTCTACAAGAATTATCAAAGCAAAAAAGAGGAGCGCCATCCCCAAGGAGAGAGCTGAAATGACTGTGGCTCATGAGTGGACAGTTAAAAGGCAAGTGGTGATGAGCCCTCAACCTGCTCAACCTGGGTCGTCTGTTGGTGTTTGACGTTGACAGAACACAATCAACGATTTCAAAGAGATTAGGGGTGTTCGATAGTAACGCCGATATTAGCATAAAAATGTAATATCTGTCTATATCGTTACCGGTTTTTCTGCCGATAATGATAACGTAATGCCTGGATTTCGTAGTGAGATAAGTAGTTGTTACACTATCACTACTTAATTCGCTACTTAATTATTGCCGTCACTGATTCAGACGGTATGGGTCAGGAGTTACGTTGTTAATTAGTTTTTTGGGGAAAAAAGCCTGCATATAGCTATCCGTTATTATTGGAATCAGAAATTCTAGTGCTGGGCAACATCGGAATATCAGATATCGACAAATTTTCAATATCGCACATCCCTAAAAGAGATGAATGAAATAGTATCCAGAAGCTTCACCAGGTAAATTCACTCATTCATCCACTGATATACAGTACAAACGTAAAAATGGAAGTGACGGGGCAGTGTTTAGCTCAGTAGGTAGAGCACCCGCCCCATGTGTTGAGGCTATAGTGATTACTGCATGTCATTCCCCCCATCTCTGCCTCCCATTTCCTGTCACACTCTACTGTCCTGTCAAATAAAGCATGAAAAGCCAAAAAAATATGCTTTAAAAAAAAAAAAAAAATGGAAGTGACTGAAAGTGATTACTGAATGAAACATCTGTATAAACAAATATTATAAACATATTATTTTAGTTTTATTTCTTAGGCTACTTCCATACTAACAGATATGAAGACACATATCACATGACCACTCACAAACACTGGACGTGTTCAACAGGGAGTAGATTTTCATCTTTGTAGTTTACTAATTGCAGATGATCAGATGATAGAGCCAAAATATAAATATATGTGTAAATATTCCTCATGAAAAGATTATGAGTAAAGGAACCAGTGAAAACCACAATGAGTAGGGATTACCCACAGGGGGATAAAAACAACAATGAGAAAAACCTTTCTGACCCTATCTTACCCCTGCTACCTCCTGTAGTGCTGCATCATATTTCACTGACTGTCCAGTACGAGCTCCATCAGAGGGCACGCAGTGTGAACACACAATATGGTGTGGAAAAAAGGAACAGGAGTGAGGAAAGCCAAGGTCCATGGACACTGATTGGATCAAACTTTGTTCCGAGGCAGCAGAGGGAGATACGGGGGCGGCCGCCCCGCACTAGCCTTGGCATTTCCCCGCAGCCACTATAATGTTCGCTAACAGACCTTGAGATGATATCCATGACCAACAAGACAAAGAGACGAAGGGATGGAAACAGAGGGAGGATGAGGTGTGTGTTTACAGTACACTGTGGGGATATTTTAGTGTTATGCTTACGTATACTAGGGATGTACCGGGACAGCTTTTCCAGTGCTACCAATATCTGGCCAATACCGATCCCATACCACTCTTAATTAAAAAGATACTTCACTGCAAGATGTTTGTTTGTCGTTGTAAACCAATGTATGATGTAAACACGGAAGAACATCTCGCAGCAAATCTTGCACATGTGCACAAACATCAACAACAAGGCTAAAAACAGAGACTAAATAATTTTTTTCCGAACAACTTTTGTCACGGCTTCAGGACACTTGGGTCAGTACAGATGAGCAGTATGGCGGTATCTGGATGTTTCATGTGTGTTTTAGCCAATTCAAAAGTGAGAGCTATCCACCAGCATTATATGAAAATCCGTTGTCTGCTGGACCCCCCCTGGAACTCCCAAAGTGTTATGATGACTACGAACGTTCTCCAAAAACTTTCCTCGGCATGACGGTGAGTAGAAAATTGGTGAATGATCAATTTTGGATGAAGTATCCCTTTAATAAACTGTACACTTGCCATGTGGAAGACAGTGAAGGCACCAAGCTTGACTTTTACATTACTTTCCTAACTTTGTAAAACATTGTTAGTCTGTGTTTGTTGCCTACCTGCACGCTGAGCTACTGCTGACACCTGATGTAGCACATCATCCGATACCTGATCTGGCTATTTAGTCAATATCTGGGCTGATATCCAATCTAAATATCAGATTGGTGCATCCTTAACATGTTCAAATGAGAATTTCCCTTGAGTTGGATGATGTAATTAAAGGAGACATAAGACAAACACCCATATATAGTGTTATACAGTGTGTAATTGTCCACTCTGTTTTTATTATTCTTTATCATGTAAAGCACTTTGAGCTGCTTCCTGTATGAAAAACACTCTACAAATTTGATTGATTGATGTATGTGTGTGTTTGCGTGTGTACTGCCGCTCATGCATGTGTGTGCAAAGGATGGACAGTGAAGAGGTGCATTCACTTGAGTATAGTATATTTCAGTTTCTGTACTGTACTTGAGCAAGTAAAACTCAAGCTTGAGCAGATTTACATCGCCTCCACTACACTACAACAGTTGTGTACACCCCCAGCTTTAGTTAAGCTTAACTTGTGTGTTGCAGGGCTTTCACTCGTCGCTCTCCATCGCTGTGGTTTGTTCTTTCTTCCCTCTGTGACTCTTCGACTGAGGTGAATAAACCACAGGAACCAGCTGGAGAGGCGAGTTAGCGGCTGTGCGGGGCAGAGGTGGGTTTAATAGGTATATCAGTGGGTTGACACCTGGTTTCCAGAGGAGTTTTAATTAACCAGGCCGCTGGTCAGTGAGAGGTAGCAGGCAGGTTTCCATTATGAGGGGGCAGCGGGCTGAGGCGCAGTCTGCTATTTCAGCCAGCAAATTGGAGAATTAATGATGTGGATAATCTGCCTGTTCCTCTCAGATCTGAGAGATGCTTCCAGGCCCGGAGCAGACAGACAGGGCCACCATGCATGTACGCACATATACTCGCAGGAGCAGCAGCTTTGGATTTAGACAAGGATATTTTATTTGCTCCTCGGTTATTTAAACTGACCTGTGACTGGATTAAGACTGCGCCAATAGGCTTCAAGTTAATTTGAATCATATAAATTCAGAAATGAATGGATCCTAACCTGCATTTACCACAGCAGCACATTATAACCAGGGTGAGGACACAGATCTGTTTTTTAAGTCACATTCAGTGTTATACAATGTTATTAAATGTATATAAATTTCATGACTTCTATTTTCTGATCTTGTTTTCATGAACACAAGGGGTTCTCAGTAAACTCTAATTATTGATCTTAATGCTTCTGCTTAAAAACAGACGCACCTGAGAAACTCACAGACCGACTCATTCACGTGATAACCACACTTGAGCGCCTCTCATCAGCCACGATCGGCAGAGAGGAAGCAGTGAAACACACCGCCCCGACTACTGCCGACTACACAGCAGCCTGTACGTTCTGCGCTTGAGCGAGATGCAATAAGTCTCCCTAACAACGGGCGGCGCTAGTCTCGTGCCAGTAATCCCAAACATGAAAACAGGAAATGCCTTAACAGAGAAACCAGAGAAGAAACCATGAACATTAAAACAAAGTGCACACAACATTAGCTTGTTATTAGTTTTGAAGCAGCAAAATGATCCCCCTGGCTGAGCTGATGGTCACGTTGTCTGCTCTCGGGCTCGTCATTGCCCCAAGACTTCACAGGAGGGAAAAAGTGAGAAGAGACCGCACCGTTTGTTTACTATGGTCAATTCCGCCCCTTCCGCACACTGCGCTGATTCGCTAGGGTACCACTATTCAGAATCACCATCGCTAGTACTACACAGCCAATCAGAGTGCCCGACGGGTCTACTCTCCCGACGCACCCCGGCTGAGCATGTCCAATCAGCAGCAACGACGCAGATGAACACACCAAACAGACGCATACTCGACGCTGTCCGACGCAACCCGATGACCGACGGTTGGGCCGGTGTGTTCCTGGCTAGAATAGTAAGTTTAAAGGCTATAGGCAGCTTTTTTTTGACAGTATTAGGCAAAAACTTACACACTAACCTTGGGGATAATGTAAATGAAGTGATGTGAAAAAAGATCAGACGTCTGCGTCTCCCCTAGGCTTCGATTTCAGCCTGTAAAGAATCTATCCGTGACGGTAGATTTTGACCAATCACAGAGCAGCAGCTCTTATTCGTATTATTTGAACATTTTAAAACGTAAGATAGTGACGTTATTTCTCTACTCGCTGCTCATAGACGGACTGGAAGAGGGGATGAGAACCGTGTGGACTCAACTCGAAGCTTTTTTCTGCCTATCTAGCCTTTAAGGGGCTTTAAACCTAAAATGTATGAGTGTGGATGGACACCATGAACACATAGCTGTCTCTGCCTTTCAGTGGGTTTTCTGACCCGACATCAGTGGAGAAGTACTATAATAATACCAATACTTTTTATTTATCGGCACTTTTCTAGTACTCAACGACACCGTACAAAGAATTTTTAGGAAGTGCAAAAAGTTTTTTAAAAAATCCATAAGAAATGGGTGTAAAAACAGGCTAAATTTAGCCACATTAGTTAGGTCATTATGAGCTGTGTCTTATACTTTCTTAGTGAATGGGATCCTGGATCCAGTAAAGAGCAGGTAATTAAGTTCAATTAATTAAAACGAGACCTCTCTGTCTAACAGATGTTAATTTACAAACTGCTTTAAATAATAGAAACAAATGAAAAGAAAGTGTCATACTGTGAATAGGGAGCTACCATTAACTACTGCACTCTACTTTAATGAATCCAGGGCAGACAGTTATTCAGCGAGGTGGGAAACCCCCCCGGACTTGTGATGTTTCCACTCCGCAGCCAGATGGACGATCACCTGCGTCTCCGCCGGACGAGCAGGTGCTGCAGCCGGGATACTGTTACAGCGCCCTGCATCTGTCTGACTGCATGTCATCAATGTGAGCGAGGGCGTGTGAGTGTGTCTTATTAAGTGTCTCGGTGCAAACATGGCTGAGAAATCAAAGCCAGCACTCAACCACCACCACAGAGACTCCGGCTCCACTTTCTCAGGCTGCTCTGGATATTCTCATCTTTACTACCGTCTATGCACGTGAGTTCAATCTCAACTGTCTGTTCCAGAGTGAAGTAAGCAATAAATGAAAACCTATGTAAATATAAAGTATAAAATACAAAGTCTGGTTCAAAACATACCATATATCTGGATTATGCATGGTCAGTGTGCCAAATTAAGGACTAGCTAAAAGTTACATGTTAACCCGCTGTCGCTTTAAGCCATTCACAGGGAAGCACTGGTGACTCTATTACAGAAAGTTTGTCCAAAAAAGTCACTAGATTGGACACAAGGTTGCTAGGTCACAAAACAAGTTGCTAGAGGGGTCTGAAGAGTCTGGAAATGTCATGACAAAGGCGCTTGGATGGAAACACTGCCCGCAAACGCCCCCTGATCACACAATAGAAACCCTTTGTGCCAAATCATTTTAACAGAGCAACAGCCAATGGGGAAACTGTGAATTCAAGAGTCAGTACTGAGATATTCAGCTGACCAATGACATCACTTTATCAGTCAGTCAGTCAGTGACACCGGCCTCCAAAACAACCTACGTATGATGTAAAAAATGTAAACATGCATCAGAGCTAAGGGATCAGATCAACTTTACTGTACGGATCTGATTTTGAGAAAACTAACAACATTTGGATGAGTTGTGATTGTGGAAAATATAATATAAATGAATGAAATTAGCTATTTTCCGCCCGTATCTTTTAACTACACCAGCTATCAGTGAGTTGTAAGGCCACAAATCCAGACAGAGGTAACAGACGATAACATTATTAACCTTGGATTGAAAAATCTGAGCCCAAATCATCACACGCTCGCCTTGCAGTAAATGATCAGAGCAGCACTATGAAATGTTAGAAAAGAAGGAGGCTGAATCATCACCTCAACTTAACCTCAGCCCGACCCAAACCACAGACCACAGGAGACATTAAAGGGATAGTTCAACATTTTTGGCAAATTGGCCCATTAATTGCCTGAGTTGTTTTCGAGGCAAAGGCACAGACTGCTTACCAAAAAACTGTCCCTGATGGGAACGCGCATCAGATGTTTTGCATGAATTCGCCTTGAAAACAACTTGGTCTCGTAACGTTCCGTTATTATCTCATAGCATGGTGAATGTGCAGGTCACAACTTGTCCACCAGAGCGTTTTGCAGTTGTTGGATTGTGTATTTGATCAGTTTGATGAGGGAAACTAAGAAATCCCATTAGCATCCATAGCGTAGCTCTGAGCAGCTCACAGCTCTGCTCTGCCATTCTAAAAATAGCTTGCACCAACAATTAAAGGTAACAAACCTCCTCCTAAGACTATAGACCAATTCGGCGAAATAGCCGTTAGTCGAACGCCGCCATTACTGCGGTGGCAGCTCCCAGTCAGGCAGCACTGGGCTCAGTGTGCGAAGCGGCCGTTTGAATGCAAGCGCCAAGAAGTGGACCTTTTTTCTTCTGTAAATATGTCTAGGAAGGCTGGGAGGACATGTGCCGTCCTCAGCTCTTCTAATATCAGCAGATGACAACAACTTTAGACATAACACAGCCCCTTACTGCAGGAGGACTGGCCGTGTTTAGACCGTAACGTTACGTAGCTACAGTGAAGAGCAGCAGCAGCAGCAGCAGCAGCAGCAACTGCCGCCGCCGCCAGCGATGCAGCCATAGCTGACCTGTTGCTACCTGGCTGCTCTCCTTTCTCATCGTTACCTTCACATCGTGGTGATGGTCTGAATGTCTCACTGATCCTTTCAATATGATGTGATGGACGTCTAAAAGCCGGTGTAAAATATGTCCGACCCAGCCGGAGCTAAGGTAATTTTGACCATAAATCAGAGACTTGTAACTGACGTTTTTCTGCTCATCAGAGGCCAGCTGATCAATAAATTATTTTTGAATGTCTTAAACAAAGTACAAGTCGTTGTTTTTATTCATGCAGCCTGTCCACTTGATTAAATATCCCGCTGCTGGCTTGTAACGTCAGCACGCATAACGTAGCTACCGTAGGCTTTATTGTTTATGATACAGTCTCTTATAACTCTAATCTTTCCTGCTAATCGCTCAAACTAATGATTAATTCCTAAATTAATAACTGTATTCATGTAACATACCTTAATCAGTTACTGGGGGACACCAAACATCACCAATCCAGCATATTTGTGTCGCTGTCATAAAGAATCAGTTTACTGTGATTGACGTCACCCGAGGACACCGCAGTAATGGCGTCGCCCACAATTCGCTCACCGAATTGGTCTATAGTGATTATCGCAATGGGCCAATTTGCCAAAATGTTGAACTATCCCTTTAATTCAATGGACAGATCAACACACATACTTGATCTGGTCTGTATCAAACTACATTACTGAAGGAAATTCTATACATCTGTCGACCTCTTCGTTAGTGATTCTGAATAAATGCTTACCTCAGTGTAGGACTAATAGCAACAGACCATACTCTGTCGTACATGGCGATTGTGCTTCTGGGGCCGCTGGAGGTCAGAGTCCAAATCTAGAGAATCAGAGGTCCCCAGTCAGCACAATGTACAGATGACAGATGACATCAGTGAAGCTCATGATGAAGTGAATCTGAGGTGAAATGTAACACTGCAAATGACGTGATGTCAGTTTGTCTGAACTGTAGCAGCGTTCCTACCCTCGTTGTTCGGTCTCTGGATCCACTGATGATGAGTCCGTCTTTAGAGTCCAGGCAGTTGACTTCCTGGTTGTGACCCAATAGCGCCACCGATTCGTCGCTGGTCCTGCTGTGGACCAGGATCTTGCCATCACTGACGGACAGAGAGGAGCCTGATATTAACACACTGTGACATGTGCAGAACTGTGCAAGAAGCCTTCATGGATAATACCATGAATAGCTGTTATTTATCTGTGAATTAATCCATTGGAAGAAAGAGGAAAACAATCAGATCTGTATTTGCTGAGACGCTTTCTCTACCATTCACCTACACAGTTTGTCAGGTCGGTTGTTCCAGCATTTTGGAGAACTTGGTTGCAGGTGTATTTATATTAGGGAGCTGGGTGATAAAATGATAATGATAAAATCTTGCTCTGAAACTATAAAGACACTTAGCCTGCAGGACTCTCGCTTGTAGCCTGTAGACTGTGATACTGTAACTTCCATTTAACTAAAAGAATAGAGCATTTATTCCGCATGCCGTTTATTGATAATCTTGATTTTCATTTGTTCGTGATAAATCCTTATGATCTTCTTCATCGTGTTTGATTTAGTGTCTCTGTTTCTGGTCTCCACAGACTCTTCCTCTTAGTCTGGTTCTGGCTGAATCTCTCAGATATTTCTTCCTCTGGCCATCTTAATGCTCTCTGCTGTCTCACCTGTCAACCTGGAGCAAGCAGGTGGTGGGTGGAGCTTAAGTCCTCATTTTGACTTCTCAATAAGGAATTGAGAGTAAATAAGGTTCAGACCCAGTTACATGCCAGAAATCCATATTTTTTTCATATCATACTAGTGTTTCTTCAAAGTTCAAAAGATATCCGGAGAGTCACTTAAAGGGATATTCCGGTTTAACCCATGGTCTAACACACTGTGACACCGAGCAAGACCCCCCCTTAAGAGATCAAGTTTGCCAATCGCAAACTCCAGTTTGTAGCAACTTTAGCAAAGACCGCATGATAGCAAAACACTGCTGTCTATTTCTCCACAAGCAAACCGTGATCAAAAAAGCCACTCATAGCCACAAATAATGCTCAGAACAGAACCAAACTTCATCAACGGTACAAACAGGGTCCAAGCTCATGATACGAGGCAACAATTTAGCTTTGCCTAATTGGAAAGAAACAACTCACCCACTCTCCTCCAGCTGCTTGCTAGTTGTGGGAAAGCCCTGACAAGTCGATTACCGAGTGCATCAGTGTTACTATCTCTCTTCCCTCTCTGTTTCTAACACCATAACTAGCGAGTGTTGACAGGGAAATGAACAGAGTTGAGTTGCTCAAACTATCACAGTCGGCAAAGCATGTGTGCATTTTTGGAAATAAACATCACTGGACTCTTTTCTTTTCTACTTCACGCGGTAATTGACTTGTTAGGGCTTTGCACTAGTAGCAAGCGGCCGGAGGAGAGTTGTGTTTTCATCTCTTTCCAATAGAAATCAAGGAAAGCTAGCAGTTGTTTGAAGCCTCGTATTATGGGCTGGGCCACTATTTGTACTGTTGATGAGGTTGGGTTCTGTTCTGAGCATTATTTGTAGCTATGAGTGGCTTTTTTGATGGCGGTTTGCTCGTGGAGAAATAGACAGCAGTGTTTTGCTATTGTGCGGTCTTTGCTGAAGTCGCTACAACTAGAGAGTGGGGTCGGTAAACTTGGTCTCTCGAGAGGGGGTCTTACTCAGTGTCACGGTGTGTTAGGCCGTGGATTAAATTTACGTCGGAATATCCCTTTAAGCTCCAAGCAAACTGAAGCTGCTGTTTAGGTTGCAACAGTTAGAGTCAGGAAACACAAATGACTACTGCCCGTTGTTCGTGCCAGATAGCAGCAGAAACCAGAGCTACTGTACCTTCCACCGCTGATCAGGTGAGAGTTGGTCAGAACAAAGTGACACACGTCTCCACTGTGGCCTGAGTAGATTTCAAACGGTTTCCTCTGGAGTTTCCCTGAGTCATGGTGCACATAATGCGCTCCAATATCAGCAGCCTGAGACAGAAACAGTACGTCTCCATCTAGCTGCAACCATGGCAACAGTCTGAAGATGAGACAAAGGAGGAGACATGTAAATGATGACTGAAGAAAAAAAGATGTTAGACGTGATAGGATGTTAGCGGTTAGCTTAGCGTAGCATACTTGCTGTTTTAGTCAGTGTAGGTATAAAATGACTCACTTTGTTTTCCATTTAAGTGGAATCGCCCTTTTGCAGACTCCATCACTCCAATTCTGAGCGATCTTCACTCTCTCCTTCAGTGGGATGTGGGGATATCTGCAACAGAGACAGGCCAGATGGGTATTGACAGGTTTCAAGTGTTAAAGCCCTTTTTATAATGAAAATGCATCTTTGACCATTTGGAGCTTTTCAAGCGTTTCAGAAGGGGACATGCAGGAACTGTCAGATCTTCTGAGACTGTCAGATCTTCAAAGCTCATCAGCTTTTCATCACATCAACTCAGCACAAGTAAATAAGTAAAGTCCCTGAGTACAAATGAATATGAGAGAAGAACTAAATAAATAATGAGAAACAGCAATGAAAATGTCATCTGTGTGCAACATGATCAATAATTTAGCATCTGGATCTCTTATTTTACAACAAATGAAACGGGAACATCAGCGGCATTTTCCTCCAGTCTCTGCCACAGCCACAGACTGACAAACACGAACCCTCAACCAGGTCACTCATTGTGTACAATACACTGATGACTCCTGTCCACAACAGAGAAACAAGCTGCTAGAATAGAATAGAATAGAATAGAATAGAATAGAATAGAATAGAATAGAATAGAATAGAATAGAATAGAATAGAATAGAATAGAATAGGCCTTCATTATCCACCAAGTTGGAAAATTGTCTTTGGCTCACAGAAGACAAAACAACACCAATTACACTAAAATCAGAATATAAGACCACAATAAGAACACATTGGATTAAAATGATTCAAAATATCAGTAGTTTTAAATGGAAGTTATTCTTTCCAACAGAAAAAAAACAAATTCATATGGTTAAACTGATCCATCCACACCTGGAGGGTAAGTCATCATACTGTAAAAATGAAGCAGCTGAAGCTTTTAGTGGCACTTCAATATCTGAGAAGAGGGACCGAAGACTTGCTTGGGCAGGACCACATAGTTGTTGTTTACATTTGAAATCTGCATAAGATTCTATTGATAATCTTCTGCATTTACTTTACATGGAGCCATCAGACCAGCATAGATGAGTGATCAGTGATCTGACACAGGTCACAACCTCTGTGCACCCTTTGACAAATTAACATCTGGATTAAGACAAATTAACAACTGGATCAGGAGAAACACATAGAGCCCATGACAGTGCATCAGAAAGGTATTTGTTGTTAAGGGTTTTCCTCTGTGCAAAATAATGTAAAGATGATGATAATGTGAAGGTGCAAGCTGGGTCCAGGTCCATCTACAGGACACAGGACGTCTCAGCAGCACTGAGATCTGCTGTGACTGAGGTGACTGGAGAGCCAGAGCAGAGGCCTGAAGGAGGAGCAGGGATGGGAACTCTTAAAGCTAACACCAGTTTATAACAACTTGGATATTAATTTAATGTTCTCACCATCAGTTTTATTTGCGATGAAAACAAGGTGCCCTGACAGCCATAACATCTTGTGAAACACTTTAGGCTACTTTGTTTTGGAGGTCAAACAGAAATGTGTCTGTTTACTATATTCAGGATTTATACATAATAAAAGTAATATATTTGTCAAGGTTTATTGGCAAAATTGTACCAATATGTATCCTCTAGGCTATGTTTTATTCTCTTTCTTTGTAAAATTCAGCATTTTTTCAGTGGAGTTCTGGCTCCACTGCAAGCATGAATTAAATAAAATCAATCAATCAATCATTTTTATAATCACTATAAAATAAAATCTGTTTGGTTTTCACAGCCTTATAGTTCTTCTTTATACGAATTGCAAGGGTCTTCCTTAGAGATTGTTGACATCTTGCGCCGCCATGTTTGTATACAGAATGGAAAATCCAGCTGACCAGAGTTTCACGTTCATAAATAAACAATAGAATTATTTAACAGATAAATAATAGAATCAAGATGATAAATGTCACTGTTTTTCATTTTTACCAACTGGACCTTTAATCTAAAAAAATTCTAATCAGCAGACCCACCCAGAGGCCCTGCATCACCTGAGGTCGTAAAAGCCCAAGTTTTCGAACAGAGCTGAACTGTTATGGTTTATTTTGAGCTCCTCTAGCTGTTTGTCGAGAAGTAGGCTGTTTTTTTCTGTCATTGTTGTATTATTCCATCATGGGACATAGATCATCAACACCTCTGACAGTAAGATTTTCTGATCAATAACAGAGTGATCATTCATCAGCTCTGGAGGACTGGTTGCTATGGGTACCGGTGAGGAAATGCTACAGCCTTGTAGCCTACAGTGGGGGCTAGCAGTGGGAGGTGCAAATACCACATCATTACCCCGGGGTCTGAGGGGAGTCAGTACGGCCACGCTGCTGTTACAGACTGTGTGGGGCCACGGTGCTCCTGTCAAGCAGTGACCGGGCTCCAGGTGCAGCCGGTGGGGGCAGAGCACTGTGAGGAGGTGAGGTGGGGGCTAACGCTGCCGGGGCTAACCGAGCTAACACACACAGCCTCTTACATGTCCGTCCCGTCCCGCCTGATCCCCGTGTTCAGAAACTCTCTGGCGATCCTCCTCCACACACCGTCCCGGTTCACGAAGCGACACAGGCTCCTGCAGACCTGGGACAGACGACTCAGAGACCTGTAGTCCAAGTAAGACAGGATGTGATAGAGGACGTCCTCCGGCAGCTGCAGGAGGAGCATGGTGAGCCCCCCCGCCCCGCCGGCCTCGTCACACACTCCGGGTCCGGGTCTCGGTGTGTGTGTGTCAGGCCCGCAGGTGCTCCGCAGTGAGAACAGGAGTTAAAGCTGACGAACCGGGCTCCATGGTTCACGGAGCAGCACACAGGAGCACACAGGAAGCCATTGCTGCCGTCAGCTGACACATGATGACGACGGTCATACGTCACTCGGCGCACTGACGTATAATGCAATACCATGTGCAATACCCTATTTTAAATAATAATAATAAGAATTTGAATGCTGACAATGAATAAATACATATTTATTAATGAATTTATTAATTTGTTTATTTGAATGGGACAGTGCACATTAATGGACATAAGAACATGTAGTAGTTCCAATAACATAGCCTACAGTTCAAAAACAATACACATTACACATAATAAGAAAATAAACACAAAAGGCAACAACAATGAAAAACAAATTGAGAGACACACGGTCACGGTAAAAAAAAAAAGTAGGCCTACCATTTTAAATCAGCAAACAGTCAAGCGCCTTATGCCTAAATACTTCATATCATGTCCCCTCTCCCGTTTGGTGACGCAGTCACAGCAGAAGATGTCATTGTGGACGCTCTTCCCTCTGTTTCCACTGCTTCACTGATAAAGAGACTGGAACAGTCTCAGGAACAGTCTGCAGATCCTGATATCCAAACTAACCTGTGTGGGACCATGTCCTTCAGAAGAGACAAGTCTATTTTCTCTGTTTTCAGAAACACCTGAAAACGCATTACAAGACCATTCACATACCACTCAGCATGTGCGTGCAGGTGTAAACAGGAAGCAGATTTTCTACTCTGCAATTGGGAATGTTACAGGTCCCAGGCAGGGTACCTGTGCGCAGATTAGATTTGTTCCTGTGTAACAGGAGAAAAGACGAGACAGAGACCATTTGTTCTGTTTGCTTCAACTTCTCTCATTGGAATGTCTTTACTTCACAGATTGCAAATATGCTTTTACAAAATTTACAGTATCACGTTCATTCTATCAAAAAAAATAAAACAATATACACAGACTGGTTACTGTATTCTATTCTCAATCACAACAATTCACTCGTTCTTTCTACAGATGCTGTGTTCACTAGTTGACTATACTAACCTCTGCTCCCAGTAAATTAACTAGGCCATAATGTACTGCTACTGCAAATAATAATACAACATATAAAATGTACCGGGCATCACATTAATACCAGTTATTGTGATAACTAAATAAAGAAATCAGACTTTTACTGTTGATTCAGGCATGTCTGAGCTGCAGACCTGAGCTGCTGAAGACTTGTAAACAACGACAAACTTTTACAACAGTAGCAAAATACTTATTACTCACTATGTAACCTTATCTGTATCCAAAATAATACTTTTTTAATTCAAACCAACATGTACGGGAGCCAGAAAATACCTTTGGTCACATAAAAAAGAAAATAAACAACGGCGCCATTTTGGATCGCCGGCGATACTTAATCCTCTAACTGGTCAACAAACCACATTTACATACATTCACTCATATTATAACGTTGACCTACGGTCATATTTACATATAAAACACAAACGAGGGTGTTTATGTGTATTTCGGACCCTACTGACCTGTGTAACAGGAGAAAAGACGAGACAGAGACCATTTGTTCTGTTTGCTTCAACTTCTCTCATTGGAATGAGGAAGTGATTCAGAAGTAGTCCAGAAGCCCCCACCAATGGCCACACTGCCTCCTACTGGCGACACCACGCAACTCTCCTTTTACATTTGTGAAAAATAAAATATGTGCTCATTGAGTCTTCTGACATAAATTAAAGGTTATTTCTACCTCAGAAATAATGTTAAAAATAAAACAAATAAAATTACAATAAATGTGACCTACATTTTGTGAGCGTCACACGCTCCCTGACAAAATAAAAATGGCTCCAGACATTTACTTACTCTTAAACCTCAAACATTTTTACATTCAACATTCCTTGTACTGTTTCAATACTCAAAATACACAACAATCCTGTCAAATATGTATATACACTACTTTCAGTACACAAATACTGGTGCAGTGAACTGCGTGGCTGGTGTATATGGTAAGACTTGATATGGTGTGAAGTATGGTGGTGCCTGCAAGGGAGTGTGAGAGGTCATGGGATATGGTTGCATTTCCCAGGTTGGTACTGCTGACAGTCCATAGGCCCCCACTGTGTTGCAGACGGGTCTGGGTTGGTATGAGGGTCGACCTAGTGTCGGATATGTGAACATCTGGGTGGGTTTTCTGTCACGAGTGGACCTCCGAGTTTGAGGATGAGTCACCTGCTCCTCATTGGGCTGCTCACTTTCTGTCTCAGGAGTTAACAGCCTATTCCCTCCCTGCTCAGGCTCCGCCGCTGCTGGATCAACAGGTAAGTGCTCCTCCTCTGTCCATTCCTCCTCGTGTGTCCTCTGTCCCATTTCTCTGCTCTCTACATCAGACAAGCTCTCCCCTCTTTCACTGACATGTGGGCTTGTTCTCATTTCTCTTTCAGGTGCAAGTGGTCGAGTTTCAGTGTGGTCAGACCTCTCAGTGGTTATTACACGTTTATAATGTTGATTAGAGTGTCTTTGTGGCTCACATGCAGGCTGAACTTGTGTGTTCTCACATCCTCTCTTTACAGGAACTCTCAGCCAGTATCTGGGTCCCTCGTCATCAGAAGAGTCACTGCTTGGATTCCACTCACTCTGTCTCTTTGTATTTTGTCTGACTTTTGCTCTCTGTTGGGGTGGTTCTGTTGATGGAGCAGGGGAGTATTTTGGTGAACCTCCTTTCTTTGCAGCTGGTGATTTCAGTGCTGGCTGAGGTAAGTCTACTGGTAGGTCATTGACTAAGTGAAGCAGGTTGCGATGTAGTGTGCGTACTCTGTTTCCACCCGTCTCTGGCGTCACTCTGTAAACTGGCCCCTCTGCAATCCTCTCCTTCACAACATAGACCACGTCCTCCCAGTATGCTCTTAGCTTGCCTGGACCACCTCTCTCACTCAAGTTACGCACCAAAACACGATCACCTGGTTCAAGAACAACACCTTTCATGTGGCGGTCGTAGTATTTCTTTCCCCTGGAACTTGACTGCAGACTATTCTCAGAGGCGAGTCTGTAAGCTTCCTTCATCCTAGAGGCCCACTTCTCTGCATAGCCTCGTGGAGAAGTAGCTTCTTCATCCATATCCAAGCCAAATATCATGTCCACAGGCAGGCGTGGGTGGCGGCCGTACATCAGATAGAATGGTGAAAACCCAGTCGACTCATGCCTGGTACAATTATAAGCATGGATAATTTTTGACAGATGTTCTCTCCACCTTTCCTTTTCTTTCTCCTTCAGGGTCCGGAGCATTTGAAGCAAGGTGCGGTTCAGTCTCTCCGCCGGATTCCCCTGAGGATGGTAGGGGGTGGTTCTTGAATGACCAACACCACTCAGCTGTTGCAGGGTTTTAAACAACTCGTTTTCAAATTCTCTCCCTTGGTCATGATGTAATTTCCATGGATAGCCGAACCGTGGGATAAAATCATCAAAGAGCTTCTCCGCAGCTGTTTTTCCTGACTTATTTCTGGTTGCGTAGGCTTGTGCAAACCTAGTAAAATGGTCTACAACAACCAGGATGTACTCAAAGCCACCTCTACTAGGCTCTAGATGGAGGTAGTCAATTGACACAAGCTCTAGGGGTGAGCTGGTGGTAATGCTCCCCATGGGCGCTCTGATGTGTGAGACAGGTTTCTTCTGCTTAATGCACGGACATTTCCTAGTCACATAAGCCTCCACATCCTGCTTCATGTATGGCCAGTAAAAACGATCTCTAGCTAAACCTAAGACCCTCTCGGTCCCCATGTGACCCATATCATCATGGAGGTGTCTCAGGACCAAAGCTCGGTACTGGTTGGGCAGGACAAGTTGACTTCTTTGACTGGTTACTCTGTATAGCAGACCGTCTTTGAGATGGAGTTTTTCCCACTCATGAAGCAGTTTCCTGGTCAGACCATTAACTCCTCTTCTCACATCACTGGTCAGAGCGTTGTTAGTTTCTTTAAGTCTGATGACTTGACCGATGGCAGGGTCATCTCGCTGACTTTTCATGAGCTCATCATGGCTTATGGTCGGGAGCAGCTCTGGTGACTGTATGGTTGAATCAGGCTGCGACATGTTGAGGACAGCTACATAAGCGACGTCTCGTTGCTTAGCAACCCTACTGCCTTCCCACGTTGCCAGGATGGTGTCTCTGGGCAGCTCCTGTGTGCATGTGTCCACATAACTGTCAATGTCTAAGGGCAGCCTAGACAGAGTGTCAGCGTCAATGTTTATTTTTCCTGGTCGATATTTCACTTCAAACCGGAAGTCAGCAAGCTCACCGACCCAGCGATGGCCAACAGCATTTAACTTAGCGGTGCTCATCACATAGGTCAACGGATTATTATCCGTGTAGACGATGAAGTGAGGTGCATAGAATAAATAATCTCGAAATTTCTCACTTATGGCCCATTTTAAAGCCAGAAATTCGAGCTTGCCTGAGTGGAGGTTGTAGTTTCGTTCGGCCGGCGTCAATGTTCTGGACCCGTAGGCAATCACCCTGAGCTTTCCTTCCTGGCGTTGGTACAGGACGGCGCCCAGCCCCTGTTCTGACGCATCTGTATGAAGCACAAAAGGAAGATTAAAATCAGGATAACCAAGCACAGGCGGGTTAGACAGGATGTGTATGAGCTGGTCCAGGGCCCTTTGGTGCTCTTCAGCCCACTTCACTGGAGTCCTGGAGGACAACTGTGCTCCCTTTCCTTTCCTTTGCTTAGGCTGAGGCATCACTGTGGCAGTGGTTTTGGTTTGTAAGAGCTCATACATTGGTTTGGCGACCCTAGAGAAGTCTTGAACGTACGTCCGGTAATAGCTGAGGAATCCCAGGAGCTTACGGACTTCTCCGACGGTGCTGGGAGTTTTACTTCTCAGAGCCTGGATGGCTTCCACGTCCTTGGGGTCGATCCTAACTCCATCGGCTGACACCAGTTTTCCCACATAACGAACCTCTTTTTTGAAGAGCTCGCACTTGGTTGGCCTGAGTTTCACACCGTGGCGCTGGAGAGCCCTCAGGACGCGTCTCAGAACCTCAACATGATCTTCAAATGTCTTAGCATAACAGAGGACATCATCTAAGTAGGGAATGCAGCACTCATCCCGGAGGGAGTTGAGCATTTCCTCCATACTCCTCTGAAATGCTGCTGGTGCGTTTGAAAGTCCAAAGGGGATACGCACCCACTCATACAAGCCCCATGGAGTGATGAACGCCGTCAGGTGCCGTGAGCCCTCAGAAATGAAACCTTGATGATAGGCTTTTCCCTGATCCAAAATTGAGAACCAGCTGTATCCCCCGAGCGTGTCGATAAGATCTTGAATACGGGGCAGGGGGTGTCTGTCTGGGACTGTCTTTTGGTTCAGGAGCCTGTAATCAATGCATAGCCTCAAGCTCCCGTCTTTCTTGCGAACACAAACTACTGGGGCAGAGTATGGGGACTTTGATTTTATTATCCACTTTTTTGCCAATAAGTCCTGGATATAATCCTTGACTTCTTGGTAGAGGGGCTTGGGGACTGATGCATAGGATCGCTGTACTGGTATGTCATCCTTCAGTGTGATACTCATCTGGAGGCTTGGGACACATCCTATATCATTATCATCCTGAGCAAACGCATTTGACTCCTCATAAAGCATTGTTTTCACAAGTTCTTGTTGTTCTTTGTTTAAATGACTCAAATCAACGGGAGGGTGCCACAGCTGGGGTGGCTGATCCGTTTCATTTTTGTCTTTCTCATAGTCACGAACAGGTGAGTCAACTTCACTGACCTCAATGTTGTCTGCTTGGTCTGTTTCCACTATCTTGTCGATGGGCTGGATACTGCCTAACACTGTGAAGTGGTCCAGTGTGATGTTGTGTTGGCTATGGTTGCCCACTGGGATTTCCACATAAGGCCGCTTGGTGTGGTTAACCATAACTAGGCCGTCACCAATGTCTAGCTGTTCCAGTTTTATGTCCGGATGGCTGACCTCAAAAAGCGCCACAGGTGAGGTGAAATCAGCTGGCACTTTACACTTGATGCGGGCAACCTGGCCAGGATGAACAGTGACTTCATGTTGACCAACCCTCACTAGTGCATGGTCATAAGTGGGTTCCTGGGTCTGTATAAAGTTCACAATTGCCTCAGCTTTGTCACTTTCAACCTGCATGGCAACTTCCAGCAGTCTGGCAATAACACTGACAACACCCATCCCACCCTCTTGTCCTAGGATGAGCTCTTTGATCACATTGAAACCCACTATTGGTCTCGCAAGGCTCACCTGACTGACCAGGAAGGGCACTCTGATGGCGAGGTTTGGATCATCGTTGCCTGGGAGGTTAAAGGTAAGTTCAACCCATCCATCGTATGGTATCGGCTCTCCATTGGCTGCAGTGAGATCAAGTTCTCTGTCTCCTAAGAGCTCACTGAGGGGACGCACTTCCTGTTGAGGTAGGTATTTTTGTTTCCAGGAGCGATCTATAATGCTGACCTGAGCACCAGAATCTTGGAGAGCAGTCACAGTATATCCATTCAGATTACATTTCAATAAGCATTTCTCTCCAATCAGTTTAGCTACTCGCTGTGATGTTGCTTTATTGTCAGCTGGTGGATGAGGAGGGGTGACGGCTGGTTTACTGTTGTCTGGGTGGGACTTGACGCTACTGTCGGTCACAGCCTGTCCCTCTGCCATGACCGGGGTGCGTTTCCCGATGCCTTGGATCTTTTTAAGCATCCCACCGCACGGTGCCCCTCTTCGCCACAAACAAAGCAGTGATTACAGTCAGTCCGGCCACTGGCAACGCAGTTAGGGCAGCCATGTGGTTTCCCTTTCCTTAGCTGTCTGTTCTGTGTACTAGGGCACTGACAGGTACACTGGGGCTGAGAATCAGGTGTTGACTGTGTAATAACTCACGGAATGACCACACAGGTTGAGTTGTTACTGTTTGCTTTATCCGGGCTCTCGGGTTTGTACACAGCTACAGGTGAGGAACACATGTGTTGACTGCCGTAAAAGCCCCTCCCACTGCTGTAACACCCACTGAACAGCGACATTACGACAACCGTAAAGCAGAACACTCTAATACTCTAATACTCTGACATCTCCCCTTTTTAGTTCTCCTTTCCTCAATAAAGTAAACAGATAAACATTCTGTAAAGAACAATGTTATTCTGTAGTAATTAGCGAGAACACATTAAACATACTGTGAAATGTAAACAATGTCATTCTTAATTAAATCTCAATAAACAACATTCAACTCTTGGTCTGTCTTCTGTAGCATTTATCTCAATAAACTTTTAGATTATCAAACGATCATCAAATTACTTTTCCTATAATATCACAGTATACATTTCTGAACTCTTATGATATCCAAAACACTTTTTTTTTGTTGTTGTTGTGGCTTTACCACCTGGAACTCTTTTATGTGGTTTAAAGGTTACCACACCTGGAACTCTTTTCACCTGGAACTCTTTTCCCTTCTTCCCCCCCAAAGGCCATTAGTGTGAGGTCATGTTAACTCACAAGTCCAGTCTGATGACTGGCTTCAAGATCCGTCCAGACCTGGTCTGAGACAGATTTTCAGCACCAGCATGCATGCTGACACTGGAGTCCCCCTGCTTTTGATTTGTGTCCGTGCAAACAGGTAAGACAGGTGCTCCGCCTCCAGGCGGCTGTGGAGCAGGCATCTCCTGGAGGTGGCGGCGGTTGCGCCTGAGTGTTGCCCCCTGCTGCGTCTGAATGATGTAAGAGCGTGGCGTGACACTCTCAGTGGTCACAACTGCAGGAGCTGTCCATGATTTCTGGTGGTCCAGCTTGGTGAGGACGTTACCACCAGGCTGAAGTGGGGGTAGGGGTCTGGCCCCGTGGCGTCGGTTGTAGTAGAAGGCTTGCTTCTTCTTCTCGGCCTCGTCCTTCTGCCTGATGCGTTGCTTGTCGGGCCATGAGGGCTGCAGGTTTCTCTCGAGGGTAGGCAGTGTCGTCCGAATCTTCCGGCCCATTAGTAGTTCAGCTGGGCTGGCTCCAGTTGTGCTGCATGGTGTTGACCTGTAGCACATGAGTGCGATGAGAGGGTCCTTCTGTTTCAATATTCGCTTTGCGGTCTGCACCGCCCTCTCTGCATGACCGTTGCCTTGTGCGTTGTGCGGGCTCGAAGTGACGTGTTCAAAGTCAAGCTCACGGGCGAGGTCTTGAAACTCTGTGCTCGTGAACTGCGGCCCGTTGTCGCTGACGACCACATCTGGAATGCCGTAGCGGGCGCATGTAGCTTTCAGTTTCAGAGAGACATGAGCGCTTGTTGTTGTTTTCATGTGCAGTATCTCGATATATCTCGAGTAGTAGTCTGAGATGATTAAGTAGTTCTGTTTATTATGCTCACATAGGTCCAGAGCTATGCGCTGCCAAGGTCTGTCGGGGAGCGGAGTAGAGATCAACGGCTCCTTCTGCTGTGCTCTTCTCAACTCGCAGCAGGACTGACACGACAGGACCTTGTGTTTCAGTTGTGAGGAAATGCCGGGCCACCAGACAGCGGCATTTGCCCTGTCCCGACACTTTGAGAGCCCTTGATGTCCGTCGTGGATCCTCTCAAGGATGTCTGCCCTCAGCGTCGCTGGTATCACGATGCGGCTTCCTCTCACGACCATCCCGTCATACTCTGAAAGTTCATCTCTCATAGAAAAGTACTCACGTATGTTACTTGGTACTTGGCATGCGTGTTCTGGCCAGCCTGACCTGACGTACCTGATCACTGTCTGCAGCTTCTCATCCGCTGCAGTCGCTGCTCGGATGTTGTTCATCTTTTGTGGGGTAGCTGGCACGCTGCCCATGACTGCTGCAACGTAGCACTCGACCTCAGAGTGCGTGTCTCTCCCATCCTCCACGTGGCTCAGCGGGCTCCGTGACAGTGTGTCGGCCACCACGAGGGTCTTCCCCGGCGCATACGCAGCCACTGGCTTAAAGCGCATGAGCCGCATAAGAAGTCTCTGGCACCTTAAAGGAACGTTGTCTAAGTCCTTACTGTTCATTAGTGGGACCAGGGGCTTATGGTCTGTCACAAGTTCAAAACTCTCCAGTCCGTAGAGGTATTTTTCAAACCGCTCACAGGCCCAGACACTCGCCAGGCACTCTTTCTCAATCTGCGCGTATCTGGTCTCTGCGTCGGTTAGCCTCCTTGAGCAGTACGCGACTGGTTTCCAGTTTTGTCCATGGAGCTGCAACAGCACGCCACCGAGCCCATAGCTGCTCGCATCAGCTGAGACTGCGGTGGGTCTGTTGATGTCATAAAACGCTAACACTGGCGATGTCATCAGTAGCTCTTTTAGCTTCTCGAAAGCTGTGTGTTGTGCAGGACCCCAGGTCCAAGCTGTCTTGGACCGGAGCAACTCGTACAGTGGCTGGCCCACTGTGGACAGGTTCGGCACATATTTACCGAGATAGTTCACCATGCCTAGGATGCGTTTGAGCTCGTGGACATTCTCTGGTGCAGCGAGCTCCCGGATTGCTCGCACCTTTGCTGGATCCGGCCGCACGCCTGTGGCATCGACCACCTGGCCCAGGAAGTTGAGCTGCTCCTGTCTGAGCTTACACTTTTCCTTATTGAGCTTGAGCCCGGCAGACTCAACTCTCTCCAGGACCTTCTGGAGATGGAGGTCATGCTCTTCCATGTCCTTTCCGTACACAACAATATCATCCATGTAAACTGAGACGCCCTGCAGGCCTTGAAGTGTCTCTGACATCTTCCTTTGGAAGATTTCCGGGGCGCTCGTTATTCCGAACGGTAAGCGCCGGAAACAGTACCTGCCAAAAGGCGTAATGAACGTGGTGAGTCGGCTGCTCTCACTGTGCAGAGGAATCTGGAAGAATCCCGAGGCTGCGTCGAGGCTGGAGAACACTGTTGCTCCACACAGCTCTGCCGTAATCTCCTCTGGTGTAGGTAAGATGAATCTCTCTCTCTTTACCTGTTCATTTAGTTTCTTAAGATCCACACAAACACGAACCTTTCCATTCTTTTTGAGCACGGGCACCATGGGGGCGCACCAATCGGTTGGCTGGGTTACCTCCTCTATGATGCCATTCTCCTCCATGCGGCGCAGCTCCTCTCTGACCTTGGACATCAGCGGTATTGGGACCCTGCGCGCAGTCTGCACCGCGTACGGGGTGGCGTTGTCCTTGAGCTGTATCCTCACAGGCTCTGTTTTGAGTGTGCCATGCTCTCCAAAGGCACCATGGACCTCCTCAATCCGTTTCACGAGGCCCATCTCAGCTGCAGTGGATCTACTGAGTAAGTTGTTGACAGATTTTCCTCTAATAACATACACTGGGAATGAGTATGAGTTTTTCTTGTATGTGGTGTTAACTTGAAATTGTCCTTTACAGTCTAATTGACCCCCTGGGCTGGTCAGAGATACACTAGTCTGCTTCAGCTCTCTCTCTGGAATGAGCATATTGAAAGTCTCTTCACACATTACACTAGCATCAGCCCCAGTATCGATCTTAAACTTCACTGGAGTTGCACCCAGGAGAAGTTGCACTGTCCACTCATCACTCATATTTGCATCCACTGATCCCAGAAAGTATTCACTCTGCTCATCTGCCTCTGTTACTTCACTCACCGCTTTGGTTTTGCACTGGCTCTGCCAATGTCCGTTCCTGCCGCATTTGTTGCAAGCTGAATTGCGAGCGGGGCATCTTTCTGGATCCTTGTGCTCCGTTTTGCCGCAGCGGCCGCACTTCCTCCCGTGCTCCGTCTTTCCCCCTCTCTTGGCGTTGCGCTGCCACTTAATATTCTTCTTCCGCGCACCCCGCACCTCTTGTACGGACGCCGTGGCTGCCGTGGCCTCTGCTGCCTGCGCACTGATTTGCATGTTCACCGTCTCTGACTGGCGTACGGACTGTATGGTCTGCGCCAGTGTAAGATCCGCCATGAGCTGCAACTTACGAGACTGCTCTTTATCTCGGATCCCCACCACGATTCGGTCCCGAATATTTTCGTCTCTACTCTCCCCGAACTCGCAGTGTTCTGATAAATCATAAAGAGCCCTGATGAAAGTCTCTGCCGGCTCGCCAGGCCGTTGCACACGCTGGTGGAAAACAGCACGCTCATGGATAATGTTCCGCCGTGGGAAAAAGTACTCGTCAAACTTATCCATCACTATTTTGTAATTATTCTGGTGTGCTGGGTCAGTAAAAGTAAACGACTTGAATATATTTTCCGCTTCATTCCCCATTGCGTACACCAGGGAACACACTTGTACTTCACCCGACTTCTTGTTGAGCTCCGTGGCCGTTCGATATCTCTCGAACCGCCTTTTCCAGTCAGTCCACTCCGTCGGTTTATCGAAGCTGAAACTCTCCGGTGGGTTGAACTTCGCCATGGTTTACACTCTTTGCAAAACCACGGGCCACTTCTGACACCATGTAATAACTCACGGAATGACCACACAGGTTGAGTTGTTACTGTTTGCTTTATCCGGGCTCTCGGGTTTGTACACAGCTACAGGTGAGGAACACATGTGTTGACTGCCGTAAAAGCCCCTCCCACTGCTGTAACACCCACTGAACAGCGACATTACGACAACAGTAAAGCATAACACTCTAATACTCTGACAGACTGCTTCGCTGTTGTTGGGGCATTTGACTGGAGGGAGCTCACAGCCTGAGTCAGGGCCTGCACTTGAGCGCTCAGTTGATGAAGTAGCTGATCTTTAGCATTAGTGTCAGTGCTACTCTTTTCTCTGCCCACCTCACCAATGTTACTCTCACTACTCTGTACGTGAGCTGTTTTTGTGCGGCTGCTGCGCCCCAAGCGTCTTTTCCTCTCACTTTCCTCATTTGTTGTTTTGGTAACTTGTCTAAGAAGCATCTCGTCAGTCACTGCTGGGTCTGAGAGGAGGGGTCTCAACTCACGCCGAATGTCATCATGTTTCTCATTCAAGCCCTGATAGACTGTGCGAAGAAATACATTTTGTGCTGTTCGTGTCTCATACTTAATATCTGAATCTGTCTCTCTGGATGTAAATATCACCTTCTGTTTGAGCCCCATCATTCTATAGAGAAACTGCTGCGGCGTTTCATGCTCATGCTGTTTGGCGTTCATTAACTCCTGAAACAGTTCCGTGCTACTTTTCTCTCCTAGGTGGGACTGAAGGAAGCTCTTTAACTCTGCTATTGTCATTTCGTCCTTGCTGGAGAGCATATCCTTGAAGTTGCCGGGCTTTATGATACGAAACACTGCTCTGGTTATCTCACCCTCAGTGTGCTTTTCTTTCAGTCCTAGGTCAATTTGTTTGCTAACATTGCTGTAGCTTATATCAGATGCATTATCACCAATTTGCCCACCGTGGATCTTGAATTCTTTCCTCTGTAGGAGGGGAAGGTCTCTGAGAGCAATCATGCTTTCAGCGGCGTTGGTGAAATGATCAACATTTGAGCTAGGTGACAGCATGGCTCGTGGGCTGTGGAACTGGTTACAGTCATTGCCAGTCAGTTGCGTGTTCGTCATGTGTTGACTGAGTGTTGCGTTCACTTGCTTTAACTCTTGGCTGTGCACATGACTAGATATCAGCTTATTCTGTCGTGGCTCAGGGGAACTAGTGTGAGAAACTATGTCTGTTGTCGTAGTTTCAGGGTGGGTATCTGCTGGGTGAGTGTTAATGTGAGCAACAGTAGATGGTGAAGGTGGTGAAACATTAGCATCAGGTACTGTAACACTCGTCCCACCCTCTGAAGAGAGTTCCCCCTGTTCATGTTTTTGCATCATGTCAGCGATAATGTCTTTCAGGAAGAGTAACTGCGAAAGGCCCTCGTCCTCTAACTCCAGCAAACTTGCACTGTTCATGTATGCACATATGTGGTCAATGCAGCCCTCTTCATCATCTTTATTCAATGTTTTTTGTTCAGCTGAGTCTTTGTCAGGTGTCTGTGGAATTCCGGCTGCAAGCTGAAACAAGTCATCCGCAGGAAGGCTAAACAGTTTCTTCTTTAAGGTCCAAATCAGCTTCTTTCTCTCGTCGTCCGCCATTGTGAACACACGTCAGATGCCCTCGGCTCTCGAATTCCCTCTCTCTGACGGCAGTCAGACGCTTTGGATTCTTGCAGCCCTTGGCTCTGATGATGGGTCCCACACTGGTCCACGAGTTCAGGAATCACTGGATCAACGACGTCCTCCCACTACGAGTGTCGCCGATCCCGGACGAGCCCCCACAAATCTGTTACAGGTCCCAGGCAGGGTACCTGTGCGCAGATTAGATTTGTTCCTGTGTAACAGGAGAAAAGACGAGACAGAGACCATTTGTTCTGTTTGCTTCAACTTCTCTCTTTAGAATGAGGAAGTGATTCAGAAGTAGTCCAGAAGCCCCCACCAATGGCCACACTGCCTCCTACTGGCGACACCACGCAACTCTCCTTTTACATTTGTGAAAAATAAAATATGTGCTCATTGAGTCTTCTGACATAAATTAAAGGTTATTTCTACCTCAGAAATAATGTTAAAAATAAAACAAATAAAATTACAATAAATGTGACCTACATTTTGTGAGCGTCACAGGAAGTTGCAGGAAATTCTGCAAACAGGGAACAGCAGTTAGAGTTTTCAAACTGGAGCAGGTTCAGCAGTGTTTCCAAAAATCTCCTCCTGGACTCTGGAGTTGTGTGGATGGCAGGACTGAGATGCATTTTTTTCCAGCGTTTATTTTCCACAAAGTGCAGACTGTAGAGGCTATTTTGTGCCAGAGCTACACAGATAGCATGATTGATTTTATCATCAGAGCCATCTCATACGGGTTTGTTTTTATCATTGAACAAAACGAGCAAAAAGATCTACTTACAAGCTATTGGAGGTACTTTTAGCTTCTCTAAGAAGGAATGAGGCACTGTATAATTAGGGTTGGGCATCAAGAATCAAATGGAACTGGTTTAACATTTCAATTCCATCGGAATCATTAAGAAGTTTTAATTCTGATTCCTCTAAACGGTTCCTAAACAATTTTCTTTTGCGCTTCGTCTTTGGTTTGCAGTCCCCCATCCACCAGTAAAACAAGACAGAAGAAGTCATTTCTGTCTGCACAGACCACCCACACAGAGCAGCGTGTGCAATCATGGATACTATTTCATCCAAAAAGAAGTCAGGGTAGCTCCCTCATTCAGAACATGCAAACTTCAAAACTAGAATCGAGAAGCGTTGGGAATTAGAATCAAAATGTGGAACCAGAACTGGAAGCGGTTTTGGAATTGGAATCAGAATTAGAATTGGAATCGGGTATTGTTAAAATTTAAATGATGAAAGAAGGGTCTCCTGCACACTGTCCAATCACTTGCAAATAACTGTATTTATATAGCTGCGTTTGAAGGCCAATTAGGCCTGTCCCAAATTAAAGGCTAGTCCAAATATCAAAAGTCCAAAAGAACTCCCTTATTCAGACCATGCAAACTTTTTTGACCCTGCCTCTTAAAAGAATCAGAATAGAGAATCGTTGGGAACTGGAATCCAAACCCAAACCCGTAACTGGAACCAGAACTGGAACTGGAATCAGAATCATGCCCTTTAAATCTAGTAGGAGAACTTTTAAACTGACAAAGCTTTTTTAAATGTTTATTTCAACTCACTTCATAATCTTCTGTCACTGAATTCCTGTTTAAAGTTTTAGGCTACGTGTGTGATGATCCAGTGAATCACTGCTATCAGACAATGACACCAGGTTTACTTTGACTCACACACATGCATTGTTGCATACTTGCAGACATTGTGAGGCAGAATGAAAGTGGAGAGCGGCGCGGCGCGGTGGCCCTGAGGCCTGTTTAGCCACTAAAACTGCCAAGGTTGTGTCACGGTCAAATGACTACCAAAAGTTGATTGACCTTATGACATTTTATGAGGCGCTTAACCGTTTAGCATCAGTAGCATCAATTTGCGCTCATTCACATCATGAGGGTCCTGAAGCCTTCAGTTACGAGTGGCATCCCCTGCAGCTCTTTGATCAGCTGAGCGCAACGGCACATAATTGAAATATGCAGATCGTTTTTCTTTCTTAAAGACGTGTCCCCTCGCTGAAAGCTGTGTGCTCTAAAAAGGCCATGTCCCCAACACTGGGCCGTCGAAAAAAATCATTTATGGTTGGTTTTCCAGCTGAACTGTCATGGCTAAAAAGGAAATGAAGAGGTTGGGAGGAGGGATATGGGGAGTGGAGGGGACGTTTGGGGAGGGGGGGTTGTGGTGGGGGTGTTTCAAGAGGGCTACGGGAGGGAGAGGGGGTCTTCCCTTTTGATCTTTTTAGGGCAGCAAAGAGGGAGGGGGGCTCCGCCTGAGCTGGCAAACACATTTAGCTGGTAATTGTTCAGATCAGACTGACAATCAGTCTTGGAAATGCACGGACAAACAAAAGTTTACAGCTCCAATTGGAAAAGTCAACAGGTCTCGCATAAGGCCCGTACATAAACAATGAAACTGTCGAGCTGGAGCTTCACTTTGATCAGTTGTTTGCGTTTCAATTATCCAGCCTGCTTCGACTGCTGGCTTTGTTAACACTGCTGAATGGGGGCTTGGATTTAATGGGCTGCCTGTCATTTTTGATAGAGAATCCATCCACCTTACTGCCCCCTGCTCCCAGTACATGTGAACATCCAAGTGTTTGGCCACATTCAGACGGACGTTTGCCCTGAGTTAAAACAATGCAAGGGGGGCTGCTGCCCCATGGTCCGTGCCGTTTCATGCACCAGTGTCAAACTCAAATATAATCTGGGAAGAACACTGGAAGGAACATGCATCGTGCATGGATGACAGACACAGTTACGTGATAGAGTGTAAGACTGGCTCTGCATGATTGGCTTGGCTGTGCAGTGAGTGCAGGCTGAAATGTGTGTGAAAATGAGCTCAGTATCAAAGGCTCTGTGTGATATATAAAATATTAAATCTTGTCTCCTTGTCGATGTGGATGTGGTTTGTTGAAGTGTCCCTTGTATGCCGGGGTTGTTGTTGGTGATGGTGGTGTTATGCGGGTGAGTCCAGTACAAATTTCCCTTTGGGGACATTAAAGAATCTTATCTTTATTCAGGATTTTAGAAATAGTGAGGTCAGGACACATGTCCACAAGCCTGAGTTTTATCTCTCTGCATGATGGTCTCACTACATTCCACTCTGCTGACAGACTACATTTCTGTTGAAAAAAAAGGAAGAAAATTTTCTTTTTGCTTGAAATAAAGACCACATAATTTGTATGAACTTATTGTTTAAACCAGCAAAGTCTACGAGAGAACCAAAGGAAATGCGGGATAACTCCTCACTATTAAAGGGCCAACGAGGAGTTTCTATTTGGTTATAAAAAAGTCTCACGTTAATGTGGATGAATCTATGTTACCCACACTTGTTAATGGCTCCATTTTCGATAAATATCGTTTTGTCTCTATCGTTATTTTGTTATTATCAGTGGTGGTGGAAATGCTGGGCGAGCCGACCGGCGTTTCCTTACTTTCAGTTTTGCAGACGCCCATGAGAATAACGCAGCTGAAACACTGTTTATGGTCGGGACTACGACGATAACTGAACCTCTTTGAACCTCTGACTTTAATTCTTGATGAATGAAAACATTAGGCCGTCTTGCACCAGTCGAAGAATTCTACGGTGCGCGTGGAGGCTCATAAATGTAGTGTGAAAACACTTTGCTTTTCCAAAACTCCTCGTTGTCCCTTTAATATATAAACACTTTATATATTGTAATAAATACCTAATGGTTTGCTGTGATCAAACGCTTTTTGTGGTTTGAATTCCAATCATGAAATTACTTTTTAGGCTTAATAAATTCAGATCATGCAAAAAAAAACAAAAAACAAAACAGAACTGATTTAGTCATTCTGATCTATAGATTTACTTTGAAAAGTTGTATCTTTATATTTGTACCTTCACACTCATTCCAAATGCCGATCAAGTGGTATCTAATATTTCTGACAAAGGTCCTGGGATAACCTTCAGGTAACTCTTATGTGTTCCCCCCCAGTCCCCCCCATTCTTTTCTCCTGGTCTGCACCACATGGAGGTCGGGTTAGCAGCGCTTCAGAGCAAATACAAGTGGCTGGAGGTTGTAAGTGCTTTTTGATGGGGGGCAGCTTCTGTGTCGGCTTGTGGCATTCTGGGCTGCTTAGGGAGGCAGGGTCGCGTTCTCTGGTCACCCCTGCTATTCTACAGCCTCCACGGGGGGGTGGGGGTGGGTGGGTGGAGGCAGGGGTTAAATTGCTCCCTAAGCAAATGAAGATGGTCGCTCTGTTTGTTTATCTTGGGTTAAGGACGATGGCTGTGGCTCAATAAAATGGATGAAAGTGATGTTACCCCCGTTCTCCTGCGCCGGAATTGCTCCACATTTGCATGGCAGCATTGGCGACACAGAAGGTGTGACTTTTCCCACAAGCCAGTTCTTCTCCGGGGTTCACTCTGCAGACACTAGAGGCAGTGGTGGGGGCTGTAATGGAGAGGGCAAACTCATTCATTCACAAGTCTACTGGTGTTCCAGACGGTCTGCAGAATCCTGCATCTGAGAAACAATGGCAGAAACACAAATCAATCAAAACTTTTTTTTTTCTGTTGCTGTCAGGTTTTATCACTGAGTTATCACAAAGCACCAACTTTAATTGATTGATCTGGTGTCTGTGAGCTGCTGCTGGAAGTCCTCCGGGACAAATCCCTCTTTTAATCCAATGTGGAAGGACTTAAGCAGATTAATGTCAAGTAGTTGTCAAGAGCATTTAATTCAGAGCTGTAGGTTAGACAACCTTTCAGAGGTCAGGATTAATTAGTGAAAGAACTCCATTTTTCACTCTTTCCAGGGTGTCCACATAGAAAACGTGTCAGCAGCATTTCTCTGGTTTGATCTCATTTTATCAGGTTTACACAGGCCACAGCTCATGCTTTTACTCACACTATGCACCTGTTAACACGACCCAAAGCATAAACCATCAGGGTTGTTTCTTTCTGTACAGATTCAAAATTGATTCACATGTTTCAGACATTACATTAATTCCGCTCACTGGTCCTATTGATGGCACTGTGTCAGTACCCCACATACTCCTCCTTTGGCATGACTAGTGTAAGCAATGGAGAGCAAAAAGGAAAAGTAATTCAATGGTCTGTCTTCTGTGCATCCGGACACATTTCAGATTCCCTAACCTCAGGAAAGAAGAGGCTCGATAGGATTTACAAACACTTTCAAAAGAAAGAAGATGTGATCATCATTACAGAGCTGATAAAAACAAATGAAATTGTCAAAGTTGTCACTGAAATTTCATAATAAAAGTGCATTTCATTTGGTTAAGCGCTTTTACAGACGCTCAGAGTCGCTTTACATAAGAACACAGAACAAAACACAAACATACTCCTTTGTTATGTGGGGCAAAGTTTACATACAATAAGTGAAATTTTAAAACAGTAATAGAGTCTGAGCTACTGTCCAGTACTTAAATGAGTAATACTCAGATTCTGATCATCATGAATTAAATAGCATCATGCACTATATAACCTACTAACTACATCTGGAATATGTATTGTAATATTGTATGCATGACATATAATATTTGGGATCTGAATGTTCCCAAAACATAGTTTATGTACAACTTTATACTGTTCCTGAATGTTTCCTGCATGATACACATTCACATTATTTCTTTCTTTCTTTTTTTTTAACTATGATGAGACACCATTCTTCACTGTTAGTTCGGTGGAAGGTTTTATTTCTCTGGTGTCAGTGACAACAGCCATAGCTTTGATTAATGCAAACACATTTTACACCAAAAATTAGGAGTCAAGTAAAAAAGAAAAAGAAAAACACAACAACAACATGCATTTGACTCCTCTTACACCACGAGTCTTCGAGGACATGAAGCCATGTCAGCACATGAACATGAGAAGAAGAACGATGAGCTGTTAGCTGCCGTGGAGACTGGTAAAATGGATCTACTTGTGTATCATTCCCAGCTTGTGTATCACAGCCTCAGTGTGAGTGATTGTGTGTTTTTGATGTTTATTTGGGGGCTGCAGCTCACTCTTCAACCTCTGTGTAGCCACTGCATTTCTCAATAAATGTGCAGGATCACCTGGTTGATGAGTTTACCCCAATACCCGATCAAGAAAATACCTGTGACTACTGCACAGTCAATGTCGAGAGAACCCTTTTGACAAAAGCCAGATGTTGGTGGATTGTTGAAATTCAGTCTCTGGAGAGGAACACCCCAACACACTGTAACCTGGCAACGGTACGTCGACCCTGGAGCCACTTTGCCTCAGGAGATCCAAACGGAGGCTAATGCCCTGACAACACAGCCTCCAGGATCACTGAGACTGGTTTTAAGACTGGTGCTGATCTCTAGCAGCATGTTTTGTAGGACAGCAAATATTTGTACTTGGATATCCAGTAGCTATTTGTGGCTAATAACCACAGACATCAAGAATGTGCGCACAGACAAATTTGTGTGAAGTTTCTGGGCTTCAGCTCCTCAGAACTCCAGCAACAAATGTTCTCTTGAAGGAGCTTTATGGCCGACTTTCAGTCAGCAGAGCTGGAACTATTTGCTCTCCTGCTGGCAAACAAACACACAAACCAACACAGAGAAACTGACCCACTCGTACACAAGTCACACACACGCAAACACACACAAGGACAGAGGCTTTTCTCAACAGAACTGGCATTTCACGGGGTGGCTGTTAGTTAAAAGTCCAAGTATTGTGATGTAATCTGATCAAACTCATTATGGTGCATGGCAAGTAATCTAATTCTCTTTCACACAAACATACCTACAAAAACACACACACACACACACACACCCAGTGCATGTTGGGATTGTCCAATCAAATGAAACGCCGGGGTGCTAAAAGGCGGGAGATGAAAGAATAACACTGGAGATACTGAGAGTTACAGAACCTGAAGGAAGCTAAAGCCTAAAAACAAACATAGTGGTATCATCACCACAACAGCACAGCGCTCTGACACTGACATGCTGCTATCTGCTAAAAAGGAAGGAGGGGTGGGGGGGAGTTGGGGGGGATCTTCATGACTTCAAATGACCTTGTTATCCCTGTTGGGATCTGTCTAAGAATACCCTCCCTGTTAGCTTTCCCTGGTCAGGTTTCATGTGGGGAGAAACCACAGCAGCCACAGCGTTTCCTCTTGCTCCAGTCGGGAGCTGCTGGTGTAAGAAGGTTAAAACTAACACCAGAGGAGAAGAAAGTTTAGTTCTCAACAGAACTCCAAGAAAAAAAAAGAAGGCGAAAAGTAATAAAAGTTTCATCGATAATGTCTTGGACAGATGAGGAACATATTGGGTTGTGGTATCGGTAAAATGGGTCAGATTCAGGCTTGAATTTGTGCCTGGTTTGGAGGTCTTTGCACAGTTTTTTCGGTTGTGGATGTGTCAGACATGAGCATCACCTGCTCCATCCTCAGGAAAAAGACAATTTACTGCCTGGTTCCACCTGGAGTCAGCTACTCTGGCTACGGAGCGCCAGACAGACTCTTTCACTACAGGCCTTTTAATCAACTGACAGATTAAATGGTTTATTTCTTTCATTTTACCAAGAGCTAATTGGCTACATGAACACAACCATGTTCATCTCTGTGTCAGAACTGCTCTCCATCCACACCAACACACCTGAGAACACATCACACAAGACCAGTCATGTTCACAGGAGTAGCTACTACAGGTGTCTCGGGAAGCAGATTGTCAACTTGTAAATCATTATCAGGGTTATATTCTCCATGGAAGGTTGAGGCTGATGGGACTCAATCAGGGGTCGATATGTCATTGTTTAAAAACCCATCGTCTAAAACCCAACCTGAGTTTTCCAATTATATTAGGTCTAAAGAGTTTCTCTTCTAGGGGCTTGAAATATCTTTAAAGTAGGAGAAAAGATGTACAAATTAAAATCTAGAAGGTAGGATCCTATGCTTTAGTTGCTACCAGCATGAGTTAATATTGTACAAAAAAAACATTCAAATACATTGAAAATTTGAAAAAGTGTGTTCAGTATCAGCATTATGGGACTTATGAGTATGTATCACTGACAATATTTTGTTTCTGTCGATCAAATACACACTCATCCGTATGTATGTAAATGTATTTGAACATAATTTAAGGGATGTCATGTGTAGGGATGCAGAATGAGATTCTTCCTCGATTAGACGCTTGCTGAATTTGATGCTGAGGTTGTTCAGTTGAGCATTAGGTCGATCAAGGCCTTGCACACTGTTCCAGATTAATGAGAACTACTAAATTAAATTCTGCTCACGTCTGATCTCTAAACCTGGACAAATAAAACTAAAACCATCTGATATCACTAGAAGGAAGAGAGAACACATGCTGTAAGTGGAGCCAACCTTTAATTACAGGTTTTCCCAAGTGAACAAGCACAGAGAAAGTGTTTGACCCCGGCTTCTAAATCTTATTGAAGGAAAAACATGTGAACTTCCAGTTCTAACCACAGTTTCTGCTGGCGGGTCATTATGGGTCTGTTCAGCTCCTGTTTCCAGTGCTCCACTTGTTGCTGGTTGTCTGGGTCCATTTCAGGTTCAGCTGCAATATTTACAGGCTGAGAACCAATGTTCTGACCTGTAAATACTAGTAGCTAGTGCCACTGTCTTCTATTGCAACTTCTGCCTCTCTGTTTGGGTCTGATCATCCTTGATGACCACCCAATTACAAATGTTACCTCATTGTCTTTGCTGCAGCTATTGTTTGGTTTAATTCTGCATTTTAACACTACAGCTGTGCTAACTGTTGCTTTCTTGTAGTATTTGCAACATATCATCTGCAGAGAAGACAATCTGAACGCTTATCTGGATGGAGATTGCACATTATGGAGTGTGTTTGTGTGGTGATGCCACTGAGACAAGAGCTGAGACACCGTTACAAAGTTGGTTTTCGGCCAAGAGACGCTAGGTGGAAGGTAACAAGTCATTTAATCATCATAATTATTTTGAAGCTGTCGGTAAAAATCTTGCATAGTTCCCCTTTAAGTTGCCAGATTTAGTACAGAGACACAACCATATGAGGCAGGTTGCACTGTAGCTGGAGACACTACATGTTAGTGCTGAGTGGATGAATATCATTCTGTATTGTTGAAAAATGATTTTGTAACCAGAACACAATATAAATTAGAATATGAAGTTGTTGTTTTTTCAGTTTTGCTTTCTGAATATCCCTCACACACTTTTTCACCTGTTCAGGAAAAGCCAGAACAGCAAAATGCAAAAGTTTAAGGTGTAACAGTGCAGAGACTATTCATTTGTTCCTGTCAATGAATGATGTGTCCAGGGCCGTTGTGTAGGGGAGAAAGGTGATGAAAATGATCATTCTAGCGGCCCAGCACCCAGTGGGGCCCACAAAAAACCCCAGTAGTCTAATTTTTGTATGACTGATTTATTCTGCATAAGACCCTGACTAATCTACATTTTAAAAAAACAGGCTAAATAAAAAATGATAATACATACGTAATCTAAGGGGGAAAAAGGAAAAGTTAGGGGCCCACTTTAGTATTCTTTAAGGGGACCCAGAATTCCTAGCAACGGCCCTGGCTGTGTCCACAAACAAGTAAATAGAAGACATTATTCAACTTGTGTTAATGCAAGGAGCTCATTCAGACGAGACTAATGTGTTGTGTTGAAACATTTTGAACTGATTATCCATCTGAACACATGATGAGTGAACTGTTTGTACAAACGTGTGTCTTACTTTGGGCTGGGCACAGTTGCTATCAGACTAACTCTAAGCTAAAATGTATTTACACACAGCTGAGTGTGTGTGTGCGCACAGAGGCTGGTCAGCTTGTGTGAGTCTTTTCAGGTCTTTCACAGACGGATCCAAAAACAAGCGTGTACCAAACAAGAGTTTAATATCAGTATTCTAATGTACATTTATTACACATTTTAAATAAATATTCCATCCTTAAAATTATTTTACACATCCTCAAATAAAAATATATTTATATATGTATAAAAACAGACATTCAGGGAACAACAAGAACACAAGTGGACATGGGCGTGTTGAGGGGAGGGGGGGGGGTTCCTTACACTTCAATGCATTTTGTACACGTCAACATTACAGTCAGAACAGGAAACCTGTGATTATCAAATGTATAGCTGCCACAATGTTCCGTCGCACACCGTTTAAAGCTCAGTTTGCTTCAGCCGTGTGAGAAAGAGAAAGAGAGAGAAGGAGCCCAGTCAGGACGCAGCGTGGTGTCGTCACCGTGCGCTTCTGCAACGTTCACTGACCCCCGGCGCTCCCCAACGCAGTGTGTGACAGTTTGTGTCTCTGAACGCAGCGTTCCCTGGCAGTGCGGTTATTCAGGGCCCTTCAAGTCTCCTTGAGCAGCAGGCGAGAGTCCAAAAAAAAGACTCCACTGGTCAAAATGACATAAAAAAAAACAACACAACGCACTCTACTAAGATATCCCCGATAAGTCAGACAATGAGTTATGTGCATCTAAAAACAAACTTTACTTTTTTTTCTTCTTCTTTTTTTTTTTTTTTTAAAACACAGATCAGTACTAAAAGTCTGGAATACAAAAATAGATATCTCACTTTTTTGTCTATGTACAGTTTTTTTTTTACTTTGAGAAAAATAGAAAACAAACTACATATTAAGATATAGTAATGCTCAGTATAAAAAAAAGTCTCTAGAGGTTTTTTTGTGGAGAGCAGAGAAGTGTTTGGGCTGCTGTTGAGTCAGTCTGTCAGTTCCTCCTCTTTCTCTTTCTGTGTTTTCTATTGTCCTCCTCCTCCGTCTCCTCCTCAGCGCTCTGACGAGTACCGTGTGCGTTTAGTCCTTTGACTGAAGGGGTAGTGGATGAAGTCAAAAGGCCGGTGGTGGCTGGAGTGGGCGGGCTGCTGTCCCTTCGGCAACCTCTTCATGAAATGCACCTCGCGCTGGTGCTGGCGCGTGCGTGAGCCTTTCCGCGGCCGCCCACGCCGGGTGAAGGCCATGTACCAGCCCTCGTAGCGGGCGTTCCTCAGCGCCGTGTAGTTGTTCTCTAGGACGATCTCGGTGAAGATGCAGTCACGGCCTTGTCCGTTTTTCTGTAGAAAAAACACAGAGAGAAAAAAAAAACAGTTAGTGGGAATGTTGGGATGAAGATTTACAGATGGGAAATATCAGATGTATAAAGGCTTCCCTATGCAGCCTGTCCCCTGCACACACACACACACACACACACACACACACACTCACACAGCCCTCCCCACATACATGCAGCATATGCTACAGTCATTACAGATCAGAGAGAGGGGGATGACAGTAAGCGATGACTCTTCTCCCCCTTCAGCAAACATCCAGCAGCCCTCGTGGGTCAGTAGCTGCAGGACGGATCCTCCAGCCATAAAGCCTTAATCAACCCCCGAGGGTCACTTTCACTACTGCTTTGATTTCCTGTTGCAGTCGTGCTCAAATGAAACCGAACCGGTCTTGATTGAATTGAACAACAATCAAAAGATCCCTAAATATGGTGTCTCTGTGTCCGCTGCAGTGTTCGGCCGAGGCCTGGTGAGATCAGACTGTTGACTTTAGACGACAGAGCAGCTCAGGGAAGAGACGGTAAATAACAAGGAGGATGAAGTGTAACCTCCAGTCGCTGATATTATCAATCAAAAAAAAAGAAAAAAGAAAAAAATCACTGATGAGAAGTACAGTAAGGTCAGCTGAAACAGCAGCGACTGGACCTGGACTCTCGGCGCTAGCCTACTGTAACACACTCCCACCTTTTTGGACAAAATAGTGTGTTAAAAATAGTCATGACCCACCCAAGTGCACACATATACATCCAAAAAGACACACTTTGTGTTCAATCTCTCTATGCAACACACACACACACACACACACACTGGGCCATGGGGCAGGCTGTAACTGGGCCGGTAGCTCAGGGCAGATGGTGTACGAGGCAGGGTGCTGGGTGGGTGGAGTGGAGGTGGAGTGTGTGTGTATGTGTCTGTTTGGTGCATGTGTGTGCAGGGGATGGGGGGTGTAGCAGCTCTTTTTATTAGCAGTCATAGTGAGATAGAGAGGGAGAGGGGCACCGACATAGCTTCAGCTTGATGCACACACCTACAGCCACATAACACCTATATATTCTCTGCTGTGAAACACCTCATGTTATCATCATCCTCTGAGGTTAAACCAGTATTAAAGGACAATATAAGGTGTAATAGACTATCATACAGTGGAAAACAGGCGTTGCAGATTAGAATTATTCTTTTCTGATGCATTATTTCTTCGTCTTCTTTTCTTATTGCCAACAAATACATATATTCTCAACTGTAAAACACCTCATGTTATCATCATCCTCTGAGGTTAAACCAGTGTAACAAGCATTAAAAGATAATATAAGGAATAATAGACTGTGCTGTAAAACACCTCATGTTATCATCAACCTCTGAGGTTAAACCAGTGTAACAAGCATTAAAAGAAGGAATAATAGACTATCATGCAGTGGAAAACAGACTTTGAATTATTCTTTTCTGATTCGTAATTCTTCTCCAACAAATGCTGTGATCAAACCAATAAGCTTCGAGCCCATCGCTCCCTACACCGATGACATAAATCTTCTTATTTTAATAAAAGGCTGCATCATTTCTAAAACCGCTGTGGTTTTAACACAGACAGAGGGAATTGTGTATTTGTTGTGGGTCTGTCTGTAAATCAGGGTTTGAATACACTTCTTAATATGACTGATGACAGTTGAAAAATGTACAACATCACCAACCTTAATGTCTATACCTTGGGTTATTCCTGGAACTACTCTGACGGAGGAATCATGTATCCCTGTGCTGTGCAGCCATGTGCAGCCGTGCACAGCCTCTCATCCTTCTCTGATTCATATGGTCGCAGAGAAAATAGTCCCAGCTATTTCAATACCATAGATTTACAGTGAGTCTGACCTTCCACAACAAAAAACTGGCTGCAAATCATTCAGCGACACCATGTATTTTTTTACAAACAGCCCCAGCTACAGTGAGTGGAGTGGGGCCTTGTTGAACTTTTCTCCTCACCTTGCCGATGAGCTTCCCCCTCTTGTTCATGCAGATGTAGAAGCCCGTCTCGGCCCCCTTGATGCGCACCCGGCTCCCGAACGTGTCTGTCTCCACGATGAGTTTGGCTGAAGAAAAATAAACAGAGATACTTTTTGTCAGACACCGCAGCTGAGAACAGGATGCAGGAGACGACTCTTTTACTGTTTTCTTCAAACATTAAAACCCAAATGGATGACTTAACAGTGCACACATGGACATAAAAGCATCAACAACACATGCATATGCTTGAGTGTGATTTCAAGCATGCATACTCTCTCTCTCTCACACACACACACACACACATGCACACACACACACAGGCTCTTAAACCTGTGGGACCAGTCCTGGGGATTCATGCTCTCTGAAATTCCTGCAAAATGATAAAACCACGTGTCTCTTGATTCTTTGAAAGCTAAAGAGGCGATCCTGGCAGGCTCATCAAGAATTCCTTTTTCAAATAAATCTGCATTGACCTCACACATAAAGCTCCACATTCGTCTCCGTACGGCCGGGAACCCGTGAAAAACACACGCTTTATGGAGCTTTGTGCATTTTTAACATCATTTCCAAGCAGAATAGAAACGAGAGGAGGGAGAGTTTAATTGTTTCTGAACTGAGTGCTGAGTGACAGACGGGAGCTGAGGGTCATCTCCACGGTGTTTTGCACTGCACTGATTTGTTTTTAGATCCTCACATTGATGCTGATTCACAACATTAAAAGCCAATAGCAGATGACGCTCTATAAATTCCATTTAAATCTACACTGTCTCATAAAAACAGGGCTCCATGGTGATGGCCTCTGCAGGGTTACTGGGGTCACTGGTGATGGCCGGGACCTTCTCCACCCCCCCCCCCCCCCCCCCACCCACCCACTGTAACCACCACACCACTGGTATGGCTGAGATGAGTACAGGGGCAGTCTGAGGCTCTCTCTCACACACATACACACACTTGCTCCCTCATTTCATACAATGACTTCAGTTTAATAGCTTGCACACCCTTGGGTTTACACACGTGCAGACAATTACATCCTGCAACAATCACACTGCAGCTCTCTGCAAGACAAAACGCACACATACACGCGCGCGCACGGTGTCTATCTGCACAGGTTTTCAGTCCAGCTTCAGTTTAGTCTAAAACGCAGCAAGGCCTCGTAGCGGCACGAGGAGATGTTAACCTGGACGAGGCCTGTTTGGTTGTGAGGCTGGACGGGAGCTGCGGGTGGAGGAGGGGGTGGTGGTGGGGGGGATTAGGAGCTATGCAGGAAATGTTCGGGAGGCTGAAGTTAAGATGACTTGTATAATGGCTCTTCCAGACCGACCGGGATCTCTGGAGGATCACCTCCAACACCATCTACAGTCCGCCCCGGAGACTCGAGCCTCTCTTCCACCGCCACACTGCTGCAGCTACAGACCGCAGGTCAGCTGCTCGGTGAGGAGGGAGAGAAACCCTCAACAACACCGTTTATCCTCTCGAACCGCAGACATCAGCTTCAATTTTGAACGAATCAGACCTCATTCAATACATTTTAAATGCTGGTCTGTATTAGAAATTTCCCGCCGTCTCTAATGATGCGTGATTAGGAGAAATAAAAACATTTAAACTAAGCAACTTTGATTTTCTATAGATTTTTTTTTGCTTTTTAAATTCCTCAGGCTGTGAGACATTTTACAGCTTTAAGAGGTAAAAATGTTGGCCATGAGCCATTTAAAATAAAAATTGATCCACAAAGCAAAAAAGAAATTTAGATTTAGGCCAGGAATTAAAATTAATCCTGGAAAACGGATATAAAAATAACAAGAGACTTTCTTTTGATGAAAATTACATAGAAAATGTTGGGAGGCAAAATGCAATAACTGATAGGCCTGTGTGATTTAAAAAAAATAAATAATATGGCGGAATTTAAAGCTGCTCGCAGGGACGTGGAGGTGTGGAGCAGAGGAACATATGGTGAAATAAACTCCTCTCTGCTCTGCATGGCAAATATCTGACATGTAAAAGCTCCGAGAATGAATCAAAGTGAGAGGAGCTCGGCGGCTTTCAGTCTTTCTGTCTTACCGTGCACATCTCCATCGTCGGCCATGGCGTTGATCTTCTTGTTGGGCAGGACCTGAACGTGCTTGCCGCTGGTCCGGCTGTACAGCTGGTAGATCCGGATCAACCTGCGGCTCACACGGTCCGTGACTTTGCTCTGCTCGCTTACATGCTGCGTGAAATTAGGCGGGGACTGATTGGTTACCTGTCAGAAATTAGATGTCATCATCATCAGTATGTGTACATTTTTCTTTTTCTTTCTTTCTTTTTCTTTTTTTTTTAGTTTAGTTTAGTTTAGTTTTATTCATTGACTGACATTAAAGTTGAGACACAGACAGGAGCCAAAACTGTGCGTCCTCAGGTTTCTGTAGGAAATGACTGAGGCAGCTAAACACAGAGGGGAGAGAGGCTTCTCTAACGCAATAACAGCTTGTTGTTGTGTTTTCCCGGGTGACAAGTGTAAAAGGATCCAGGAGGAGCTGCGGCCAAATGAAATGAACAGCTTCCAGAGAGACGCGCGGTGTGATTACAGGTTTGCGCGGATCGGGAGAGAATGTGCGCAGAGTTAACAAACACTATATATGAGAGCAGAGAAGAGAGAGAAACCCTGAGCTCTCCAAAAACTCTTCCATTTCTGTTTCTCCCCGCCGCGCGCTCCGCCGTGATGGAATGACCGCCACTGACGGAAAACGCTGGCCCTCGGCTTCTCTGAACCCCATGACATTATTCACAAGACTCGCAAGCATTTCCCCCTGCCCCGATGCCCCGTCTGTGCCCGCGCGTCCTGTGCCAGGGCCGGTATGTTCATCAGCAACCTGCCAGCAGGACGTGCGCCCCCGCTGCCCGGCGCACCGTGGGAGCCATCCGATATTGTTGTATCACATAATGTTATGATGATCCCTCACCTTTCCTGTTATTGGCCTGTGCATCACGCGCTTTCACTGCCATATGTTTTACTGATATTTTTTACATTTATAAAATAGCTGATATTTATTCCATCACCCAAAAGGAGCAGTGCAAAAAAATATAAATATTAACATGCAAGGATGATGAAAGTAGATACATACCTGAGTGTAGTAGCAGAATGCGAATAAGTGTAGAAACCTGCAAAAGAGGAAGAGTATAAAGTTAGTTGGGAGCAGAGTGGAGGAGCAATAAGAGAGTGGGAGTGAAGGTGGAGGAGAACTCACAGATAGCTCAGTCTGGATGGGATGGCTCGCATGTTGATGGAGGTGTAAAGCTCTTCCAATAAATTCTGACCGGAACTGCTCTCGTGATTTTTTTTTGTAAATAATAATGATAAAAAAAAGTCCAGAGATTTCAGCGAAATCCACAAAAAAAAGGTCAGAGGTGCTGAGAGAGCGGCTCACAAGCGCACCGCGGGGACATTCTTCACCGCACCGATGTCCATCACAGGCAAAAAAAAAAGAAGAAGCTCCTGCTCCGCTGAAATAGCAGTCTGGGAATTAATGAGAATAAAGCATCAAAATGCAGAGCGGCTCCTGGTGGAAGGTTTACACACCGGGGCTCTAAGTGCAACTTGCAGAAGCTGAGCTGTGCGTTGAAGTTTGGAGAAAAGCGCTGCAGGATAATTCTTCTTTATATTATATTTCACAAACAAGTTTCTCCCGGTGCTGTCAGATTTGTCTCCTGTTTGTTTTTCTTTTTTTTTTCTTTTTGTAAATCCTCGTGCTCCTTTGCGGCCCCCGGCTCAGGTGTGTGTGAGGAGATATATAAAAATGTGAGTGTGTGTGATCCAGGAGGGCTCCGGGTTCCTCAGTGTTCGCTGGTGCTGCTGCTCCGCTCGGCTGTAGCAGGACTGTCTGCTGCTCTCTCTGCTCCCATCACACACACACAACACACACTCGCACCGCTCCCCGTGTCAAAGCCTCTTCGCTCGGCGCTCACACACACCCCCGGTTAAAATGGCAGGCTGATCTGCTAAGAACAAGCCCCCTTTTTCTGCAGAACAAAAGCGGACACCCCCTCCTCCTCCCTCTCCTCTCTCACCCCCCCCCCCAACTCTCCCACCTCCACCCCCTCCTCCTTGATTTAAAACATCTCTTTACCTGAGGAGCGCTCCACACTTCTTGGTAGCCTATAGGAGGGAGAGGGGAGGAGGGGGGGCGCGCGAGGAGGAGTCATGCGCTGCCCCGCGCGCGCTGCCACCACATTGTGCAAAAAAAAAAAAAAATTAAAAGTAGAAAAATGACCGCCTCCCATCTGAGTGCATCATCTGCTGTTAACAGTAACCTGATGACCCCCCCCCTCCTGCTCATCCCTCCTCCATCTACTTCTCCATCATTTACACTTTTTTTTTTTTGAGGTTTCCTTTTTTTTGCTGGAGCTCGAGCTGCTCTGCTGCTTTTTTGTGTATTGACAGAGCAAAGTGTGAGACATATTAAAAGGATTACAGGCGATTAGCGTTTCTTAAAGCACCCCCCCCCCCCCCCCCTCCTCCACTCCCTTCATTTGATAAAGAGCGCGGCCTCTCCTCTCCTCGCCTCCAAAGCCGCAGCAGAAACAAACAGACCTTTTACAGACGCGTTTATCCCGAGGTGATGCGTGAAATAGTGGGAAGAAGATGCGACGACGGCGAAAACATCGATTCATTAACAGAGCATAGTGGAGCACTCAACGGCCCCGTTGTGTTTTTGATATAAGAGATTAATTAGCTGCAAACCGCGCCCTATCAGGACAGATTGACCCTTTACTGATTGATCTGACCATTCATTAGTCCGCTGGGTATCGGCCACGACAACAAGGACACAGAAACTCAGCAGTCTGATTAATAAACACTAGGTGTGTAGTGAAGGTGAAGTGGCCCATTGAGAACATCACTCCACTGCGTCTGTGTGTAGTGAAGGGTTAACACCACCATGCATTCAGGGGCCAGGCGGGTCCAGACCACCACAACACAGACCGGCTCTTGTATAGTCTTTGCAGCAGATTCCACATTCAGCTGTGTTCAGATGATCATGTGTGGCACATGTTGATAAGACATCATAGATCTGTGTCATGCAGGGTTGAGCCACCAGTGGGCGCTCCAGGGAGGGGAGGATGAAAGGGTGGTGGTGGTGGGGGGGGACTATAGGTGCAGGTTGAGTCAGTCGCCCCCAGTGCCCTTGGTGGTGTAATATGACAGCGTTAAAGGCAGAGTGTTGGAGCCCTGCAGCATCACACTCTGCAGCCACTTCATCTGTTATCACTGTTCACCTTGTCAGATGGTTTGTTTTGCTGTTTCCTTCCCTCCCTCCCATTAGCATCTCCTGCTCTCTCCCTCTCCCTCTGTGTGTGTGAGTGACAGAGAGAAACTGTGTGTGTCAGCGAGTGCAGTTGAACATGTAACCCCCATGTGAGACATGAAGTGGGTCAGCGTGGGACATAAAAGTGTTTGACTGAAAACTGTAATAAAAGCTGCTGCTGTGTCGCTGCCCTGCAAAGGCAAAGTGTCAGTATCTGTAAAAACACCAAACCCAGAAAATCTGCTCTTTGTGTTTTTCATTGTCAGGTTTAAGCATCAAATTCTGAATAACTACCAAGTCTATAATCGATTAGATAAAGGTGGACTGTATGAAATGTAGTTTGTCTTTCTGACCAATTTTGACCGTTTTATGGCAGATTCTGCACTTTGGCTTGGTATTAGCTGCAGATATAACACTTTGCCTTGGTTTTACTCCAATGTAATCATAGAGTAAATGATAGAATTTGCAGATACTGCACTTTGCCTCGGTTTCACGGTGCTTTTTTGGATGGACAGCAAAATAAAAAGCCCAATAACTCTGGAAATTCTAGCAGTACCAATATGAAATTCTAACAGATTGAAGAGAATATGCCACACCTTTGATTGGTCAAAAAAACACTTTGCCTTTGTAGGGCAGTGTGTGTGTGTGTATGTGTGAGAGGGGGGGCGGTGAGCGGCAGGTAGCTGCCACTCTGTACCCCAGCTCAGGGTCTGGCTGCCCTCCCCTTAACCCCAGGAGCCCTGCATCCATCAGCAGCCCTGCAGGGGGCAAACACCCTTCCCCCTCTGCTCCCTCTCTGCTCCTCCACTCATGACCACAGCTCCACCAGTGTGGCCTTAGGAAAAGAAGAAGAAGAAAAAAAACCTATCCAGATCTATACTGCAAAAGAAACTGATTCATATTATACTATAAAACATTTGTGCCATCATGGGACAGCTTCATTGTCTTTACTCTCAATTATATATTTCTTTCACATGAACCAACATTTCTCTCCCCCCTGGCAGCTGCTGCTATAAAAATCATCTCGCAGCATCTTGAAAGCTCCGGTAGAGTGGCCCTGACTGTAAACATCATATCTGTTTTTGCTGTTTAAAGTGATGGTTTTGCAGTAAAGCAGCGGTTAGTGGAGACATTACGGATTTGAACAGTCAACATAACAGTAATGGAACTGATGCAAAAGCCAGAGGATCAAGATGTTTAAAATCTTATGCGCCACGCGTGTGGAATAACATAAAGAATGAAAATCCAATTAGATGATGAATCTTTATTAGTTTCATCTTTATAGACTAATATCATTGCTTTTATGGCTTTGTATTCATTGCACTGTCTTATATAAGTTATCTGTGATCATTCTTTTTTTTTCATTTGTGGATTATTGTTTCTCATGTTGTAGATTAAGTTTCAGGATGTCCTTGAAAAGGAGAGCTGGCTCTGGACGGCCTTCCCTGTGTAAATAAACTGGGTGAATGAAAAAGCAGACATGACGTTGACTGTGAGGACCGATGTCACTCAAACATGCACAAACTGACAAAAAGAAGCTCACATAGGTGAAATGACATGAATGCAATTTGAGATTCACAATAAAGATGATAAAGATTCATCGCCAGCTCAAAACTGAGAACACTCCTAATGAAATGTGTTCACATCAAAGTTCCACGTTGCTCTCTGTATAATAAATACCGTCCTCCTTTACCCCCTATAAGTTCCCTTTCTTCACTTCACCACCTTGGTTACACCTCTCTCTCCCTCCATCGTTCCTGCTCTGCAGCCATCTGCCACTTTCCCCTCCTCCCTCTGCTCTTCCTGCTCCCTCCATCCTTTCCACTCTGCTCCCTTCTTCTCTTTAAGCTGAGCTGTATGGTGTCTCGGTGCCATTTAGATCACCTAGTTTGGAATGATTTGTAAAACGTCAGCATCTGAAGTCGGAGCTTGTCCTCCTTCGCTGACTAACCACGGTGTGTGGACCCGAGGAGCACACGGCCAGTCTGCAGGTGGAAACATTCACACCTTGTAATGGTTAAATAAAACATGATAGCGATGAATGCAAGAATAGGAATCTGTTGATCAGATACAGATTGAATGATTCTGTTGATGCTTTCTGGACTGAGCTGAGCAGTGTTTGACATCTGTTACACTCCAGATGCTTCAGACAGAATGAGATGTGACGACACAGGGAGCAAATAAGATATAAGAAAGAAGATGCATGTCTTTATTGGTGAGTAAAACTTAACATAAAAAACAATGCTTTTATTTTGAAATTTATTATAGCAAAATAAGCAAATCTTGTATTCATTAATACCGCAGGGAAATTAAAAATTAACTGGTAGCTCAAAAACATCAAAAACATATTAGGACTTGTTATAATAAAAAAAAAACACATATAGGACAGGCTAGTGTAACTGCAGATCACTGCATACACAACTGATGTCCTCCAGCCCTACTCAACAGCTCGCTCTTCATTAAAAAGTGAAAGATTTCCCTGTTTAAATGAGCCAGTATAGTGCTTTTTTTCAGTTCTTTTGCATGGATCTTAGTTGTTGTTTTTTTTTTTGTATCTATAAATTATTATCAATTAAAAAATCTGGATGAGTTGCTCAGACACCACAGCCCAGGTGAGAGAAGATCTGACCTGATAAACATCATCCTGGCCTCCATGGCTGACCATGAACGCTGCTCACTGAGGAACGATTGAAGGATCGATCGGGGATGACCCACACACCTTATCTATTCTACCTAAGTACCACATTTAGGATTTAATCTAGTGAGTTACTTAAAGGTGTTGCACAGACATCATACTTTGATCATTAATGTCTTTTATGTAATGGTGTAACTGACTTTAACAGATACTTTAAGAGATACTGTTTATGAGAAATCTTCATAATCCAGATTCTGGATTATGAGACTGAAATAAAAGGAACAACTGAAACACTTTAACATTTAAAATAAACCACAATAAGAAGATTTTAGGGAGTTTTGTGCTTTAGGAAATCTCAGCTTCTCCAAGTTGCTACCAGCCAATGATAATTAATGGATCGTCAATATACAGAAACTGATCATCAGTTTCTGTGGTGATCACTTTCTGATGACATGCAGCAAAGAACTTCAGTCTGAATCTTGAATAAAATATCCTCATGATTCAGTGGGTGCTGACTTGGTATCGCTGAATAACAACAACCTTTTTCTTAAATTCTCTCTGATTAACTCTTACATAGCTGAGTGAATCACATTCATCATTAATTACCTCATCAATAGTCATTCATGTTTTGCTCCTACAAGTAAATTACAACAGCATGTGAGTAATCTCATACATTAATATTTATTTTCATATTGTATAATATTGAGTGATGCTGACACCTAAGAGCCAGATTGAATCAGCTGTTGATCACACAGTCACATCTCAGCATCATCTCTGGACCGGTGCAGATCTGACTTTGTGAATGTTTCACACTCACACACACACACACACACACATAGAGCTCACTGCACAGTGTGAACTGCGGTCATGTAACCTCTGTTGCTCCTCTTTGCCCCCAAAACAATTACACAGATCCAAATAATAGACGGGGCCGAGCCAGAAGTCTCAAGTAACTCTGTGGTTCTTGAGTCACTTTCTCAGGCCCCAGTCATTAGGTGTGTGTGCCTTCAACTGTTTATCCATCTGGATGGAGAGGGAGGGAGGGAGGGAGGGAGGGAGGGAAGAGAGCCTGGCATCTATGCACTTACAGACATTTCCAGTCTCAGATTCAGGGCGTCTTTGATTGCCCTGCTGGGTTTGACCAAATATACCCTCCTTTAAGGAACACATGCTAGTAATACCCATACCATATGACCACTTAAACCCAGCGGAGAGGTTTCAGCAGCAGCCCCCCTCCCTCCCCTTGTTTGGATCGGCTCTGACGCCTGGATGTGTTCAGCGCTTGTCAGACAGTGAAGCCATGTTTTCTGCAGAGCATCTCCATCATCCTGAGTGTAGAGTCGCCCGGGGGCGGAAGGAGCGCAGCCGGGGGTGATTGATCTGCAACCGGGGCAGCCAAAGTTAAAATAAATGTATATGAACTCACTTCAGTCGACGTTATACGAGTCTGAGACTGTATCCTAGCGGCTCATGTTACGCACACCTACACACAGGACCGTTCCAGCTCTTCTCCGTGAAGCCTTCGCTGGGCGTCAGTCTAATCCACTGAGCAGGTTGTGCAGCAGGAAGCAGAATCCTGGATCCACTGTCAGTCTGTAGCTCATGTTCACATGAAAAGTATGTTCCTTTTATTTTGGACATCTTTGTCTTTGTTGTTGCTGCAATTGGACTGACACAGGAAAGTTGGAGAGAGAGGGGAGAGTCTGACTCCCACACTTGAACCTCACCTAATGTTTTATTAAAGGGATGGTTCAACATTTTGGCACATGGGATTTCATGGTTTCCCTCATCAAACTCATCAAATACACAATCCAACAACTCCAAAATGCTCTAGTGGACAAGTTGTGACCTGCACATTCACCACGCTATGAGATAATAACGTTACGAGACTGAGTTATTTCCTGGGTAAATTCGTGCAAAACTGCTGATGCACATTCCTGTTGTGGGCAGTTTTTCAGCAAGCAGTCTCTGCATTTGCCTCGAAAATAACTCTGTTTTGTAACATTCTGTTATTATCTCATAGTGTGGTGAATGTGCAGGTCACAACTTGTCCACCAGAGCGTTTTGGAGTTGTTGGATTGTGTATTTGATGAGTTTGATGAGGGAAACCAAGAAATCCCATTAGCCTCTGTAGTGTAGCTCTGAGCAGCTCACAGCTCTGCTCCACCGTTCTAACAATAGCTTGCACCGACAATAACAAACAGTTGGACTGTGTGTAAGACACCATGTATAAGCTTTGTAGTGATCCCCTGTTGCCTCTGTTGTCCACAGCCTCACAGATTACATCAGAAACATGGTTATCGGTGTCGCTGTGAGGTCTCACACAGTAACAGCTCAACTCATGAAAAACATGTGAGGCTCTGGAGACTCTGAGCTGACCTCTGCTTTGACGTGACCCCCTGCCACCAGGTCAAGTCAGCCCAGGTAAACTCTTGTTTGTGTGTTTTAGTGTGTGTGTGTGTGTGTCAGTGTGTCAAAGGACAAGGTCCATTTGAGGCCAGCGTGCAGGTCTGGGTGTGTCGTTAGATGAGTGTGTGCGTGTCAGAGCCACCATGGTGGTCCTCCAGCCTCCTGCCAGTAACTAGATGACACCTACAGACTGGAGGAGCATCACACCCACTGCAACCAGGTTATTATAGTTTTTACTTTGATTTAGTTTTTCAGTTTGCTTTTTTATTTTAGTTTAGTTTTAGTTAGTTCAACAAGTGATGAAGCAGTTTTAGTTTAGTTTTTATTTTTGAGGAATTGACTTATTTTTATTTAGTCTTAGTTTTTCAGGTTTTAGGAGAAAGCCTCTGTCAGACCTCTGAAGATGAATTTCCAAATTTGTGGGATTCTTCCCTTTTAGTTGCATCCCATAATGTTCCCATCTGTCCTCATCACGTTACATTCACTCTAATCTATCTGTGGGTTGTACTCCAAGTCATCCCATATTGAGCTGTGCCGTTTTCTTCCTGCAGCTTTAGCATCTCTAAGAAAACTACAACTAAGCTGATGTTATCTGACATTCACTTTAATTTTAGTTAGTTTTGCATTGTTCGTTGTAGTTTTTATTTTGTTTTTGTTTTTGCATTATTGAAGTGTCCAGGTTTACTCAGTTACTGCAGAGCAGCAGCTGACATCACTTAGATGATAAATTTAGCTTTATAACCATTCAACTGATTAACCTCAACAAACATCATGTTAAACTGTCTCAATGACATGGGGCTGGCAGGATGGCAGCAACATGATAACAATTCTCAGAACCTGAGCTTTGAGCAACCTTCCTGTATCATCTTCTTCTCTGGACTGAACTTTCCAACAGACAACAGGAGAAGAGATGGTGCTGATATTAGTAACGACATACTGTACCTTCCTTGTGCCAGGTTCGAGTCCAGCCTGAGGATCTATGTCCTTTGGCCTCAGACACCAAAGTGTAGATTGTCTCTTTTTGCTATGCTTAATCTCTGTTGGAAGCACTCAGGCTGCATAAAATACATTTCTATGAAATGATAATTACACCTCGGCTGTGTGTGTATTGAGTATTGTATGATCAGTGATCACCCAGTGGCTTCGCCCCCCCTCCACTAAGTGGCTCTGGGTGAGAGAGCTGGCTCTGGAGTTTCTCCAGGCTTTGCCATGTTCTCTGCCTTCACTTGAGCCCGCTGGACGTCGCTGGCCTGCTTTTCACATCCACGCTCTGCTAACATCATCCATGACTGACACACACACATCCTTGTAGTGCTATATTTGTGAGGACACTCATTGACATAATGTATTCCCTCGCCCCTCACCCTAACCTTAACCATCCAAAACAAATGCCTAAACGTAACCTAATATAAACCTAATTATAACTGCCCTTGGAAAAATTGAGGATTGGCCAAAATGTCCTCAATTCCCAAAAATGTCCTCACTCAGTTGGTTAAAAACTCTTGCTGGTCCTCACAACGTGGTAAGTACAAGAACACACACACACACACACACACACACATATAGAGGTGAGGCAGTAAAAATACCTGGCAACCTGCCGCTGTGGGGAATTAACTGAGCTGAGTGAACGTCTGAGAGCGCTGCAGAGAGCAGACCGTGGGCACACACACACACACACGTGCGCTTACACACACACACTTACATGTCTAATGTCCAAGTACATACGTGGGAAAGAGCGAACATTATCAAAGACACTCAAATGTATGTTGTTTATATCCCCACTGACAAACATATTTACACCACAATACAGCTATAATAGTGGTATGTAGTGTATATAACATTGCACACAGATGAACATGTTCATGAAAACTATATGTGAGATACCATCAACCACCACATCTGCACTTTCAATATTCAAGTGGTGCACACACACATACACACACACACCCATTCATAAATACTTGTTAATATAGCACTAAAAACATAAACACACAGAGCAGAAAGTACCCCTCCTCCTCCCCACCTTTTACACACACACACATGCAGGCGTGGGCGAGGTGGTGAGGAAGACGTGTGTAAACCAGCGTGGGAAACTGTGGAGCTGTGTGGGTTTAAGGCGGAAGCTGCCCGGTTCCCACTGATGGACTCATGGTGTGTGTGTGTGAAATGGGGTCTATCCAATTGATTTGAATCCCAACTGGTCCTAAATTTGCCCACTCTGCTTCTACACGCGTGTGTGTGTGGTGTGTCGGACACAGAGAGAGGTGGATGTGTGTTGTTGTTCCTCATCAACACACACCTTTTGTGAGTCAAATCGATTCTCTCTCTCTTTGTGTGAGCGCGACTCTAATAATTGGATTTGGGATGAATTCTGTCGACAGCTCACTGTGTGTCCTGTGTGTATGAAATCAGATTACAGCGTGGATGACACACCTAAGGTCAGTGGGCGTTCTGACACCTGTGTGTGTGTGTGACATCACAGACGAGATGTATCACATAGGCTTGACGCACAAGGTTGACCAGTGTGTACAGTCACACAGATCAATGGTTTTCTCATTTCTCTATACAATATTTCCAAAAATGCTGGCCATTGGCCCTAATTGGAATGTGCATTGACTATAAAAGTAAAGTCCCTTCCGTCTCATAGCAGATATTTGTATATTTCTGGCGTTTGCTTCAAAATTTTGTCCAATGGTGGTTTGTGGTCTAATTTGTGTCAATTTAGGGGTCCTTGATGTAATAATGTTTGAGAACCATTGACACAGATCACAGCTTATCAACGAGGAGGGCAGGGAGAGAGAGGTGCACCCGGTCCAGGAGTTACAGGTGCTCTGTCTGTTCTTTCTTCAACATCCAAGAAACACACCCATATAAACTTTAAAATCATCACACACACCCCTGTTATTCACAAAATAACATTCTCACCACCAGCACTAAATCTTGTGCTTAAAGGGATAGTTAAACATTTTTAACTATCCCAACCTTTTATGGGCTACTTGAGTCACTGCTACTGACGTTGTTTCAGCACCCTCTTAGACTTTTAATCGTATGACTCGTTGGTTTTTTTTACGTTATTTTTTACTACAACACTAACTGCCCTACGGGGACACAAATAAAGCTGAACTGAAGTGAACTGATTTTAGCAAATTGGCCCATTGACATAATCCCTAGGTGCATTATCTTTAATTGTCGATGCAAACTGTTTTTAGAACAGCAGAGCAGAACCGTGAGCTGCTCAGAGCTACGCTACAGAAGCTAATGGGATTTCTTGGTTTCCCTCATCAAACTCATCAAATACACAATCCAACAACTCAAACGCTCTGGTGGACAAGTTGTGACCTGCACATTCACCATGCTATGAGATAACAACGGAACATTATGAGACAGAGTTGTTTTCATGGTAAATGCAGAGACTGCTTGCTTAAAACCTGCCCCCGACAGGAACGTGCATCAATGGTTTTGCATGAATTTTCCTTGAAAACCACCCTGTAATGTACAGTTCTGTTATTATCTCATAGTGCGGTGAATGTGCAGGTCTTACTGACATTATTCTCTTTGTTGCCACTTTTGTTCCGTTCAACTATGCCTTAAATGAATGTAACTGTCTTTACTGTTATTTCATTTGAACCATTTTCAAAAGTAGACAACCTGTTTCCTGTTTACACCGACTCAGTTTCCAGGTGTGTTTGTATGGATATGGATACTTTGCAAAAATTATTTTTAAAATACAAACGTAGCAGCGAGGATGTTGCCTGTTTCAGATCTGAAACTGAAAGTATTAATTGAACAAAAGCCCTTGCCCTCTAATTCCAGCAATTTTCTTCTTTTTGGCAACAAAAAAGAACTCAAATTGGCTGACAACTGTGAGGATGATGGATGAGAGATACTTATATTTCTGATTATTTCTTATTGACATGAACTGTGAGATTAACCTTATATGGCCGTGTGCCATGACAATGACATTAGTGCAGCACACAGGGCAACATCAGGCGCCCGCAGGCCTCGCATTCCTGAGAGGACGACCACCAAATGGGCCTGATGTTGAGTGGAGCAGCATGTGTGACATCTCTGACTGAAACACCACACACACACACACACACACACACACATGGACCAACGCAAATATGTGCATGTGCACTCAGCGAGAATGTCAGCAATTTGTGTTTGGAGTTTTAGTGTTTTGCGATTGCTTAGATCTGAGATCCCAAACTGGTGGTGTCAGGGCAACCAAAATGTTTAAAAGGGTAAGTAAAGGGCGAGAAAGATTTTCCAGGTGGACAGAGCTTGTGATACTGTATTTTTTTTCTAGCTTCAAGTCTAAAAAAAATCCTTTATAAGAAATAAACTGAGAAGAAAATCGCTCACCTGTCCACTGTAAGGCTGTAAACCACCTTCCAACCGTGCAGAACGCAGCTGCAAGGCTTATAACTGGATCTAAGAAAAGGGATCATATCATCCCAGTTTTATATTCCTTACATTGGTTACCAGTTAATTTTAGGATTCACTTTAAGATTTCTGTGCTTGTTTTTAGAGCCCTCCATGAACAAGCGCCCTCGTACATCACTGAGCTACTGATATTCCCCCTCACGTTCATTGAGGTCATCAGACCAGAACCTCTTGATGGTCCCCTACACCCGTTTTAAAACACGAGGTGACTGCTCTTTCCAGGCTTGTGCCCCTCGCCTGCGGAATGCTCTACCATCGACCTTACGCAGCATAGAGTCCACTGAAGGTTTTAAGAAAGAACTTGAAAATGTAGGTACTTACTTACTGTATGATTTTAAAAGATCACAACAGTGTGGCTCCTGCTGCCTTTTGCTCTTTACACTGTTCAGTAAACAGCTGGTCTGTGTCACCTGTGAGGACAAACGCAGGAGAAAGGTGCTGAGACAAAAAGCGAGAGCTGAAGTCAGAGGCAGGTTAGGGTTAAGTGGAACTAGCGAGAGACAGAGGGAGGGAGGGAGAGATCGGGCAGCGAGCTGGAGGGAAATAAATTGAAAAAGCAGAGAGTAATACGGGGTCTTGAAGGAATTTTTTTTTTCAAAAAGGCAAAGAAAAAAAGCGGGGCCGGTGGAAAAGGGAGACACGGCATCGTGTTCAGAGCTGTTGTGTTTCTTTCGGTCCCCCTCTTCAAAGGGACGCAGGGCCCTGATGACTTTACCATACGCTGCTCTGGGGGTTAGAGCCGGAGCAGAGCTGCACAGCACCGGCAGGACTGTGTGGAGCTCCGTGGACGGGGCTCCAGCATGGTACTCCGGGTGAACCTGCAGACAGCAGCACGCATGCAGCACGCCGATGGTGCTGCCTGCTGATGAGAGAGAAACACAACTTCTGCTGCTCCACTGAACTGAGAGCAGGTTTCAGACTCAGTGGAGTGAAGAGGTGATGATGTGATGATGATGATGCAATCGGTTTTTGAGAATCTGCAGCCGTGTGGTACCTGATGGCTTGAAACATTTCTTGCAGCTCAGACTGGTTCACCGGTGATGTCATGTTTGTTCTTAAAGGGGAACTATGCAAGTCTGGTCGCTTTTCTGCTGTTCTGCTAACCGTCCTCCCGACCATGTGCATTTCTTTTCAACAAAGCCGTTGAGCAATCCATAGAGCAGTGGATAATGTTATATCATACCCGCGTTACTATGTGTGTATTTGTGTAGTCTTATCCATCATAAACAAGAGATTACAGATTACAGGGCGGGTTTGTGTCACGAGGCCACTGAGACGAGAGCTGGGACACCAGGTCGGCAGCACTGATCTTGCGAGGTTGGTTTTCGGCCAAGAGACAGAGAGCCTCCATTCGCCATCATAGCAAGTTAGGAGTTATTCATATAATCATCATTCTCTAAAGTATAAATGCATAGTTAAGATAAAAATCCTGCATAGTTCCTCTTTAAACTAAATTAGATTAGCTTCAAAGTTCAACAAGAATTTAAAGTTTCTTCATATTTGTGTAAAGAAGTACATTAATTTAACGTCAGGCACAGAGATGTGACATGTTAAAGGAAAATCTTGAGTTTAGTATTTGCAAATATACCACAAACAAAGGGATTCAGGGATGACACACTTGAACAAGAGCAAAGGAAAGACAGGGTTGGTCACACTTGTATTTCATAATCCATTGTCCTCACCACTTGTAGTTGAATCTTTTTAGACCCATTCAAGAAATGACCATGTCGTCATCATTTCCAAAGGTAAGTTTCTAGAAGCCCCGACTGAAATCTAGTGAAAGCAACGGTTTCTAAAATGAAAATACAGTGGTGTGGCATCAGTGCTGTGTTTGTTTTGTATTATGGAGCAGAGCTCCTGTCTTTCTCAAAAGGCTCCAAACTGTGAAAACCTCACAGCAGGAGGAAACTCTGTGACCTGCACCTCAGGCAACAGGTAATATACTGTAACATGCAGTAACACACTCCAACCCCCTTTGTTTGGCTGTTGCAACTGTAATGATATTAGACTTTTGCTCAAATAAGAGTTTGCATGACTTGCATCATCTGTCACAGCCAGAAAGATACATGAAATGTTTCTGATTCACTTCAGTATCACACAGTGTCCTTCCTTTCCTCCTCAGACTCAGAATCACATTTATTTGCCAGGTATGTGCAGACATAAAAGGAATATGACTCTGGTTTGTTGTCACCTGATTTACAAGAGCTAAATTAATAGAAAATCATGACAAAAAAAAAAAAAAATTATGATGATGATGACGACAAATCAGGCCTTGACCTTTGACCCCTGCATGGTGATGTGACCCACAGAAAATTCAGGTGTAATTTTCACACTAAAATCAACCGGATGGTCTCTAAACTTTCTGTATTCTCGTCAGAGGCCAGTCCGTATTTAGGCAGAACCAGCGTCACAGAGGAATGCTCCTTGGTGGGACTGATGCCTGAAGGCTGTGGGAAGTTCACAGGGTGGGGAGGGGGACGACAGTTTAATGGGGGGGAAGACAAGGCTGTCAATCGGATGCATTATCTCTGCTCCTCCCCTGTTGGCGGTCCACTCACCCCTGGGTGGTGACAGAGGAGGTCGCTCATATCTGAGGCCGGCTGATAACCCTGAGAAACCACACAGCAGAGACCCTCAAGTCCAAGCTGATGGACTGACAGCACATTCACTCCTCCACACACACCTTCTCGTCTTTCTCTTCTTCTCAGTGTGGGAGTGCTTGAACTGAACAGTAGTCTGGCTGATGGATCAGCTTCTATTGTTTCAAAAGGTCCAGGCAGGTAGTTCATATTCTGAAGGTGCTGAGCACAGTCATTTTAATGTGGCTGATTCAACGACTGAAATTGTAGATGGTTTTTTTGTTTTCATCATCTTTATATAGTGAGGTAATTAAAACATATGCATCCTCCACCTCGACTTCCACACCTGATAAACTGTCTGTGTCAGTGCAGTGTTGTTGCTGGTCAGAAATACATTACATAATTACATTATGACCAACATCATTCAATTCAAATTTTTGTATAGCCCCAAATTATAATAAACATTATCATTAAACATTATCATATTATGTTGGTAAGTGTATCCTATACTTGTTTTAAACATGTATGATCTGTTTCTTTCTGTGAGTCCCCTTCATAATTTCTAGGTTTTTGTTGTTGTTGTTGTTTTTTACACAGATGTAATCTGAATTTCTGAGAACCTCTACGTTATCATTAGCCTACATTTATCTTTCAATCATCCATAGACCCCTACATGCTGAGCGAAGGTAGGATGAGGTAAAGTATAGGTGAGCTACACTGCAAAAACTCAAAATCTTTACAAGAATATTTGTCTTATTTCTAGTCAAAATGTAATTTCTAGTCAAAACAAATCTCATTATAGGTAAAATCACATAAAAGGTAGCTTGTTTTCAGACACTTTTTACTTCTTTCAAGCATTTTTTTTACTTGAAATAAGTTGAAAAATCTGACAGCAAGCTCAAAAAACTTGCTTTCATTGGCAGATTTTTCTACTTATTTCAAGTGAAAATTCTGAAAAAAACATTTTTCACTGGCAGATTTTTGGAAAGAGACTCATTTTGACTTATTATTTTCGACTTATTTCAAGTGAAATGTACATTTTTAAGTGATGAGTTTTTGCAGTGTAAGACACTCTGATCCCATCATGGTGGACATAGGGAGATGGAGGTGGTCCTGATCATCATAATGAAACAGTGGGCAGAGGATGGGTGACTGAGCGGGACGGAGTCTGTCTTCACTCAGTCCATTCGTTCTAATTTGGACAGTGAACTCTTGTCACGTCGTGGGACCCTGCGCTGGTGTCTGTGCTTATCAGCTGACTGAAATAGTTAGCAGGGTTAATCAGAGGCTCAGTCTGACACCTGCCCCGTCCAGACTGTGTGCTGGGTGTTCTAAGAAACAACAACAACACAAAAAAAAACAATGTTGTTATTGGACACAGGGAACTGGTCAGTCAGGATCACTCACCTCTGATTGGACTGGCCTCAAAGCCACATTTTAATCCTAAATTAAGTTCAGCTGTAAGAGGACCTGGAGTTGTTTTAATGGACTGTGTCAGTGTCCATTAATGACATTTGCACTGTACTTACACATTTAAAGCATTAAGACAAAATAAAAATAAAAAACTTGAATCAGTTTGGACAGCACATAGTGAAATGAAGTACAGTGCTGAAAAGTAATTGAAAAAAATGGACTCACTTACTTACAAAGTGGACCTCAGATTTGTACTTGGTTACTGTACTTTTTACTGTGGTTTAGTTTCTCACAAAGCACTTTTACAAACTCTTACTTAGTTAAAGAATAGATTTCTCACCTGAAACCATGAGATCATGAATTTTTTTAACATTTATTTAATGTATTGGTACTTGCCTCTCAATAGTGGTTATTACATTTTACTTTTAATTATTATTAAATTACAATCTAGAAGTTGACAAAACGCAACATTTGAAAGGTTAATTTAGACTCTGGATAAATTACCTCTCACAATTTGGAGGATTAATCAAGAATAAAATCATCAGATGAATCATCGTTGAACTGAATCATTAGATGAAGCTCCACTAAAAACTAAAAACTTAAAAACAGGTTAGCTTCATCTCAACCAACTGCAATAGTAAAAAAATGTTCACACATTTTTGTATCACAATCTAAGGATATAATATAAAATTGTATCATTGTTAATTATTATAATGTAGTCTTATAACATCATTTTTGCAGTATTGTATCAGTGCTTTTACTTACATGACAGTCTCGATGTCCATATTTACATTTGTTTGTTGCAGATATAAACGGTGTGGTCAGGGGTCGGGATAGTGGTTAAGTTGGCTGTTGTCCTGTGTGAGTATGTGTGTGTGTTTGGTGGGTGTGTGTATGTGTTGGGGGTGGGAGCGGGCTGTACCAGTTGATACATCTGATGTGAGACGAGCTGGCTCTCTGACAGGAGCTGTCACTGGAATAGCAGGGGGGTCCTTATCAATCAACCCTCCCCGCCAGCTGCCAATCAAACGCTCTCACCATGGCAACCAGGGCCCTGTTATCTACACAGCTGTCAGCTCTCTCCCTCTGTCTCTCCCTCAGTTAGGATCTGAATGGGACGGAGCATCAGACTCCGAGAAGGATCTGACTGATCTGAGTAGAAAAGTTTCAGAGAGTGGATGTGGGCTGTGATTGGACAGTGTTTTCTGTCTCAGTCTGTTTTAACCTGCAGGGCTTGTACTAGGTTCAATGTGTGTTTCTGTTCGAAAAAAGTTGCAGTGGTGCCAAACTGTATATCTTTTTAACCGGTGAGCAGGTGTTAGTCGTGTGACTTTACATCCACACTGATGCGTTTCCATTTGAAAAGCATCACAGTCTCCATCCAGACAAGTGTTTCAGCTCCACTTCAGAAATGACCCCCATGCAGACTAAAACACCTGAAAATACATGACATGACACTTCACATTCACAGGTGCTGATAAGCATTGAAGGGATAGTTCAACATTTTGGCAAATTGGCCCATTGTCATAATCCCTATAGTCATAGCTGTAGGTTCATTACCGTTATTTATTGGTACAAGCTACTTTTAGAACGGCTGCTCAGAGCTAAGCTACAGAGGCTAATGGGATTTCTCGGTTTTCCTCATCAAACTCATCAAATACACAATCCAACAACTCCAAAACACTCTCAGGGACAAGTTGTGACCTGCACATTCACCACGCTATGAGATAATAAAGAAATATTATAGTCGTATTGAGAGACAAATTCATGCAAAACCGCTGATGCGCTTTGGGAATGGGCCAATTTGCCAAAATGTTGAACTATCCCTTTAAGAAAATGGTCTTCTCTGCAGTTAGAACCAATTCAGGATTTGTCGTCGCCCAGTCAGGGCTCAAATGATGGGAGTGTGATGAATCAGAGAAAGCATATTCAGTGATAGATAAGACCCAATCAGGAGCCAAACATGGGCCGATGTGCATCATCATGTCTTCATTTTTCACCTATCTGGATCAAAACAGAAGTTTTCACACTGCAGTGTTTCCATTAAGAGTGTGGACATCAAACAAGGCTAAAGTGATGCATTTTAAAACTAAGTTGTGGATGTAACCTAATTGGTCCACAACCCTTTGAGCATACTTATGTGTATTAATAATTTGCAGTTTCATCATATTGCAAGTAAAAGACAAAACACACTTTGTTGCAGACGTTACAAGCTGAGAAAGAAGAGCATGTGAGTGGACCTGGAGTTAACGTCTTTCTGTTGATGCTGTCATACATCATCTACTGCAGGGTTACAGAAATCAAACGCACCTTAAAGCCTGAAGCACAGCTGTATGTGAAGGTAGGGAGAGTCAATTTCACACAATGTTGTGTTCAAATAATGTGTCAAAGTCACAGGCAGGCGTGAAGTGTGGCAAGTGAACGTGTCTCCATCCAGCTGTTGTTATGTACAGTTTCAATTTGCACATTAGCCACAGTACCACAATAGTGGGGTGGATCCTTTAAGCTTTTCAATCACATTAAGTATATACTAGTATATCAGACAGACACTGATGGTTGCATCATGCCTCTGCCTGTATATGAAGCTGCTGGGTCTTTATCAGCTCTCAACAGCTTCATATGACTAAACAAACAAGCTAATGACCCACGTTACAGTCTCATCATTCACTACAAGGAGAGTTTTCATGAGCATTTAGATTCTCAGTGCTGCTTCAGACCAAGAATAAATCTGGAATAAATGACAAAGGGCCAATATAAAGGAGATCAATTATCTGTAAACATCAGAATCAAACCCTGACTGCATCTGCTTAACCCATGAATGACTGACAGAAGGGGAGACAAAAAGGAATATGGTCTCCTGTTTCTCTTTCCTCTTTTCTTATTCTTTTCTGTCATCAGCACACACACACTGACACACACTCACACACTGCACTACAGTCACAGAGGGAGCAAAGCAACCTGTGGCCTTTGTTTAGCAGCAGCAGAATGAATATGTAAAGAAGAGCTCATAAATAGAGAGCTGAAAAACCCCCAGCTGAGGCTGCTCTGGGCCGGCCTCCAGCCACACACACTCACACACACACACTGGTCCTTTCAGGCAAAGACAAGCAGCACTCAATCAAAGGTCTGTAAGGGAAATAGTTGTTAACAGATCAATCACCTGTAGGATGAGACCAACTGAGGAACAATCCATCTATGGCTGAAGCTGTATGCTAATGAGAGGAGTCACTGCATCACTGCTAACACACAGGGAGAGAGAGATGAGCTTCATCTAATACAGAGTTCTGCTGTTTATCCACTACTGCTTTTTAAATGACACTCCAACATTTTAGCAAAAAAAACATTGTTTAATATGTGAGAACCAGTCCTTTGGACAGATTTGTACTGAGTCGGCACAAATAAATGATTTATGGAGATTTACATGTAAATATTGGTTCCTATACAGACTACATGAAGAATAGAAAGTTGTTTTTAAACTTTATTGCCAGTGCTTGTGAGGAGCTATACAGACAGTTCCACCTGCGCTGAGTCTCTCCTCCTTTGCTCAGGATTTTGTCTGATGGCAAGGTGAAGAGCCCACTGCCTTTAAAGAGGAACTAGTAGCAGGATTTGGAGGCACCTTAGGACAATGTTACATTTTAACCTTGATATGGAAACATGGATCCTTCAACGCCAGAATGTGGCGTAATTGTGATGATTAAATAAATCGGCCAAAGGGACACTTGTAACTTGATTTGACAGGACCACCACTGTCACACAATGTTACATTTTAACCTTGATAAAACAACTTCAGCATAATTAAATAAATGACTTGTAACTTGTTTCAGGGAGAATGGAGGCTCTTCCACCTAGCGTCTCTTGGCTGAAAACCAACCTTGCCAGATCAGGGCCTCTGCAGCACCACAACACAAATGCGCCCAGTAACCTGTAATCTCTTTTCGTTTATGGCAGATAAATTATACAAATCATAACATTATAAATAACGTCATCCAGTGCTCCATGGATTGCTTTCTCACCGGCCTCATTAGAAACAAATGCACATGGGGGTTAGCAAAACAGTGGAAAAGCGAGCAGACTTCCATAGTTCCCTTTTAATGCAGCTGAATTCAGCATCTGGTTGTTTATCTGCAGAGTACATTTTCTATGCACTGCTATCAAGTTATTTCACAACACCAAATACATAACCAATTTAACATGAACATTTACACCTGGTCTTACATGTGTACGATATGTGTAAGATTTGATTCAGAGAGAATAACAATACACAATGAATGAATAATAACATAAGGGTGCTCACACTGCTCAGGTTCTCGATAAGCAAAATGAGCTCTGAACAATTGATAAAATGATTTAGGTAACTTATAATTCTTGATATTCCAAACAAGTGATCCTTGATGCTAACATAATGTCCTGTCTTGTGATTACCTCATGTATCCCACCTGTGTTGACTGCCCCACCTGCGTCCCGTTTCTCCCTCTTGTATTTAACCTAAGTGTTTTTACAGTGTCTTTTTTTGGTTTGTCTTTCCTCTGCATTTCTTGTCAACTTTCTTGCTTGTTCCTGTTTCATTCATGAGTTAATATGGTTTTTTTTGTTACCCCACCATCCCTGTCTTCAGATGAGTCTGCATTTGGTCCAGTTTCTGCAATTCTTGACACATAATCCCAAACAACAAAATAAGTGGGTTCAGTCCCTAAACCGTTCAAGAAATGTGTCTGTTGCCTGAATAAGAATGTGCCATCTCATCTGGTTTAAAGAAATATCTAACTCGGGAAGTTGGAAACAACATCTTCTCTCACTCTGCCACCTAAAATACCAAGCATTTTAGCTTTGTATCAAAGTGACTTGTCCATACTATCACACCTGGAAACACATACACATAGCCAAGCAATCAAAGGCTGGCCATGTGCAAGCTAACCAAGCGTACGCGTGAAGCAGGTCATTTACTCTTCAAGGTCCAGCAATGTTGCCAAAAGTCTCTTTGTTCAGGGTTAAAGTGTGTGGATGTTGCGAGAGTCTACATGTCTCACTCTCATTCTCTGACACCTACAACAGGTTAAAACGGGAGAGGGGCCACAATGGGTTTTTAATAAATGACATATAAAAGCCATTACCTCACAGTAAAAGAAAACTTCAAGCATTCCGTTTCGGTGGGAGCAGTGTTGTTGGTCACCTTTTTTTAACCAGAGCATCAAAGTTTGCAGTCTGTGTTATAATTTGGACAACATACTGTTTGACAGGCCGGATTGAAAAACCTAACCGGCCACATGTGGCCCGCGGGCTTTAGTTTGTCCATGTTTAGGTTATAATTTGTCTACAATCCCTGTGACCATCACTTCCTCACTACTGCTATCCAGCTGAGTGTGGAGCTTCAGTCTACTGAGCTGCTCTGGTTTCCCAGTTGCTCAGGAACGGCAAGGAAGCAGAGGAGCGCTTCCAATACCTACAGGCTAGACCCACATTACATGTGTCATCGTTACTAAAGGTGGCAGAGGACCAACTAAACAGAAGAGACCTACAAAGATAAAGACCTGCTTCTACTATTAGCTCCTCTGTCTGTTTATCACTGTGGCTGAAAAAAGTCAAAAGCCTGAAAGAATAACGTAAACATAGGCTACTGAAAGGGGAGCCGCCTCTGCATGTTCAGAGGTAAATCCAACAGAAATCAGAGTTCAGTTTTTAATTAACCTCTGTAGTGATTGTGTCAGACAACCTGAGAAAATCATAATTAGACCAAAGATAGTCCAGACATAGTGAAGAGCAGCTTTGTGTACTTTGATAATCTGGTGAGAACATGCTTCTCCCACATCCCGTGCAGCTGATGTTCTGTACAACACACCTGACCACATCCAGCTGGGGTGTTGGGTGTAGTCAGAGGTGTGAAGCTGTGTTTTCCTTCCTTCCACAATTACACTGTAAATTTTCACTGACGCAAACTCTGAGGCAGAGACACAGATGTGTGTGAGAATATGCTGTATGATTTTATGATGATTTAAGTCTTGATGAGTGAAAACATATTAATTTCTAGATGCTTCGGCCTTGGCTGAATGTATACATGTATACAGAGTGGGCTCCACAAGGCCTCAGACTGCTCACTTTCGCATTTAGGTCATGGAGCCAAAAAGCCACAACACTCCTCTGAAATTTGGAAGTGAGAGCACATGATGATTTACGCTGCGACTTCTGTCACTGTGCTGAGCGACGGTGCAGCATGACTGAGAGAGAGAGAGAGGAGACACACAGAGCATAGCACACATAGCTGAGATAGTCGCCGATGTTGACTTGTTTGTGTAGATGTACGCATGTGTTTGTGTGGTCTTGTGTTTGTGTTGAGCTACAGCCACTCTCTGCTGTTTGTCTCCACTGTGTGGAGCCCTGCCAGTCTCTGTGGATCCTCTGTCCGCTCTGTCTTCCGCCCTCCTCCTCCTCTCCTCCTCCTTCTAGCTGCATGTTACAGCTTCCTGTCACTTACATACATAATAGAGGCAAAAATGTAAGATGATTTTAAGAACTCAAGCTACTTCCACATTTTAATTGTCCGCATTAACAGACCTGAAAACACATATCATATAACCATGAGCATGCATGTGCCAGTGTAAACTGTAAACTCTAAGTAAATCTGATAATCATTTTAAAATAAATAAAACACCAGACCCCTTTCACCATGTCAGGTGTTTGCCCCACTGTTCGGACTGAGGACACACACAAGTGCAAGAAGAATCATCATAACATGACCTTGCAGACACACACATACACACAGGTGCCGGGGAGGAGTGAGCTGCTGTGCACACTGGTGAAACAGATCTGTCATGTCTCGTCCCCAGGTTGTCCATCCAGTAAAAGTGTTGGAACTGGGACATTTTGATTGATGATTGTGTGTTTAACATCTAACTTTGAGGCTCCACTCACTTTTCCTTCACTGTGCTCACCTTCACTGGTGCTGGACAGCCGGCAGGTCTGTCTCCAGAATGTTCTAGCACAAAAGGAGGGAAACAAGCAGGTTCACTTGTGTGCTGCGTCTGAATAATGACACACTTTTCTGCATCTTTTGACCTTGGTGTGGGTGCAGATTGAAGCAACATTGAAATCAAAATGCAGATGTTAGTGGTGGGCTGTTCTCTCTTATAGAAAGGATGACAACAACAAGAGCCAGAGTGGGATGTCAGGTCTTTTAAAACAAACACTAGTTCATGTGAATGCAGCCTCAGGTTTTACATTGTTGCTGTTTCTTGCTTAGTCTTCCTAATAATAAACTTAAACGCACCTTTGTATGTAAAGTCAGTTAAAGGTAATTAATCGGCCCATTGCCATAATCCCTATAGTTTTAGGAGTAGGTTCATTACCTTTAATTGATGGTGCAAGTTATTTTTAGAATGGCGGAGCAGAGCCGTGAGCTGCTCAGAGCTACGCTATGAAGGCTGCACGGAGGCTAATGGGATTTCTTGGTTTCTCTCATCAAACTCATCAAATACATAATCCAACAACTCCAAAACACTCTGGTGGTCAAGTTGTGACCTGCACATTCACCACACTATGAGATAATAACGGAATGTTATGAGACAGAGCTGTTTTCAAGGTAAATTACGGCAAAACCACTTATGTGCGTCCCCGTTGTGAGCAGTTTCTCTGCATTTGCCTTGAAAACAACTCCCAAAACTATAGGGATTATGGCAATGCCAATTTGCCAAAATGTTGAACTATCCCTTTAAGTTCTCCTGCATTACTATTATTCTATAATTAGCCTGTATTGGAACTGATGATATAAGGGGAAACTGAGCATTCATATAGATTTTTTAGCAATTCAGGGGTTCAAGACAGACCCTTGACAGATTAAACTATAGTGCAATGAGTCAATCTGTTCCTGTAGCATGTTTTTTTTTCTCTCCCTCATGTCTCCATTCATCTCTCCTGTAACCCCCACCCCTCCCCTCCTCCTCCTCCTCCTCCTCCTTGTACTCATTCTGCCAGCTCTCACCAGTTATTATTGTGGCCTGCTAGCCACTGCTGATGCTGTAATCATCATAGCTGTGGTGGCCCGCTCATTACACCAAGGCTGCGCTGTGATTTGGACAAATTGCGATGAGATGTCTTCGCTTCTCCACGGGTGAAAAACACTGGTTGGGACACATGGAGCTGGATCAGGAATAAAGAACGTGGACTGAAGAGGGAAGAGTGAGAGAGGAATGAGAATGTGATGTCTTTTTAAACTCCACATGTTGTTACTGTGAAGTCATTCATACCTGGTGAGGCCAATGGCCTCGCTGAAGATGATGAATACATTCATATCATGTGTATCATGTGTGATTCAGCACCATGTTACAGAAGTGTGTAGATCACATGTCATGTTTCTTGGAGCTTAGGATGTTGAAGATGGAAGCTAAAGCTTAGCTCTGGTTCATTCATCAGTAGCAAGAAGTTTACCTCAAAAACTGCTGCTATCTTGATGGACAAATGTTAGCCAGGCTAATGTGCTACTCTGGTGTAATTCAGAATTCACGTTAGAATCATACAGATCACACTTCACACAGATTGAGAGAGGTGGTCAGATGTAGGGATGCCAATGCACGGGGGTGGGGTGGGGGATTTAAATATGTATGCAATGCTAATACTACTATTAACACTTTAAAGCATATTGACATTGGCAATAGCTGTATCACTGAATATTGTTGATTAAAGGGATACTTCACCCCAAATCAATTATTTCAACCAATTTACTACTCACTGTCATGTCAAGGAAGGGTTCAGAGAACTTTTAGAGTTATCAAAATGCTTTTGTAGTTCTGAGGGGGAGGGGGTGTCCGGCAACGGATGTTCATATAATGGTGATGGACAGAGCTCACTTTTGAATCATCCAAAATGCACAACGCCCAAGTGGCTCTGTTGATTTTTATGCGCATGAGCAGGATTTGCTGCAAGATGTTAAACCATTGGATGTATGATGTAAACACAGAGGAACATCTCGTGCAGCCACTGGGAGCTCCTACAACAAGGCTAAAAACAGAGATCAGAATTGGTGAATTATTGATTTTGAGTGAAGTATCCCTTTAACATGATCACAGTGTCTCAACCCTAAGGTCATATACACTCTGTATATTGTAGAAAATACATCAATACATTGTGCACTGCAGGTTTTCCTGTTCCTCCCATTCTCACTTGAATGCAACATTAACATGGCCACACATGAATCTTAATTTCTCCACCTGCCTTGTTCTTTATCCGGAAAAACAGTTGATCATTGTTGATTGGCCTTTAATTTTTTCAAAGTATCTCCATATGTGTATTTCCCAGTCTGCTTGAGCAACTTACAATAAACCCAAAGGTGCTAATGCTGATTTGAAGCAGCATAGTTTCTGGCTTCATTTGCATGAAAACAATCATACAACCAATAAAATACAATAGCATATGCATATAGATGAAATATCTGCATGTCTGCTCTCAGCTTGTCTGTGGTTTTGTTTATTGCTGACAAGACCCGCCAGTCTCTGAGACAGATGTGTATACAACGTGTCTGCAGGTGCATACTGACTAAACCAGTCTGCTGGATCAGATGTTTTCTTCTCAAACTAATAAAAACTTTTACAGTTCCCTATACCGTGGCCTCCATGAAGAAGGGGCATGAAGCTACGGCCAAGCCTGATGTCCTCGGCGCTTATGAGCCACTGATCTGTACCCTGAGAGCTTGGCTGGGTTGTTTGCTTTCCTCATCTGACGCTGCATATTTTTCTCAGGCTTCATAGTTGGATGGGACGAGTGTTGAGTAAAAAGTTTGTGAAAGACTCCAGGGTAGAAAGTTGACCGAGGTCAGGTCAGAGCCGTATCTTCCGGGCCAGGTCTAGGTCCAGGTCCAGGTCCAGAATGTGGCCGCCGCTGAAATCACAGGTTACAGATGGTCAGTGTTTGCCGGGATATATGTGGACCAAGCTCCACCCAGAAAGGTCGGACACACCTCTGACCACAGCTCCAGTGGGCCAAGTGCTGTTAGACCGAGCTGTTATCATCTTGGCTTCATGCAAAAAAAACAAAAACAAATGTTGCTATGAAACACCATTAATGCACAAGTTGTTCAAACTGTTTAACCCCTGTATTTTCTTTAAACTTCTTGTGTTTGGGTTGCTCTGGACTATACAGGTACTAATGACTGTGTTTCAGGAGTTAGGCTGTCATCCACTTCCTCTCAGCTTGGTTTGACTACATCTGCTTCACTTAGTGGTTTCCACTTTCCCAGAATGACATGCCTGGATGAAAAAACGTCTGTGCAATTGCAATGCACTGCAGTTTGGTAACTCTAAAGGCTCTATAAAGCTTTACCTGAGGGGAAGTTTGAGTATTATATACCATCATAACCTTTTTTTATTCTTTACCCTTACTCTTCTAATGTTGCCAAGAACACTGTTGACGCTCACTGACCGGCCTCAGTCTGGTGACCTTTGGTCTTGGGCTTTTTCTAAAAACAGAAACATTAAATATATATCGAACCCCAGACTTGTCATGCGCGCTAACCAGTTTGATCAACTGAAGGCATAGTGACAGGACCACCACTGTCACATATATATTGTTTTATTCTATTTTTTTTCTCTATTCTTGTGTACACAAATGGAAAACAAAATGTCAAGTGTAATTTTGAATATGGTTTTCTCAGTTTCAGAACAGATGTTCCAGTTTGACTTCATTCTTTAAAGTACAGTTCATAATATAGTTGTGATGGCGCAAAGAAAGAAGCCAGGCATTGAAAGTGACTGTGTGTGTTGTGTTGTGTATGAGGTCGTGGTGGAGGGATGATTTAACACTTTCTTGATGATGATGATGATGATGATGATGATATATCTTGCATCCTCAGGGTGTTTTCATTTTAAACAAAACCACAATCTTTTCCTAAACATAACCAAGTCATTCTTTTGCGTAAACCTAACCAAACAATGGTCTTTCATGAGCTGAACCACATGTGTAATATTGTTGCTATGATGACAAAGGTCTAGAGGGGTGCTTTTTTTAAGGAAACACATCTATGGGTTGTACCAGAGGCACAAACAACATAAACATATATTGTGTAGGCCTAAGAGCTTCAGAGAGAGAAGCTCCGCACTGTAAATATCCTGATGTGTAATTATGTCATCATCATGTAGCCAGGAATAGAAATTATTTCTCCACCAAAGTGAACTGAGTCAACAGCACCTGATTTTTTTCAAGTGTTTCTTAGAGTGTGACGTTAAACACTCCTAATCGCTCATCCAATCAGCACAGTTACAACTTAGTCCATTCTAGACAATGAGCTCAAACGTGCACTTTGTAGTAACCCAACTACTATTAACACCCAATCAAACAGCTATTCAGCACCGCACGGCCCGGAGAGCTGATCGTATTTTTACACCAAGGCTCAAGTCACAGCTCAGCCAATCATAGCAGCATCTGGAAAAGCTGCTATTGTTGTGCTTCATGTATTAGTGACCGTAAAGAGCCTTCATAGGACCCAATAGACCCTCCGTGGGATCCCAGGGACCAAACACAGGGGCCGCAACTGGGAAACAGTTGTATTGTTATGCGTAGTGGCAGACACTCAGGTCTGGCCTTTCAGCGCTGTTGGGGGATCCACCGTTACAGGTAGTTGTGAAGTGTCGCTACTTGTTGAGATGAGTGCCCAGTACACAATGAACCGCTGCAGGGTACAATGACTTCAAATAGGTTTCAAGGTAAACTCCCACTGCACAATAGAGGGGCCCGGGCCCGTCAAGGCACAGACACTGAGGGCCACGTTGCGTATTGAGCTGTGTATTGGTGATTTGTTGTTTTCAGGGTCTTTTTTTTTTCGAGAGTCGTAAATGAACAGAGTAATAACATGTCTGTGCCACATTTTCCAGTGAAAGGACGGTGAATGGAGGAGGGCCCAGGTTGTTGTTGTTGTAACCCCAGTCGTGATTCAACCTGCATGCGCAGCAGCCCGGCCCAGTCTGAGGGTCTGGACAGGATCACAGTCTGAGTGAACTTTAAAAGATGAGCTGTTAGAACAACATGTCCCGCTTCCACCTGCTGCTCTACTCTCTCCTGTGTCAGCAGGAAACGAGCAGGAACGCATCACTGGTGTCCCCTGGTGGTACTTTCTGTCAACTGCAGGAACACAAAACCCCTTAGAAACATCACAAGGTCAATGGAAAACATAGCCTCAGGTTATGATAGACGAGGGTAAAAAAAAGAGAAAAAAGAACAAGAACTGATAATAAGAGGAATGACATCACTGGTATTATTGGTATTATTATCATATAAATTGAACACAGTTTACCTCATAGCAACTCAGGCCCACTCTTGAGCCATAGATATGGACATATAGCCTATGTGCCAGAAATTTGATTCTGCTCTCTGAAAACTTTTTCTTTTTTTAAAGTATATTTTTGGGCTTTTATTGCCTTTAATTGATAGTGCAATCGAGAGGGAGACAGGAAATGGGGAGGCACAGAGTGGGGGAATGACACGCAGGAAAGGGCCATCTGACCCGGGCCGCCTGCACCGAGGACCGAGCCTCAACATGGGGCAGCAGCTCTAACCAGTGAGCTAAATGCCACCCCTGGAAACTTTTTCTACTTTATCACACAGAAAGTCATTGAAAGCATGGCTTTGAGGAGACTATGTAGCCTTTGTGATGGATATTCTACAATATAGAGTGTAAAATGTATTTAAGTATTGTCCCTCATCATGAGCCTCTTCAATGTCAGAAGCTTTATTTAAAACTGAGCAGATTTTAACCAACATGCACAAAACAGACCACAATAAGACACATCCCCTGCGTGAATAATCAATAATCTGTTATTAAAAAATGGTTTCTGTAAAGTCTTAATTAAGTCTCAGTTCTGCAGATTTCCTTATTCCACTTGCACTTGAGGCCTAATTCACCCTTTTTCTTTTTTACCAGACATGACTAAAGTTGCTTAAGTCATTTCATATCATGATGTGGTGAAATATGGTAAATGGAAAATAAATAATAAATACGAATATTTATAATATCTTATTATGTTAACATTGAGTCACACTAGAGTTGCTCTTACACCAAATGATCTAAAAGACCAGATATGTTCCTGAATGCACATGAGTGAAGTTAGGATACTATTAAATGGTTAATTATTAACCTTTCACCCTGACAATAGCCTTACATTTCCACTTACACTTACACACTCACAAAGACACACACACTGCTCATCCACATCAAAGCCAACAGGTGGAAAAGCACCGTAACACACACACATTGAGGAATGAAAGGCTGCAATCAACATGTGACTGTCTTTAATGATGTGGGAGAATAAACGTGAGCAGTGGAGCAGAAACCAGCTCAGCTCTGGAAACGGCCTGGATGCTTATTGGCCCACAGCGTTAGCATACCAGCAACTGTGGCCATGTCTGTTGCCCCGGGGCAAGGCAGTGGTGATTAACATTTAAAACAGGAGCAGGACTCCCACGACCCCCGCCCACTCCCAGCTCTAAAATACTGATGTATACTGGGATTTAAGCCGGTCCACCTCTGATGTAATGAGCTGATATAAGGGGTCGGATCGGACCGGTTCATTGAGGAGTTCTGGAGCTGAGCAGCTGAACAACCTGGTGAAGGACGGGGAGATCCAGGTTTAAATACAGCAGCATCATGTGGAAGTTCCAGGTGGGTTGGTACCGGCTGGCCACGCCCAGCAGGACAACCACCAACTGGAGACACAGAAACCACATGAAGGAGGGGACAAATGATGGAGAGAAAGAGTCCATCACATACAGCCTGCAAGATCTGTTACTTTGTAGCTTGAATGTTTAGACCTGGGATGTTTGGGTTTATTTCACCTTGTTCTCCCATGTATGGACCTCTGGATGCATCAAGTATTTCCAGTATCTCCAGTTTTCCAGTGCTTGGTTTCTCAACTTCTTGGAGTGCAGAAGACAAACATGTTGTGTATCTCAATTAATCAGTGATAGTTCAATTCAAATAAGAAAGTCATTTTATATAGATTCAGTACACACAGACTGAAATATGTCATGCCTTTATTTCTTTTAATTGTAATCATTATTGCTAATGTTTAATGAAAACCTAAAATCCTAACCTAAAAATCTCAAAAAGTTTGAATATAATGAAACAGTTCACTATTATAACCTAATGATGTCACACTCTACACTCTAATCAGCTCATTAACTCCCATAGATATACACATGTATAGTAAATCTTTGATTAACTCCAAACACCTGCAGAGGTTTCCTGAGTCTGGTTCAGCAGCTCCACGTTCATGGAGAAGACTACTCCATCATATTCTACTTTATTGAGATGCATCTGTACATATCCAGTGGAAAAGAAGAAAAAAAATCAATCTATCTATCTATCCATCCATCCATCCATCCAATGTATTCTCATATTTGGGAAGATGACTCATAAGCATCATGCATATGAGCAGTGAGCAGCTCTCACTCATTGATCAGGTTGATGGTTTGATCGATCTTCAGGATAATTACTGCCCTAAACAGACACAGAGCTCTCCCAGGGGATTCCCAGCCTGCACGTTGGTGTATTTATGTGAGGTGCATGTTGTCTGAGTGGCAGCATGGTGCCAAAGCATAAAGAATAGGCCGGCCCAGTCGTAAGACACTCTGTCACAAAACACTTCCAGCCTGTAGCAGAGAAGTGCCACATTCATCAGCTCCCTGCCAGAGCATTCACACAGCCGCCATCACAGCTCCGACAGACAGAGGACGGCAGGGAGGACGGGCAGACAGAGGACAAGACATGTGTGATGAGGACCCGCAAAACTTAACAACAGCCTGAAGAGTCATTTGTGTACGAGGCAAAGTAGATGATTAAAGATAATAATCACTATTATTACAGAGGAAAGGAATTCTGCAGGGAAATAATTATTGATAAGTTATGGATATCATTTTTTACTGCACACCATCTTTAGATCTCAGACAAATTGACAGCTTGATAGGACAGATGGAAGAAGCAAGTTAATTAATGACATCAATAAACTCAACACAATCAAATAGCAAAAAATATTTGGGAGATCAGGAAACAAAAATATATATTTTTAAAAAATGTGTGTAATAATATTGTAAAGATAGAGTGGGAAAGAGAAAGGGAGAGGAAAGGCGAGTGTAGAACAGAAAGAAGTAAATGGAGAAAGGAAAGTAAGAGGGAGGAGAAAAGAAATAAGAGCAACTATTAGTGTAACAGGAAACTTGTGTTCATTTTGTGTGGTCATTTTAAAAGCATGAAATAAGAACTGAATTATCTCAGCAGCAGCACAGCGGTTATGAATCATCAGGTGTTATTTAGGAGTCATTATAAGAGTAACTGCTTGATGCTTCCTAAGTTGACAGACAACTGAATTGTGCAGACAGTAATAACAGAGGGGAGCAGTCTTTCCTCTGAGCACAGCAGCCCCATCCTTTACAGGGTGGATCTCAGTCTCTACTGCTTCTGGTCGACAGCCTTGGTCATTAAACAGAGTCATGTGGCCATCAGTCCTGTAACTGACTGGCTGCTGTTAGCAGACTGGGACACCTGGGCCTGCTCCTCTCTGATGGAGGTGGTAGATGCTCTGCAGCTGTCACACCTGCTGCTGATGCTGCACTTTCAATGACCCTGCAGGGTGCAGCAGCAGCAGCAGCAGCAGCAGCAGCAGCAGCAGCAGCAGCACTGCAGCATTTACATCATATTCTTAGGGTGTGATAAGAATTCTCTATTATGTGTTAAAGCCTTATGAATATTTATTAGTGTTTATAATGATGGTTATAAACATTTATAAGACAATTATAACACATTATAACTATATTTTTAATGCATTATTGATGCGGGAATTGTCAGTGAGTTACAAACAATTATAACCTATTATAATACCTGACCTTATAAATCATAATGAAATTCTTTAAAGTGTGTTGTGATTGTTCTTATAAAGCATCATGATCATTAATGAGTTTTTATAACTATAGTTATACAGTGCTATAACTGCATTAACTCATTATTAGTATGGTTATAATGTGTTATAGAGATGGGCATCAAATAAAGTGCTTCCATTTTCTTTTTACGCCGATAAATATAAGTTACTTCATGTGTGTGAATAAAAATGTTTACAATTGAGTGCAATGTGTGATGTTAAATCTTGGAAGTTATTCTTATATATTTGTCAGTTTTATACACAATTGTATTATGTTAGCTGGGCAAAAAAAACAAACTTAGTGACAAAAC